>CM076578.1:1298030078-1299395395 GCA_034641835.2 Pinus albicaulis | reverse complement strand
TAGGAATCCCATTAAAAAAAGACCGGAAGAAGGGAGTCAAATTTACGGGCGAGCAAGACTCAGCGAAGGAAGACATGGGAACAAGTCTCTCATTTTCTTGTTCAGTTTGCTTTGAGGAAATTACATGTTGAGCTGTAGTTTCTTCATCGACTTCTCCAGCATCTTAAAATGTTTTCCATGTCTTCGCTCAGCTAACAAAAACTATCCTTCAACAGCCTCATAATTCGACCCAATTTGCATAGAAATAGCGCTATCTGGCACGCAATGAAACATTGTCTCTGAAAAGTATATGTCTTCATCAATTGAACCATTAGTTCCTGCAGTTCGTCTTCATATGATGCGCATTAAAAAAGAGATTGTAGCCGATATAAAACTGATGTCAAAGTACTTGAGATAAACTTGGATTTCCTCTGTATCAACATCCACTAAAGCTATCGATGCAAATTTTGATACTTCACGTACAGTTTTTGCAAGGATTTCATCAAGCTGCATGCAAATAACATATGTGGCCCTTCTAAATCGAAGAACCAAAACTTTGTCCAATGTATCCTCCTTTGATCATCGCCTGAAGATCTGAAACAGAATCGAGCCCAGCTGTTGGAAATTCGATCTCCAGCAAATGCTTTGAATCCATCAATGCTGACTGTGCAGCCACTTTTACAACATCTGCTCAAGAAGTTCGTTGTATGGGTAGCGCGCCTTATATGGGTAGCACCCGTGTTAATTAACACTGGCTGTTGGTGTTATGTGGGTAGCGCACCTTATATGGGTAGCACGCACCCTGTATGGGTAGCGCGCACCTCCAGCTCCAAATCCACACTCCAAACTTAACTCTAACATTTCAACTCGGCTTTGCGTTTCAGTTTTCATGGCAGTGGGTCCACAAAAGAAGGAGAGGTGGATGCCCAATCGAAAACAATTTATTACATCATTGACATTTGAAGTTGATCATACAAAGAACTAGACCTTTTTTCAAGGATCTTCTGTCGAACCAACAGCATGTGTGACACCTCTAATTTTATGCCACTTTTTGCCTTTAGACACCGCCTTTGTCTTTTAACTGATTTTCCAAGTTGGACTGATAACTCTTGTCTATCTGTTGCAGGGTTGCTGAAGCTGGTGCCATTTGAAGAGCTGGAGAATTTGAAACATTTTGACAAATTACATATTCTAAAAAAAAAACACATTTGATGATTTATTCTTCAAAACAGGGTTTTGAAGAAGAATCAATTTCTCATTGATGACATTCCTGAAATAAACACCTACTGAACCTTCCTCTAGCCTACAGACATTATTTGACATGTTTGAAGACCAATGACGAAGGACTAACAGGACTGTGTCTAACAAACACAATCTCTGATATGATGATACCAATCTGTGAAGCCATGCTGCCTCAACTGATCCTCCTGTCTGTACCATGAACCATATCCCGATGTGCCTCTTATATAGCGCAATACAAGCTTGCCGACCTTCCAAAAGAGCTTGGTAGGCTTAACCATAGCTTGCGAAAGCTGGTTAACTACATAGCATATATCGGGTCGTGTATTGACCAGATACATAAGCGACCCCACCAACTGTCGATAGACAGTGGCATCCACTACCTCCGCTGAAGTAGCATCCTCCTTCCTCCAACCACCAAGAAGAGGAGTGTCAGGAGCTTAACGACCTTGCATGTTGAACACTCTCCAAAATATCCACAGGCATACTTGCTACCCGAGAAACAAAGCAGTCCTCATTTACTTGATGCAACTATGAAATCCCGGGGAAATGCGAAGGTTATACCTGTTCCAAGTCCGCCATCTCAAACTCTCGTCTCACAGATCCTCCTTGCATGAAAGTATCAGCCTTTCGTCGCCCGGTCAATCAGATCATCTACATACAGTACGATGATCAACAGCTTCCCCTCCACCACAATCTGGTACGGGTTTGGATCCGCCTCACTCTTGGAGAATCCAAGCCCGGTGAAGTAGCTGTCTATCCGAGTGTACCAAGCACGAGGTGCTTGCTTCAGCCCGTACAGTGCTCTCTTGAGTCGGCACACATGCGACTCACTGCTGAAGATCTCGAAACCTTCAGGCTGCTCTATGTACACCTCCTCCTCAATAACTTCATTGAGGAACGCAGTCTTCACATCCATCTGATGAATGTGCCACCCCATCTGCGCTGAGAGAGCAAGGATCGTCCGTATGGAAGAGTACCTTGCGACAGGTGCAAAAGTCTCCTCATAATCGATCCCCTCGATCTGTGAAAAGCCACGGGCGACAAATCTCGCCTTGTACTTCTCAACACTCCCGTCAGCCGCCTGCTTCACTTTGTAGATCCATCGCGAACCCACCACTGATTTCCCCTCCAGTCTTGGGACAATCTCCCATGCACTGTTCCTGACGATCGAATCATATTCTTCGATCATGGCATCAACCCATGCGGGTTCCTCCACAGCTTCCTCAAAAGAGGATGGCTCCGTCACAACACATTGACTCACGAGAGCCATGTATCCAGTGTACCGATCCGGTGACTGCCTCTGTCTGCGCTGTGCTGTAGGTGGTCCTACAACCTTCTCTGCATCTCGAGCCAGTCGCTCAGCTTCTGTAGTGTGCATGCACCCTCTGATGGTTGGCACTGCATGGGTGGTTTCTTCCACCTCTTGAACTTCCTCTTGTGGCTGATCCACATCCGGAAGCTCCTCCTTAGGAACTAACAGCTCCTCATCTGCATGCAAGTGTAGCTCCCTCTCAAGCGAACACTGCATGGCTTTCTCCTTCTGAAATTTTATATCCCGTCGCACAACAGTCTTGCGACTGTCTGAAAAATACACCCGATAGTTGTGAGGTGTATCAGTGTACCCCACAAATATTCCAACCTCAGCAGTTGGATCCAGCTTCCTTCTCGCATCCTTCGTCACATGCATGTAGACAGGAGAACCAAAAATCCGCAAATGGGAAATATCGGGCCTCTTGCCAGAATAAGCCTCCTCCGGTGTACTCATGCCAAGAACCTTGTGAGGACAACGGTTCTGCACATACACTGTTGTATTGCATGCCTCAGCCCACAAGTGAAAGGGTAGGCCCTGATCATGCAACATCGCCCGTGCAGCACCCACGATCGTTCTGTTCTTCCGCTCAGCCACCCCGTTCTGCTGTGGGTTATGGGGTGCGATGAGCTCTCTCCGAATCCCTTCTGCGCTGCAGAACTCCTTGAATTCAGCCGAGATGAATTCACCACCGTTATCACTCCTTAGAGCAATCACCTTCTTCCACGACTCCTTCTCGACCAGTGCTTTAAACTCACAGAACTTCGCGAATGTATCGCTCTTCTTCTGCATGAAGAAGATCCAGCACTTTCGAGAGAAATCATCAACAAATATCACATAATACTTGTGATTTGCTGTCGAAGCAACTGAGAAAGGACCACACACGTCTGTGTGAACTCTCTCAAGGATCGTCGTGGCGCGACTATCCTTCTCGTGAAAGGTGGCTTTCACATACTTCCCTAAGGTACACCCCTTGCACTGATCTGACTGCGCAAGAGTGCCCTTAGGAAGCCCAGTAGAAATCTACTGCAGAATCTTCAAAGCTCCATGGTGAAGGTGGCCCAATCTCCTGTGCCACAGTTCGCCCTCATCATTCCGGCTCACCACTTCTCCCACTTTGCATGCCATAGTTGCGCGGCCATCTACCTGCAACTGATAAAGGTTCTTGGTTTGAACCCCTATCTTCCGGGTCTCTCCAGTAGTCTTACTGCGCAGGAAGGCTTTTCCTTCGCTGAAGACCACATCATACCCCTTATCCTCCAACATCACCACAGAGATCAAGTTCTTCTTCAAACCAGGTACATGCATGACATCCTTCAATACAAAGGGTTTACCAGACTCCCTCTGAAAGGATATGGTACCGATACCAGTCGCACTGTATCTACCATCATCGCCCATCTCGATTTGCACACCCAAATCTTTGTCCTCCAGATCTGAGAACAAATCCCGATCTCCCGTCATATGAAATGACGCACCGCTGTCCAAGAACCATACCGATCCCATCACACTTGAAACCAAGCATGCGATCAGTGAAAAGTCAAGCTCGAACTGTGAAGCCAAAGCTTCTCCATCTGCAGATCTTCCAGCTTGCTTGTTCTTCTTCTTCTTTGGACAATTGGTAGCATAATGTCCGTGATCATGGCAGTGAAAACACTTCACTTTCGCCATATCCTGCTTCTTGCCCTTTGCACCAGAATGAGAGGTTTTCTTACCCTTCCCCTTCTTTGCTTTGGCAACCAAAGCGCAGTTTTCTTCATCAGCTCCCTTCGATGAAGATCCATCTCGAGTAGTCCTCCTTATCTCCTCCTGCATGAGATCCGCCCAAAGGCGCTCCCATCCCGGCAGCTTCTCCCGACCATTGACACTATCTTGATATGAGTGCCAAGCCTTCGGAAGACCAAGGAGAGCCAGGTCGACCATGTCCTCTTCATCGATAGTCACCCCCACACTTCCTAGCTCATCTCTGCACTGAGTGAACTTCGTGAGGTATTTGGCGATACTGTCGCCCTTCTCCATCTTGATGTTCCTGAGCTTATCTTTGAGCGCCAGCTTCCTTTGGTCACTCTTACTCTGGAATAGATTCGTCAAAGCTTTCCACATTAAATATGGAGTAGCCTTTCCATGCAGGCTGGATACAATATGATCCTTGACGCCCTCCAACAGGATCCTTCGACACTTCACCATCTTCTTTTGCCATGCATCGACTTCAGCAGGATCAGTGGGCTTTTGGACATCCATATCTACGAACTCCTTGAGACCATTATCTTCTAATACTGCTTCTATGCGATCCTTCCATGCAACATAATTCGAACTGCCTTCAAGAGCATATTCGAGTCGCAAACCGTTGAAAGACATTTTCAACACCGGCACCAAGAAAACAAAACTGCTGCAAAACTTCGAATTCCACCTCAAAGCTCAACCACTCTAGATCGTGAGAAAGAAAGATGAATCCAGGAGGCTCGAGCACTTGTCTGGAACTCTGTCTCATAGAAATAAGTTTGTAATCACTGTGATGATCAATCTGAACTTCAATAGCTTCGATACCATGTAGAAAATTGCTGAATAATGATTAATTATCCACCGAGACTATCCTGATCACATACTATTTGAACTTCATACACAACACATAATCTCTTCCACTCAGATCAACTCAGATCATCAAACATGCGGAAATAAAATCAAGCGATAACACATCAAATCATCATACACATTAACACAGTATGTATGGGGAAAGCTTATAGCTGAAAACCCCGCAGCTATTGTGTATATTATAATGGAGAAATCAAGTAACAACTCAGTACAATACTCCTCACAAGTACTCAGTACTTTCTCATACAGTTACTCACAATCTAGCTCAGTTTTGAACAGGTTACTGGTTCAAAACTCACCGCCAATTGCCTTGCCTCTGTTGCGTGTTTCAATGCTATGGGATGGCCTCTTTATATAGATAAACCACCAGCCTGAACTGCGCAATCCTCATGGGCTTACTCCACCTATCTGTGTGTTGCAAATAGCAGCAGTATAGTCACAACTGATAGCTAACTCCACCCTTTCATCTACCTCTTTCACTGGTCTCCACTGAACTGATCATGCACTGTAGTGAACTGATGTGTTCTTGAGTTGAATAATGAGTTACTAATTAATGAATTAAATAATATTTAATTCACTCCACTCATAACTAATTGATTAGCTAGTTAAACTAATCTCAACTAGTTCATCTAAAATAAACAGAACACAACTCCACTAGCTGTCTCATTAACTCCTCTAAACTTCTGCCACTGAAGTCCAACTGAAGTCAACCATGCATGATGCCATCAAACCCTTGGGAACCACGTGATTCCTCTGTCAGATGCATGAGCCACTTTTGTAGCTCGAACTGAAGTGCTCCAAGAGAGTAAACTGTTGTTTATAGTCTAAATATTATTAAGGGTAAATAATATTTGACTTCCCTGTTTTAAGGAGAGGCGGTCTAAAAATAGACTTCGACCTCTTTGACCTCAAAAATAGAGTCTCATCTATTTTTACCAACATGACACATACTTCAAGAATCTCAAACTGGAATCCACGAACCATGCTCCATATGTCTAAAAATAGACATAGTCTAAAAATAGATTTTGCGCCAGAATTTGCCTGCGGGCCCACTTAGTGAAGGCGACTTCATTTCACTAAGCTCCATCATCTTGCTACATTTTCAACAGGCAGAGGATCATCTTCAAGATGAATCCTTGTTTATTATCAGTAATTTAGATCCTTGGTATCAAGATATCATTATATATCTTCAAACTCACACTTTTTGGCCTGATTTGTCTCTAACTAATCATTGTTGAATATGGTACCAATTCCAACAATATATTATTGTTGGTGATAAAATTTATCATTGTGGTGATGATTCAATCTTTCGACATTGTTTAACACATGAATAAGCCAATAAGGCATTAAATGACTTCCAATATGGAGCTTGTGGTGGTCATATGTCAGGGTTTTCCATTGCCTAAAAGATATTGTGTGCTAGATATTTCTGGCAGTCAATGTTTAAATATTGCATAACTGCAGTTAAAAAGTGTTGTAACTGCCAAATTTACAATTGCAATATGTGTTCCCCTCCAGCTCCTCTTCACCCAATCATAGTTGTCGGTCTATTTGCTAAATGGGGCATTGATTTTGTTACATGTAACCCTCACTTAGCCAGGGGGCATGGGTATATTATTCCCACAGTACATTATTTTACGAAATGGGTCGAGATGATGCCTACATATAAGGATGACAATGAAACCACAAATATTTTCATATTCAATCATGTAATTTCTAGGTTCGGCATACCATAGGCCATCATTACGGACCATGGTAGCCACTTTCAAAATTTTATGATGACCAAGAATTATGCACATCTCGCCTTGTGCCATGACATATCTACTCCTTATTATCCACAATCGAATGGCCAAGTTGAAGCTATTTACAATTTTTTGACAAATATGATCATACAAATTGTTGGCATTCATAAACAAAACTACAATACTATGTTTTTTTCAACCTTGTAGGCATATCACACCTATTTAAAAACATTGACTGGATTTACTCCCTTCCAACTTGTTTATGGTTTGGAGGAATTTTTGTCGATTGAGTGTGAAATTTCGTCAATAAAACTAGCCATTGATTTGTTACCAACTACCTCTGCAGAGGAGGAACGTTTTTTGTACTTAGCACAACTAGATGAAAATCATCGTAATGTTGCACTAGCTAGTGAGGCTCATAAGAAACGTGTTAAGGCTCAGTTTGATCGAAACGTGAATCCTCGTATATATTTGGAAGGTGACATAGTCTAGTTCTATGATCAAACACATTATAAGCTAAGCGCTGGTAAATTCGAACCTATGTGGCATGTTCTTTACATCGTAAAATGTTTACTAGCCAAAGGGGCATATGAATATGTTTGACTATGATGGTGTTTCTTTAGGAGAGCCTAGAAATGGTATCTACCTTAAGAGATATTATGCATGATTTATCTCAATAATATTTGTGTACATTACCTGTATCATATTTTTATGAGTGTGTGCATTTTGTTTTACATTTTTTACGATTTCCTACACCTTTTACTGCTTATCTTGGATTACACTTGATTTGCAGATGTCTATGTTCCCTCATACTTACATTGGATTTTTTGATGGCGCTAGTCGTAGCTTTTTTCTTCTGCATCTTGGGTCATCTATTCACCTGCTTATGAGTTAGTTTCTATTCATGGGATATGCCTTGGTCAAACAATGAAAAACATAGCAGAATATATTGCAGTCTTTGAACTATTATTTGATGCCATCATATTTCTCATTTCGCGTTTGATCGTTAGGTTAGATTCACAACTCATAGTATTACATTTAGATGGTTGATATACAATTATAAGTTCATCAATGTTAAGAATTTTTTTACAAGTTCTTCTCTTGGAAAGAAAGTTCAATTACATTGAATATCAACAAATTCCAATAAATTTAAACACATTAGCTGATGCATTTGATAATCACGTGTTAAATATACATTTACAAGATTTGTAAATAATAAAAATATTCATCCATATATTGAAAAAGATAAAATGAAATAAAAGTAGTAATTCTCGTTAGGTAATATAGTCTGTAAAAGGTGTGTTACAAAAATGTCATCCATAGAGATGAGGCCCCATGGCCTTTATTACCAGAATATGTTGATACAAAAATCAAAATGTAGCCTTAAAATACTATCAAATATCTGTGATGATGATCATGATAGCAAACTATAGCACGAGCTAATCAATGTAGCAGACACCCAATCTATCTTGGGACACCGACCACGTGCCTCTGGTATTGGAGAGGAAAATCATCAGTCCCAGTATCTGGGATATCTATAATCAAACTTTATAGGTTTTTCTCCAGCTCGGTCAAGGCGGTCCCCTCGCCTATCAAAATAGCGTAACTATGTTGGTCGAACTAGACCCACATCTACATTAGCATTTCAGATAATTAACTTTGCATGTTAAAAACAAAATAAAAATTTAAAAACATTAAAACATAAAAATGAGAAATTTTTACCTAGATCACCCCATTGAATCCCTGTTGGAAGTCGCATATCTTGGTCACCTTTGCAATCCATCCCTGCATATGGGAAATCCTCAATCGTGATGATTTGTTTTCCTAGCCACATAACAATATGAGGAGTATACTTTACCACCGAGCCATCTCCTCCATGGCAAGCCATCAATGAAACTCACCACAACATACATGGATCTCTAGGCCTTGTCTCATCTACGAGAATATGTTGTGGGATAAGGAGTGGAATCCTCTCTAGAGAAAATGAAATGAAAATGGCACCATAACCAAAATTATTCCGTTTACCATTCTTGGCTCTAGTTAGTTTCCATTTCATGTTGGAAACTACTCCTTCACACCAGTTGAAAATAGCTGATTGTGAACACTCCACCACAATCTATATCTGGGCCTTTGTGGCCATGTGAGGCGTTGTGCTTCCACATATTTTGGTGATTGTGAAAGCAGTGGTCCTCAAATCAAGTCGCTTGATGGTTTTGATACCAATCCTACCATCCTTGGTCTCATCCCCAGCAACACAATATCACCTCAAATATGAAGCAATAGTCTCTATACCTGGTCTCTATCCATATAGAGAAATCTCAAGCCCTCTACAAGAGAGCCAAGTAAAGAAGTACATATCATTAGCGTCTATAGTGAGGTGATGATCCCTAATCACAAAAAATTGTTCCTGGAAATCACAGGTCTCACCATCCATGTCATGAGCTCCATCTAAGCTTTCATTCCCAGAGTAATCCAATATTTGTAGAGGCCAAAATTTTTCAAAGCTTGCATAGTTGTTGGATCATCCATAGCTTTTGCATCTTGGTTTTCATGTTCTCTCTCTCTCTACTCCAACATGACTGGTCAAAAGTCCTGAAAATAACAATTGAGGAGTGTTGGAACAATTCTTGAGAGAAATTTTCAAGTTTTGGGGGCATATTTTTATTTATTTTTAAAACCTTGGGATCTTGCGTGTTTTTTCTTTACAAACTTGGCACATTTGCGTAGTTTCTCAATATAGATAGTGTGCAAATTGTGTTACTTAGCGTGTAAAAAATTACCGATGTGTGTTGCCCGATGAAGGAAACCTATGCACATCTGTGGGTGGATTTTCAAAGCTTAAAATTCCCCAATAAATAAAATAAATGGTTAAAATAAAAAATTAATTGTATGAAAACCAAGATAATGAATATATCTCTTATCTGGAGAAAACAATTCGCAGAATGGTTCACCGGTTTGCTTGCAATCGGCCTCTGAAATTTGTGGTAAAAACCCTCTCTTCTGCTCTCAAATTTGTTAAAACTAAAAATAGTAATAATGAAATTAATTTTTTAAATTTTATAGGCTTTTAGGTCAACAAAATATGATTTTTTATGCCTTTAATGTTCTAAAAGTTAATTTTTGATGTTTTTTACTATAATTTTGAGCGGTTATGATAATTTATTGAGTGTAATGTGCATAATACATATTACAACATAAAAATGGACCATTTTAACTATGAGAAAACTTTTATCACTTTTTCGGGCTCTCCAAAATATACAAAAAATAAAAACCCTAGAGTTCTCTTTTAATCGCTTTTCAGACTCTCTAAACTTGAAAAGATCGTTGAGTACTTGAGTGTTCGAACTCGTAAAATTAAATGAATAGTAATTTATTCATTATAATTTTACCCCTTTTCTGGGTTGAGCTAGACTATTTACGAAAAAGGTATATGTTGACTAATCATGGTCAATAAAGTTCTGTCTTGCATTATTTTATCCTTTTTTTGAGCTTTAGGGACTAAATTTACAAAAAAATAACACTACGGAGTTTACTTGTGTTTTTCTCCTGACTCCCTAAAACTGAAAAACATCAAATTTAACTTTCTATGGGCTCGTTAAAAAATTACATTGAAAGAAATAAATGAGTTTTATTTTTGTGTCTTTTCAAACTCTTTAAACATGAAAATGAGATCGATTTAATCCTAAATTGGACTTGTAAAATCCAAATAGTGTAGGAAATTTCAATCATGACGAGACCGAACCACTCCTTATTAGGGTTCGTTAAAAATACCTTTGGAGGACTCATCCAAGGATGAGCTTACAGGACAAGAAAATGTTATCCTCCTCAATATTGACAAAAATAAATAGGTACTCGCCATTAACGATGAGGGGGGATTGGGAAAAGGTATTCATTTTTTCATTCATTATAAGGCAGCATGTCTCTCTTGAACAGGACACTCCATCACACTTGTGTCCGAGTTGGGAACCATTTGTCTTACAATTCATCAAACCTCATTGACATTCTTCAACTGGTTTTGGGTATTATCTTTAAGTCAAATGTTACGAAGTCAATTTTTTTGTCGCCATGTGTTCAAGAGAAGTTCAACCTTAGTTAATATTCCTTTTCAATTGTATCCCTCAATCGCATCAACCATCCCTAAGTCATTCCTTGCAAATCACTTTTGCAAAACTTGACATGGTGTTTCATGTGGTAGGCCCTCCTGTGACAGATCTCTTCCTATCGACTTCAGCTCACTATCTAGGAAGTTGATCTAGAAACCCTTTTCAGTTCCTTGAGGCTTGCATGCCTTAATGGAAATTTTCTCGCCTTCGACGACATGTTCTCATCATTGGCCTTCGAACGAACGATTCTATGAGTGTTTTGACTTCAATACATATAATCACACTTCATAGATTGTACTGAGAGTACCTTGAGAGCCATTATCATTATTGGTGGTTTCTCTCACACTTGTTAACGGTTCACATCATTGACCAGTAATCAAGTTGTATCTACCATGTTTGACCTCGAGACATTTTTTCACATGGTCAAATTCATACTATAGATCGAGAGATGGAAATCAAGACCCTGGATCTATTTTCATCCATCCATACTGCGAGGAGTTATGTATTCATGATTACATAGACATATTCATAACAGATGGTTGTATCCATACTATTTCTACTATTAATATGATTCTAGGCTATTTTTGTACTTGTTCATCAAGTTAGCTTTACTCTGAGTATAGGAATTCCTACCTTAGTGATGATTATATATATATATATTGCATTATAATCCTTGAATTATTGTTGCAGGTTTTCTACCATTGTCTTTGATCCAATCTTTGGCATGATAAAGCGCTTCAGTATTTTAATGACTTTTCAGACTTTGCACTTTAGGGGGAAATTTTTTACACGTCATTTTTTCACCATGGGACTTGATAGTTAAAATGTATCTCATGTCATCCATAAACATGCTTCAAATCACTCCCTTGCAATTCAAACATCTAAAAACCTTGAATAAATTATGAATTTTTGGTAACAAGGCCTTTTAACCTGTTTAGTATGACCTACGCACTTTTCCTAGTCAATTTTTGCGCATTTGCAGTTTCTTCCATTGAAACCTGTGAAAAATTGTGCTATGTCTTCCAATGTAGATTGTGCACATGACTCAATGAAAAGTAAAAATAAAGAGTGAATTCGAGAATCCTTGATGGGTGAATATATCCCAACCAAAATATTCTTGGTCATATCTATTCGATCCATACCCCTCACATCATGGAGCTAATTCCCTTTCATCAAGGAACCCTAATCCCACTATTAGTGGATCTCATCCTTCTCTTATGGATCTCAAACTTCCTCTACTTGGCCTATAAATTTACTAGAGGCTAGAGGGTTAATGGAGTTCACAAAAGGTAGTCTTATGTTGTTGAATTTGTATTGGGAAGCTTATCATCCAAGGAGAGGGTTGGAGGCATTTCGGAGGAACCTCATGACATCAAGGAAAATGTTGTAAAGCTCTTATTTATCTCTAAAATAATACAAATGAATATTTTTTTCCAGTGTATTGTCTTACTGAAATGATGAACGCTTTATGTTCCTTTTATTTATTCATTAATATGATATCAATTTCTAATCTCCTTGATCATTAGATTAAGCTTGTTTGAATCATTATATTGCATATGCCTTTGATCCCTTTTATGTATGTGATTGTAGATATTATCAAGAATTGAGGAGTTGCATCGAGAAAGAGTGGGGATATCCATCAAGCATTTCAAAAATAGGTAAGGGAACCATTCTCCTTCTCTTGTTTTTATGATTCAAATGAAGTAGGTTTAGGGAAAGAGTTATTCAATTATCTGTCTTTTTCTAGTTCTCCCTTAAGAATCTAGGGAGATCGCTCTTGTCCCCATGAAGGATTTGTTTATGTAACATGGATTGGAAAAACTTTAAGAAAGCCAAGGGTCAAAGTATGCAAATTTATTAGAATAAGAGCATTGATTTTTGGTGTATATTTATCCTCTCAAGACACTCTACTCAAATATATTGGAGGTTTACATAGTTAGTTGAGACCAATTATAATTTTTAACCCTACAAATCTAGATGAAGTTTGTGTATAGAAAACACATTTAGAAGAAAGAGGGAAGAATGTTCCCCAAGAGGGAAAAAAAAATTCATTCAAGAGTGGAGACAAAGGAAAGGGGAAACTCAAAGGAAAATGGAAAAATAATACTTCTATCAAGAAAGAGGGAGAAAAACGTGCATGCAAAAATTTTTCAAAGAAGACCATGATGAAGAACATTGTTGGAAACTTCATCCATAGATGAGACCCAAATATTTTGACAACAAAAGGAAGAAAAACACGGTTGAAACTACACAACATGATTTATGACCTGATTCTAGAGATGAAACAAATATCACAACCATGTGATTGAAAGGTAAAAACTCTATTACAAGTACTAGTTCTTCTAGTAACCTCAATGAAACTCAAAATGATAAGGAAAGAATAGATATTTTCCATATTAAAGTTATCTCAAAACATAGAAAAATAGACACCTTGCTTGATAGTGTTTCACAAGGCAACCTCATTTCAAAAAGCATTGTCAAGAAACCAAATTTGGAAACCATTCCTCATCCTAAACCTTTTCCTTAGGTTGGGTATGTGAAAAAGAAAAATTGCAAGTGACAAGAAAATGAAAAATGAAATTCGCCATCACTGCAGACTTCATTGATGAGGTAGAACTTGATTTAGTTCCACTTGACATATGTGATATTGTTTTGGGAAGCCCATATATTTATGATAGGAAATCCATCTTTGATCTCCATGAGAACAAGTATCCTTTGTTTAAATATGGTATTGACATTGTTAGATCACATTGCAAGAAATTAAATCTATCTCTTGTGAATGCTAGAAAAATGAAGAGGCTTGTTAATTCTAGCAATCATTTTGTACTAAATTTGATGATCAAACCCAAAAATGATGTTGAGAATGAAGCCTTCAAATGTTGTGATGCAAGATTAAAATATGATTTTATTGAGGTTGTTAACACCTATGATGAGATGTTTCAAGAACCTAAAGGATTTCCTCCTAAAATAAGAATCCAACATGAGATCCAATTGCAGCAAGATTCTCCTCTTCCAAACACTGGCATGTATAGGATGTCAGTCATGGAAAATGCATAAATCAAGAAACAAATCCAAGAGTTTCTTGATAAAGGGGTCATCATACCAAGCACATTGCCATGTAGGTCACCTATTGTTTTAGTGCCAAAGAAGGATGGTACATGGCGCATGTGTGTGGAATTTAGAGAACAAAATTATGGTAAAGAACCATTACCCTCTTCCTAGAATTGATGATTTACTTGATCAATTGAAAGATGTTGTTTATTTCACTAAGTTGGTCTTGACGAGTGACTATCATCAGATTAGGATTGTTGGAGGAGACATTTGGAAGACAAACTTCAAGACAAAGAAACATTTGTTTGAATGGTTGGTTACACCATTTTGGCTTTGTAATTCTCCTGCTACATTCATGTGGATTATGAATGATGTTTTAAGGCCTTTTCTTGATGATTTTGTGATAGTCTACTTAGATGACATACTGATTTTCAACAAGACTCGTGAAGAGAATGTAATGCGTGCTAGGCAAGTATTAAATTTATTAAAGAAGGAAAAGTTGTTTTTAAATATGTCTAAATGTGAATTTGGGAAAACTTGTTTAGTCTACTTGGGTCATAATGTTGGAGGGGGTGAGTTGAAGATATATCCCTCAGATGTTGAAGTCATTTTGAATTGGCAAAAACCCAAGACTATGATAGAGGTTAGAAGTTTCTTGGGAGTGGCCAAATATTGGAGAAATTTCATTTCTAACTTTTATTCCATTGAAACTCCATTACATGCATTGACAAGTGTGTAACAATTTTTTCAGTGGGGAGGAAAACGACGGAAAGCCTTCAATGCATTGAAAGAAAGAATTAGTTCAGCACCCGTACTTGCACTTCCAGATTTGAGACAATAATTTGAGATACAAACCAATGCAAGTGACTATGCCATGGGAGCAGTCTTGAGGCAACATGGTAAGCCCATATGTTTTCATTCTGAAAATTTTAATGGTGTAGTGATTAACTATCCTACATATGACAAAGAAGTGTATGCCTTGGTTCAAAGTGTGAAAAAATAGAAACATTACTTGATGGGTAAGGAAACTATAATTCACATGGATCATCAACCATTGAAATACCTGCAATCACAAACCAAGCTAAAACAAGCGAGGCACTTCAGATGGATGGGTTTATTACAACAATTCCACTTGGTGATAAGGTATAAGAAAGGTATATATGGCAAGTTTGTTGATATGTTGTCTAGGAAAATTGTTAGTGCATCCATTATTCTTGAGCATAATTCTATCATGCATGAGAGATATGTTGAGCAATATGCTTTAGATGAGGATTTTAAGTATGTATATGCAACTTTGGGTCAAGGTAACCAAGTAGAGGAATTAGATTATCATGAACATGGAAATTGTTGTATCATCTTTGCAAGCTATGTATTCCATAGGGAGAAAGAGTTAACATCATAAGGGAAGCGCATACTTCTCTTCTTGCTGGTCATTTTGGTGTAGGCAAGACAGTGGCACAACTACCGAGGTATTGTTACTGGCCTCACATGGTTGAAAGTGTGTCATGATATGGAAGAATATGTTCTTTATGTGTTGTCAGTAAGCCTATCAATAGAAATTTGGGATTGTATACTCCACTTATTGTACCTTCTCGTCCATGGGAAATTGTTTCTATGTGTTTTGTGGAGGTCTACCTATGTCTAAGAAAGGCCATGATTATCATTATGCAATTGTGGATTGTTTTAGAAAATGTGTATTTTGATGCCTTGTAAGAAGCAGGTTACAGTTGAACAGAATGTAGAGTTGTTCTTTCAAAATGTATGGGTGCATTTTGGGTTGACCACATTCATTGTTTCTAATTGATATTCTTGCTATTTTCGGGAAATTTTGGTCAAGATTGTGGGGACTCATGGACACCAAATTGAAAAATAGCACAAAATTCCATCTGCAAACAGATGGACAAAAAGAAGTGGTGAAAAATTTGATAATACATATTCTTCATCGTTATTGTAGCAAGCATCCTAAGTTGTGGGATGAAAAATTGCACCACGTTCAACATGCTTTTACAACTGGGCCAAGCATTCGTCGACTCAAAAATATCCATTTGAGGCATGCTTGGGATACTTACCAAAATATCCTCTAGATTTTATCTTTGGGAAATATTTTTTTATTGATGGACATAGTGACATAGGTAAGGAAAAAATATTCATTGGACAAGTTTAATTGGTGCATCAGATGGTTCAAGAACAGTTGGAAAAGAGTCAAGACAAGCACAAGACAAGACATGATAAGCATTATGTTGATCACACTTTTCAAGTGGGAGATGAAGTTGGCTTCACATTAGCAAGGAAAGACTCCAAGGAGAAGGTAAAAAACTGAACCCAATCAGATATGGTTCATTCAATATTTTATAAAAGATTGGTAATAATGCCTTTCGGTTAGATTTTCCTCCATATATGAAAATCTATGCAATGTTGAAAAAATGAGATTGTATGAGCCTCCTTTGATTGAAGATCAAGGAGAGAATGTTTAGATTCCTTCAATTGAAGATTTATCTCCTGAATATCTTGAATAATTGCAGCAAGACACCATCCTTGACAGGAAAACAACTTCAAAATGAGGGAATGTGGAGTACCTTCGTGTGGGACCTAAAGGGACAAGTCCAAGGAAATCCAAATGGATTGAGATTGGAAGGGTGAGGGAATTGTACCCTCACCTTTTTTTTGACTGAAAGTGATCTTTTGGAGGTCCAAAATCTTCTAGTGGGTAGGAATGATCTAGTGGATCAGTCTAAAAATTCAAGTGTTAAAAAGTTCTCTAAACTAGTTCCAAAATGTAGATATCATCGCCCTGAATCCAACACAGCTTGAATCACTCAAAACTAATATTGTATGCTCTCGATATTGTGTTCTGGTCTTTTTCCTAGATAATTTAAAAAAATTCACTTCGGTGCAAGTACGGTAACTGTGCAGTCCGTACACTTATTGGGCAGGGTGACTGGGTAGTTTTATTGTGATTTTTGGGTCAATGGTGGGCTGCCAAGTGGCCTCACCGCATTGGTCAAATTTTGCTAAGTTCTAAATGGTTGAGGTGGTCCAATGAGTGGAAGCCATGTGGGCCAATGGATGGCTGCCACATCACCTCCAAATAGTGTATTAAAATATATGCTTTGGGCCAAACGAGTTGAACGGGAGTCGAACATGAAACCTCTAGTCGGGAAATAAGGCGCCTTACCTATATGGGCACGATTTCGTATTTAAAGTTTATTACATCAATGATTGGGCAACGGGGTCAGGTTTATGCCCTGGTCCCTGGTCACCCCATACCCACGAGACCATGATCAAGGGCATCGGGGGCTCGGGCTTAACCCCAGCCCCAAATCCCCAGTTAATACAACCATACCACAATCATAGAGCAGGTTTGTTATACCCCTATGGTACACAGAACTCAACCGTAGTTCAAACCTTGGCTTAGAGCAATGGTCACTGTTTGGCGCAAAAATTTGAAATGGGCCCAGGGTAACATAACCAAACCATCATTTACCACAGGTTCAACCACAGTTGGAGAGGATTTTAAACAGTTTATCTGACCCCAGATAAAATGGCAGGAAATTAGGCACGTGGCCCAATCTTATCTGCTCACGAGGGGTCATTAGGTAATTAAAACAGGCAATATTTTGCACCCAATCCAACGCGAATCTCATCAGTGTTGGGTGAATTTGTCGCTCGTCGGTTCTGAAAAAGGAAGATTCGTAGGATGGTTAGCATATCAGTGTAGTTTCTAGATCAGTTAGCTGCAAAAATTCACCAAAGCATAACTTCTTCAATTTTTTGCCAAATTGAGCCCAACAAGAGCCTAGCTTAGGGTTTATGACTATTCTGGAGCCATTGGACACATAATTTTTTCATTCTGAGCACTGAAAATCCATGTAATCACATATTTGAGCACTTAATGAAAGAGGCCCAACATTGGAAGCTGGACCAGGAGATGTATCCCAGGAGGGGTGAACTCCTTCATCATTTTATTGTCTTGTGTTACTGTTTATGGTATTATTGTCTCTGTTTTTATGCTGCAAACCGAGTTAAAAGAAATCAATTTATTTTCTTTTGCAAATTTCCTAATTTCCTAAAAGACATAAATAAATTACTTGCACAATTCATCAAACCGTCAAGTTTTCAAATACATATCAATAAAGAATGGAAGAGAGTAATGGAGGAAGAAATTAACTCTTTTCTAGAAAATAAAACTTCGAAATTGGTAAATCTCCAAAAAGTTACAAAGTCTCTACAGAACAAATGGATATATATGATTAAGCATGGAGGTGATGAAAATAAGGAGAGGTATAAAGCAAGGCTTGTGGTGAAAGGATTTTCCCAAAAAGAAGGTATTGAATTCCCTGATATTTTCTCACTTGTTGTCAAAATGTCATCCATTAGAGTCCTTCATGGTCTTGTTGTTGCTTAGACTTAGAATTTAAATAGTTAGATGTAAAAATTGCTTTCCTTCATGGTCAATTAGAGGAAGAAATTTATATGGAGCAACCAGAAGGCTTCATAGAAAAAGGAAAAGAAGACCTAGTTTACAAGTTGAAGAAGAGCCTCTATGGGTTGAAAAAGGCACCTCAAAAATGGTATAAGAAATTTGATTCATTCATGTCAGAACATGGTTTTCACAGGTTGAAAGTTGACCATTGTGTCTATATCAAGAGGTATGATCATGGAAATTATATCGTATTAATGTTATATGTGGATGACATGTTGATTGTTGGGCATGGTAAGAATATGATCAATATGTTGAAGAAATCTTTGGGAAGCAAATTTGAAATGAAGGATTTGGGTCCAACACAAAAAATATTGGGAATGAGGATCATGCATGACAGGAAAAACAAAAGGTTGTGGTTGTCACAAGAAAAATATATCAAGAAGGTGTTTGAAAAGTTTAATATGAAGGATTCCAAACCGGTTGGTGCACCCCTTGCAGCCCACTTCAACTTGAGTATTGAGTTGTGTCCTAATGATGACAAGGAGAAGGAACAAATGAGAAATATCCCTTATGCTTCAACATATGGTTGTTTGATGTATTCCATGGTATGTACATGACCAGAAATTTCATATTTAGTCGGAGTAGTGAGCAAGTTTCTTGCCAATCTCGGAAAACACCATTGTCAAGTAGTAAAATGGATTTTTCCAGGTATCTCAAGGGTACTAGTCATTATTGTTTATGTTTTGGTCATAATGATATTGTGCATGAAGGATTTACAGATGAAAATTTGGTTGGAGATATGGACACTAGAAAGTCCACTACAAGTTATTTGTATACATTTGCAGGAGCAACAATATCTTGGGCATCAAGACTATAATGACTAGAAGTTCTATCTATAACAGAGGTAGAGTACATAGCTACAATAGAAGCTTGTAAAGAGATTTTGTGGATGCAGTGATTCCTGGGACAAATAGGAATAAAGCAGGAATATTGTGATAGTCAAAGTGTCATTCACTTGGTGAAAAACCAACATTTTACTCAAAAACCAAGCACATTTACTTAAGGTACCATTGGATTCGACGTGTGTTGGAGGAAGGACAATTCTCCTTGGAAAAAATACATGCAGATAGGAACCCAGTTGGTATTCTCACTAAGATTCTACCAAGAAATAAACATGAGTTATGTAGAGGTATGGTAGGATTCAGTGTGACTTGATTCAAGACTCTTCATTTGGCTTCAAGTGGGAGAATGTTAAACGTGAAGACAAAAGAAAGACATTGAATATCACCAATTACAACCAACCGATGTCGACCAAACTCCATCACCCATTGATTTTCTAGAAGTCACTGTGCAGTCATGTATTTCACATGAGAAAATTCTATAACTTCCCTCCTCATATATAAATTTGTGATTTGCCTCAACCTGAGAAAGAAAGCAATGCAAGGCCTTACATATAATGAAATATTTGTGATTTTATTCTCCATTGTAGTTTTTGGTCTCTTTAATGTGTTCTGCCTATTTGTATTCTCCTGCTATTTCTGTAATAATTTTATTCTACTGATATATATTTTGATACCCATCATTTAGAATTTTTTAAAATTATAAATCTTTTTTCAATATATAATATATAATCTTTCATTCTTACTTTTTTAAATATTATTAATATATAAATTACTCTTAAAGTGAATAAATTATAAAATTTATTTATTTAAAAATAATACTATGACTAACTTATGAACCATTCAACAAAAAAAATCTCAACTACATTAACTTATCAAGTTATCCATAATAATTTATATAATAAAATTAATAAAAATTTTACTTCACAACAAATTAATTAAATAATTAAAAAATGAAATTTTTTCATTGCCTCCTGCTGCTCTGTGCGCAGCTTGAGCCTGGGCTGCTGTCCTCTCGGCCATCCTTGCTCCCGATCCTAGGCCTCACGCCCTCACGGACTCACGGATCTGATTGGATCCGTTCTTTACCTTTCTGCTCCAGCCTCAGGGACTCACGCCCAGCTGGCTCTGTTCGTTTGGCCTCCCCTTTCTGGATCTGCTTGGATCTGCTACTCCCTGTCTGTTCTTGCATCGGGGCCTCAATCTACTGGATCTGATTGGATCCATTTCAACTTTTCTTCGGCTTTGAGATGCTTCGCCTCCTGTTGTTGCATAGTGCAGATTGGGTTTGCTGCAGCTGATTAGATCTACTCGCTTCTTGACCATGGAGACCCAGGGCTCGCCTCTCGCCCCTTTGCAGCCTTCTCCCCCTGACGCAGAAGCTACCTTCACTTCATTGCTAGCTTCCTTGCCTAAGAAGAAGAAGTTTGAAGCTGCCAAATTTGTCAAAACGCTTGCTGATGTTCCTGAGGTAAACCTTCCTCCTGAGGGCCCGATCCAGGTCGCTTTGTCCCTAGAATATCGAGCTCTAGTGGGTCAATTCACGGGTCTTTGGCCCTCTCCTAAATCAACGGAGAACTGGGTAGTCAAGAACTGGATCCCGCTGATCAAGAACAAAGTCACTTCATACTTCCTGGGAAGAGGCTACTTCCTGTTTGAGTTCAAAACTAAGGAGGACAAAGACTTGATCTTCAGGAATGGGCCCTATTTCATGGGTCCCCAGGGTCTCTATCTCAATAAATGGACCCCTGACTTCGATCCTGTCGTGGATGTCCCGACGGCAGTTCCTGTCAAGGTTCGGCTCCCAAATCTCCCAGTGCACTGTTGGAACTGGGATTCCCTTAAGAATATAGGCAATGCCTTGGGAAAGTTCATTGACAGAGCAAACAACAATGACCAATATAACTGCGCTCGAATATGTGTCGAGGTAGACTTAGAGGTGGGACTTCTGGAGGCTATCAAAATAAATGTTGGTAGTTGGACGCATGTGCAAGTGCTAGATTACGAGCAGCTCCCTTTCAAATGCCGTAAATGTCATATCTACGGACATTTTGCTAGAGGGTTTTCGAAAAAAGTGGAAGCAGAGAAAGAGAAGGACGACGGTTGGAATCAATTTAAGAGGCCAAAGACCTCTCACAAGAAATCTGGGGCCCCAAATGTCCAAGGTCCCCAGCCTGCCTCTGCCCAAAATGGACCTCCGCCAAAAAGTCAAGAAAACAGGCATGAGATCTTAAGCTCTGCAGAAGAGGTTCCACAGGAAGAGGATAGGCAAGATAAAACCTCAGAAAAAAGGACCTTAGCAGGATCAAGACCTAAAGAAAGTGCTACAGCAAGAAATAAAGAAAAACAAACAGAAGCCTCCGAGGAGGAACAAGACTCAGAGGAGTCAGAGGAGGAAGGAGAAATAGGAGATACGCAGACATCGGTCAGAAGATCATCAAGGGGCCACAAATCTGCTAGAGAAAATAGGGATCAGGAAACCTACAAAGACAAGCTTCAGGGTAGTCAGCCCACTCTGGAGAAACTCCTTGGCAAAAATCCGAAGATGTCCAAAAACCAAGCACAGGGCTCCAAAGGGGTCCATCACCATAAAAATAAATGATGAATATTGTCTCTTGGAATTGCAGAGGAATGGAGAGTAAAGTGAAAGAAGAAGCAACGAGAAGCCTTATAAGAAGAGAAGCCCCAAATATTCTTCTGATTCAGGAGACCAAAATGGAGGGCAATGAGTTTCTCCAAACCAGTAAAAAATTTTGGAAGGGAGGCAGAGGTCAAGCAGTTTCAGCACGGGGAGCCTCTGGGGGGCTGGGCTCTCTCTGGAATCCTTCCAAGTATATGTTGGTCATAGAGATCCATAATACCCACTGGTTGTTCCTGAAGTTACAACCTGTGGACTCGAGGGAGACATTCTGTATTTTTAATGTTTATGTCCCAGCAAATATAGGGGAGAAAAGGTATTGTTGGGACTCCATCAGAAAATTGTCGGAGTCAGAAAACTTGGAAAACATCATTGTTGTAGGAGATTTAATTCTCACTTTGCGCACGGAGGAAAAGCAAGGAGGCACTATCATAAGGGATCAGCAAGGGAGTGGGTGGAGGATCTCATGCAAGACTAGGATCTACTCGATATCTCTCCAGAAAATGGTAAGTACACTTGGTCCAATAAGAGAATAGGTCCTGGCCACATTGCTGCTAGACTTGATAGATGTTTGGTGCAGATCTCTTTCCTTTTGTTGGGCTTAGAATCCAGATTGCATATCCTTCCTTGTAGTGTTTCAGATCATAAGCCTATTATGCTTGAGATTCTGGATCACAAGGATCTAGGCCCCATACCTTTCAGATTCAATCCCCTCTGGGTCAAGGAACCTAAGTTTCTGAATTTGGTTCAGGACAGTTGGAAATTTCTGGTGAAGGGTTCACCTTTCTTCATCTGGGAAGAAAAGCTTAGAAGACTGAAATCTGTTCTAAAATCATGGGCCAAATCCCTCCCCAACCCTGCAAAAGAGAGAAAGCAGGCCCAAGACATAATTCCAGCATCATGCCCAAAGTGAAGATGTAGAAATCACTAAAGAAGTGTTAGATAAGGAAGTTGAGCTACAACAAATTTTCCATAAAGCTTGCCTTTCGAAGGAAGAGCATTGGAGACAAAAGTCTAGGAGTTTATGGCTTAAAGCGGGAGACAAAAACTCTGCCTTCTTCCACAAACAAGCTCAAGCTATAAAGAGCTTCAACTCTATTGCAGAAATCAAGGAAGGAAACTCAACTCACAAATATTTTGGGAGCATCAAGAAAGTAGCTTTCAATCACTTCAAAAATATGTACAGTGAAGAAGGAGTGACTGACCCAAACTCCAAATTCTTGGAGGTGGTTCCTTCGAAGATCTCCCCTTCAATGAATCAGCACCTTGAAGCTAAGATCACTATAAAAGAAATAAAAGATGCTCTCACCGACATGGAGCCCGACAAAGCCCCAGGCTAGGATGGCTACACTGTGAGATTCCTCCAAACCTATTGGCAGATAGTGGAGAAAGACCTCTACAAAATGATGTTGAAATCTCAAAATTTTTATAAAATAGGGGGCAACACTAACTCTGCCTTCCTTGCCCTCATTCCCAAGGAAAAGGGCGCAAAGGCATTCAATCGGTTCCACCCCATCTCTCTTTGTAACATTGGATATAAATTAATCACAAAGGTGATTGCAAACAAACTAAAAGGCATCCTCCCCGACATCATTCCAGAGAATCAAGGTGGGTTTTTTCAGGGGAGACAGCTTGCTGACAATTTCATCCTAGTTCAAGAGGTGATTCATTCGAGTCAACAATGCAAAGAGAAAGGTATGGTAATTAAACTAGACTTGGCAAATGCTTTTGATCGTGTTATACTTAGTTTTCTTTGGGAATCCTTGCATAAATTTGGCTTTGGAATGAGCTTTATCAATTGGATTCGAGCTTGTATAGTCGATCCCTGGATCGCTCCCTTGGTGAACGGGAGAGCATCTGACTTTTTCAAAGCTTCAAGAGGCCTTAGGCAGGGTTGCCCCCTCTCTCCGCTTCTCTTTGTCCTCCATGTTTCTGTCTTGAGTTTCTATCTAGATCAGAAACTGGTTGATCAAGAGATCCTGGGGCTCAACATTGCCAGAGGGGTAAAAAATGTAAATCATACACTTTTTGCTGATGATACCCTCTTGTTAGGGGTTTCCTCTTTCCGATCTGCCTTAAGGTTCAAGGAAGTTTTGGACGATTACAGTGAAGCTACAGGCAGCAATTTAAACAAAGGTAAATGCAAAGCCTTTTGTTGGAATATCTCTGCCTCCATTCTCTCTGCCATCTCCATAATTCTTGGCTTTTCTGCCTCCCTCATTTGGTCCTCTTTTACCTATCTGGGCCTTTCTATCTTCCGTAAATTGGCTTACAGCAGAGACTGGATCCCTCTGTTGGATAAATTCAAGGCAAAAATTCAAGCATGGGGATTCTCATGGTTAAATCTCGCCGGAAAAACTATTCTCATCAAATCCGTTCTCAGTAGTCTCCCCATATTTCAATTCTCTGTAATCCTAGCTCCTATTGGAATCATCAAGAAAATGGAAGCCTTCATACGCAAATTCTTCTGGAAAGGGGGCAATCACAATGACAAGAAAATCCCTTTGGTAAGCTGGGAGAAAATCTGTAAGCCTCTGAATGAAGGAGGCTTGAATTTCAAAGATCTCAGTCTCCAAAATACAGCCATGGGAGCCAATATTTTCTAGAGAATCATTGGTCCTCACCCAGGCTGGGCGCAAAGAGATTTATGGAGGGAGTACTTCACGGGGACACGAAAAATATTTATGGACAATCCACTACCCACCACTGGATCGCAATTGGTTAAAATCTGTCACAAAGCAACTCCTTTAATTAAACACAGAGCGTACTAGATACCTAGCAACGGTAAATAATTCAAGGTATGGGATGAAAGCATCATGATGCATCCCCCACTGTTGAGCTTTAGTTCACTGCAAGCGCTACAACCGTGGTTGAACAGAGCTGGCTATGTTACACTATGGGACATTTCGCTGTGGGCTGGCAGCAATTGGTTGCATTGGAACCTACCGCCTGTTCCTCCTGAGCTGAATCAAGAACGCAACCTACTCCTCACGCTGCTGAATGGTAAGGCGCCTCTGCGCGTTGGGAGGAAGGACACCCGTGGTTGGGGGGCCACCCCAGGGCTGTACACTATAGCGCAGGGGTATAAAAATCTGCAAGAGCGTCCACACGTCCCTCTAGACCCTGCTGTGTGGAAGGGTCTTTGGAAATACAAGATTGTGCCAAAGGTGGACTCCTTCTGCTGGTTGTTATGCCACAAAGAAATTCTTACAGATGATAGGTTGAAGAAGAAAGGATTTCAAGGTCCCTCACACTGTCATTTGTGCTATGAAAGTGAAGAGAATGCCCAGCACATTATGTTAGACTGCAAATACTCAAAAGAAATCTGGCAGAATCTCTTGAGCCATTGGAAAAGAGTATTCACCTTACCATTGACTATCTCTGATTTATTTGCAAACTAGTGAAACTTCTATCCAGAAACTCTCCCAAAAAATGAAAGTTTTAATGTTGCATGGCTCTCCTTGCCAAATTTATCTGCTGGAAAATTTGGCTTGAGAGAAATAGAAGAGTCTTCAAAGATGAAAGCTTAAATCCACAGTTCACCATCATCAAAATAAAAAGCCTATGGAAAGAAAGTCTGGGTGAGCACTTGTCGAACTCAAATCTAAGTCAGCAGGACATAGACTGGGGCACTTCGTTGGATCTCCAATTCTCTGGAGAAACAAGGCATCATAAAGATACAAAAGAGTGGCAATTCAGAGGGAAGGAAAATGAACTATCTGATTTGCTCATCAGGAAATCCAGATTCACCCTGTTCTTCGATGGGGCAGTGAAAGGTAACCCCAGATTGGCTGGGGCAGGAGGAGTTATAAAGAACAAGGATGGCAGAATTGTGACTAAGCTCGCTTGGGGATTAGGGCAATCGACCAGCATCCAAGCTGAAGCCTTGGCACTTTTGCAAGGTCTCAAACAAGCCAAGGCCATTGGTCTAACAGATGTAAATATTATAGGAGACTCTCAGTCCATTATTAAAGTCTTATTGGAGGATTCCTCTCTTACAGATCTTAGATTGGCAAGAGTGGTTCCAAGAATCAGAATTCTGGTGAAATCTCTTCGGATTGCAAATTTCCTTCATTTTTTGAGGGGGAATAATAAAGAAGCTGACCAAGAAGCCAACAGAGCGGTGCCACTTCCCGCTGGCTCTCTCTTGAAATATGAAATTGAGGAGTGGGACTCCATACCATAAAATTGATTCATGTTTTACTGCATTATACTAAAACAGTTTGTTTGTATATTCAAGATAAGAAAAATAACGGAGATAGATTCTCTAGTTTCGAGTAAGAACCGTGGGTTTCCAAATTTTGGGGCCTATGAACAGCTAGTGGAAGAAAGTCCAAGAGCTTTGCCCGACTTATTGTAACCGGTGAAAGGCATTTTGGCCAAATATCTAATATAAACCCATACCCGTTTTTGTAAAAAAAAACTTAATTAAATAACTTAATATCTAATTTGATCTACTTAACCAAAGAGAGTTATTAAATGGTCCTAGAAACCAAAATTCAGACAACTTACGAACAAAGTGTAACCCCAATTTCCATCATGGAAAATGGCACGGTTGGCATAGAGAGTGGCCCTCCGATCCATACTAAAAATAATTTAATAATTTACCTCTTAAACTAGGATTTCATTAAATCATCCTTGAATACTTCCGTTTATAAATGGTTAGTATATTTTTATTCTCGAAATTATAAAATGTTCATCCATTATATATATAGGAAACTTTAACACTTATTACATATAATATCAAAAGAGTAGGAAACTTTAACACTTATTACATATAACATCAAAAGAGACCTGGTATACAAATTTGGTTCATTTTGGTTAAGAAAAAAAAGGGTATTCATCATTTTAAAAAAAACGAATTTCAAATAAATATATATATATATATATATATATATATATATATATATATGAAATTCAATTTTTTTAAATGATGAATGCCGGCCCGATGTTATATGTAATAAGTGTTAAATTTTCCTATAACTTATCATACATGGATGGTTATCTGTGTTATCACTCAAAAACCATTCAGAGTCATACATGTTGCTATCAAAAAATTTCATTAATACATAAAGATAAATATTATATATTTCAATTAATTAACATCTTAAAAGAAGTTGAGAAAACATTATAAAGTGGTTTTTATTCATTTGTGCAAAGTTAGTGCAGTTTTTGTGTGATCTACGCGTTTTTTACTTTGACAACTATGCACATCCATAGAAAGTGACAATTTGATAACAAAAGGCATTGGAAATAATGCATACCTAATCAAAGATAAAATACCAAGGGTGATTCAAGTAGTTTAGAAATATAGGACATTAATGACAAGTACTTTGGAAATTCAAGGCTCCTATCATCCCCTTTCATGCATGGGAAACTACAATGGACTTGACAACCATTCAATTTTGAACCAATTTTAATGAAGCTTGAGAAAAACTTATAATAAGAGTCGTGGATAAGAATTTTAAGTGGAGAAGTTGAATATATGGTTCTATTGCCCATGTTTCAAGATAATTCCTAAGCTTTTGAAAGACCATTTTGGTAGTATTGTTTTTCTACTAAACATGTTTTACCATTGTTGAAGTTTGTAACTTTCTTACAGTAAGAAAGTAGTCCAAATTTTAACAAAGGACCCTCTCTTTCAAAGTTGGGAGAGGATTAAAAAGTGCCATCCAAACACCCCTTCATGTCTCATTCAAGGCCCATTTTCTTTCTCTGTTATAAATAAAAGAGTCTACTTCCATAGTTGTTCTTATTTTATTCTTGTCCATGTTTATTTGTTTCTTCTAGCCTTATGCATGTTGGCTTCTTATTATTTGTTAACGTAATCTCTTTTCCATTGAAGCCACTTCTAATCATTTATTATTATGTTGTAGGTTAGCAACCGCCTCTTACAAAAAAGCTAATTGGTCCTCCTCCTTGACTAACATAACACAAATATTGGTGACTCCACTAGTTCATTCACTTCGTTTCATCCCTTATTGGATACTTGGATAGTCTTATACATTGATATTGTTTTTGTCGATAACCACAAGGGATTAACAATGCCTTAGAATCATTCTCTTACGCTTTGTGATGAGAATTTTTTATTAATTTTTCCTTTGAAATTATTTTGTGCAACTATCGAAGAAACAATTGTGTGGTTCTTTTATTATGCATTTTTTTATTCTACACCATTTGCATGCATGTTTTTCAGGGATCCATGTGAATCTACCTTATTGCAAATTCCAAAAGCTTATTTTTTTCCTTTTGGAGTGAGGTGGGAGCCGTAAATTTTATTAGGGGAAATTTTAGGGGCTAATATTCGCAGGTGGGATAATTTTCCATGTTTTTTGCAAATAAAATATTTTCCAATTTCCATTTTTTTCTAAAAATGATTTGCCCAAATTTTACAGTATAAAATTATTTAACTTCAATAATTTCCAAAACTTTACAAACACTATATAAAATCATTATAATTTTACAAAAGTATCTTCAAACATTTTATACTTTGCATGTTAGTGACCAATAAGATTCGCCAAGGTTTCTAAACTTTAAAATAAATTTGTATTCTTAAAATTTTCCCTGAATTTTATACACCTCCTCATTTTTATGGTTTGGCTATATGTTCATTTGTATAAGCCTAAGTAGGTCACATAATGGATAAAAAGGCTTAAAAGGAACTGTTTATTTCTTTCCTTTTCCACATAGATACTCATATTCTACAAAGAATTTGATTTATTAAATTAAGTTACGTTTACATCACTTTTAGAGTGGGACTATAAGAGAAGTGTTACATCCAAATATTCTCTTCACCTTGCACATCTCGTGATCTTGGTGAATAAGAAAATATTACAATTCATCTTCATGTACCTTTTTAAGTAGACAAGAAACTAATTTGTAGGTGGTAGTGCAATTAGCAAAAAGCATGTTGGCAAGCCCTTGTGTATCAAAGTGATCAGAAGTTCAATCCCCCCGTCAATGTCTCACCAACCAAACTTTAAAAAAAAATAGATAGAAAACCCCACGTAGAATTAATTAGATAAATAAGTAAGCACCCCATACATGTACATGCCATTTCTTGCAAGGATACAATCTCATCTAGTTTAATCAAGAAATCAACAAGGATTTAGTGCTATCCACATCTTGCAATTAAACATATGTGATTGGCACAAGTCAATTTCACAAACAACATCACACACAAGAAGTTATTTTAAGGAATATTTTTTATGAGTATGCTCTTTCCCTTGTGCTCATAACATATCTAAGGGAATCAGAAATCCAATATCTATCTATAATGAAATTTTTTCGTTCCCTAGCTAAGTTAAATGAGATTCACCAAGCTCCCAACTCTGATAATTTTTAAAAGCAACATGACTTCAACACATTAATCTTGTCCATTGATAGGCCAAAAAACAAATGTATAGCTTGGTTAGGACTTTGGGTGTAGGCATCCAAATAACCCATCTTAGTCATTTTCATCTAAAACATAATAGTTTTCTTTCAAGAATCTTTAAATATTTCATAATAAAATAAAAACCAGTGGTAAGAAGAGACCCATGAAGGGGTTAAGGCTTACACCTATGATTTTTTGAACCTGCTTGAATCTCTTATCTCTTTGTCAGGTATTTATATCAAAGGTTGACACCTAGTAGTTGATTTTCTCTTGCCCACACTGGATGAAGGTAATATAGTGGCTCAATCATAAGGCATATACCTAAGGTGGTGGCTATGGGATGCAAT
Source organism: Pinus albicaulis (assembly GCA_034641835.2). Taxonomy (NCBI): domain Eukaryota; kingdom Viridiplantae; phylum Streptophyta; class Pinopsida; order Pinales; family Pinaceae; genus Pinus; species Pinus albicaulis. The sequence goes on along the minus strand of CM076578.1, from coordinate 1,299,365,698 downwards.
TACACCTATAGGAAATTTTGAATGGCTATTGGGAACATCTTCAACCACTCCAAAACATGTCTCCAGTACCCCTCATTATAACCTTCCTTCCAACTTTCACTAGTTTTCTTCTATTAAATTCATGTCTCATTGTTGAGAAATTTTGGAAAGAAAACTTACTTTTAACTGGAAGGACATTAAGTTTCATATGACTTCAGGCATTTATGTTGATTCATTTTTCATCAAAATGAAAATATTTTCCATTTAATCAAAAAAATTGAACTATGTACAATTTAGAGAAATATTCACATATTTTTTTATTTTCTTGGTTTTTATGCTTTAACTCAACCAAATCACTTTGTAAGAAAAAAATAGAGGTACCTCACTCAGAAATATCACACACATCATGACCTATTAATAATTATAGGGGGCCCTCCTGCACCTTGACATTATTGTTTCCTACAAGGCCTCCCATCACTATTAGGAGGTGGTTCAAGTCTTAAAGATTTTCCAATTCAATCTACCCCTCAACAGTCATTTATTGATGCCACATTGTTAGGGTTTTATGTATTAGGAGAAAAATTTATTTTTACCACATTATCTCACATTAATTCTCCTTCTCATAATATCCAAACTCACATAACTGTGGATTGAACCCCAACTTACCATTTTTCACTTCTTTGAATCTCTTATATTTAACAAAGATCATAAGTGACCCCACTGCAAATGATGACACATGGCCCCACATGCTAACCAAAATCCCTTTGAATATTCTAAAATTCAAAAGGAAGCTACAATAAGACCCAACCAACCACATTATGACCTTTCATTTGTGGTGTTCCTCAAATAGTATCACTAAATAATCAATTCATTTGAGACTCTTTCAATGAAAATTAACTAGATCCTCAGCCAAATGGTACAACCCTACGACAACAACAATATGCATTTGAGAAACTCAATACAGTCAATCATCCTTCTAAATAAAACAATGTGAAAGACAAGGGGGGAGGTAAAAAAAAGCGAAACCAAGGACAAGGGGGAAATATATAACAACATAATATGAATGTTGGGAAAAATGCCCCTGATCAAAGCTAACCTTCATCCCAATAACAAAAATCCACCTAAATAAGGGAAGAAAAATTATCTTTGTATGAAATTTCCTTATGCCTTATGTGTAGAATATGGTAACTATATCGATCATTGTCCCTAGATTGTTGAATTCAAACATATAAATGAAACAATGTGAAATCATAGTTCAAATTTCACACAGGGCACACCTCATCCCCAACCACAACTAATGGTCTTATAAGCTCTTTTCCCCTATAAAATCATCGTGGCTACCCAATAGGAAGCAATTTACTCTGACCAATATCCAAATCCTTTTCCCCCACTCTTGTCAAGACACTCAAATGGTCACGTCAATTGGTATATTTATATGAAATCCATAAGCATGCACCTATAGACTCAAAATCATGAATATAGTTTGCATACCGAGCTTACTCCAACTTTATTGGATATCATTGCATCCATTTCCAACATGCCCTTGATGATTGATGCAAGAGCATCTCATGGGTATTTCAAAATGTAATTTTTTAAGTCTGGGAAGACTATAGAATTTCTAGATTATGTAAAATGCCTAGAAATATTATGTAAGTGAAAAAATTATGTTTTGTTTAGAAAAAAATTATGATAGGTTCCTAAAATCAAGAGGATTTTTCTCAAATTCTTATAAAATGAAGAGGAACCCTTACTAACATTTTCTCAATCCTCCTAAAAATAATCCTATGACCCCACACCATCAACAATGCATGGGAGCTAATTTCATTCAACATTCCCGCATACAACAAAATAGGCATCTAAGAAACTCAATAAGGTCAATCATCCTTCTAAATAAAATAATGGGAAAGAAAAAGGGAAAGGTAAACAAAAGGGAAATCATGAACAAGGGGAAATCTACAACAACATAATTTTTATGTTGGGAGTAATTCCCCCAATTGAAACCAACCTTAAAATCCCAATAATGAAAATCCACCTAAATAAAGGAAGAAAAATGATCTTCGTACAAAATGTCCTTATGCCTTATGTGGATAATATGGGCATTATACCGATCATTTCCCCTCAAACGTTGAATTCATACATATGAAGGAAAGCATGACAAATCATAGTTCAAATGTCACATAGGGCACACCTCAACCAAAACTAGTAGCATTCTAAGCTCCTTTCCCCTAGCAAGGCATCACAACTACCTAATAGGAATAAATTTCGTCTAAACAATATCCAAATCCTTTTCCCACACTCTTTTCAAGACACCTAAATGGTCCCACTAATCAATATATTTATATGAACTCCATAGATCCTATAAACTCAAAATCAAAAATATGGTATTCCCACTAAGCTTAATCCAACTTTAGTGGATACCATTTCATCCATGTCCAACATTCCCTTGATGATTGATGCAGGAGCATCTCATGGGTATCTTCAAAATGTAATTTTCTAAGTCTAGGAGGTCTCTAGAATTTATAGATTATGTAAAAAACCTAGAAACAATATGTAATCGAAAAAAATTATGTTTAATTTAGGAAAATATTATGATAGGTTCCTAAAATCAAGAGTATTTTTCTCAACTTCTTATAAAATCAAGAAGTACCCTTACTAATTTTTTCTCAGTCCTCCCGGATGCGGGTGCTGGAGTGGTTAATGGAGATGATGGGATGGAGGTTATACCGGATGGGAGGCCACCTGCCTTCCCGCAAGAGGAACGTCAATCCCACCTGATAAGTGTTAATGCTAGACTTAATGAAAATTAAAATGGGCGCACATCACAATCTGGAAGCAGATCCTCGAGGCATTCTCGACTGCTGTGTTATAGATTCATATCAGGCTCAATTGAATGGTTATTCATTGTCGAAGATTTCCCGTTGCAAAGGAGAACTATTAAATGCCATGGCCCCATCTTCCCCAACGTCGGTGAACTGGTGGTGCCATCCTGATGCGGGTAAGGCAAACGAACGCACCACCACTGGCAAGAGAAGCCGCAGAAATTGTTGTTTGGAGCTCGGTGATAGCATTCATATCTCTCTCTCTGGTTTCTACATGTCGGCCACAGTCTTTCTGAATACTCTTCCGACGCAGCCCTCGGTCAACACTTCGGCTCTCCGGAGTTATAGTCTCAATTATGCTGCAAGCATGCCAAGACTAAGGCAAAGGATGCGCTGCAGGCGCGGGTCCACCAGAAGCACTGGGAGGCGTTCGCCTTCCCCTTCTAGCTCGCCTTCAGAGATTTCTTCCCCCTCGGATAGCCTTCCCCGTCTTCTCCATGGTCGTTTGCTCCGTTCGGGACGCAGATTGGACTCTCCCTCGTCCTCTGCGCTGCCAGCTCAATCCCACACCGCTCTCTTCTCATTTGACTGCTCCCTCAACCGTCCGAGAGTCTCTGTCGCCATTTTAGTAGTTTTTCTTGAGGAGCCCCAGGATGAGAAGACTGAGAATCCTACGGATGGGTAGGGTCCTGTTGGTCGCACTAATCAGGACAAGGCGCTTCAGGGTTCGGAAGCCCAGCCCAGCGGGAGCAAGGATGTTTTGCAGGGAGACTCTGGACACTGTCAGGCGGATCTGGTGGTCACTCCACCCTCCAAAACAGTGGTCCATTCGGACGAAGACATCTCCAACGATAGTGGTGAACCGGAAGATTATGGGTGCAGGGTCGAGCAGGAGGCTCCTGATGAGTAATTCTGCTCTCTTTTATGGTTTTCTTGTTATGTCACTGCCCTCTCCAGTGGGCTTGTTTTTTGTTTTTTCTGTCATCTCCTGTCATGGTCCAGTTTCTGTCAGTGACAGTCTTCAGAATTCACAGTATTTCGATCCCCTGCGTGGGATTTTTTAAATGGTGCTTGCAACAGGCTGGTTTCCCTCCTGCAGGGCAGTCTCAAACTATGTTTTGTCTGTCTAAAATGCCTCAACACTGGGCAATGTTAAGGCTTCGGCCCGCTGTACAATACTTTTACTGTTAAGAGACTACTTTTACTTAGAAAAAAAAAAAAAAAAAATTCTCAGTCCACCTAAAACAACCCCATGAATCCACACCATCAACAACACATGGGAGTTAATTTCATTCAACCTTCCCACATACAATAATAATAGGCATTTGAGAAACTCACTATGGTCAATCATACTTCTAAATAAAACAATGGGAAAGACAAAGGGAAATTTAAAAAAAAGAGAAAGCAAGGACAAGGGTAAAATCTACAACAACATCATTTGTATGTTGGGATAAATTCCCCCAATCAAAACCAACCTTCAAATCCCATTAACAACAAAACACTTAAATAAGGAAAGAACAATGATCTTCATACGAAATTTACTTATGCCTTATGTTGAGAATATGGGCACTATACTAATCATTGCCCCTAGATCGTTCAATTTATACATATGAAGGAAAGCATGAGAAATCATAGTTTAAATTTCACATATAACACACCTCATTCCCAACCACAACTAGTAGTCTTATAAGCTCCTTTCTCCTAGCAAGGCATCATGTCTACCCATTTGGAAGTAATTTCCTCTAACCAACATTCAAATAATTTTCCCCCACTCTTTTTAAGACACCCAAATGGTCCAACCAACTGGTATATTTATATGAACTCCAAAATCATTCACCTATAGACTCAAAACCATGAATATGGTATTCCCATTGAGCTTAATCCAAATTTAGTGGATACCATTTCATCCATGTCCAACATGCCCTTGATGATTAAAGTAGGATCATCTCATGAGTATCTTCAAAATGTTATTTTCGAAGCCTAGGAAGTATCTATAATTTCTAGATTGCATAAAAATCCTAGAAACAATATGCAATCGAAAAAATTATGTTTTGTTTAGGAAAAAGTTATGATAGGTTCATAAAATCAAGACGATTTTCTCAACTTCTTCCAAAAATGTAAGAGAGGAATTATCTCTTGAGAATTCTATATATCTCCTTATCTAAGTATAAATAGGAATGTAATGTATTTTTTGGGCCAAACAAGAACGGGCAAAGGTCCCGAGCTCTTCAATGAATAAAATTGTGAGTTATAAATATTAATATTATATTTTTTAGTTTTTTTGTTTGTACGTGAATAATTTAGTTTTGAATTTTTTTTTGTTATGTGTGGAACTTTTTTTGTGGCACTCTACCATCAATGATTTCATGTCCTAGTTGTGACACAATTCTCGAGATATTTATGGGATCTCTGAGGGGAAACTTTCAAAAAACCTCATATGAGGGTAGCTTATAGTGATAACATCGTGGATGATTTGGCTCAATCACATGCAACGATATTTTCACTATAGGTATTGCAAACCTACCTACATAGAGGAAGTAATTACTATATGCATTAGGGGTTATCAATCACTATGATTCTCATCCCAAGACTTTATGTTTGAAAAATTCAAAGCCACATAGACCATCATTAGCCGCTTTCCAAATCTACATAAGTATTCATAATGTTTTTTTTTTTCTAAATTTAGACTAATTCTATTAATGGCACAAAAATTACATGGAGGCACCGACCTCTACGATACTGGCCCAGCTATGGAGCATTCTCAATCTAAGAGCCTAAAGGCTACCAGTTTGCCAAACATACAGAAAATTAGTCACCCACGCAGGGGAAACCGACTCTTTAGCAGTTTCATATAACAAAATTAACAAAATTACCAACAGTTCATTATACTTAGGAGTAATCCAAACATTGGGAAAATGAAAACCCAAAAACCTGCAAATGCTGAGCATACTAAGGAACATGAGGGGAGGGAGGAGATTCTTCAACTACTAGGCACCTGTAGGCATCCATATCTTCCTCCACCGTCTGATGATCATTGTTGGTCTTGAAGCTTCCATGTTTGTCAGCCGCAACATCCTCGCCTTTGCTGCAAGGAGCCATCCGCTTCATGCCAGCACGCAGAGAGTCGCCCTGGTTCATCTGATTAAAGAGGGGAAGAACAACAAAGCCAGAGGGCTCTTCTTTGAATTCCACAGTGATAATGGTTGTGATGCAGGGGAAGTTCAAGGAGCTTTGAAAGCATAAATGGGCAGTTTGCATCGGAGTCAGGGGATTAGCATAGGTGGCATAGGTATCGAGGGAGAAAGAAAAGCCCCTGTCAGACAAAGGAGTTCCATGACGCCCATGGCCACAACCACTTCGGGTTGTAGGATAATGCCCAGTGAATTATTCAGACGATGGAGAGGAGGAGCTGGATGGAGACGAGGAAACTTGACGCCTGGCTCTACCCCGACTACTTCCTCTCCTGCAGTGCATACGCTAGCGAAGGCGAGGCGTAAGTGCAGGGCCAGGAAGCGCAGCAGAAGGGTGGACTAAATCAGTAAGCAACGTCACAGAAGTGGGAGATAGGGGCAAAGAAGAGTGGGCAGGAGAATCCACAGCAAACCAATTCAAGCGCAAAGAGCACAGAGGGCTGTGCGAGAAGTGCACGCCAGGTTCAAGCTCTAAGCAACAAAAAATTGCATAGCACCTCCCTGTGACGGTGCGGGAGCATGGCTCCGCTGCGACAGGAGGGTAAAGACTATGCAAAGGATGCAAAACAGGGACGAAGCCATCGAACACCATCTTATGGAGGAGGGTGAACATATCTTGGCGGGCAAGGTGAGTTAAAGTAGGAGGACAAGAGTGGGTGAGTGACTTAAATGCAGTTGACGTGAGAGCAGGCGTGGCCATGTGGTAAAGCCATGTGCCAAACTCGCACAAAACCCAAAGCCACCAGCTAGCGAACACCCGCATCCAGGGAAGTATTCATAATGTTACCATTCATTGTTCCATCATATATGAAGGTGAAACCACATGCATAATCTCTAAGTATCCATGGTAGAAATTAGGTTCCATGGAACTTATGATATCTTCCATTATTATTTTATCATATGATGGTTTCTCTTTGCAACCCATTGGCCTCTACCAGAATGTGTCTATTAAACTTGCAAGAAAAAATGTCTTGATAGACATTGAGGTCATTGATTCTCCTCTCAAATATAATATCATATTTAGTAGAAGCTACATGTATTCCATAAAAGAAATATCTTTCTTTATATTCCACATAATGAGCTTCCCTCATAATGTGAAGAGAGTCAATATTGACTAGCTAATGCACTATAAACTTAAATTATCAAATATGGAAGATAACATGTTACCACTTGAGGATCTCAACAAGAACTCATCCCTTTTTTCATGAAAGTTGGGCCAAAATTATTCAAAGATTCCTCCCTTGTCAAGACTTACCTAAGAGACCCACCACTCACTTTGACCTTTGGTTCAACCCTTGTCTATGTGGCATCCATAACTATAATAGAACCATCCACCAAATCCCCTATACTTGAGCCAAAGATATACATGGCTTCTTCTATGGGTCATCGCAATATTACATACTCAATCATGTAGAATCTTTTTCTATACCCACCACTTGTATTGGCATCACACCAAGTGATAGCCACTTTAATCCTCCTCAATATGGTGTTGGCCATACCCATATACCACTCTCCCCCACCCCCACCCATAAATTCTCTCATGCTAGCAACAATTCCCAATAATTATGCATAGTTGGTCCCACCTCCTCAACATTAGGAAACTACTAGTAGCACAATTGAGGGAAACCAATTAGTATCTACGAAACTAAAGAAACAAGTTGGAGGAAAACATGTAAAGAAATTCAAATCCAAAACTTTGGCCATGCCATAAGTCCTTACCCCATGTGCCCTTTTTAATACATAGGGGCATCCAGCCAATATATGGCTCGACCTCCTTGAGATAAATGATCTTCTTCATGCTCCATAGACACCACCACTACAACCCACTACTCCCACTAAAGGAGCTACAACAAGATCATCTACTTCTGTGTAAACCAAAAACCTATGCACTAACCATCCTTGCACTATTTACACTACACATGGCCATTATACTCATCACTACCCCGATCTCCCATGATATCAAGATGTGACAGCTGCAATTTTTTAGTTAGATGTGCCAACACCAATAATCATGCCTACATCAACTTCAAACACACCACATGATACATCCATTATCTACTACATGTCCACCTCCATAAATGCATGTAATAAATTTTCATGTGCATTATGTGGGGAATACAATCATCTCCCCTATCTTCACCCCATCCAAAAAATAATTGAATTACAATACATGTCCAATATCGACCATGTCCACTAATACACAAGCATTCAAACCTACCCCTATGACTTCCCTCACTCCCCACCATCTGAGAGGAATACCTATACTCCTCCAATGGAAATTACTACACCAAAGAAACCGTCAAAGGTACCACTCTCCCCACCTCACTCACCTAATACCTCAAGTAAATAAATATTTCCTTCTCCAATGGATCATGACTATCACAAATATGAGCATATTTATTACATTTCTACATTTTTGGGGATGATATCACACATTAAATGCTAATAATTTATCGATGTCAAGATAGGTTCTTCCTTTACAAACTTAGTGCCATAAAAGTCTCATGTGCAAGCTCAATTAGTTTTTGTTATTTCCACTTTTATCACTCACGCAAAACCTAGTATGATATCACACACTTGCAACATTTCCAATTCCTACTGGCACATTCAGCTATTTCATGACTACCCTAGGTTCTACAATTTTTTTCCACAATAATTTCATTCTAATGAAGATATACTTGAGGATATGAAAACACCATATTATCTGTTGGGTGCAATGTATCATGACTCATTCTTTCTACTGCAATATGTATCTTAACCTACCATATCCATTACAATTCATGTTATTGATTCCAAATATTTAATCCCCCGGGTGCACATATATTTCTTCAAAAACCCAATCCTGATACCATATGACTTCGAAGAAAGAAACATGACTAATATATCCCTTATTTATTATGGTGGACATATCCACAAAGCCAATTGTCATCAAACAAATCATGTTGGGGGAAACATGTTCCCTAGAGGAAGTACTTACCTAGAAGTCTCTCTTTCAAGAATTTAGAGGCATCTTCATCTAATCCTGCATAGAGATGGCTATTCTTCATACTTATATTCTTTAACATCACATTGACACATGGCTCAATGTTACACTAGTATAGAAAAATAAATGACTATTACACCCTTCAAAGGAAATGGCCATTAAAGCTTATGTTTCTAATCCAGTCCCTCTGAAGAAAAAATAGGGTATGATTTTCATCTATACTAACTTTAGGGATCTGAACCAATCATGTCCCAAAGACAACTTTCCAACTCCATTCATTGACCAAGTCAGAAATGCCTAAACCTAACATGAGTCACTTTCCTTTATGGACAATTACTCGAGTTATAAGCAGGTCCAATTTCACCACATGGATTAGTACAAAATTTCCTTCACCACACCATGGTCCACCTTCTCATATCATGTTATGCCTTTTTGTATAAATATTATTGAAGCCACATTCTAGCAAGAGATGACCTATATATTCCATGATCTCACTCATATCATTATTTTCTATTTGGACGAACTTACAACTCCTGCTAAACATTGTTCTCAATATTCTAAATACCTTTGAACTATTCTCCAATGTTGTTGTCAATATATGATTAACCTTAATCCTATTGAATGTGTCATTTACATTTTTGTTGGAAAAATACTTGGTTTCATTATCTATAAGAAAAGGATCATGGTGGATCCTCTCAAAGTGTAAGATATTCATGAAATCTCTCCACCCAAAAATGTGCATTGGTTGTAGGGTCTCCAAGGCAAGTCCAACTTATTAAGACATTTTTTCCCTAACTACGCCACTTGTGTTCACATATTTTTACATTTTTTTATCGATACATACCATTTTGATGGGATGACCACCCTCAACAATCCTTTGATTCTTTAAAATATTCCTTTTCAAATCCATATTAGAGAGGTTATAACCAACCATATTAACATGCATACATATATATATCAAGGCATATAATATAACTCGAATAAAAAGTGAGTTGAATTCAGCCTATATTATGTTGGTTAATCAAAGAAAATGATAACATGAATCAAGCTTTAAACCATCATCCAATAGCTCGAATGTGTAACTAAATATATCATTAAATAATGAGAAAGAACTATTGAGTATATGCAACCACTCCAATATTGTAGGAAATTTAAAATGGCGTGATAGAATACCTAGATTCATGCAATTTTACTGTTGAAAAATGCAGCAAGAAATTCTCAATTGATTTTTCCTTGATTAAATTGAATTTTTTTGAATTTCCACATCACCAGACAACTTGGATGATGTTAACTTGAGTGACATGGATTTTTTCACCTAGTTTACTCAATAAATTATAGTTATAGGAGTTAGAGTTCAGTTAAGCATGTGTGATTGTTAATTTGTAGCAAGAAATTTCATTTATCTAAGGTTGGTTTCAGTTAAACTAGTTCCAACTATTGGAAGAACTAGTGGAGGGTCAAGTTGTGTAGTGGGTCTTAAGTCAAACTCAATGACCATCCAGTTAACTAATCAATCAGGCCAAAATAGCTAGTTCTTGAAGAGAATTCGAGTTACCCAGTTGAGATGGAGATTCCAAGGCAATGTAACATTAGTTATAGACTATTTTTGAGTGTACAGATGTTGCATGCATTTAGATGATTAGCCTAAGGAATTGCACAAATAAATTTGATGAATTTCTTAAATAATAGGGGCATGATTCCTTAAGAAAAAATGCAAGGAAATAAGAGCTCAATCCAAAGAAGAAATTAGCTAAGTCTAGGTTACAGGCCTTCAATGAGTAGAGAGATCGGTTGTGCACTTATAGGATAAGATCAGTTGAGAAAATAAATTGCAATACATCTTTATTTCATCTGCTTAATGCAAGAGGCATTGGTTTTTTTAGCATATTTATTTCCCCAGACTAAAATACTTGTTACATATGTGTGATTTCTTATTTCTTGTCATAAGTTTTTGTTCTAAATTATGAATTAATGTTCGCAAAGCAGTAGAGTGGGTTTGTGTCTTGTGATTTTGATTAAAAATTTATGAAGAGTTACAAATATAAAACATAATTTCTACATGGTGTTTAGCCAATTTAACGTCTTAAATTTTTCAACATAAATTATCAACCGAGGTTTGTAATCTGATGAAGTGTGGTGCACTATATGTGCTTATTTAACCTCCTTCTTACTTTTTTGTATGTATTTTTACGTTGTTTTGGGGGTTTTTTATTTATGTATAAATGTTAATTTTAAGAAATGAAAACTATGAAATGAATTAACCGAATCTAGCGAAATTTAAATGTGTAAAACTAAATTTGAAAGAAGAAAGAAAAGGAATTGTTCTTGAGCTATTCTAATTTTCATAAAAGTGAATCAAACTTTTAGATGGTTAGAATATGATCTAGAAACAGAGTATCTATTTTAATGACTTTGAGTCTTTTTGAAAATTGAAGTTAATTCTAATCTATCTACTCCATGGATTGAAATATGAATCTTATGACTAAGAATTAAATTTGCAATGCTAATCTAAATGAAATCACATTCAAATGAAAAAGTAACTATTGTATGATCAATTACCCAAGTATTCAATATGGAAGTATGACATAGTCACCCTCTTGACATGATTTACAAGAAATTGATTACACTTTAGTTTTGAAAATTTAATCTAGGAAAGCATTTAAATAACATGTAAGGAATAACTCAATTACTGTATAGGTTAAACACTCAAGCATCCAATTTGGAAGTATGACATAGTCACCCTCTTGGCATGATTTACAAGCATTCAATTATACATTTAACTGAGGTTCTTAATTTAGGAAAGTAGTTTAAAGGCATGTAAAGGAAAACTCAATTATTGCATAGGTTGAACACTCAAGCATCCAATTTGGAAGTATGACAAAGTCACCTTCTTAGTATGATTTAAAAGCATCCAATTATACATATAACTGAGGATATAATCTAAGAAAGAAGCGTAAGAACATGAAAGGAAACTAAACAAATTTGAGCTCTATTTCCTCAAAAATAATCCAATTGGAAAATAGAAGAATCTAACTTCTTGAGATGCTCTAGGAAAGCAAAGATTACACAGTCATTATGAATTAAATGCTAATAAAACATTCATAAACTGAATATATGATATAATTCTAAAATTTGCAGTGCAATATTTAATCTACTTGAGAATTGACAAAAACAGAGCAAATAAAATTAAACTAAAAAAACTAATAAAAAACCTCCTCCTGTGCAGGGGCCCTCTGCGATAGAATAGGTTGAGATCCTAGCTGACTATACGCACATTAAGGAAAAACTGGAACCACGAACACAATATTTGTATTATGAAAAGAATAGATTCTAAAGCACACACATTGTTTTTAAAAAATTAAGAATGTCTTCGGTCTTTACACGACTAGTATTTAAACAAAATAAAATGTAACTGTGAGGAGCTAATTCCTCCTGCAGTGGCGATTGAAACCGAAACATAGAAGTAAGATCTAATCTTCACTCTTGGCTTACATCCTTTGACCGGACTTTGACCACGATTATAGGGACTCTTTTCTATTGATTTCGACCAAGTGGATAGAACGAAATCCATATATGGATCATTCTGGAGATGCCCATGTGGATCATTCCTTTATTTGCTCCTTGGAACCTATCAAACCATAAAAGTAGCGGCAGAAACAACAATTAGCTGCAGAATAGGCTGTGTTTTATAGTTGAGTTAAAAAAATCCATTCAAATAACAAGAACATCAGAATATAACATAGAAATAATTCAAATGAATTCTCTGAGATAAAACATGACATTTATCATTGATTGGAGCATATGGATTTATGGAAAAGGAAGGAAAAGTGATGAGAAAGGATGTCAAAGAAAGGACAATTCTGAGGTTCAACATACCCCCACTAAGAAGTCATTGCATGTCCTCATGCAATTTATCAAAAATGTCAACTTCCTTCTCCTATTGCATTTGTTTAGACACTTTTGCTAATACATCCAATTTTCTCTTTTTTCTTTTCTTTGAAGTGACTGCCATCTTGGGCTTCCTCATAAGGAGTTTGTATCTGAGATTGATGACTTCCTTGTTTAGTGATTTTTTCTTTCTTTTTAACTTTCTGTTCTTTTTGTACCACAGTCCCAAGTGCATGATGGTATTATCACTAATTACTTTCTCCAATTCATTCTGCTGCTTTAAAGCTTCATTCTCCTGTTTAATATTCCTATTCAATATCTCTAGCTCATATATTTCTTGTTTAAGGATGTCAACTAGAGGTTCTTGTGGATTGATAGGTGGTTCTGGATTCACTGTTGCATTTCTGTTCTCCAATGACTCTATGTAGTCATATATCTCTTGTTGTACTGAGTCTATGCATGGAGATCTTCTGCTGGGATTTCCTTCAAAATTATGAATAGGAGAATTTATAGGGTTGTGTGGAGGAGAGATATTGATGGGAGATGGTACTGGAGGTTTTTCCTCTAAATTCACAAACTCTGTCTCTTGTGGTAGTGTCTTCTTCATTGACCCTCGGAGTCTAGAGCTCCTCCTCGACTATAGAGGGTTTAAATTTTCTTCACTTGTAACCTTTCTCTTCTTTTATGTTTTACCTCCTATCTTAACTTCACCCTACTTCTTATTCCTCATTATTTCTACAAGGGTAAGTTCCTCATCACTTTTTTGCAGTGGAGATGCAGGTCTGTCTTCAATTCTTGTGTAAATATTCTTTCTTCTACTTTTCCTAGTCTTATCTTCCTTAGGCTGCTCTGGCTCATCTTGGAAATGGGTTCTGATCATAAATTCTCCCAAGAATATCCTATAATTTTCAAATGAAATCCAAGAAGTATTGTTACCAACCCTTGATAGTGCATAGTGTTTTCTATAAATTGAATTCTCTTCTATACATTTTTAGACGTTCTTTTAAGCTATTCAGTAAAAATAAAGGAAGATTTATTTCACCATCCTCTAAAAATTTCATCAAAAATTGAATATGATACACATACATGCAACAAAATCTACCTTCACAAGTGATAAACTTATCCAGAAATAAAAGCATGTTCCTCCATTTGTTCTTGAGTGCTGAGCTAGGAATGCCCTTTTTGTAATCAGAAGTATACATACCTAGATTTTTTTGGACAAATCTCCATGATTCACTATGAAATTATTTATTTTTGAACCACCTTTTTCCAATTCTTCAGAGCTCTACAGCTTCAGCTATGAATGCCTAGGTCACTGAAAATTTGATGTCTCCTATTTCGACATCCATTCCATCAAAAGACCTCGCAAAAGACCTAGTGATCTCTTTGTAGAAACCATCAAATTTTTCTATAAACTTGAGCCACTTAGCCTTCTGCAACATCTCCTTGATCTGAGGATAACCCTCCATATCTTTAGCTCCCACTGGATCAGTCCTGACTATAAAACCCATGTCTTATGTCATGAAGAGCCTAGCCTTCAGAATTATCGTTCTCTGTATGAAATGAATTGAGTTGCGAATCTAATAAAGGACATCGAGGGTTTGTAGGAATGAATGAGATGGATATTTGATGGGGTTTTAATAAACATAGATGGATAGGTTACGACAACAAGACATGACCGCTTAATCATAAATGGGGTAGTATATTGTGGACCGTTATGAAACATGATGCGGATGATGTGGCCAATCTATGATATGATAGGAGTCCAAGTCAAATCAAATGATGACATGTTGAGGCAGCATGTGATCATCTACGATATACATGCTAATGTTTTTTACCTTTTTATTTAAATAAATTTATGTAGCTTACCTTTAGAACTAACATTTTGTTGTTATTTCCTTGGTGTTGATTCTTCAGGTATCCTTTAGCATGATGATCTTCAAATGGAGTTCTTCAATTTCCTGTTCTCAATATTCTTGCTTCAGTAGGCTGTAAAAATGTGATAGAGCTGTAAAATGTGGAATCGGCTGCAGAATGGAATGTAATCTGCAGAATGGAAGTATTTCTATACTACTTTTCATTGCTTTTTAGAAAAGAATGGGAACAAATATTTTTTGGAATTTTAGAAATGGAATGGAAAATATAAGATGTCAAAACTATGATTTTCATCCTATATTTTCTGTATAAGGATGCCAATCATTGATTGGTATCCCACTTTTACAATTTTGTTCTTCTTTTTTTTTTATAATAATATAGGAAAAATAAAAACTAAGTTGGGGAAGAAGAAGTATTCTTCTTCACTAACTTCATATCAGTATTGTCTTGGAAAATTTTGATAAAATCTTCTCTTGAAATTGGCTTATGATATATTTTTAATCGATGTCCATTCACAAGAAGAGGTACCTTTCCTTCATCAATTTCCCTTATCCTGACTACTCCATTTTCAAAGACTTTTTCAATCTCATAAGGCCCAAGCCAATGAGTCTGAAACTTTCTTAAAAGTCTTTGATATTTGAATCGAACAAAAGTTCCCAATCCCCTACTTGAAACTTTTTCTCCTTGATATATTTAGCATGCCATTTGGACCTTTGTTGTTGGACTATACTAGTTCTTTGAACTGCGTCTTGCCTGATTTCATCAAGCTCATTAAGTTGCTCCAATCTATGCTTTTAAGCTTCTGATATGTCAAGCCCCAATTGGATTGCCATCTTGAAGGTTTGGATTTGAAATTCTATAGGAAATAGGACTTGCTTTCCCATAAACAAGTTCATAGGGAGTATGTCCTATTGTATTCCTCCATGTGGTCCGGTAGGCTCATAAGGCCTCAAGAAGCCTCTCTGCCAAATCTCTTATGTGTAGATATATAGTCTTAGTGAGAATTCATTCTATCACTTTATTGGTAGAATCCACTTGATCATTTTCTTGTGGATGATAATGGGTGGATTTTATGTGCTTGATCTTGTAGTGGTTCCATGATATTTTCCACCAACTTAGATGTAAATGGGATCCCTGATTTTTCACAATTTCTCTTGGGACACCGAAACAAGTGAAGATATCCTCAAAACGAAATTTAACTACAAAATTTTCAATAGCTAAAGAAAGTGCTTTAACCTCTACCCATTTAGTGACATAACCAGTACATACCATAATATATTTCTTTTGATTAGATGGTGGGTTGATTGTTCCAACATAATCCAAGGCCCATTTTTCAAATGGTTCGATGATTACCTGAGGTTGTAGTGGAATTTCATCTGTAGGAACAGGTTTCCCCATTCCTTGACAATTGTCACACCTTTTAACATACTCCTTGGTATCTTTAAATATGGATGGCCAAAAATATTCTAAATGAAGGATTTTGTAGGCTATCCTCTTATCAGCAAAATTTCCATCACAGGGTTCATCATGACATGCTTTAAGAATCTCATGCATTTCATATTCTCGAACACATCTTATGATAATGAGATATGGACCTATTTTATATAATTCATCATTAATCCATGAGTAAAATGCACTTGTTTGAATAATTATTCTTTTCTCTCTAGGAAACAAGTGTGTAGGCAACTTTCTTGTGACTAAGTAATTAGAAATATCTACAAAACAAGGAGTTTTAGTATTTATTGCAAAAATATATTCATCAGGAAAATTATCCTCGACTAAAGTATCGTTTTTGACATTTTGAGTTCTAGACGAGAAATCAGCAACTGTGTTTTGTTTTCCAGGTCGGTCTAGAATGGTGATATTGAATTCTTGCAAGAGTAATAACCATCTTGTGGCTCTGTCATTAGTAACAAATTTATTCATTAAATACCTAATTTTAGAGTGATCTGTATGAATAAATTTTTCATAGCTAGTGATATAATGTCTAAATTTGTTGATAGCATGGACAACCGCTAAGAATTATTTTTCAGTTACAATGTAATTTAACTCAGTAGAGTCAAATTTTTTCTTGTGTAATAAATGGCATAGGGGATCAAATATTTTTGTCCTAATATATCTCCCAGAGTTGTATCTGAAGCATTTATTGAAATATGAAAAGGTAGTTTCCAATTTGGACCTCTTAAGATGGGTACTTCAGAAATTTTTGTTTTTAAAGTTTCAAATGCCAATTGGCAATTAGGATTCCAACTGAATTCACAATCTTTGGTAAGTAACTTGAAGAGTGGGGATGCTATTTTAGTGAAATATTCTATAAATATTCTATAATATACTATGAATCCTAGAAAACTTCTAACATCCTTTTGACAACTTGGAATTGCTAATTTGGAGATGACTTCAACTTTAGATGTGTCAACTTTAATTCCATCTCCTGAAATGTGATGTCCTAAAGAAATTCCTTAAGTAAATATCATAAAACATTTTTCATGACTTAATGAAAGATTTTCTTCTTTACATCTTTTAAGAACCTTTTCCAAATTCTCTAAAGCTTATTCAAATGAATTCCCATAAACTGTAAAATCATCCATATATACCTCTACACAATCATGTATTAGATCAAAAAAAATTCCTAGTACTCTCCTTTGGAATGTTGCAGGTGCATTGCACAAACCAAAAGGAAGTACTCAGTAGGCATAATTTCCCCATGGACAGGTGAATTTGGTTTTATATTGGTCTTTAGGTGCTCCCTGGATCTGATTGTAACCACTAAAACCATCCAAGAATGAGGAATTTCTTACCTGCTAATGTATCCAATACTTGATCTATAAAAGGTAAAGGAAAGTGATCTTTTAGGGTAGCCTTATTTAGCTCTCGATAGTCAATGAATACCCTCCACTTACCATTATTTTTAGGTACAATAACTAAGGGAGAAACCCATTAGTTGTCTAAAATTGGGTAAATGAAGTTTACATTTAGCCATTTTTTCAATTCTTCTTTCACAATTTCCCTAAGATTTGGATTCATCCTTCTTTGAGGTTGTCTAATAGGTTTACAATTTTCCTCAATGTAGATGTTATGTATACAAGTCTTAGGACATGTCAGTGTATTCCCATGCATATGCAGAAAAATGTTGTTGTAATGTTTTAATTAAATTTTCCTGTTGTAATCTTTCCAAGTTTTTGTTTATGTTCAGAGATTTTCCTGGGAAGATTTCAACTGTAGAGCTACCAAACTCTTCCATAGAGTATAGAGACATCTTCCTGGATGAAAAATATTGAAGATTGCATTGTTCTTGAAATTGATCATGTTCATATTCTGAAGATGATTCAAAGTTTTCTATTGAATTTAAAATTTGACTATCTTCACTAATGCTTGAAATAGTAAAGAGAGGTTGTATATCATTTTCATCATCAATCCATTCGTCATCTTCTAATTATGTGATTGTTTTTGTTGGAGGATATAGAGTGAATTTCTTTGTTGAGTTACCATCAAAGATATACATATCACCAAATCTACAACTAATGAAAGAATCAATTGTATCCAACCAAGTTCTTCCTAATATTAGTGGATGTCCTCCTAGATTATTCTTGGAAGTTAAAATCATAAAATAGAGAGGATAATCTCAAGAATCTAAGGATACTGAGATATATTCTATTACACCATTTGGTTTGATTTCAGATTTGTCTGCTAATTGCAGTAATGAGGTGTATACTGAAGATTAGGAAGCTTGATTTGTACCATGGTTTTTTTGCTCATGATGTTTATAGTTGCTCCTAAATCATTCAAGTTATTTGGAATTTCAATACCATTGATATGTGTTTTTACAACTGGACTTCCTAGATCTAAATATTTTTGTATGGCAATTTTTCCCATCATAATGTCTGCAATTTTTCCTACTAGTTGAATTCTTTTTATTTCTTTTTTTTCTTCCTGGTTTCTTCATGCTCAACTCTTTTATTGTTTTGGCTAGAATTGGAATCTCTGTAATGGCATGTAGCAAAGGAATTTTGATACAGACAATTTTAAATTCATCTAGAAAATCATAATTAGGCAACATGACATGTTTTTCTATCCCTCTATCAACTTGTAATATTTCAGGAAATAGAAATATATATTGATGGTAGCTCTATGATAGGATTTGAGTTTATTGGTTCTTTTTGTTTTTCATTTTCAGAATTCTGGTTTTGAAGAGATGTTCCTTCTTCAAAAAATTTATTTGGCTGTAGAGAATCTTCCTCAAAATTATCTTGTTCTTGAATAAATAAAGAAGACTTTTTCCTTTCTAATATTCTACCAAATCTAAGTTGAACATCATTAAGATCTCGTGGAGTAATAATGTAAGTTCGAAATTGTTGTCCTTCTATAATGTAGGCACTTTGAGGATTTTTTTATTGGGGTTTGGTAATGGTTGGGCAGGTTGTTGATTTGGTCTTTGTGGAAATGGTAATAAAAGTTATGGATTTTGGTTTTGGAGTTGGGGTTGTTGATTTTGTTGAGGAATTTGTTGGGGAGGATAGTTTGGATAGGATGAGAATATTGGTAGTATTGAGAGTATCTACCATAGGTATTTTTCATTCCTTGTGCCCAATATTGAGGTTGGGACCAAGGTTGTTTCCAAGAATTCCAATTATTTTGTGGGGGCTGAGTATACATTTGGTTGTTAAAACCTTGTGACCCCTGCCATGGTCTTCTAGAGACAAAGAAAAGAGATTCTGTTGGATTTGAAGTTACTTCTTCTTGAAAAAAACCTTAAGACCTGAAATTGAAGGGAAACTCTTAGTTTCATGATTTTCTGAGCAAATCTCACAGGTCTCTATGAATTTTGCATCAAGAGGACATTCTCTTAAAGCATGCTTCTTTCTACATTTAGGCCAAAAAATAGATAAGGCATCAGTTTCAGCTTTCTGCTTGTTTTTTTAATTTAAGGGTGTATATATATTCATTAAGAGTCCCTAAATTTTTTTTTTTTATATTCATAAATCATATTTCCAATTTCTTCCCTACTTACTGTTCCAGTTGCATATTTATTCACTCTAGCAAGAGAAGGATCTCTTGGATTTTTCCTAGTTTTTTTATTTCCCCCTTGAGATATGAATACATAATTCATCAGTGTCAGGTAATGGGGGTACAGAGATATCTCCCTTCCCCATCATGTTGAGAATATCTATCCACTCATCTCTAATGACTTTTAACAAAATATATTTTAAAGTATCTCGATCTAAATTATCCATTTTAGCTATTTTTATGTTATAATTGAATCTTTCAATTAGATCCTCCAAATTCTCATCCTCTCTTTTCATCATTTTGAATACTTTGTCCTTATGATTAATGGGTATGCTATAATCCAAATATCTCTCTAAAAATTCCCTTTTCATTTCATTCCATGTCCTAATAGACTATGTGACTAAACCCATGAACCATTTTAAAGCTGCTCCTTTCAGTGTTGAAGGAAATAGCTTAAGTTTTTTAGAGTCTTGTAAGTAATCATAGGATCTACACAAAAATTCAAATTCAAACAAAAAGGTTTCATAATCTTCACTCTTTAATCCATGGAAATTTGGAAGAACAAAGGGTGAGATGTTTTTCATTGTGGCATTTGTATCCCCGTCAATTATAGGAAATCCAAAAGAATTATCATTTTCCCTATTTCTTCTATTTTCTTCACCTCTTCTACCTCCTCCTTTGTTCCCTCTACCTCATCCTCCTCCAAAAAGTTAATATTATCCATTTATAATTTCTCCTTGTCCTTCTCCTCCTTCTCCTCTTCCTGCCATTATATATTCCTCGGAGCTAATACAAGGTTATATCTGTAAATTTAATTTCTCTTCCTCTGGTTCTTCTATTAATGGGATATTGAAGAAAGGTTCTTCTTATTCTTCTCCACTAGGAATTTCTAACTCTTTAACTAAAATGTGTTCCCCTGTAGAGGTGAAAAATGTTACTCCTTCTATTGCAGATCTAGGATGTTCTTCCTCTAAGACTGCCTCAATGGATGAAGTAGGAGATCCTCCTAATTGGATTTATGACCTTAGGACATCAGGAAGTCCATGTCCAATGAAGTATGGAATATGAGTTTGAGATGATGGTGTATCACTACGTGGTCTAGGTGGAGTGAGTGGTGTTGTTGGAATTAAACTTCTACCTCTAGCTATGAATCTACCCCTAGAATCTTTTTCTCTACGCATATAGTTTTTTTTTTAGATGTAAGAAATGAGGTTACCTAATTACACTTCCCCGGAAAAGGCGCCAAAATGTTTAGCCAATTAATGTCTTAAATTGTTCAACATAAATTATCAACCGAGGTTTGTAATCAGATGAAGTGTGGTGCATTATATGTTCTTAGTTAACCTTCTTCTTACTTCGTTGTAGCTATTTTTATGTTGTTTTGGGGTTTTTTTTCTTTATGTCTAAATATTGATTTTAAGAAATGAAAGATATGATATGAATTAACCAAATCTAGTGAAAGTTAAATGTGTAAAACTAAATTTGAAAGAAGAAAGAAAATTAAGTGCTCTTGAGCTATTCTAATTTGCATAAAAGTGAGTCAAACTTTTAGATGGTTAGAATCTGATCTAGAAACAGAGTATCTATTCTAATGACTTTGAGACTTTTTGAAAATTGAAGTTAATTCTAATCTATCTACTCCATGTATTGAAATATGAATATTATGACTAAGAATTAAATATGCAATGTTAATCTAAATGAAATCACATTCAAAGGAAAAATTAACTACTATATGATCAATTACCCAAGCATTCAATATGGAAATATGAGATAGTCACCCTCTTGGCATGATTTATAGGCATTCAATTATACATTTAACTGAGGTTCTTAATCTAGGAAAGCAGTTTAAAGGCATGTAAAGGAAAACTCAATTATTGCATAGGTTAAACACTAAAGCATCCAATTTGGAAGTATGACAAAGTCACCTTCTTGGTATGATTTACAAGCATACAATTATACATATAACTGAGGATCTAATCTAAGAAAGCAATGTAAGAACATGAAAGGAAACTAAACAACTGTGAGCTCTATTGCCTCAAAAATAATCCAATTGGAAAATAGAAGAATCTACCTTCTTGAGATGTTCTAGGAAAGCAAAGATTATATAGTCATTCTAAATTTAATGCTAAGAAAACATTCATATAACAGAATATATGATAAAATTATAAAAGTTGCAATGCAATATTTAATCTACTTGAGAATTGACCAAAACATAGCAAATAAAATTAAACTAAAACAACTAATGAAAAACCTCCTCCTGTGCCAGGGCCTTCTGTGACAGAATAGGTTGAGATCCTAGCTGACTATACGGCATTAAGGAGAAACTGGAACCATGAACACGATATTTGTATTATGAAAAGAAAAGAGTCTAAAGCACACACATAGTTTTCAAAAAATTAAGACTGTCTTTGGTCTTTACACAACCGGTATTTAAACAAAATAAAATGTAGCTGTGAGGAGCTAATTTTGCCTACGGATGGCGATTGCAACCGAAACATAGAAGTAAATTATAACTGGTTAACTCTCGATTTTCTACGTCATATCAAATCAAGAGTTATTTTCTCTTGGCTTACGTCCTTTGACAGGACTTTGACCACGATTATAGGCACTCTTTTCTGTCGATTTCGACCAAGTGGATAGGACAAAATCCATATATGGATCATTCTAGAGATGCCCATGTGGCTCGTTCATTTATTTTCTCCTTGGAACCTATAAAACCATAAAAGTAGCTACGGAAAAAACAATTAGCTACAGAATAGGTTGCGTTCTGTAGCTAAGTTACAAACATCCATTCAACTAACAAGAACATCAGAATATAAAATAGAAATCATTCAAATGCATTCTCTGAGATAAAACATGACATTTATCATTGATTGGAGTGTATGGATTTATGGAAAAGTAAGGAAGAGTGATGAGAAAGGAAAATTATGAGGTTCAACACATGGTATCAGAGCAGGATTCACATTAGAGAATAAATTCGATTTTTTTTCTTAGACGTTCGAATTTGGATATCAGTGTTGCAGGTTTTCTTCAGAACTAGGAAGATGGCTTTCAATAGACTAAGGCTAGAGTATGCCTTGGAAGGAAACTCTAATTTTTTTGCATGGAGGCATTATTGGGTGACAATGGATTACTAGAATACATGATCTAAATCTGAATGTTAGTTTTGTTGTGCTAATTTCATCTTCAGAATTATAAATACTTTGTTGATCTCTTGCTTCATCTGCATATGTTTCTTGAGGTGTTTATGAGTGATAAACAGGTAAACGTATTGAGTTTCATGTTAAATTCATGAGAATAAAAAAATTAAAACATAATTTTGAACATCGGGAATAAAATGTACTTCAAACCATCAAATGATCTATTAACACGGTGTTTTGATGAAGGAGTTCACCCCTCTTGGGCAACATCTCCTTGGTCTAGCTTCCATGGCTTGGGCCTCTGTATTAGCTCAAATGTGAAAAAAGTGTTGTTTACATTCATCTACTACTCCTGAAACCTACTTCAATGTGTTCAGAATGTCCAAATTATCCAAAATATACCCTTCGTGCTCCCAATTTGGTCGAATTTTGCAAAAGTTATGTCCAAAACAGTTTGGCCTAGGAAGTCTCCACTAAATCTAGAGATAACTCCAGTTAGGGCCACAAAATTCGGGGTTGGCCCCGAATTTGGTGGACCACCATATTTTCCACCTAATTAATCTGCAATTTAATTAATTATAAACGATATTAAATGCGTTAAGCACGTTTTAATTTAATTCGCATTAGTGATAAGGATTAGCGCTAATCATTGGATTTGGGTTAATTAAACGCACATTACAACTTAATCCTGCGCATTTAGAAATATCACCGCTCCTGGTCATGGAGTATGGTCATGTGGGGAGGGGTCTGTCCCCCTCCATTCCCCCGCTTTTAAATACATATGACAATAAATATAATTGGAGAGCAATATATATTAAGAACTAAAGTCGTCGTATGATGGTAGTCGGAAGCACTGGTGCGGGGGAGGTCGCGGGTTCAAGCCCCATGTATGAAACCAACTCCAAAAATAGAAGAAAAGAGAGACCAATGCCTTAGAAATAATCCACTTCGAGGGGGAAGCCTCCTTTACATTACATAAATGAACAATTCTTGGATGATACAAATGAAAAACCTCCTTTCTATGTATAAGAGTCCATGGAGTCACAATATAATCCTAGCCGACCTAACAATAATAATGTAAGGGCACAATAACAGAAATATTGGGGTTACAGGGGTACAACAATAACAATAGGGGGCTACACTAACAATAATAAGGGGCTACACTAATATTATAGGGACCTAACATGCCCCTCTCCTTCAAACAAGTGTTGTCCTCAACGCTTGATTATTTTTGAATGCTTCTGTATAAAATTAACATCCTCCCATGTGGAATCTTTAGCAGGTAAGTTTTTCCACTTGCTGAGATACTCTGAAATTTATCGATTCCGTATTTGTCGACTTCTTTTTTCCGTGACTGCTTCAGAACTTCTTTCACTATGATATTGATCTTCTTGTTGTTTCATTCTATTCTGCACCAAAGTTAGGATATCCTTTGAGGGTTGGAGAACTTGTTGTTGATCCTCGATGTCATATTCCACTACTTGATCCTACATATTATCTTTCATTTTATCCTTCAAACCATCCAACTTAGCCTCCATGTATGCTTTTAAACCATCTATGTCATCTTGGGCTGCTCTTTGTAAGATCGAAATTTGTTGCACTTGGTATCGTAATTTTGATATGTCACATTGCAATTATTCATCTTCATGCATCATAGTATAGCTTTATGAGGGCTTAATGGGTGTGAAATTATTTTTAGGGGGCATCATATAACTCAATACTGACATATATGCTTCAATTATCCCTTGGAATCACTTCAAACTGATTTTTCAAACCAATGTTATGCAAACTTGTTTTAAAAAATACACACCATTTTCTTGCTCTTGAGGAGCTTGATATTGAAACTAACTTATCTATGTGATTTCTGATATTAAATATCTAAAATTCAGTCCTGTAGTAGCCCTCTAAGTCTTCTTTCGAATGCCATAGTTCTGACCTGATTTGGATGCTTCAAAACAAAGTTATGCCCAATCTCCCACAATGACCTAATTATGGACTGCTCGAGTAGAGCGAACATTTACGGCGTGCCACATGTCACTGTTTCCTCCTTCGGCTCTGAAATTTACACACAGGAAACTAAAATCTATGCACTTTAAGCCACTCTTTACAGAATTCCAATCCGATGCTCAGAAAGATATTTATGATGATTTTCTGAAGGTCACCTCTTTTAGATAAAATTTGGGAGCCTACAAAAACCCTACCTTCCATAGATCACATCTCCAAAAATATTGTGAACCAATATATGAAATTTTTACACGAAGTTCCTCAGGATTTCGGCTTCTCTTGGTAAAATTTTAGCTTTTCGTATAAAAAAATATTATAGCAAAAATTCCACGATGACTTGTTTAGAGCAGCGATACCCTAGAATCCAAAGCTCTGATACCAAATGTTATGAAACCAACTCCAAAATACAAGAAAAGAGATATCAACGCCTTAGAAATAAGCCAATTTGATGGGGGAACCTATTTTACGTTACGTAAATGAAAAATTCTTGGATGATAAAAATGACAAACCTCCTTTCTATATATAGAAGTCAATGGGGTCACAATATAATCCTAGCCGACCTAACAATAATATTGTAAGGGCACAATAATAACAATATGGAGGTTACAAGGGTACAAAAATAACAATAAGGGGGCTACACTAACAATAATAAGGGGATACACTAATATTATAGGGACCTAACACCCCGACCTTCGCCCTTCCACCGGTATTAATATTTTTCCACGAATTTATATTAATAAAGCCTTTGGACTTTAATAACAATATAGACTTTGGACTTTAATTCGACCACAATATGAAATTTGTCCATAATATATATATTCATAATTTGAACTTGGTCCACCAATGAGGACACATGGTGGCCCTTTGCTGAACTCCGTGTATGCCTCTGGTTGGACTATTCCAACCTTAATAAAATTTCAACCCCACGATTAAAATCCGAAATCGACCTTAGGAGATAACATAAACAAATTTCACCTTCCAAAATCTCTGGCGAATCCTGCAGTGACACTTGTCATAGTGTCATTGGGAGAAAATGACATAATATTCCCAGAATATCCTTTTCTACTAACTGGGCTTCCATGTCATCATTCTGTCTTGTTTTGCAATTTTTTTAGCTGTTTAGGAAAACAAACAACAGGCTCTATCTTCCTCATCCAGAGTCAGTTTTCGATGAAACAAAATGTTTCAGATTCCTGGCGATGAGCTCTTCGTTGTTGTTCAGTTTCTAATAAATTTTGAGAACTTTCATTTTTGAGGTTTAACGTTGAGCACCTGATCATTTCTCCCCACTAGAAGCCTTTTGAACCCCAAAATCTCTTTGATTACTGATCATGTGGATGAGGATATAGTTCCCTCACCCTTCCAGTCTCAATCCATTGAAATTTTCCCATTTTCATCAACTGGAGCTTTTCACAAAATCTAAGATTTTTCCTTGACTCTTGTGACCCTCTCTTGCTGTTGCAGACACCTGTTAGTGTGAATTATAATCGCAAGCATACGAAAAAATCTCACTTTAGTTGCGCATAACAAACAACCCTAATATCAAAGATGGTTGTCAATTTCCTTAGATCTACAGCTAGTGATCAAAATAAATGCTACAAAAATCCATATCTATGCAGTTAAAGGCATTAAACAACAAAAATAAGTACGAGTTTCTCCATGCATCCAATGAACAAGACAATAATTTTTAAAGAATTTTTTGTATTATGACACCTGGGAAGGGAACATAGAAAGATGTTACCAGTCCCCCTCAATGGGATGGGTTCTTGTATTTTCTCAGCGCTTCAGATCTAATATCTCTCTGTCTTGATGGTGCAGAAAACTGAGACAAAATGGAACTCAAAGGGAGCTCACAAGCAAAAAGTAGAAAAATATGACAATGATGGGAGGATCAAATTCAGACCAAAAGTATAGATCAAGAGTGATCTCTAAGCAACAAAAGGTAGAAAGTGAATGGAAAACCCTTCTATTTATAATAAAATATTGAGTTAGTCTAGATATTGGTGAATAATTAGAATATTATTAACCAAATCTAGATCCAATTTTTATGGTATATTTTATTATTATTTTTTTAGGGAAAATGAATTTGAATTTGGTCAAATCCCTTTATTTAGAAATAATAAAGAAATAAATGATTTATTTATTATTTTAAGAATATGGTTAAAGAATAATTAAATAAATAATGATTTATTCAATTATCTTTAAATAATTTAGTCAAATTTAAGAAGGAATATTATTAAATAATTATTCCTAGAAAATACTAAGATAAATAATGATTCATCTAATTAATTTTCCTTTTTTGGGTTAAATATGACCAGGAATATTAATTAAATGGTGGTTTAATTAATTATCCCTTGAGGAAAATCAAACAAATAAGGATTTATTCAATTATTCCTCATGGGGTTTCCTATTTATACCACAAATAACTTAATAAACTATGGGTTATTAATAATTTTTCATAGTGACAGCAATTTTACTATGGTAAAATTGGTCTTAATGGTGTACTTTATTCCATCTAACAGTAACAGGTTAGATGAAAAAAAATTGGTGTAACATATTTCCCCCCAGCGTGCGAGCATTATAAGCTAATCCTATGACCGAAGTACGTTGTAAGAACACAATCACTAGACACCGAAAGGGGGTCAGAGAGAGAGAGAAATGTAAGGCGCGCTGAAGTGAGAGAGGAAAATACCCTGAGGAGGTGAGACTTATAGGTGCGACAAGTCTCTTTTATGAGTGAGTACATGTTCTACATGAGGAAGGGGAGGCATACCTATGGCTGCCGAGATAACAAAGTACAAATAATAATGATGCGTCTAGCAAACATGGGACTGAACTATAAGGTACATGCTGGCATAAACATGGGCCAAAGAAAAACATGATAATGGATCCCACATACATACTGTGCCTGGAAAAAAATCCAGGACTTATACAATAATATCTGATTACATGAGATATAAGTACAACTGAAGAGGCCCTGTAAAACATGAAAGGGATCTTAAAATCTGAATGATACATGCAAACTAAAAAGGCAATGCAAGCAGCTGACACCGGAACCATCAAATATATGGAGCTTCATCCAAGGCTGTAGTAGAGAGGTCATCTGAGTATGTGGGGAGCTACCTGAAGGGCCACCCCCTCATGACGTTTGAAACATATCACACACACCTGGGAATCACTGGTACATTCTGTTGCATCACTGAACCATCAAGTATATGGATCTCAATCATGCCATGAGGAGTTGGAACTGAGAAATAATAAAGTCAAAGGGAAATAAAGGGTCCCTTTTCCTGATCTGAGGCACCGAACAAGAGTGGAAGCTGGAACCAAGGTAAACTGCCCTCTAGATCTGTCTTCTAGAATGAATAAGATAATGTCGATAGAAGGAGGTCCGCCATAGGTGAGGCAATGAGGAATCCTAAACTATGGCACGATGGATAATAGTAGAGCGACTGATAGACTGACACCATGGATGATGGTGGAATGGGGGGTACTGAGTAGCAGGCCGATGACTTCCCTTGTTAGAGCATAAAGGGAATGGATGACAAGTAGGTGGTGCCCCAATTACAAGTGTTGCAAGTGAAGAAATTCAATTTTGAGAAGCAGTGAAGTGACCCTTCTTGGAAAAAATGTGTCCGGTTGAAGTATCAAATCACCAAAAACGAAAGGATACCAATTTGAGAGCTCGATGAGAGCTTTACAATTGTATTGACGGTTTGTCGAACTAATCTATGGTTTGTCAAACCGAGCTATGGTTTGGTTGCAACGGGTGAAAGAAAAATGTGTGCTTTCTCTTTTAATAATTCATTTTCCCTCCAATTTGATTCATTTGCAAGTGTAGCTATGGTGAATGTAGAGAGAAGAAAAGGCCCTAAATATTGCGATGATCGTAGTGGACAAATCGACTGTTGGAATCGAGATCCTTCGGTTGTAGGTAAGAGGCATAACCATACTCTTTAAATTCAGTGGATTAAAATTTCAGTTTAGGCATCTAGAGCTCAGGAAAAAACCCCTGCTCCTCTTCACATCCGGGTCACACTTTTTGGGGCTTTTTCTATGACCTGGGTAGTAGGTATTGGGAAAAAAACTATGACCTATCCTAGGAATCGCCAGAAAAGTGCGACATCTCAGGGAAAGGGGTTTTAGAGTTGTTTTTTGGCTGAGAGCTGGGATTTTATGGTTATGATGCAATCTTTCCTTTATATACACTGAAAAACATAATGGATTTGTGCAGGTATGGTAGAGTTGAGGATCAACTGGAGAGAGAGAGACCTGGACACATTACAGTCTGAGATCCGAGAGGATCACGTAGTCTGTGCTGCATTGGCCAGGTTTGGGGTCTTGAAGTTTGTGGAAAACCCTTTGATGAGAGAAAGAGATACCTTGTTGGCCTAGATCGTCAGCTATTGGGATCCAGATCATGAGATATTTATGGTGAAGGGGAACTGGATCGATCTGACTATCCAGGATATATATTTCCTAACAAGTCTCCCACCATTGGGGATGGTGGGAAACACACAACCAGTGTTACTGCAAGGGCGAAACATTATGCAGTTTGTAGAGCACCACTATTGACCGGGTTTCCATGTGAAAGGGAAACAGATACCAATTGAAGATCCAGAGAGGCTAAAGACTCGTGCTGTGGCCGTAGCAGTGCTGTGGATCCTGGGCAACTAGGCGCTCCACCACATTACTGGGGGTCAAATGATGATTGTTGAGGGAGTGTTGAGTGGGACCTAATACGGGTGGGCCCAGATGATGTTGTTGTTGTTGAAATGACAGTTGTAGCTATGCAAGCTGCAGGTGAACCATGACTGTGCATATGGAATAGTGCTTTTCTCACTCTTCTTTCAGAAGATCCCGACACTTTAACCTCGTATACAGATCCAGGATGGGGGCCCGCGAGAGCCTAGGATGCACCATTGGGGGCGGCTACTGTGTAGAGGGGGAGGTGGGGTAGTTGGATGGGTGTTCTGACCCGATTTTTTTGTGCATTGGGACCAGATTCCCTTGTACATAGACAACTATCCCTATCATGGGATGAACTATCATGGGGACCCGGACTTGCCACTTCTGCGAGGTCGAGCATGGGGGTTGGATGGTAAGGGACAAGTTTCTTATCTTTTGTGTGCATTTTAAATTTTCAAAATATTTATATGGTATTGATTCATTCACTTTTGGTATGCAGATATAGAACTGGTGAAACTGGCTGGGTATATGGGACGACCTGCAGTATAATGAGCTGTAGCACCCAGTGGATCGAGGGGACTGCAAAATGAGGATGCAGTGGTCCACCTGGAGGACATCCATTATAGATGTGAGAGGATGTTGACCGGTATTTCAGAGTGTGGTTGGCAAGACCTTGGTGACCAGTACATAGAGCCATGTATTGGTCTACCCTCGGAGTGGCGAGGAGTCATGTGATGCATGGTGATGGGAAGACACGGGATGCGCGATCTACGGGCTGTAGGAGTCAATCCATTGGCCCAGGACCCTCCAGAGAGTGAGTAGATGTGGGTACATGATGTGCCCCTAGTTGTTGTTTTTGTAATGTGCTATGGGCATGTCATATGTATCAAATTTGATGGACTCTAAAACATTTGAACAACACATATTATGGATATGCATCATTTTATGGTTTATTGTTATTGTCTTGTGTTAAATGCGTGTGATAAATTCCAATCTAGAATATTGTTTACAATGATACCTACATAGTGATTTTTTACTCTAGTTACATGACTAAATGTAATGATTTCAAATTCACACATTACGAGCTTCACACATAAATATCTTCTAAAAAGGATGGGATTATGCACACAATAAACACCATGTAATTTCATGAAAAGTAGCAAATAATCTAAACAAACATGAAGGTGAAGGATGCGATGGTAAAGGGCATCAGCTAATAAACCTATCACTACATCATATTCGACCTGGTTATTAGTGGCAATACCAATTCATATGTCGTTAGAGAGGACAAGCGAATGTAAGGGGGTGAAAATGGCCCAGGCTGTCGAGGCTAGATTCCGAGAGTAGCGACTTGCACCATCAGCATAACCGGTATATGATGTGGACGAGGGGTCCATTTGAAAGGTGCCACAAGCCAATAAATGAGAGGATGATGAACAATGCTTGCAACCGGAACGCAAGGCAGAAATCAAACAAGCACTGCTAGAGAGAGTGCCATGAGTGGAATTTCTACCCCCCACACACTGAAAAGTTGATGGTGTGGGGGAACTTCCTTGGGGGCATTTTGTGCTTAGGTCATGAAAGTCACCATAGATACAGATGGTGCCATTTTTCTTATGGGATGGATAAATGAAGTCAGGGGTGGAAAAGGCTTCCATGATGTCATCATCACAGTAGAATATGGGGTGACTAGTGGAAGGATAACCAAATGACACGACAAAGCTACATAACTCATCATCATGAGAAGAGAGGTTCACATGTGCATCATCACAGAGGGTGACAAAAGAACAAGTAGATGAAGGATCCACCGATGTTGAGCCCAAGGTGATCGCTGAAGGGAGGTAAGGTGAAACAGAAGGGGAAGCCCCAGAGGGGTCTTCCATCATGGATCTCATAGATGACGATAGGTAGAGGATAGTGGCTGATGGCTCTATCATCTCAACAATTGGAGGGGGAATGTCGATGGGAGTGGATGTTTCCTTTGTTTATGTCGAAGCATAATGCGCAAGTAAAGGATAGGTGGACTCATTTTGGTTGGCCTCATACTAGCAAACTACATCCAAAGAGGTGCAGTAGTCTGCAAGGCGGGGACAGAGGTGGGTATAGTGGCCATGGAGATCACACAAAGAAAAGGGGTGGTTTGTATGCACAACCTTGGGGTTCACACGGTAAAGTAACATGGACTTCTGGGACCTTAGACTCAGGAAACGTGATATTGACCATGGGCTTGATATGAGGCAATTGAAGAAAATTATGGGTGGCGTGACTGACAACATCACACAGAGCACATGGAGGTGTACACTTTGGAGGATGAGGAGGAGCAAGGGTTATTTGGGAAACCTTGTCCTTAGTTTCCTTTTTGTGGGATTTTCCCCCCTCACTTGAGGCTTTCGCAACGAGAGTGGGCTCCCGTTGAGGTGGTTGAGGCAGAGAAGCAAAGGGAGGGGTCATGGCAACTGGTTGGACTGGGTTCAAAGTAGTGTAAAGTTTCGGCTGACCAAACGGGGTATTTCCTGGGGGGTCAATGTACCAGACTGCGATCCCCAGGGTCATGTTGGGAAGGGATAAGGTAGCCATAACATGTATCGGAAATTCTCTAGTAGGGGGAGCAAGAAATAGTATCTGACCGGAGGGGTAATGGCCAGGCCGAGCAGCTCTGGGATGGTTAAGGACAGGGGAAACTATTCAAGGAGGATAGATAGGATCATGGACCCCAGCTACAGATGCAGAGCCTTGAGGAGGATTTCCTAAAGGCTGATTCAAGGTGCTAGGAGCAGGTTGTAGGGGGCAAGACTACTGACTAGTCGAACCGGTTGGTTTGAGGTTGGACCGAGATGACCACATCATGCAAAAATTCGATAAGCTAGGGTCAGAGATGAGAGGGGGGAGACTAGGGAATGAACCAAGCAAAGAGGAATCTTTAAAGACTTTGAGTGAGACACTGGTCGAAGGTTTGACTATTTTTTTATTGGCCACCGAATATTTCAGCTGATCTATGGTGATGATATTTTCATTGTTAGGAAAGCACATCTTACGGTGAACCGCAAATGGGATAGCAGACATCGCATAAGTGTAGCTACGACCCAATATAATTTTGTAGTCTAATGGGGCATCAATGACTTCAATGTCAACACAAGCATTCTTTTCCGCAAGAGTAATAACACAATTGCAGAACATGCCAAGGGGCTGAGAAGAGTGGCCATCCCACGCACGAAGGGTGATAGTGGAAGGAGCTAACTCGGGTGATCCGAGTTGTTTCCAAATAGAAGTGGACATCATGCAAGTGGATTACCCCTCATCAATGATACAAAGGGAGACGTTGGCATTCCGAATCTTGATAGGTATTTAGAATGCAACGAATGGAGGAAGGGGGCGATGCTCTGACTTTTCAACATCAAAGATGATCAAACGATCATCTGAAGGATCCACAGTGCCCATAGTGATTAGTAGAGCTTTTCATTGTGAAGGGCATGGCAAGAGGACTTCTAGTGTTGACATGGCGGCAGGGGATTATGCCAAGTCATCTACTATACTGTAGGAGTGGGCAGCTTTACCGGAAGTAGCGTTGCAGCGTAATGGTCCCTTAGGGATATTGGTGTGAACCTCTTCCTTAACCTGATGGATTTGTAAAGGACCATTGGGTGTCAAAAGAGGCTCTATGGGACTTGAAGACGAGGGATCGGTGGCAAACGTAGTGGGGGGCTTCTTGTACTAACAGGACCGAGTCTCAAGGTTGAGGTCAGCGGTATTGGGTTGGTCAGAGTTCATCATTAGGATCTGGTAATTAGAGGTGCCAGATGGAGGAGGTTGAGTGGCCGCCTGACTTTCATGGGGTTGGGTAGCCACATATCCTTGCTGGGGGAAGGATAGGTAAACACAGTCATTTGGATGGGCACAACATTAGGAGGAACTGAAGAGTAGGCTTGTTGTCCTTGGGATGTTGCTTGAGCTTCCCACATTTGACGCATCTAAGGTAAAAGGGGAGAATCATGGGTATAATGACCATAGACACCACAACAAGAACAAGGCTTGGTCATGTGAATAGGCCTGTCATGCTTGGGCTAAGCACCCTATTGCTAGGTTACAGTTTTAGATGTATTCCCTTTGGGATTGTTTCCCGGATTACCTAGAGCGGCTTGGTTTTGGTTCCCTTTCATATTCTTTTTGGAAGTATGAGGATTAATCGCACTCTATTGTGCATACACCTGACCTTGAGGGGGGGTGTGGCTATTGTTGAGGAGCTTGAGAAGGCAAGGGAGGCCGAGGTGCTTGTGCTGAAGGAGCTGGAGCACCAGGCTGCAGATACAGATAATAAGGAGGTTGGGCAATAGTGGGGTAAACAGGTTGGGAAAAAAGATGAGGCGTGTTGTATCCTGGATACATCCTGCTGGGAGGGGGAATGGTGCTGGAGGAGCTGGCCCCTCCCTGAGGGAAACCATAACCCATGGGAGGATGAGTGTACAGATGTGAAAGGGATCCAACGATACCGTCGGCGGCATGGGATGCCCCCAGTGCGTTGGAACAACCGAGTCTAGGGATATTAGGTAACACGGTATAAACATAACTGAATTGTGCCTCGGTCAAGTCATATTTCAACACAATCTGGAGGGCATATTCCTTCGTCTGAGGAAAGTGAGATGTGACATCATTTCCAATAGCAGGAAAAAGGGATTTTAGAAACCAGTCCATGTAGAAACAGTCTTCGAAAATAGGGGCTCGACATAGGCTCTTTCTTTCGCACCATTCTTATATATGGTCAGATAGGCCGGTAGCAGAAGTTTGACGGAAAGAGGTCAATATTTTGGTACCAGTGTCATAGTGAAGGGGAAGCTGGAATTAATACAAAAAATCCTTGGCAAGGGTCACAAAATTAGTATGAGAGGAGGAGGCCTAGTCGACATACCACTTGGAAGCTTCTCTAGTAAGCATACGTTGTAATAAACGAAGACATACAGAGTCATCGGTGATGGAGTTAGATGAACACCACATGTGGAAATAATGAACATGGTTGGTAGGATCCTCTCTATCATTACCGTCAAACTTGGGGATGTATGAAGGAAGCTTGGTTGGCATAGCAGTCCAACCTGGATCATGGTTTATGGGGTCATTAATCAACTGGCTAAAATCGGGAAGGCTTAGGTGTTGGCTTGAGGGGTCCTGACCCAGGTTCGGAGGTTAAGGTTTGCCAAAAAACTCCTATACTACTGGCCCTTTCGGCAGTGACCTGCTTGCGCAGGCCAAAGTCTCACCCGAAGCAGTATGGGAGGGTGCTGGAACTAGGTTTCCGCACCCTGAGAGAGAGCAATTAAGTCAAGCAGAGCTGCGTTCCCAGCTTATCAGTCCCGCATTTAACATATCTAGTTATAGACTTATATCGCAGAGCTCATATCTACTAATTACCTTCGCATCCACATGCGTAATACCAATCTATCAGTATAGCAATTATAATCAAAGTAATCAACAGATCATAGATCATATAACAGGAACAAGGATACTCCCGCAACTATAAAACGGATCTATTCATAGGTTCGCTAATCAATATAGTTCACAGTTAACAGAGTTATTATCAGTCATAGATCTAATCAGCACTTTCGCATTAGAAATATCACATGTAATATCATAAATGTATGAACAATAGATCACAGGAATACTTCGTATTATAACAAATACAGATACGCAGCAACAACGGATAACCAACAGTAAGTGTAACAGATCCAACAGTTCGCATCAACAGTAATACATAAACTCAGATAACGCAGAGATACTCTAACCAGATTCACATATATTAGCTTCCAAAACACAATAAAATCCAACACAGCCTACGCACACATCCAGCAGGGTCCGCACACAGCAGGACTGAGGATCTCCGCGCACACAGCCAATAGGAGTCCTTACCCTAGAAACCCATGTAGATCTAACAATTCGCAACTATCATCAATCTCTATTCTTTCCTACCTAAGACTCAAAAAGGTTCATCTATTTATACTGATTGGTCTACCCTTGACCCGTTACAATGCATTAGGGGCTTTGACCCACCCCAAAAACCCCTGGGTTGGACTAATTAGGATCAAAATATACAAAATTCACAGCTTTTAGGGAACCCTGTTCCAACGGTCCCCCAACAAAATCTTGTGACTCGTCCTGAGTCACGGCGGTCATGGGTCCTCCATCCTTGCTTGAAGCTGCTTGACCGCATCGATTAATGGTGGCAGCACTCTTTCGCTTTGCGCATCGGCAGTCTGAGCTATCTCTACCAACTTCTGTAGTGGTTGCGATGCTTTCCAATGTCTGGTTCAACTGTTTCATGGCAACATCAACATCGTGGGGCAGCTTGAAGGCCTCATCCACCCATGGTTTGAGGTGTCACTCAGCGTCTACTTCCGCTGTCGAAGGACCTCCATGTCGTATCTAAGGGCCTGGCTGGTGCACAGTTGGGGCAAGCGCTAGGCAAGGACCAATGTATTCAAGGTAGCCTCCAATTGATCGAAGTTAACTTCCTTCTGGCACAATTTTTGATTAATTTCCCGTAGGATAGGATCACATTGTACCTTGGTCCAGAGCTACATTGCAGTGTCCAATAATTAGGTGCCCTGAGCAATTTGGCCCATGATCATATTCGTGGCAGCTATAACCAGTGTAGCTCGCTGGGCCCTGACCTGCGGAGGTGCTTCTGGCTGCATCTTGGACTGAAAGTGTGCTATTTTCTGTTCCATATGAGTTTTGACGACCTGGATCTCCACCCGTGAGGCTCTTAAGGCTACGACCAACCCTTCAATATTGGCCTGGGGGTAGCTGTGGTTGGTATTTCATCTGTAACATATGCGCAGAGTCTACCAATTAAATACTCCAGCTCCATCTGTTGTGCAGTGGCGAGAGTACACGCAACCTGTACCTTGGTTACCTCAACCTTCTGTTCTACAATGGTCTGCTCCACTATGCTGAGCCGCTGGTGGACCTGATGGTCCCTGTGTTGAATTTCTTTAAACAAAGAGCTATGTAGAACCTGTAGTGAATCATGTGGCAACCTTGCTAAATCCAGCTGGACTTCTGCGCAGGCCTAGACTTGCGCTCCCAAGCTAGGTGGAATTACTGTGATGGTTGCAACTAGCATGGGACAGAGGCAGCTTTCTACTACAACAAGTGTCGTGCTACTAGTTGTGGAGGCTGAGCGGGCCTGGACCAAACTAGTTTGCAGTGTGCTTGTTTTCAATTTCAGGGCTTGGAGCTCGGCCTAACGCGAGTCAATAGTGGCTTTCTACTGCTCTTCTAGAGCTAGCCATTTGTCCTCCATGGCCAATGTGACCACATCTGCGATTTGTTCAAGGTCGCCTTCCATGAGTGTAACTATTTCATCACATTTTTTTTACTGAGAGCGTTGCTTCTTTCATGGCCCTTTAGCGGTCTCACCTGTTCACTTTGTTCCTATGGGGGAGTCAGCACCTCCCATCTCCTAGCCCTTTGTACCCAGATTTTGCTGTGACCCCTTCAGTGACGACACTTTCACACCCTTCTCTGTATTTTTATCCGACTGCGAATCCTTCTGTGTGTCTGTGTTCTTTTTGGTGTTCCTATTTTGCTGCGAATCCTGTTGTGATCCTACGGTCCCTTCTTTCCCCGTGCCTTTGCTTGATCCGCCAGTTCTTTGGCTGTGGAAGTCAGGGTAACCTTTGTAGCACTCGGCCCTATGGTGCCCAACATACCGGTTTTGAACCCAATCTTCCATTGCGGAGACCATGTAGCGACGATGCGAGAATGAATTTTCTGTCATAGCCTGTATGTCCAAGGATTGAACGCAGATGTTTCCCAGTCGCAGGAACTTCTAGGTTGATGATGACTGCCACTTTCGCAGGGTCCACCATCAACACTTGTCAGCAAACTATATGTTTGAGCAAGATTCCAAAGGGTATGTAGAATATATATTTCTTGATATTCAGGGAAATCTGGTGTTTCCGGCAGGCGTCCAACATCATGCGCAGGTTCGAAACGTGTTTATTTACTAAGCCGAAGACATTCCAATCATGAAAATATCCTTCTAGAAATTTGTCGATGAATTCCTTGAACACTACGACAACTACCTGCAAGAAGATAGCAGGGGAATTCTTGAGTCCAAATGGCATTACGGTATACTGGAAGGATCCCCATTCAGTGGAAAATGTAGTTTTCTTGCGATCTTCTGGTGTGATTCTGATCTGATGGTATCCTGAGAACCCGTCAGTGAATGAGTATGCTTCTTGGCCTCCTACGCTATCCAGGATCTCATCGAAGAATGGTGTCAGAAAGGGGTCATGTATTCAGGCGTCATTTAGCTTGCGTAAGTCCACACATATTTGTATTGCTCCCTTTGTTTTATTTTTCTGAACCACCATCGGACTTACCCAATCCAATTGCTCGACCAGCTCGATAATACCTGCGACGAGCATTTTATCGATTTCTTCCTTAACCTTCTGCTTATACTTTGGGTTCAACCGATAAGGCCGTTGGTTTACAGAGCAAGCATCTGGTTTTAGCATGATGCATATAACCCCTAGGTACCCTGTGATCCCTTTGAGCTCTGAAAACTTTGTTGGGAATAAGTCTTGATATTCTGTGAGCAATTCAGCAAATTTTCTTACAGCCTCATCATCCCAGTAGTCCCCAATTTTATACAACTTAGGTTTCTCTTCCCTGCCAATGTTGACTTCTCGCAGTTTCAGAGGCTTCGTCACATCTACAGTCTACATTGAGGCCTCGCAACTGTATGCTCCCCCCTCTAATTCTGGGATAAAGACATTGTGTGGATCCTCATCGCACTCTCCTATATTTATATTGTGACAATTAACAATATCCCGCATCTACGTTTCCCATGTGGGTATTTTGTATGCTGTGTAGGGGCTGGATTCGCCAAATATAAATGTATCGATATTCTGCAGAGCTTCATCAAGCACCTCCGATCCTCCTGTTAACCCGAATGTCCCCAAAAATTCATCCTTTAAGGTTTCCCACTAGTGGGTGCGTTGATGTAGCTCCACATCTAGGTACCAGGTAATGGGAATTGGTCCCAAGGCATGAATAAACAAGTGAACCCATTCTTCTGTAGTACGATCACACCATTTCTCCATCCAGGTGAACAAATGTTCACACGGATCCCCCGGGCCAAGAAATTTCTTGACGCATACATCCGCCGGAGGCCCAAATCATAGGACCATCATATCCCGAAATTCCTCCCACTCTTTGAATGCCCCCTTATGCGTGTCCCACCATCCTGCAGGTGTTACACGCATGGCTAGATTAAGGGCCCATAACCTTCGTTCTCTGGGCACCTCAACTTCGAATGTTCACAAAAACTCTTTTATACTACTGGAACCATCAAAGTAGGGTAGTTCTCTTACCTTTGAAGATATGCAATGGAAGTCCCTTTTAATTCGCAGGCAACACAGCGCAGAGACATCATGCAGCCGATTTTGCCAATTTTCCATTTCCTCGTCGGAGTCGGAGAAGCATTTGTTATCTCTTTCCCAGCAAAGCATACCATCGCATGTAGGATTCATTTAGTATTCATATATCGAATTTAACTTATAGATGTGATCCACCTCTTCTTCCTCACGCACCAGTTCTGTATACCTTTCTCCTTCTGCGGGGTCTAGTGGTATAATCACCCGTATTCCTTCACTTTCAAACACCATGTTTCTTTTCTTCAAATTGATAATACCACCCATATCAATGTCCCAGTCTAATCCTAGGAGTGTAGGATAAGGGTCCGCATCTTCTACAATCTGAATGACCTCAAAATGAACTCGAACTTTGACCCTTATGATGTCTACCACGATATTTGATAATCTACCTAAAGGTATGATCTTCTGTTGATTAGCCATGTGCAGCTAGATAGTGGACCATTCTACCTTAGGTTATCCCATTCGCTGCTAGGTTTTCTTAGGTAGTACGTTCGCATCTGAGCCCAGGTCCAGAATAACCTGATCCATCTCATAGTCACCAATCTGCACAATTAACTGCATCTCCCTGCCAGTGCATCTCTTATGCTTATATAGTTTGTGCACATCCTTAACTTCGATAGCTGGGGTTGTCTTTTTTGCGCAGCTATCTATCAAGGATTGGAGGTTTTCTATAGCCCGTTGTTTGCGCAGCAG
Source organism: Pinus albicaulis (assembly GCA_034641835.2). Taxonomy (NCBI): domain Eukaryota; kingdom Viridiplantae; phylum Streptophyta; class Pinopsida; order Pinales; family Pinaceae; genus Pinus; species Pinus albicaulis. Next base: position 1,299,326,002 of record CM076578.1, on the reverse strand, counting down.
CTTCATACACGCCTGCAGGAATGGTTTAACCTCATCATCTTCTCTGAGGTTCGCAGGGGTTTGAGGAGTAGGTGCCTCAGCCTTAGCACTGTCTTGGTGAGCTGTGACAAAGGTTTCCTTTTCCTTCTGTAATTCCAAACCTTCTTGCTTTACAGAAAAGAGGCTTTGTCTCATCTTTCTCTATAGCTCCTTTGGTGGGCATGCCGTTGTGCATTATAACATTAATACTTTATCCTTCATCTTGAGGATCTAACTTTACCCTTTGTACATTCTGCGTAGGTGTCTGCTGCTTCTCCTGCATCTTGGCTATCAGAATCGGGCAATATTCAACCACATGATCCAGCTGTCTACAGTATCTGCAGGATTGTCTCGCAGGGTTCACGCAGTCCCTTGCAAAGTGCCCTATTTCTCCACAGCTATAGAAAATCAGTTGTCCTCTCCCCCTCCCTATGCTTCCACCTTGGCCCCCTCCCCTGCCCCTAGTTGAGGAGCCGCCTATGCCCGAGGGGGATCTTGGCGAGGATGGATCTGACCATACCCTATATAGATTTCCTCGATCTATCATCAGATCATACGTCCAACAGTTTTGTTTATCATGGCCTATAGATCTACAGAACCTGCACCATTTTTGCTTTATTTCTGGGACATATGCGGCAAGGTGGGGGCAGTGGTTGGTATCATGTAGCCCAGCAATGTGACAATCATCACACCAAAGCACCAGTCCACTTGGTCCTGCAGCTTCCCTAGGTCGCAACGGACTGGGTCCCCCAGCCTGTATGTAGTCTTCTAGCAGAGGACAGTTATCCTTAGTGTGTCCATTCACCCTGCATCGTATGCACCATGGTTTAGGGCTAGCCTCTATTCCCTACTCCTTCCATAGATTCTGGATCTCCATATGCATTGCTTCTAGCTGGCCTTGTATCTGTTGCAATCCTAATTAGGTATCATCCCTTGGCGCAGCTTCTAGCTTCATCGCAATTTCCAAGGCCTTTTCCTGCGATTCAATGGCTTGATGTCCCATTGGCACTCGCAGGTGGGGAAACAGCATAGAAATGAACCACTCCGTGTTCTTCCTGTCATTGTATAGAAATCCTCCTTCTCTAATTAACTTTTTAAACTGTTGGTCAGCCTCCCATACGGATTCAAATGGTGCTTGCTTGAAATCCTTCAAATCGTTCACTATCTATGAGTAGGACTTGGGATTTTTGAACTGTTGTTTCAAAGCATTCTTAATTTATTCAATGGATGCATTTTCATGTTGGTTGATGTATCCCATATACCAGTCCAAGGCCCTTCCTTCAAAGGCAAGGGATAGATGTGCCCTTTTTACCACATCACTAGCTACGTTCTGCGCAGTCCATACCGATCCTGCGACAAACCAAAACCGATCCATATCTTCATCTCCTACGCCCTTGAAGGTGGGTAGCTTCATGTGCGAGGCCATATCATCTTCTGGTGGTGGATTCGATGAGTTCTTAACCCTATGAGGGTTCGAAAGTGGCATAGACGGAGACCTATATGCAGCAGAATTTCTTACTAGACAGTAGACAGATCGATCTCCTTCTTGATTAGTTCTGTAATGCTTACCACTACGCGTTGTTCCCTCATTTTGATCGGAGCTCATTCACTCCGTGTGACTACATAGGATGCTTTTTTCACACAACAAGATTTTAATCAGTAATGGCTGAGTTTTTAGAAACTTACCTTGGAACCCCTTGAAGAATCTTCGTTCCACCTAAGAGTAGAACACAAATTTATCAATTACAAATTCTGTCACGAACCCTCCTATCACACTGTCCACCCAATGATCCATCATGCGAGTGATGGTGTCATTAGTCTTCTCTAACTGCTGAATCAGCTCTGGGGTCAACTGTGTGACCCATTTGTCCTTCCAACACTTCTTGAAATCTACGAGCCTTGCAAGCCACTCCTGAAGCTCGATCACAATCGTCACAAAGAAAATTCTGTATATCTCTATTAAAATGTACTTATTCTTTAAATTTTCCGCAGTCAACCTTGGGTTGTGATTCTCTTTTATCGCAAATTCCTGAATTTGTTTTTCGAACCACTCTTCAATTTCTCTCTTCTCAGGTCTCCAATATTCTCTTGGCATTACCCGATATCTCTCTCAAAATGCTCCCGGTCCTAGCAACGGAACCATTTTTTGGCTCGAGGGGTCCTGACCCAGGTTCGGAGGTTAAGGTTTGCCAACAAACCCCTATACTACTGGCCCTTTCAGCAGTGACCTCCTTGTGTAGGCCAAAGTCTCACCTGAAGCAGTATTGGAGGGTGCTGGAACCAGGTTTCTGCACCCTAAGAGAGAGTAGGTAAGTCAAGAAAAGCTGCATTCCTAACTTATCAGTCTCGCATTTAACAAATCTAGTTACAGAATTATATCGTAGAGCTCATATCTACTAATTACCTTCGCATCCACGTGCATAATACCAATCTATCAGTACAACAACTATAATCATAGTAATCAACAGATCATAGATTCATATAACAGGAACAAGGATACTCCCACAGCTATAAAACGGATCTATTCGTAGGTTTTCTAATCAGTATAGTCCACAGTTAAGAGAGCTATTATCAGTCATAGATCTAATCAGCACTTTCGCATCAGCAAAATCACATGTAATATCATAAACGTATGAACAATAGATCACAGGAATACTCCGTATTATAAAAAATACAGATTCGCAGCAACAATGGATAACCAATAGCAAGTGTAATAGATCCAACAGTTCACATCAAAAGTAATACATAAACTCAGATAACGTAGAGATACTCTAACCAGATTCGCATATATTAGCTTCCAAAACCCAATACAATCCAACACAAACTGCGCACACAGCCAGCAGGGTCCACACATAGCAGGACTGAGGATCTCCGCGCACACAGCTAGCGGGAGTCCTTACACTAGCAACCCAAGCAGATCTAACAATTCGTAACTATCATCAATCTCTATTCTTTCCTACCTAAGACTCAAAAAGGTTAATCTATTTATACCGATTTAGCCTACGCATCCAATGGTCCACAAACCGTGGTTTGTGGACTCTTGGTCTACCCTGGAGCCATTACAATGCATTAGGGGCTTTGACACACCCCAAAACCCCTGCATTGGACTAATTAATATCAAAATATACAAAATTTATACAAAATTCATAGCTTTTAGGGGACCCTGTTCCAACATTAGGCCTGCCATATAAGGGAGCATGGGAGAATACAAAATAGTTCATCTTGTGACACCACTAGTGGTGTTTCCAGCATTAGGGCCAGGGCCACCACCAACCGTAGGTCCTGAACCAGACATGATGAAGGTGAAAGGTGGAGAAGAGCCAGGTATAGAACCAGAAGGAAAACCTGATGAACTAGAATTAGAGTAAGAATGGGGACTCAGTGGAGGATGAACTCGAACCCTACGCGGAGGGGTAAGTCTTCCTAACGGAAACTGAGGATGAAGGCCTTGGCGTCTCCAAGATAAACACCTTTAGGGTGCAATTATGGTAAAGATACACGGAACCCAATAAGGAAGAGAGGTTAACAAGGGCAGGGAAGTGCTGATAAATTAATTACAATGTTTAAGTCTTGGCCTAGTATTGTAAACTAGGTGCTCTTCGCTTTAGGTGTGTGTGTATGTGATGAGTGTGTTAATTTAAATTAAGCCCATATGTGTGTAGAGAAAAAAGAAAAAATATGTTGTATAAAAATTGAAAAATGACAGTAAAGGAAACTAAATGCGACAGTAAAATAAACAGCTAAAGATGCATAAATTTAAACCCAAGGGGGAGGGCTTCCCAACAACTATTCTATGGGTAGGCGAAATCTAGTCAAAACACACAAAATGGCCAATGGATCTAAGGTCGAGAGGGGCAGGGATCTAAAGGTCAGATCTACTAAAAAGGAGTACATAAAATAGCAAAAAACCAGAGGGAAAAATGTTGCAAAATAGGTGGCGAAAGGATACAACCTGAAGGGAAATGGAGTGGACCCTAAAGGAGGACCAAAAAAAACTAAAAAGAGGTGTTTTGGATGGATGAATAACTCATCTGAAAATGATCTGAAAGTGCAAGTTCAGATCTGAACAAAGTGTTGAAAACACTGAAATTTCAGAAGACTTGCTTAAGCTAAACTCCCCCTAAAAAGGTGGCAGCGTACAGAACCCCTAAGGGGATTGGTTCCTACTTCGACGAGTAAAACTAAAAAAGTACATGTCCAACCAAGTCAAATTTAACAAGGAATATTATTAAATAATGTTTTAAATAATTATTCCTAGAAAATAATAAGATAAATAATTATTCATCTAATTAATTTTCCTGTTTTGGGTTAAATATGACCAGGAATATTAATTAAACGGTGGTTTAATTAATTATCACTTGAGGAGAATCAAACAAACAAGGATTTATTCAATTATTCCTCATGGGGTTTCCTGTTTAGACCAGAAATAACTTAATAAAATATGGGTTATTAAATTATTTTTCATAGTGAGAGCAATTTTACTATGGTAAAATTGGTCTTACATGGTGTACTTTAGTCCATCTAATAGTAACAGGTTAGATGACCAAAAATTTGTGGAACAACACCGTCATGCTATAATTTCCCTGAATTTGCAGAGTAGCAAGTTGTGCTTGCAGAAAAAAAACGTATTCCCACCTAGGTCTTCAATCATAGAAAACTTAAAAACTGTCTCACCTCGCACACTGTCATCATGGTGATTCTTAGTTGATATTGTTGTGTACTTGCGTCGAATCTTGACCAATATTTTCGCCATTGCCATGTACCCTTTGGAAACCAAAAATAAACACTTGTGGAACCCATGCCTTTTTTGTCAAATTTATTTATCACTTTATCTTTGACCTTTTCACTCTCTTACACCGGCATCTTATTTCCAACACTGCTCAACACTGATGTTGACTGCTGCAAGTATTTCACATCTTGTTTTCCTCCTTTTAAAGGCAACCTGTTAGAGTCCTAAAACATCTCATTACAAGCATAAGCAACTTTAATGAAATCAACTTGTTCATTCGATGCATATTTTTGAAAGGTTTGATTCAAAACATCTCTATGTTCGATCATTAACAAATTCAAATTATGATTTTCATTCACTATCCTCTTCATTTCTCCTACATGTATAAGAGACAAACTTGTCTTCTTCTTATGCACTCTAACTATGTACTCAATTCCATATTTAAAAAAGTGATACTTATTCTCATGGCGATGAAATACTTCTTTCCTATCATAAAGATATGGACTTCCTAAAACAATACCTGATATCTCAAGCAGCACCACATCAAGTTCAACTTCATCAAGAAAGTTTGAATTGATGGTAAAACTTAGTATGCACTTCCTTTTTACCTACAAGTTTTCATTCTTTCATATCCACCCTAAAGGACAAGGCCTTGGATGTATAACAGTTTCAAGGTTTAACTGTTTAACTAAGTCTTCAGAAATCAAATTAGCAGAGACCCACTATCAAAAAGTGTGTCTATCATGGTATGTTTAGAAACAACACTGATATGGAAAAGTTCAATTATTGTATCTTCATCTTGAGTTACAATGGAACAATTTGAAGAACTAGTGCTTTCTATGTTCTTACCTTTCAGACCCATGGTTGTAATCATGGTTTCATCTCCTGAATCTGAACCTAAGTAATGTTCAATGATAGCAACAGTTTTCCCCTTTTCTTTGGCTTTCAGTTTGTTTGGCTTCAAATCTGGATGAAGCTGCCAACAATGGGCTTCATCATGGCCATTCTTCGAACAACGTTTACATGTGATTTTCTCTTTCTCTCTTTTGAAAAACCTATTTCTCTTTCCTCTTCCATTAAACTTGCCCTTTCCTTTACCCTCATACTCAAGGAAAGTATCACTATTCTCATCTACATTTTGTTTCCCTCTTGCTTCTAAATGTGTGGCTTGAACACAATCCTCATCTAAGTTTGTGGGATTGAACATGAGAATAGCGTGCCTAAGGTAACTGTGCAAACCCCCAATATACTTTAACAAATTTTCTTGAGAATACAAATTAATACCCAAATTAAGAGCTCTTCTCCTAGATTCATGAGTATAATCTTGCACACGTTTCCTTTTCAATTGTCTAATTTTTTTCCACTCCATAATGGATTTTTTCATGCAAGCTAGAGGATAAAATTTTCTTTTAATGGCAGCAATAAAACTTGACCAAGACATTGAGATATTACCGTAGGTTTTCATCTCTTTTTGAGTCCTTTCTTCCCACCATACAAGTGTTGATCCGTCCATCCTGAAGGAAGCCAATTGAATCTTTATGTCATCTTCTTAAAGGTTCTAAATTCTACAATAAACCTCTAATTGACGAATCAAATTATCCAGCCTCTCTACATTTACCTTCCCATTATACATTGGAAGCTCAAATTTGACATCAAGTTTGAGTAAGGGATTTTTTCCTTTTGTGGTTGTTGAATATGGGTAGTTTTGGCTGTGGAAGTGGAAGATGATGATGATGGTGATGATGAGGATGATGATAAATATGGTGGAGATGGAGGAGGCTTTCCTCCATTGCCCTTTGAATCCTTATCTTCATCATTCTTGTCTCTGAGGTTCCCTTTCCATGTGGAGACTTAGAATTCTCTCCATCCATCCTGGTGTCCCTCTCTTCAAAGAGAATCCTAACCCTTTCAGTTAGTTCATAGAAAGCCTTCTTGTATGCTTCCTCTTCTATAAGACCTTCAGTCTCTCCAAAATCTAACATGATGGCTATGGATTCAAGCTCACCTTCTGGTGCAACTTATACCTCTTCAATTTCAGCTAGAGATAAAACTAGAGGTGCTTCAAGTGCAGTTGTGAGTGAAACTCTGGGTGGAGATGGTTCCCTTGTGGCTCTCCTTCTTCTGGTCCTAACCTCGGGACTTGTAACCAACAGTTTCCCTATCACAAATTTCAACCATTAAAACCATACTTGCACAAAACTCAAGCAACTATTAAGAAAATAACCGTTAAACCTTTCAACCAAGCTCTGATACCTAACTTGATCTGGATCTGAATGTTATTTTTGTTGTGCAAATTTCATCTTCAAAATTATAAATAATTTTTTGATCTCTTTCTTCGTATGCATAGGTTTCCTGAGGTGTTTATGAGTGTTAAACTGGTAAATGTATTGAGTTTCATGTTAAATTCATGAGCATAAAAACATTAAAACATAATGTTGAACAACAGCAATAAAATGTACAACAAACCATCAAATGATCCATTAACACAGTGTTTTGACGAAGAAGTTCACCCCTCCTAGGCTGCATCTCCTTAATCCAGCTTCCATGGCTTGGGCCTCTGTATTAGCTAAAATGCGAAAAATGTTGTTTACATTCATCTACTACTCCTTAAACCTGCTTTAATGTGTTTAGAATGTCCAAATCATCTAGAGTAGACCCTTCTTTCTCCCAATTTGGTCGAATTTTGCAAAAGTTATGACAAAAAAAGTTTTTCCTAAGAAATCTCCACTAAATCTGGAGATAACTCCAGTTAGGGCCACTAAATTTGGGGTTGGTACAAAATTTGGCGGATAGCCATATTTTCCGCCGAATTAAACTGTAGTTTAATTAACGATAAATGAGATTAAATGTGCTAAGAGAGTTTTAATTTAATCTACATTAATGATAATGATTAGCACTAATCATTGTATTAGGGTTAATTAAACCCGCATTACAACTTAATCCCACACTTTTAGCAATAGCGTCGCTCCTAGTCATGGAGTACGGTCGTGTGGGGAGGGGGTTGGCCCCCTCCATTCCCCTGCTTGTAAATACATATGACAATAAATATAATCGGAGAGCAATATATATTAATAATTGAAGTCATGGTATGATGATAGTTGGATGCGCTAGTGTGGGGGAGGTCACGGGGTCAATCCCTAACCTTTTTTCTTCTGTCATTGCCACAAATATATATTAATAAATCCTGTTAACTTTAATAATAATTCAGAATTTGGACTTTAATTCGACCACCATATGAAATTTGGCCATAATATATGTATTCAAACTTTGACCTTGGTCCACCAGAGGGGGCACGTGGAGGCCCCTTGTTGCACCACATGTACGACTCTGGTTGGAATATTCTGACCTTAATAAAATTTCAACCCCATCATTAAAATTTGAAATCGACCTTAGGAGATAACATAAAAAAATTCACCTTCCAAACTCCCTGGTGAATCCTGCAGTGACACTTGTCACAGTGTCATTGGGTGAAAATGACAGAATATCCCTAGAATGTCCCTTTTTTGCTGACTCGGCTGCCATGTCACCATTCTATCATGTTCTGTAATTTTTTTAGTTGTTTATGAAAGCGAACAAGAGGCTCTATCTTCCTCATCCGAAGTCGGTTTTCGATGAAACAAATTGCGTCGGATTCCTGGCGACGAGCTCTTTGCTGTCATTCATTTTCCAATCGATTTTGAGCACTTTAATTTTCGAGCTTTAACACTGAGCACCTGATCAATACATCAAGACAAATGTTTCAAAAACAAAAACATATGATGCCCAAAACCTTTCTCATTGGAAGAAATATGTATCCAAAGTGAGGAGAATCATAATGGAGGGATCATATTGTCTTAAATATCCATGAAAAGGAAACATCGTTCGTGATGTAGAAAGCACTGACATAATTGTTTGAGAATAATAGTGACCACAGGAAGCTGGCACTCAGGGATAAACTTCGAAGTATCAAGATGCAGAAGAATGACACAATTCTGCAACATCTGAGTAGGTTGAGATAGTGTCGTGATGAACTTAGCAGGTTCAGTTTTAATTTCCCTAAAGACCACTTGGTAAACCTAGCCCTTCTGGCCCTTTTTGGCTTGATGGGACCTAGACCCAGGTTCACTATTACCATCCCTTTCGGCAACGAACTACTGCGCAGACCGAAGTCTCACCCGAGGCAATATAGGGGGGTGATAGAACTAGTTTTTTGCATCCATAGGGACAATGGAGTGTGGCTTTAGGGCTTCTCTTCCCTTAAGTATTTGATGGAGCTTTGAAGAACATATCTACTAATTATATAGTCGCAATTCTGTTATCGCTCCGTGATTTGTAAGATTTGCAAGAAAAAACGACAGAGGACAACATTATACCACTTTGGAGTCCACGACCTAGCCTTCCTAGACTCAGAGAGGGCTCTCTCTACTTTTATAATTTAACTTGATAATTATAAGTGATGATATTAGGCTAGTAACAATGATGGAGGGTCGTTTGTTTCGATTGATTGTGTGGCTGGACAGTAGGTTTGCAGGAACTATTCCATCGGGCTATGGAGTCAAAAGGTTGGAATGGTACATCAACATCAAGAGCATCACAGGGCAGGCTAACTATGCTAAATGGATATTCAAAGTTGTATGAATTATGAGGTGAAAGAAATAGTAAGGTTCAGTAGTGACTAAAGAGCAGGTAAGAATTATTTAATCAGACTTCAGCAAAAAATATTAAGAGTGTAAATGCAGAGAGACTTAAGGTGCTCCGACAAAAAATCTTAATCTAAAATTTCTGATTTACAATTAGATGAATAGATGTACATCAGGGAAAACAACAACAACATTTAGAACATAGAAGTAACACATCACCATTTTAACACAACTCAAGAATCCTGAAAACAGTCTTTTATTATTGATGTCCAGCTCCAAAATTACAGTGCTCCAATGTATTAGTTCTTACAATGCATGGGCTAACAATATCCAACCCTTGATAATGAAAATTAAAGCAGTATTTAACTAAGGACTAAGTTGGTTGCCCTTCCTTACTCGACAACCTTTCATTGATTACAATTTAGCAGAAAATGGACAAGTGTGGCCATGGAAGGCCTGATCAGACATTACAGACAACAACACCACCTTTGGAATTAATTTTTGGAAACTCTTCGTAGATCCAAACACTTTGATGACTCTTCATAAGATCAAATAGTAGATATGAAGGTGATTTTTCTGATTACAAAGAGGCAAACAATGTTGGCTCTGACATCTGGCCCTTATCTTCAGAAAACCGGCGTTGGGTAATTAATTCTGGTGCAGCGCTGGCTACTTTCATTGATTAGTGACTGTGCTGATGTGTTTTGTTGCCTTTTCCATTTCTGACGCTATAACAATTTTGTAAAGACAGCTTTCCTAACTCGACCCTTGGTGTCTTTTTGCTACCCGAGTCCTTTCTGCCATGTTTAACCTTATTTCTTCATAAAATGATGTTCAAACCTCATATTCCTAACTTGACCCTTTTTAAACAAAACATCGTAAAAAACCCATATATCCAGACTTGAAATTTTGTATAATTTAGTTCTAAAACTTCATCGCATCCATAGAAATATCTCACATCGCATTTTTTAGAGTTTATGATATAAGGAATGGAATTTGCAATGCGATGCGAAGTGCGGAGGTGACGCGGAGGGAAAGTGGGGCCGACTGCTTCGCAAATCGCAAATTTTAAAGTTTAGTTATAAGCACAGGGTTAAATGCTAAAACATTCAAAGTGTGGTATGCAATTGGGACCCACCCACATTACACATCACAGAGTTTAGAATTTGGGAAAATATGGTAAGCGCTAAAATTCGCGAAATGCAATTTGCGTTAATTGGAGGGTGATGTGGCAAGATGGAGCCCACTGCATCGACAAAGTTGTAAAGTGGTGAATGTTTTATGCAGTAAGGTAAATTTTACGAGGTTTCATGATCTATTAATGTATTTCAAACGGCTTGGAGTGGGGAGCAGAGCTTCTATGGTGGGGCCAACCGCATCGCAAGTTAAACAAAATACAATGTAGGCACTTCAAACGATAAGTTAAAAAATGTACGATGTGATATATCGCAAATCAGTGATCGCAAGTGTTAAGGATTTGTTGCGATGCGAAAATTTATAATCGTCGATCTACGAAGTGGTATTTTATGCAATGTGTGATTCAATCTCTGCCATTGATCGATGCTCAAATCCAACGGTCCTCGCTTCTCCTTTGTTGTGGTTTGCCGACTTCATTTCTTTGGTTGTGCTCATTCGTTTCTTAGTTGTTCGTGGAATACTTTGACTCATTCACTGCTTTTCCCATGTTCACGACTTTGCTGCATTCACGATTCGCCCGCATAGCTTTCACGACTCAACCCCAATGTGCATGACTCCAACCAGTATGTTCACAACTCTGCCTTTGCTATTTTTCTGCCTTAACTTCTTCTCTACTGCTTCTTTACCTCTCTTTTATGATTTTCTTACTGCATTATTTCCTTATCAGCAACATTTTCCCCTTCTACTGAACTGAAATTCACATAGATTCTTTTGAAGCTCTTGACAGTCAAGATTTCCCATTTTTCCTGAAAATATATGATAGACATGGAATATTATTTTTAGTATGAAAGACCTAAGAAAATAATTAGTCACCTAGTGATACCGTGAAATACAGGAGTCTAATCGTGGCTCTAGCTGGGGATGGTAGCTCTTTCAGGAGGTGTCAAGAACACTGTAGACTAGTAGCCTAATCCATTTGGTTGATCCCACAACTTGTATCTTGATCCGTCAGGAAACTTAGTGACTGGAAACTAGCTGATTCTTCCTCCTGACTTTGACTGATAAAAATAGACCACATGCTTGGCCAGCCAGCTTATTAGCATACTGAAATCTGAATTGAAACTACAATTGAGCTTATCTACTGCAATCCATCAAGCTGAACATACTACTGCACCTTGAAAACTTGAATGGTGAGACCAGAACTATGCTGAAACTAAAGTCTGAAACATATTGATTTGAAAATGAAAAGCAATCTAAAACTAAAATTTGAAATATGCTCAAAATACCAAACTTATTTACACACCTACCTACCCTAATCTACTGAAATGGATGCCCTTATACACAATACAATAATTTCAGTGCATCCATTCAAGCAATTGTTCTAATATCTTTATTCTTTCATTGCTTTTCACCATGTTCAGAGACAAACCTGACAATGGTGTTTGATAAAAATTCCCAGCCTGATCTTGTTTACATTGATCTTGGTATCTTTGAAAAACAACTGACCTACCAGAAATATGTGTTGGCTTTGTATAGAAAAATTCCTCCATGTAGACAGCCATTCGATCAAGATACTCTTGATTTATTTCTGGGTATTCTGACTCAGCCAACTCAACATCATATCCTGGTACTGCAGATGTGCTCTCCATGTCTTCGATAAACTCAGAACATTTTTGCATGCTACTTGATGAGTGTTGTGCCACTACTTCTACTGAATCAGACAATGGGGAAGACTTCCTGATCATATCCATATCATAGCAGCTTTTGAGAGCATTATGAACCCAGGAAGAGTGATTTTGAAAGCAACACATCTGCTATTGGGTCATGTGGTGCTTTAGATGGCAGTGTTGGTTCTTCTGAGACCTCTTGTTGCCTCTTATAACTATCAGCCAGAATGTGATCCCAATTTCCTTTTATAATCTGAAATGCATTAAATCATAAAGGTAGAGAATCAAACTTGATCACTTCATCATCTGCCTTAGACTCTGTGACTTCATCTGATACTTGATATTCAAAAGGATTCAAGGGTTGAACCCCTGGGTCTAAAACATATTTTTTATCATCCCTGATTTCCTCATCTAATTGGTGAGAGAATTATCTTATCCTATGATTATCAACTAGAATGTGATCTAGATTCCCTTTCACAATCTTAAATGCATCAAAGCATAAGGAAAAAGAATCAATCTGGATCAATTCATCATTTGTTTCGGATCCTATGATTTCAAGATGACTCAGGGGGAGAACTTCTGGAAATAAAAAAGGCTCGAGATCATCCCTCTTTTCCTCGACTAACTCATTACATAATTTCTCATCCTTCATATTAACCACCTGCTTATAATTCTCTCTCAATAATGAGGAAAAAAGTAGAGGAACACTTTGGCACTTACTTGACAAATTCCTGCATTTTCCTCTTTGCAACCTTGCTCAGCATGCAAGGTTTGATTGTCATCTTTGCATTGTGATAACTGAGTTTTTTCTTCCCAAGAAAATAGTACTGGATACTTTGAATAATCAGCCTCAACCTCAAACTTATATTCTTCCTCTTGATAATCATATTCGAAATGGGTACCTCTATATGCAAGGTCATCTATCATGTACATTGTTGCTGAGGATTTCCCTGCCTCCTTCTAATTTTGGACTTCATCTTTGGCTCTGTTATGGATAAAATACATGAAACAATAATTTTCCGTCTTTATGCTTGTGTTTTCCAGAGCCAATGGAACATGAGGTATTATAATATCAAGTTCCTCTTTCCTGCTAATCATATGTATAATTTCATTGATTGTATTTGTCAAGATATAGAGTTTCATCTCTGAAGATATCAATCGCTCTCTTTCTATTCTATCCTTTTCCATAGCCTTTAACTTTGCTTCTCTGTTCGGAAGGTTTGCTTCTACATCAACTGCCACATTTTTCATTTCTTCCAGGGTTTCAGGGTCCCTTTCTCTTAACTGGAATGTCATCTATGGATCAAAGGCATCTGGGTAGTGCAAGAGAGCCCATCCCGGGGGCGGTTTATCTTAGCAGGTATTGAATGGTATACCTTATTGAACCTGGCTGAAAAATGTTGTAATGTCTCCCCAGGCTATCTTTATAAATGGTTATACTCCTCCATGATGAGAAAAACATTTCCAACAACCACCCATCTATCTAGGAAAACTTGAGTGAATTGATGAAAATTGCTAATTCTCGCAACTAGAAGATATTTAAACCAATTTTTAACTTTACCTTGCAATGATAGGGAAAAAATTATGATACGCACATCATCTTCTCCCACATCAAATAGATCAAGTAAATCCTCAATATTTTGAAAGTTCTTTTCAGTAGTGATCTTTGCATTTTCTCCATCAAATCTAGGTAGATTATTGATAAAATTTGCAAGGAGGTCATGGAGGATAGGAGGGAAAACGAGAGGCTTGTATATGTCTAGGACTTTTACAGCTATATGAAGTACAAAAGGAGGCTTGAATACTTTCTCTTTCTAGGCTGACTGGTCATGTTTCAGGTCCTTCCTATAGTGGAGTCTTTGAATGGAACTGATTTGAATTGGTGTCGCTAGGTGGATGGTTTAAATTTTCTTGTCTTTGGCTTATTTTACACCATCTACAACCAGGTACAAATATTTGAAAATACACTAATCATCTAATATTTTGACTGGGGTTTCTGAGTTCTGATGAAATATTAATCTTTTTCAATAACTCATTCCCTAGTATGGTTGCCATTATGTTATCGCTCTGTGATTTGTAATATTTGCAAGAAAAAATGACAGAGGACAACATCAAACCAATTTGGAGTCCAGGACCTAGCCTTCCTAGACTCAGAGAGGGCTCTCTCTACTTTTATGATTTAACTTGATAATTATAAGTGCTAGTTACAGTGATGGAGGGTTGTTTGTTTTGATTTCTTGTGTGGTTGGACAGCAGGTCTGCAGGGACTAATCCATTGGGCTATGGAGTCAAAAGGTTGGAATGGAACATCAACATCAAGAGCATCACAAGGAAAGCTAACTGTGCTAAATGGATCTTCAGAGCTATATGAATTATGAGCTAAAAGAAATAGTAAGGCTCAGTAGTGAATAAAGAGCAGTTGAGAATTACTTAATCAGAATTCAGTAGAAAACATTAAGATTGTAAATGCAGACAGACTTAAAGTGCTTCGACAGCAAATATTAATCTAAAATTTTTTATTTACAATTACAATTAGATGAATAGATGTATAGTAGGGAAAACAAAGACAACATTTAGAACAGAGAAGTAACACATCACCATTTTAACACAGCTCAAGAATCCTAAAAAATGGTCTTTGACTATTGATGCTCAGCTCCAAAATTACAGTGCTCCAATATAGTAGTTCTTACAATGTAGGGGCTAACAATATCCAACCCTTGATAATGAAAATTCAAGCAGTATTTAACTAAGGACCAAGTCGGTTTCCCTTCCTTACTCGATAACCTTTCATTGATTACAATTTAGCAAAAAATGGACAAGTGTGGCCATGCAAGGCCTGATCAAACATTACTGACAACAACACCACCTCTGGAATTAATTTTGAGCAACTCTTCGTAGATCCAAATGCTTTGATGACTCTTCGTAAGATCAAACATTAGATCTAAAGGTTTTTGTTCTGATTACGAAGAGGCAACCAATGGTGGCTCTAACATCTGGCCCTGCTCTTCAAAAAAGAGGCATTGGGTAATTAAGTATGGTGCAGTGCTGCCTACTTTCATTGATTAGTGACTGTGATGATGTGATTTTCTGCCTTTTCTGTTTATGCCATTATAAAAAATTTGTAAAGACGCCTTTCTCGACTCGACCCTTGGTGTCTTTTCATTACCCGAATCCTTTCTATCGCGTTTAACCTTATTTCTTCATAAAATGATGTTCAAACCTCATATGCCCGACTTGACCCTTTTTTTAAAAAACATCGTAAAAAACCCATATATCCAGACTTGAAACTCTGTAGAATCTAGTTCTAAAACTTCATTGCATCCATATAAATATCACACATTGCATTTTTTAGAGTTTATGATATAAGGAATGGAATGTGCGATGCGATGCGAAGTGTGGAGGTGATGTGGAGGGAAAGTGGGGCCGACCGCATCGCAAATCACAAATAATAAGTTTTAGCTATAAGCAGAGGAGGTAAACTCTAAATCCTGCGAAGTGCGAAGTGCGGGGAGGGTGGTGACGTGGAGGGAAAGTGGGATCGGACCGCAGCCCGCAAATCGCAACTCTTAAAGTTTAGTTATAAGAGCAGGGTTAAATGCTAAAACATGCAAAGTGCGGTATGCGATTGGGACCCACCCACATCGCACATTACAGAGTTTAGAATTTGGGAAAATATGGTAAGCGCTAAAATCTGTGAAGTGCAATTTGCACTGATTGGAGGATGATGTGGCAAGATGGAGCCCATTGCATCGGAAAAGTTATAAGCGGCGAATGTTTTCGGTGGTAAGGTAAATTTTACGAGGTTTCATGATATATCAATGTATTTCAAATGGTTTGGAATGGGGAGTGGAGCTGCTGTGGTGGGGCCAACCACATCGAAAGTTAAACAAAATATATTGCAGGAACTTCAAACAGTAAGTTAAAAAATGTACGATGTGATATATCACAAATCGGCGATCGCAAGCATTAAGTCTTTTTTACGATGCGAAAATTTATAATCGTCAATCTGCGAAGTGGTATTTTATGCGATGTGTGATTCAATCTCTGTCATTGATCGGTGCTCAGATCCGACGGTCCTCGCTTCTCCCTTGCTATGGTTTGACGACTTCGTTTCTTTGGTTGTGCTCATTCATTTATTAGTTGTTCATGGAATACTTTTACTCGTTCACTACTTTTCCCATGTTCACAACTTGCCCACATTCACAACTCAACCACATAGCTTTCATGACTCAACTCAAATTTGCACAACTCTTCCCAGTATGTTCACGACTTTGCCTTTGCTTTTTTTCTGCCTTAACTGCTTCTCTGCCTCTCTTTTATGCTTTTCTTACTACATTATTTCCTTATCAACAACATTTTCCCCTTTTATTGAACTGAAAGGCACATAGATTATTTTGAAGCTCTTGACAGTCAGGATTTCCCAATATTCCTGAAAATATACGATAGACATGGAATATTATTTTCAGTATGAAAGACCTGAGAAAATAATTAGTCACCTAGTGATACTGTGAAATACACGAGTCTAACAAGTTCAAGGTTTCTATTGAACTAACTTGCAGACTACGTGATCTTTATTTAACAAGCACAAAACCGTATAAATAACCATAAAAGGGACTTTGCGATGCATTTATAATTAAAACAACATAGTTTAAATAAGATGCAAGTAAAGAAAACACATAAACTCAAAAAATAAATCTATCTTCAAGAGTCTTTCATTAATGCTCAGATTTCCCTAATACAATCAATTCCACCCTGCACACTCAGTTGCAGTCTTCCTAATATCTCCATGCACTCAGCTACAGGAGCCCTTTCTCTAACCCAACCCACATTACACATACTTAAAAAAATATTACATTCACATGAATCACATATCGAGTATATCATTCACTAAATTATCAAGACTATACTAGACTCCTTATATAGTCTTTAAATTTATAATACCATGGTCCAAAAGCCATGGGCGGAGATCAACGTATACAAAATATTCTCATTCTTTTACAAAATAAGGGACTTTGACCCACCCCTAAGACTCTAAGTTAACTCCGTGAAGCATGCTCCACTCCTCGAACTATGGAGTCTTTCTCAAAATCTTTCCTCGTGGATTCATTTTTCCACCAGGCCCCCAACAAAAAACTGTGATTCGTCTCAATTCGCTCTACCGGTGCGCCCTCAATATTTTCTTTGATACTGCTAAAGGCATCCTTCGGAGGTGGAACTAATTTGGTGAGTTTTTGTTCTTTTTATCAGACTTCGCTCAGTAATGTCTAAGTAGTTGGACTTGTAATCTTGGATGCAATATCCTTCTGTGTTTGGTGCAACCCCTTCAACTACTTCAGCTTCCCATGGTTGTGTTATGGCTGTAATAAGTTGTTTTTTTCTACACAACTCATCGATCTTTCCCTGCAAAAATTTACCTTCTTGGAGACAGGTATACCATTGTATTGGTTCTAAGGTATTTTTTGTGACCTTAATCTAGTCCATCTTTTCTAACTTTCTAAGATCTTCACAAACCCTTATTTCTCTCTTATTTTTTATTTTCCTGGACTACCATATGGGTAACCCACTCGGAATCTTATATTATTTCAATAATTCCAGTAGCGATAATTTTGTTGAGTTCCTCCTGCACTTTTTCTTTATATTTTGGGTTCATCCATTATGGGCGTTGCTTGACCATCTTGGCATCAGGCTTTAAAGTGATGTGCACAACTCCCAAATATCCTATAATTCCTTTCAGATGATAGAAATTCCTCAAGAATAGATCTTGGTACTCATGCAACAATTTGGTGACCTTGCTCACTGCATCATCATCCCAATAGTCCCCAATATTTGTGAACTTGGGCTCTGCTTCTGATCCTATGTTGACTTGCTGAGTCTTGACAGGTTTTACTATGTCAGGAATCTCTACTTCAAGAGCTACAACCTCGCGTTGTCCTTCTGATTTAGGAATATTTACATTACACATATCCTCCTCACCTTCTTCTGTAGTCAGATTGAACATTCTCGGGCCTCTTCCAACTTTGCAACCCAAACAAGTTGTACCAAAGCCCTAGGCTCAATGGTAATTCATAATACTCCTACTTTGACTTCTTTAAGAGCATCATTAATACAATCCCATCCATCAGTGAAGTTATAATTCAATAATGGACCTTCCGCCATCTCATATCAATATGTGGTGCCATGGCGCAACTCTGTTTCAAGATGCCATTGTTGAGGTATCGTATCCAAGGTATGAAAGAATATATGCACCCATTCTGGTTGAAGTTATTTTCCCCAAATTACAGTATAGTGAGATAAATTCTCATGAGGATCATCTTTACCATTGTACTTCTATGTGATTTTAGTATCTACATGACCAAAACTAAGCCTTATCAGACTGAGAAATTCCTTCCATCCTCTGAGGCTTTCTCTGTGCGCACCCCATCATTGGGTTGGAGTGGACCTCAGGATGAAGTCCAAAGCTTCATATCATTGTTATTTAGGCGCCTTCTTCTCAAACTCTTCTATAAATACAACAACATTCCCAATTCCATCATAAAAAGGCAAGTCATGTACCTCTAATGTGACATAGCACAGTGCTTTGTAACTCTGTTACACTGCTTAGTAGAGACTTCATGCAAGCGGTTTTTCCAGTGTTCCAATTCCTCGTTGGAGTCAGAAACACATGAACTATCATGCTCCCAATTTATTTTTCCATCAATGGTAGGATTAATCTAATCTTGCCATATTCATGTTCGACAAGTTCTGTATAGCACACAAATTCAGAGAGGTATAAAGGCACAACAACCCTAGTACCATTCTTTTCAAATACCATATGTCTATTTTTCAAATTAATTATAGCATCCACGTCATAAGCCCAATCAAACCTAAGAAACACAGGATATGGGTTTTTATCATCAACAATATCAATAACTTCAAAATCAAACAATACACTTGCACCATCAATATATACACTTATGCCATTTAGTCCCCCCATAGGAATGATTTTCTGTTGATTTTCCATCCTTAGATGAATCAGCAACCATTGCAACTTAGGTCTCCCCATCCGTTCCCATGTATGTTTTGGAAAAACATTAGCATCAGATCCCAGATCAAGGATTACTTGGTTCATTTCATACTCTTGGATCTGAACAGTGAGCCACATTTCTCTGCCAGTTATTTTCTTATGTTTGTAGACCTTATGCACTACGTGGTGTTCCAGTTTTTGATCTTCTTTACCAGCGGATTTTTCAATTAACTCCTGTAATCCCTCCACAAATTTTTGATTCCTGAGAAAATTCATACATGTTTGTAAGAAATATGTCAAAATGGATGGATCAAATTCCTGGGATTCAGTAATCTCCTTGGGTTTATTCTTCAATGGAACTAGTTGTCTCTGCATTGTTGATGTCAAAGATCCAGGGCTCATAAAATTCTTCTTCATGTTCATGAAGATTTCTCTTTCGCGTTGTATATCGAACCCATTATTCTTGCCTCCATCTTTCTGGACCCCTGTATCCTCCATATGTTTTTTGCCTTCCACTTTATCTTCTCCCGTATTTATATGACTTCATGTCACTATGTTGACGCTCAAATATTATTCGTGTGGTTCAGATCTCATCATTTGTATATTCTGGGCAGGCTGTTGGTTGTGATTTTCCTGAATTTTAGCCAATAATGTAGGAAAATACTCTATTTCATGATCAAATGCATGACAATACCTACAACATACAACAACAGGATTTTGACAATATCTGGTGAAATGTCTAGGCTGACCACAATTATAGCATATGATTTTTTTGCGACCTCGTCTAGCACCTCCTCCTCAGCCTTGTAAACCTTCATGATCTTGGGCTTGTACTTGGTATGCTCCAGGACTTTGCATCATTAGATCATAGCTTTGACAGTGCTTGTAGTCATGTCCCATTGAACTATAAAAATTACCAAATAATTTCTTCGACGACTGAATTTACTTATTTAACAGATGACAGTAGTCTATAGAGTGTTGGCCTACAACTTTGCATAAGCTACACCAAAAATTTGGTCCCACATTTGGTACAGTACTTATCCCAAGTCTCAATGGACTCAGCATCCCGGTTCCCAAGTAATCCCTAAAAAAGTACACCGATCCTTATGGTGGCCCTCCGCTTTGCACTTTATACACCAAAATTTTGCAAGAACTTCTTTTTTGTTCTTCAAATCTTGAAGTTCCATATGTAATATTTCCAAATGGGTTTGAAATTGTTGAACCCCTATGTTAGTATCTACTACTGGCAAAGCTTCTAACTTCATTGCAATCTCCAATGCTTCAGCTTGAGTTGTGACCTTCTGCTGCGATAATGGAAATATAATATGAGGTAACAACGTAGTAATAAACCATTCCTTATGATGCTCGTCAGAGATCTCGAAGCTAACTTGACTTATCAATGTATTAAACCTTTGATCGACTTCACGCACTATTTCAATGGCTAATTTCTTGATCTCTTTTATCTCTGTAATACACTGGGACTGTGACTTCGACTTCTTAAATTCAACATTCAACACAACCTTATTCTGAACCAACGTAGCATTTTGGTTCGTCGTGGTGTATTTCATATACCAAGACAATGCTATGTCCTGCAGCGCTATGACCAACTGTGTTTTCTTCATATTCTCATCAATGATGTTCTATGATCTCCATATCGTTTCTGGAACAAACCAAAACTGTTCGGGATCATCTGATCCTTTGAAAATAGGCATCGTAGGTGAGTGAGCCATGGTGAATGGGGGAGGCAGAGGCAGAGGTGGATGTGGAGGAAAAAAATAGGGATGGTTTGTGATGGGATTGGAAGGTTTGGGAATTCCCAAAGCGCCCTAATGATCTTAAAATTTAACTGACACACTTCTAGGAGTAGCAGGGTGGCCTTCTCCTTCTTCGCTTTTAGACTCAAACAATGGAATGTACTCAGACTCAACGTAATTATTGTGATCTACCCTGAATATCTTACCTCTTCACGTCATTTTGTTTTTCTTTCCTCTGAACATCAATCTAATTTCATTCATAGTACACCCTTTTCATACAATAGCATCTTAATCCAAAGCTTCAATAAATTCAAGTACCTACCTCGCGGGCCTTTGAAAAATTTTCACTCATATTCGTTATAGGATACAGATGTATCGATCATGAACTCAGTAATAAAGCCAACAAGGATGACATCAATCCAATAATCAATAGCCCTTTTGATCTCCAAATCAGTTCTCTTTAGTTGCTTGATCATTTTTGGATTCCACGCAGTAGGCCTATTCTTGAATCGTGTTGTTTGCTCATATAGTCTGGATAACCACTCGTATAGGTCGCAAGAAAATGATGAGAAAAATATCTCATGTTGATCTATAAAGGTATTCGTCTACAACCACTTTTCAGTAGATAGGCGCAAGTTTATGTTTTCTTGCACAACAAATTCACGTTCTTTTAGATCTACCTAGTGTTGAATGTCTTTCTTAGACGGATGCCACATCCATATCACTCAGTCAGATCTCAGTCCTATTAATGGAAACATTTGTTGGATTGATGGGGCCTAGAACCATGTTCATATATGGCTGCGTGAACCAACAAAACCCACTATTACCGGCCCTTTCAGCAACGATCTGTTGCGTAGACCGAAGTCTCCCTCGAGGCAATATAGGGGGATGCTAGAACTAGGTTTCTGCATCCAGAGGGACAATGGAGTGTAGCTTTAGGGCTTCTCTTCCTTTTAGCGCTTGACAGAGCTTTGTAGAATGGATCTACTAATTATACAATCGCAATTCAACACTTATGTTGAACTAACTTGAAAATTATGCGATCTTACTTTAACAAGCATAAAACAGTATAAATAACCATAACCAGGACTTCAAAATGCACTTATAAGTAAAATATAATAGATAACATAATATGCAAGAAAAGAAAACATGTAAACTAAAAACACATATATATCTTTAAGATTCTTTCATTAATGCTCATATTTCCCCAATACAATCAATTCCACCATGCACACTCAACTGCAGACTTCCTAAGGTCTTCGCACACTCAGCTATAGGAGCCCTTTCTCTAACCCAACCCACAGAACAAAAACTCAAAAAAATCTTACATCCAAGTGCATGACATATCAAGTATATCTTTCACTGACTTATCAAGACTATCATATACTCCTTATATAGTATTACATTTACAATACCATGGTCCAAAAACCATGGGCGAAGCTCAATGTATACAAAATATTCTCATTATTTTAAAAAATAAGGGACTTTAACCCACCCTAAAGCCCCTAAGAATATAACTTAACTCTTTGTTGCACGCTCCGCTCCTCGATCTATGGAGTCTTTCTCAAAATCTTTCCTCAAGGGGTCTTCTCTTTCCAACAACCCTTCCCAAGAGATGGAAAAACTATCAATATTTGGTGAATGGAAGGGAGGAACTACCAAATTGGGAGAGTTTATGGTCCAATTTGGTACAGGAGGAAATAAGGCAGAATACTAGAGATGGGACTTCATCGAAGGGTGAGGATGAAGAAAAATTTTCATTGGCTAGAAAGGAAAATAAGGGAAAAGATAATAAATGTTGGAATCACGATTGTCGTTAGACCAAAACCCGCATGCATTAGTCTCCACTACAATTGTAAGAGTTAGGATCCATGAGAGGCGGTTAGACCATGTCACGAAACACACAGGGAGTGTTGAACCCAATTTCCAACAACCTCCCCCCCAATGCACGCCAGGTGAGTTTCGAACTTGAGACCTGTCGCTCTAATACCGATTGTTGGAATCACTATTTCCATTAGACCAAAACCCGCAGGCATTAGTCTCTACTACAATCGCGAGAGTTAGGATCCACGAGAGGTGGTTAGACCATGTCGTGAAACACACAGGAAGCACTGAACCCAATTTCCAACAATAATCCCAATCCAAAACAAAATCCAGTTAAGGGGGCAGGAAGAAATATTTGTCAAAAATTAAATGCTTATATTTTCATGAATTCGGACACTATGCCACAAATTGTCCACACAAGAAGGGAAGCAAGAAGACCTCAGGAGGATCATCAGGTGAGGCTTTGGCTTCACATTTTGAGCTTGAATTTACCCTTATTGCATGCATGGGCAACATAGTGATGGGAAGCGTGTGGTACTTGGACTCAGGTGCATCATTCCATATGACGGGGAATAGATACTTTTTAGTGACCTGGAGGAAAAATATTTGCAGATGCACATCGAGATGGGGTACGATGGAAGGTATAATGTGAATGATTTTGGTACAGTCACTTTTCAGAGGGAGTTAGGCTCCTCCCTCAAGGATGTCATGTTCGTATTGGGCCTAAAGAAAAATCTCGTCTTTGTTGTAGTAATGAAATATCGTGGTTATGATGTTCAACAAAGGAAAATCATTCCTGAGACACATAGACACGGGACAGGTGAAGAAGATCGGGGTTTGGGTGAATAACCTATATAAGATAGATGTGGAGGATTGTGTTGCATTGAGAACAAAGGCGAAGAAGGTTCAGATCCGCGATGTCGGTGAAATTTTGCATAGAATATTTGGCCATTTGCATCATGGCACTTTGAATATCATGCAAAAGATAACCACAGGCCTCACCAAAGGGGTACTTGAGAAGTAGGATGTATGCAAATGATGTACCTTATGGAAGTACAAAAAATACACTTTCCATGAGTGGGAGATAAAAGCACATATATTCCTGGAAAGGATCCACTTTAATGTCTGTGGACCTTTCTCAACAACCTCCACTTCAAGGCACACATATTTTTTCATTTTTCTTGATGACTTCTCATGGAAGTGTTGGATCTTCTTCATGTGAAAGGATGATAATTTCTTCAATTTTGTAGAGTTAAAGGCATTGGTGGATAAATAAACAGGAAAGAAGGTGAAGGCTCTCAGGAGCGATAATGGAGGTATGTGTCGAGTGAGTTTAAAAAATTATGTGCAAAAGAAGGCATTCGATGGGAGTTGACAATACCACACAACCAACAGCATAGTGGGGTGACTGAGAGAAAGAACCGTAGAATTTTGGGAGAAGCAAGAGCGATGTTGCATGACCAAGGCCTACCTTTTCACTTGTGGGTTGAAGCATGCAACACAACAGTCTATTTGTATAACCGAAGTCCTCATCGGATTTTTGGCATGCTTACATCGGAGGAGGATTTTTCAGGGAGAAAGCTGGATGTGTCGCACTTCATGATTTTTGCAGCCTATGTCTACTGCCATGTCTCCAAATATGCCAAGAAGAGGCTAGAGTCAATAGTAGAGTTGGGGATATTTTTGGGTTACACAAAAACTCTCCACAACTACTATGTGTACCTGCCATCACTCATGATGATAGTTGTGTTAAGGGATGTAAAATTTGATGAAGAGAAAGCGATGTGGTTCTCTCTTGAGAGCGAGATTCAGATCCCACCAGAAGAGGAGATTTTAGCTCCAAAGGAGGAACCTGAGGAAATTGTGGAGCACCCACAAATTGAGGAGTAGAGAGTGGAGACATCCACTCAAGAAAAACCATTCAAAGAATGAAGGAAAATAACTCAGGAAGTTGATAGAATTGTTTAGGATGTGAGGGAGAATGTCGGTGCTCCTTCAAATCAGTGCAGGTAGATAAGGTCACCAGATCGGTACACTAGCTACATGGTTATTGTTAGGGTGCTATAATAATAGGGTTCATAAATTTTGAATTGACTTTTATAGTCTTGTAAATATGTACATACCTTGCTTTCTGCAAGTTGTTTTCCCATATTTTGAAAAAAATGAAAAATAATAAAAAAGCCAAAAAGAGGGTAAAAGGTCCTAAAAGAAAGATCAAAGGACTTAGAAAAATATAGACCCCAAAAGAAAAAAGAGATAAAATAAGACCTGAAAGTGAGCAAATCCAAATGCCACTACTTTTACTTTTACTACAAGAATAATGATTATGTGCAAAGTATCAATAAAATCCATAATCCATAATCAGTTAAACAGTTTAATCTTAACTTCTCATGCTTTTAATTTCATGTTTTAGATAGAGAATAAAGATATGTCAAACAGTTTAAACTTGAAAAATCAGTAGATAGGTAGAGAATAATGAGGAGCTCAACAATTTAATCTGAGCCCTCGGATGAAATAAGGTAGATTTAGATATTTTTATGCTTTGAAAGAAAAATGATTAGGGTTGCAAGCCTAAATGCACCCATGAAAATGAAGTAAAAATGTTAGAAATAAATAGGGGTAGATATAAAGTAGTTGAGCAATCATGTAATAAAAGCATCATCGAGCAAAAATCACTAATTTCCCCTCCCCTCCAAATATTTAGTATTCATCAGTCAAAAAGGCTCAGAGCATTTCTCTGACTTTTTTTTGGACAGGACCCAAGGCTCAATGACTGGTTAGTTAAAAAATATTGAATTCCCACACTAGACCCATATTCATCAGCATTTACCCTTCATTCCTAGATCATAATCCCTTTTTCCTAAGTAAAAACCCATTTTTACTTAGTAAAAGTGAAACCCTAAATAACTAATATCATTCTCTTTCAAAAATCATTCATAAACCCTATAAATACATTTTTCCTAAGTTAAAGTGTAAAAAATACAATAAGATCAACTATGCTTATTAGCACTTTATTTAGAGTTAAACATGTATTTTCATTCATTTCACTACCCCTTTATTCATATTAACTTCTAACTTATTCTATTAAATCCCTAAATACACCCACCACTATAGTATTAAAACCTTTTATTTTAAATAACCCTCTAAACCCACTATTTTAAAGTTAAAACCAATGTTTAATATCCCATGTGCGCAATATTAATCCCGCCCAAATATCTCGTTGGTTCAAACATATCATTTAAATAAATATACCCACCCCCTATGGTTTTTGAACAAATGCCAAAAGCGTTCGAAAAACTATATAATATTAAACCGCGCCCGCTCATAGATATGGTTGAAACATTTCATAAATGTTTTTAAAAGGTTGAAACATATGTTATATTATTCCCGCTCAACCATACTATATAGCTTTACACTTTGATTAAAATGCATTTTTATAAAGTTTAAACCATCCCCGCCGCATATAACGACCTTGGTCCCACTCCCCTATCCCGATGCAACTTCCCAATCAATCTGGGTCATTCACATTCTAACCCCAGATCTGACGGATAGAAGCTCGTATCGCACAGAAAACTTGCGCGATCACCCCCATCTCATTTCTGTGCAAAATGGGTGGTTTTATGATGTTATCTCTCCTCCACGTGGTCAATTCCTGTTGGATCGTGTAGGTTAGCCCCGAAACCACTTACCACCGATAGGGCATGCGATAACCACTTATTGTTTTAAACCATTGAACCCAAAAACCACCCATTTTTACGACATAACTGTCATTAATTTCCATTCCCCATTTAGACCTAATATGCATAATAAACCTTGGAAATTCAATTCATTTCCTTTATCTCCTGCGCATTAACCTTTGCACACGCCTCCCTGACTGTAAAAAGAGTGTTTTTTCACCATTTTATGCCCAAAAACCTACAAAAATCTAGCTAGTTATCATTGAATACTGCCGAGGAGCTTTACATTGCTCCAAAAACTCCACAGAAGCTGTCGACTCATTTAAAAGCCTCAGAAACTGTTCCGAAGCCTAATACCTGTGTATAACAGGTATTTCTCTGAAATTCGGGACTGTAATCAATTTCAAAGGCCTTAAAAAGAACAAAATACATTCAGAAGCTAAAAACATCAAAAGAAGTCTATCAAAATAGACCAAAAAACAAGCCGAATCCTGTCAAATTTTCTCCAGAAACCCTGTTTTATTGTTGCTTACTACTTTAAAGGAAAATTGTGAGTTTTTATAGTTTTATCAACTATTTTAAGCTCTAAATTAAGCCAGAAAGTCTCTGCGCCCAGTTTCAAAACACTTTTTAAGCCCAATTCCTAAGTGAAAGACTCAAGAAACCCATGTTTCTTGCTTAAAACTAGTCAAAAGTGAATAAATCCTCTTTAACCGACCTAATTGGAAAGAAAGCCCATAGAAGAGACCATACTTCACCTATTTTATCCAAGAAGCCTCTGCTAAAAGTAAAAATACTCCTGCAAACTGTCTAAACTTGCAGAAAGTAGCAAAAATGCCTAAAAAGAAGAGCTCTAGCAACCCTGAAGCTTCCAAAGTACCAAAATCAACCCCAGTTATGACTTATAAGACTGTTATTGTTGTCAATCTTTTACAACCCCTAGTCATAGACATTGAACACATTCCATTGGCTGATGTTGATAATAAGATAACAGATCCCATTGTTGAATTTAACCTGCTAGATATTCATAACTAGTGCTATGAAAAGTCCTTAGATGATCAAGAAGAAGTCCATATTTGGGAATCCCATTTTCCTAAGTATGTGGTTCCATTAACTCATCCATGCCAAGAAGTTATTATGTTATGTCAACATTACTATGTGCCTGAACAGAGAGCCACAATAAATGCCAATAAAGAAGTTATTCTTACCATTACTGCTGAATCAACTAACCAATTGCTACAACTTCAGCCTGACCCTCAAGCAGTCCCTTTATCTATAGAGGCCCTCACCAAGTTGTATATTGGCCTGGATTTTCCCAAAATATTCATGATTTTCCAGACATTTATGCCCTCACATGTAGAAATTCCTAAACTAAATCCCCCATATTCCACTGCCAAATTCCCAGAAGGTTCAAGACATGTGATTTCCATGCTTTCCTTCATCCTATGATACTTTACTGATGAACACACAGATGAGTCTATCTTGGGGTTCTTATCCACTTTTACCCCAGGGCAACACCCATAAGTAATATTTGATTATGATGGTTTCATTGCAGATAATATTCATTATCAATTGACCGATTTTCCAATTGAAGGAGTGTTCAGATATACTTCCTTCATTTTCCATATGTTTTTCTACTTTCAATCAGACAATTTTCCAGTCACTCTCCAAAAGCTTGACATAGAGGTAAATCCTCTTTCTGTCATTTTCTAGACATCTTTGCTTAGAAAATAATGTACAAATTTCACTTATGCAGAATTATAGAGTTATTCCTACATCCAGTGATCACAATGTTAACAAAAACAGAGCAGCCAAGGATAAATGAAGAAATGAAAAATATATTGTAGTTGTCAGAGCATAATAAAGTTAGTGATTGGTATTTATATGAAAATTATACTGAGATCAGAGTCTTTGGGTCAAACTTTTTACCTTACAAGTTACCCAAGCATGCTTCAATGAGGATATTTGCCTTGGAGTATATCAAGCAGATCCTAAACTCTGATTCTATAAATTTCATGACAGCAAAGAAGAACATTCAATTCAAACTAAAGAATCAGATAGGGCCATTCATCTCCAATCACAGGGATGCAGAGAAAGAAGCAGCAAAGCAGTTATTGGAATTTAAATTTGAAGAAAGTTTTCCTTGGAATTATGATGCACAAGGGATCCTAAGCAAACTAAGGGTTAAATGCAAGTTAACCCCTTTCATTCATGAAGCAAAACCAGAGATAGAAAAATTTAAAATCAGATTGAATGGACTGAAAATACCTTAACAGATGCAGTAAACAAAAGTGATACTAGTCACACTTTGGACACTGCAAATTAGCTAGAAAAATTCACTAAGAGAGTAAAGGAAGAAGGAGCCTATGTTACAAAAACTACAACTGAAACTAAATTCAAGTTAATTTATAACAAGAAGCCTAAGTTAAGTTCAGCAGGTAAAGGAAAGGTAACAATTGATGTGGAAGAAACAGAGCTTACAAATACCAACACAAATTTTCCAGAAACAGATGTTGCCACTGTGATCATCAATGAGCCAACTACTAAGAATCAGAATGAAGAACAAGTCAACAATGAAGATGCCCAGTTAATAGAAAGACAATAGAGCATGGAAGCCTCTTCATCACAGGAAGCTGAGGAGAAATACCTAGACATCAAAGAAAAATATAAACAGATCAAACTGAAGAATGAAGAGATAAAAGACAACATTTTTTCTCAATATCTCAAACAGACACCAAGTGTGCAAAACAAACTTTTGTATGCATTTGATTATTCAAATCAAAAGCTAATTATGTCAGTGTTGCAGCCCACAGTAAACTACCCAAAGACAGTGGCAGATTATAAGAAGGTTGATTTGGAAGTCTAGACAGATAATATTCATGCTCTTGATCAAATAGAGTTCCATAGACAGACTTCAAAAATTATATAGTCTATTATCACAAATAAATCCATGAGTGCTTAGAAGCTCCAGAACACCATTTCCAACATGCAAGATCAGATGAAAATAGATAAGGCATCCTTATATGCCAAGGATTTAAGGACAAAATCCTTAGAAGAATTAGTTTTGTAGGTGAGATATGACCCTGCTAATATCAAAGCAGTAGAGTTATTGGTGAAGAAGAAGAATGGAGATATAGCAGCTTTGAGGAAATAGCTTAAACTTCCTCAAAGTGAACATCCTCAAACAAAAGAAATAATAGAAGGACGGAAATAAAAATATGACATGATGAATTTGATTTTTTAGTTGACAGCCCAAATCAAGGAAATGGAGACTCGGATGGACAAGCTTGTCCAGGAGAAAGAAACACCAAAAATACCAAAGATTCCTACAGTTATTCCTGTAATCACTACACCAGTGCTTTCAACTTTAGCTGAAAATTTGGCACCCAAAGAACCACTGGCTACTGCAGTGTCAATAACTTCATCCACAACCTCAGCGACTGAATCATCTAAAACAACAATTCACCATACAGATGAAGCCAACAAATTGGTGAAATATATGGAGGAAATGTCTCTTAAGACAAATGAAATTAGCAGATTGAAACTGGTGGTAGAAAATCTTGAGAAGTCAAACAAATTGTCTCAGATAAATGCAAAAACGCATGAGAAAAATGCCATCAGACTGAATGAAGAGTTGAAGAAATTGCAGAAGTAATTGATATTGAAGGAACAAATATCATATATCAAAAACTATCTTTGGAACAATATCATTGAAGCCATCCATGATGTATGGCCTTCAATTCAGGTAATATTTGAAAAGAGAGAGTTATTACTAGCAGCCTAAGCAGAAATTTAGAAGACTCAAAGTGAACTAGCTAACAAACCAGAGC
Organism: Pinus albicaulis; assembly: GCA_034641835.2. Lineage (NCBI taxonomy): Eukaryota > Viridiplantae > Streptophyta > Pinopsida > Pinales > Pinaceae > Pinus > Pinus albicaulis. Next base: position 1,299,295,744 of record CM076578.1, on the reverse strand, counting down.
AAGCTTTAAAGTTGATCACATTCCTTCACAGTAAAAACAGACAAGAGTTAGAAGAACTCAATATTACTGACAGGACTGAAACTATCCTAGAAATTAGGAAAGTTACTACAAAGAATAATCTAATGAGGCAACTGGAAGAAAAGTGTGAGAATATGAATACTACCATAACCAGGTTTGTGATCAAGTTTAAAAATTTTAGGCAAAAAGGACTAACTGCCTGACATTATGGTCATTAATGATAAATTGATGCCTCAGAATGACTATGATAAAAAGATCAGAGAATTTGCAAAGGAATGGGTAAATAAACCACCAGTACAAGGCATTCCAACAGGAAATGTCTTACTCAAAAGTTTTGAAGACTTATTCTATTTACAGCATGAGATAAGACACTTGTTTGTCATCAAGCCAACTTTTTCCAGATACACTGAAGTTGATGAAAACTTCAAGATTAAAGAAAATAAAAATTCTTAAATATTAGGATTGGCATTCACTCACAGATTTATTATGAAGGATAAAAGACATACAGCTGAAAGAAGGAGAAAAATGTTTTCTAATTTACAGTCAAAACAGATTTTACAGCAATAAACAGTTTTGACTATGGTTAAAGAGTATCCGAGTTTAGAGAATATCAGTGAATAAAGAGAATCAGAGAAAGAGTATCAGACAAGGCAGATCAGATTACACAACAAATTTAAAATATCTAAAGCCAAAAAGGAGGACACCAAGGCAGCCAGTTGCATCTTATTCTCAAAGCAGTTTCTATTTTTTTGAATAAATAGGACAAATTGTTGACTTGTTAAGCAGTTGTCTCTATTATTGTTGTAAAGATATTTTATTTCCCTTAGATAATTCCTAGAATCATTCTAGGATATTTTGTAAAGAACTATGTATAAAAACTTCATCTTTAGAAGTATTTTGTGTGGAATAAATTGCTGGAGATTGCTATAGTTATTTTTGTTGGACTTGAAGACTTTTGTGATTCAAATTTCGAGTAGCAGGCTGGATCAAACCAATTGGAATCATACTTCAGGATTCCTATGATGAGCTATTTGGAGTGAATTATTTCCTTACTTGTCATTGTTATCTTTCTTTGTTGCATGCATCCATCTATGTTTGTTCTAAATTTGAATGAATAACTAGGAGTATTACTATAGGATTTGTTAAGAGCACCCTGTTTTTAACTAGTTATCATTTCTATGTTTTCCTCTGATTTCCAGTGTAGGGAACCCTTAATTTCTCCCTCTTTCGTTTGACCTCTGCCACCTCATAAAAAAACTGTCCAAGATCTCCAAGGGTTATCTATCTTGCCCTGAAAAAATTTGACCTTTTGGCCTTGATCCCAGTTTTGTTTGCTTGATTTTGACTCCTTAGCCCAATGGACAAATAGATCTCCAACTATCCATCCCCTCAAGTGATTTTTTCCCACCAAATCAATCAAAACCAAACCAAAGTTTCACATTCATAACTAGCCTAATATTTTACCAATCAAACAAAGTTAAATTTTAAAGAGAGAGCCTTCTATGAACCCTAAGAAGGCTAGATCCTATAGTTTGAAGTTGGTTTGTGGTTACCTCTAGTGTTCTTTGAATAAAAAACCAAAAATCTCACAACTTTAGAATTACTAGAGTGATAACAGCTCTAATTACTGAGCTTGTAGAAACTGAGCCATTATCTTTCAAGGAATAATTACAAAAACTTATATGGTAGCTTGATGCAATGGTGGATGAATATGAATCCATTGTAAGAAACAATGTTTGGGAAGTGGTCATAATACCAACAGATAAGTCTTTTGTGGATTTGAGATGGATCTTCAAGGTAAAGCACGTAACATATGGAAGCATAGAAAAGTACAAGGCCATATTTGTGGCCAAGGGGTACTCTTGGGTTGAAGGGATTGACTATGAGGAGACCTTTGCTCCTCTATCAAGGTACTCATCCATTATATCAATTCTTTCTCTGGCTGCAGAGATGTGGTGGAAGATCCACCATATGGATGTGGAAGAAACATTCCTCAATGGATTTATTGAGGAGGAGGTGTATATTCGAGCAACCAGAAGGCTTCAAGAATTTTAATCAAGAGTCTCATGTGTGTGGACTCAAGTGAGCATTGTACGGTCTCAAGAAATCACTCTGTGCTTGGTACAGTAGGATCGATATCTATCTCACTGGCTTGGGCTTCATCAAAAGTGAATCGAATGCAAAACTTTATCATATTTTGGTACAAGGTAAATTGTTGATTATTGGCTTATATGTTGATGATTTTATTTTAACTAGAGATGAATAACTGATCAGATCTTGCAAGGAGGACCTTGCAAAAGATTTTGAGATGAAGGACATGGGTCTCATTCCCTACTTCCTCGGATTTGAAGTGGGGCAAGGAGATGAGGAATTATTTCTCTCTCAGGAAAAGTATGCCAATGAGATAATTTAGAGGTTCTGCATGGACATATGCAAACCCATGGAGACTCATCTAGTGAATAACTGGAGGAAAGAGGATAGCACTTCAGGTGAGGAAGTGGATGCTACTATTTACTGCTAGTTGTTAGTTCACACATGTATCTTGTGAACACACTACCATATATGTGCTATGCATTCAACTAGTTGATCCAAGCTATGATTCGACCAAAAAAATTATTTTGGAGGGCAAATAAGCATGTTCTCAATGGTACCTCATAGGCACTACCCAATTTGGACTATGGACAGACGAATAGAGGGAGTGAAGTTGCATAGCTTCATAGATGTAGATTGGGTGGGGAGTCCATTAGAATAAAAGATTAAATCAAGTGGAATTTTAATTTTTGGGTCTGCAGTGGTTTCTTGGTACAGCAAGAAGCAAAGATCTGTGGCACTCATCTCAACAAAAATAGAATACATGGCTGCCAATCAAGCAACATGTGAGGCGATTGGGATGAGAAAGGTATTTTTTGGATTATTTAGTCAAATTATGGATCCAGCTATGATCTATTGTGATAATTAGAGTTGCATAAATCTTTTTGAAAATTTTTCTTTTCATGATCAATCCAAGCATATAGATATCTGGTACCACCACTTACGAGACTGTGTGTAGATGTGGGTAATGTTGTTGCAGTACATTCCAACGGAGGAACAACATGTTGACATTTTGACAAAGGCCTTTTCAAGAGGTAATTTTGATTTCCAAGGGTGTAGGATAGGGGTGGTTGATAATCCATTTCTTGCTGAGAGGGAGTGTTGAAAAATGCAGCAAGAAATTCTCAATTTGATTTTTCCTCAATTAAATCGAGAAACTTCAAATTTTCGCATCAGCAGAAAACTTGGATGATGTTAACTTGAGTGAAATGGCTTATGTCACCCAGTTTAGTTAGTAAATTCAAGTTGAAGGAGTTAGATTCACAGTTAAGAATGTGTGATTTCTAATTTGTATAAATCAAGGTAAGTTATATAAGGTTGTTTTCAGTTAAACTAGTTCCAACTGTTGGAACAACTAGTCGAAGGTTAAGTTGTGCAGTGGGACTTCAGTAAAACTAAATGATAATCCAGATAACTAAAAAATCAACCAAAAATATCTAGTGCATACATAATATTCGATTTACCCAGTTGAAATGGAGATTCCAAGGTAGTGTAACATCAATTGTAGACTAGTTCTAAGTGTACAAGTGTTACACGTAGTCAGATGATCAGCCTAAGGAATTTTGAAATTCAATTTGAGGAATTTCCTAAATAATAGGGGCCTAATTCCTCAAGGAAAAATGCAAGGAAATAGGATCTCATGCCAAGGCAGAAATTGGCTAATTCTGGGTCAGATGCCTTCAATGAGCAGAGAGATAGGTTGTGCAATTGCAAGGTGAGCTCAGTTGAGAAAAGAAATTGTAATACATCTCTATTTCATATGCATTAGGGGAATTTTGAGGTATAAAATGTCCCTCCTAAGGAAAATATAAAATAATAGTGGAAATAATAAAATAATATTAGATTACATCATCAAATTTTAGATGGAAAAAAGGAAAAAACTACTTTCTCAACTCGTATTTTCAACTCATATCCCTATGGGTTTACTCAAATTTTGAGCAGGAACACTCAGTGGATGCATAATTTGATTCATCGTCTAAGGAGTACCTATGTTGCACACTTTCGATGGACCCTGCTACATTAAAAATGAGAAATACATTAAAAACGTTATTACAATCACGTTTTTTCATGTATTTCTCATTTTTCGTGTAGCAGGGTCTATCGAAACTATGCAACATGGGTACTCCTTGGATGAGGATTTAAATTTTGCATCCAACAAGTACTCCCACTCAAAATTTGAGTAAAACCTTGGGGAGATAAATTGAAAATACAAGTTGAAAAAGCAATTTTATTATTTTATTATTTTTTAATATTGTTACTTTTTTACCCCAAATATGATGAATCATCCCCCATGGTTGACATCATCATCTTGAATCCTATTGCTTATTATAAACTTTATTTTGGTTGTACATTTTTCTTATGAGGCCCATTTTAGACCTCAAAATTTCTCTAATGGATTAATGCAAGAGGCATTGCGGTTTTTAGTAGATCTTTTTCCCCAGATAAAAATACTTATTGCATGTGTGTGTTTTCTTATTGCATGCTATAAATTTGTGTTCTAAATTATGAATTAATGTATGCAGATCAGTAGAGTAGGTTTGTGTCTTGTGATTTTGACTAAAACTTCATGAGAAGCTGAAAATTTACAACATAGTTTCGACATTGACATAATGAAAACAAAAACCTTGGTACTTTAAACATTGAATGAACCATGGATAGTATAAATGATCTCAATATCAAAACATTAAACTTGTTCAATGATAAGAGAAATACCAACATAGGTAAAGCACTAGTGAGAAATCTAGGAATAACACGTTTGGCTAGTGATAAAATTATCTAGGAATGAAAATTGATGTGGCATTGAATGCTTATGATATAATTATCAAGCCTACGACTATTTGATACATAATTTTTTACTTACCCAAATTGCACAACCACTCAAAGTAGTCAATACCAAGTACATGATTATAATTGGGGGAAACCAATAATGATAGCCCGATAGTCATTATAACTCGAGAGAGCATCAATTAAAGATAGGTTTAAATGGTTTATGAGGCAATATCGATGTTCAAATATATATTAATATAGAATAATAAAATAGACTAACTCCCCATGTAGATTACCCACATGAAGTCGATGCTTTATAGAAATGACCACAATGGACTAGATCAAGTGCTACTTCAATGAAAACTTGAAAGTAATATTTAATACAATAAAATGCTTTGGGAATAACCTAATGCACTAGAATACTTCGACGAGAGACAAAAAAAAATATTGTCACTATGTCACCCAAAGGATTGCAACACCATGCTTTGAGAGATTAGAGTGCTAGATAATATGTATGTTTTGAAATGCTTATATTTGGTATGGCTAAAAAACAATCAACTTGCTAGGCACAAAAACTCTTCAATGATATTGAACTTGATATGATACTCAAGGTCATGAGTGTTTCTCTGTAAGGGAGGTCATGTAACCACTACTCAAATAGTTGAAGGGGAACCACCCATGGGAGCACAATATTTTAGACCAACTATTACAATTTTGGTAACAATATGATCACAGTGAAATGTTTAAATGATGAGAAGAGATGTGTGCTTCCACAATGATTTATGAAATCAAAACCAAGGATTTTCAATAGATGGGAATCAATGATCAAGGTCATCTATCAAAAATGAATTTAACATGTTTCTCTTAGACATTAAACCTAGAACAATACTATAGAAAGTATGTATGGTTCAACTTAGTCGAAATGTTGGGATTCTCCTTGTTTCAATATGAAAATTAACCAAGGTGCTTGAAGGTCCCTCGACTGAGTCCTCACTCGACTCGTGATATTTAGGGTTGGTTTTTCACTTATAATTAGAGACATAACAACAAGTAACCCAGACTTATGCATGAACACAACAAAATACAGACATAAACATAAACTAAGTGATGCAGCAGAACTAAATCTTCATTTCATTAATATCAAAGAACTGAAAGATGCTTACATACAAAATGGAAATAAACTAGCTTAGGCGATGGTAACTTATCTTTGAGAAGATATGTGGTAGCTACATGCCTTTGAATTGTCTTACAATGAGCCTCAAGGGCAATTTTTATTATTGAGAAACAAAGGGAAACTTTAAACAACCAAAACCATAACCCTAGGAAATGGAACACTAAGAGTTTGTGGATCATGTTGGGGTTAGTTTGGCAATCAACTTCCCGAAGTCGTAACTTGGTCATATGATCTCTGTTTGGTACATATGATACCTCATTATAAATATCTCTCTAAGTACTACAGGATTTGCATCAAGAACCTATCTATAGCCATGGTCCTATTGTGGACCTCAAACCTCAAAAAACACTGTTTAGGGGGTCAAAACAACTCCAGAAGTTTAGAACCAAAAAAATTTCTAAAAATAGTAAATGTTGCTATAATCAAGGAAAATGATGAAATTGTGTAGAGTTCAAGATGGAACAGAAGGGTGACCACCAATATCCACCTAGATCATTCCTCCCCCCTTAGGAAGAAATGGTTCCCATTGCATGCAAATCCTCCATGAGGTGAGGAATATTTTGTTGAACCTAGTCCCCAGTGAGCCACTTGTCGTGGTGAAGGAGTTGGCATGCTTTGAGAACTAGATATAGTTGGATCCTCTATTGGCGAGTGTTATTGATATATGTGTCAATTATCCTATCATTTTTGTTTTGCTCAATATATATTTGGTTGAGCTTTTTTGTGTTAGTTGATCAACAACGTCAAATGTATCCAACAATGGGGAAAGTATGGTCATAGCTGGTCCACATTGAATACTTGGTGCAGGCCAAGGAAAGGTGGAATGTTGAGCTTGAAATAATTTTCCCCTACAACCTTAGTGATGGTGTAAGGCCCATATTGAATTGGGTGAAGCTTATGGTGGGGCCCAACGAGGCACTCCTTCTGCAAATGTAACCAAAAATTTTCAACCACCTGGAACTTGTGTTGCACCAGATGTTGATCATGACATTGCTTGTACTTAGCATTTGCTCTGTCCAAAATGTCATGGACCTGCTAGTGGATGTGTTGAATGCACTTAATAAAGTTGTTAGCCCTTTCAGCTTTAGACTGCACATGAGTCAAATCTGCCTGAGTAGCTGCAAATGGTATGGAAACATAAATGGGACATAGTGGTTGGAATCCCAGTCCCACCTGAAAGGGGTTGTGGCCAGTTAAGTTGTGGAGAGCCATATTATACCCGTGTTGTACATAAGGGATGATCTCATCCCATGTGCATGGGTGCTTCTAGTAGTACATGCGCAAGATGTGCATGGTCATCTTGTTGGCGACCTCTATTTGGCCATCTTTTTTAGGGTAAAAGGTTGTGGACTTAGTGAGCTTGGTATCCAACAATGACCAGAGGCTTGACCATAATGCAATTAGGTACTCCTTATCCTGATCTGAGATAATGTACTATGGGATCCAAAAGTATACCCATACTCGTTCAAAGAAGAGTTTTGCAGTGGAGTTTGTTGTGATACTCTTCTTGTAGGCTACCAAAATGGCCATCTTTGAGAATATGTTGATGACCATGAAAACACAATCGTTTCCCTGCTTGATAAAAGGAAGGCCCGACATGTAATCCATGGAGATGGATTCCCAAGGTCGGCTAGGAGTAGTCAGAGGTGTATACAAGCCTTGCTTATTGATTGTATGTTTGGAAATGAGGCAGGAAGTGCGGGATATAATGTAATTCCCAACATCTTGTCAAATTTTTGGCCAATAAAAATACGTTTTCAACACTTCCACTGTCTTCTCTACCCCAAAATGTCTAGAAACCCGATTGTAGTGCACCTCCCAAATCATATTGGCACGCTCGCTTGAAGGAACACAGAGGTATCTCAGGTGGCATAATAGTGTGTCCTGGAGGTGAAAGTCTAGAACTTGCTTACCTTCCAAGAGTATGTGGTATGTGGTGTTTAATTATGGATCACTCTTGTAAAGATGTGTCCATCCCAAAGTCTTATGTCCATAAGAGTCTAGCATAGTGTTCAGTGCCATAACTGACGATTGGTTGAGGCAGTATGAAACATTATTAGTGTTTCCCTTCTTTTTTTTAATGTTCAAATGGAATTTTTTCATATATGTGGACCATTTCTGATGGAAATCGTTCTGCAACTTTCCTTTTGTTTGTATGAACTGTAAGGTTCAGTGGTCTATGTGGATGATTTTTTCCTTCCCCATAATGTAATGCTTCATTATCAACAAGCCTACACAATGGAATACTTCTCCTTGTCATAGGTGGAATACTTTTAGACTATATATGAAATCATCTCATTGTGATATGCCACCGAATGCCCCTACTGGGTAAGAACTACTGCAATAGCATAGTCAAAGGCATTTGTCTCAATTTAAAATGGTTTTTGCAGGTCTGGTAATGCAAGCACTGGTGTTGAGAAAAAATTATGCTTCAAATCGGAAAACACCTTATGTTGGGATTCATACCAAAATAACTTTTTTTTCGCTCTACCCTTGGTTACTTGAAACAAAGGAAAAGTGATATGAAAGAATCCCAACACGAACCTGCAATAGAAATTGGCAAGACCCAGAAAGTTTCAAAGCTATATTAGAGTGGTTGGGGCTGGTCAATCTCAAATAAATTGTATCTTTGTTGGGTCCACATGCACACCCTTCTCATCAATGATGTACCCTAGATATTGAACCTGGGCCATACCAAAAGTGTGTTTCTCCAAATTGGCACACAATTTGTGTTGTTGCAGGGCTTGGAGGACTTGTCGAATATGGTATATGTGCTCTTCCCAACTCTAGCTAAAGATAAGGATGTTGTCGAGGTACAATACCACGAACTAGTTGGTGAAGGGACACAAGATGTCATCCATCAACCGCATGAATGTTTTATGGGAATTCGTCAACCCAAAAGGCATGACTAACCATTCGAAAAGGCCCTCGTTATATTTGAAGGCAGACTTCCACATATCAAAGAGTTCAATTGGTACCTAGTGATAACATGAATTTAGATAAATCTTGATGAAATATTCCCCCCCCCCCCACTTGATTTGGTCCAGAAAGTCATCAATCTATGAGATTTGGTACCTATTCTGGACAGTGATCTTATTCAGTGCCCGATAGTCAATATAGAGCCTCCATGTTTCTTCCTTCATTTGTACCAACACATTCGAGCTCCCATAGGGTGATGAACTGTCCAGTGTGACCTTTTTACAACAACTAGTTCTGTCTGTGATTTCATCGTTATCCAGAAAAAAACATAGGTAGATTGGTCCAATGAGTAACGATGCTCTCGAGGTCAGATCAATAGAGTGCTTGACCTGAAAGTGTAGGGGTACCCTTGTGGGTGAGGTGGAGATGTCCTTGTACTCCTGTTAGGTCCCTATAATACGAGTGTATCCCCTTATTTTTATTATTAGTGTAGCCCCCTTATTGTTATTTTTGTCCCCATGTAGTCCCCATATTGTTATTATTGTGCCCCATAGAAGCCCACTATTGTTATTTTTTTTCCCTTACATTATTATTATTATGTTGGCTCTGATTATATTGTGACCCCTTAGACTCCTATATATAGAAAGGAGGTTTTTTCATTTGAATCATCCAATAATTATTCATTTAAAAGGAGGTTCCCCCCTTGTAGTGGATAATTTTTAATTCGTTGATGTATCTTTTCTTCTATTTTGTGAGTTGTTTGCATAAAATTTAGCATCATAGCTTTGGATTCTAGGGTTTCGCTTCTTCAAACAAGTCATCTTGGAATTTTCACTGCAAAATTTTTTCTACGAGGATTCAAAAGCTGAAATTTTGACCACGTGGAACTGAAATCTTGGTGAACATCGTGTAAAAATTGAGATCTTAATGTGGAATTTAGCATTTTTGCAGCGTCCAAAATTTAGTCACAAATAGGTGACCTAGGTAGAATCATCATAACTTTCATTCTAGGCATTGAATTTGAATTCAATAAAAAGAGGTTTAAAGTGAACAGACTGTAGTTTTCATTATAGAAATTTTTACAGCTGAAGGTATAAATAAGGACACATGGCACTTCGTACAAGTTCGCTCTACTCATCGTGGGATATGGGGCATAACTCTTTGTTGAAGACTCCAATATTGGTCTGGAAAGTGGGGTTGGAAATTATATTCAGAGGGCTACAACAAGACCAAACTTCAAACCTTGGAGATATGAAATTACAAAGTTACAATCATTTCAAGATCGAGCTCCCAAAAGCAAGAAAAAGGTGTGTATTGTTTTTTAAATTACACAAATTTTGTTTGAAAAATCAATTTGAAATGATTCCAAAGGCATATTGAAGCATAGATATCAGTAATGGGTTATAAAATGATTCTCAAACAAAATAATTTCACACCCATTAAGCCCTCAGAAAGCTCTTATATGACACATGAAGAGGAATAACTGCAGCATGATATCTCAAAATTATGGGACCAAGTGCAACAAATTTCGTTCCCACAAATAACAACCAAAGATGAACTAAAAGAATAAATTTAAGCTAATATGGATGGCATGTAATCTAATATGGATGGTTTGAAGGATGGCATGGAAGCTACGATAGAGGGTTTGAAAGCAGACATAGAAGGTTTGAAGGAAGGTTTGACAAAGTTGTTACAAGAAACGCTTCCCGGTGGTGACAAGGTAATCCATGAAAATGATGATGAGGAAAAAAAGAATATTAATTATGATTTTAGAAACTCCAATGTTAGGTTTAAGAGCCACCACATTCCAAAGATCGATAAGATGAAGTTTGATGGTAAGGATTTGTTGAGAATTTGGTAGGGCGATGATTAATTTGAATTCTCTTCTTTACAATTACTTGTGAGCTTACTTATTTTACTTATGTCTTCTCTTCTTAGCTTATTTAGTCTTTCATCAAGTCAATTACCAAGAACACAAGAGACACAAATTTAGGCTCTTCGAGCCAGGTAAAAACCTCTCTCGCTTGGAGAGGAAAACCCACGAGAAATCCTTCTTATAGACTTTCAGATGAAAAGTAACATGACCATGACACAAACCCTAGACCTTTATATGCCTTCAAGACCTTGTCACTGCTTTTTTAATGAATCCTTCAGCTTATCCTTCTCTCTTGTGTTGGAAATACTGAGAGGAGGGGTGAATCAATATTCCTTTCAATTAGAATTATTATTAATATTTTAGAGCAATAGTTAATCGTTATCGGTGTTTGTACAATGATAACAATAAACAAAAGGAACACAAATGCACACATTTTTTAAGGTGGAAAACCCCTCAGGGAAAAAAACCACCTGAATCCTTTTCTAATAATTCTTTAATTTTCAATTCCAATTGAAAAGAAATATCCAACTTCCTAGAATCTAGAAAAGCATTCTTCTCCAGCTCCCACTAGATGGACGCTCCAACGCCCAAGATTCTTCAGTAGTCAACTGAATGGATACCCCAACACCCAATGAGCTACAACTCACCCAAGCACCACCCTACCACCCTGAAGTTTTCACATGCTTGAACCTATTGGTGACTTCATGCACCAGCCTACCACCCTATAGAAGAATAAAAGAAGAATAGACTCCCGTACCAAGGAAAATGGTCCACTTTACAATGATATAGAATGATGTATAAGAAGAAGACACACTAGACCATAACCCCAACTATGACACAACCACCTAATGATTATCCTAGACCTCCCAACACTGCCTCTTCAATTCTTGGTAGATAGACACTTGTACAAATTTTACAATGATGCTCTTGCAATGACTCTGTACAATGACTGTATGTAGTGTTGCCCACTTGAAGACTTCATGTGGTGAACTTCTAGTTGATGTTATGCACCTTGATTTTTTCTCTTGTCATGCTACCCTTTCTCACTCTTCGGAACATTAGATAATGCATTGAGTCTTATCTTGATGAATATATAATACCTGCAAAACATCTTCAACGAAATACCCATGACATGATAATAGCAAAACTTACCTCATCCTGCAGAGCATATGTTAGTGCTAAACAAAAATAATAATAATTAGAATACAAAGAACCTAATGAAATTAAGAGATGAACTTGCATATACAGAATATACTTACCTGGATCTTACCTCTGCTGCATCGTTTTTTTCACCTTTCTTCGCTTTTCTTCCCTAAAAATCTGATCCTTTGTAGCCATTGACAGCACATGATCTAGTTTTTTCTTGCCTTCTAGGAGCTCGATATTGAATCTAATGTAGCTCTGTTATTTCTGATCCCCAATATGTGATTTTCAGTCCTACAGTAGCCCTCTGAGTCTTCTTTCCAACGCCATGGGTCTGACCCAATTTTGATTCTTCAAGAAAACGTTATGCCCAATCTCTCACAATGACCTAACTATGGACTAGTTCAATAAAGCGAACCTGTGTGGCATGCCACGTGTCACTATTTCCTCCTTCGGCTATGAAATTGATACATAGAAAACAAAAGTATGTGCACTATCCATCACTTCATGCATTCCAACATCTTCTCGCAGAGAGTTAAGATAGATTCTTCCAAGGTCACCTCTTTGAGATGAAATTCAGAAACCTCCAAAAACCCTAACTTGCACATATCATAACTCCGAAAATATAGAGAACCAAGATTTGAAATTTGGAACGAGCTTCATCAGGATTTTCCCAAGCGGGTTTCTAATTTCAGCATCTAAGACTTTGCAGAAATAAAGTTATAGCGAAAATTCCACGATGACTTGTTTCAAGTAGCGAAATCCATACATGAGGAGGATATGAGGATCAAAATTTATATAAATGCTTAGGTTGAGAGGGTCTTCAACAAGTGAACCTGGGAGGGATTTTAGGAGCTTAAAAATTATTAATTATTGAATTTTTAATGACCACAACCAATTATTAGTGTCATTCCACAACCCCATGGGGTTTTAGCCCACTGACTGGGGTTACTAACTTCAAACATGAATATCTCTCAAACCATGAAGAATCATGTGGTGTGTCATATATCAACAGAAACATATCAAAAAGTAGAAACCATCCCAAATATCCTTGACTTGGAATAGAGTAATTTATTAAGTCAAAATTCCCATGCAAGATCGGGGTAGCCCCTAGTGCTGCTTGGGTTGACATCAATGAAAACCACTGATCAACAATCTCCCCCTTTGGCATTGATGGCAACAAAATTACTCCTCCTACGATCATGAAACCTCTTCCTACAACATTCTCTCCCCCTTTAACACCAATGGCAAAGGGTAACTCCCTGTTGTCACCTCGTAATTCTGAAGGCTGAAGACAGATGCACGGAGGGAAACATCAAACCGCTTTGGATTCCAAGACCTATCCTTCCTAGACTTAGAGAGCTCTCTCTCTCTGTTAGATATATCTTTGTTTATAGGGGCATTTTAGGCTAGATATTAGTGCATAGGGGTTTGTTTGAAGATTTGGTTAAGGCAACAGAAGGGGGCCATTGGGATATGGATTCATACAGGTGCAAACCGATTCAAATGGATGAACAATTGAGGTCGGGTGCAACCTGGCAACCTATCCATGTCAATGGATCTTTACAGATTGTGAAATGGAAAAGAGGAGGAGCTTAAGGTTCAACGGGAATACAGAGCAGACCGTCTATGAATTCTACATTTCGGTCTTAGAGGAAAAAATAATGTATTGTTTCAAGACTGAGCAGGGTACCCCATGGTAAATCCTACACAAAAATTTCTATCTGTAGTAAAGAAAAGAAAACAATATGTAAAACATAAGAATCACAAATTACATGGGAGAAGCACTTCACCACAGATCATAACACAAGAATCTGGAAAACAACCTAATGCTTCATTCATCCACAAGAGAGTGCTTACGACCGAATGAGTCTATTACAATAGTTTTTCCCTTCTAGGCCTTCTTCATACTGCTAATGTATGCAGTATTTATATAAAAACTTAAGTCGTTTCCTCTGTTTTTTACAGTGATAGTTCTTAATTACAATCAAACTAAATCTTTGCCAAGTGGAACCATGCAGGCAGTGATAAGACAATTCAGCCATGACAGTAGCTTTAGAAATTTGTTATTGATTATAGAGTGAGGAAGAAATTTCCTCTTAGGATCCCGAGGAGACTATGATGGAGTAACACTTTGACATGTGGAACCTCGCAGACGGTGATAAGATACTTCTAGTCAAGAAGGTGGAGGCAGGAGTCTGTTATGATCAGAATCCAGCTTTGTCCGATGCCGAAGAGGCGAGGAAGCCTACGACACCTTGGATCTTCATCTTTAGAAAACTGTTGTTGGATTACTAAATTGATGAGGTGCTTGGATCAATAGTTGTAATGATGTGTTCGCTGCCCCTTCGGCTTCTACTGTTATATCACAATTAGTTCTGCATGAACACCTGACTCGACCTTTTCTGTATGTTTCCTTGTGACGTCCAGCCTCGCTCTGCCTTTTTCTCCTTCTAAATTCTTATTCTACCATAATTCCTTTGCCACTTTTTGCCTATTTCTTCATAAAATGGCGCACAAACCTCATATGCCCAGACCTGAAATTGTTTATATTTCATCTTGGAGCCGCATCGCATCTGTGCCAACATCACACTTCGCACTTCATTGTTTTTTAACTTTACCTTTGCACTTATCTTTTGAAACTTACGATGCGTGATATGTGATCGAGTCCCACTGTCATCGCATATCGCACTTCGGTGAATTTAACACTTACCTCCGCACTTATTCTTTAAAACTTACAATTTTTTATTGCGATCGGGTCCCACCATCATCGCATATCGTACTCTGGAGATTTTAACATTTACCCCCCACGCCTATCCTGTAAACTTTTCAATTTTTGATTGCAATCAAGGCCCGCCGTCATCGCATATCGCACTTCAAAAATTTTAACATTTACCTCTCGCGCCTATCCTTTGAAACTTGCAATGTGCAATTGCGGAGAGAGGTAGAGGTTCAAGGGGAGATACAGTTTGTTGTGAGGTAGTGTTCAGACTTACAATATAAAATAAATGCGAGTGTTATTGCAGTTTATGTAACATATGAAATATATGAATGTATCGAGCAGCCTAAAGTGGGTGCGGAGCTGTGAATAAGGCAAGTTTAAATGAGAAAATGATATGGCTGCTAGTGGGTTGGCGGAGCTATAACAATAGAATTTCAGACTTTTAATATAAGTGGGTTTATAAAGTAATAAGTCCCAAAGGTTATGTATGTGGGTCTTGGGGTTTAAATGGGATTCAGAGCATTGGAGTTCAGAATTTGGGAAAATGAAAGGTAAGAAGAGGGTAGATGGAACACTTTCCTCTTGAAACTGAGCTAAAAGGCAGATATATTCATTTGATGCTCTTGAAAGCTAGAATCTTGCTTTCTTTTTCTAAAAATAAATGATAGCCATAGAATATTATTTACAATAATGACAAATCTGAGAAATAATATGTGACCTTGTGATACTGTGAAATACAGGAGTCTAACACTCCCCCTGATACACAACCATTCGTCGGACCTATACACACTTCCACTCCCCCTTTATTTTTTGAATAAGGAAAATATAATGAGAACTTAGGATAATCCCAATCTTCTGACAAATATATTCAAATTTTTCACAAGGTAAACGTTTAGTGAATATACCAACAATTTTGATATTCTTTTCAGCGACTTGTTCTCTAACAAAATTATATTTGATCAGAATCTGTTTTATCTTTTAACGCATGACAGGATTCTTGGAGATGTTGATGCAACTGGTGTTATCATAGAAGATGGGAATAGGCTCACTGAATTTTACTTGAATATCTTGCAAAGTTTGTTTCATCCAAAGGACTTGAGTACAACAAGTTTCCGTTGCAATGTATTCTGCTTCCACTGTAGATAATGAGATTTAGGTTTTCTTTTGCTCAACCATGATACAAGACAACCCCTAGATAGAATGTTGCTCCACCTATACTCTTACGATCATCAATGCTTCCTGCCTAATCTACGTCTATAAAGGCTTGAATAATGAGATTTTTACCCTTGGGATACCACAAGCCATATTATGTTATGCCCTTTAGATATCAAAGAATTATTTTAACGGAAACAATATGTGATTCATTTGTTGCTGCTTGGAATCTTGCTACTTGTCCAACTTCTTGCATAACATCTGGCTGGTTGGTTGTTACATATAGAATACTACCAATCATAGATCTATACAACCGGTGATCCACATCCTTATATGAGTTGTCTATGCTCAATTTGCAACATGTTACCATCGGAGTAAGGATGGGTTTGAAATCTTCCATTTTGAATTTCTTGAGCATTTCCTTGATGTAATTGGCTTGACATATAAATATTCCTTTCTCTTGCTGAGATATTTGAAGCACTAAGAAGTATGTTAGCTCACCAAGTAAAGACATCTCGAACTCACTTTGCATCTTTGTAGAAAATTTCTCCAAAGATTATATCATCCACATATACCTCAACGATTGTTAAATTATCTTTTTCTATTTGTACATAAAGATTACTATCATCAATACCTTTCTTGAACCCTTGTTGATCTATCAAGACGAGCATACCATGCTCTGGGAGCCTGCTTGAGACCATATAGAGCCTTATTTAACCTGCAAACATAGTCTTCTTTTTCTGATAGTAGAAAACCTTCAGGTTGTTCGATGTAAACTTATTCTTCTAATTCGCCATTCAAGAATGTTGACTTAATATCCATTTGGTAGACTTTTATTTTTCTTGAAAATGCATAGATGAGAAACATCCAGATGGATTCCATTCTGGCAACTGGTGAAAAAATTTCGTCGAAATAAATTCCTTCCACTTGTGCATAGCCTTTGTAAATCAATCTTGTTTTGTTTCTAGTAACCTGTCCATCTTCATTCAATTTGTTCTTGAACACCCATTTAGTCCCAATGAAATTTTTATATTTTGATCGTGGAACTAATTCCCAGGTGTTATTCTTCTCAATTTTATCTAATTCTTCATTCGTAGCTACTACCCAATGTTCATTATGGCTAGCTTCCTCAAAACTACTAGGCTCAAAGGTTGCTAGAAAATAAATGTGAGCTTGTTGTGATGAACGAAGTTGTCGACTTTCATTTATGTCACCAATGATTTGATTTGATGGATGGTTCTTTTGAATCCATCCTTTTTTTCTCTTTGGAGGAGCTCTTTTTTTTGTTCCTGTATATCTTGATGATCAGTATTTACTTCTTTGCTTCTTATTCTAGAATTTTCTCTGTGTCTTTTTCAGCCTCTGTATCAAGTTTCAAAGATTCTAGGTCCTCATCATTATTTGTTAGAACACCATCTTCATCAAATGTAACATTTATGCTCTCCACTATCTGTTTTCGTCTTAGATTATAGCATCTATAGGCCTTTATTTTGCGTGAGTAACCAACAAAGATACCTTCATCAACACATGATTCAAACTTACCCAAGTTTTGATCTTCTCTTTTGATATAACATTTTCTTCTGAAGATTCTGAAATATTTTACATCAGCCAGTTTTCATTTCCATAATTCATATGGGGTCTTGTTGCAATTATTTCTGAGAAGACTTCGGTTGATAATGAAGGTTGTCGTATCAATTTCTTGAACCCATAATTTTTCATCCAATTTCGAGTCCTTCAACATTGTTCTACCCATTTCATGTATGGTTTTGTTCTTTCTTTCAAAAAATCCATTTTGCTAAGGTGTTCGTGTTGTTGAAAATTGTCTTTTTATTCCATTTTCATCACAGTATTTTTGAAATAATTTGGAAGTGAATTCTCCGCCACTATCTAATCTTAGACACTTTATTTTCAAATCAGTTTCATTTTCGACCAACTCCTTTTATATCTTAAAGCACTCAAATGCCTCAGATTTTTTCTTTGGGAAATTGACGGTTGTCATCCTGGTATAGTAATCTATCATTAAGATGAAATATAATTCTCCATCTAACCCTTTTGTTCTGACAGGACCACATAGATCAGTATGCATCAATTCCAATGGATGTGATGCTAAGTGTAATTTTGTTTTAAATTCGAATTTTGTTTGCTTTCCGTGCCGACAGGCCTCACATAGTGTGTTGGAAGGTTTTGAGATTTTCGACATTTCTCATACTGCTTCCTTTTTTCTTATCCTAACAAGATTGTCAAAGTTTATGTGTCCCATTCGTTTGTGCCATAACCAGCTTTCATCTTCTTTAGCTAGTAGACATGCTTTAGTTTCTTCATCCATAACATATATGTCATTTGGAGCTCGACTTGTTGTAGCCACAATTTTACCATACCTTCCTTTACCGATTTCACATTTTGTGGAGTTGAATAGAATTGTGTGTCCTTGATCACACATTATTCCAACACTGAGCAAATTGTGATTCATGTTTTCAACCAATAGAACATTCTTGGCTAGAACATCTTTTCTTCCGAGAGTGACAGTACCTGATCCTATAACATTTGAAGATCCATCATTTCCAAACGATACGGCTCCATCCTTCTTCTCTTTCAGAGATACAAATTTCTTTCTATCTCTAGTCATATGTGTTGAGAAACCGCTATCAACATACCACACATATTTGTTTTTTTATCCTTGAAAGTGAGAGCACAATTATCAGTCTTCTTCTTATTCTATGTTCATTCGTTCTGTGGCTTCGAAGATTCTTATGGAGGATTTTCAAGTTTGCAGTCTCTGGCTATGTGTCCAAATTTTCGACATTTGTAACATTCCATATTATTTCTTAAATGCTAAAATCTATTGATGTTTCGTTGAGCCCAGGGAGGTTCATATTTGACAGATCTCCTGGAATTGTACTGGTTCCTAGGGTACATGCGACATTCTATAGCTTTATGACCAAATTTTCCACATGAAAAATATATTGGTACCTCGATGGAAATCTTCATCAGGGAATTGTCTTCCAAGGCTGTCCTTGTGAATCTTGTCCAATGAAGTCTACATGCATGTCAGATCTCATAGTTTCATTGTATTTTGTTGTAGAAGGTCCTGCTTCTTCTTCTTTGTAACCGAGGCTAGTTCTATCATTGCAAGATCATTGATTTTTGATGAGTTCTTCCAATTCCCTTGAGTTTTTGGCATATTTTTGGACATTTTTCCCTTCTTCACTTCCTTACGCAACAAGACTACTTCGGCTTCTAATGCTTCCCTTTCTTGGTTGCTTTCTTCCAACTTCTTTTGAAGTGACTCTTCAATACATTTGTGTTCTTCAACTTCAATTTTGAGACCACTTTACAATGATATAGAATGATGTAGAAGAAGAAGACACACTAGACCATAACCCCAACTATGGCACAACCACCTAATGATGATCCTAGACCTCCCGACACTGCCTCTTCAATTCTTGGAAGATAGACACTTGTACAAATTTGACAATGATTATTTTACAATGACTCATTACAATGATACCTTTGCAATGGTTGTATGCATTGCTTCCCACTTGAAGACTTCATGTGGTGAACTTATTGCTATTGTTATTCATCTTGATTGCTGCTCTTGTCATGTTACCCTTTCTCACTCTTTAGAACATTAGATCATGCATTGAGTCTTATCTTGATGAATATATAATACCTAAAAAAAGTCTTCAAGGAAATACCCATGACATGATAATAGCAAAAATTACCTCATCCTGCAGAGCATATGTCAGTGCTAAACAAAAAAAACAAATTAGAATACAAAGAACCTAATGCAATTAAGAGATGAACATGCATATATATAATATACTTACCTATGGCTTACCTCTAATGCATCATTTTTTTGCACCTTGCTTTTCTTTGCTGCCCTAGAAAGTCTGGTCCTTTGCGGCCCTTGACAGTACATGATCTAGCCTTTTATTGCCTTCTATGAGCTCGATATTGAATCTGGCGTATCTCTGTTATTTCAAATCCCCAATATGTGATTTTTGGTCCTATAGTATCGCTCTGAGTCTTCTTTCCAATGCCATAGTTCTAAACCAATTTTGATTCCTCAAGTCAAATTTATGCCCAATCTCTCACAATGACCTAATTATGGACTAATTCAGTAGAGCGAACTTGTACGGCGTGCCACATGTCACTATTTCCTCCTTTAGCTCTAAAATTGAAGCACAGAAAACTATAGTTAGTGCACTATCCACAAATTATTACAGAATTCCAATCTGCTTCTCAGAGAGAGAGTTATGATGATTTTCCCAAGGTCACCTCTTTGAAATGAAATTCAGAATCCTGCAAAAAAACCCTAATTTCCACAGATCATATCTCTAAAAATATAGCAAACCAATATCTGAAATTCAGTCATGAGATTCATCAGGATTTCTCCCAAGTAAGTTTTTAATTTCAGCATCTAATACTTCGCAGAAATAAATTTATTACGAAAATTCCACTATGACCTGTTTCAAGTAGTGAAATCCCTACATGAGGAGGATATGAGGATCACAATTTATATAAATTCTTATGTTGAGAGTATGTTGAGAGGGTCTTCAACAAGTGAAAGTGGGAGGGATTTTAGGAGCTTAAAATTATTGATTATTGACTGTTCAATGACCATAACCAATGATTAGTGTCATGCCACAACCCCATAGGGTTTTATCCCACTAAATGGGGTTACTAACTTCAAACATGAATATCTCTCAAACTGTGAATAATTACATGGCATTCCATATATCAACGGAAACATCTATACAATTATAAACCATTCAAAATATCCTTAACTCGGGATAGAGTAAGTTTTCAAGTCAAAATTACCATGCAAGGTCGGGGTAGCCCCTGGTGCTGCTTGGGTTGACATCAATGACAACCACTGATCAATATCTTGCACCTTCCTACACCGATTAGCACCAACCTTAGAGATCTCGGTCTCTAGCCCTTGGTTTCTCCTTTAATTTGAATACTTATTGGCTTCTTCTTATCTGTATTTATGCCCAAAACAGAGCTACGAGTTTCTTCACCTTAGATTATTCCTTTCACTTACTTGCAGTCCTAATATTTGTATTTATTTCAGACCTTAGATCATAGTCCTTGATCTGAATTTTTTCTTTGTTGAACTATCTTCAAACTGCAGATGAATCCTTCCTTTCTTTCTCTATTCTTCAATCCTGAAGCTCGCATTAACCACATATCAGTTTTCCTCACTAAATATTGTTACTTTATTTATACTAACCACAATCCCTTCTACGCATCCATCATATAATCGATCTCGCACTTATTGCAGGTGTATCTCTTCGAACTAATCTCGTACTTGTCTACATTCTTCACTCCCAAATGATTGCAGAGCTACCTTATATATATTGACTTCTTTAATATATTTTAGGCCGACCCTACAATATGTTTGTAGGATGACTTGTCTACTGATTCTAGGCCGACATGAATAGCTTATTTTTTAACGTTAAGGAGGTTGTCTTGAGGGCTGATTTGAGCATCATACTTGAGCCATTTTCTTCATGGTTATATGACAAATTCTTGAGGAATATTCCTTTGACTAGATTCTTCATATACATGACTCTTAATTAGTACATTTATGACAATATGAAAAATCCCTAAAATACATCAAAAAGAATTCTTTTTACCTATAATAAAAACCCTGCTCATGAAACCCTTGAGGCAAGCATAACAAAAAAAAAAATTATTATTTTTGTCTTCTTCATTACATAAATACATAATTTCATATTCAATATGAAGACCAAACCTAGTTACACTTTACAACACTCCCTCTTAACTAGGGAGGTATTCATACAGGTACATGATCACTTTCAAACTGAAGAATCTCATAAGAAGAACTGGATTGGTAATCACATCTTTATAACATCATGTCAACTAGCATTGTCCTAGTGCAAGGCCTTGACTAACAACCCCATCTCTCAATGAGACAATGGGTTAAAATGTTGGCGAGGCACATGACTTATGAACACCATAGTCATTGTCTCTCCAAGGTACATACTCCACCTAGTTGTTCCTAGAGTATGACCTTCTTGGACTATTCTTCTACAGGATAGCCAACCCTCAAATAATATCAGTCCTCAACTACTCTTATCTTGATTTCCCTATCACATTCTCAAAGAGTATCAAATATCATATGATTACCCAATCCTCCATTCTGTCTTCCAGGTGAAGACCAAAACGATGTGTCTATCTATTCTCTCCGCATTGCCTTCACTAAGACTTACGGTTGTTAGTCCTGGTCTAATGCATGACGCGTGTATTAGAGAATCATATATGTCACTCCCTCTAAACTCAGGAAGGACATACTTCAAGTTTCTTCCAAGAAATAAACTTACCACTGGGCTCCCTCTCAACCAGGGACCCACAACAGCAATGGTGAGACACCCAGATGCTCATGAATAATTCCTCCCCTAGATGTCATGTATTTCGATATTAAGGAATCTTTAACTTTTGGCTTCAAGGACACATATCATCCATCACTTTAATCCATGATTCATGTCGTCCACCTGAAAGTGATTCATCAATCCTTCTCATCTGGTCCACCTTTATGCCATGTTGCTTTCCTCACAAGGATCTTATATCCTTTCATATGATTGGCAGCCCTGCATAAACTCATCCAGATAAACATATACATAAGAAATTTTAAATCAAAATCCACCTTAGTGATGATCTTACACCATGACATCTTCTTGTAGGCTTCGACATCCTCTATTCAGATTGACACATTTCCTAAAGATATGTATTTTCAAGGGTATTTTTCTTTACCATACTTCTATCAAAGTCCACATATATTTCCAGGAGATCTCCTAGTCACATCTTCTTGGCTTCTGGATGATAACTGCCTCTTTACGTGGTTGCACTTCATGTTCTCTTCCATTATTTCTCCACACAGCTTCATCCCAGGAACTTCTAGTATCCAATTCCTTGTTTGCATACAACCACCTCATATTCCATATGAGGACATATTTAATTTCATTTGTTAGTGACAACATGTGCACCAGAAGAGATCTTCCTTCCATAGATCATAGAAGCTCATCACCTGCAACCACATGACATGACTTCACAACATCAAGAGTCAACATATAAATATATGTACCTCATATTTTTCCCTTTGAGTCATCTTGTAGCAATTTTACTAGAATGAAGAGCTTCATTCTCTTGACCTGCTTCATCAATATGTCATCATATCCTATTCCCAGAATTATGTAACATAGAATTCTTGATGAAACCTTTTTCTTTCTTTCTAACCCGTGAATCCATAGAGAACTCCATTAGAAAATGTCAGCACATGTTTCCATATTGATTATTGAATGATGGCCCTTAACCTTGATGACTTCCTTCCATCAATGTTGTTTATTAGTGAGGTTTCTATGAGCTCTGTCTTCAAGTGCTCTTCTCGTGCTTCTATCATGATTATTGTAATGTACATTTCTTCCTATCATACTATTTTACAACCAAAAAATATCACTTAAAGAGAAAGATGATCTAAATAATAATAGATATCTCTCGCTTCTTCTTTCTTAGATTTCTTTGTATCGAGTTATTCCCTTACATCTGTGACATGGGCTTCTTCATTTTTCCTCTTGTCCTTCCCAGATTTAGGAAAGTTCTTTTTATAATTCCCAAGTTCATTACATCCAAAGCATCGTACTTTTCCCATATTTCTTCTTTTATTCTAAGGACCAAATTTTCTGAATCTTCCTTTCTTCCTGGATATGTATGCAAAGGCTTGATTCCTTTCACTTGATCATGTATCATCTTTGGATTTCCTCTATTTTACATATATACCATATATCGTGGAATGGTGTTGCTTCTTTATTCCTGTGTAAGCTTGAAGTGAAGTTTCCCCATTCTTCTGGTAGAGCATTCAACACCACTGTAGTCATCTCATTATCAAAAATTACTTCTCCCAATTCCTGCAGTTGGTCTCTTATTTCAAAAATCCTCATAAAATATGAAGTGATTCCTTCCTCTCTTGATAATTTCATCTTGTATAGTTCTTGTCTCAGAGATATTGCTTCTCCTGAAGTACTCACAAAGAATAGATCCACCAATTTCTCATATATTTCTTTCGCAGTTTTCAGTTTTGAGATATAGGGTATGAGTGATTCCTTAATGGATTCTACGAGAATCCTTTGGGCTCTAATTTCTCCTTTCATGTATTTGGCATGAGTTGGAGCATATTAATTTGAGGGTTAAATTGTAGATTTTTTGATGTAGTCCATAACTTTGTCTTCAATTGGATTCAGATCCATCCTCTTCTTCCAAGCACTAAAGTTTAATGACCCAACCAATTTGTTGTTTTCTTTGCAATAAGTCATGTTGACAGATTTAGATAAGGTCATAATACTTACTTGAGTAGATTGACTTTCTCCTTCTAGTAGCTTCCTTGATGAAGATGAAGTCAGGAACTTCCTCTTACATTGAATTTTCCAATGTAGGTGTTCTTGGGTCCTTGACGATAAATGATGTCTCCAAAAATATGATGGATCTCCCAAAAATGTCATGAATATAAATCTTTGATGGCAAATATTATTTTCTTGATGAGTGGATCCTTTGAATGAGATTGAATATTTTTCTTGAAATGGCTTGAGAATATTCCTTGCAAACTGATTTGACTAATGTAAACTTTGACCTTGAATTTGATTCTTGCTTACTTGAGTGTCTTCTTGCGAAGTAGCCCTTGTCTTTAGCACCTTAGTTCTGATACCATGTTGAGAATTTGGTAGGGTGATTAATTCAAATTATCTTCTTTATAATTACTTGTGAGCTTACTTATTTTACTTATGTATTCTCTTCTTAGCTTATTTATTCTTTCATCAAGCCAATTACCAAAAACACAAGAGACACAAATTTAGGCTCTTCGAGCTAGGGAAAAACCTCTCCTTCTTGGAGAGGAAAACCCATGAGAAATCCTTCTTATAGACTTTTAGATGACAAGTACCATGACCATGACATAGAACCTAGACCTTTATATGCCTTCAAGACCTTTTCACTACTTCTTCAATGACTCCTTGAGCTTATCCTTCTTTCTTGCACGTTCCTGCATCGATCAGCACCGTTCAACACCAGACTTAGAGAGCTCAGTCTCTATCCCTTGGTTTCTCCTTTATTTTGAATACATATTCGATTCTTCTTATCTGTCTTTATGCCCAAAATAGAGATACGAGTTTCTGCACCTTAGATTCTTCCTTTTACTTGCTTGCAGCCCTGATCTTTATATTTATTTCAGACCTTAGATCATAGTCCTTGATCTGAATCTGTTTTTTGTTGAACTATCTTGAAACCATAAATTAATCCTTCCTTTCTTGCTCTATTCTTCAGTCCTGAAGCTTGCATTAATCACAGACCAATATTCAACACTAAATATTGCTCCTTTCTTTGAACTAACCACAGTCCCTTCTATGCATCCATCATATGCTTGATTTCACACTTATTGCGGATGTATCTCCTCGAACTAATCTCAAACTTGTCTGCATTCTTCACTCTCAAATGACCGCAAATCCAACTTATATATATTGACTTCTTTCAATATTTTAGGTTGACCCTACAATCTGTTTGTAGGTCAACTTTTCTACTGCTTCTAGGCCGACATGAATAGCTTATCTTCCAACGTTAAGGAGGTTGTCTTGAGGGATGATTTGAGCATCATACTTCACAGTTATATGACAAGGTCTTGAGACATATTACTTTGACTAGATTCTTCATATACATTACTCTTGATTAGTTCATTTATGACAAGATGAGAAGTCCCTAAAAGACATCAAAAAGAAGTTCTTTGACCTATAATAAAAACCTTGCTCATGAAACCCACGAGGCAAGCATAAAAAAAATACATTTTATTATCTTTGCCTTCTTCATTACATAAATACATAATTACATAGTCAATATGAAGACTGAACCTCGTTACACTTTCCAACAAGATCTAGTAACATGGATATTACAAATGGAGCAATTTTTTGATCTCCATGATGTGCAACCCTCACAAAAGGTATGCATTGCAACTTTATATTTACAACCCAAGCGGTTTGTATGGTATCGATGCCTTTTTTCTCGTAAAACACTTGTCACTTGGTCAATTTTTACAGAGGAAATGATATCACATTATGAGGATAAAAAGAGAAACACCTTCTTTAGCCAATTGATAAATCTCAAACAAAAGGGCTCAATGGCAGAGCACATGGAGGACTTCCAAAAATTGAATATTAGGGTAACAAATATTCCATAGGAGGATACAATTTATGTATTCATAGGAACTTTAAAGGATAACATCTAGCATGAGGTTTGCCTTTGGGAACCTGATTCATTGGAGAATTCATTTAAGGTGGAAATAAAAGTTGAAAGAAAAATTATGGCAACAAGGAAGTATACCACCCACAACTATAAATATGGAAGTGTTGCTACTATTAGCCTTCCACAACCTACAAGGTTGACACCACAACAATTGGAGGAAAAAGGAGAAAAAGGGATTTGTTATAGTTGTGATAGAAAATACACTAAAGTTCATAAGTGCACTAAGAATAAATTATTTTACATATATTTTGAAGAGGAGGAAGAAAAGGAACAAGAAACATCAAAAGAGGAGGGTATACACTAGGAACCAACCTCTGAGAAAGAATTAATGAATCTGACCATATATTTTAATACATTAGTATGAATTAACACTCCTCAAAATCTCAAGATAGAAGGATATATCAAGAAGAGAAAGGTAATAGTGTTGATTGATTCAGGTAGTACCCATAATTTTATTCATTGTAAGATAGCCAAGGAATTGAATTGATTCCTATATCCAACACTATAGTGTCAAGTGATGGTTGCAAATGGAGGAACTATAAATTCCTCTACGAGGCGCCATAATATCAAGCTAACCATGGGGTAATATTTATTGAATAGTCTAATGGTCTTCATTCCAATGGGTGGTGATGATGTTGTAATAGGAGTCCAATGGTTACAATTTTTGGGGATTATAGCCTTTAATTTTCAAGAATTTTTCTTGAACTTTTTTGGTAAGGAAAAGAAGTTGAATTATAGGGTATTGTAGGGAAACCAAGAAAGATAATCAGCTATAATGTCATTACAAATCTTTTGAATAAATAAGAAATAGAGGTAATTTCACAATTATTCTCACTAGAGGTTAAAACATCAAAATCATCTATTTCTCCATAGCTCCAAAAAGTATTGGACAATCATTCCAAGGTGTTTGATACTCCCAAAGGCCTCCCACATATTCATAATCATGATCATGTTATTCATTTGATTCCAGGAAGTGTTCCTCCAAACATCGGGCCTTACAAATATCATTATGCCCCAAAGAGTGAGATTGAACGTATGGATGCAGAAATGCTAGAGGCTGGTATAATTCAACCTAGTCAAATTTATTTCTATTCTCCAGTAGTATTGGTGCACAAGAAGAATGTATCATGGCGTATGTGTCAGGATTATAGGGATCTAAACAAGCTCACTATTAAAGATAAATTTCCCACCCCCATCATTGAGGATTTGTTGGATGAATTACATGGATCAATTTACTTCACAAAGCTGGATCTTCGCTCAGGATATCATCAAATTAGAATGAAGACTGAAGACATTCCAAAAACAACATTTAGAACTCATGAGGGTCATTATGAAATTTTGGTCATTCATTTTGGCCTTACTAATTCACCTTCCACATTTCAAGGTTTGATGAATTACATTTTCAAACCCTTAGAAAATTTGTGTTAGTATTTTTGATGATATACAAATCTACATCAAGTCTTGGAAGGATCATGTTGACAGGGTGCTCAAACTATTGGAGGAGAAACAATTGTATGCAAAAGCCTCCAAATGTTTCTTTGGAGTATAGGAGGTGGAATATTTGGGTCATATTGTATCTCATGAGGGTGTTAAGGTAGACCCTAACAAAATTAAAGCCATAAAAGAATGAAAATCCCCACAACCACAAAGCATCTTCGAGGATTTCTCAGGTTGACAAGGTATTATCGCAAGTTTGTTAAGAATTATGGGATAATATTGGCACCTCTAACATCATTACTGAAGAAATATGAATTTTCTTGGACTCTAGAAGCAACTAAGGCCTTTGAACATCTTAAAGAGGTAATGTGACAAGCACTGGTCTTAGCAATGTCAGACTTCACAAAAAAATTTGTTGTGGAATGTGATGCCTTAGGAAATGGAATTGGTGCAGTTTTAATGCAAGAAGGAAGACCCATTGCTTTTTAAAGTCGTCAAATCAAAGGAAATTAGTTACACAAACCTATTTATGAGAAGGAAACGTTGGAAATACTACATGCACTAGAGCAATGGAGACCTTACCTAATGGGAAGACACTTCAAGGTAAAAACATATCATGATAGTCTGGAATACTTTTTGGAACAAATATTATCTTTAGAACAACAACAAAAATAGTTCACAAAAATATTGGGTTATGAATTTGAAATCATCTACAAAATAGGGAAGAAAAATGTTGTTGCAGATGCACTGTCAAGATAGATGAGGATGTGGAAGCATTACTTTGTTCCCTTTCTATTATCCGACCTGAGTGGATAACCGAAGAAAGGGATGAGTGGAATAATGTTGAAGAGGTGTGGACACTCATTCAAAAGTTGCAATAAGATCCCAATATATATGATACATTTATCTGGAAAAATGATTCATCATGGTACAAAGATCGCTTATATCTTTGTAAGAATTCCCAACTCAAACAAAACATTCTTTTGGAATTGCACACCTCTCCCCTGGGAGGGCACTTAGGATTTTTAAAAACTTACCACAGAGTCAAGAAGAAATTTTTTTGGGATAGCCTTAAATCTGATATTCAAAATTTTGTGGCGGAATGTTTGGATTTCCAACAAAATAAAGTTGAGACAATTAAGACCCCGGGTCTGTTACAACCTTTATCCATTCCACCTCAACATTTGGAGGAGGTTTCAATGGATTTTATCACAGTTTTACCCAATTCGGAAGGAAAGAGTGTCATCATGGTGGTAGTTGATAGACTTATTAAGCATGCACACTTTTGTACATTATCTCATCCATATAAATCCAGTACAATTGATACTGCATTTATGGAAACAATTCAAAAGCTACATGGAAACCCAAAGATTATTGTAAGCGACAGAGATCTCATTTTCATTGGAAATTTTTGGATGAAATTATTTTCTTGTCTGGGTACTCAATTAGCTTATAGGTCATCTTATCATCCTCAATATGATGGGAAAACTAAGATAGTGAACAAATGTTTGGAAGGATATCTTCGCTTCTTTGTATATGATAAACAAACACAATGGGTAAAGTGGTTATCTTTTTCTGAATGGTGGTATAATAATTCCTTCCATACTGTAGTAAAAATGACCCCATTTATGACACTTTTTGGATATCATCTACCGTCTATCACATCATCTTTAAGAGAAAATTATAAGGTTCAAGCAGTGGAAGATCACATCGAACATCAACAACAAGTTCTCCAATTCTTAAAGGATAACCTCATTTTGGTGCAGAATCGAATGAAACAACAAACATATCAACATTGCATCGAAAGAAGTTTTTATGTAGGCGACTAGGTGTTTTTAAGGCTACAACCATATAAACAAATATCCCTCAGGCAAGCTAATAAGGATAATAAATTATCACCAAAGTATTATGGTCCTTACAAGGTGTTGCAAAATATTGGTTCTCTGGCATACAAATTGGAGCTTCCCACATCTTCCCGACTGCACCCAATTCTCCATGTTTCATGCTTAAATAAGGTTATAGGTGACAAGCTCCCAATTCAAACAATATTTCCAGAACTTGATGAGTAAGGAAAAATAATATTGGAACCTGAAGCAGTCACGGAAAAAAGAACTCAACAACTACGGAATCGATCCATTTCAGAGTATCTCATCAAGTGTAAGAACTTACCCGCTGAAGATTCCACATGGGAGGATGAGAATTTTATACAGAAGCATCGAGAAATACTCAAGCATTGAGAACAACACGTTTTTCAAGGAGAGGGGCATGTTAGGTCCCTATAATGCTAGTGTATCCCCTTATTTTTATCGTTAGTGTAGCCCCCTTATTATTATTTTTGTGCCCATTTAGTCCCCATATTGTTATTATTGTGCCCCATAGAAGCTCACTATTGTTATTGTTGTGCCATTACATTATTATTGTTATGTCAACTCTGATTATATTGTGACCCTTAGACTCCTATATATAGAAAGGAGGTTTTTTCATTTGAATCATCCAATAATTTTTCATGTATGTAATGTAAAGGAGGTTTCCCCCTTGAAGTGGATAATTTTTAAGTCGTTGATCGATCTTTTCTTCTATTTTGTGAGTTGGTTGCATAACAACTCCTCCACGACCTTGTCCATTTGTTGTTGTCGTATGGAGAAGCCCTTTCTGGAGGATATGGATGTGAACACAATAATCCTCTTTTTCTGATGACGGATTATAAGAAAGATAAATTTCTAGGTCTGGGAAATGATCTTACTGCATTGTTTAGCGGATATCAAAGAAAGGGAGATAGGCGACGTTGCCTCTAGTGTCATGCACAAATTGTGACCCAAATTAGTAATAACAAAACGAGGTCTAGAATCATATACAACATGACGCTTCCATAGGTATAGATCACCTAATAAAACATCACATACTTCCAAAGGAGTAACGTCGGACAATACCTCATCTGCAAAGGGCTTGATGCTATAAGGCAGGCGACATTGTTGGTTGACACGAAGATCTTGCCCTTGGTGGAGCCACCTGATGGTGTACAACTGTGGGTGTGGCGTTGTTGGAAGCTTCAACCTCTTAATGACCTCGACTGAGATCAGGTTCTTCTAGCTCTCGCTGTCAATGATGAACTGGACCTGTGAACCATTTACACACATCTGCGAGTGGAAGAGGTGCTCCCCCTCCTCTGGATCCTCGGCTTTTGCCTTTTGGATCTTGGTGGTGACTATCGTCGTAGTGGGCTTGGCGTTAATGATCTGCTTTCCCTTGTCGAGTTCTGGCTCAAAGTCAAAGCATGCATCTGTCACTAAGTATTTTAGCTTAGCCACTAGAGTCTGTTTCGCTTGACATTCGTTCATGTTGTGAGTGGGAGTTTTATGGAACTCATACTACTTGTCGGTGTCATTCTTTACCTTCCCATTATTCTTGGATTGCTACTTCTAGGAGTTATCTTGGGGGGTCGCAGCCTAAATTTTCCCTTTGTTCTGTGGCTTGGGGGCACCTGCTCTATTTTGGGTTCACAGATCTAGTCTCGCTTCTTCTGCTTGAATTTCTTCTCAAAATTGGTAGCATATTGGTATGCTTCACCAAGCAAGGAGATGTCCAGGAAATATATTCCCTCCTGAATGTATTTTTGTAATAAACTGTGGTACTTGACCAATAAATGTTTCTCTGAAAAATTGATACCCAAATTTGAGTGCAGGGTATGGAAAAGATTCGTTGGCTCATGCACATCTTGATCCATTTTCTTCCGCAGCGTAGTCCATTGTATCTACTTGTCCTCATATCTCCCCACGGGGTAATATTGTTCCTTGATTGCATCTCGGAAAGAATTCCAAGTGGTTGCAACTGAAAATAGTGAGGTTTCTCTCTGGTCCCTCTGTTCACAGTAAGTTGCCCACCTGTCCTTGACATGGGCGGTGACTTTGAGGAGTGCAAAGGCAATCTTATCCTGATTGGAAAAATCATGAACCAAAAAATATCATTCCAACATATTTAAACATCTATTTACAACATCTACATCTATCTGGTCCTAAAATATGGGGATGTCAAAGTTGACTTGTACCTTGAAGGGAGTGGCATCTCTAGAGTGGCTGCCAGATGAATATGTGTCACCCATGGGCATCCGCCGAAGGATCTGGGCAAAGTTATCCATCATCACATTCCTCTATCGCTTGAAGGCTTCTTCAATCAATATTTTGAAAGGTTCTCTTTCTCCTTCATATTTCTTTTCTTCCCTCATGGGAGGCCATCGGGGTTGGCGAGGCAGGCCTTGCAAATTTTCAACCTGTTTGATCTCTAACTCCTTATACATTGACCTTGTTGGGGACATGTAAAGAAAAACAAAGAAAAAAATACCGCTCTAATACCACTGATCTGGAATTATGCAGGAACACGACTGAATACAGAAATAAACATAAACACAGATATGTAGCATAAATAAATGTTCATTTTATTAATATCAAAGAACTGAAAGATGCTGACATACAAAATGGAATAAACTAGCTTAGACGATGGTAGCTTATCTCTGAGAAGAGATGTACCAGCTACATGCCTCTAAATTGCCTTACAATGAGGCTCAAGGGCGTTTTTAATTATTGAACAACAAAGGGAAACCCTAAACAACCAAAACCCTAACACTAGGAGATGAAACACCAAGAGTTTGTGGGCCCCGTTGGGGTTATTTGGGCAGCTAACTTCCCAGGGTCATAACTTGGTCATATGATCTCAGTTTGGAACATATGATACCTCATTATAAAGACTTCTTCGAGTAATACAGGATTTGCAGCAAGTCTTTCTTATTGCAAACCTAAAAAATATGTCGTTTATGGGGTCAAAATAGCTCCAGAAGTTCAAGACCCGAAAAAATGCTAAAAATAGTAAATGTTGCTATAATCAAGGAAATTGATGAAACCTTCTGGAGGTCAAGGTGGAATAGGCAGGTGGCCACAGATATCCACCTGAATCAACAAGAGCCCAGTTGTCACAACATATCTAAAGGATAGGCATATTGATGACACGAAACTTGGAATCTGGAAAATTAGACATTATATTTTAATAGCTCAAGACATTGTGAAACATATGTCTTTAACGATCTCCTTCAATATTTAATGAATTGAGCTTAGGTTTCCAAGGCTTGTTCTTTCAATTCAACATTTGACTCTTCTTGAAAGGTGGATATGTACCCCTTCCTGAATTTTTAAGTGATATAAACCTAAAAATTCATCACAACAGAACATAGTAAAGATTAATTTATTAATTTGTCTAAGTATACTTATTAAATACAATCATAGACCCCTATACATCTAATCAACTCTTGGGACAAACTATGCTTTCCAAGAGGCTATACAAAGATATGTTATATGCTATGTTGTGAAACCAGCTCCAAAAATAGAAGAAAAGAGATATCAACGCCTTATAAATAAGCCACTTCGAGGGGGCAACCTATAACACATTACATGAATGAACAATTCTTGGATGATACAAATTACAAAACCCCCTTTCTATATATAGGAGTCCATGGGGCCACAATGTAATCTTAGTGGGGCCACAATGTAATCCTAGCCGACCTAACAAAAATAATTTAAGGGCACAATAATAAAAATATGGGGGTTACAGGGGTACAATAATAACAATAAGGGGGTTACACTAATAACAATAAGGGATTATACTAGTAATATAGGGACCTAACATGCCCCTCTCCTTCAAAAAAGTGTTGTCCTCAACGCTTGAGTAGCTTTGGGTGCTTCTATATAAAATTCTCATCCTCCCATGTAGAATCTTCAGTGGGTAAGTTCTTCCACTTGATGAGATACTCTGAAATTGATCGATTTCGTAGCTGTCGAGTTCTTGTTTCCGTGACCGCTTCAAGTTCCAATATGATTTTTCCTTCCTCATCAAGTTCTGGAATATTGTTTGAACTGGAATATTTTCACCTATAACCTTCTTTAAGCATGAAACATGGAAAACTGGAAGCACTCTTGAAGAAGAAGGAAGCTTCAATTTGTATGCCACAGTACCAATATTTTGCAACACCTTGTAAGGACCATAGTAATTTGGCGATAATTTATTATCCTTCTTAGCTTGCTTGAGGGACATTTGTTTGTATGGTTGTTGTCGTAAAAATACCCAGTCTCCTACATCAAAACTTCTCTCGTTGCGATGTTGATATGCCTTTTGTTTCATTCGATTTTGTGCCAAATTCATGTTATCCGTTAAGAGATGGAGAACTTCTTGTTGATGCTTGATGTGATCTTCCACTGCTTGAACCTTCGAATTTTCTCTTAAAGATGATGTGATGGACGGTGGATGATATCCATAAAGTGCCATAAATGGGGTCATTTTTGCTGTAGTATGGAAGGAAGTGTTATACCACCATTCAGCGAGAGGTAGCCACTTGACCCATTGTGTTTTTTTATCAAATACAAAACAACGAAGATATCCTCCCATTCATTTATTTACTATCTCATTTTGACCATCGGATTGAGGATTATAAGATGAGCTATGAGCTAATTGAGTACCCAAACAAGAAAATAACTCCATCCAAAAATTTCCAGTAAAAATGGGATCTCTGTCGCTCACAATAACCCTTGGGTTTCCATGTAGTTTTTGAATTGTGTCCATAAATGTAGTAGCAATTGTACTTGCTTTAAATGGATGACATAATGCACAAAAGTGTGCATACTTGGTAAGTCTATCAACTACCACCATGATGATACTCTTTCCTTCGGACTTAGGTAAACCTGTGATAAAATCCATTGAAATCTCCTCCCGACGTTGACTTGGAATGGATAAAGGTTGTAGAAGACCCGGGGTCTTAATTGTCTCAACTTTATTCTTTCTTCACCCTGTGGTAAGTTTTTAAAAATCCTGAGTGTGCTCCTAAAGGAGAAGTGTGCAATTCCAAAAGAATCTTTTGTTTTAGTTCGGAATTCTTACAAAGATATAAGCGATCTTTGTACCATAAGGAATCATTTTTCCAACTAAATGTATCAGATGTACTAGGATCTTGCTGCAACTTTTGAATGAGTGCCCACACTTCTTTGTCCTTCTTCCATTCATCCCTTGCTTTGGTTATCCAATCTGGTTGGATAATATAAATGGCACAAAGAAATGCTTCCACCTCTTCATTCTTTCTTGAGAGTGCATCTGCAACAACATTTAGCTTCCCTTTTTTGTAGATTATTTCAAAGTCATAACCCAACATATTTTTGACCCATTTTTGTTGCTCTTCTGAAGATAGTCTTTGTTCCAAAAAGTGTTTAAGACTATCATAATCATTTTTTACCTTGAAGTGTCTTCCCATTAGGTAAGTTCACCATTTCTTTAGTGCATGCAGTATTGCTGACATTTCTTTCTCATAAATAGCTTTCTGTAAATAATTTCCTTTGATTGGACGACTTTCAAAAGCAATGGGTCTTCCTTCTTGCATTAAAACAACACCAATTCCATTTCATGAGGCATCACATTCCACAATAAAGGTTTTTGTGAAGTCTGGCATAGCTAAGACCGATGCTAGGCTCATTGACTCTTTAAGATGTTCAAAGGCCTTAGTTGCTTCAAAAGTCCATGAAAATCCATCTTTCTTTAATAATGTTGTTAGAGGTGCTGCTATTATTCCATAATTCTTAACAAACTTGCGATAATACCCTGTTAACCCGAGAAATCCTTGTAACTGCTTTATGGTTGTGGGGACTTTCCATTCTTTAATGGCTTTAATTTTGTTAGGGTCTACCTTAACACCCTCATGATATATAATATGACCCAGATATTCCACCTCTTGTACTCCAAAGAAACATTTGGATGTTTTTGCATATAATTGTTTCTCCTGCAATTGTTTGAGGACCCTGTCAACATGTTGAACATGATCCTTCCAATACCTGCTGTAGATTAGTATATCATCAAAAAATACTAGCACAAATTTTCTAAGGAAGGGTTTGAAAATGAAATTCATCAAGCCTTGAAATGTAGAAGGTGCATTGGTAAGGCCAAAAGGCATGACCAAAAATTCATAATGACCCTCATGAGTTCGAAATGTTATTTTCATAATATCTTCCTTCTTCATTCTAATTTGATGATATCCTAAATGAAGATCCAACTTGGTAAAATAAATTGCTCCATGTAATTCATCCAATAATTCATCAATCACAGGAATGGGAAATTTATCTTTAATGGTGAGCTTATTGAGCTCCCAATAATCCGGACACATGTGCCATGATCCATCCTTCTTGTGTACCAATACTACAGGAGCAGAGAAAGAACTTTGACTAGGTTGAATTATACCCGCCTCTAACATTTCTGCAATCATACATTCAATTTCACTCTTTTGGAAGTAAGGATATCTATAAGGCCTGATGTTTGGAGGAACACTTCCTGGAATCAAATGAATAGCATGATCATGATCACGAATAGGTGGGAGTCCTTTGGGAGTTTCAAACACCTTGGAATGATTGTCCAAGACTTGTTGGAGATCTGCAGAAATAGATGATTTTGATGTCGGAACTTCTAGTGAGCATAATTGTGCAATTACGCCTCGTTGTTCTTTATTTAGAATCTTTGTCATGACATTAGAGCTTATTATCCTTCCCGGCTTCCCTTCAATACCCCGTAATTCGACTTCCTTTCCTTCTGAAAAAAATTTCAAGAAAAGTTCTTGAAAATTAAAAGCTACCGTCCCCAAAGATTGTAACCATTGTACTCCTAGTACAACATCAGCACCTCCTATAGGAATGGAAAGCATTGGACTAGTCAATACATATTCCCCCATGGTTAGCTTGATATTATGGCATTTTCCAGAGCAATTTATAGTTCCTCCATTTGCAACCATCACTTGACATTCTAGTGCCGGGTATAGGAAACAATTCAATTCCTTGGCTACCTTACAATGAATAAAATTATGGGTACTACCTGAATCAATCAACACTATTACCTTTTTCTTCTTGATATGTCCTTCTATCTTGAGAGTTTGAGGAGTGGTAATTCCTACCAATGCATTACACGATATGGTCAGACTCATTTATTCCTCTTCTAGGGTTGGTTCCTGGTGTATATCCTCTTCTTGTTCATTTTCTTCTTCCTCTTCACAATCTATGTAAAATAATTTCTTCTCAGCACACTTATGACCTTTAGTGTATTTTCTATCACAACTGTAGCAAAGCCCTTTTGCTCTTTTTTCTTCCAATTGTCGTGGTGTCAACCTTGTAGGTTGTGGAAATCTAGGAGTAGCAACACTTCCCTCTTTATAGAAGTGAGTGGTAGGCTTCCTTGTCGCCATAATTTTACATTCAATTTTTCTTGCCAACCTGAATGCCTTGTCCAATGAATCAGGTTCCAAAACACAAACTTCATGTTGGATGTTATCCTTTAAAATACCTATGAAGAGGTCAATCCTATGTTCCTCTGGAATATCAGTTACCCTTGTATTCAATTTTTGGAAGTCCTCAATGTGCTCCCCCACTAAACCCTTTTCTTTGATATTTATCAATTGGCTAAAGTAGGTGTTTCTCTTTGTATCCTCATAATGTGCTATCATTTCCTTCGTAAAAATTGACCAAGTGACAATTTTTTTACGAGAGCAAAGCCATCGATACCATACAAATGTATTTTGTTCTAAATTTAAAGTTGCAATGTGTACCTTTTGTGTGTTTTTCATATTATTGAGATCAAAATATTGCTCCATCTATAGTATCCATGTTACAGGATCATTTCCATCAAACTTCCTCATATCCATTTTTGGAATATGGTGGTTCTTCCCGCCAACATTAGAGTTTATGAAATCACGATTAAACTTTATTTTGTTCTCATCATGAGTTTCCTCTACTATATTTTCACCATTAGGAAACATTTGTTGTATCAACTTTTTCAAACCTTCCATGTCTACTTTTAGATCATTCTTCATGCTTTCCATTTTTTCTTCGATCTTAGCTTCCATGTCATCCATCTTAGATTCCATGTCAGCTTCCATGCCATCTATCTTAGATTCCATGCCATTCTTCAAACCATCAATCTTAGATTCCACACCTTTCTTCAAACCATCCATCTTAGTTTCCACGCCTTTCTTCAAAACTTCCATGTCATTTTTTGTTGCTCTTTGTGAGAGCGAAATTTGTTACACTTGCTCTTGTAAATTTGATATGTCATGTTGCCATTCTTCGTCTTCATGAGTCATAGTAGAGCCTTCTAAAGGCTTAATGGGTGTTAAATTATTTTTAGGGGCCATTTTAGAATCCAATAGTTATATATATTCTACAATATGCCCTTGGAATCAATTCAACTTGATTCTTCAAACAAGACTTATGCAATTCGGGAAAAAAAAATACACACATTTTACTTGCTTTTGAGGAGCTCTATATTGAAATTTAATTATCTTTATAATTGCATATCCTCAATATCTGAAATTCGGCCTTGTAGTAGCCCTCTGAAGCTTCTTTCAAATGTCACAAGTCTTACCTGATTTGGATTCTTCAAGGCAAAGTTATGTCCAATCTCCCACAATGACCCAATTATGGACTAGTTTAGTAGAGCGAATTTATACGACTTGCCTCATATCACTATTTCCTCCTTTGGCTCTGAAATTGATAGACAGGAAACTACAATCTGTGTACTTATGGCTACTTTTTACAGCATTCCAATCCGATGCTCAGAACGAGAGTTATGAAGATTTTCCCACGATAACCTATTTGAGATGAAATTCGGGATCCTGAAAAATACCTAACTTCCACAGATCATATCTCTGAAAATATTGCGAACCAAGCTCTGAAATTTTGAGAAAAATTTCCTCAAGATTTCAGCTTCGCTCTTTAAAAATTTCAGCTTCTAAATCTTCGTAGAAAAAAAGTTATAGCGCAAATTCCGCAATGACATTTTTAGGTTAAATTCAGGAGCCTGCAAAAATCCCTAACTTCCATAGACCATATCTCCGAAAATATTTCGAACCAAGCTCTAAAATTTTGTGACGATGTTCTTCAAGATTTCGGCTTCACACTCTAAAACTTTTAGCTTTTGAATCTTTGTAGAAACAAAGTTATAGTGAAAATTCCACGATGACCGGTTTGGAGTAGCAAAAACCCTAGAATCCAAAGCTCTGATACCAAATTTTGTGAAACCAACTCCAAAAATAGAAGAAAAGAGATATCAACGCCTTAGAATTAAGCCACTTTGAGGGGGAAAGCTCCAATACATTACATGAATGAACAATTCTTGGATGATACAAATTACAAAATCTCCTTTTTATACATAGGAGTCCATGGGGCCACAATGTAATCCTAGCCGAACTAACAATAATAATTTAAGGGCACAATAATAACAATATGGGGGTTACAAGGGTACAATAATAACAATAAGGGGGTTACACTAACAACAATAAGGGACTATACTAGTAATATAGGGACCTAACATGCTATGCTTTCCTTCATGGCATGACCCTCAAGGTCAATTGATGCATAGGCCTTTTAGTGTTTTCATGTTTAGTGATTTAGAGAGGAATTTATATTCAATAGCCTTTTAAGAGAGATCCTAGAGCATTGAGTTAGCATTTCTTAGCTTCATTAAATTACCCTATTGTTTTTATTATTCAAGTGTTCAGTTCATTGAACACATCCCTTTTATTTAGACGTTCTTTAGACAGGCTAGGGACTAGGGGAGAGCCTCATATTGAGGTGGCAATAGCTCAAGCTTCATTCAATTTAACTTTCTTCTTCACCTCATCGCCCCTTCAGATTTTCTACATATTACTAAGGGATTTTCACTTCAATTAAGAATTTCAGTTCATTCATGCTTTCATTTCGTATAGACCTTTTCATGATGACTTTTGAAAAGCCAATCCTAAAGGGAACAACTCGTTTTTGATAAAATAGAATTCAGGTGAATGGAATAAAGTGAAGTGTGTTATGTATCGAGGGAATGTGGAGTGCCGCCTTAGCAAGTCACCTAGTAACACAACCCAACCATGGGAGATGACACACTTTTATGAACATATTATATTCTAATACAATATGACAAGAAAAGTGTAGAAATTATATACAAGATGGATGTATATATCCAGATTCTCCTGATCTAACAATATTTATCTTCTTGCTAAATACAGAATTCTCCCAGTGTTAATATTTTGTGGAAATTAAAATCAATTGCAAACACATGAAGCAATAAAAACAATCGCACATAACATAGTTGTTTAACGGGAAAGCCTGACGCTGAAAACCCCAAATATCATATATTATGTATCATGGAGATCATGTAACAATCTCATACAAAGCTTAGTACATCAAGCTCTCAGTACAATATAGATTCATTACACACTGTCATGCAGAAATTTGCATCTCTATGCACCAATTTCTTGCCTCCTGACAGCCTGCCTCCACTGCGTAATCCCTGCTGAAGAATAACTGTGAATGAATTTGAATTACTCTTGCTTGCACTGTGCAATCCTCATTGGAAACTCCAATGTGTGTGTGGTGCAATCAATGCATCACTATAGTCATAATGGATAGTCCATCTTGCCCTTTCACCTATCTCTCCATTGGGTCTCCACTGCAACTGACATGCACTGTAGTTAACTGTTGTATTGTTCAGTTGATTAATGAGTTATTATTTGTCAATGCATCACTACAGTCACAACGGATAGTCCATCTTGCCCTTCCACCTATCTCTCCACTGGGTCTCCACTGGAACTGACATGCACTATAGTTAACTGTTGTATTGTTCAGTTGATTAATGAGTTATTATTTGTGAATTAATTAACTAATTAATTCACTCCACTCTCACTAGTATATCATTCAGTTAAACTAGATACAAC
Organism: Pinus albicaulis; assembly: GCA_034641835.2. Taxonomy (NCBI): domain Eukaryota; kingdom Viridiplantae; phylum Streptophyta; class Pinopsida; order Pinales; family Pinaceae; genus Pinus; species Pinus albicaulis. The sequence goes on along the minus strand of CM076578.1, from coordinate 1,299,255,366 downwards.
TAGCTCAACTGAGTTTAACTCCATTAACTGAGTTAAACTGAATAACAACTCCATGAACTACTCTTCCAACTCTGTCATAACTTTGCCACTTCAGTTCTAACTGAGTCCTCCATGCATGAACCACCAGTGAACCCTAAGAATTGCGTAATTCCTTCAGCCCACTGATTTGACAAATCTGTATACTGAAATTAAGTGCTCCAAGAGAATAAGTTGATGTTTATTGTCGGATTATTATTAAGAGCTAATAATAATCGACACTTCTAGTTTTAGATCGACGATCTATAAATAGATTTCGCCCAATATTCTAAAAATAGAATTTCATCTATTTTTCCAACTTGACCGACCATCCACAAATAGCATCTTGCAACTTTTGAAATATAATCACCATGTCTAAAAATAGACATAGTCTAAAAATAGACTTGCACCTAAAAATAGCCTGCGGGCCCACTTAGTGAAGGTGACTCATTTTCACTAAGCTCATCATCTTGTTGAATCTCAACAAAAAGTAAATATACTCAAAGATTATATAGTAGTATTAGGTTCTACTTCTATAAGAATAACTGTTATCACTCGCTAAAGGTCACAACACCATTGAATTACATTGTACATAATTAAATAGTGCATTCTACCATGTAAGACATCATCGTTGAGCCAACAAGTATCTCTCAGTATGAGTGAGTTATCTAGATGAGTGAAGATCAAATTTAATCAAATGAGCTCATACATGTCAGCAATATACACCCTTTCGATGCATCTTCAATTGGTCAAATAGTTCTTCAAACTAAGCATGTGTGCCTGGCCTAGGTTCAAGTATCTCTTAATATGAGTGAGTTATCTAGATGAGTGAAGATCAAATTTAATCAAAAGAGCTCGTACATGTTAGCAATATACACCCTTGGAATGCATCTTCAATTGGTCAAATTGTTTTTTCAACCAAGCATGTGTGTCTGGCCTAGGTTCAACTGAAGGAAAAAAACCATTGTCTACCGGCAAGCAAAAACAAGCTGGAATCTCGTCATTTTTTTTCTAAAAAATCTAAGAGTAAAAGTGCAATAATCCTGCTTTTTTATGGTGTAAATGGATTCAAGACCATAAAAAAAACCCAAACCCCATGAAACACCCAAAATCTTGAACCCAAAATTTCTGCCAAATTTTATAAAAATCTCACCAGAATTTGCATTATTTTCCCCTATAATAACGTCATGCTGAAGACGAGTCATAGATACTGCCGAATCCTGTTGTATTATGTATTTAAGAGCCCACAGCTGCTCAGATTGGAAAGGTGAACTGTCAATTCGCTTTAAGAAATAATTGCAACGTAAATGAATGTATGTTGACTAGTAGGTGAAAGAATCTGCTGAGCCAGACTTGAAGTGGCCGTGGGCGTGATTCTCCATACAATTCTTACGGTAAATGCCACTGATTTCCTTTTTTGAAACTCAGTACATACTGATACAGTAAGGCCTTTTTAGCATTTCCAGAAAACTAAAACTCATTCAATTGCCCAATACACTGGAAAACCAAAAGTAACGAACTCAGTTGTGTAAATTAAATGAACGTCACGAACTCGAAGTGAAGTAAATGACGAATGGAGAACATACCTCATGATGAGTTAAGGAATGTGCATTTAATTCGCGATCAATTGTTTCGAAGCTGCCTAGGTCGTTAAAATCAGAGCATTCTCTGCACCCCACGCTTACTACTTAATGCAACTTAATTCTTCCTTCTCATTCAATGTTCTGAACAGGAGGGTTACGCAGATTGGCTCACTGCAATTCCTGGAATTCCACGCTTAAATATTTGCAATTTTAACAAAGATTTCTTAGCTCAACTAAGCGTGGCATATGAGGGTAATCTATAACGAATTTTTTTTTCAAGTTTCAACAGAGGAGATATATAGGAGTTGTCTATTGAGGCAGTAGAATAGTTTGGACTGTAGTTTTTTGTCGGAATTCGGTAAAAATAAAATAAAAATTCAGGTAGTTGGAGTGTTCAAATTGTATTTTTGATAGTAGAAATAGATTCACCACTATCAAAAACCCTTTAGAGCACCCAAAATACTGAAATTTAACAATTGTAAACAAGATTTTGATAAATCTTTGCCGGAATTTTTCAGAATCTTACTAAAATTTCTGAATTATTCTGTGAGTTTTAGACTACAGCTATATATATATATATATATATATTGGTATGAATCCAATATATATATATATATATATATATATATATATATATCGGATTCTTGGTATGCAAATTGGTATTGATTTTAAGTAAGACTAAGATGTACAGTTATATTCAATTAAAAACTTTTTTTCTGACTAAAAAATTTAAGCTTAAAATTATTAAAATATTTTTGGCTTGAAAAAATTTAAACTTAAAACCATTAAAATATTTTTCAACGCATCAAAGCTCAGTGTATAATATAACAATCATTATCCAATCATTTTTCTCACCCCAAATAACCAATCAAAAAAATTTGTATCAATCTGATTTGTATGAATCAAAGTAAAAATTTAAACAAATCAAACTATAATAGTGGAGTATTCCATTACATTGGAAGAAAACATTTATAGATTTTTTTATTTTGAAATAGATAGTGTGGTTTTTCATAGGCAAAAATGAAAATTCAGGCAATATTTTGATTTGGAAAATATTAGAAATTTAGGTTAAATTGTCCAGCTTTAAGTATTAAGGAATTTTTGGTAGAGCTGAATCTATTTCCATCATAAAAAATATTAAGAAGTTTTTGATAGACTTGAATCCATTTCCATCATCAAAATATGATTTATAGATTGTAAATATTAAAGAGTTTTTGATAGCATTGAATCCATTTTTTCATATTATGAAGTTATGAAAGGGAATTGTGAATATTAAAAAAAAATGGATAAAGCTAAATCCATTTCTTTTCATTTCCTTTCATTTCCGTCATCAAAATATGATTGATGATTATGGATTGACGATTATTTCCATATGATTATTTTGATTTAAGATTTAAACACCCTTGCAATCAAATATTCGAAAAAAAAATTGCCCAGCTTTTTGATGATCCGACCATGCTTGGACCATGGTTTGGTAGATAGCGCCTAAAATAAGTCTGAACGAGCTCTGTATTTGAACAAATGTGTGAAGAAAGCATTTTCATATTTTCATTTTACCAGCTCTGTATTTGAACAATTTTGCGTTTTCGAAATTCTCACATGACTCACCAAAAACAGAGCTATATGAATGGCAATTAAACTGGTACATTTCAGAGAACTGGAACATAAAAGCCCAAATGGCAAACATTCATATATTAATAATGCCCATGGCCTGATTGGCAGGTGTGCTCAATCAACGGGCCCCAAAAATATTACAAGTTAAAGTCTGATTACCATGGCAGTGACAGCAAAAGTAACAGAGCAAGGCAGAGCTAGTATGTGTGTATATCTCAGTAGATACATACAATATGTCAAAGGTTCGAGACCTGCCCGAGCAGGCTTGGGATTGAGGATAGACTATAAGGACTGTGAAAGCAGGAAAAGTGTGGTGGCATAGAAAACTGTTCCAGCAACACCAAAGTGGAGTCTGATGGCAGAAGAAGAGTTGTCGACCTGAAGAGAATCAAGGGCGAGGGGCATATTTTCTTGGTCTGGACTGCACTGTGACTGGTTGCCCGGGTGGGTAGTGTACACGAGAGCCCTGAGCACTGCAGAAACCGTGGGAATGTATGCAGTCTTGTTCTTTGCTAGTAACCATGTTAACCCCATTAATTCACAGTCTTTGTTGTATATTCTGCTGGTTCTCTCAGAGTAATGCCCATTCTTGCCTGGACTGCCATTGATCTGCAAAACAATGCAACCCCTTGTTAAATTCAATAGTTAAGTCCAGAAAACTGGAGATTATTGAGATTGGGAGATATAAAGAAAATGCAACAGAGTATTGAGATTGGAATTTTAAAGAATTTGTGGTCAGGATACCTTCTGGAGTGCCCTGAGGCAGTTAGTGCATCCATGGTGAGAAGGGCTAGTGCAGTTCTTCTCCAGGGCTCGAACTGCAGAGAGGGGCGTGGCTGCATTGTGCCCATGGGTAGAGATATTGAACGCGTTCGGACAGCTAAGCGAGGTAACATGGTGGAGCCTTACGCCACAGAAACAGAGTATTGGATCGCAAGAAGCATTGGGGCTGGGGATGTTGATGCCCCGGGTCTTCAGAGAGCTCTGCAAGCTGTTCACACACGCCTGAGAATCGTCGGGACGGAGAGGCTGCAAGTCGGATGACGAGACGGGCGGGGATGCGGCTTGGAGCGCAGTTCGGGCGTGGGCTGCATACAACCAGGCGGCCAAAACAGGGCAGCAGCGGCTCCTGTCAAGAAGCCCCTTTCCATTTCCGCAGGCCTCCTTCACACCTCCGAAGAGCTCGTCCGAGAGATCGAGGTGGCACGTCTCCTTCCCCTGCTGAACAGGAAACGCAGGTACCGTGTTCGAATCCTCCGGCTGCTCTGCCTCCGAGCTCCCAATTTCTCCCTTGCCCCTCTCCCCATCCCCTGCGCCCAAGGCCGCTCCTGAAAGCGAAGCGACAAAAAGGAACACAAAGAATGACATTCCCCTCATTTTCTTCCTCGGCTCTCTGCAGAATTCGAACCTGCAACCTGGGCCAAGGAAAGGTGTATTATAGGGCACAACTGATGCCCCCATTGCCGATTGATGTGCCGGCGGGGGAGCAGTTCCAGAGGAATATCTGCCAAGACACACGTCCGTAAACAGTATTACAAGTATGGTAATTTGTGTACGTGTACGTGTATGTCTCTGTCAATCTTTGTTTGTTTGTTTGTGAGATCATGAGAGGGCCAGATGCATGTGATATCATGCCAGTCACTAGTACACAGCTTCCCTTCACTTCACATGGAGCCCCTGAGCTAGCATGGGAGAATTCTAACTATCAGATGTTTTTGTCTTTTTTGGGTAGAACTTTGGTGACATAGTTGTTCAAAATATTTTGTTAATTTCGACCAGCTTAAATATAGTTTAGTTTATGGGATAGATTGTTTTTTTATCAGGTTCTGGTTTTATGGCTTTTCTGTTTTTGCTTTAAAGTTTTACAATAAACTCTCTCAGCTTCTTGACCTTGCTAAATATCATATACATAGATTTAACATCTTGAAAAACTCATAATTTCTATAAAAAATTCATCTTAAAAATTTCAAGAAATTTAACCAAATCTCAAAAAATTAACCAAAAAAATACCCTTAATAAAATTAAGAAAGGGGAAATGTCTTAAACTACTAACAGAAAATTTTACTGAGACAACTTTACTGGAAAGTTTGGCGGATTATTTCATTTAAAAAGACTTCTTGATTTGAAAATTTTATAATGAATACCAGCAATTTAAAAATTGGAAGATCAGAATTTGAACCAGAGAACATATTTCCAAATTTCCAGTGTTTAACAGTTCATCAAATTTGTATCGAAATTGTTGTCCGAATTATATATTCTTCATTCTTCACATGGAATTTCATTCATAACTACAATCCTCACCGAATTTCTATAGTTTTCTGCAGCCTCATTCATCGTTATCTTATTAAAAAAAAGCAGGAGAGACATGGCACAGCACTCGGAGGTCTACGGATTATACTCGGTAAGGGTGCGCCCCGGACCTCCGGTTCTTTGGTTTCCCTTTATGAACGCAAAAGTTAAAAGCTTTTTGGCATATATTACTGACTTCCATGGTGGCTGTAGCCCCCTCTCCTGAACATTTGATTCTCGAGGCTGGAATTTGAATTGTGTTTTTGTCGTTATGGACGAGTATAACGGGAGGCTCTGTGTCCCTGTTTCTTAAAAAGTTGCAGAAAATAATTTCCGTTTGGATTGAGATTGATTATCAAAACATTATATATATATATATTTTATTTTTTATTTTTTCTGGGTTATTTTAGTTAATAAGATTATATATTTAGTATATATATGATTTTTTTATGTGTTGTTTTAGTTAAGATGATTGTATAGTTTTTTTAACTATGGTGAATAGGTAATTTTTTAGACTAATTTAAAAGTCCTATAATCAATCATGGTGGTTGCTTTTACTCCTTGACTTGAGATCATACTACGCCATATACTCAATGAGATTTGAACCCTAGTCCAATATTCAATGAGATTTGAATAGTAGTCCAGCTAAACTTACAGTAAACCACATATCACTTTATTAAGATGATTGTATAGTTAATATGTAATGTGCAATGTTTTATAAGGGTTGTTTGACTTTAAGCCTTTTTTTGTCATTTCTAGAAGATATTTTCTTCCAAGTTATAGAGTGATTTTGAATGGTTTTTTGGCCACTTCTTGCTATTATCATTTTAGTAATGGATGACACAAAGATTGATTTTGTTTGAAATTGATTCAAAGTTACTTTAATCCTCTTCATCATGTAAGTGTTTTCTTCTAGTTCTTCATTTGAATTTCCATATGAATGGTTTGATTTATGGGTTTTGCTAGTATTGGTTTGATTTATGGGTTTTGCTAGTCTCTTGGTATTGAGATAGATCTGTGTTCTTTATTTATGGCCTTTTCACCTCATTGTCTAGTCATTTCTCTTCTTGAGTTCTTTGGTTTATGTCTAGCACACTATTCTTTTAATCCCTCATCTTTTTTCTCTCTCATGCATATGCCAATATGGGTCATCTTGGTAGGAACAATGTAGCTAAATGGTTACTTGTGCCCAACATAGTATTTAGGCCTCCATAAAAATGTATAGGGAATAAACACCCCCAATGGCTTAACATAAAATAAACATGAGAGGTAGAAGCCAAACTAGAAAGCAGTCATATTCATGATGATGGCATTGAGGAAGTTGTGGGGCAATGGGTCTAGACATTGAAAACACAAGGAGGAGGAATAGTAAGTGCAAACAGTGATTTATACTAGCAAATCAAGACAATCATAGAGAAAGTCTTAGTTAAAAGAAATGAGACACACCATGAAATCTTGCTTCTTTTGGATGCCTCAATTGCAGATTTAACAACTTGATCATATAATCTCCATATTAACTAGGAAAAAAAGAAGCTTAAAGTTTACAACACTTAAAAATACACTAGAACCCTTAACTCAAAAATGTCGACTTTGTATTCATTTGATATGCATAAGTTTCCAATTTTGTTATTTATGTATCTAAGTAGCAATATTACTACCAAACTTCAATATAATGCTAGAATGTTTAATAATTATATTACTAAGATTAATTGTTTTTGGAGATATAAAAGTTTTTTTTGGATAAAGACTATAAATTTATAATTTTAGTTTTTGAATGAGAAGCCAATAATCATTGCTATTTTTTTTTTACAAGGTGGGAAAACTGATCATAACTCAATTATCAAACCAGGTTGACTCATCTTTGTTATTCAAGGAAAACCACGCCAATGCCTTTAAGTCTTAGATCGTTAACCTATTTCCTTAAGTCAGAGGAAGACAAGCTCTTAGCCAAGCAAAAACAGTTTTAGGGCATACTAGAAGTCCCAATAATCATTGCTATTGTTTAAGCTCTTAGCCAAACAGAAGCACTTATAGGACATACTCCAAGTCCTAATAATCATTACTATTGTTTAAGCTTTTTCTCATTTTCGTAAACATTAAAACACTTATATATATATATATATATATATATATATAATTTAACTAAATTTATAATTTTAAATTAAATTATTATTGCTCCTTAAAATTATAAAAATATCGGGATATTTTCATAAAAATGAGATTTCTTTATTAAAATATCGAAATATTTTCATACAAAATAGATTTAGGAGTGCTATCAATAAAACATAATCCTCTTCTACTTTAATATGAAAAGATTGACGGAACATTTTGTTTTGGTTTCCGACAAAATGAAACACTTGGAAGAGCACAGATTCACGGGACACCAAAACAAATGAGAAGCATACAAAAGAAGGGAACAACGTATAAATATTCGCCTGTCCATTTTATTTAACTGTGGATAAATAAATGATTTACACGAAAATAAAGGAAATAATGGGTTGAATATTATAATAATATATTATAATCCGTTGTGAATGTTTTCCAAATTAAATACGCAAAAACATTCGACGCTGATGAGTGGTTGGGTTGGCATTCCCAATTCCTATTGGTTTTTTTTTTTTTTTTTTTTTTTTTTTTTGTCATTTTGATTCTCTTTTTGCTCTTGATGTCCTTTTGAGAGTGGTTTGGGTTTTGGTTATTTAATTGGATTTGCTAGACCAAATTCTTTCACCGAGGATGAATCGTGTTAAGGTAAATAGGATCAAAGTAAGTTGTCAAGTTTAAATTCATTTAGGTTAGAAATAAAAAATAATAATAATTATGAATTTTTACCATTAAAACATAGAAGGTTGAAGGTAGTTTTAAGAGATAATAACATTTCTGAGCAATGAAAAGACATAATCCTAGGTTTACCGTGGGTATTTTTTTAAATATTATTTATGTTATTTTATATTAAGGTTTTATAATTATTATGTTGTTGACCCCTTTGCATAGTTCGAGCTCTTGATTTTGAGTTTTTTTTTGGAGTATGGACATTGGTTCATTACCGGAAATCTATTACCTCTCTAGGTTCTTGGTGCATAATCTGGGTTGTGAGTTTCATATTAACCTCTTCTAACCCACGCCTATAATGTTTTTTCTAGAATTTTTCATTCCCTAGGAGATCTGATCGATGTTTTATCTTCATGACATGGCAAGGGGTGAATTATTATCGATTTTTCTTAACTTATCTTTCCCCTAAGCGTCCAAATCCATTCCATTAGGGGGGGTGGGGGAAGGCCTATTTATTCTCATCACATCTAAGGGTCAAGCTAGTTTTTTTGGAGTTCTAGAGTTTAAGCTTGAGATTGCTATCGTTGTTATAGTCCTAGAAGGAAGATAAAGGAGACTAGGTTGCCAAGCTAGAGGAGAGGTTGCCTTTCTAACTTAAATGTATATCGTGTATACATTTTGATTATTAATATAAGAATTTGATTCCACTCTTATGTACATGTTATTATGCTTATTATATTCACGTTTTCATTTTATATGAGTGAATCTACCCTTTGTGGAAAGAAAAATTTTCCTATTTGGTGGTGTGTGTGTATATGAGACTAGGTTGCCAAGCTAGAGGAGAGGTTGCCTTTCTAACTTAAATGTATATCGTGTATACATTTTGATTATTAATATAAGAATTTGATTCCGCTCTTATTGAAAGCATGAACATATGATGCATGTATGAGGTGAACATTTACTTGCTTGTTTGCCACTTGCACACATATTCAGTCTGGTGATCTTCAGAGAAATATCACATAGAAACAACTCCTTGTGGTTGTGCATTCATAACCATAATATAAGTGGTGCTTTCAATGAGAACATGCTCTAGTTTTTATTGGATCTCTCCTTACCTTTGCTTTCTTGGTATTATGTTGTTTCGATATGATTCTCTGAGGCTATATGACCTTGCATGGGCCTTTGTTAGCTTTATGTGCCTTAGATATGGTCATATCTCAACTTATTGTATCTTCTTGAAGCATTTTTCTTCGCGAACATTGTTTTATAGCTATTTACAGAGCATTTGACCTTATAGGCATGTATTTTCTACATCTTATTTGCGTCTATAGTGTAGATTCACTTTGTTTGACCTATGTCCGTAATTGTAAATTGAATTTTTTGGGGGATTTTCCTTAGAAATTATTTTGTTTTCTTAGGTTTTTCTTTGTTACTACTTGTCATAGTTCAAATCTTTTGCAGATCTGGCTTAATATTGCTTAGTTGGATTAGATATGTTTATTTTTTCTGTTTATGGTTTCCCTTGAAACTTGTTTTGCCTAGATATCAAGGGTTATTCCTTAGATCTTGCTTTTTCCTTTTGGATCTATCTTTTAGTGGTTTTATAGTTCAGATCTACCTTAGATCTTATTTATTTCTCTTATCTTGAATTAGATATGTTTGGTTTGCAGTATTATGCTTTCTTGGAACTAATTTTTCTTGGTTTTAGGCCTCTCGTCCTCGAGACCTTGCTCTTAATTTTATATCTGCATTGTTGCTACTTCTCACAACTCCAATATAGTTCAGATTTGCATTTGGTTTCTTACCTCTTGTTGGATCAGGTTATTTGCTTATTGCTGGGTGTTCCATTAAATTTTTGTTCTTGGTTTTACTTGCTTTTAGTGGAGCTTTTTTTTTTGGTTGATTGTGGCTATGTAAATCTAATCTTGAAAGGTTTAATGATTTGGATATATTCGTTGTACCAAATTCAAAATTCTCTTTTGTATTCCCACTCCTTTCTAATTTTTCCTTGTATTAGGGTTTTATCTTTTACCAATGTAGATCATTGTTTATGTTATCCATTGAGCTACAACCCTAAATCTTGATTTTCATTTCCCTTTTTTTTGTTTCTCGATTCTTTTTTTATTACTTTTGAGCAATATTTGGTTTGAAAAACCAATTTTAGAGTTTTGAGTGTCTTTTGTTCTCGATGGTAATTTTTCTCTCTTTTTGGCTAATTTTTTTGGGTTGTTTTCTTGGGTCTTATTTTTTATAAGCTTAGCAAATTTCAAAAGAGTGATTATTGAGTGTCTATGAGATAGATTGCTTTCATTTTGAAAATGAAAAAGACTCCCTTCCCTTATGTAGCTAGACTTCATCGAATCGAAAAGCAAAGATTTTGCATTATCATATATTTGCATTAGGGTTTTTGTTAAGAGTTTATTTACACCATCTAAGTTTCACACAATTACCCTCTTGAGTAAAAAAATTTCCCTTAAAATTAACACTTAAAAAAATATACTTGAGACTTTTTCTTTTTCACTGGTAGCACACCAATATTAGTTTAGGCTACGGTCTTGGAATATGAGTGTGAGGTTAATTACCCCAAGACCACAAAAAAAAAACTTAATATCTTGAGTTAGGGAGGGAAAATCCACTTTCAGTGGCCCATTTTAGGAATCCCTTCTAACATAAGTGTTAAGAATTAGGCTACATTGGAGTCGATAGGTTGATCTCCTCACACTATTTTGTTTTAGTGGAAATTATATCTGGGAATTATGATGTACTATGTGGGGGTCTCTTTCGAGAGGCTTCAGGCTTAATACCCTACTCGCATGTGTAGTTCTAGCTGACGACTATCTCCCTAGGGCGTGTTATTGTTGGTGGTGACCTCAGTGGAATGTATAAGGAAACTATCATAGGTGATGGTGAGGGGGTTGGTCCTTGTTGTAACTGGGGCATATTTTAGCCACAGTTACTCAGTTATCTTAGAGGGGTGCTCCATTGTTGATATTTAAGTGTTATTACTTGTGCACGGGTGTAAGGTCCATTAACCAGGTCATTGTTATAATTTTCTCAACCATATCTTCATTATCGACCTGTGCGTTGATCAAACATGATCCAACAACAAGAAGATTGCTTCTCTATCTCTTTGGTATGTGTGTGCTTATCTCTTAGGTCTCTTTGGGAGAGTGTTGTTTGGTCCAAGTCATAGTTTGGCCATAGGAGTTTCTTAATTATCTTAATTTGATAATAGACATATATTCACCATGGCTTAGCAAAGAAACTGACGTTCTCGTAAACTGTTAAGCCTTTTTCCTTAAGAGGAAGGTCCACCACCTCATAGACGTAAGTTAACTATGGTAACAAAAAACTTAGACCATACTCAGGTTTGGGAGGATAATATTTTTCCCATGGAGGAAGATTTTATAATTGTTGACGTAATTGAGGAAAGTCCTTTTCCACACTATAACCCACCTTTGAATGACCCTCTCCGCTCAATTTTAGTACAATTAAATCCTAGCAGTAGTGAATCATTTTCATACTTCTATTACCACATGGAGAGTGAAAGTACTACTTCTACTATGGGGGAAATGAGTCCCTCTTTACCCTCTGCAACGTTGATATCTATTGTCAATTCATCTTTACCACCAATTAGTATGGTGGGATCCATAGCTCCTTCTACCCCTCTCACTTATTCTTGGGGAATTCCACCAATTAGTGTGGTGGGATCCATATCTCCTTCTACTCCTCTCATATATTCTTGGGGAATTCCACCAGTTATGTTTGTGATCCTGTCATGTTTTCCTCCTTTTGTCTATGTATATGCCTTCCTATAACTTTGTGTTTGGAGTGAGGGAAAAACCTGGTCAATCCGTAGGAGTTGGTACATTTATTCCTAACTCATCTCAATCTATGAATCCTACACTTAGAATGGGAATTTTTACTTCTGGGAACATGATGAGAGGGTCATATGTTGCTTCTATCTAGGTTGGGGGGACTTTGTTTTTGGTAGTAATTGTAAAACTTGTTCTACTTCTATGATTGGAGTGATGCCCTACTTTGGAGGTTCCTTTTCCTTTTGGGGGGCTAGTATACCAAGGGGTTGTGACTTCCCCTAGGTAACATGCTCTCATTGTAATTTATTAAAAGTCTAAGGAAGGAACACAAATTCCATATTACTTGAGGAAGCAATTTGCTTGAGGAATGGGTTGTTTTAAATACTAGTCTCACTTGGCTAAGTCATTTTAAATGGGATGAATGTGCCATAAGTTAACTGGAAGAGGAAAGGACAAGCCTAGGTATCCTTTAGGTCCAACAGTAAGTAAGAAAAGGAAAACAACTTAAAGGCAACATGGGTTAGGTTTTCATGGGTGGTTGACTAGCATGGAGCTAGGAAGAAGATATAAAATTAGTTTGTTTGGAAGGACACGCAATCTCACAAACAAACAAAAAGGAGAACAAAATCTCTCATTATCTTGTGTGTGGAGGTAGTGCAAGAAAACACAAAATGAATAATATTATAAGAAAATTTCCTCCAAGGGCGAAGGTGAGAGCACATAGAGGAATTGAATATAATTCACAATTTTCAAACTCTGGAGAGATTAAACTAGCTAAAAAACCCTCATTGCGGCTTTCTAAGTGAAAGAATTATAGAGAGCAGCAACTTACTTGTAAGTCTAAAGAAACCATGGGAAGCTTGTGGATTTATGAGCATACTGGATTGGGAAGGGTCACTCAGGTGCTTGTGAGGGCTGATGAACCACTAGGAGTTGCCTTGGGGTTGAAACTATGGTGCTTGGCTCACTAATGAACCACATGTAGGAGTGATCTCCTATACCATCAGTAGCTTATCCACTAATCAATCTTCCTTAATTTGGACTCTCTTCTCTTGAAAGTGACTTGAGACTCCTTGTATTGTGATATCCTAGCATGGATGTTGATTTTGTCTAAAGAATCAAAACAAACTAAGTGGAAGCTCATGTGGATGGTGGATGAAGGGAGAGTGGCCTTGTGACTTCCTGTTTCATCTATCTATATTGGTTGATTTTTCCCTTAGAAGCACTGCACCTCAAGCACTGGAATCTGGCTCGGGGGTGACAACTACAAGTAATAATGGTTGTAGGTTGTCTAGCGTTTGGTGGTGTAGAAATTATACAAACAATATGTATACCGATGGATTGAATCTGATCATGCAATATACTAGAGCAAAATACCGAATCCTTTTACAATTAATTATGTGGAAATTAAACACGATCGCACAATCACACCAAATAAAAGAAAGAAGAAAATCAATCCACAACACATATATTTTGCGAGGGAAAGCTTGCTGCTCAAAACCCCTCTATCTCTATTGTATAATGAACCAAGGAATCATGAAACAATACAATGCATTCTTAATCATAAGAATCTGTTGCACTCTCCTGACTATCTCACACTGATCCAGACGAAATGGGGCCAACACTTAGCCAATTCTCAGCCTGTCTTAAGCCTGCCTTGCTCACGCAATCCCTGTGGAATTCAATCCCTATTCTTTAGGAATTTCAGCCTTCCTTGACTACACAATACATCATGGGCATCCAATGGTGTATATAATTGTGCCCAAGCAATTTTCTATAAATACAACCGATATATAACTTCCCTTTAACCTCTTTCTCAACTGGGTCTTCATCAGAACTGACATGCATGCAACTATTAATAGTAAATCATCAGTCACTTGATAGATCACTACATGTGAATTAAATCTGATTTAATTCACTTGACCTCTCACTAGTGCAACAATCAGTTACAACTAGCTAGACTGACTTTAACTCACTTAATTGAGTTAACTGATTTCTCATGCATTAAACTAATACACTAACTGCAACTTGGAATCTAAAAAAAATATAATCACTCTTCGTGCCTCACCAACCACCCTCAACTCGAATTTCATGAGCTAACTAAGTCTATCACACTCAGTTAACTATTACAAATGATTATGAGATAATATTACAATTTATTGTCCAATTTACTTAAGGGATAACTAAATTTGACACACATCTCTTCTAATTTAATTAAGAAATAATTAAATCAAAAGCCTCCATGGTAGCCATTTCTGGATGTTGTTTCTGGATGCCAATATCACTGTTTCTTGTTGCAAATTTCAACACTCCCTCTCAACAAGAAAGGAATCAATCTATCCTGATCCAATACCTTTGGAATGTTCTGCATGCAACATTTATGAAACTGAATAGCCTCCAAATAATTATATCAGTATAATGCATCTGTCATCAGAGTATTCTGACTGCTGCTAGCTACTGCACATGTCTGTTGGACTCCCTGTGTTGCTGCTGACATCTGCATCCATGCACTCTGCACTGCTGCCAACTCTGATCTGCACTCCAGTATCTGACACTCGTCACTATGATTTCTGTCCTTCTGACATCTGACTGCATCAATCTAACTGATCCTTCCTGCTACTGTTGTACTGTGGGCTCCTCGTAGCCAGGTTCGATCCATGAGACACACCATCTCAATGAACCTTGCCCAATTTCTTCTTGGGATTAATTATGTACATCACCCCACCTCACACCTGGAGGTATAACTGTATGTACTCCCTCTGACCTTTTGGCTCGAAATTTTCCCCTCCTGGAGGTCTCTACTTGAGTGGACTCTTCCACTCGGTCTCCTCTCTGCTTCTCCAATTGTGGGTTCTCCTCAACCTTCTAAGGCTGCTTCTAAGGCTGCATGTTGAGAGATAATTGCTCCCTCTCAACCACCAAGTCACTAACCACTAATTTTCTCCTCAAAGCCTTGCATGCATCCTTAACTTCGAGAGAATAAAATTTCTTCACTCTTACACCGATCTTCTTCACTTGTCTCGTGGCTATGTGTTTAAGGAAAAAAAAATATTTTCTAAACCTTACTTCATAACCACGTTCTTCCAATACCGCTACGAAGACAAGATTCTTCCTTAGGCCTGGAACATGCAAAACATCTGCTAGTCTGAGATGGGAGCCATTCTCCCTCTAAAAGGTAATTGTACCTATGTCGGTAGTGATATACCTCTCGTCATATCCAAGCTCTATGCTCTGTTGGAGGTCCTTCTCCTCCAAGTCACTGAAGATATGTCTATTCCCCGTCATATGGAATGAAGCACCACTGTCTAAATACCACATGAAACCCATTACATTGTTGGCCATGCATGCAATGAGAGTAAAATCAAGCTCGAATTGTGAATCCATTGCTTCACCCGCTACAATTGCAAGCTCCTTCTTTCTTTTCTTCTATTGACAATTTGTAGCATAGTGCCCATGCTCGTGACAGTGAAAACATCTAATCTTGTACACGTCTTTCTTTCCCGCTTCGCCTTGGGATTGCTTTCCCTTGGCCTTCTTTGCCTTACTGGACAAGGCACAATCTTCTTCGTGATTAGTCTTGGATGAGGATCCATCCCTCATATTCGGCCTGAATTCTTCTTGTACCAAATCCGACCAAAGTTGCTCCCAATCTGGTAACTTCTCCCTCACATTGACAGAGCCTTGATAACTATGCCAGCTCTTGGGAAGGCCTTGATAACTATGCCAGCTCTTGGGAATGCCTATAAGTGCTAGGCTCACCAAGTCATCGTCTGCTACGATCACACCAACACTTCCAAGCTCATCTCGACATTGAGTGAACTTCGCCAAGTATGTTGGTACCATCTCACCCTCCTCCTTCTTGATTTTCCTAAGCTTATCCTTCAGTGCTGATTTCCTTTGGTTGTTGTTGTTCTGAAATAGATCTGTCAAAGCCTTCCACATTTCATATGGAGTCGCTTTTCCATGGAGACTTGATACAATGTGATCTTGTACTCCCTCCAATAAGATCCTCCTCGCCCTTGCTACCTTCTTTTTCCAAGCATCAAGAAGAGCGGCGTCTACTACTGCGGGCTTGGGAATATCATTATCAATGAATTCTTTCAACCCGTTGTCCTCCAACAATGCTTCCATTCTGTATTTCCATGCAATATAATTAGAACTACCCTCGAGTGCATATTCCAATCTTAAACCATTGAAAGCCATCTTGATCCGCTTGTCGCACCAAAGAAAATATCTGCAAGCTCGAATACTGTTCAACACAAACTCAATTTCTTCTCCACTATTGTGATTCCTGGCTCTCTGATACAGTGTAGAAATTATACAAATAATATGTATACCAATGGATTCAATTTGATCATGCAATATATTAGATAAAAATACTGAATCCTTCTACAATTATTTCTGCAGAAATTAAACACAATCGCACAGTCACACCAAGTAAAAGAAAGAAGCAAATCAATCCACAACACAGATATTTTCTCGGGGAAAGCTTGCTGCTCAAAACCCCTCTATCTCTATTGTATAATGAACCAAGGAATCATGAAACAATACAATGCATTCTTGCTCACAAGAATCTGTTGCACTCTCCTTACTGTCTCACACTGATCCAGACAAAATGGGGCAAACACTTAGCCAATTCTTAGCATGTCTTCAGCATGCCTTTCTCACGAAATCCCTGTGGAATGCAATCCCTATTCTTTAGGAATTTCAGCCTTTTTTAACTGCGCAATACATCATGGGCATCCTATGGTGTATATAATTGCGCCTGGGCAATTTTCTATAAATACAACTGATAGACAACTTCCCTTTAACCTGTGTCTCAACTGGGTCTTCATCAAAACTGACATGCATGCAGCTATTAATAGTAAATCATCAGTAACTTGACAAATCATTGCATGTGAATTAAATCTGATTTAATTCACTTGACCTCTCACTAGTGCAACAATAAGTTACAACTAGTTAGACTGAATTTAACTCACTTAATTGAGTTAACTAATTTCTCATGCATTAAAATAATACACTAACTGCAACTTGGACTCTTAAACAAATAGAATCACTCTACATGCCTCACCAACCACCCTCAACTCGAATTTCATGAGCTAACTGATTCTATCACACTCAGTTAACTATTACAAGTGATTATGAGATAAGATTACACTTTATTGTCAAATTTATTTAAGGGATAAATAAATTTGACACACATTTCTAATTTAATTAAGAAATAATTAAATCAAAAGCCTCCGTGGTAGCCATTTCTAGATGCCATTTCCTGGATGTTGTTTATGGATGCCAATTTCATTTTTTCTTGTTGCAAATTTCAACAGATGGAGAGTTAGATCCCCCTTCTTAGTTGCTATATCTTTTATAAGATAAGTACACTCTTATGTTTTTTTCTTGTGGTTTTTATTATTTCCTTGTGTATTGCATTGAAGTAAGTTCATGATAATGTTAAGAAGTGTTGTTTCTTGCATAAATGAGGAAGGACAATGTTTTGTGTCAACATCTTATGAAATGGTTCATTTATTGTGGATATTGTGAGCTTGAAATAACTTAAGAATGCTAGATAATAAAGAGAGAGAAATATTTGTTAATGAATAATTACTCGCAATGACTTGTTAGCACCTCTAATTAATATATATATCTATGATTTTATATTTGTTGTTTTAGTTAAGATGATTGTATAGTTAATATGTAATGTGCAATGTTTTATAAGGGTTGTTTGACTTTAAGTGTTTTTTTGCCATTTCTAGAAGATATTTTCTTCTAGGCTATAGAGTGATTTTGAATGGGGTGTTTTGGCCACCTCTTGTCATTATCATTTTAGTAGTGGATGACACAAAGCTTGATTTTGTTTGAAATTGTTGAGTGATTCAAAGTTACTTTTATCCTCTTAACCATGTAAGTGTTTTCTTCTTTTTCTTCATTTGAATTTCCATGTTAATGGTTTGATTTATGGGTTTTGCTAGTCTTTTGGTATTGAGGGATCTTCTCAGTAATAATCTTTGTTCTTTCTTTATGGCCTTCTCACCCCATTGCCTTGTCATCTCTCTACATGAGTTCTTTGGTTTATGTCTAGCACACTATTCTTTTAATCCCTCGCCTTTTTTTCTCTCTACTCTCATGCATATACAAGTATGGGTCATCTTGGTTTTGGTTGCAAACACCACAAGGAACTATGCAACTAGATTGTTTCTTGTGCCCAGCATAGTAGTTAGGCCTCCATAATAATGTATCGGGAATAAACACCCGTAATGGCTTAACATGAAATAAACATGAGAGGCAGAAGCCAGACTAGAAAGCAGTCGTATTCATGATGATGACATTGAGGAAGTTGTGGGGAAATGGGTCCAAACATTGAAAACACAAGGAGGAGGAATACTAAGTGCAAACAGTGATTTATACTAGCAGATCAAGACAATCATGGAGAAAGTCTTAGTTAAAAGAAATGAGGCATACCATGAAATCTTGCTTCTCTTTGATGCCTTAATTGCAGATTTAACAACTTGATCATATAATCTCCATATTAACTAGGAAACTGAGAAGCTTAGAGTTTACAACCATTAAAAATACACTAGAAACCTTAATGCAAAAATCTCGCCATTGTATTCATTTGATATGCATAAGTTTCAAATTTTCTTATTTATGTATCTAAGTAGCAATATAACTACCAAACTCCAATATAATACTAGAATGTTTAATAATTATATTACTAAAATTAATTTCCTTTTGGAAATATATAATTTTTTGAATAAAGATTATAATTTAATTTTTGAATGAGAAGTCAATAATCATTGCTATTTTTTTTTTACACGGCAGGAAAAACTATCATAACTCAATTGTCAAACCAACAATGAGGACAACCATCTCTGGCTGTTATTCGCGAATGCAGGCTGACTCGTCACTGTTATTCAAGGAAAACCACACCACCTGGAATAACTCGTTGGTGGCGTGTAAGAAGGCAAGCTTTCACTCCTGCGAGATGCCTCTAGGTCTTGGGGTCATTAACCTATTTCCTTACGTGAGAGGAAGACGAACTCTTAGCCAAGCAAAAAGTAGTATAATAATTGCTATTGTTTAAGCTTTTTCTCATTTTAGTAAAGATTAAAATTCTTTTATATATATATATATATATATATAAATATAATATTTAACTAAATTTATAATTTTAAATTAAATTGTTACTGCTACTTTAAATTATTAAAAGATCGAAATATTTTCATAAAAATAAGTTTTATTTATTAAAATATCGAAATATTTTCATAAAATTTAGATTTAAGAGTGCTAAAACATAATCCTCTTCTACTTTAATATGAAAAGATTGACGGAACCTCTTGTTTTGGTGTCCGAGAACATTAAACACTTGGAAGAGCAAATATTCACGGGACACCAAAACAAATGAGAAGCATACAAAAGAAGGGAACAATTTCTAAATATTCCCGTCCATTTTATTTAACTGTGGATAAATAAATGTTTTACACGAAAATAATGGAAATAATGGGTTGAATATTATAATAATATATTATAATCCGTTGTGAATGTTTTCCAAATTAAATATGCAAAAACATTCGACGTTAATGTTTGTATTGGGTTTACATTTCTTTATTTTTATTAGTAATTGGATGGATGAGTGGTTGGGGTGGCATTCCCAATTTCTATGGTATTTGTCATTTTGATTGTCTTTTTTTCTCTTGATGTCCTTTTGGGATTGGGTTGGGTATTGGTTATTTAATTGCATTTGCTTGACGAAATTTGACCAAATTCTTTCATTGAGGATTAATCGTGTTAAGTTAAATAGGATGAAAGTAAGGGGTTAAGTTTAAATTAATTTTGGGTAAATCGAAAAATAATAAAATTATGAAAATTTATCATTAAAATATAGAAAGTTGAAGGTAGTTTTAAGAGATAATAATATTTCTAAGTAATGAAAATACATAATTCTAGGTTTAGTGTGGGTATTTTTTAAAATATTATCTATGTTACTTTATATTAAGGTTTTGTCGTTATCATTATGTTGTTGACCTTTTTTTGCATAGTTTGAGTCCATGATTTTGAGTTTTTTTTTGGAGTATGGAAATTGGTTCATCACAAGAAATCTATTACCTCTCTAGGATCTCAACGCATAATCTGGGTTGCGATTTTCATATTAACCTCTTCTAACCCATGTCAATAACTTTTTTTCTAGAATTTCTCATTCTCTGGGAGATTTGATAGATGCTTTATCTTCATGACTTGGAGAGGGGTGAATTATTATCAAATTTTCTTAACTTCTCTTCCCCCTAAGCGTCCAGATCCATTCCATCAGGGGGGGCAAAAGGCCTATTTATTCTCATCACATCTAAGGGTCAAGCTAGTTTTTTTGGAGTTCTAGAGTTTAAGCTTGAGATTTCTATCACTATTATAGTCATAAAAGGAAGGTAAAGGAGACTAGGTTGCCAAGCTAGAGGAGATCTTTCCTTTCTAACTTAAAGGTATATCATGTATGCATTTTTATTATTAATATAAGAATTTGATTCCCCTCTTATGTACATGTTATTATGCTTATTATATTCATGTTGTCATTTTATATGAGTGAATCTGCCCTTTGTGTAAAGAAAAATTTCCCTATTTGGTGGTGTATGTGTATATGGTCTAGGATCAAGGTTTCTTGGAGCAAGATCCTCATGTAGGGGAAAATATCTATTGGCCTGCATTAGGTACAACACATGACATTGGTCTGCAAGGGTTTAGTTTCCTCCTTTCTACCTATCTTCTTGAGAAGTAGTGAAAGCGTGAACATATGATGCATGTATGAGGTGAACATTTACTTGCTTGTTTGCCACTTGCACACATATTCAGTTTGGTGATCTTTAGGGAGAGTATCACATAGAAACAACTCATTGTGGTTGTGCATTCATAACCATAATATAATTGGTGCTTTCAATGAGAGAATGCTTTAGTTTTTATTGGATCTCTCCTTACCTTTGCTTTCTTGGTATTCTGTTGTTTCAATCTAATTCTTTGAGGCTATATAACCTTGCCTGGGTCTTTCTTAGATTTATGTGCCTTAGATATGGTCATATCTCAACTTATTTTGTCTTCTTGAAGTGTTTTTCTTCGTGGGCATTGGTTTATAACTATTTATAGAGCATTTGACCTTACAGACATGGATTTTATACAACTTATCTGCGTCTATAATATAGATTCACTTTGTTTAACCTATGTCCATAATTGTAAATTGATTTTTTGGGGGGTTTTCCTTAGAAATTCTTTTGTTTTCTTGGGTTTGTCTTTGTTACTACTTGTCGTAGTTCAAATCTGTTATAGATCTGGCTTAGTATTGCTTAGCTGGATTAGATATGCTTATTTTTTCTTTTTATGGTTTCCCTTGAAACTTGTTTCACCTAGATATGAAGGTTATTCCTTAGATCTTTCTTTTCCCTTTTGGATTTATGTTTTAGTGGTTTTTATAGTTCAGATCTACCTTAGATCTTATTTATTTCCCTTATCTTGAATTAGATATGTTTGGTTTGCAGTATTATAGTTTCTTGAAACTACTTTTGCTTGGTTTTAGGCCCCTTGTCCTCAGGACGTTGCTCTTAATTTTATATATGCATTGTTGCTACTTCTCACAACTCCGATATAGTTCATATCTGCATTTGGTTTCTTACCTCTTGTTGGATCAGGTTATTTGCTTATTATTGGGCGTTCCATTGAATTTTTGTGCTTGGCTTTACTTGCTTTCAATCAAGATTTTGTTTTTTGTTGATTGTGGCTATGTAAATCTAAGCTTGAAAGGTTTAATTGGGTGATTTGGATCTATTCGTTATACCAAATTCAAAAATTTCTTTTGCATTTCGACTCCTTTCTAGTTTTTCCTTGTATTAGGGTTTTGTTTTATACTAGTGTAGATCATTGTTTATGTTATTCATTGAGCTACACCCCTAAATCTTGATTTTCATTTCCTTTTTTTTTTTATTCTCAATTCTTTTTTTATTACTTTTGAGCGATCTTTGGTTTGAAAAACCAATTTTAGAGTTTTGAATGTCTTTTGTTCTCGGTGGTAATTTTTCTTTCTTTTGGGCTAATTGTTTTGGGTTGTTTTCTTGGGTATTCTTTGTTATAAGCTTAGAAAATTTCAAAAGAGTGACTATTGAGTGTCTATGAGATAGATTGCTTTCATTTTGAAAAGGAAAAAGACTCTCTTCCCTTCTATAGCTAGACTTCATCGAATCGAAAAACAAATATTTTGCATTATCATATAGTTGTATTAGGGTTTTTGTTAAGAGTTTATTTACAGCATCTGAGTTTCACACAATTACCCTCTTGAGTAAAAAAGTTGCCCTTCAAATTAACACTTAGTAAAATATACTCGAGACTTTTTCTTTTTCACTGGTAGCACACCAAGATTAGTTTAGGCTACGGTTTGGGAATATGAGTGTGAGGTTAATTACCCCAAGACCACAAAAAAAGACTTAATATCTTGATTTAGGGAGGGAAAATCCACTTTCAGTGGCCCATTATAGGAAGCCCTTCTAACACAAGGGTTAAGCATTAGGCTACATTGGGGTTGATAGGTTGATCTCCTCACACTATTTTGTTTTAGTGGCAATTATATCTAGGAATTGTGATGTACTATGTGGGGGTCTCTTTCAGGAGGCTTCAGGCTTACTACCCTACTCGTGTGTGTAGTTATAGCTGATGACTATCTCCCTAGGGCGTGCTATTGTTGGTGGTGACCTTAGTGGCATGTATTAGGAGAATATCACAGGTGATGGTGAGGGGGTTGGTCCTTGTTGTACCTGGGGCATATTTTAGCCAAAATCACTAAGTTATCTTAGCGGGGTGATCCATTGTTGATATTGGAGTGTTAGTAATTGTGCCCGGGTGTAAGATCCATTAACCAAGTCATTGTTATAATTTTCTCAACCATATCTTCACTGTCAACCTATGCCTTGATCAAACAGACTCCAACAACAAGAAGATCCCTTCTCTATCTCTATGGTATGTGTGTGCTTATCTCTTAGGTCTCTTTGAGAGAGTGTTGTTTGGTCCAAGTCATAGTTTGGCCACAGGAGTATCTTAATTGTCTTAATTTGATAATAAACATATATTCACCATGGCTTAGCAAAGAAACTGACATTCTCGTAAACTGTTAAGAATTTTTCCTGAAGAGGAAGGTCCACCACCTCATAGATGTAAGTTAACTATGGTTACAAAAAATTTAGACCATACTCAGGTTTGGGAGGATAATATTTTTCCTATGGAGGAAGATCTTATAACTGTTGAGTTAATTGAGGAAATTAATTTTTCACAATATAAACCACCTTTGAATGACCCTCTCCGCCCAGTTTTAGTACAACTGAATCCTAACAGTAGTGAATAATTTTCATACTTTTATTACCACATGGCGAGTGAAAGTACTACTTCTACTATGGGGGAAATGGGTCCCTCTTTACCCTCTGCAACGTTGATATCTATTGTCAATTCATCTTTACCACCAATTAGTATGGTGGGATCCATAGCTCCTTCTTCCCCTCTCACTTATTCTTGGGGAATTCCACCAGTTAGTGTGGTGTGATCCATACCTCCTTCTACTCCTCTCACATATTCTTGGGGAATTCCACCAGTTACATCTGTGATCTTGTCATGTTTTCCACCTTTTTTCTATGTATATTCCTTCCTATAAATTTGTGTTTGGAGTGAGAGAAAACTCTGGTCAATCCGTAGGAGTTGGGACATTTATTCCTAACTCATCTCAACATATGAATCCTACACTTAGAATGGGAATTTTTACTTTTGGGAACATGATGAGAGGGTCATCTGTTGCTTCTATCCAGGTTTGGGGAACTTTATTTTTGGTAGTAATTGGAAACCTTGTTCTACTTCTATGATTGGAGTGATCCCCTAATTTGGAGGTTCCTTTTAATTTAGGGGGGCTAGTATACCAAGGGGTTGTGACTTCCCCTAGGTAACATGCTCTCATTGTAATTAATTAAAAGGCTAAGGAAGGAACACAAATTCCATATTACTTGAGGAATGGGTTGTTTAAAATACTAGTCTTACTTGGCTAAGCCATTTTAAATGGGATGAATGTGCCATAAATTAACTAGAAGAGGAAAGGACAAGCCTAGGTATCCTTTAGCTCCAACACTAAGTAAGAAAAGGAAAACAACTTAAAGGAAACATGGGTTAGGTTGTCATGGGTGGTTGACTGGCATGGATCTGGGAAGAATATATATAATTAGTTTTTTTGTAAGGATACACACTCTCATGAAAAAAAAGGAGAACACACTCTCTCATTATCTCGTGTGTGGAGGTAGTGCAAGAAAACACAAAATGAATAATATTATAAGAAAATTTCCTCCAAGGGCGAAGGTGAGAGCACATAGAAGGAATCAAATATAATTCACAATTTTCAAACTCTGGAGATTAAGCTAGCTAAAAAACCTTGATATGGATGTTGATTTTGTCTAAAGAATAAAAACAGACTAAGTGGAAGCTCATGTGGATGGTGGATGAAGGTAGAGTGGCCCTGTGACATCCTATTTCATCTGTCTATATTGGTTGATTTTCCCTCAGAAGCATTCCACCTCAAGCACTGGAATATGGCTCGGGGGTGATAGCTACAAGTAACAATGGTTGTAGGTTGTCTAGGGTTTGGTGGAGAGTTAGATACCCCTTCTCAGTTGCTATATATTTTATAAGATAATTACACTCTTATGTTTTTTGCTTGTGGCTATTATTATTTCCTTGTGTATTGCATTGAAGTAAGTTCATGATAATGTTAATGAGTGTTGTTTCTTGCATAAATGAGGAAGGACAAAGTTTTGTGTCAACATCTTATGAAATGGTTTATTTCTTGTCTATATTCTGAGATTGAAATAAATTAAGAATGCTATAGAATAAAGAGATAGAAATATTTTTTAATGAATAATTACTCGCAATGACTTGTTAGTACCTCTTGTTATTGTGTTAATGACTAGCACATGTTAATAGTAACGAATGTGGAATTCCTATGTAGAAAATCTTGTAGAAATTGTATAGAAACTCTATACCAATGGATTTAATCTCATCATGTAATGTACTAAAACAAGATATTGAATCCTTCTACTATATTTGCGGAATATAAAATACGATCTCTCAATCACATGCAAGTAAGAGAAAGGAAATTATCAATCACACAATACAAGATGTTCTTGGGGAAAGCACCTGCTCAAAACCCCTCTATCATGTATTTTACATAGTCAAAGAATCATGAAACAATACAATGCTTTCTCACAGCAAGAAAATCCTGCACTCTACCGATCGTCTCACCCTAATCCTTCTCAAAACTGACCAACAATTCTTAGGAAAAATTGACCAACGCTAAGCCAATTCTCAGCCCTTGCTTAGCCCAGCCTTGCTCATGCAATCCCTAGGCAATTAATCTCTATTAAATAGGATAATCAACCTTCCTTGACTGCACAATCCATCATGAGCCTTCCTGTGACTTTATAATTGTGCCTTAGCAATTTGCTAATAATACAACTCATAGTTCACTTTCATTTAATCTCTGTCTCAACTGGGTCGTTATTAGAACTAAAATGCATGCAGCTATAAATAGTGAATAATCAGTTATATGATTTATCACTACTTGTGAATTAAATCTAATTTAATTCACTGGACCTCTTACTAGCTCATCACTCAGTTAGAACTAGTTAAACTGATTTTAAATAAATTAATTTGAGTTAACTGATTACACTCACACCATGATAGTGCATTAACTGCAACTAGACCCTCAAAATAATAAAATCACTCTAAATGCCTCACCTTTGACCCTCAACTCGAATTTCTTGAGCTAACTCAATCTTTCTGACTTTTTTAACTGATACAAGCTGTTATGAGATGAAATTACAATTTATTTTCCAATTTATTTAAGGGATAAATAAATTAGACGCCCACATTTAGCACTAATGTGTAACTGAATTCCTCACAAATGTGTGACTGGAATCCACACTAGTATGTGGTCAAATTTTGTCCTTTCTGGTTTCCAATTTCACTGTTTCTTGTTGCAAATTTCAACACTCCCTCTCAAAAATAAAGGAATTCAATCTATCTCGATCTAGTACCTTTGGAATGTTCTGCATGCAACACTTCTCTAGTGTTGTTTTCACACACAACTCCTGAAACTAAATAGCCTCCGAACAACTGAATCAGTATGATGCATCTATCATCTAAGTCTTTTGATTTCTGTTAGCTACTGCACTGTCTACTGGACTCTCTGCACTCCCGTTGACATCTGCATCCATTCCCTCTGCACTGTTGCCAACTCCGATCTGCACTCCAGTATCCAACATCTGTCACTCTTATTTTTGTCTTCCTGACTTCTAACTGCATCAATCTAATTAATCCATCTTGCTACTACTGTACTGTGGGCTCCTCGTAGCCAGATTCGATCCATGAGACACACCATCTCAATGGACCCTGCCCAAATTTCTTCTTGGGATTAATTATGCAAATCACCCCACCTCACACCTGGAGCTATAGCTGCATGTAATCCCTCTGCATTTTTGGCTTGAAATTTCCCCCTCTCGGAGGTCTCTTCTTGAGTGGAATCTTCCACTTGATCTCCTCTCTACTTCTCCAATTGTGGCTTGCTCCAAAACCTTTTGAGATTGCTTCTGAGGTTGCATGTTGAGAGATAATTTCTCCCTCTCAACCACCAGGTTATTAACCACTTCTTTGCTCCTCAAATCATTGCATGCATCCTCAATCTTGAGTGCATACAAGTTCTTGACTCTTGAACCGATCTACTTCACCTATCCCTTGGCTATGTGTTTAAGGAAAAAATTTCCTTTTCTACACATCACCTCATAACCACGGTCTTCCAATACTGATATAGAGACAAGATTATTCCTTAGGCCTGGAACATACAAAACATCTGCTATTCTGAGAGGGGAGCCAGACTCCCTCTGAAAGGTAATTGTACCTATGCCGGTTGCACTATACCCAGTCATATCCAAACTCTATGTTCTGTTGGAGGTACTCATCCTCCAAGTCATTGAAGAGATCTCTATTCCCCATCATATGGAATGAGGCACCACTGTCTAGATACCACATGCATCCCATTACAGTGTTGGCCATGCATGCAATGAGAGTAAAATCAAGCTCGAACTGTGAAGCCAATGCTTCAACCGCTGCAACGACAGGATCCTTCTTGCATTCCTTTTTTTGTGGACAATTCGAAGCATAGTGCCCATGATCATGATAGTGAAAACATCTGATGTTGTACAAGTCTCTTTTTCCCTCTTTGCCTTGGGAATTTTTTACCTTGGCTTTCTTTTGTTTTCCCACTAATGCACAATCTTCTTCTTTGTTGGTGTTGGAGTTCCCGTCTCTGGTGCTCTGCCTTATCTCTTCTATTACCAAGTCGGACCAAAATCGCTCCTAGTCTGGTAACTTCTCCCTCCCATTCACAGAGTCCTCGTAACTATGCCAGCTCTAGGAGAGGCCTAGAAGTGCTAGGCTCACCAAGTCATTATCGGATATGGTCACACCAACACTTCCAAGCTCATCTCGACATTGAGTGATTTTTTCCAAGTATGTTGGTATCTTCTCGCCCTCCTACTTCTTGATCTTTCTGAGCTTGTCCTTCAGCACTGACTTCCTTTGGTAGTTGTTGTTTTGAAATAGATCTGTCAAGGCCTTCCATATGGCATATGGAGTCGCCTTCCCATGGAGACTCGAGAAAATATGATCTCGAACTCCCTCTAACAAGATCCTTCTCACCTTCGCTACCTTCTTCTGCCATGCATCAAGAAGTTGGGCATCTACTGCTACGGGCTTGGAAATATCAGTATCTATGAATTCCTTCAACTCGTTTTCCTCCAACACTACCTCCATCCCGTCCTTCCATGCAATATAATTCAAACTACCCTCGAGTGCATTCGAGTCTCAAGCCATTGAAATACATCTTGATCTGCTGCTGGATCCCGAAGAATAAATCTGCAAATTTGAATCTGTTCAAGAAAAAATCAATTTCTTCTCTTCTATTGTGATTCTTGGCACTCTGATACCATCTAGAAATTATATAGAAACTCTATACCAATGGATTCAACCTGATCATGTAATGTACTAAAACAAGATACTGAATCCTTCTACTATATTCACGAAATATAAAATACGATCGCTCAATCATATGCAAGTAAGAGAAATTATCAATCACACAACACAAGATGTTATTAGGGAAAGAACCTGCTCAAAACCCCTCTATCATATATTTTACATAGTCAAAGAATCATGAAACAATATAATTATTTCTCACACCGAGAAAATCCCGCACTCTATTGATCATCTCACCCTCATCCTACTCAAAGCTGACTAGCAATTCTTAGGAAAAATTGACCAACACTTAGCCTATTCTCAACCCCTGCTTAGCCCAGCCTTTCTCAAGAAATCCACAGGAAATTAATCCCTATTAAATAGGATAATCAACCTTCCTTGACTGTGCAATTCATTATGAGCCTTATTGTGACTGTATAATTGCACCCGGGCATTTTTCTAATAATACGACTGATAGTTAACTTCCCTTTAACCTCTGTCTCAACTGGGTCGTCATCAAAACTGACCGGCATGAAGCTATTAATAGTGAATCATCAATTATCTGATTGATCACTACTTGTGAATTAAATATAATTTAATTTACTAGACCTCTCACTCGCTCATCACTCAGTTAGAACTAGTTAAACTCATTTTAACTCAATTAATTTGAGTTAACTGATTACACTCACTCCACAGTAGTGCATTAACTGCAACTGGACCCCCAATATAAGAGAATCACTCTACGTGCCTCACCTCTGACCCTCAACTTGAATTTCTTGAGCTAACTCAGTATTTCTGACTTAGTTAATTGATACAAGTTATTATGAGAGGAAATTACAATTTATTTTCCAATTTATTTAAGGGATAAATAAATTAGACGCCCACATTTAGCACTAATGTGTAACTGAATTTCTCACCAGTGTGTGATTGGAATCCACACTAGTATGTGGTCAAATTTTGTCCTTTTTGGTTTCCAATTTCACTATTTCTTGTTGCAAATTTCAACAAAGCTCTGGAATGTATCAGTAGAGATGTTGTATTACTGTAATTTATCCTAATTATTTGGATTAGTATATATTACATATGCATGAAAATGTAGATGATCTATGTTAATAAAACGAGTGACTACATGGAAATGATGAAGAAAGTAAGCCTTGGTTTATAAATTACAAACTCAGGAGGATTAGCATTCTTACCTATACATATTTATAAATATAGTTATATATGATTTGCAGGCTGATTTGGGTTGAGTTCTTGAAATATCAAGAGGGATAACGATGGTTATTTATATATAACATGACCTAAGGGAAGATCCCCTTGAAAACCATTGCATTCAAGATATTGTGCATAGTGATCTAGTAGGTTTGAGCTTCGATTCTTAAGTATGAGGTGCTAAGTCTTAATAGACCCATGAACATAAAACCGTTTTGATTGAGCTTGTAGGTGGGGAATGCTTCTTATACCATTCATATTTAAAGTACTACAAGTTGGAATTCAGGACCCAGAGGAGCCTAGAAGGTCAGAGGCCCCATAAACCATGTGATCGGGTGCATCATTCCAGGCACCTCGGCAAGATGAATTCAGGCTGTTGATGAGAGAAAAATCATAGCCATTGGATAGTCTAAACAATTTAACCCCCAAGACTTCGAGGGGAGCCCTAAGAGTAACATTCAAGATTTTATTTATGAGATGACTCAATGGGTGGGGTCGGTCAATGAGTGGTTTGTGTTACATGACAAAGGAAACACATCATAATTTTAACGTGAACTTGATCTTCGCCTAGCCTCAGAGGACCCACACCTAGTGCGGTAGATGACGTGGCCTTGGGGCCATGTGGTATATGGAGAATAGAGAGCGTGTTAGCCTATTTTGAGGGATTTTGGGGCCCATGTGGCCTAGATACGAGTATCACATGGTGCACATTGGGTGGATCCACGTGGAGGGGAAACGTCACCCTGGCATAATGGGGTGATGTTGCCATCCTGGCATTTTATCCTCTGAAGAAATAGCGAGGGATTTCGCAAGTAAGTCTCAAGATTTAAACTCTAGGATGCTGTGGCAGAAGTGGGCCCGAGAATGCGCTGCTGCAAAAAATAAGTGAGGACATGATGAAAGGGGGACTACCAGGGTTACACGTAATCTCAAAAGGGTCATCCTTGAAATAATTGGTGAGGGGAGGCATGGATTATTTCCAAGATGGTTACCTACATGGTGATGTGTTTGTGAGGGGCCTGCACCCATAATACTTCTCATATGGCTCATATGTGTTAAGGGTTGGGTCACATCTGTTGTATAGTGGGGGTTATTACGTGACTAGTATGAATGGGTCGATAGCTAAAGCAATGTTTTCATGTGGTGATAAGGTGGCCAACTAGGATAACCATGTGGGTACCACATGGGGACCATGTGGGCGCTACATGGTAGGCTATTGAAGTGACGCTAACTAAATGGCTAATATTTGGAAGGCGATATCTTTTGATTCTGGGGTCAGAATGGAGTAAAAATTTATAATGTTGAAAAAGTATCAATGAGATGAACACAGTGATGTCATATGTGTTATGTTTTAAGAGATTCATAAAAGGGGAAAAAATTTAGACACCATTTCCATAAATTTACCTTGGAGATCAGGTCATCAAAGTAATTACCTCCTTCTACCATTAGTCAGGGTTGGGGATAGTGGGGATGGGGGTATGTTACAAGGTGGTATCAGAGATTCGAATTTCCATAATTGGACAGGATGGACTGGTTCGACGGGGGTCATGGCCCGCTAAACCAAAATTTAATATGTTTTTATTTTTTACTGTAATATGGAATGTGGATCCATGCGGGGGTGGTAGCCCGCCACCCTATTTTTATATTTTTGTTCGTTCTTTTTAAACAAACGGGTTGTTTTTTACTTTAACAAAAATAAGAGTCATTGGGAAAATTAACAAGGCCAAAATTTCGCCTGCTTTTAGGAACTGGGTTCCCTATCGGTTGACGGTGAATTTGTAGGACAGTTAAACCTAGCCCACTGCCCAACTTTGACCAAAACTTTGACTTGCTCTAACTTCTCCATACGGGCTCGAATTGGAGATCTATTCGCATTGTTGGAATCAGGGTGACGAGTAATTCAACCTGAACCTAGTTCGAGAGCAATCCGACCACTTTGAATTTTGACCATTTCTGAGCCCTCTTGATCTCTTGAGGGTGTCTAGAGCCACCTGGATCACACGAACAAAAAACGAGAACACACTTTCTCATTATCTCGTGTTTGGAGGTAGTGCAGGAAAACAAAAAATGAGTAATATTATAAGAAAATTTCCTCCAAGGGCGAAGTTTAGAGCACATAGAAGGAATCGAACATAATTCACAATTGTCAAACTCTGGAGAGATTAAACTAGCTAAAAATCCCTCACCGTGGCTTTCTAAGTGAAATAATTATAGAGAGAAATGGCTTACCTGTAATTCTAAAGAAACCACGGGAATCTTGTCGATTTATGAACATATTGGATTAGGCAGAGTCACTCGGGTGCTTGTGAGGGTTGATGAACCACCAAGAGTTGCCTTGGGGTTGAAACTATGGTGCTTGGCTCACTTATGAATCACTTGTAGGAGTGATCTCCTATACCATCAATAGCTTATCCACTAATGAATATTCCTTAATTTGGACTCTCTTCTCTTGAAATTGGGTTAAGACTCCTTATATTGTGATATCCTGGCATGGATGTTGACTTTGTCTAAAGAATCAAAACAAACTAAGTGGAAGCTCATGTGGATGGTGGATGAAGGTAGAGTGGCCTTGTGACATCGTGTTTCATCTGTCTATATTGCTTGATTTTTCCCTTATAAGCACTCCACCTGAAGCACTGGAATCTGGCTCGGGGGTGACAACTAAAGGTAACAATGGTTGTAGGTTGTCTAGCATTTGGTGGAGAGTTAGATCCCCCTTCTTAGTTGCTATATCTTTTATAAGATAAGTACACTCTTATGTTTTTTTCTTGTGGTTGTTATTATTTCCTTGTGTATTGCATTGAAGTAAGTTCATGATAGTGTTAAGGAGCGTTGTTTTGCATAAATGAGGAAGGACAATGTTTTGTGTCAACAAGTTATGAAATGGTTCATTTCTTGTGGATATTATGAGCTTGAAATAACTTAATAATGCTAGAGAATAAAGAGAAAGAAATAATTGTTAATGAATAATTACTCACAATGACTTGTTAGTACCTCTAGTTAATATATATATGATTTTCTATTTGTTTATTTAGTTAAGATGATTGTATAGTTAATATGTAATGTGCAATGTTTTATAAGGGCTGTTTGACTTTAAGCGTTTTTTTGCCATTTCTAGAAGATATTTTCTTCCAGGTTATAGAGTGATTTTGAATGGGGTATTTTGGCCACCTCTTGTCATTATCATTTTAGTAATGGATGACACAAAGCTTGATTTTGTTTGAAATTGTTTAGTGATTCAAAGTTACTTTAATCCTCTTCACCATGTAAGTGTTTTCTTCTAGTTCTTCATTTGAATTTCCATATGAATGGTTTGATTTATGGGTTTTGCTAGTCTTTTGGTATTGAGGGATCACCTCAGTAATAATATTTGTTCTTTATTTATGGCCTTCTCACCCCATTGCATCGTCATCTCTCCACATGAGTTCTTTGGTTTATGTCTAGCACACTACTCTTTTAATCCCTCGCCTTTTTTTCTCTCTACTCTCATGCATATACAAGTATGGGTAATCTTGGTTTTGGTTGCAAAGATCGCAAGGAACTATGCAACTAGATGGTTTCTTGTGCCCAACATAGTATTTAGGCCTCCATAATAATGTATTGGGAATAAACACCTGCAATGGCTTAACATGAAATAAACATGAGAGGAAGAAGCCAGACTAGAAAGAAGTCGTATTCATGATGATGACATTGAGGAAGTTGTGGGGCAATGGATCCAAACATTGAAAACACAAGGAGGAGGAATACTAAGTGTAAACAATGATTTATACTAGCAGATCAAGACAATCATGGAGAAAGTCTTAGTTAAAAGAAATGAGGCATACCATGAAATCTTGCTTCTCTTGGATGCCTCAATTGCAGATTTAACAACTTGATCATATAATCTCCATATTAACTAGGAAAAAAATAAGTTTAGAGTTTACAATCCTTAAAAATACACTAGAAACCTTAATGCAAAAATCCCAGCATTGTATTCATTTGATATGCATAAGTTTCGAATTTTCTTATTTATGTATCTAAGTAGCAATATTACTACCAAACTCCAATATATTACTAAAATGTTTAATAATTATATTACTAAGATTAATTTCTTTTTGGAAATAAATAAGTTTTTGGATAAAGACTATAATTTTAATTTTTGAATGAGAAGTCAATAATCATTGCTATTTCTTTTTTACACGGCGGGAAAACCTATCATAACTCGATTGTCAAACCAACAGTGAGGACAACCATCTCTGGCTGTTTTCCGTGAATGCAGGCTGACTCATCACCGTTATTCAAGGAAAACCACGCCACCTGGAATAACCCGTTGGTGGCCCGTAAGGGGGCAAGCTTTCACTCTTGCGAGATGCCTCTAGTTCTTGGGGTTGTTAACCTATTTCCTTGTGTGAGAGGAAGACGAACTCTTAGCCAAGCAGAAACAGTTTTAGAGCATACTCAAGGCCCTAATAATCATTGCTATTGTTTAAGCTCTTAGCCAAGCAGAAACAGTTTTAAGACATACTCCATGTTGTAATAATAATTGCTATTGTTTAAGCATTTTCTCATTTTGGTAAAGATTAAAATTCTTATTAATTAAAAAAAAATTCTTATTAATTTAATTTTAAATTTTAAATTAAATTGTTACTCCTACTTAAAACTATTAAAAGATCGAAATATTTTCATAAAAATAAGATTTATTTATTACAATATCGA
This sequence comes from Pinus albicaulis, assembly GCA_034641835.2. Lineage (NCBI taxonomy): Eukaryota > Viridiplantae > Streptophyta > Pinopsida > Pinales > Pinaceae > Pinus > Pinus albicaulis. Next base: position 1,299,221,309 of record CM076578.1, on the reverse strand, counting down.
AATATTTTCATAAAAAATAGATTTAAGAGTGCTATCAATAAAACATAGTCCTCTTCTAATTTAATATGAAAAGATTGAGGGAACCTTTCGTTTTGGTATCCGACAACATTAAACACTTGGGAGAGCACATATTCACGGGACACCAAAACAGATGAGAAGTATACAAAATAAATGTTTTACACGAAAATAAAGGAAATAATGGGTTGAATATTATAATAGGTTGGGGTGGCATTCCCAATCCCTATTGTTTTTGTCATTTTGATTGTCTTTTTTGCTCTTGATGTCCATTTGGGATTGGGTTGGGTCTTGGTTATTTAATTGTATTTGCTTGACCAAATTCTTTTAAGGTAAATAGGATGAAAGTAAGGGGTTAAGTTTAAATTAATTTTGGGTAAAAAAAATAATAATAATTATGAAATTTATCATTAAAATATAGAAAGTTGAAGGTAGTTTTATTGATAACAACATTTCTAAGTAATGAAAAGACATAATCTTAGGTTTATCGTGGGTATTTTTAAAATATTATTATGTTATTTTATATTAAAGTTTTGTCGTTATCATTATGTTGTTGATCCTTTTACATAGCCCAAGTCCTTGATTTTGAGTTTATTTTGGAGGATGGACATTGGTTCATCAAAAGAAATCTATTACCTCCCTAGGTTCTTAGTGCATAATGTGGGTTGTGAGTTTCATATTAACCTCTTCTAACCCACGCCCATAATTTTTTTTATAGAATTTTTCATTCCCTAGGAGATCTGATCGATGTTTTATCTTCATGACTCGGCGAGGGGTGAATTATTATTGAATTTTCTTAACTTCTCTCCCCCCTAAGCGTCCAGATCCATTCCATCAGGGGGGCCAAAAGGCCTATTTATTCTCATCACATCTAAGGGTCAAGCTATTTTTGGAGTTATATAGTTTAAGCTTGAGATTGCTATCGTTATTATAGTCATAGAATGAAGGTAAAGGAGACTAGGTTGCCAAGTTGGAGGAGAGGTTGCCTTTCTAACTTAAAGGTATATCATGTATACATTTTGATTATTAATATAAGAATTTGATTCCCCTCTTATGTACATGTTATTATGCTTATTAAATTCATGTTGTCATTTTATATGAGTGAATCTGCCCTTTATGGAAGGAATTTTTTTCCTATTTGGTGGTGTATGTGTATAAGGTCTAGGATCAAGGTTTCTTGGGGTTGGATCCTCATGTAGGGGAAAATATCTATTGGTCTGCATTAGGCACAACACACGACATTATTCTGCAAGGTTTTAGGTTCCTCCTTTCTACCTATCTTCTTGAGAAGTAGTGAAAGCATAAACATATGATGCATGTATGAGGTGAAGATTTACTTGCTTGTTTGCCACTTGCACACATATTCAGTTTGGTGATCTTTAGGGAAAATATGACATAGCAACAACTCCTTGTGGTTGTGCAATCATGACCATAATATAATTGGTGCTTTCAATGAGAGCATGCTCTAGTTTTTATTGGATATCTCCTTACCTTTGCTTTCATGGTATTTTGTTGTTTCAATCTGATTATATGAGGCTATATGACCTTGCCTAGGTCTTTGTTAGCTTTATGTGCCTTAAATATGGTCATATCTCAACTTATTTTGTCTTCTTGAAGCGTTTTTCTTCGCGAACATTGGTTTATAACTATTTATATAGCATTTGACCTTATAGGCATGGATTTTCTACAACTTATCTGCTTCTATAGCATAGATTCACTTTGTTTAACTTGCGTACATAATTGTAAATTGAATTTTTTGGGGGATTTTCATTAGAAATTCTTTTGTTTTCTCAAGTTTGTCTTTGTTACTACTTGTCGTAGTTCAAATTTGTTACATATCTAGCTTAATATTGCTTAGTTGGATTATATATGTTTATTTTTTCTTTTTATGGTTTCCCTTGAAACTTGTTTTGCCTAGATTTGAAGGGTTATTCCTTAGATCTTGATTTTACATTTTGGATCTATGTTTTAGTGGTTCTTATAGTTCATATCTACCTTAGATCTTATTTATTTCCCTTATCTTGAATTAGATATGTTTGGTTTGCAATATTATGGTTTCTTGAAACTAATTTTGCTTGGTTTTAGGCCTCTTGTCCTCGGGACCTTGCTCTTAATTTTATATCTGCATTGTTGCTACTTATCACAACTCTGATATAGTTCAAATCTGCATTTGGTTTCTCACCTCTTGTTGGATCGGGTTATTTTCTTATCGTTGGGTGTTCCATTGAATTTTTGTGCTTGGTTTTACTTGCTTTCAGTGGAGCTTTTGTTTTTTGTTGATTGTGGCTATGTAAATCTAAGCTTGAAAGGTTAAATTGGGTGATTTGGATCTATTCATTGTACCAAATTCAAAATTTTCTTTTGCATTCCCACTCCTTTCTAGTTTTTCCTTGTATTAGGGTTTTTTCTTTTACTAGTGTAGATTATTGTTTATGTTATTCATTTAGCTACACCCCTAAATCTTGATTTTCATTTCCTTTTTTTGTTTCCCAGATCTTTTTTATTACTTTTGAGCAATATTTTGTTTGAAAAACCAAATTTAGAGTTTTGAGTGTCTTTTGTTCTTGGTGGTATTTTTTTCTCTCTTTTTGGGTGATTTGTTTGGGTTGTTTTCTTGGGTCTTATTTTTTATAAGCTTAGCAAATTTCAAACGAGTGATTATTGAGTGTGTGTGAGATAAATTGCTTTCATTTTGAAAAGGAAAAAGACTCTCTTCTATTCTATAGCTAGACTTCATTGAATCGAAAAGCAAAGATTTTGCATGATAATACAGTTGCATTAGGGTTTTTGTTAAGAGTTTATTTACACCATCTGAGTTTCACACATTTACCCTTTTGAGTAAAAAACTGCCCTTAAAATTAACGCTTAATAAAATCTACTCGAGACTTTTTATTTTTCACTAGTAGCACACCAAGATTAGTTTAGGCTACGGTCTTGGAATATGAGTGTAAGGTTAATTACTCCAAGACCACAAAAAAAAAACTTAATATCTTTAGTTAGGGAGGGAAAATAAACTTTCAGTGGCCCGTTTTAGGAAGCCCTTATGACACAAGGGTTAAGAATTAGGCTAAATTGAGGTCGATAGGTTGATCTCCTCACACAATTTTGTTTTAGTGGCAGTTATATCGAGGAATTGTGATGTACTATGTGGGGGTCTCTTTCGGGAGGCTTCAGGCTTGATACCCTACTCGTGTGTGTAGTTCTAGCTGACGATTGTCTCCCTAGGGCGTGTTATTGTTGGTGGTGACCTTAGTGGAATGTATTAGGAGACTACCACAAGTGATGGTGAGGGGGTTGGTCCTTGTTGTGCCTAGGGCATATTTTATCCAAAATCACTCAGTTATCTTAGCGAGGTGCTCCATTGTTGATATTTGAGTGTTAATACTTGTGCCTAGGTGTAAGATCCATTAACCGAGTCATTGTTATGATTTTCTCAACCATATCTTCATTGTCGACCTGTGCCTTGATCAAATAGGCTCCAACAACAAGAAAATCCCTTCTCTATCTCTGTAGTATGTGTGTGCTTATCTCTTAGGTCTCTTTGAGAGAGTGTTGTTTGGTCCAAGTCATAATTTGGACATAGGAGTGTATTAATTGTCTTAATTTGATAACAAACATATATTCACCATGGATTAGCAAATAAAATGACGTTCTCGTAAACTATTAAACCTTTTTCCTGAAGAGGAAGGTCCACCACCTCATAGATGTAAGTTAACTATGGCAAAAAAAAACTTAGACCATACTCAGGTTGGGGAGGACAATATTTTTCCTATGGAGGAAGATCTTATAACTATTGAGGTAATTGAGGAAAGTCCTTTTCCACACTATAACCCACCTTTGAATGACCCTCTCTGCCCAGTTTTAGTACAATTGAATCCTAACAGTAGTGAATCATTTTCATACTTTTATTACCACATGGCGAGTGAAAGTACTACTTCTACTATGGGGGAAATGGGTCCCTCTTTACCCTCTGCAACGTTGATATCTATTGTCATTTCATCTTTACCACCAGTGAGTATGGTGGGATCCATAGCTCCTTCTACCCCTCTCACATATTCTCGGGGAATTCCACCAGTTAGTGTGGTGGGATCCATATCTCCTTCTACCCCTCTCACATATTATTGGGGAATTCCACCAGTTACATCTGTGAGCCTGTCATTTTTTCCACCTTTTGTTTGTGTATACGCCTTCCTAAAACTTTATGTTTGGAGTGAGGGAAAACCATGTTCAATCCATAGGAGTTGGGAATTTTTACTTCTGGGAACATGATGAGAGGGCCATCTGTTGCTTCTATCCAGGTAGGGGGGACTTTTTTTTTGCAGTAATTCTCAACCTTGTTCTACTTCTATGTTTGGAGTGATGCCCTACTTTCGAGGTTCCTTTTCCTTTGGGGTGGCTAGTATACGTAGGGGTTTTGACATCCCCTAGGTAACATGCTCTCATTGTAATTAATTAAAATGATAAGGAAGGAACATAAATTCCATATTTCTTGAGGAAGGAGGTTGCTTGAGGAATGGATTTTTTTAAATATTAGTCTTACTTGGCTAAGTCATTTTAAATGGGATGACTATGCCATAAATTATCTGGAATAGGAAAGGACAAGCCTAGGTATCCTTTGCCTCCAACAGTAAGTAATAAGAGGACAAAAACTTAAAGGAAAAATGGGTTAGGTTGTCATGGGTGGTTGATTGGCATGAAGCTGGGAAGAAGATAGACAATTAGTTTATTTGGAAGGACACACACTCTCGCGATGATCCGGGTCATTAAGCTACCATATTTACCCATGATCTTTTACTTCTATGATGTTGTTAGAACTGTATTTTAAAAGAGCATAAAAGAACACATGTGCATTCTATAAAGAAGGGAAACAAGACAACCATCAACAACATAAAAACACGAGACGTTGATAATGAAGTTCACCCAGTGTGGGCTACGTAGCCAGACCTGATGTCAAAATGGGGTAGGCCGCTTCATATAGTGTTGGAAATGGGAAGATGTACATGGATGATGTTCATACGAGGATTTTCCCTCAACATGAGTGGCTTGTTTCTCCACAAGACGTTCCACTGCAAGAACTCTCACTCACAATGGACCTCCTATCAGCATGACATAATATCACATGAAGCAAAACAAGATCCCATAACATGCATCAAGCAAGAATCTAGAAATCATAATACATATCACAGCAAAAAGAGGAACATGATCAAACTGCATATACCCCGACCCCTAAAGATGGCTGAAGAAGCAGATGCTTAGTTGTTGAATCTGGCTGCACCGTCAAATTCGTGGCATTGAGGGGCATAGAATTGACTATACACACTTGAGAATCGGGCATCATCACTCCAATATGGAAAATGGTCGAAGGATGGGAAGCTCTACTGCTGAAATAGACATCGCCATTGAGTTCATGTCGGCCAGAGGTGTAAAATCGGCATAACGTTTGTCGAAAATGGACTTCGGCAAGTTTTGGGCATCAAGGAATCTTTTTGATGCCCTCAAGATTCGCTAAGATTCTGTTATGTAAGAAATCTGCAAATTAGTTGCTTAGATGGCCATTCTGGCATTACCATCGCGTCCATTGCAAAATTCTGCCTAAAATGACTGTAAAATTCATATCATTATGACAAAATGAAAATTTTACCTCTAGAGAATCTTTCAGGAATCAAAGGAATATTCTCTGTAAAAATTCTTTGTCTCAAAAAGCTTGCCAACATGGTTCCGCCTCTGTGGATGATCTCATGGTTCCACCCCTATTTGGGCTTAGCGTTCCGCTGCTCGACCTATAATTTCCACCATAACATGGCTCTTCAAATCCGCTCCTTCTCTTGGTCCGCCCTTGCCTTTACAAATGAAATGAGGGAGGGTTAAGTAGTTGTGCTCCAGTGGAGTTAACAAGAACCACGGTTGTGGTTTGTTGGTGGCAGAGGAGAATAGTGTGGAGGTGGGTCAGGTTCAAACCCTGCCTAGTCCAAAATAACATGCGTTAGTTTTAAACCACGACATTTTAATGTTTTTTTTGTTTATTTGAATGTTCAGTTGTTGGTGTGTTTTAATGCGTTGAATCCATTTTTATGGGGCCGACCCACATGGGCCAGGTGGGTTCAATTCCCACTGGATCCACTCTGGTTATAGATATATACCATGGCTATTTGGGTGGGCGGGGTACACAACTCACGACCCCGACCCAACCCATATGTAACATATTGTAATGTTATATGGTATATGGTGGTGCCATGGGGTTCGGTGGGGGTCATGGCCCGCCGACCCAAAATTTAATATGTTTTGATTTTTTACTGTAATATGGATTTTGGATCCATGTGGGGGTGGCGGGGGTGGCAGCCCGCCACCCATTTTTTATATATTTTTTCATTCTTTTAGAACAAATGAGTTGTTTTTTACTTTAACGAAAATAAGGGTCATTGGGAAAATTAACGAGGCCAAAATTTCACCAGCTTTCGGGAGCTGGGTTCCCTATCGGTTGACGGTGAATTTATGGGACAATTAAACCTAGCCCACTACCCAAATTTGAAGAAAACTTTTACTTTCTCTAACTTTTCCATACAGGCTCGGATTAGAGATCCGTTCACCCTGTTGGAATCAGGGCAACGAGTACTTCAACCTAAACCTTGTTCGAGTGAAATTCGACCACTTTGAATATTGACCATTTTTTAGCCCTCTTGATCTCCTAAGGGTGTCTAGAGCCACTTGGATCAATCCTCCCCACTGAGGAGCTTTTGGTCCACCAAAAGCATGAAAATAATCTGTAGCTACTTTGTACCATGTCTGCACCACAAGTGTCCTGCAATGTCACCCTTCATTCTCTTTCACCTTTGTCCTTCGAAGCCATAAATGATGAGCTGACACTTGCATCTTTTGCAAACCGATAGTACAATATTTTGAAAATTACATACTTAACTAAGCGACCAATCTATGACCCAAGCATTCCCCACACTTTCCATGAGTTTATAACACATACTTGGTGGTCAAGTTTACGTCAAATGGAATCAATACCCCAACTATCAATACAAGGCCAAAATATCATTGTTGCTTCACAAGTGATGGAAACCACATCATCACTTTTACAATTTAAATTGCAACACATGATTTAAAAAGTAAGGCCAAACACACTACCAAACATAGAAAAACCATCTCTCACTTATCAAAGTGAATCGGTCATCTCTTTGCGGCGCATTTTCTTGTCGAATCGTTGTTTCAATCAGTTCCTGCACTGATGCTTTGTCCTTAAGGTGTTGCTCTGGATGGAGCCTCCAACATGTGGTTATTTGATGGCCAATTCTATTGCAATGAATGCAATGATTCTTCTTCCTCCAGACCTACTTTACTACGGTGGAGAAGGCCTTTCACGCCTCATCCTCTTTTGTGCTACCATTCTTTTCCAATACTCAAAAAATGCATGCTTATGTAATCCACAAAAGCTACATGTTTTCCGATGCCATTATCTATGTTCATTGTTAGTGACATGCTTGTAATCAAAATGAACATTAGAATACCGAGACTGGTTATACCTTTCTTGTTGGTCTCTGGTGTAATCATGGTGAAAAGAGCTTGCCTCAGATCTTTCTATGCAATGTGCACTGTCATAGGATGGTGGTGAAGTGTTCCCATCATTCTCTTTCCCCAATGGTTTCAACCATGCATTGGAAGTTTCTAACATCTTTGAGCATTGTCCTTCAGTGTATCCCAAACCTGTGAATCGAGATATATGCACAACCTCCAATAAATGAATCATACCTTGGCCATTAATGCCAAGTCCTCCTCCTTTGTATCCCATCTTGGTTAGGAATCTCATGCTAGTTCCTGTAATGGGTATCTCCACATTTCCCACAGAAATGATAGCATGTGAAGATGAAACTAAAGAAAAATCAACATTTTTTACCTCATATGTCGATTCAGAAACACGTGATGATGGCTTCTTCAAGCCTTTGTTGCACTTAAACTCCTCCAAGGCCTCTTTCGCGGCTCATAGCTGAAGCTGCAGCCTCTGCTTATCCTCTTTCTCTTCTTGTAGGAGCCCCCTTAATTCAACATCCTTTGCTTGAAGGCTCTAGTCGTTGCGCTTCAGTTCTTCCAAGGCTACCTCTACGTCTTGCAACTAAAGTTGCACTCTCTTCTTATCCTCTTTCTCTTATGTAGAAGTACTTTCAATTCAGCGTTATCTACTTGAAGGCTATAGTTGATCTCCTCTTTTGAATGATGATAAGACAGTGAGGGAGATGAATATTCACTGGAAGATGTGGATGAAGCATCACTTTCTGCTTCTTCTTTCTCCCGTCTTTCATGAGCTTCATACATCATGTCCACCATTTTGGACATCCTGAGCATGGCCTCATATATGTCTTTTCCATCCTCCATTGCTGCATGTTCAATCGTTGTTCACGCTCGCAATTAGCATCAGCAAGAAGGCCGCTCTGATACCACTTGATCCGGGTCTGTCAACTACTAGATTTACCCATGATATTTTAATTTTGTGATGTTGTTCGAACTGTATTTTAAAAGAGAATAAAATAACACATGTGTATGTTGTAAAGAAGGGAAATAAGACAACCATCAACAACATAAAAACACAAGATGTTGATAACGAAGTTCACCCAGTGTGGGCTACGTCTCTGGACCCAGTGTCAAAATGGAGTAGGTCACTTCATATATTGTTGGAAATGGGAAGATGTACATGGATGATGTTCATACATGGATGTGCACTCAACATGAGTGGCTTGTCTCTCCACGAGACGTTCTATTGTGGGAACTCTCACTCACAATGGACCTCCTATCAACATGACATAATATCACATGAAGCAAAAAAAGATCCCGCAACATGCATCAAGCAAGGATCTATAAATCATAATACATCTCACAACAAAAAGAGGCACATGATCAAAATGCATATACCTCAACCCCTGAAGCTGGTTGAAGAAGCAGATGTTGAGTTGTTGAATCTGGTTGAACCATCGAATTCGTGGCGTTGAGGGGTATAGAATCAACTATCCACACTTGAGAATCAGACACCATCACTCCAATATGGAAAATTTTCAAAAGATGGAAAGCTCAGCTGCTGAAACATACATCACCATTGAGTTCCTGTCAGTGAGAGGTGTAAAATTTATATAAAGTTTGTCAAAAATGGACTCCGGCAAGTTTTGGGCCTCAAGTAATATTTTTGATGCCCTCAAGATTCCCTAAGATTTTGTTCTATAGGGAATATGAAAATCGAATGCTCAGATGGCCATTCTGACATTACCGTCACGTCCCCTACGAAATTCTGGTTAAAATGAATGTAAACTTCATATCATTCTGAGAAAATGAAAATTTTACCTCCAGAGAATCTTTCAGGAATCAAAGGAATATTCTTTGTAAAAATTCGCTGTCTCGAAAAGCGTGTCATCATGTTTCTGCTTCTATGGATTTTCTCATGGTTCCGCCCCTGGTTTGGGCTTAGCGTTCCGCTGTTAGACCTCCGAGTTCCACCATAACATGCCTCTTCAAATCTGCTCCTTCTCTTGGTCCGCCCTTGCCTTTACAAATGAAATGAGAGTTAAGTAGTCGCGCTCCGGCAGAGTTAACAAGAACCATGGTTGTGTTTTGTTGGTGGTGGAGAATAGTGTGGAGGTGGGTATAGTTCAAACCCCGCCCACTCCGAAATATCATGCGTTAGTTTTAAACCGTGACATTTTAATGCTTTTTTTGTTTGAATGTTCAGTTGTTGGCACGTTTTAATGTTTGAATCCATTTTTATGGGGCCGCTCGTTGGGGACCGGCCCACGTGGGCCGGGTGGGTTCAATTCCTGCCGGCTCCACTCCAGTTATAGATATATACTATGGTTTTTTGGGTGGGTGGGGTCTGCAACTCACGGCCCCGAACCAACCCATATGCAACATATTGTAATGTTATATGGTATATGGAGATGCAGTGGGGTTCAGTGGGGGTCATGGCCCACCGGCCCAAAATTTAATATGTTCTTATTATTTACTGTAATATGGAATGTGGATCCATGCAGGGGTGGTGGGGGTGGTAGCCCTCCACCCTATTTTTATATTATTTTCGTTCTTTTAGAACAAACGGGTTGTTTTTGACTTTAACGAAAATAAGGATCATTGGGAAAATTAACTAGGACACAATTCTTCCCGCTTTTGGGAGCTGGGTTCCCTGCCGGTTGACGGTGAATTTGTGAGACGATTAAACCTAGCCCACTGCCCAACTTTGACCAAAACTTTGACTTGCTCTAACTTCTCCATATGGACTCGGAAGTGAGATCCGTTCGCACCATTGGAATCAGGGAAACGAGTACTTCAACCCGAACCTAGTTCGAGAGAAATCCGACCACTTCGAATTTTGACCATTTCCGAGCCCTCTTGATCTCCTAAGGGTGTTTGGAGCCACCTAGATCACACGAACAAAAATAAAACACACTCTCTCATTATCTCGTGTGTGGAGGTAGTGCAGGAAAACACAAAATGAATAATATTATAAGAAAATTTCCTCCAATGGCGAAGGTGAGAACACATAGAAGGAATCGAACATAATTCACAATTGTATAACTCTAGAGAGATTAAATTAGCTAAAAAACCCTCACTGCGGCTTTCTAATTGAAATAATTATAGAGAGCAGTGGCTTACCTGTAAGTCTAAAGAAACCACGAGAATCTTGTGGAATTATGAATATATTGGATTGAGCAGAGTCACTCGGGTGCTTGTGAGGGCTTGATAAACCACCAGAAGTTGCCTTGGGGTTGAAACTATGGTGCTTGGCTCACTAATGAATCACCTGTAGGAGTGATCTCCTATATCATTAATAGCTTATCCACTAATGAATCTTCCTTAATTTGGAATCTCTTCTCTTAAAAGTGAGTTGAGAGTCCTTCTATTGTGATATCTTGGCATGGATGTTGATTTTGTCTAAAGAATCAAAACAGAAAAAGTGGAAGCTCATGTGGATGGTGGATGAAGGGAGAGTGGCCTTGTGACATCATGTTTCATCTGTCCATATTGGTTGATTTTCCCCTTAGAAGCAGTCCACCTCAAGCATTGGAATCTGGCTCGGGGGTGATAACTACAAGTAACAATGGTTGTGGGTTGTCTAGCATTTAGTGGAGAGCTAGATACCCCTTCTCAGTTGCTATATCTTTTATAAGATAAGTACACTCTTATGTTTTTTGCTTGTGGTTTTTATTATTTCCTTGTGTATTGCATTGAAATAAGTTCACGATAATGTTAAGGAGTGTTGTTTCTTGCATAAATGAGAAAGGACAATGTTTTGTGTCAACATCTTATGAAATGGTTCATTTCTTGTGGATATTCTGAGCTTGAAATAACTTAAGAATGCTAGAGAATAAAGAGATAGAAATATTTGTTAATGAATAATTACTCACAATGACTTGTTAGTACCTTTGGTTAATATATATATGATTTTCTATTTGTTGTTTTAGTTAAGATGATTGTATAGTTAATATGTAATTTGTAATTTTTTATAAGGGTTGTTTGACTTTAAGCATTTTTTTGCCATTTCTAGAAGATATTTTCTTCCAAGTTATCGAGTGATTTTAAATGTGGTTTTTTGGCCACCTCTTGTCATTATCATATCTATAATGGATGACACAAAGCTTGATTTTGTTTGAAATTGTTCAGTGATTCAAAGTTACTTTAATCCTCTTCACCATGTAAGTGTTTTCTTCTAGTTCCTCATTTGAATTTCCATATTAATAGTTTGATTTATAGGTTTTGCTAGTATTGGTTTGATTTATGGGTTTTTCTAGTCTTTGGCATTGAGGGATCTTCTCACTAACAATATTTTTTATTTATTTATGGCCTTCTCACCCCATTGCCTCGTCATCTCTCTACATGAGTTCTTTAGTTTATGTCTAGCCGTTGTGTAGGTAAATCCCCTCTGTGGATAGAGGCGATCCCTCTAGCCTTAGGGTGGGTCTAGCAACAAGGGAACATGTTAATCCTTCAGATTCCTAGTTTATGAATGAAACTGAGTTGGGATAGATGACCTACCTTTGTTCCAATGCAATTGTCGTAGCTGTGGCAGTAGTCTCCTAATCTTTGTCTTGACACGTCGTGGTCCTTCAGCGGTAATACTCAAGTGCCTGCACAAGGATCATAGAACGATAACAACATACGAAAACATACTTGCATCCATAACTATTTAATTGATCAAGGAGAACTAAACACATTGCATAGAATTAAACATATCAAATGCAAAACAGGAACCAAAACATTAGTCATGTATTAATAAGTAGAGAGAAGAAGTTTACAACCAAAAGAGCCTTGACGTTGCAGCCTTCTTCAACGGGTCCAGTTAAACGCGTCTCAAGAATTCGTCGGGGAATTGGACTTGGCAGGGCGATAATCATATACTCTCTCTCGACAATGGATTCCTCTCTGCTCTATCTCACACCAGCTATAGTAAGGAATGTTCAGTTAGCTGCAAATATGTGAGAAGGATGTATTTATAGGAGAGGAGGAGGTGGTTTGGGATCCCTCAAAAGGTGGAAGGGATACCTTATCCTTTGGGGAGTTGCCCAAATGTAGGAAAAAAGAAGCCAAAGGAAGGTATTTGACATTATCCAGTTGAAAAAACCATGCTGACTCCGCTCACATAGTGGTTGGGAATGGAAAATTCGCTTCTATTTTAAAAAAAATTCCAAAAACATCTTGGTGCGAGCAGTCCACTGAGACAGAGCGCCAATGGGCGCGAGGCCATAACTGCCTACCAGCGCCGACCCAAAATCAAATGTTTTTTAGAGTGTGATCCAGAAATAGTCAACAGAGAAAATGTTCTTCACATGCCAAGGGATGAAATGACACTTTTTACAAGGTATGAAAATACATAGAAGTCATTGAAATGGTCCTCCAATGTGTGGGATGGGGATTGCAGGGACGGTGACAAAATATTGTGTAACAGATTCCCCCTAAATCACGAGGTCCAAGAGATAGGGAGGAGTGAAATGCTTTATGATAACGTGTTCAAACTAAACACCGTCGTCGGAAGACCTGCAAGTACAAGTACAATTGATATCTCTGATACATGAATATGTGGCCTGGGCGTAGCCATCCATAATAGAGTACATATAAAAATGTGAGATCCAAGGTATGGATGCAGCCATCTAGCAAGAAGGATCAATAAATAGACTCAAGTATGGTCACAGCCATCCAATCAAAGAGTCATGCATATAGTCATGATAAACCAAAACGATCTCGCAGCCTAGATTTTACCAAACAAAAACCTAGGGTCTTGCGCTCCATCTCGACCTGAACAAGTACAAATTCAAGCATGTGAATGAGTGAGCTGAAGTAAAACATGAAAAAAAGTCACCTGATTACCAGCCAATGATGAAAGTTGTTAACAGGTGCAAGAGAAACCACCAATAATGACAATGGCTCTCAAGGTATAACTAGTACAATCCACAGAATGTGAACAATGAGCTGGCGTTGAACACCCACGAAATCACTCGATCGAAGGCCAATGATGAGGACTTGTCGTCGAATGCGAAGAACTTGCCATTGAGGCATGAAAGCTCCAAGGTACCAGAAGGGAGTCTCTAAATCAACCTCCTGGATAATGAGCTGAAGTCGATAAGAAGTGACCTGGTCGAAGGAGGGCCATAATGTTTCCCACATCATCGACACGAGACAGAGGAATAATATGATAGTGAATCAGGACCAAACACAAGATTAGAGGTTGAAAACTGCAGAAGAAAACTTCTCTTGAACATATCGACGACATGACTCTGGAAATTGGAAGTATTTGACATCAATGGATCTGAGGTCATGATGACATGGAAAAGAGCAGATGAGAGGTCAAAAAGATTACCCAAACCCATGGAGGAAAAAAATGACGAAATGGGATGTCCCCAACCCGACACGAATGCAGATGAGTGTCATGTTCAAGAGCGACATATTGCCGACAAGACTGAGAACTGGTTCCATTTTCCCCCACCATTGCTGGCGAGTACCCCAATTATTTTTGGTAACAAGCTTGAAGGGGATAACATGTGCTTGTCATATAAGTTTTTCCTTTGGATAAATCCATCCTAGTACATTTTACGAGCCCTAGGAAGGGGGAACTCGGTTACATCATGGTGACGGTTTCCGATGTCATTTAGGTTTTAACGAGTCTGACAAAGGAAAAATTCAACATCTTTTCATGTTTAGAGAGTTTGAAAAGAAGCGGAAAAGAAAACTCCAACAGTCTCTTTTCGTAGGTAGTCTCATAGATCCGAAAAGGTAGAAAACTGTGTCTGAGAGAACCTCTTAGTTGTGATAGGCTAAATTATTCCTTTTTTGTAAATAATTCATCCCAGCCCAAAAAAGGGGTAAACGTATACTAGTAGATATCGTTTTGTAGCCTTTAACGAGTTAAAAACGATAAGAGTCTTGACAATCTTTTTAATTTTTGAGAGTTAGAAAAGAGCTAAAATATGACTCCAAGGGTGGCATTTTCGTGTTTTTACTGAGTCCGAAAAAGTATAAAAGACAACTCGATACTTCGTCGCCTTCACGTTTAGGACTTGTTGCTGCAAAAGAAATGCACGTAAAACCCATTTTTTGAGATAAAATAGAAAAATAATCGAAAAATATGCTCAAAAACCTAATTAGGGTTCTTAAAAGTTTATAAAATGCCAAAAATAGTAAAAAAAAATCACTTTTCACTTTTACCTCTTGTGAGCACTTTTTACCCTTTTTTCATTATGATTTTGCGTAGCTGACATCAAAAAATTCAGAAGGCCAATCGTGAATTTGTCTTTTCCAAGTAAGAGCTCATATCCTTGCCTGCATTTTGATATAATTTTCATTACCTGCAACCCAATTTTTAGATTTGTGGAGTGGTTTTTTTGTAAATTAGGGCGCGGTGGTAGGCGCGAGTTTTGGACACAGACTCGCGCCAACCTGCCTTGAATCCAAACGGGGGCGTGCCAACTGCGACCACGAATTTTAGCTTGTAAATTCAAACAATTAGCTTGTTTTAAACACTCAAATAGAAAATGATTTGATTAATGACGACCCCATTGATGTTTTTGCAGGTATGAAAGAAAAAAATGGTGATCGAATGGAAGGAAAGAGAACATAGTGAAGAAGATGAGCAAGCCTTGGGAAATATAAGATGCATGGACGTTCTCAAGGACTGCGGGCTCAAGAAATTCTTCATGGAACCATGTCTCCGAGCTTAACTGGAGCTACTACAGTACTTGATCAGTGTCTGGGACATTGGTTGGGAAAGATTAATAATTCATCACCAGGAGTTAGAGATTGAGGTCTCAGATGTTTACTTCATAACTGGATTATCACGGAGGGGGGAAAGTACCAATCCTGACAGGTACTCGGCCCACAATGGAAAACATGAGCATGGTCATTGACAGAGTGTGCTAAGGGGTGAGGAAAGGATCCAAGAGTGGGAAGGTGGATATCTAAACCATTCCGGATCTAGCACTAAAAGTAGTGTTACACACCATCACATGAGCTGCTGGATCTCAAGCTCCGCGTGGGGCCACAAAAACACAGTTACTTATTGCAGTAGATTGCATGGTTCCCACCCTCTACAACTGGGCAGAGGCGGTAACGATCAACATGAAATGCCAACTGACGAAATGCAAGAATGGTAAGCTGAAACAATTCCACTATGGGTCCATCTTGGTACCATTCATCTTGGAACGACTACCAATTTTCCAACGTCGAGAAGTGATAGTTCCTACACCACCAGCCCAAGAGCCATGGATGGTCCGTTGGGCGGCTTTGATGCCAAGATCAGGAGGTGGTCAATAGATGTCCTGGAGACCAGAGTTCTTTGAGTGGCTCTGCTGACAGCTAATCATCGTGGAGGACTGGCCCTATTCTGGAACAAAATTTACCAGTGATGCAAATCTCCCACTCCCAACAGGAGAGGATTGGGATGAAGCATTGGGTAAGACTCATTTTTTGATTTTGATGAGTATTATTATTTTTTTTTAAATTATATATGTTCTGATGTTAATCCATATATTCACAGACGTCGGCCTAAAAATACCTACAGGAATGTCTCCAATATCACGACGAATTCCTCGTGATTTTTATGTGGCCCCTCATGGTGAGGGAAGCAAGGAGGAGGAAATCGTACGCAACCTGGGGGACTCACTAGCAGAATCCCAGACTATGCGAGAATTGATGATGTTCCTCGCGCGTACTAGAGACACATTGCAGAGGTGTCAAACCGTGTTCACCACTTATTAAGGCAGCTTGTGCGGGTAGTGACATGCTACCATGAGCATCATGCCGACTAGACACCTAGGCTTTTTATTTCTATATATTTTTTGAGAGACACGATGTCTCAGGATGTAACCAAAACATACATATTTTTTGAACTTATGATGCATGTGGATGCAAACAATCAATATATATATATATATATATATATATATATATATATATATATATACATCTATTTTCCTGTATGAATCTTGTCATGTCATGATGATGTTTTACAAATTACACAAATTTCTATCTAATACAATATTAGCCACTATATCAGTTAATGCATTCATTCATCTAGGAATATGTTGATATGTGATGTAATCAAAATGTATTTCGAGTAAACGAACATGCAAATACAACCTTAAGATTTGAGGATGTCTACCAAAATAATGCCCATTAAATTGAAGAAAAACAAGATGAGAATCTAGGTTAACAATCAATGCATGAATGTTGAGAGCAATGGCCTCAGTTAAGAGTTCAATGAAAACACTATATTCAACAAAATTGTTTTTGGTTCATCCTAGCCAAATACCTTGAAGGTCTATCAACTCGCCATTAGGATTATAAATCACCCAGGTTACGAAAGACAAATTTTGGGTACTACGGGACGCACCATATGCAAAACCAACATAGGGAGTGATAGAAATTTGCACAATAAGAAACGGCCCAATAAGCAGAAAAACCGCTTGCAAAGCACACAAAACCAAAAATGTACAAAAATGAAAAAACACCTGTGTACAAAAAAAACATGCATGAGAAATTCATGCATAATATTTTTTGAGATACAACCAATTTATGGGTTGATCCAGAGGATAACCTTCATAATAAATTAGCTCATAAGCCCCATTATGAAAAATACACTTAAAAATATAGGGCCCATGCCACATGGGTTGGAATTTTACTGCCCCCAGCTTATCGTGAGCTTGGTCTTATAGGAGGACGAGGTCTCCTTCTATAAAGTAATGAGGGGAAACTGACTGGTCAAAATGAGCTTTGACCCGATTTTTCTGTGCTTCTATGACAAGAGCAGTAAAGCGGTGAGTTTCATTAAGCCTCTCCAAATATAGAAGATGTTCTTCTTTTGGTGAGGTATTAGGCAACAATTCAACAACTATCTTGAGAGAAGGGATTTCACATTCAATTAGAAGGGTAGCTTCCAGACCATAGACGAGCTAGAAAGGAGTGAATCTGGTTGCATCTTTCACTGAGGTTCGGTAAGCCCAGAGAGCTGAAAAAAACATGAGATGCCAGTTTGAATTGTGCATCCCAAGCGTACGTTGAAGCATAGTGACGAGAACTTTGTTCACGGCTTCAACCTAGCCATTATTCTGAGGGTAGTACGACGTTGAGATGTCGTGATGTAGACCCAAATTAGTATTCAAGTTAGCCATCATGTGATGATGAAAATGAGAACCGTGATCGATAAAAATGGCTTGAGGGACACCAAACCTAGTAATGACATGATTGAATAGAAATTGTGTGGTTGTCTTACTGACAACTGTAAGTGTAGGAATTGCTTCATCCCATTTTACGAAGTAGTCCACGACTACGATAATATAGGCATAACCCCCGGCCGAGTGAGGGTTACATGTCATAAAATCGATGCTCCACTTCGAAAAGGGACCAACGGTAATGACATGATGCAGTTGTGTGGGTGGCACGTGCATCTTGCACTGATAGATCTGGAAATCATGACACTTACGGACAACAACGATGCAGTATTTAAAGATGGTGGGCCAGAAATAACCAGCACGTAGAATATTTTGTGCAGTAGCGTATCCAGACATGTGACCGCCACAAGCGCCAGAGTGGCAATCATTAAGGACCTTTTCATCCTCCTAGAGAGTCAAACACCGACGAAGAATGGAATCAACTCCGATGCAGTAGAGAGTATCTCCGACTATGCGATAAGGTTGAGAATGATGGCGGATGCGTCGACGAGAATCCTTTGTCAACTCAGATCGGAAGGTGGAAGTCTGAAGATATACGATGATATCACCGTACCAAGGATTGAGGGTGCTAATAAGAAAAAGCGTGTCATCTGGAATGCGCTCCTCAGAAATAGATGGAGCATAATGAGAAGGGAGAGAGCAAATCAAATCGGAAAAAACCACTGATTTCTTTGATTTTGCAGTAGTGAACTCCAAATCAAACTCTTGGAGGATAACAATCCACTTTGAGTATTTTCCCCCAGCAATTGATGGGTTAATATGTACGTCATAGGGTTGAAATCAGAAATCACGGTGACTGTGCATAGCATAATGTAGTGACGAAAACATTTGACAACTTGGACAACAGCCAACGCCAACTTCTCGACATGTGCGTAGCATGTTTCCTCATTGATAAGATTACGAGAGAAATAGTAAATGACGTGCTCATCACTAGCATCGTCGTCTTGCACCAGAACCATGGCAATAGTGCTAAACACGATAGCCAAATAGAGGGAGTAATCATGATGATAATTGGGAGGACACAACAGAGGAGCATTGACCAACAATGTCTTCAGTGCATCGAAGCATTTTTGGGTGATCTCATCCTAGAGGAACGAGACACCTTTCTTAAGTAATCACGTAAATCCTTTGGCCACTTCAGCATAGTTCGGTATAAAATGACGCAAGAAGTTAACTTTCCCCTGCAGACTCTACAACTGATGTATGGAGGAAGGAGAGGGGAGATTAACAATAGCTTCAAATTTGAGGGGATCAAGACAAATTCCATCTTTAGAGATGATAAAACCTAAGAGCCTACCGGAATCAACATAGAAGGCGCACTTATGCAAATTGAGTCGGATTTTATAGCATCGACAGTGAAGAAAAAATTGATGGAGATGATTAGGGTGGTCTTTATGCTTAGCAGAATGAGACGAAAGGTCATCCATGTAAGGTTGAAAAATGTGCTTGATATCATGGAAAACATATGACATTGCTCGTTGAAATGTAGCCCCAGCATTTTTAAGACAAAAAGGGAGATTTTTATAGGCCAAAGTAACCCAAGGACAGATAAATGCGGTCTTGTGTTGATCGGCCGGAAGAATATTGATCTGGTCGTACCTAGAAAACCCATCCATAAAGGAAATGATATCACTCCCAACACATTCATCGATGATCTGGTCAATAAAAGAAGTGGGATAATTATCCTTAGGGCAAGCATGGTAATCAAACAGACACGGATAGTCCCCTACTTCTTATCCACAGGAACAATATTGGAAACCCATTCTATCAAGGGAATCAGATAGATAAAACCAACTCGAAGAAGTTGTTCAAATTCACCCTTAATAGTGGCCGCCTTTCTAGGGTGCATGAGACGAAGACGCTGGCAAACAGGCTTCGCACCAGGATAAGTAGGAATTTCATGCACCACTATACCCGGATCGATGCCAGGAATTTCTTCGTAAGACCAAGAAAAAACTTCGCGAAACTCACGGAAGAGACCTGTATAGACCTCGATCTCATCAGGAGAACAGGTCACCCCAATATGGATATTTTCGACAACCCCCAGTTTGACGGAGATGTCGGTAGGCATCATTTGTGTAATGTTTCCCAAGTTACCTTCTGCAAATACTTCGTGTGTCAGGATGGGAATTTGAAGCAGAGGAGAAGGAACTTGAGAAGTGAACTTCTAGAGACAAGTAGACATGGCCCCAAGGCTAGGTATGAAAGAGGAACAATGATGACTATCATCCCAAGGAGGATCCTCAAGAGACATAGTTTCCATGATGGCCTCATCGAAGGGAAATATCTCATTTAAGAGATCGGGCGAATCCAAATCGCCGAGCCAAAGGGATTGAGAATAAGTTTCAAGAGACATACTCAAAGGACCATGATCAGAGGGCGGAGGATCCAAAGCCGAAATAAGTTCACAATAATCAATCTCGATTGGACTTAACGACATCGAATCACGAAATTAATCAATCTGCTCGAGTGAAGGGATGATCCACGGATCAGAAGACCTGGAGATCATGTTAACCTGAGTAGTGTTGGGTGGAGAAAGAGGAAAAATTCCCATGAGGACAAGATCTTTGAAAAGACTTGTCCCTATGCTTTCATAAGGCGTAGGAATTTGATCTACGTATGGAACATTTTTCTTGGAAGATGAAGAAGTGAAAAAATACAACTGATCGATAGTGATGATATTTCCTTCGTGTGGAAATCGAAAAACATGAAAGAGAGTGGACGAAACACACAACATGGCGTGAGTCCAACTGCAACCAAGGAGAATATTTTAATTGAGCTTGGCATCAACGACTTCAACCTCAACGTTAATTGCTTTTCCTTCTAACGTAATGGGTAAACTAGCGAGAACACCGAGAGGGCGAGATTACCTTCCATCAAAAGCTTCTAGAGCATTTGGAGATGAATTGAGGGCTAGAGAACAGATGGCTTTCCAGCAGGCAGATGACATGACGCACGTAGATCCACTCTCATCCATGACTTCTTGATGGATATTCTTTCCATTAATCCCTACTTAGATGATCAGCACAGGTTTGTGAGGGAGACGTGGGACAAAATTTTCCAAATTGAAAATGATAAGGCTCGAATCAGTAGGATCAACCCCACCAATGTCAGATAAAAAATCCTTCCATTGAGACGGACAACTCTGAAGTAATTCCAATGCAGACATAGCAAAGGGCGCCTAAGCCAAATCCTCAACAATACTATAATGTTGAGCAGCATGGGCGTTAGGATTGTAGGAATACTTACAGAGTACACCTTTGGAAGGTGGCCGTACAACGGGCTTAGTACTGGGCCTTTCAATCTGAAGAGGGCCAGAAGCAATCGGGGGAGGAGCACCATCAATGAATTCCTTCCCTGTTGCCTGACGTGGTTTGATATAATCTTTCGATTGGGTAGCAATAGAAACGAATACATGACCGTTCATCATGAAAACATGAGAGATAAAAGGGGCAGAGGATTGAGGTTTCTCTACCAATTAAGTTAGTTGTGACGGAAATGGTTCTTTGAGAACAACCAGAGTGCCTTGGGTGCCTTTGAAAAATCGACTCACCTCGGGCTGTAAGGGAAAGTCCTTGGTGTAATTCTCTTCGTCACAAATCAAACAAGGGTACTTTGGTTTGCGTTGTGAACCATCATCAACTCGAGATTTCTGAGAATCTTGTTTCGGGGCATCAGCTTTGGCTTTACCTTTGCCCTTATTTTTACCCTTGGAAGTTTTATCCGCTGGATTGGATTGGACGACATTCACCTCCGTGGTTTTACCAGAATTCGGGGGTGGCTGAGAAGTAGTATCATTGGAAGGAGTGGATTTTTTCTTCGCAGGATTTGAAGAAGACTTCCGAGAAGTCTGAGAAATGGAACCAATTATACCGTCGATGGATGGCATCGCTGGTATGGAAGTTCCAGGTCGAGGGGCATCAGGCAAGAGTCCATACAATGTGTCGGACTAAGAGTACACAAGATCAAGGTACTGGGCACGAGCGATAGCTTGTTCTTGAGTAACACACACCCCCATAGCAATGCCCTTAGCAATTGAAGCAATGAACAAGTATTGAAACAGTTAGTTAGAAGTTGATCATGAATCTCAAACTTGATCAGATGACGACGACGCCTCCATTCATGCATATGATCAAAGATATGGGTAGCTCGATCTTGCTTCAAGGAAATGAGGAGGTGTGTCCTAGTTTCATACCGAAATGGTAACTAAAAGTGCATGAGAAATGCCATGGTAAAGAGTTTAAATCTTGGAAGAAATTATGGGATAGTTCAATGTACCACTTGGAAGCGGCACCAGTGAGAGTCAGTTGGAAAATACGGATCCAAATGGAATCATCAACCCAAGAGTTAGAGTGATCCGGATTTATGTAGGAACGCAACAGAATAAACATATAACCATAAATACAGAGATGTAGTGGAAATAACACTTCATTTCATTAATATCAAAGAACTGAAATTTTCTTACAGACAGAATGGAAATAAAACTAGCTAGGGCACTGGTAGCTATCTCTGAGGAGAGATGTGGCGGCTACAGGCCTCTGAACTGAGTTACAATGAGGCTCGAGGGCCTATTTATTATTGAGAAACAATGGAGAACCCTAAACATCCCAAAAACCTAACCCTAGGAGATGAAGCGCCAAAACTATGGGCCCCGTTTGGGTAAATTGGTGTTCCAACTTCCCAGGGACGTAACTTTGGCATACTATCTCCGTTTGACGCATATGATACATCATTAGAAAGCTCTATCCGAGGACTACAGCTGTCGGGACGAATTTTATCAGAAAATTCGCTGGCGCTTTCGTACCCAAAAAACGTCGTTTAGGGCCTCAAAACAGCTCCGGAAGTTCAGGACCCGAAAAACTGCTAAAAATAGTAAGTTATGCCAAAACGGAAAAACTGAAAGGGACAATGGTGGGGGCCCAAGTGGAATAGGCGGGTGGCCACCAATATCCACCTGGATCATTCCTCCCCCCTTAGGAAGCAATGGTCCCCATTGCGTTAAGTTCCTCCATGAGATGAGGAAATTTCTGCTGAAGTTGGTCCCTGGTGAACCACTTTCCTTGGTGCAGGAGTTGGCCAGCTTTGACAACTTGATACAGTTGGATCTTATGTTGGCGAGTGTTCTTGATTTGCATGTCCATGATACAATCTGTGGTGGCCTGTTCCATGCAGTCTGGGTTTAACTCTGTTGGTGTGAGTTGTTCTGCAATGTCCAAGGTGTCCAGTAGAGGTGGGAAGTGAGGACGAAGGAAATCCACATTGAAGACTGGGTGCAGACCAAGGAATGGAGGAATACTAAGCTTGAAGGCATTGTTCCCTACAGCCTTGGTGACGGTGTACGGCCCGTATCGGAGCGGGTGAAGCTTGTGGTGGGGTCCAGTGAGGCGCTCCTTCTGCAAATGTAGCCATACTTTGTCGCCCACCTAGAAGTTGTGTGGCACCCGGTGTTGATCATGGCGCTGCTTGTACTTCGCATTGGATCTGTCCAATATATCATGAACCTGTTAGCGGATGTGTTGAATGCACTCGATGAAGCTACTTGCTTTGTCAACTTCAGACTGGACATGAGCTGAATCGGCCTGAGCAGCTGCAAATGGCATGGTTACGTCAATGGGACATAGTGGCTGGAATCCCAATCCCACCTGAAAGGGGCTATGGCCAATTGAAATGTGAAGAGCCCTGTTATAACTATGTTGTACATAGGGGAGGCTCTCGTCCCATGTGCGTGGATGCTTTGAATTGTACATGCGCAGAACAAGGAAAATTTTAAGGACGGAAAATTATTTTGAAGTTTAAAAACTTGGCGAATCTCACTAGTCCCTATTGTGAAAAATATCAAATCTCTATTGATGTATTTGTAAAATTATTAAAATTTATAATGATATTATATATATTTTCTATATAATTTTGATGATTTTTAAGGTAAAATAATTTTATATTATAAAATTTGGGCGAATCACTTTTATAAAAAAATGGAAATTGGCGAATCTTTTTTTTTGAAAAACCATGGAAAATTAGCCCACCTGCGAATATTAGCCCCTAAAATTTTCCATGGCGCAGAATGTGTACAATCATTTTGTTGACGGCCTCTGTTTGGCCATCTGTTTGGGGATGGAAAGCTGTGGACTTGGTGAGCTTTGTGTCCAACATTGACCAGAGGCTGGACCAACATGTGCTGAGGAACCTGCTATCTCGATCTGATATGATAGACTGTGGGATCCCAAAGTGCACCCACACTCGTTCAAAGAAGAGTTTAGCAGTGGCTTCTGCTGTGATATTCTTCTTACAGGCCGCCATGATGGCCATCTTCGAGAATCTGTCAACGACCACGAAAACACAGTCATTTCCATTCTTAGTAGAAGGCAGGCCCGACATGTAATCCATGGAGATGCATTCCCAAGGTCGACTAGGGGTAGGTAGTGGAGTATATAGGCCTTGCTTCTTGATGGTCGGTTTAGCAATGGCACAAGCAGTGCAGGATCTGATGTGCTTCTTGACATCCTTTCGAAGGTTCGGCCAATAGAAATACTTCTATAGTATTGCTACTATTTTCTTGACCCCGAAATGCCCAGCGACTCGACTGTAGTGTGCTTCCCATATCATCTTGGCACGCTCGCTTGAAGGAACACAAAGGTGTCCCAGGTGACATAAAAGTGCATCTTGGAGGTGAAAAATTGGAACTTGCATGCCCCCCAAGAGTGCCTTGTAAGTGTGGCCGAATTCTGGGTCACTCTCATAGAGAAGCGGCCAATCAGAAGTCTCGTGCCCACAAGAGTTGAGCACGGTGGTGAGCGCCACAATCGGTGGTCGGCTGAGGCAGTCTGCAACATTATTGGTGCTACCCTTCTTGTACTTGATGTTCAAATGAAACTGTTGCAGATATGTGGACCACTTCTGATGGCGATCATTCTGCAACTTCCCTTGTGTCTGTATGAACTGCAGGGGCCGGTGGTCTGTGTGGATGATTGCTTCCTTCCCCAAAATGTAATGCTTCCATTGTCGACAGGCTTGCACAATGGAATACATTTCTTTGTCATAGGTGGGATACTTGCGAACTTTCTCAGACAATGTCTCACTGTGATATGCCACTGGATGTCCCTGTTGAGTAAGAACTGCCCCAATAGCATAGTCGGAGGCATCTTTCTCGATCTCAAATGGCTGTTGCAAGTCTAGTAATGTGAGCACTAGGGCAGAATAGAGGCGATTTTTCAGTTCTGTGAACGCCTTCTGTTGAGGTTCTGACCAAAAGAATTTTGCTCTCGCTCCTCACTTGGTGACTTGACTCAAGGGCCAAGTGATATGAGAGAATCCCAACACGAATCTACGGTAGAAATTAGCAAGACCCAGAAAGCTGCGAAGCTCTGTTATAGTGGTTGGGGCTGGCCAATCCCGAATGACTTGGATCTTGGCTGGTTCCACATGCACCCCCCTTTCATCAATAATGTATCCCAGATATTGAACCTGGGTCAAGCCAAACGTGCACTTCTCCAAATTGGCACACAACTTGTGTTGCCGCAGTGTTTGGAGGACTTGTCGGATGTGATGAAGGTGCTCTTCCCAAGTCTTGCTGAAGATCAGAATGTCATCCAAGTACACCACTACGAATGAGTTGGTGAATGGCCGCAAGATGTCATCCATCATTCTCATGAAGGTTGCGGGAGCATTCGTCAACCCGAAAGGCATGACCAGCCATTCAAAAAGGCCTTCCTTGGCTTTGAAGGCAGTCTTCCACACATCAGAGGGTTCAATTGGTACCTGGTGATACCCAGACTTCAAGTCGATCTTACTGAAATATTTTGCACCTTGGAGTTGGTCCAGAAGGTCATCAATCCGTGGGATTGGGTACCTATTTCGGACAGTGATCTTGTTCAGCGCCCGATAGTCAATACAGAGTCTCCACGTCCCATCCTTCTTCTGTACCAACACGATCGGGCTCCCACGGGGCGATGAACTTGGTCTGATGTGACCTTTCTGCAACAGCTCCTGAATCTGCCTCTTGATTTCATCATTTTCCAGAACAGAGCGTCGATAGATCGGTCCATTGGGTAGCGGCGCACCTGGGGTCAGATCAATCGGGTGCTTGACCTGGCAGTGCGGAGGAACCCCTGTGGGTGAGGTGAAGATGTCCCCGTACTCCTCCACGACCTTATCCATTTGTTGTTGTCGTGCAGAGGGGCCCTGTCTGGAGGTCGTGGCCACGAGTCTTCTTCACGCACGGGGCGGATCATCAGAAAAACAAATTTCTTGGTTTGGGAAATGAGCTTACTGCATTGTTTTGCAGTAACAAAAGAGATAGTGGTAGGCGGCGGTACCTCTGGTATCCTGTACAGCTTATTTCCCAAAGTAACAATAACAGCACGAGGTCGAGACTCATACACAGCATGACGCTTCCACAAGTGTGGTTGTCCTAATAATACATCAGAAACATCAATAGGAGCAACGTCACATAATACCTCATCCGTGAAGGGCTTGATGCTATAGGGAAGGCGGCACTGCTGGCTGACGCGGAGATCTCGTCCTTGGTGAAGCCACCCGATGGTGTATGGATGTGGGTGAGCTGTGGTCGGCAAGCCCAACCACTTCACGACGTCTGCTGAAATGAGGTTCTTTTGGCTCCCATTGTCGACAATGAACTGTACAGGGGAGCCCTTTACCCACATCTGGGAGTGGAAGAGACGTTCCTCCTCCTCTGGATCTTCCGGTTCCTCCTTCTGGACCTTTGTAGTGGCAACAGTGGCGTTGGGCTCCGCATCAATAATCTGTTTCCCTTTTTCATTCCCCTTTTCGGGTTCTGATTCGGAGTCGGAGCATGCATCTGACTCAGAAGCCCTCATCTCGGCCACTAGCGACTGCTTGGCCCGACACTCACTTGTGTTGTGAGTGGAGCTCTTATGGAACTCACACCACTTTCCCGTGTCCTTCTTTGGCTTTACGGTGTTGTTCTTTTCTTGTGGCTTTGACGGGTTGTCTTTAGCCGCCATGCTCCGTCCTTTGTTCTGCGGTTTGGAAGCACCTTTTCCTTGCTTTTGATTCACAGATCCAAAGTCTCGCTTCTTCTGTTTGAATTTCTGCTCAATCTTGGCAGCATACCGGTATGCCGTACCAAGCGAGGAGATGTCGAGGAACTCCATTTCCTCCTGAATGTATCTATGCAAACAGCTGCGATACTTTAGCACCAAATGTTTCTCTGAATCTTTGATACCCAACTTTGTGCGCAGGGTATGGAACAGATTCGTCAGCTCATGCACATCTTGATCCCTTTGTTGTCGCAGCGTGGTCCATTGTATGTACTTGTCCTCATAGCTCCCCACGGGATAGTACTGTTCCTTGACGGTGTCTCAGAAAGAATTCCAAGTTGGTATGGCCGAGAATAGAGAGGGTTCTGTCTGGTCCTTGTTCTCATAGTAGGTTTCCCACTAGTCCTTAACATGGGGGGTAGCTTTGAGGAGTGCAAAAATAATCTTCTCCCGGTATGAAAAGTCATGAACAGAGAAATATCCTTCTAATAGATTCAACCATCTATCTACAGCATTTGCGTCTATTTGACCCTAAAAAATGGGAATGTCAAAATTTACTTGTACCTTAAAAGGAGTCACACCTCCAGAGTGGCTGCTGGATGTAGATGCGCCGCCGGTGGGCAACCGTTGAAGGATCTGAGCAAAGTTATCCATCATCGCGTTCTTTTGTTTTTCAAGGGCCTCCTCGAGCAATATTTTTATAGGATTTCCTACTCCCTCATCTTTCTCTTCGTCCCCCATGGGCATCCGTCGAGGTTTGCGAGGCTGATCTTGCAAAGGTTCCAGCAGATCAAGCCCTAGCTACTTATACCTCGACCTCGTTGGGGACATGCAAAGAAGGATCAAGAAAAAGAAAACCCCTTTGATACCACTGATCCGGATTTATGCAGGAATGCAACAGAATAAACATATAACCATAAATACAGAGATGCAGCGGAAATAACACTTCATTTCATTAATATCAAAGAACTGAAATTTGCTTACAGACAGAATGGAAATAAAACTAGCTAGGGCGCTGGTAGCTATCTTTGAGGAGAGATGTGGCGGCTACAGGCCTCTGAACTGAGTTACAATGAGGCTCGAGGGCCTATTTATTATTGAGAAATAGTGGAGAACCCTAAACATCCAAAAAACTAACCCTAGGAGATGAAGCGCCAAAACTATGGGCCCCGTTTGGATAAATTGGTGTTTCAACTTCCCAGGGACATCACTTTGGCATACTATCTCCATTTGACGCACATGATACATCATTAGAAATCTCTATCCGAGGAATGAAAATTTCGCCACAAATATCATTCTAGAACGGAATGATATTAGCTGGAGGCACGGTGCCCAAAAAACATCGTTTAGGGCCTCAAAACGGCTTCGGAAGTTCAGGACCCGAAAAACTGCTAAAAATCTTAAGTTATGCCGAAACTGAAAAACTGAAAGAGGCAATGGTGGGGGCCCAAGTGGAATAGGTGGGTGGCCACCAATATCCACTTGGATCATAGAGGAACACCAAAGATGGTAAGTCATAAATGCGCTTGGGGGTCTTCTCCGGACTTTCCCTCAAATTTGGGACAATAGCTAGGAATTTTAGTCAGAACTGGAGGCCAATACGGGTTATGAAGGATAGGACCGTTCGTCAACTTTGACACATGAGGCAGTTCCATTGTCACAAGGAAAGGTAATTGAGGATTGAAAGGCATTGCAGGTCATTGATAAAGACCAGTATTAGGATTCCACCTAGGTTGAGAGAAAGTCTGCCCCCATATGTTTTGTCCTGGAGGATTCTGTCCATAGGTGTTATAAGCCTGATAATTCTGCCCATACATGGGTTGAGGACCATGATATTTATTTTGAGAATACCACTGAGGTATTTTCTGGGCAACATATGGATTTTGTTGTGGAATGTAAGCATTGCCTAGAGGTGGATTATACACCATCTGGGATTGACCTTGAGGAACATAAGTAACGCCTTGGGGCACACTATATACCATCTGAGATTGACCTTGAGGAATGTAAGTGGCGTCTTGAGGCTGAACAGGTTGTCCCTGGGGTGCAGGTTGATCCAAATACTGTGGTTGGACACGCTGTCCCTGCAGAGTAGGTTGGCCCGATGGTTGGGATTGGCTAGGTTGCCCCTGAAAACTAGGTTGACCCGGCGCAGGACCGTAGGGTTGTCCTTGTTGTACAAAAATTTTGCCTTGCTGAACGTAAGGCTAGTGTTGTTTCACAAAATGTTGTCCCTGTGGTGGATAGATTTTCTCCCTGGGAACATAAGACGATCCCTGTTGAACATGAGGTTGACCAGAAGGACCATCGGGTTGTCCTTATTGGACTGAAGGTTGTCCCTATAAGGGTTGTCCTTGCGGACCATAAGGTTTCCCCTACGGACCAGAGGGTTGTCCCTGTTGGATTGAAGGTTGTCCTTGTAAGGGTTTTCCTTGTGGGCCATAGAGTTGTCCCGGTTGGTAAACGGTTTGATTAGGATCAATCAGAGGCAAATAGACGGGATTACCATACACGTCATAATGATGTGGAGGATTACTAGAAGTTTGCAGCTGGTGAGAACCCTGAGGAGCGGAATTCTGCTGCTGAGGACCCTGAGAGGTGGAATACTATTGTTGAAGGGCCAACAGATACTGATCGAATGTATAACCGCTAGGAATGGAAGTAGAAGCGATAGGCGCACTACTAGTAGGTTGGGATCCTACAACGTGAGGTTTTGATCCACTTATGGCGGGCCTAACAGGTATTGCGGGATTGACAAAAATGGACCTACGAACAACAGAAGACGTTGATGGCGGCTGAGTCATACTAACAAACGGTGCAGATGAAGCCACACAGACAGTGGGCTGGAAAGGAACAGACATAACAATCAATACTGAGACAACTGAGCTTTCCGAGGGAGTCCGTGTATCAAACCATATCAGGTTTTGATACAACGATGCAATGCTAGAAATGATCTGACCTAAAGTACGATAACCATGCAGAAGAGATACTGGCTGTGAGGAAGGTTGACCTGAGATTGAAGGACAGTTCTCGGGAGGGAACTGATGATCCCCTGTAGAGACATAATGTAGGAATTTACAGGGTAAGTTCCGTAGATCAAGAACCAAAGGTCACCACTCACAAACAGATCACAAATCAGTACACCAGTGTAATCACGTGGTTAAAACCCTCAAAGAGGGAAACAATCCATGACCTGAGCCAACGCGACCACTTTAGGCAATTTATTAATATAAAAAGAAAGGTTACATATGTTTCTCTCATAAACGGTTACCAGACAAATGACCATCCATGCTCTTTAAATAGAGATCATGGACCAATCGGGTGCTAAACCACAGATCAAGTGTCGTTAATACCGAGGAGAGAGATAACCGTCAGATCACTACAAATCGTGACCGTCGGATTATAAGTTACAAATGTACATGGTAAAGAAACACACTTTACCTAACTCTACACTAGGCTAAGTTATTCTTAACTATTTACTATGTGTTGGAATATCCTAACATCCCCCCTTAAGAACAAATTGGGATAGGATTGAAGGATTTACAAAGGTGACACAAAAGGAGCCTATTTCCTATGTGTTGAAATATCCTAACATCCCCCCTTAAGAAAAACTTGGGATAGGATTGAAGGATTTACAAAAGTGACACAATAGGAGAAGGAAGGAGGCATTAGAGCTTATCCCTCCTTAATGACAACTTTCCTGAACTCCAAGCATGGATCAAAGTTTAGTAAACTTCGCTTCTGTGAGAGCCTTTGTAAAGGTACCGGCTACCCAAGTTATGATAGTTCAGATCTGGAGGTATAAAGCATATGTTTTGCAGTTATATTTGTTAATAGTTATGCTTATTTCGGTTCCCTTTGTTTATTTTCGGCTTTAGGTTTTATTTATTTACCGGATCTATACCCTCTTCTATGTGTATGCTCTTTGCTCTGCGCTGCGTGTGATCTCGGCAAATCAGAAACAGGAAAAGGGATTTTTTTGCTATGTATGCTCTTTTCCCGCGTCTTTGTGCGATCTCGAGAAATCAGAAATAGTGAAAAAATTGATAGTTGTCGGTAAAGCTAACTGAATTCTAACATTTTGCCGTAAGGCTTGCATTTCATTTTTTTCTTTGCTTAGTTTTTGTGTTTTTTTGTGCAGGAAAAGCCACGCACAACGAAGAGTAAAAAAAAGAAAAAAAAAAGAAAGAAAAGAAAAGGAAAGAAAAGTCCTTACTCCTTTCAAACAATAACATAATCCTTTTACTATCTCACTTGGTGAGGAGTTAGTTTATGAGAATAGAGGTCTTGGGTTCAAGTCTCATTCTCAAGCTTCTTTTGTAAAAAGTTTTTGTTAAAAGGCGTGGATTTACAAAAAAAAACGCATTTCATCCCGTTCCCGTAACTATTCGGCATCTTCAACTCATTTTTTCAAAAATTCATAACTTCTTCATCTGGAAGCCATTTTTCGAGCTGATTTTTTTTAAACGGCCTAATTTTTCGAGATCTTTCCATTGGAGTAGTTAGTTTCAACTTTTATTAGCTTCAAGTTTTCAAAAAAAATGGAAAGTGCATGCCCGATTATTCTTAACAACACCAATTATTTCCAATGGCTACCTCACATGGTAGATATACTTAGAAGTAAAGGGCTTTATAGAATAGCCACAAAAGTAGAAACTAAACCTTTTGATGATGATAAAGTCGCTAAATGGGAAAATAAACAAGATCAAGCACGAGGGTTGATAGGAATGTCCATTGCTCAAGATCTTCGATTTCATATCCTTGAGATTGACACCCCTCATGAAGCCTTGGACAAACTAAATACTGTCTTTGGCATTCAAAATCAAATCAGGGCCCATCAGCTTGAAAATGAGTTGCTTACATTGGACCCCAATAATTTCTCCTCTATTGAAGAATTTTTTTCCAAATTTAAGACCCTTGGACTTCTTTTAGAAGGCTATAAGGTCAAAAAGGAAGATATAGCCTCATCTATTGCATTCTTGCTAAGCTTGGCCCTGCATACTCTGTATTTGTTTCCACCTTCCATTCCACTAGAGAAGCCATCATTTCTTTAGGAACCACCTACAAGAATCCCTCTTTTGATTCCTTTTGTGATTCTTTGATAAGAGAGCAAGAAAAAATATTACACCTTGGTCTTATCACTCCTAGAAATGCTTCTAAGAAAGCCTTAGCAGCCCAACAACAATCATATAAAAAGAATCCCAAGAAGTAGTATCCTAAAAAAATTGGTCCGAAACCAAACAAAGGTCCTAAGAAATTTCAGCAGCAAATTGAAAAAGCAACTCACCAAAATGATAAGGAAAATAAAAACAAAGGGAAGAAGACTGATAGACATTGCAACTTTTGTAATCGTGATGGCCATATAAAGTCCAAATGTTTTAAGAAGATGGAAGCCTTAGAAGCAGCAATGAAGAAGCACAACATAAATTTGGAGCACTCTTCACCTTCATCTTCAGGAATGGCACTTTCTGCTTGTGGTTGTCAAGCATTAAGATCTGGTTATGCATTAAATGTAACTTCCTCTTCTCATTCTCATGAGTGGCTCATTGATTCTGGAGCTTCTTATCACATGGCCAAAAATAAAGCCATGTTTTCTTCTTTGAATGATTGTAACACCAAAAATATTTATTTTGGTGATGATAGATCTCTTAGTGTTGTAGGATCTAGAACCATTCATCTTGATAATGATCAGTTTAATGATGTACTATGTGTTCCTACCTTGTCATGCAACCTTCTCTCTATTTATCAGATAACTCAGTCAGGTGAAGGGAAAATAGTAGAATTCTCACCTCATGATGTTGTAATCAAGGACCTCAAAGATCCTAAACATATTTTAGCTACTGGCATTGCTGATGATTCCACAAGGTTGTATAATTTTGACAACTTTGGGTCATCATCTCTTCCCTCGGTTTTTGTTGCTCATAATGATGATGTGAGCAAACTTTGGCATGAGCGATTTGGTCACTTAAACTATCGCTCTCTTCAAACTCTATGTAAGGAAAATATGGTGACGGGCCTTCCTATGGTATCTTGCCGAGATGGTGTTTGCTCCGGATGTGTACTCGAAAAACATCATCGGGATAGTTTTGACAAACGTGCCTCTTGGCACGCTTCAGCCCCTTTGCAGCTTGTGCACAGTGATTTATGTGGTCCACTTCCTGTTGTTTCTTTCTCTGGTTGCAAGTACTTCTTAAATTTCATTGATGATTTTTCCAGACGCACTTGGGTATACTTCTTAAAACTCAAGAGTGAAGTTTTTAACATGTTCTTGGCCTTTAAGGCCTTTGTTGAGAAACAATCCGGACATCAAATTCTTAAGTTAAGATCAGACAATGGAGGAGAATATGTTAACAACAAATTTATCAACTTCTGCACTGAGCATGGCATTCAATTGCAACATACCGTTCCATATACTCCACAACAAAATGGTGTAGCTGAAAGGAAGAATCGCACCTTAAAATAAATGGCTAATTGTATGCTTCAATCTAAAGGACTTGGTCTTAATTTTTGGGGAGAAGCCATTAACTGTGCAAATTACATAGTAAATCACACTCCTACTAAGGTTTTAAAGAATATAAGTACAGAAGAATCTTGGAGCTCAATCAAACCAGATGTAAGTCACTTTCATGTTTTTGGAAGTGATGCTTGGGCCCATATTCCAGATGCGAAACATAAAGCCTTATAACCTAAGAGTTAAAAATTCATTTTTGTTGGATATTATGAACACGTCAAAGGATATTGACTTCTTCAACCAAAATACAAAAATATAATCATTAGAAGAGATGTAAAATTTGATGAAAATATATTGGCCTGCGAGCCTAGTTCGGTGGGTGTGCCACCTTTGGCCTGCGAGCCTGATTCGGCATATGTGCCGCCTCTCTCCCTCCCTTCTATTTTTAATAGCATTCCTACTAGTTCAAATGATGACAACGAGGATGAAAATCCTCCTCCACCTCTTGAAATTGTTCCTTTTACTCCATCGCTTCCAAAATGGGTCTGCTCTACTCGGGATGCAGCAGGTTCTCTTGCAGGTAACCTTGCTGATTGACAACGTACACGTTCTCAATTTGAAAGAGCCTCTTCCTTATTGGCTCAAGTTCTAGAAAATCCTGATCCAAAAACCTTTGAAAAAGACTCTGGTCATCTAGATTGGGATGAAGCTATGAATGAAGAATATTGTTCCTTATTGGAGAATGACACTTGGGTTCTTGTTCCTTTTCCAAAAGGAAGAAAACTTTTCAGATGCAGATGGGTTTACAAAACAAAGTTTGGACCAGATGGAAAAGTGGATAGACATAAAGCTCGTCTTGTCGCTAAAGTATTTTCACAAGTTGAAGGCATTGACTATACTGAAACCTTCTCCCCTATTACCAAAATGAATTCTATCCACCTTGTTCTTTCCCTTGCTGCCTCCTTTAAATGGGAAGTCCATCAAATGGATGTTAAATCTGCCTTCTTACATGGAGATTTTCATGAAGAAATCTACATGGAACAACCCCTTGGCTTTATCCAAAAAGACTCCAGCTTTGTTTTTCACCTTAGGAAGTCTCTCTATGGTCTCAAAAAGCTCCTCGAGCTTGGTATGCCAAAATGGATAGATTTCTCTTAGATAATGGATTTTCTAGGTGTCATTCTGACAACATTGTCTACAACAAGAAAGTGGGTAAGTCCTTCACCATCTTTGTTCTTTATGTTGATGATCTTATCCTTACTGGTAGTGATCCAAACCATATAAACCATGTGAAGTCTAGCCTCAAAAAGAAGTTTGAAATGACACACTTAGGACACTTGCATTATTTCATTGGTCTTCAAGTCTTGCAATCCAAGGAAGGCATTACCCTCTCTCAGTCCAAGTATGCCTGTGATCTTCTACACCACTTTCACATGGAAGACTGTAAGCTAACCGCTTCTCCCTTTCAGTCTGGAGTCAAGCTTTCAGTCACCTGTACTACCCCTGAAGTTGATGCAACCTTATATCATCAACTTGTTGGTAAACTTTTGTATCTAACCCATACCCGTCCTGACCTTTCCTTTGTCGTTGGTCTTGTCACTCAGTTTATGCACCCACCTCATAAAAGTCACTGGAAATCAGCTAAAAGAATACTTCGATATATTCGAGGGACAGTTTAGTTTAGGATTCATTACAGTGCAGAAGCATCTCCATTGTTGATTGGTTTCACTGATTCTGATTGGGCTGGTGACCCTGATGATCGAAATTCTACTGCAGGATATGTATTCACTCTTGGTTCGGGACCTATTACTTGGTCTTGTAAGAAACAAAGTGCCATCTCTCTTTCTTCAGTAGAAGTGGAGTATCGTGGTGCAGTTGAAGCCAGCAAGGAAGCCATGTGGCTTCGTCAGATCTTGTCTGAATTTTGTCTTCATCAGCAGCATCCAACTACACTTTGTTGTGATAATCAGAGTGCCATTCAGCTGTGTAAAGATCCAGTTCAGCATCAGCATATGAAACACATTGACTCCACATACACTTCATCAGAAAGCTCATTCATGATCGTGTTCTTGAAGTGCAGTATTGTCCAACCAATGATCAAGTAGTCGATATCTTTAGAAAGGCTCTCACAGAAGCGAAGTTTACCAAACTTCGATCCATGCTTGGAGTTTAGGAAATATCTTCACTACTGATGGGACTCAAAGAATCCATGTCGGATGAAGCCATTTGATCGTCGAACAGACGACGAGCAGTGACAAGTAAAGTAGTAGCTAATAAAGATGGTTCTGAAGTAAGAGGAGGAAATTCTTCCTCGTTCCCAAAACTAGACCAAGCGTCTTGAGGTTGCCAATTGATATCAAATGGCTCTTCAAGAGGAGATCAGGTAGTGAGAGGTAAGATACTCGAAAGAATAGACTTTCAAAAATCGACAGACCTAGTGGGCTGAGATGCTTCTGGAGAAACTTCAAGAGAAGGATCACCACTAGGCGGTAATGAAGAGGACGACGAAACTGGTGATTTTGCCATGGTGACTGCGTCTCAAAACATAAGAGAACCGAGATGACCAATTCAGGGCTTCAAGATCAAAACTAAGGAATCACTTAAGAACAAGCCAAGAAAATATCTTTAACAGACATGTGATCATAGGAAATTAATTTTATGACACTAAAACAAAACTCTGCCTTTTCATATTTTAAGAGTCAAGAAACAAACAAAATATGAATCTAGTCACTTTCAGGTTGAAACAAGCGTCAAAGGACAAGTGCTCGAGGATCTTTTCAATTTTAGAGAGTCATGAAAAGACCAAAATGACTACTCAGGAAATATAAGCAAGACTGTGTACCAAGTTTCCTTGAACTGAAATATACACCTTGGTGATCAAATGAAAGAGAAATAACGAAGGACTTGAAGTACGTGCAGGCAGTCTCCCCGAATGCTGTGTTCGGAGTACAACGGTTACAGGGCGGCAGACTCGGCTTCCTATGGATAAAGGATTGCAGCCTATGAGGGTCTTCGTTTATATACTCGACAGTACAGGGAGCACAAGTCCGTGCTAGCCCTGTCTAAAGCCAGATGGTGAGCGACAACTACTAGGTTTAAGGACGCCGGAACATGTCACTAGCTTAGACCTCTACAATATGTGTGTTATGTTTCAATGCTTCCTTAGGTTGATTGAATTCATTTTAAAGTTTATCTTGAATTAATGTTGCGATTTCAAGGCCTTACTGAATGTGATCTCGAATTCTTAATGCACAACTATATGCAAAAGAAAATCATTCCACTTCAATGAATGCTAGCTAAGAGAGGGATAGTAATTCATAACAAAGCAACAATCAATCGAATACAGGAGAATTTTCCCTAATGCATCTAAGACAACCAAAGCAGAAAACGAAAAGCTCTTTCCTTGTTCACTAAACGCTACTAATACAAAAGAACATTTTCCATTTTCAAGCTAAGGGAAAGAATGCAAATTTTGTCTTTTTGGATGAATGAGAAGAAAAATGCACTATTACACTAAAAAGCAAAATGAACACTAGTTTTGAGCAATTCGAATGAAAATGATCTAAAACAAAGAGATCAATCCAAGACAAACATCAAACATACTCAAAACATAGATGCACTCCTTCAAGCAAAGAGGGCTTTCGAACCGGTCCACACCACCTGGAATAACCCACAACATCTGGAATAACCCGTTGGTGGCCCGTAAGGGGGCAAACTTTCACTCCTGCGAGATGCCTCTAGGTCTTGGGCCGTTAACCTATTTCCTTACGTGAGAGGAAGATGAACTCTTAGCCAAGCAGAAGCAGTTTTAGGGCATACTCGAGGCCCTAATTATCATTGCTATTGTTTAAGCTCTTAGCCAGACATAAACAATTTTATGGCATACTCAAAGTCCTAATAGTAATTGCTATTATTTAAACTTTTTCTATTTTTGTAAAAATTAAAACTCTTATTAATTTAAAAAAAATTAATATTAAATTAATATTTAACTAAATTTATAATTTTAAATTAAATTATTATTGCTACTTAAAATTATTAAAAGATCGAAATATTTTCATAAAAGTTGAGATTTCTTTATTAAAATATCGAAATAAAACATAATCCTCTTCTACTTTAATATGAAAAGATTGACGGAACCTTTTGTTTTGGTTTCCGACAAAATGAAACACTTGGAAGAGCACATATTCACGAGACACCAAAACAAATGAGAAGCATACAAAAGAAGGGAACAACGTATAAATATTCCCCTGTCCATTTTATTTAACTCTGGATAAATAAATGTTTTACACGAAAATAAAGGAAATAATGGGTTGAATACTATAATAATATATTATAATCCGTTGTGAATGTTTTCCAAATTAAATATGCAAAAACATTCGACGCTAATGTTTGTATTGGGTTTACATTTCTTTATTTTTATTAGTGATTGGATGGATGAGTGGTTGGGGTGGCATTCCCAATCCCTGTTGTTTGTCATTTTGATTGTCTTTATGCTCTTGATGTCTTTTTGGGATTAGGTTGGGTCTTGGTTATTTAATTGGATTTGCTGGACCAAATTCTTTCACTGAGGATGAACAGTGTTAAGTTAAATAGGATAGGATGAAAGCAAGGTGTTAATTTTAAATTAATTTTGGGTAAAAAAAAATAATAATTGTGAAAATTTATCATTAAAATATAGAAAGTTGAAGGTAGTTTTAAGAGATAATAACATTTCTAAGTAATGAAAAGACATAATTCTAGGTTTACAGTGGTATTTTTTTAAATATTATGTATGTTATTTTATATTAAGGTTTTGTAGTTATCATTATGTTGTTGACCTTTTTGCATAGTCTGAGTCTTTAATATTGAGTTTTTTTGGAGTATGGATATTGGTTCATCACAGGAAATCTATTACCTCCCTAGGTTCTTAGTGCATAATCTGGGTTGTCAGTTTCATATTAACTTCTTCTAACCCACGCCTATAACTTTTTTTCTAGAATTTTTCATTCCCTAGGAGATCTGATCGATGTTTTATCTTCATGACCTGGCGAGGGGTGAATTATTATCAATTTTTCTTAACTTCTCTTCCCCTAAGCGTCCAGATCCATTCCATCAAGGGGGCCAAAATGCCTATTTATTCTCATCACATCTAAGGGTCAAGCTAGTTTTTTGAGAGTTCTAGAGTTTAAGCTTGAGATTGCTATCGTTATTATAGTCATAGAAGGAAGGTAAAGGAGACTAGTTTTCCAAGCTAGAGGAGAGGTTTCCTTTCTAACTTAAAGGTATATCATGTATACATTTTGACTATTAATATAAGAATTTGATTCCCCTCTTATGTACATGTTATTATGCTTATTATATTCATGTTGTCATTTTATATGAGTGAATCTGCCCTTTGTGGAAGGAAAAATTTTCCTATTTGGTGGTGTATGTGTATAGGGTCTAGGATCAAGGTTTCTTGGATCAGGATCCTCATGTAGGGGAAAATATCTATTGGTCTACATTAGGCACAACACACGACATTAGTCTGCAAGGGTTTAGGTTCCTCCTTTCTACCTATCTTCTTGAGAAGCAGTGAAAGCATGAACATATGATGCATGTATGAGGTGAAAATTTACTTGCTTGTTTGCCACTTGAACTCATATTCATTTTGGTGATATTTAGGGAAAATATCACATATAAAAAACTCCTCGTGGTTGTGCATTCATAACCATAACATAATTGGTGCTTTCAATGAGAGCATGCTCTAGTTTTTATTGGATCTCTCCTTACCTTTGCTTTCTTGGTATTTTGTTGCTTCAATCTGATTCTTTGAGGCTATATGACCTTCTGTGCGTCTTTGTTAGCTTTATCTTCCTTAGATATGGTCATATCTCAACTTATTTTGTCTTCTTGAAGCATTTTTCTTCCCAGACATTGGTTTATAACTATTTATAGAGCATTTGACCTTACAGGCATGGATTTTATACAACTTATATGCATCTATAACATAGATTCACTTTGTTTAACATGCGTCCGTAATTGTAAATTTATTTTTTTGGGGGATTTTCCAGAGAAATTATTTTTGTCTCAGGTTTGTCTTTGTTACTACTTGTTGTAGTTCAAATCTATTACAAATCTCTCTTAGTATTTCTTAGTTGGATTAGATATTCTTATTTTGTCTTTTTATGGTTTCCCTTGAAACTTGTTTTGCCTAGATATGAAGGGTTATTCCTTAGATCTTGATTTTTCCTATTGGATATATGTTTTAGTGGTTTTTATAGTTTAGATCTACCTTAGATCTAATTTATTTCCCTTATGTTGAATTAGATATGTTTGGTTTGCAGTGTCATGGCTTCTTGAAAATAATTTTGCTTGGTTTTAGGCCTCTTGTCCTCAGGACCTTGCTCTTAATTCTATATCTACATTGTTGCTACATCTCACAACTCCAATATAGTTCATATTGCATTTGGTTTCTTACCTCTTGTTGTATTCGGTAATTTTCTTATTGTTGGGTGTTCCATTGAATTTTTGTGCTTGGTTTTACTTGCCTTCAATGGAGCTTTTGTTTTTGTTGATTGTGGCTGTGAAATATAATCTTGAAAGGTTTAATTGGGTGATTTGGATTTATTCGTTGTACCAAATTCAAAAGTTTCTTTTGCATTCCCACTCCTTTCTAGTTTTTCCTTGTATTAGGGTTTTGTTTTATACAAGTGTAGATCATTGTTTATGTTATTCTTTGAGATACATCCCTAAATCTTGATTTTCATTTCCTTTTTTTTGTTTCTCGGTTCTTTTTTTATTACTTTTGAGCGATCTTTGGTTTGAAAAACCAATTTTAGAGTTTTGAGTGTCTTTTGTTCTTGGTGGTATTTTTTCTCTCTTTTTGGTTGATTTGTTTGGGTTATTTGTTATAAGCTTAGTAAATTTCAAAAGAGTGATTATTGAGCTTGTGTGAGAAATATTTCTTTCATTTTGAAAAGGAAAAAGACTCTCTTCCCTTCTATAGCTAGACTTCATCGAATCAAAAAGAAAATATTTTGCATTATCATATAGTTGCATTAGGGTTTTTGTTAAGAGTTTATTTACACCATCTGAGTTTCACACCATTACCCTCTCAAGTAAAAAACGACCCTTAAAATTAATGCTTAATAAAATATACTCGAGACTTTTTCTTTTTCACTAGTAGCACACCAAGATTAGTTTATGTTGTGAAACCAGCTCCAAAAATAGAAGAAAAGAGATATCAACGCCTTAGAAATAAGCCACTTCGAGGAGGAAACCTCAAATACATTACATGAATGAACAATTCTTGGATGATACAAATTACAAAACCTCCTTTCTATATATAAGAGTCCATGGGGTCACAATGTAATCCTAGCCGACCTAACAATAATAATTTAAGGGCACAATAATAACAATATGGGGGTTACAGGGGTACAATAATA
Source organism: Pinus albicaulis (assembly GCA_034641835.2). NCBI lineage: Eukaryota > Viridiplantae > Streptophyta > Pinopsida > Pinales > Pinaceae > Pinus > Pinus albicaulis. Next base: position 1,299,180,727 of record CM076578.1, on the reverse strand, counting down.
ACAATAAGGGGGTTACACTAACAACAATAAGGGACTATACAAGTAATATAGGGACCTAACATGCCCCTCTCCTTCAAAAAAGTGTTGTCCTCAACGCTTGAGTAGCTCTGGGTGCTTCTGTATAAAATTCTCATCCTCCCATGTAGAATCTTCGGTGGGTAAGTTCTTCCACTTGATGAGATACTCTGAAATTGATCGATTCCGTAGCTATCGAGTTCTTGTTTCCATGACCGCTTCAAGTTCCAATATGATTTTTTCTTCCTCATCAAGTTCTGGAAATATTGTTTGAACTGGAAGATTTTCACCTATAACCTTCTTTAAGCATGAAACATGGAAAACTGGATGTACTCGCGAAGAAGCAGGAAGCTCCAATTTGTATGCCATAGTACCAATCTTTTGCAACACCTTGAAAGGACCATAGTACTTTGGCGATAATTTATTATCCTTCTTAGCTTGCTTGAGGGACATTTGTTTATATGGTTGTAGCCGTAAAAATACCCAATCTCCTACATCAAAACTTCTCTCGTTGCGATGTTGATCTGCTTGTTGTTTCATTCGATTTTGTGCCAAATTTAGGTTATCCTTTAAGAGTTGGAGAACTTCTTGCTGATGCTCGATGTGATCTTCCACTGCTTGAACCTTCGAATTTTCCCTTAAAGATGATGTGATCGATGGTGGATGATATCCATAAAGTGCGATAAATGGGGTCATTTTTGTTGCAGTATGGAAGGAAGTGTTATACCACCATTCAGCGAGAGGTAACCACTTGACCCATTGTGTTTGTTTATCAGATACAAAACAACGAAGATATCCTTCCAAACATTTATTTACTATCTCGGTTTGACCATCAGATTGAGGATGATAAGATGAGCTATGAGCTAATTGAGTACCCAAACAAGAAAATAACTCCATCCAAAAATTTCCAGTAAAAATGGGATCTCTGTCGCTCCCAATAACCCTTGGGTTTCCATGTAGCTTTTGAATTGTGTCCATAAATGTAGTAGCAACTGTACTTGCTTTAAATGGATGAGATAATGCACAAAAGTGTGCATACTTGGTAAGTCTATCAACTACCACCATGATGACACTCTTTCCTTCAGACTTAGGTAAACCTATGATAAAATCCATTGAAATCTCCTCCCAACGTTGACTTGGAATAGATAAAGGTTGTAGAAGTCCCAGGGTCTTAATTGTCTCAACTTTATTCCGCTGGCAAACCAAACATTCCGCCAAAAATTTTTGAATATCAGATTTAAGGCCATCCCAAAAAAATTCTTTCTTCACCCTGTGGTAAGTTTTTAAAAATCCTGAGTGTCCTCCTAAAGGAGAAGTGTGCAATTCCAGAAGAATCTTTTGTTTTAGTTGGGAATTATTACAAAGATATAAACGATCTTTGTACCATAAGGAATTATTTTTCCAACTAAATGTATCAGATGTACTAGGATCTTGCTGCAACTTTTGAATGAGTGTCCATACATCTTTGTCCTTCTTCCATTCATCTCTTGCTTCAGTTATCCAATCTGGTTGGATAATAGAAATGGCACAAAGCAATGCTTCCACCTCTTCATTATTTCTTGAGAGTGCATATGCAACAACATTAAGCTTTCCTTTTTTGTAGATTATTTCAAAGTCATAACCCAACATCTTTGTGACCCATTTTTGCTGCTCTTCTGAAGATAGTCTTTGTTCCAAAAGTGTTTAAGACTATCATGATCAGTTTTTACCTTGAAGTGTCTTCCCATTAGGTAAGTTCGCCATTTCTTTAGTGCATGTAGTATTGCTAACATTTTCTTCTCATAAATAGGTTTCTGTAAATACTTTCCTTTGATTGGACGACTTTCAAAAGCAATAGGTCTTCCTTCCTGCATTAAAACTGCACCAATTCCATTTCCTGAGGCATCACATTCCACAATAAAGGTTTTTGTGAAGTCTGGCGTAGCTAAGACCGGTGTTAGGCACATTTCCTCTTTAAGATGTTCAAAGGCCTTAGTTGCTTCAGGAGTCCATGAAAATGCATCTTTCTTCAATAATGTTGTTAGAGGTGCTGCTATTCTCCCATAATTCTTAACAAACTTGCGATAATACCCTGTTAACCCGAGAAATCCTCGCAACTGCTTTATGATTGTGGGGACTTTCCATTCCTTAATGGCTTTAATTTTGTTAGGGTCTACCTTAACACCCTCGTGAGATACAATATGACCCAGATATTCCACCTCTTGTACTCCAAAGAAACATTTGGATGTTTTTGCATATAATTGTTTCTCCTACAATAGTTTGAGCACACTGTCAACATGTTGAACATGATCCTTCCAAGACCTGCTGTAGATTAGTATATCATCAAAAAATACTAGCACAAATTTTCTAAGGAAGGGTTTGAAAATGGAATTCATCAACCCTTGAAATGTAGAAGGTGCATTGGTAAAGCCAAAAGGGATGACCAAAAATTCATAATGACCCTCATGAGTTCGAAATGCTGTTTTTGGAATATCTTCAGTCTTCATTCTAATTTGATGATATCCTGAGCGAAGATCCAACTTGGTAAAATAAATTGCTCCATGTAATTCATCCAATAATTCATCAATCACAGGAATGGGAAATTTGTCTTTAATGGTGAGCTTATTGAGCTCCATATAATCCGGACACATTCGCCATGATCCATCCTTCTTGTGTACCAATACTACAGGAGCAGAGAAAGAACTTTGACTAGGTTGAATTATACCCGCCTCTAACATTTCTGCAATCATACGTTCAATTTCGCTCTTTTGGACATAATGATATCTATAAGGCCTGATGTTTGGAGGAACACTTCCTGGAATCAAATGAATAGCATGATCATGATCACGAATAGGTGGGAGTCCTTTGGGAGTTTCAAAAACCTTGGAATGATTGTCCAAGACTTGTTGGAGATCTGCAGAAATAGATGATTTTGATGTTGGAACTTCTAGTGAGCATAATTGTGCGATTACGCCTCGCTGTTCTTTCTTTAGAAGCTTTGTCATGACATTAGAGCTTATTATCCTTCCTGGCTTCCCTGCAATACCCCGTAATTCGACTTCCTTTCCTTCTGAAAAAAATTTCAAGAAAAGTTCTTGAAAATTAAAAGCTTCCGTCCCCAAAGATTGTAACCATTGTACTCCTAGTACAACATCAACACCTCCCATAGGAATGGAAAGCATTGGACTAGTCAATACATATTCCCCCATGGTTAGCTTGATATTATGGCATTTTCCAGAGAAATTTATAGTTCTTCCATTTGCAACCATCACTTGACATTCTGGTGCTGGGTATAGGAAACAATTCAATTCCTTGGCTACCTTACAATGAATAAACTTATGGGTACTACCTGAATCAATCAACACAATTACCTTTTTCTTCTTGATATGTCCTTTATTTTTGAGAGTTTGAGGAGTGGTAATTCCTACCAATGCATTACACGATATGGTCAGACTCATTTCTTCCTCTACTAGGGTTGGTTCCTAGTGTATATCCTCTTCTTTTGAAGATTCTTGTTCATTTTATTCTTCCTCTTCACAGTCTATGTAAAATAATTTCTTCTCAGCACACTTATGACCTTTAGTGTATTTTCTATCACAACTGTAGCAAAGCCCTTTTGCTCTTTTTTCTTCCCATTGTTGTGGTATCAACCTTGTAGGTTGTGGAAATATAGGAGTAGCAACACTTCCATCTTTATAGAAGTGAGTGGTAGGCTTCCTTGTCGCCATAATTTTAAGTTCAATTTTTCTTTCCAACTTGAATGCCTTATCCAATGAATCAGGTTCCAAAATGCGAACTTCATGTTGGATGTTATCCTTTAAAGTACCTATGAAGTGATCAATCCTGTGTTCTTGTGGAATATCAGTTACAGTTATATTCAATTTTTGGAAGTCCTCAATGTGCTCCCCCATTGAACACTTTTGTTTGAGATTTATTGATTGGCTAAAGAAAGTGTTGCTCTTTGTATCCTCATAATGTGCTATCATTTCCTCCGTAAAAAATTGATCAAGTGACAATTTTTTTACAGGAGAAAAGCCATCGATACCATACAAATGTATTTTGTTCTAAATGTAAAGTTGCAATGCGTACCTTTTGTGTGTTTTTCACATTATTGAGATCCAAATATTGCTCCATCTGTAGTATCCATGTTACAAGATCCTTTGCATCAAAATTCCTCATATCCATTTTTGGAATATGGTGGTTCTTCCTTCCAACATTAGAGTTTATGAAATCACGATTAACATTTATTTTTTTCTCATCATGAGTTTCCTCTACTATATTTTCACCATTAGGAAAAATTTCTTGTATCAACTTTGTCAAACCTTCCATGTCTGGTTTTAGATCATTCTTCATGTTCTCCATCTTAGCTTCCATGTCATCCATCTTAGATTCCATGCCAGCTTCCATGCCATCCATCTTAGCTTTCATGCCATTCTTCAATCCATCCATCTTATATTCCACGCCTTTCTTCAAACCATCCATGTTAGTTTCCATGCTTTTCTTCAAGACTCCCATGTCATTTTTTGTTGCTCTTTGCGAGAGTGAAATTTGTTGCACTTGCTCTTGTAATTTTGATATGTCATGTTGCCATTCTTCGTCTTCATGGGTCATAGTAGATCCTTCTAAAGGCTTAATGGGTGTTTAATTATTTTTAGTGGCCATTTTAGAATCCAATACTGATATCTATTCTACAATATTCCCTTGGAATCAATTCAACTTGATTCTTCAAACAAGACTTATGCAATTTGGAAAAAAAAAATACACACCTTTTACTTGCTTTTGAGGAGCTTGATATTGAAATTGACTTATCTCTATACTTACAGATCCTCAATATTTGAAATATGGCCCTCTAGTAGTCCTCTGAAGCTTCTTTCAAATGCCATAGGTATGACTTGATTTGGATTCTTCAAGACAAATTTATGTCCAATCTCCCACAATGACCTAATTATGGACTGGTTCAGTAGAGCGAACTTGTACGACTTGCCACGTGTCACTGTTTGCTCCTTTGGCCCTGAAATTTATAGACAAGAAGCTAAATTCCATTTACTTTCAGTCGCTGTTTACAAAATTCCAATCTGATGCTTAGAGAGAGAGAGAGTTATGAAGATTTTCCCACGATCACCTCTTTGAGATGAAATTCAGGAGCCTGAAAAAGACCTAACTTCCACAGATCATATCTCAGAAAATATTGTGAACCAAGCTCTGAAATTTTGCGATGATGTTCCTCAGGTTGTTGGCTTTGTGATATAAACATTTCAGCTTCTGAAACTTTGTAGAAAAAAGGTATAGCAAAATTTCCGCGATGACCTTTTTAAGTGAAATTCAGGAGCCTGCAAAAAGTCCTAACTGCCACAGATCATATCTCTGAAAATGTTGTGAGAAAAGATCCGAAATTGTGCGAAGATGTTCCTTAGGATTTTGGCTTCGCACTCTAAAAATTTCATCTTTGGAACCTTCGTAGAAAAAAAGTCATAGCGAAAATGCCACGATGACCTATTTGGAGCAGCGAAACCCTAGAATCCAAATCTCTGATACCAAATGTTGTGAAAACAACTCCAAAAATAGAAGAAAAGAGATATCAATGCCTTAGAAATAAGCCACTTCGAGGGGGAAACCTCCAATACATTACATGAATGAAAAATTCTTGGATGATATAGATTACAAAACCTCCTTTCTATATATAGGAGTCCATGGGGCCACAATGTAATCCTAGTGGGGCCACAATGTAATCCTAGCCGACCTAACAATAATAATTTAAGGGCACAATAATAACAATATCGGGGTTACAGGGGTATAATAATAAAAATAAGGGGGTTACACTAACAATAATAATGGACTATGCTAGTAATATAGGGACCTAACAGTTTCGGCTACGGTCTTGGAATATGAGTATAAGGTTAATTACTCCAAGACCACAAAAAAAAACTTAATATCTTGAGTTAGGGAGGGAAAATCCAACTTCAGTGGCCCATTTTAGGAAGCCCTTCTAACACAAGGGTTAAGCATTAGGCTACATTGGGGTCGATAGGTTAATCTCCTCACACTATTTTGTTTTAGTGGCAGTTATATCCAGGATTTGTGATGTACTATGTGGGGGTCTCTTTTGTGCTTCAAGCTTGATACCCTGCTCGTGTGTGTAGTTATAGTTGAAGACTGTCTCCCTAGGGCGTGTTATTGTTAGTGGTGACTTTAGTGGCATGTATTAGGAGACTATCATAGGTGATGGTGAGGGGGGTGGTCCTTGTTGTACCTGGGGCATATTTTAGCCAAAGTAGCTTGGTTATCTTAGCGGGGCACTCCATTGTTGATATTTGAGTGTTAGGTGTAAGATCGAATAACCAGGTCATCGTTATAATTTTCTTAGCCATATCTTCACTCTTGACCTATGCCTTGATCAAACAGGCTCCAACAACAAGAATATCCCTTCTCTATATCTTTGGTATGTGTGTGCTTATCTGTTCGGTGTCTTTGAGAGAGTGTTGTTTGGTCCAAGCCATAGTTTAGCCATAGGAGTGTATTAATTGTCTTAATTTGATAATAAACATATATTCAACATGGCTTAGAAAAGAAACCGACGTTATCGTAAAATGTTAGGCCTTTTTCCTGAAGAGGAAGGTCCACCACCTCATAGATGTAAGTTAACTATGGTAACAAAAAACTTAGACCATACTCAGGTTGGGGAGGATAATATTTGTCCTATGGAGGAAGATCTTATAACTATTGAGGTAATTGAGGAAAGTCCTTTTCCACACTATAACCCACCTTTGAATGACCCTCTCTGCCCAGTTTTAGTACAGTTGAATCCTAGTAGTAGTGAATCATTTTCATACTTTTATTACCACATGACGAGTGAAAGTACTACTTCTACTATGGGGGAAATGGGTCCCTCTTTTCCCTCTTCATCGTTGATATCTATTGTCATTTCATCTTTACCACTAGTTAGTATGGTGGGATCCATATCTCCTTCTACCCCTCTCACATATTCATGGGGAATTCCACCAGCTAGTGTGGTGGGATCCATATCTCCTTATACCCCTCTCACATATTCATGTGGAACTCCACCAGTTATGTCTGTGATCCTGTCATGTTTTCCAGCTTTTTTTTGTGTATATGATTTCCTATAACTTTTTGTTTGGAACGATGGAAAACTCTGGTCAATCTATAGTAATTGGGAAATTTATTCCTAACTCATCTCAACCTATGAATCCTACACTTAGCATGGGAATTTTTACTTCTGGGAACAAGATGAGAAGGTCATCTCAGTGCTTCTATCGAGGTTGGGGGAAATTTATTTTTGGTAGTAATTCTCAACCTTGTTCTACTTCTATGTTTGGAGTGATGCCCTACTTTGGAGGTTCCTTTTCCTTTAGGGGGCTAGTATACCTGGGGGTTGTGACTTCCCCTAGGTAACATGCTCTCATTTTAATTAATTAAAAGGCTAAGGAAGGAACACAAATTCCATATTAATTGAGGAAGGAGGTTGCTTGAGGAATGGGTTTTTTTAAATATTAGTATTACTTGGCTAAGTCATTTTAAATGGGATGAATGTGACATAAATTAACCAGAAGAGGAAAGGAAAAGCCTAGGTATCCTTTGGCTCCAAAAATAAGTAAGAAAATGACAACAAATTAAAGGCAACATGGGTTAGGTTGTCCTGGGTGGTTGACTGGCATGGAGCTGGGAAGAAGACAGAAGATTAGTTTGTTTTGAAGGACACACACTCTCACGAACAAAAAAAAAGGAGAACACACTCTCGCATTATCTCGTGTGTGGAGGTAGTGCAGGAAAATAAAAAATGAATAATATTATAAGAAAATGTCCTCCAAGGGCGAAGGTGAGAGCACATAGAATGAATCAAACATAACTCACTATTATAAAACTCTAGAGAAATTAAACCAGCTAAAAAACCCTCACTGTGGCTTTCTAAGTGAAAGCATTATAGAGAGCAGTGGCTTACATGTAAGTCTAAAGAAACCACAGGAAGCTTGTGGATTTGTGAACATATTGGATTTGGAAGAGTCACTCGGGTGCTTGTGAGGGCTGATGAACCACTAGGAGTTTCCTTGGGGTTGAAGCTATGTTGCTTGGCTCATTGATGAACCACCTATAGGAGTGATCTCCTTACCCATCAATAGCTTATCCACTAATGAATATTCCTTAATTTGGATTCTCTTCTCTTAAAAGTGAGTTGAGACTCCTTGTATTGCGATATCCTAGCATGGATGTTTATTTTGTCTAAAGAATCAAAACAGGCTAAGTGGAAGCTCAGGTGGATGGTGGATGAAGGTTGAGTGGCCTTGTGACATCTTGTTTCATTTGTCTACATTGGTTTATTTTTCCCTCAGAAACACTCCACCTCAAGCACTAGAATCTGGCTCGGGGGTGATGGCTACAAGTAAAAATGGTTGTAGGTTGTCTAGGGTTTAGTGGAGAGTTAGACCCCCCTTCTCAGTTGCTATATCTTTTATAAGATAAGTACACTCTTATGTTTTTTGCTTGTGGTTTTTATTATTTACTTGTGTACTGCATTGAATTAAGTTCATGATAATGTTAAGGAGTGTTGTTTCTTGCATAAATTAGGAAGGCCAATGTTTTGTGTCAACATCTTATGAAATGGTTCATTTCTTATGGATATTTTGAGTTTGAGATAACTTAAGAATTCTAGAGAATAAAGAGATAGAAATATTTGTTAATGAATAATTACTCAAAATGACTTGTTAGTACCTCTTGTTATTGTGTTAATGACTAGAACATGTTAATAGTAAGTAATGTGGAATTCCTATGTAGAAAAGCTCTGGAATGTATCAGTAGAGATGTTGTATTACTGTAAAGTATCCTAATTTTGTGGATTGGTATATATGACCTATGCGTGAAAAGTTAAATGACCTATGTTAATAAAACGAGTGACTATATGGAAATTATGAAGCCAGTAAGACTTGGTTTATAAATTACAAACTCACGAGGATTAGCATTCTTACCTATACATATGTATAAATATAGTTATGTATAATTTGCAAGCTGATTTGGGCCGAGTTATTTCAATATCAATAGGGATAGCGATGGTTATTTATATATAACAGGACCTAAGGGAAGATTCACTTGAAAACCACTAGATTCAAGATATTGTGCATAGTGATCTACCAGGTTTGAGTTTCGATGCTTACGTATCGGGTGCTAAGTATCAATAGACCCATTCACATAAAACCATTGTGATTGAGCCTGTAGGTGGGGAATGGCTCCTATACCATTCATATTTAGAGTACTGCAGGTTGGATTTTAGGACATAGAGGAGCATAAAAGGTTAGAGGACCCATCGGCCATGTGATCGGGTGCATCAGTCCAAACACCTGGATAGGAGGAATTAAGGTTGTTGATGAGTGAGAACTCACGACCATTTGATAGCCTCAAAAATTTATCCCAGAAGAATTCGAGGGGAGCCCTAAGAGTAACCTCCAGGATTTTATTTTTGAGATGACTCGATGGGTGGGGTTGGTCAATGAGTGGTTTGTGTTACATTTTCTATCACCCCCAAAAAAAATGAAACATCATTTGACAAGGTTAGATAGATTCATGTGTCAAAAATTAGGTTGTAGGATTCATTTTTTATTCTTGGTCAATGGAAATATTAAATTTTTCTTGTTTTACGTTACCCTAAGGTCTAAACCCACTCATTTGAAAGCTCCCTCATGTCACATCATTCATCATTTTCTGACTTATTTCAATTTCCAATGTTTTTTGTATTGAAAGTGTCAAATTAGCCAAGAAACCACAGTTTCGTAGTGAAATAAATTGTGAAAAGTCACTTTTCGCTACGAAAGTGCTGATAGTTTTGTAGTGAAATACATTGTGAAAAGTCACTTTTCGCTACGAAAGTGCTGATAGTTTCATAGCGAAAACAGTCAAATTAACACTAAAAATGCTACGAAAGCGCAATTTTCTGTATGTCTTATCAGTCTAGCTATTAGGTGTCAGAAATCGTTGGGAAAGGGTAAGTTAGATTCTTTTCGAGTCATAGAGGGATAAAATAAAGGTACATGCCCAGGTCTGCAGTCATCATGGCTAGTTTAGGTAATGTATGAGTCATCATTGAGTCATGAGAAGACATCAAAACTTCAAATCCTTTCCTAATTTAGTCATTCTCATTTCTCATTCCTCCTTGCGTAATATTTGAGCTCCAGAGAGCTATTATACTAAGCCATAGCTGTGGCTAGTTTTTTTTTCAAAGGTTTACTTTGAACATCATCAAGCGAGGCTGTGAAAATCTTAGAGAAACCATGGCAGAGAAAAGAAGGACCAACAAGGGTAGCCAGTGTCTGAGATATGAACCTGCAGACATGAATTTGATCAATGAAGACCCAACAATAGTAGAAGCCTTCAGAAGAGTAGGTTGCCTATAGTTTTGTGAGAAATTACAGGGTGCCATGCATAGGTGTCCAAGGAGTTTGCTTTTAATTTCAGTGGAACAACCACTAAAGTGGGAATGTTCAATTTTTCCATCACACCAGAGGTTATTGTTGCTGCTACAGAGATTCCAAGAGGTTAGGAGAATTGGTTCAAAGGTTTCAATTTTAACATGGAGCAGTGCAAAGAGTTCATGAAGTCTGAGCATACTGAAATGGACCTCACCAATTCTATTCCAAGAAGTTACATAAAATACAACTATTCAAAATTGCTGCTCATCATCCAAAAGCACTTTACTTGTGAAGGGAGGTACCACAAAGTCTACTCATATCATTTAAAATTACTTCTGCACTTTACTGGTAAGATTTCCATTGATTTGCCTTTCTATTTGCATAGAAGTTTGTCAAAGATGGCAGATAAGGTCCAAGCAAAGTCTGAGGGGAGTGAGACTTCTTTATTTCATCATGGTTTAATGAAATTATTGGTCATATATGAACTTCAAAGGTTAGGCAGAGATTGGTCCTCATTCTTGTTTTTCAACGGTTTTGAGTTGGATTTTCTTACTCCTTCAAGAACTCCTAAACCTAAGAGAATTCCATCACCTTTAGCAGCAGAATAGAGCCAACCATTAGTAGCAGAACCAAGTGAACCTGTAAGAGTAGAACCAAGTGAGAAAATTATGAAGGAGCCAGATAAAATGCAGAGTCTTGACAGACCAAATGCCCCACCTGCAAAACATAAGTTAAAGGTGTTCAAACCTGCAAAATAGAAACAAACTATTAGTAAATAAGGAACCAAAAGGATGACTAGGAGTCAAACAGTGGTTTTGGAAGAGAAGACAGTGGTTGTAGAAGACAGAGCAGAAGCTAAGTGAAATCTAGAGGATATTTTACATGCCATTGACATAGAGGAAACTCCTATTGTCCAAGCTGAGTTTATAGAAGAAGGTGGGAAGAATTTAAAGAAGGCTAAATCTGCAAAGAAATTAGAATTTGAGGGAGAAGATGCAGGTTTAATATTCCAAGCAAGAAAGCCTGTGACAAGGCATGCTAGGAAGAAATTAGAGAGAAGTAAAGAAGTTCAACCACCCATTGATATAGATCAGGCACCTCAAGAGGTTATTGACCTTTCATCACCTCCAGAGAAAGATACAATCAGCAAATCAAAGAAGGGAAAAGAGAAGGTGATGGAAAAAACAGAGTTACAGTTCCTTGAAGAAAAATTGAAATTAGCCAATCATGAAATTTCTGTCATGAAAAAATAAGCAAGGAAACACAGTGTAGAGAAGACTCAATTTGAAAAAATGAAGGCAATTTGGGAAGAACAGGTTGACACTGTCTCCAAGATTTTGGATAGCACATAACAGCTCATCAAATGGACTATTATAGCAAGGAAAGAGGCCAAACATGTCAGGAGGATGAACACACAATTGAAAGCCACCAATAAAAGATTAAAATAATAGGTTAAATACCTTGAAGAGCAACTTGAACTGATTCATGAAGAGTTAGAGAAAAAAGGGCTTAAAATGACAGTTCTTGAAGAGCCAATAGCTCAACCAATTATTAATGAGGAATAAATGCCTCAAGGATCATAAGGTGAGTTGGCTTATGTTTTTTCAAGAATAATGACATGTCAAAGACAATATTTTGGCACTTACAAGGTTCAATTTTCAAAATTACACAAAAAACTGGTTTTCAACACTTTTCAGCAGTTTCGTAGCATTCCTGGGCTTGAAGGGCAGCAAAACACTACGAAAACACTGTAACTGCTCTTTTTACTTTTTGAACCAATTTTGAATGCTATCAAGAGGTGAAATTGGTGTGGGTGATGTGTTTAATGATGATGAACACTATGCGAAATTAAAAGATCAAGAATTTTGAGGTTAAATGGCATGTTTTACAACGCTACAAAAGTACGCTATGAAACTGCCTTACTTTCGTAGCGTACTGTATTTCATCCTTTTTAGAAAGTTTTGGAGCATATTTGGACATATAGAGTTTATTGAAGGGTTAAAGACCATGAAAAGAAATTATTTAGCACTCAAGGACCACGAATTGAAGAAAAAATGACAGCCAAAGTATGTGTGGAAGAAGAAGATCATTTTCCTATATAACAGGGTTTTGTTTCCTAGTTTTGAGGAGATCAGTTAAGTGGTCATAAAGTGATGAATCCCATCATCTCAATTCAAACATGTGAAAGCATACTTGTCAAAGAATGTAATTGCTTTAGTAGATAAGGTTGTTAAAGGAAATAATGAGTAGTTTGAGTCCTAATAAGAGAAGGACTGTCAAGTAGAATAGGTGTCTGTTTGTCATTAAGTTGATGTTTTATGGTTATGAAATGTTTCATTAGGAAAAAATTCAATGAATCTAGCCAGGAGGCAGATCATCTCATGATGTAACAAGTCTATTAAAGGCCATTGAGTCAAATTTGTCCAAGGTTGGAGATTTTTGGAAAAATTGCAGCTTATTGCAAATTGATTGTTTCAGCAATACAGAGATTTGTTACTCGAACAACCTGAGATTTTGAATGAGTTTTTAGTGCTTAACTATCTTATATATACCTTTTATGCATCTCATTTGCAATGGTTTTCATTTATAATACTCAAAGTTCATTCTTACAATGCTCTGGCTTCCTTTATTGATGAATTGACTGTGTATTTTCCTATTTCATGTTTGTGTGTCCTACTACTAAAAAATATGACTTGCCTCAACTTCCATGTCAAGTGCACTCACTGAATCACTGAAATGTTGACTCCATAAGCCCAATGTTTAATTACTTGCATTATTTTCAACCTATACTCATCATAAGCAATTTTTTTCCTAAATAGAGTTAGCCATCTACATCTTTACTCAATATCATTAACCCTTGAGAGAGCCCTCTCAGACTGAGGAGGCTAAGCCTCAGTCACAAGCTTGGTTTGAAACAGTTACGTGAGATTGTCTGATTAGCAGCCTATCAGGTGAAATTTTGCGATAACATTTTGGTGCGTCTGCTGGGAGCTGGAAGATTATACTTTCCCGAAATTTTGAAGCTGAACTTCTGAACATAGCAGGAGCTCAGAAGCTGATCGAGGCTGCATCTACTTTGGTGACTCGATTCAAAATTCATATGATCAAAGGTGGCTTCGAGAAGGAGACACACGAGGAGTAATCCTGACCCAGATCCACTTACCATTGTGGACAATCCAAACACCATCTCTAGAGGCAGTCAAGGCATTTATGAAATATTAGGTACTCCATTACATACGAAATCCTTGTCCTCAGAAGTTTTAAGAAGTCCTGAAGATAAAATATTTGATGATGAAATTCAGGAAGTTTTTTTAGGTTTTAAAGTGAAAAATAATTAACTGAAATTGTCTTAGACCTGTTGGGGTTCCTATTTTTTGGTAGGTTTGGCTCTACCAAAAGATAAGACAACATCAGAACCACTTGGGACCTCAAGATCTAGCCCTCCTGGGTCCAGAGAGGGACCTATCTATAAAAATCAAAGATATATATGTCTTTGAGGTTCAGTTTTAAGGTATTAGGCTAGTTATAGGCACAAGGGTTGTTGTTTTGTTTGGTTGTTGGGAAACATGAAGAAAGGGTTCACTGTAAGACGAAGAAATGGGCAGAAAGGATTTTGGCAATGGGGAGATAATTCAGATAACACTCGAGACCATTGGGCAATAGAGTCATCAAATGGTTTACTTGCAATTCAGTATCTAAAGCTTTCAAATGGGCTAGTCATATAAAACAGAGGATCTTAAAGATGATAGTGGTATGAAATGATAAGGAATGAAGGTGAATGACAAGGAAACCTTCCGAGGTGGCTACCTAGGAGCTGATCTAGGGACAGGACATGCCTTAACCATCTATGACCAAATTCCTAAAGAGGCTAACTCTTCAGACAAGGGAAAACATTAAAGATTTTAACACAAAGGTGAAGCCTGAAGATCAGAGAAAGGATTTGAACTTTCAATGCTTTGACATTCAAATTAAGGGAACTTAGAAAGGTTTAACAGCTATAAAAGGACCCTAGTGAGACAGAATCAATTCTAATCTCCCAGTATCCCAATTCCTTCAATTGAAACCAGACAAGAACATCGAGAACTGACTCTGGAATTCACACATCAGTAAGCAATGATTAACCAACTACTATACTGGTTAAATTGCCTAGAATTAGTTCTTAGATTGCAAAATTAGTAGAAAACATCAAATATCGAAGAGAAGGAAGCATTAGGGTACCATACAAGGGCATATCCTAAACCATTTTACTGATTCTTATCAGAGAAACAAAATATGATGGATTACAGAAGGAAAACATAGACAAAGGTAGGACAAATCACTGCTGCTTTAAATCAGGATCCAAAAGAAATTTATTGTCGTATTAAAGAGCAACACCAGTCATATAAAACATTTTCCAATAGCTTGATATTCAGTCTGAAATCATATCCTCAACCTATTTTACAATTATGCACACAGAACTATATCTCAAGAGAAAACAAATTACAATTCACAATTATCCAAACAACAACCTTTGCAATATGTTTTTTCATGAGTTTTATAGCTGAAAGAGAGGCAGAGGAGGTAGATAGAAATTTAAATGTAACATTAAAACAGAAGTAGAAGAAGAGGGCTTGAGGCCCATTCTGTCTTAATATCTATGCATTGATCTTCAGTACTCTTTTGGATGAAAGAGTGGTCCTTGACAGGCTGATATTAACTTCATGGGTATGTTCTTTGATGTAATTTTTGGCTACAGTACTCTGTAGTACTCTGGGGCCATTAAGGCAGTTAAATGACTTTTAGGCCTACCATACTGCATAAAAAATGCTCTGGCAACATTAGAACTTTCTGTCAGGGTGGAGACCTTTTCAGGAAATCGATGTAGAATAAAAAAAATAGTATGGGAACTTGTCCATTCACGGGAAAAAACCTTCTCCTGATGTGAGACATTGATAGGATTGTTTTTTGTGCTTTAGGCCTCATTAGGCCTTCTGTGTTAAATATAAGGTCTTCAATATGGTGCATTCGCCCTTTAAACATTGAATTAAAGCTTAAAATTTTCAATAATGGGCATTAAGCCTCTTTAATTCTTCACTGATACTCTTTGCCGCTTCTTTGACTGTATCTGTCTGTAGAAATGTAATTTTAATTACACTGGAGGTTTTAAAGAGTTAAACATTGGTCCTTTAATGAAATGTTTCATTCAAAAACCTTCCCAGGCGTTTTTTTTGCGATCTCTGGCTTGGAAAATGGCCTTCTCTACGCTCTGTGCCACCATTACAGTGACTGTGAGCAGCAATGGTTTTCACCATCTATAACCCTGAAAAAACACACAAACATGTTAAGAAATCCATGCGGGAGGGAGGATGGATGCTATGGAAGACTGTGGGGATGGCGGCGCAGCAGTGAAATCAGTGGCCGCAGGCGGAAAAATGGCGAAAATTGTTGTATAATGGTGGAAACATGATCTGATGTAGGTCTGATGGAGGAATGGTTGTGGATCGTCCGATCAGATCTGGTGGTGGTGATAAACGGTTGTGATTTGCTGGGGGGTTTCCGTTAGAAGGTTAGGTAATAAAAGTAGACCTTTAGTGTAAAACACTAAAGTTTTACCTTTGGGCGGATTACAAAGAAAAATGCATAAAATGAATGAAATTGGGCGTGGTTAAATGGTGGGACTGGTATGGTGGAGGGCGATTGATTGTGGACCATTGGATCTCAGGAGGATATCAACGGTTGGGATGATCCAATGAAATTCTGTGAAAGTCCGATGGAAAAATATGAACGAATAATGCGATGAAATGAGGACCGTAGATCTATATAGATCAATGGTCGCGACTGCATGGAATAACTGTCGGAGGCAGAAGGGGGAAGTGGTTTCTAGGAGAAAACAAATGTTTTCATGTTGCAATGGAGTGGTTTTGAATTTTTCCCAAAATAACGCGATATCACTTGTTGCCTACCACGTGTGCTTTTAAAACTGCTTTTATCGCGTAAATCTAAACTGTTAACTCTCGGACACTAAAATCATGCGATATGCACCTCAGCCGTTGGATGTAGGGCCTGGAGATCTGACGGTGCAGGATGGAGCGTGATATGGACAGTTGCGCGGTTGGTAAGGTGGGGACAGGTCAAAAGTGGGTTAGATCTCAGCCGTCAGATCTAAGGTATGGACGGTCAAGATTAAAAGAGGGAGCGGAAGGCAAAAGGGGTAAGTGAGTGAGTGGGAGAAACGAGAGCCGTTAGATCTATAGAGATCAACGTTGGAGATCTAATCACATCAGAGCAGGCAGGAGGTCAAAACTCCGAGGTCTGAACTTGCGATTTAGCGCGGACCGTCGGATTAGAAGGGAGATCGACGGTCGAGATTAGATCGGAGGGGAAATGACGGAATGCACATGAGTGGGGCGCGATTGAATCCTAGCCATTGGTTCTTGTGGATTCAACGACCAGGATTGAATTGGAGGATCACAATTGGTGGGGATAGAGGGGGCACATTAAGACTTTTGCAATTGCGATTGGAGCGGTGATAAGATGGCCGTTGGATTGTTTTTAAAATCAACGGTGGAGATAAAAATTAGAGGGTAACAAAGGAATGTTATGGGTGCGTGGCGAGATTTACGCCGACCGTTAGATCTTCACAGATTGACGGTGGAGATTTCACCCGCAGCCAATAGAACAAATCACTCTCGCATCGGAACTTTTCAGTTTACAAAGGAAAAACGCTCCCGACCAATATTCCGATTGTGATTAGCTCTGTCGGGCTTAAGGCTTGGTCTCAACACTTGGTTATATGTAGAGAAGGGGCTGGGGCCTAGACGAAAGGGGCTTAGGCCTATCATGTGGTAAAAAGTGGGTTTTAGGCCTAAAAACAGAGTTTTTTAGGGTTGAACAGAGGTTCCGGTAGGGGAAAAGAAGGGTTTAAAATCAAGTGAAGGGATTTCACATGGTTTGAAAAGAGGAATTTGATGGTTTAGAAGACTTAGGAAGGGATTTTGAGGGTTAAAGGGGAAATTTTGAGAAAGGAAAAAAGGGGTTATAATAGGGGGGTTTGCAGGGATGAAAAGGAGCAAATGGAGGCTTTCTTGAGCACAATTTTTCCATAAACAGTGAGGCTTTCTTGATGGAAACAACAGTGAAGATATTTCTAAGGCAAAAGACACAAAGAGGCTTCAAGAGTGATATGTTTTCAGAGGAAATGTATCTCTTGAAGGCTCAGAAATAAATTTAGCCACCTGTTTGCTCTGTAAAAAATTTATAGGTGGCTAACAGTGGCTCCACATGGGGATGGAATCTTCTTGAAGGTGTTAAGAACTTTAGAAAATAATCTTTGGAGTAGGCCAGATGCCTGCTACTTTACACATCTTTTCTTTCTTTAATCAGCTGCCACAACTCATGAAGACATCATATCAGCGGAAAACATTCTCCCAAATAATCTACCTACCCATCCTACAGTCCTAACATTTTTCTTCAAGGTGCATTTGAATTTGCTGACCTTCTTCAACATTTTTTTTTTATTGAAAGAAAAAAAGAAACTAATCTAATTCTACCCTTATTCCTCCATGAGACCAGATTAGACAGTTGGCCTCATAGCTTCTCTACCTATACTAATATCTGCTAGGATTAAATTGTCTAGCATATTTTTTTCTCTACATTCTACAACGGAAATTAAAAAAAAACAGTCAAACCAGGATTAGACTATCTGTTTTGCTATGGGTCCATGGCATAAATACATCTGCACATGAACTGAACTTTGCAGAAGATTAGAACCAAAATTATGAAGGCTCTGAATTGTGAAACTTTGAAGCATCCTTCTTTTCTTTGTGACTAAAGTTTTGAGCTTGTTAGAGTCACTCTTTTTGGAACTTCAAAGGTTCAAGTTTTGAGCATGTCTGAACCTCTATTTCTCTCTTTTTTGAAACATTTTTCTCTTTTTATTTAAAACAAAACACTGCAATGGTATTTACAATGGAAATGAAAACTTTAAACTGGAAATCAGCAGTAATAATGCTTGAGCATCCTGCCATTGACAGGACCCCCAAACAGATATGTACCATCTAGCTCTTGCAGAAAAAGGCATTTGGACCAATGGTGGATTGGATGATGTAAGGACCTTGCCACAAACTATCAAATTTGCCATGTTTTCCTTTGTCCTCTCCCCTAGAATCCCACTTAAGTACCTTATCTCCAATTTTGAAGTCACAAGTTTTTGTTCTCTTATCAAATAACTTCTTTATGTTCTCTTGCACTTTCAGAGCTCTGTTGTAGACTTCTTCTCTTGTCTGTTGGAGATGTATGGTTTGATTTATCCTCCTTACCATGCTGTCCTCTTATGTCTATATCTCTTGGACCAATTTAATCACTGGTACCCCTAGGCTGGTTGGAAATACTGACTCTATTCCATAAACAAGCTGATATGGGGACATCCCAATGGATTTCTTTGTAGTCAACCTGTTAGCCCATAAAGCATGGACTAACTTGTTATGCCATGACTTTTTTTTCTCTTTAAGCAGATTTTTGATGATGGTCACCAATATTTTGTTTGATGATTCAGCTAACCCATTACCTTGAGGGTAATAAATAGTAGAATGACCAAGTGCAATCTGATACCTGTGACAAAAATCAATCATCTTCTTAGATCCAAAAGCAGCAGCATTATCAGTGATTATATTTCTAGGGCAGCCAAACCTAGAGAGGATGTGGTCTTCAAGGAATTTAATGATAATAGAATCTGTGGCATTCCTAGAAGGGATGGCCTCTATCCATTTTGTGAAATAGTCTGTGGCTCTGAGAATCCATTTGTGTTGGGCCGAGGAAGCAGGATGAATATTCCCTATAAAATCTAGGCCCCACTATTGAAAGGGAGCTTCAACAGTTATAGGTTGCAATGGTAAAGGGAGGAGTTTCCTTTTGCCATAAAAAATCTGGCACTTATGGCAGGAAACTATCATCTTGTGGATATCATTGAAAAGGGTAGGCCAGTAATAGCCAACCCTGAGGATTTTGTTAGTAGTGGCTTTCCAGTTTAGATGACCCCCACACTCTCCTGCATGGAACTCATGTTTAACCCTCTCTGCTTTATTTTCAGGCAGACATTTAAGCAACAAACCATTTGCATTTTTCTAGTATAAACATTCATTTAAAATGCAATAGTTTCTAGACTTTAACTTCAGAAACCTTGCCTTAGTTTTTGATAAGCTAGGAGGGGCATTGAGATTTGTAAGCACATACAGGATATCAAAATACCAAGGAGAGTTTTGAAATTGTTCTTCAACAGTAGGATCAGGCAATCCTTCATGTTCATCCAAGGCATCTACCATATTTATGTCAAGGGCTTGCAAGTTATATTAAGCCATTAGTTGTGCTAAGCCCTGACCTTTGATAAGTTTTGTGGGTTTTATTTCCAGGTCATACTCTAATATTACAACAATCCATTTGCCCCTCTTTCCTTCTGGATCTTGGGACAAAATATATTTTACCACTATGTTAGGCACATAGGCAATGACGTGAGAATGCTGAATATACACCTTGAAGTCTTTCAAGGCCTTTACCAATGCATAGGCCTATTTTTCCATTATGTTATATTTCAAGGGTGAATCCCTCAGCGCTTTGCTGAAAAAAGCAATAGGCTGTTCCTGTCCTTCTGGATTTTTTTGCAGCAGAACTGCAGCCACTGTATGTTTGGAGGCAAAGGAGAATATAAGGAAGTCTTTTGAAAAGCCAGGGCTGATTAAGACTGGTGCCTGGGTAAGTGAATGTTTGACTAATTCAAAAGATTTTTTGGCTTCTATAGTCCATTTTAATCCTACTCCCTTTTCAACATGTTTGTCATATCTCTGAAGAGCTCTGCTAAGTTGGGAATAAACCTCCTTAAGAAGTTGATTTTCCCAATAAAGGACTGCAATTATTTTATGTTTCTCGGTTGAGTAATCTGCAGTATTCCCTCAACTCTTTTCAAGTTTATTTTAAACCCCTTCTCTGATATAATATGGCCAAGAAGCCTACCTTCTTGAAGCCCAAATACAATTTTCTTCGGATTTAAAGATAGACTGAACCTTCTACATTTCTCGAATACTCTTCTCAGATGTTTAAGATGGTCTTCATCGCTTTTGGAATAAACTGTTATGTCATCAAGGTAGATTACGATGAAGTGACCTATTTTCTTTGAAAAGGCTATGTCCATAGCTCGTTGGAAGGTTGCACCAGTGTTCATTAGTCCAAAAGGCATTTTTACGTACATAAAGGTGCCCCATGGAGTGGTGAAAGTTGTCTTAAGTTGATCTTCTGGGAGTACTAACACTTGTTTATAACTTGAAAAACCGTCTAATAGGGAGATCAGTTTTGAGCCAATTACCCTCTGTAGGATGTGTTCCATCTTGGGTAAGGGGTAATTGTCCTTAAATGATGCTCTGTTAAGGTTTCTAAAATAAATGCATAGTCTGATCTCACCTGTCTTTTTCCTCACAGCTACAAGGTTTGGGACCCAATCGGAAAACCTCACAGGCACTATGATCCCTACCTCATACATCTTCTTGATTTCCTTTTCAACCAGAGGCGGTTTTTTTGGGTTAATTCTGCGCAGTTTCTTCCTAAAGGGTTTTTAGTTTTCTTTCAATGGGATCTTGTGCTAGATGATTTCTGTATCGTAGGCCTTTAAGTCCTCATAGCTCTAGGCAAACACATCGGAAAACTCTTTAAATAACTCAATGTATTTCTTTTTAATGTTTGCTAGCAAGGAATTTTGTCATCTTAGGCTTATATTTAGTGCCTATGTTGCATTCCTCGACATCAGACTCTGTGTGTTCTATAGTGAGTTTTTTTTCTACATCGTCGAAATAAAAAAGGTCCTCTAGGGGTGCCAGTCCTCTGGGTATATTCTTATCCTTGGATTGCAACACCTCTATTTCTTCTTTTTCTACATTCTTGTATTCTTTGGTCTGAGTTCCAGGTTCTTTAGTTAACATGTTTATTTCTACGTTGTGGGGTGATTTTTATTCATCAGGGGGCTCTTCACTCAGGCAGCTTTCATTAGATTTAGAGTCTGAATCAGAGAATTCAAACTCATTCCTACCAAGTAAGAAATCCTCTATCTGCTTGTCGCCCTCAAAGACCTGCCAATATTTTTCATTATCTGGCACTGCAAGCCTATATTTTGTTTGAATGATGATCTGTTTGTCACTAGGTGATTTGTGATATGAACTAGCAAGGTAGGCTAATACATTCGCAATGATGTTCTGACTCCTAGGAACAGACACAAGTTCGTATTCTACAAAGTTTTTCAGTAAATCCATTGCATCATTTCTGTATGCTCTCAATCTAGGATGCTTCGCAGTGTATTCTCCGTTCACTTTTTTGATTACTAGCTCAGTGTCTCCATGTATAGCTATCCTTCGGGCTCTTAGTTTCTTCAATAGATTCAATCCTAGGATAAGAGCCTCATACTCTGCGATATTTTTTGTACATTTAAAGTCCAGTTTGAAGGAATGACTCTCAGCATAGTCACTCTCAGTGTTATGTAACCACACTCTCGCTCCTACATTCTTTCTAGTGCAAGACCCATCAAAGTTCATCCTCCATAAGGGATTGTTTTCAAGTTTATTGTCATTTTCTTCCCTAATGCTGGGTTCACCATTATGTTGTATTATGGGGTCTACACCGTGGTGTGGAATGTTTTGTTCTTCGGGATTTTCATGGAGTTCAACGTTATGAGTAATTTTTTGTTCGCAGTCTTGGTTTTGTTCACTTTGAATTTCTGATTCAATGCACTATTCTAACGTTTCTTCCTCGTTTTCCTTTATATCTAGAGTGGCCATTATGTCAAAATATGTGGGCTCTACTCTATTGTTTGCATCTCTATCTTCTAGCTCTGGCTCATCTGTAAATTTTTCGTTGCAAAGGATAAAGAGTCCAGATCTGTATGGACAGAGTACAGAGGTGAACTCTCAGGTTTTTCAGGGCTGCTAACCATAAAATTCATTTGTGCCTCTCTATACAGTCTTTTAAGCTGGCTAAAGATAGGGATTGTGGCATATGGCCCATCCATCTGCATTGTACCTTGCAGCTTGGCACCCCATGACCTTGAAAACATGCAATACTTAGGTGGCACATCTGCCACTACAACATCCATAACCATACACTTGGCTGGGATCTGGGTTAGGTTCACACAGAGATCTTTGATTAAGCCAAGGTATTTCACTCTGCTAGAGTCAAATGAATATAAATACTTATAGGGTTGGGTTATCTCTAGGCCTAACTTCTCCATAATTACCTTAGGCATTAGGTTGTGTGAAGCCCCAGAGTCATGCATAGCATTGTGAAGGATTTTGTCGTGGATATTGAGGCTGATATAAAAAGGAGGTACTACCCCTTCCTGAAACTTCCCTTCTATCTTTGGACCAAACAGAAGGGCTGGTTGAACATCACTTAAATTGACAGTCTCATTGTTTTCTCCTAGATTCAAAGCTTTCAAAATTTGACCTTTATATACATCATGAGTAGCCAACTCAGTGAGAGGAACATAAATTTTGATTTTGGCTATCTCACTTTCCAAATTGAAAGGATATTAACTCTTTGAAAGGCTTAATTCTGTTCTATTGGCCACCATTTTGTTAGCAAAATTAGCTTGTTGATTCTCAGTATGTACAATGTTTGAAGATGTTTTATCAGGAGCATTAGCTGCAATGCTAGTGCTGCTAGTCTCTTGACTTTGTTTACCATTATTTTGGCTATCCTTTTCTTTATTTTTCCCAGAACTCTCAGCTGCTGATTTATTACTTTCAGCAGTCACTTTAGGAGTTTTCTCAGGTCTTTTCTTGATGGTAATCTCAGAGGCCTTTGGTTTGGAAGTATCTAAGCTCTTTTTTCTCCTGAGTTCATATTTTTCTCTGATCTGCATGATGGCATTTTCAAATCCCAACCTATAGTCCTTAGATTCTAGCCCTTCCTCATCCCAATGTGAGTATGAGGTCTGATTATTTTTTGTGGAAAAGGTGTGAACTTGGTTATCTATTTCCACCATGTTTATTGTGGTTCCTTCAAACTCTTATATTATCCCCTCATCTTCATCAAGGAAGTTCTCTTGAAATGGGGGTATGACTTGTTGATTAGAGTCTCTCTGTCTGTTTGGGGGATTGTTTCTCCTATAGTTCTAGTTCTGGTTTTGATTTTGGTTTCTGTTCTGATTACTAACTATGAAAACCATTTTCTCCATCATTTTCTATAGCCTTTCCATGTTTTTGGCTAGACTGTCATATTTGGGATCCGATGTGGAAGCTGATGTGTCATCCCTATATGTCACCTTCTTCTCAGTCCTCATTCTAGCTCTTTTTTCAATCAGGTTTGCCTCTACGCTCACTGCCCCATTTTGCATATCTTCCAATGTGTTGTAATCTCTCTCCCTAAGCTGGTAGGCCATGTCAGCATCAAGTTCTTCAGGGTATTTCACCAAGGCCATTCCTTGGGGAGGCTTCATATGTGGTGGAAGGGCATTGTAAACACTGTTAAACCTTTTAGAATAGTCATGGACACTCTCTCCTATATTTCTTTTTAGATTCTTATATTCTGCTAGTATTTGGAAAGGGTTAGTATTGACTTCCCATTTGTTTATAAAGGTTTGACGTAATGAGGGGAGATCCTAGATACTATTGGGAGGTAAGCCTTTAAACCACTTCTTCACCTCTCCTCCCAAACTCTGGGAAAATATCCTCATCTTAATGGTTTCATCTTCAATTTCCATGTAGTCAAAGGCATCTTCCATTCTGTCCACATGATTTTGGGCAGTGGTAGACTCTTTTCCCGTGAAATGAGGGATTTTTGATTGATAATCATCAGGTAGTGGAGCTAAAGGCTGAGGTAGCACTAAAGGTGCATACCAGGCTGCCATGATGATATTCTGAGGAGGTAAAGGATTGTTTTGAGCAGCAGATATATGGATGACAGAAATTCTAGGACCAGAAACAAACTGTTGAGAAGATCTAGGGTGAGAGAGACCCAAGTTTTGGATAAAATGAATATTAGAGGGTGTAGATGGTGGGGTTTCTCTGTCCCTAATGTGTTGACCACTATGTGATGGTGAACTTGGAGGCTCTAAGTTAGTCTGGTCTATAGCATTGAATGAATGTGTTCTTGGTAATTGGCTTGGTGAATCAAAGTCAAATGGAGTGTCTAATAGAGCTGAAAAGTTTTCAGAGGCTGAATTTGCTCTATGAATGTGTCTGGAAATAGTTGATTTTCTAGGGGTGGGAGATTTCCTAAGAATGCTCTTAGGGTTGTCAACTATTTCAGGTGGGTTTGGGTTAGGATAAGCTCTTGTATGAATGGTTCTTGAAGCCAGTATGTTTGTCTTAAAACAAATAAGCTTAATCCTATGCGTTTCTTCTAATATGGCTAGTGTTGTAATGAAATCTGGTCTCCCAGTGGAGTCTTGTGAAAACCAAGATAATCAACAGGCCTAATGATCACTAGTGGAGTCTTTAATCATTAAGGAACTGTGGAGTCGCCAGGTAAAAGGTTTAGAATGTTTCAAGGAGTTTCACTGTCCACCACAGTTCTTAACTACCAAACCAAGGCTACTACGGTCTTCTTTGAGTTCTTAGAAGACCGTCGCCATTATGTTGGGGTTCCTATGTTTTGGTAGGTTTGGCTCTACCAAAAGATAAGACAACATCAGAACCACTTGGGACCTTAGGATCTAGCCCTCCTGGGTCCAGAGAGAGATCTCTCTATAAAAAGCAAAGATATATATGTCTTTGAGGTTTAGTTTTAAGGTATTAGGTTGGTTATAGGCACAAGGGTTGTTGTTTTGTTTGGTTGTTGGGAAACATGAAGGAAGGGTTCACTGTAAGACGAAGAAATGGGCAGAAAGGATTTTGGCAATGGGGAGATAATTCAGAGAACACTCAAGACCATTGGGCAATGGAGTCATCAAAGGGTTTACTTGAAATTCAGTATCTAAAGCTTTCAAATGGGCTAGTCATCTAAAACAAAGGATCTTAAAGATGATAGTGGGATGAAATGATAAGGAATGAAGGTGAATGACAAGGAAACCTTCCGAGGTGGCTACCTAGTAGCTGATCTAGGGATAGGACATGCCTTAACCATCTATGACCAGATTCCTAAAGAGGCTAGCTCTTTAGAAAAGGGAAAACATTAAAGATTTTAACGCAAAGGTGAAGCCCGAGGATCAGATAAAGGCTTTGAACTTTCCATGCTTTGAAATTCAACTTAAGGGAACTTAGAAAGGTTTAACAACTAGAAAAGGACCCTAGTGAGACAGAATCAATTCTAATCTCCCAGTATCCCAATTCCTTCAATTGAAACCAAACAAGAACATCGAGAACTGACTCTGGAATTCACACATCAGCAAGCAGTGATTAACCAACTACTATACTGGTTAAATTGCCTAGAATTAGTTCCTAGATTGCACAATTAGTAGAAAACATCAAATATGAGAAGAGAAGGAAGCATTAGGGTACCATAAAAGTGAATATCCTAAACCAGTTTATTGATTCTTATCAGAGAAACGAAATATGATGAATTACAGAAGGAAAACAGAGACAAAGGTAGGACAGATCACCGCTGCTTTAAATCAAGATCCAAAAGAAATTGCTTCTCGTATTAAAGAGCAACACCAGTCATATACAACATTGTCCAATAGCTTGATATTCAGTCTGAAATCATCTCCTCAGCCTATTTTATAATTATTCACATAGAACTATATCTCAAGAGAAAACAACTTGCAATTCACGATTATCCAAACAACAACCTTTACAATATGTTTTTTCATGAGTTTTATAGCTGAAAGAGAGGCAGAGGAGGTAGATAGAACTTTAAATGTAACATTAAAACAAAAGTAGAAGAAGAGGGCTTGAGGCCCATTCTGTCTTAATATCTATGCATTGATCTTCAGTACTCTTTTAGATGAAAGAGTGGTTCTTGACAGGCTGATCTTAACTTCATGGGTATGTTCTTTGATGTACTTTTCGGCCGTAGTACTCTGGGACCAGTAAGGAATTTAAATGACTTTTAGTCCTGCCATACTACATAAAAAATGCTCTGGCAACATTAGGACTTTCTGTCAGGGTGGAGACCTTCTCAGGAACTCGATGTAGAATAAAAAAAATAGTATGGGAACTTGTCCTTTCATGGGAAAAAACCTTCTGCTGATGTGAGACACTGATATGATTGTTTTTTGTGCTTTAGGCCTCATTAGGCCTTCTGTGTTAATCATAAGGTCTTCAATATGGTACATTTTCCCTTTAAACATTGAATTAAAGCTTAAAATTTTCAATAATGGGCATTAAGCCTCTTTAATTCTTCACTGATACTCTTTGCTGCTTATTTGACTGTCTCTGTCTGTAGAAATGTAATTTTAATGGTGCTAGAGGTTTTATAGAGTTAAACACTGGTCCTTTAATGAAATGTTTTGTTCAAAAACCTTCCCAGGCATTTTTTCTGCGATCTATGGCTCGGAAAATGGCCTTCTCTGCGCTCTGTGCCACCATTATAGTGACTGTGAGCAGCAACGGTTTTCACCATTTGTAACCCTGCAAAAACACACAAACATGTTAAGAAATCCATGTGGGAGGGAGGATGGATGTTGTGGAAAACTGTGGGGATGGCAGCGCAATAGTGAAATCAGTGGCCGCGGGCGGAAAAACGGTGAAAATTGCTGTATAATGGTGGAAACATGATCTGATGTAGGTCTGATGGAGGAATGGCTGTGGACCGTCCGATCAGATTTGGTGGTGGTGATCGACAGTTTTGATTTTCCAGGGATTTGCCTTTAGAAGGTTAGGCAATAAAAATAGACCTTTAGTGTAAAACACTAAAGTTTTACCTTTGGGCGGATTACAAAGAAAATGCATAAAATGAATGAAATTGGGCATGGTTAAATGGTGGGACCAGTATGGCGGAGGGAAATTGATTGTGGATCATTGGATCTCAGGAGGAGATCAATTGTTGGGATCATCCAATGAAACTCTGTGAAAGTTCGATGGAAAAATATGAACGAATAATGCGATGGAATGAAGACCATAGATCTATATAGATCAACGGTCAAGACTGCAAAGAAGAATTTTTGGAGGCAGAAGGGGGGAAGTAGTTTCCAGGAGAAAACAACTATTTTCGCATTGCAATGGAGTGGTTTTGTATTTTGCCCAAAATAACGCGATATCGCTTGCCGCCTCCCACGTGTCCTTTTAAAACCGCTTTTATTGTGTAAATCTGAGCTGTTAACTCTCGGACACTAAAATCACGCGATATGCACCTCAGCCATTGGATGTAGGGCCTGGAGATCTGATGGTGCAGGATGGAGCGCGATATGGACAGTTGTGCGGTCGGTAAGGTGGGGACAAGTCAAAAGCGGGTTAGGTCTCAACCGTCAAATCTAAGGTATGGACGATCAATATTAAAAGAGGGAGCGAAAGGCAAAAGGGGAAAGTGAGTGAGTGGGAGAAACGAGAGCGGTTAGATCTATAGAGATCAACGGTGGAGATCTAATCGCATCAAAGTAGGTAGGAGGTCAAAACTCTAACATCTGAACTTGCGATTTAGCACGGATCATCAGATCAGAAGGGAGATCGACAGTCGAGATTAGATGGCAGGGGAAACAACGGAATGCACATGAGCGGGGCGCGATCAAATCCTGGCCGTTGGTTCTTGTGGATTCAATGGCCAGGATTGAATCGGAGGATCGCAATCGGCGGGGACAGAGGTGGCACATTAAGACTTTTGCGATTTCTATTGGAGCGGTGATGCGATGGTCGTTGGATTGTTTAAAAATCAACGGTGGAGATCACAATCAGAGGGTAACAAAGGAATGTTATGGGCGCGCGGCGAGTTTTGCGCGAACCATTAGATCTTCACAGATCGAAGGTGGATATTACACCGACGGTCAATAGAACAAATCACTCTCGCATCGAAACTTTTCAGTTTACAAAGGAAAAACGCTCCCGACCAATCTTCCGATTGTGATTAGCTCTGTGGGGCTTAACGCTTGGTCTCAGCGCCCATTTGTATTAGGAGAAGGGGCTGGGGCCTAGCCGAAAGTGGCTTAGGCCTATCATATGGTAAAAAGTGGGTTTTAGGCCTAAAAACAAAGTTTTTTAGGGCTGAACAGAGGTTCTGGTAGGGGAAAAGAAGGGTTTAAAATCAAGTGAAGGGATTTCACATGGTTTGAAAAGAGGAATTTGATGGTTTAGAAGACTTCGGAAGGGATTTTGAGGGTTAAAGGGGAAATTTTTAGAAGGGAAAAAAGGGGTTATAATGGGGGGATTTGCAGGGATAAAAGGGAGCAAATGGAGGCTTTCTTGAGCACAATTTTTCCATAAACAGTGAGGCTTTCTTGATGGAAACAACAGTGAAGATATTTCTAACGAAAAAGACACAAAGAGGCTTCAAGAGTGATATGTTTTCAGAGGAAATGTATCTCTTGAAGGCTCAGAAATAAATTTAGCCACCTATTTTCTCTATCAAAAATTTATAGGTGGCTAACAAGACCTACATAGGAGAGGTATTGATACCTCAACCTTAGTAACACAGAAATATAGGGAAGAGTTTTGGGAAGCAGTCACTTTTGAGTTGCTGTTGGAATGAGAGTCTTTAGATAGGTTGAAGGAGCTTGAACCTTTTGAAATCTTGTTGAGAAGTAAAACTGGTTTTCCTCTTCCTGATTGGAGTTCAATTTTCAGTGGACAACAAAGACCAAACAACCTGTTAGTCATCAGTAATTTTTTCCTTCATAGATGACTAATTGATTTCCCTAGATTTCTAGAAGCAAAGTTCATGAACATTGTGAGTTCTAGAAATCTCACTACCTTCATCATCCTTAAAGATAGTTTTCACTATTTCATCTTTCCATCATGTCTAGCATTGCTTACCTGTCCTAGAAAAACCATTAGTGGCTTATGTCACTCTTCCTGTCTATATGCTTTCACCTTTGGCCCAAATCCTTTGTTTTTTTTTGCCTAAAAAAACACCCACTGCTACCTAAGCCCCACCAATCAAACACCTTTGTTGTGTATCCCAAGATGCTCCCAAACACTGATGGTCTCAAAATATCTCTGTAGACTCTTTAGATAAATCAAGTACATTGGATTTTGGATCTTCAATAAATCAGTCTATCATAAAATCTATCTTACACTTGATGATCCCAAATTATAAGTCTCAGTCCAAAAAACAAGTCCAAGAAAGCCTCCACTAGGTCACCTAGGGTTTCACAAAGTCATAGGATGGATTTGGTGCCCTACAAACTCTATTTATTCCTGTATGAAGAATCTGCATTTAAAGAAGAAAAGGACAGGTGATCTTGTCCAAACTGATGAAAAAGGTTATTAAAGGAAGGTTTTTGGCCTAAAATCATGAATCTTGCAAAGGGACAACTGCCCTTTGCTCACATTTCAACAAGAGGATCAAATGGCCATCAACCTGGCATAAGGTAAGGTAATGAGAAAATCATCACAAGAAGACCATTCATAACAAGAAGAAAGCAGCAAGCATATGTTTGATGAAAGTTAGGGTGTATGACTATTTTGACCAAGCGAGGATTAGTATTAGGGTTACAAGGGAAAAGGCTACCTCAACTCCTTCAAGAGCACATTGAAGACTTTTTGAAATGATGAATGAGTTTTACAAGTTTCAAAGAACTTAGAAGACAACACTATTTACTTTTTCCTAAGCAGCCCTAAAACCTAGGAGTTTGGGAAAGTTGACAAACTGATCAAAGAGTGATAACAGAACCTCCTTCATAACAACAGAGGGTTTCAAAATTTCCTCTAGGTTTTGGCAAAGAGACACTAAATCCACCTCATCAAAAGGTAAAATCGGAGGTTTTAAAGAAGATCAAAAGAGACCGAAATATCAGTTCAAGGTTTGACTTCTCAAAGAAAGGACAAATTTTTTTTTAAAGGGTCAAGGAGGCAAGCATAAGGGAAGAAATTGCCAAAGGTGGCAACTATGACAAGCATAGGTCATTATTGATAAAATGAGTTGCCCAAAAGAGAGAGTGATCAAAGGGAAGAAGTGGTGTAGGCACCTGCAAGAATAGAAGTGGCCAGCCAAAGCACAAAAATGGTTTAGAAATCTCACCTCCCTCATTGGAAAAACATCATTTGCAAACTAGGACCAAACATGTAGCTGGTTTAAGAGCAGTAAAGCCTCCAAAATGGTTTCTTTATCAAGACATATTCTGAAAAGGATGGTTAAACATGAATGCCACTTTTACAAGACTATCAAAAGGTGTTTTCCCTACAGGGAAATTGATAGGTTCAAAGCAAGAATGTTTCCAATAATAGTGGCACATCTCAAAAGACCAAGAACTGTTGATGCTTGTTACTAGGGTTTTCATACTAGGAGGTTGTTCACTATTTTAAAGAGAAAACCTGACAGAATGTGAATCAGAGTAAAAAATTTCAAATTGATCACAAATCTGCTATTTCAAGTGTTAAAATATCATAAAAAGGTTCATGTTTCCAAAAGAAGGTAAAGTGCTCTATTTGTGTTAGTTGAAGGATTTGTGAGCACAAGGAAGACATCAAGAGGCTTCCAACAAAGAAAAGAAACATATTTTTGTCAAACTATCACCTACAGGACCAAAAAGAACCAAGAGTATAGTGAGAAAAAGTAAAGGGAAATAAACTTTAGAAAGAGGTTTTGAGCTCGCAAATTTGTTTTTCAAAATACTATAAAGCCTCATTTCCTTTTTTCTTTAATCTCATTTGTCATTGCAAAAGGAGAGAAAACCGTTGGAGAGAATTTTTTGAGTGTTTTTGTGCAAGTTTGGAGAAAATTTCAGGCGCTGCGCACCGAGGTTGGCGCTACGCACTTGGCCATCGACACTATGCACAGAGGAGGCAGTGATAGTGTTATTTAACACTGCGTTGTGCACCGGGAGGGCGATGCTATGCACAGGCTCAGAAACTGCCTGACTACCCATACAATTGACCCGGTGCTGCGCTCTGACAGGCATGACAAGCCCATTTTCGTCCCGAATTGACCCGGCACTGCGCTCCAATAGGCCAGACCGACCCGACTTGAACATGCAGTCGGGAAGGCGCTACACACAGATAGCCTTTGATCCAATTTTCTCAAAAAAGGCCAAAAATTCGATTTTCTGCCTCCAAGTTTCCTCCACAAGGTTTCAACAAGGTTGGTGGCTCTTTTTCCTCACTTTCCAATTGTTCTTTTCATAATCTAGGAAGGACTTTTTGGCCTAAATATGACCAAACCCTAAGATGCATAAAAAATCAAATATTGACCATATAGGGTAAGGTTTTCATATTTGAAAGGGTTTTCCTAAGGTGCAAAGACTCTTAGTGTCAGCAAACCTGCTTCTAAGAGCTGAACACACTCCTTGAATGCTTCATATTAGCCCTCATTTGCAAAAATTTTCCCTCACATCACTTATTTGCCATCCTAGACCTAAAAACTCTCAAACAAGCTAAATACTTCTGTGCTAAAACCAGTCACGATCTCTGAAGAAGAGATTCATATCAGCAGTGATGAAGGCCAAAGGCCTACCAAGCCAAAACACAAGGGAGGAAGGGTCAATAGGTTTTAGCCCTTAGACACCATTCAAATCACTTCTTCTCCCATGATCCTTGCATGGTTTCAGGATGTTGGGTGTTATCAGTTTTGTGAGAAGATTAAACAAGTCCAAATCCACTCAGACTTGACTAGGTTGTTCATCCTCAGTTTACAAAATCACCAAGTCAACCTTGTAGAAGTGAATTTTGAGCTCTCATCTGAATCCATTTCTAAAGCCACAAGAACTCTAGATGTTGTTGAAAGATGGTTTAAACCAAAGAAATTGGACTTGATCTATTGTGAGCCCTACCTAAAACCTAGCTGTCAACAAGGTTGCAAGGTTGTCTTCCCCTTTTCCCACCTGCTAGAGAGGTATTCCCTATTGATGAGGCAGATTATAAAGTACTTCACCTGTGAGGGGAGGTACTCTAGGGTTTATTCTTATCACATAAGGCTTCTGATGCACTTCACCAGGGTTAAATTAATGAACCTACCATACTATCTATACCAGAGCATTGACAAAATGGCTTCAGCGGTCAAGAAGAGGAGTTATGCCCACCAAATGCAGAGCCTTTTTCACCACTCCTTGGTAAAGATGATTGTTTTACACCAGCTGGAGGAGCAAGGAATCCATTGGGAAGTTTTTATCTCACATGATGTATTTTCCAATCCCCAAGCCTTCATTCAGCAAAATTTTCCTTCCATTTCACATCGACATACCTCCATTCCTCCTTGATCTCCACGTATGCCTTATCCAAAAATAAATTCACCTCCTATCCCTTCTCCTAATGCATCAAGTGAAGGAGCTAACAGTAGCCCTAATGAGGAGAAAACAAATGACAATGGAAAGGAAAAGGACAGTGAGGTAGAAACAGAGGTAGATGAAGAAAACAAGGAAGAGGATAGCAGTGCTAAAGAAAAATATGATGGCAGTAGCCATGAAAAAAAAACAAACAACAGTGAGGAAGAGGCAGAATCTATTAAGGAAGACCAAGAGGATGATGATAGCATGGAAGAAAGTGAAGAAAATGAGGCAAGGGAAGAAAACAATAATGCAAGTACAGAGCTTAATCAAGAAGATGAAAGTGATGAAAATGAGGAAAACAATGGGGCAGAAACAGAGCCTAATGATGAAGAAAATTATGATGACATGGAAGAGGAAGATCAAGATGACAGCCAAGAGGATTATGAAAATAACAAAGAAGATGATAGTCAGTAGGAAGGTGCAAAAGATAGTGATGAATTTGAGCATGATAGTGAGCTCAATGACACTGAAAAAGGTGATGAAAACAATGAAGGAAATGAAAATGACTAGATAGAGGGGGAGGATGAAGAAATTGAAGACCAAGAGCAGTCAAATTATGAGGCTGAAACAGAAATTGAAGGGGCAGGCATTGACCAAGACAATAGCACCAAGGATACAATCAGTGATGAGCAAGAAAATAGTCATGACAGTCATGACAACTGTCATGACTGTCATGACACTAATCAGCCTCCAAATGACCAAGTAGCTCAAAGTAACAGTGCAGAAAGTGACAGAGAAGAAGACCTCAGTGAAGGATAGAGCCAAAATGAGGAAAGTGAGGAAGGTAGTGGTCAGTTTGAGAACCAAGATGACAGTGAAGAAAACAATGAGGAAAACAAGGATGATGATGAGGTTTAAGGTCAAGAAATTAGTGACCCAATGGAGCATGAAGTCACTCATGAAAGCCATGACAAAGATGAAAAGGCTTGTGACTTCATCAAGGATCAAGACACCCTCATCACTCCTCTCACATGCACCTACCATAGAGGCAAAAGAGATGTGTTTGCTGCCTCAAAAAGGTAAAGGGTCATATCTCCTCCAGTTACCATACACAAAGACAAAGGCAAGGAAAATATGGACAAAGGTGAGCAACAGGTCAAAGTAAGGAGAAGAAAAAAGATCATGAAGACTTCTCAAGGGCCTCAATTCATTGATTTAGACATTGAAAATGAGGACAAAGAGATGAACACAAGGTTGCTTCTCTTGGAGAAAGATGTACAACTTCAGGAGTGGGAAAGAGACTTTGAGATGGCACAACGTGTCATCCACTATTACAAAGAGGAGCATCAACATTTCAAGGAGGTGAAGGGAGGCCTTGCCCTACAAAAGAAAATGACAAAGCATTATGCAAGGAAGAACATGCTTGCTTGTGCCAAACTGAGGAAGGCCCTCATGGAGCTTGAAGAACTAAAAATAGCCAATGTGCAGGACAACATTGGAATTTTGGCTGAGGATTCTCAACAAGTGTCCAAGACCTCTTGAGGTACCTCTCCACAAATTTTGAGGCAAATTGGACAACTTTTTGTTTTTTCCAAATTTTGACCCCTATTTGCGCAGCACCCTAGGCGCTACACACCAAATTGGTGCATCCTTAGCTCTCAAAGTTTACATTTTTGGATATCTCACATCACCAGGAGTTTTCTCACCAATTTTCAGATCATTTGGAGCATTTTTACCCCCTCAAAAGGTCAAAAAACATAAACAAATTGACCTTTCTGCCTCATTTTCAGACCAGGTGTTGCGCACAGAGAAGTTTTGGGAGATTTAATTTTTGGATAGGTAAATGGCATCCAATCAGCATAACTCAAGAATTTCTGGAAAGTAGACTCATCAGGCTTTCCAATGAGCCATCACAGAGCCAAATCCAGTGTCGGGAAGGGGTCCAAAACATAGCTGCAAGAGACCCTATTTTCTGCTGAAGTGGCACTAGGCACAGAGGCTGCCTAGTGTGTTTTGTTGCCTAGTGTGTTTTGGACCAAAAGTAAAAAAAACACACTCATTTATTGCAAATAGATATTTTTGATTTTTCTGAGGCAAATTAAGCTATAATTAGGTGCAAATAGTTATTTTAGCATTTATTTCTTGAGATATTATGTGCCTTGGGCCTTGCATGGTGTGTTGGCCATAAATGATATTTATGACTATATTTGACATTTTCCTACCACATTTAGGGTTTTAGTCCTCATTTTCTTCATAAATAGAGCATGAGGCCCCTATGTATTTTGTTGGAATTTGATGAGCTTGAAGAGCAATATACATGGTTTCATGAGCTTGGAGAAGAAATTGGTTTTGTGAAGTGGATGAATGGCTTGTTTGGCTTGATGATGGAGAAGCTTGTTTGCAGGATTCCATAGCTTGGTGAATGGTGATGTCTTCCTAATTCATCTATTGTTTCCTTTTTTATCATTATGTTTCATTTTTCTTGGCTGCTATTGAAAATAAAAGTATAGGTTGAGACATGTTCTTTGAGACACCTCAGTCCTCCTGTTTGTTATAGCTTTTATGTTTTCTCTTTTGGCCATCTTAAGGAATTCTTGACTGCTCCTTAAGTCCACCAATTTTTTTTGTTTGTTTCATGTATGGTTAGTATGCTAGCTTACAATTATGATTCATGGTATGCCCTGCTTATTTGAAGTTTTCAAAACCTTATCTTGAAGCCTTTATGTGAAATATTGATTGTTAGGTTAAGTCAAAGAGGTCTCGTTCGATCTTGCCCTTTGTCCATGCTTGAAAAATTGTTTCAGAGTTCCCAATAACTTGATATATGCTATTTAGGAGTTCCCTCTACATAAATTGAGTTATTTTTATTGTCTTATGTGTTTTCCAAAAATCTGAGGGTGATTTTCTAAAGTTAGAAGCTCTTATGCTTTCTATGTATCACTGGAATGTTTCTCTTGGATGTTTATTAGTTTAGATTATGGTTTAGTGAGCTTAATGGTTTTCCCTACCTTATGGATTGTAACTTTTAAACTATATATGTTAAATATCTCTTAGTATTTTCCAAAATTAATGTTCACTACATCTCATACATCACCTTAAGGATCCATTGACCTTGCTAAATCAGCCCTGCAACACACTCTGTTTCATCATTTAGACACTCTTGAATTTCACTTGACTCCATAGCCCAATGGCTTTGACATAATCTCTCTCCACCTATTCCATTTGACCATATTACCCAACCAAAACAATCAACAAACCCTACACCTAATAATTAGCCTAAAATCAAAACCCTAGAGCAAAAAGAACACATCCTTTGCACCCAATAGAGAGATCCCTATCTGAGTCCAGGAAAGCTAGGTCCTCAGACTCCAAAGCTTAGTTCCATGTTACCCTGTCATTTGGTCTTCCAATTTGCCAAATCACGGGACCCTAACATTCTGGCAATCACGATGGGACCTTCTAAGTGTATAGTTCCTTGAAAACCTCTTAAAGCTCTTTAGACCCTCATTTTTTACTTAGAAAACTAGTGAATCTGCCACCTCATCGCCACACTAACATTTTGGCGTTCACGGTGGGACCTTTTGAGTATATAGTTTCTTAGAAAAATCCTATAGACTCATTTAAACCTTCTATTGAGCTTAGAAAACTGACTAATAGTACCAGGTGGCTCATCTGCTACCTCGTCACCACACTAACACAATGGTGATCATGATGGGCCTTCTGAATTAGTGACAAACTGAGTAACCCTTAGGACTTTAGATATGCTCATCAAATCATTAAGAGCACCCACTATCAACCAAAGAGTAGACTCTATTTTTTTTTATCATCCAAGAAAAATGATGACTTAGTTATAGGACACTCTCACAAACTTCAAGAGACTCATAAAACCCCAAAAATCCCTTATATTAGTTTTTTGTTAGTTATTGGTGGTGGACCATAAACATACATCCTTAAAAAAGCAAAAATATCCACCTGGCGACTCCACTAGCCTCCAGTAGGCCTATTACTTAATTAGCACTCATTTTACTTCCTAGATTTGTTTCACACCAACCCTAAGAAGTTTATGAACCCATTAATATACTGTAATAAGTACCAAGAATTAAGAGAGGTTAGCCTTTAGAAACAATCCTAAACACTTTCAACCTTTCTGAATTTTGAAATTTGAAATCTGGCTTCACATAGGATTAGTACTAGATCTCATCCAGACCCAAACCCTCCCAACATAGTTGATGACCCAGAGAATATTTTGTGGCAGACTTCTAGATCTGGAGACTTAACCACTATTAGGACCATCCATAGAACAAGCTCTGTACCTGAAAATCTCACAGCTTTGCAAGATCCCCAGTTTGACTTGCACCATACCAAGAACCTCTTCAGAAACAAGTCTCAAACTAATATTGACCAAACTGACCTTGAACCCTTATATTTGCACCAGAGTTTGAGTAGAGAAACGTCTCCTTCCACACCACCTGACTTTCAGCTTCTCCATCACTTCAACTCTTTCCATACTAAGTTTACTCAAAATCAGTTTGTTGGTCCAAGTACTTCCACCACACCCATCCATACCACTACTGTGCAAACCACACCACTTCATCCTACACCCCCTATCACAAACCCACCTCTTGTAAATCCTCCATTAGCTCCCATCATGGCAGATTGGTATGCACCTTTGGTCTTACCTCAAACCCTAATACCTTTACCAAATG
This sequence comes from Pinus albicaulis, assembly GCA_034641835.2. NCBI lineage: Eukaryota > Viridiplantae > Streptophyta > Pinopsida > Pinales > Pinaceae > Pinus > Pinus albicaulis. The sequence continues at coordinate 1,299,143,369 of CM076578.1, read as the reverse complement.
ACTATTAGTCCAAGATCCCTCATTTCACCGAGGTTGAATCAGTCACTACCCAACAACATGTAGATAGAATCAATGATGCTTTTGATTATATGGAGATAGAGGAAGAAACCATTAAGATGAGAATATTTTCACAAAGCCTAGGAGGAGAGGCCAAAAAATGGTTCAAGGCATTAACTCCTAATTCAATACATGACCTCCCTTCCCTCTACCAAACTTTTATAAACAAATGGGAAATCAAGAAAAACCCCCTCCAAATCTTGTCTGAATATAACAACCTTAAAAGGAATGTAGGGGAAAGTGTACAATACTATTTCACCAAGTTCAACAGTGTGTATAATTCTCTCCCACCTCACATGAAACCTCCACAAGGCCTAGCACTGGTGAAATTCCCCGAAGGTTTTGACCCAGACATGACTTTCCAATTGAGAGAAAGAGACCCTGAAACCTTAGAAGAAATGCAAAAAACAGCAATTAATGCAGAGGTAAATTTAATTGAAAAGAGAGCTAGGTTGAAATTAGAGAAGAGAGTAACCTATAAGGATGAAACCATGCCCTCAACCTCCTCCTCTAATTCTAAATTGGAAAACCTAATGAGGACTATGAAGAGAATGATAGAGAAGATAAAATTAAATGAAAGGACACCTACTAGGGATAGCCAAGTCAACTCCCAAAACCAAAAAAGAACTCAAAACTTCAGAAGAGATACCCCTAAAATCAAGAAAAGAGAAAATGATCAACCAATCAGACCTCCCTTTCAACAAAAAATTGTAGATGAGGAAGAAGGAGAAATTATAGACCCTGAGGAAAACCATATAATTCTAATAGGTTCTAATAATGAAGAAGATGTTTTTCTCACCGAAGAAGAACAAGGCTTCTTTTCCTCAGATCAAACTGACAAAAACTATGAGGATTCTGAAGGCTATCTCTTGGGATTTGAAAATTCCATCATGGAAATCCATAAGTAGTATGATCTTAGGAGCAAAAAATACCTAGATTTAGCCAAGAAAGACCGAATAGATGCTGTTTTTCGGAAAGTGCCTAAAACAACCTCTAAGAAAACATCAGAAAATTTCAACACTATAGTTAAGAAAACTGAAGCAAACAAAGGAAAAATCAGCCAGCCAAACAATGACCTTAGTTGTCCTAGCACCTCTACCAGTTGCCCTGAGAAGACCATTTTGTTTAAAACTCGAAACCAAGATAAACAAATCAAGAGTGTAGAAAAGATCATGGTTGATAAAGATGATGTTAATATGTCCAAAACATTAGTGCCTTTCAATTTTGAGGGAGAGATTTCCAAAATCAAAATAAATATGCCCCTCACTGAACTGGTTACTCAACCCATATATAGGTCTTAGATGTTGAAGGTACTAAACATAGGAAATGATGCTGACACTTTGCACTTGGGTGATGACACACTTGAGTTGTTGTTTGGACCCAAAATAGAAGGAAAGTATCAGGAAGGAGCCATTCTCCCTTTCTATATCAGCCTAAACATACATGACAAAATCTTACATAATGCCATGCTGGATTCCGGTGCCTCTCAAAATATCATGCCCAAAGTTGTGATGGAGAGATTAGGTCTAGAAATAACTAAACCTTACAAAGACCTGTACTCCTTCGATTCCAGTAGGGTCAAATGTTTGGACCTCATCAAGGACCTTTTGTGTTAACCTGGCACAAGTGCCTGCTAAGAATCTAGTCATGGACATAGTAGTGGCAGATATTCCTCCCAAGTATGGCATGCTCTTATTCAGATCTTGGGGAGCCAAACTTCAAGGGAACCTTCAACTAGATATGTCCTATGCAACCATCCCTGTTTTCAATCAGACAAGAAGATTATATCGAGAGTCACATATAAAGTATATGGTTAGCAGTCACCGATCTTGATTCTTTTATATTATATAATGAGGAAGCTAATGATGAGCAGGTGTATGAAGGTGAAACACATCAAGACACACTACAACAACCAAATCAAACTTTACATAGATAACTCAGTATTGAGACCTATAACAGCCTTGAATAAACACATCATGACAAAATCAAACTTGACTCTCTACAAACCAACAATGAAACCTCAAAACCAATGGTCAGTTTGACATGTAGATCAAGTTGTTCAAAGGGAGGACAAACATTAGAGACACAACCCTTCCATTTTACCTATTCCAAAATACTAATATGCCCTCACAGAACAAAAATCTTGGGTGATCTGAATCAAAGGAGTCTGATTTTCCTACCTTATCTAGACACCTCATTATCAGAGAGTCTTGTTCCTCCAGAAAAGCTGTTAACTCTCACTGATGTTGCTATCGATCCTAAAGGGATGTATGTTGAAACTGATATAGAGGGATACAATATAGGCAGCCTAAGAAGACCCAAGGTGATTAACTTATCTAAAACCTTGCCAATACACACAAAAATCAAATACTTGAGGTTATGCAAGAAATACGAAGATGCTCTTGTTTATAGAAGTAAAAGCTCAAAGCCTTATGACATGGACATTGTTCAAAAAATACCTTCTTCCGAGGAGAACTATGAAACCTCTGGACAAATCCTATCAGTAACAAAGAAAACCGAAGGATGCAGACTGTGTATGGACTTTAGACACTTAGGCAAACGCTCCATGGAATACAAACACCCTTTTCCCAAGATAAGTTATCCTATGCCAAAAATAGAAATTTCTAACAAGGTGACTTTGATTGGTAGTGTTTCAGGTTTTCATGAGATGATACCACTTCAAATCAACCAACACAAAGAAATTTTCAAAATTCCTTGGGATGACTACATGCTTGACCAAATTTTTCCTGGAATAAGGAAAGCTAAAGACACCTTCCAGGAGGCCATGACTCCTATTACCAACTTTTTTACTATGATTTACATTGATGACTTTGTCATTATTTTGGGAGCTGATGAAGACGACCTTCTTCCACTAGACAGTTTCTTTCACAAAAACAAGGTTTGGGAGCAAAACTCAAAGAAGGAATGTAAAGGAGAACTTGGCATGTTTGAAAATCCTTGGTAGAAATCTTGCACCATGCCCTCAAAAATAGATAGTTGTGTTCCTCATCTACAAGAACTAAATGAAAAAGGGTTGGTAAATGATCCTGGGGAAGATAGGGTAATCAAATACCATGGCAATTTAGAGTCTTAGTTATAATTTCTCATTCATTGTAAATATCATTGTTTGATGAAAATATATTGAGAGAAATCACAAAAAATACAAAACAGAAAAATGGAAAAGAGGGCAGATTTGAAAATAGGTAAAGCCCCATACCCAAAAAATAGAACTACTGAAATTGGGTAAGCCTAAATACCACTACTAGTGCATAAAGGAGTCTTGTTTCAGTCATCTAGCCTAATCATGGCTGAAACATGTTTTAAATTTATTGTTGATAAGTTAGTGAAAGAACATGGGTCAAATTATTCAAGATTGACTTGTCAAAAAGATAGATTAGGTAGAAAGATACTGGTTCCACATGCCTAAAGCAGAACCAAAGAGGAAAATAGGGATGAGTAGCAAACAATGTATCCTAGCCCTAGTTTTTTTAAAGTTTTATTTTGTACAAAGATAAAATTTGTGCGCAGCTTGTTTGTATGCCACAAACCCATGGTAAATCAGATTGTCTAATTCTGATTTAGCCATGTTTTCAATTTCATGTTTGTAGCCTAGTGAATAAATACTGTCAAACAGTTTAACCTTGATAGTTGAATAGTATAGGTAGAGAATCAAAGGAGTTCATTAGCCTAATCTGAACTCCAAGAAGACATAAGATAGAAATAGATAGTTTATTTTTCTTTCAAAAACAAAAAGATGTCAAGGTTGCTAGTCCAAATGCACCTAAAGAAGAAAAATGTTAGGCAAGTAGGTTGGGTAAAAAGAGATGAATTTGAGCTAATCATGTCTTTCAAATTATTGAGATCATAAGCCTCAAGTAAGCATCAGCAAGAGAAAGAGGTAAACATCTACCCAATGGATGAGGCACTGATCTTCATAAAGCCAGAAATTTGAAGTTCTGAACACCTCCTAAAAAGGAGCTGCCCTCCCCAAGTGGAGCCACTGTTAGTCATCAGTAATTTTTTCCTTCATAGATGACTAAATGATTTCCCTAGATTCCTAAAACAAAGTTCATGAACATTGTGAGTTCTAGAAATCTCACTGCCTTCATCATCCTTAAAGATAGTTTTTCACTATTTCATCTTTCCATCATGTCTAGCATTGCTTACCTGTCCCAGAAAACCCATTAGTGGCTTATGTCACTCTTCCTGTCTATATGCTTTCACCTTTGGCCCAAATCCTCTGTTTTTTTTTGCCTAAAAAACCCCCCACTGCCACCTAAGCCCGACCAATCAAACACCTTTGTTGTGTATCCCAAGATACTCCCAAACACTGATGGTCTCAAAATATCTTTGTAGACTCTTTAGATAAATCAAGTACATTGAATTTTGGATCTTCAATACATCAGTATATCATAAAATCTATCTTACACTTAGATCAATATACAAAGAAGAGTTTGAAAATATACAAGTAGATCAAAAAAACATGCTTGCTGAATCTAAGGGAAATTCTGAAGTATTACAGTTGAAGAAAAAATCTATACCCAAAGGCCTCATACCCCTTGAGAAGATTTTTGATCAGAATGATGTGTTCAAAGCTCCTAGCATACAAGCCAATGATGAAGAGGTAGAGAGTTGGAACCTTGGTATAGTATTATGCCAAAAATGATTAAAATTTCAAAGTTTCTTTCAGCTCATATGAAGCATAAATATATTGAGATGGTGGAAAGGTTTATAGATGTTTTTTCTTGGAGTTATGCTGATTTGAAGAAGTATGATCCTACTATCATTCAACATACTATTCCCATTAAATAAAATGAAAGGCCTTTCAAGTAGAAGTTGAAGAGGATTAATCCACTTCTCATGCCTCTGATTGAGAAGGAAATCAAGAAACTCTTTGATGCCAAAATCATTGTCCCAATCAGATTCTCAAAGTGGCTTGCAAACTTGGTTCCAGTCAGAAAAAAGAGTGGAGAAATCAGAATATGTATTGACTTCAGAAATTTGAACAAAGCCTCTTTAAAGGACAACTACCCTCTCCCAAAGATGGACCAAATTTTGCAAAACATTGTTGGTTCCCAAAGGATGTCTATAGTTTATGGTTTTTCAGGTTATAATCAGATACTTGTGCATCCGGATGATCAGGAAAAAACAACCTGTACTACACCATGGGGCACATTCATGTATGCCAAGATGCCATTTGGCCTCATGAATGCAGGAGCTACTTTTCAGAGGGAAATGGATATTGATTTTTCTGAAGATAAGGACAAGATGGTGGTTGTTTATCTTGATGACATAACGGTTTTCTCAAGGAGGGAGGAAGATCACTTGAAGCATCTAGAAAGAATTCTGCTGAAGTGTAGAAGGTTTGGCATTTGTCTCAATCCCACCAAAAGTATTTTTGCTTTAACTTCAGGTAAATTACTTGGACATATTATTTCTAAATATGGGATTAATATTGATGCAAACAGGGTCAATGCAATTCAGAAAGTGGATTTTCCTAGGAGTAGAAAGGAGATTCAATCTTTTCTTGGAAAGGTAAATTTTGTGAGGAGGTTTATTCCTAACTTTGCTGAGATTGTAAAGGATATAACAAGGATGTTGAAGAATGAGTTGACATCAAGTGACAACAGAGGCAAAGCCCTCATTTGAGGAAATAAAAAAGGCACTCACCCACTCACCAGTGTTGATCAGCCCGGATTTCTCAAAATAATTTCTGGTTTTTAATTTTGCATCAGAAAATACAATTGCTGGAGTTTTGTTGTAGAAAGGACAATAAGGTACTGAGCAACCCATTTCATTTTTTCATAGGAAATTAGCTAACTTAGATCTGAAGTACAACATCTTAGAGAAGCAAGCTTATGCCTTGGTTAAGGCCATCAAATATTTCAGAATTTACATTCTGCATTCTCATATTATAGCTTTTGTTCCTAATGTTTTTGTAAAAAACATTCTAACTCAAGCTAAGCATGATGGTAAGAGGGGGAAATGGATTGCAAAATTGCTGGAATATGACATAGAGATCAAGCCAACAAAATTGGTCATAGGAAAAGGTCTAGCAAAGCTGATGGCACAGTCAAACTTTGACTGTATTGACATGAATTTAATTGCAGAAATATCAGAAATTTCAGATGAAGAGGAAGAATTGATCCCCATTGAAGAAAAGTATATCATTCCAGAGTGGTATAAGGATATTGTTTTTGTCCTACATCATCATAGAGCACCTGCCGAGCTGAAAAAGTCCAAGGCAAGATTTGCGAAGCTAAAATCCTTGAGGTATTGCATCATTGAAAAAAATCTGTATTGGAAGGATACCAGTGGTATTTTTTTGAATTGTTTGCTGGAAGAGGAGGTTGATAAAGTGATTGAGGAGTTCCACAAAGGAGATTGTGGAGGTCATCATTATTGGAAGGCTACAGTAAACAAGATTATTAGAGCAGGGTATTATTTGCCGACAATGTTTAAATATGTATACAAAAAGATTGTTGCTTGCCATGAATGCCAGATTTTTGATGGTAAGAAGAAGCTTGTCCCTTTACCTTTAATGCCTATCTATGTTAAGGCGCCATTTCAGCAGTGGGGGCTATATTTTATTGGCGATATTCATCCATCATCATCAGGTCAACATCGCTGGATTTTGACAGCAAATGAATATTTCACCAAATGGATTGAAGCAATCCCAACTAGACACGCCAATGATTCTGTTATCATTTCATTTTTGGAAAATAATATTTTTTCTAGATTTGGTTGCCCTATGAAGATCATCACTGATAATTCTCAGGCATTTAATTCTAAGAAGCTGATTAGTTTTTTTCATCAGTATCATATTTCTCTTGGGAATTCTACTACATATTATCCACAAGGGAATGGTCTTGTTGAATCTTCTAACAAGATCATTATGAGGATTATAAAATAGGTGTTGCAGGAAAATAAGAAGTCATAGCATTTGAAGCTGAAGCATGCTTTATGGGCTGAGAGTGTGAACAAATAGGTCAATTGGAACTTCACCTTATGAGGTGGTATATGGGGCTAAGGCTATGTTTCCTACATATTTAGGAATGCCTATCATGAAGCTGCTACAAGGATTAGAGGAGGAGCCAAATGCAATTCAGATAAGGATCAATCAGCTGATATCTTTGCAAGAGAAGAGGGAATAAGTATACAACAACAATCAACAATCTCAAAACAGAATCAAGAAGACATTTGACAAGAAGGTCAAGGAAGAAAATTTTCAAATCCAAGATGTGGTTTTGAAATGGGAAGCTAGGATTGAAGAGAAGGGCAAACATGGTAAGTTTGAGAACATCTAGAAGGGTCCATGCAAAGTAGCTGCATTCCATGGGAACAACACTTACATTTTGCAGGAGATGGATGGACAACCATGTGCTGGAGCGCTTTTCAATGGTAGGTTTTTAAAGCAATACTCTTCTTAAAATCTACAGATCATTCATTCCATTGTAAATATTCCATTTTAGTGTGTTTTTCTGCTAATAATTACAAGCTGAATCATCAAGCTTGAACCAGAGGTTAAGGCCATTAGAGTTTGAAGAGAAAGCTTGACAGTTTCAAGGTTTTTCTGATTTTTCCAAGAAAATGGATAGGAACACTGAAACTATTGGTTCTTTGGTGTACCACTGGGGCACACCATCCCAAGTGGAGCCACTGTTATCACCCAAAAAAAAAGAATAATCATTTGACATGGTTAGATAGATTCATGTGTCAAAAATTAGGTTGTAGGATTCATTTTTTATGCTTGGTCAAGGGAAATATTAAATTTTTCTTGTTTTAGGTTACCCTAAGGTCTAAACCCACTCATTTTCAAACCCCCTCATGTCACATCATTCATCATTTTCTGACTTATTTCAATTTCCAATGTTTTTTGTACCAAAAGTGGCAAATTAGCTAAGAAACCATAGTTTTGTAGCGAAATACACTGTGAAAAGTCACTTTTCGCTACGAAACTGTTGACAGTTTCATAGCAAAAATAGTCAAATTAACACTGAAAATGCTACAAAAGCACGATTTTCTGTCTGTCTTGTCAATATAGCTATTAGGTGTCAAAAATCATTGGGAAAGGGTAAGTTAGATGCTTTTCGAGTCATGGAGGGATAAAATCAAGGTACATGCTCAGGTCTGCAGTCATCATGGCTAGTTTAGGTAATGTATGAGTCATCATTGAGTCATGAGAAGACATCAAAACTTCAAATCCTTTCCTAATTCAATCATTCTCATTTCTCATTCCTCCTTGCGTAATATTTGAGCTCTGGAGAGCTATTATACTAAGCCATAGCTATGGCTGGTTTTTTTTTCAAAGGTTTACTTTTAACATCATCAAACGAGGCTGCAAATTCATCAAGCAAGGTTGAACATCATCAAGCGAGGCTATGAAATTCTTGGAGAAACCATGGCAGAGAAAATAAGGACCAACAAGGGTGGCCAATGTCTAAGATATGAACCTGCATACATGAATTTGATCAATTAAGACCCAACAATAGTAGAAGCCTTCAGAAGAGCAGGTTGCCGACAATTTTTTGAGAAATTACAGGGTTTCCATGCACAGGTGTCCAAAGAGTTTGCTTTGAATTTCAGTGGAACAACCACTAAAGTGGGAATGTTCAATTTTTCCATCACACCAGAGGTTATTGCTGCTGCTATAGAGATTCCAAGAGGTCAGGAGAACTGGTTCAAAGGTTTCAAGTTTAACATGGAGCAACGAAAAGAGTTCATGAAGCCCGAGAATACTGAAATGGACCTCACCAATGCTATTCCAAGAAGTTACATAAAATACAACTATTTAAAATTGTTGCTCATCATCCAAAAGCACTTTACTTGTGAAGGGAGGTACCACAAAGTCTATTCATATCATTTCAAATTACTTCTGCACTTTACTGGTAAGATTTCCATTGATCTGCCTTTATATTTGCATATAATTTTGTCAAAAATGGAAGATAAGGTCCAAGCAAAGTCTGAGGGGAGTGAGAATTCTTTATTTCATCATGGTTTAATGAAATTATTGGTCTTTGATGAACTTTAAAGGTTAGGCAGAGATTAATCCCCATTCTTGTTTGTTAGTGGTTTTGAGTTGGATGTTCTTACTCCTTCAAGAGCTCCTAAACCTAGGAGAATTCCAACACCATTAGCAGTAGAACAGAGCCAACCATTGGTAGCAGAACCAAGTGAACCTGCAAGATTAGAACTAAGTGAGAAAATTATGAAGGAGCTAGAGCTAATGCAGAGTCTTGACACACCAAATGCCCCACTTGAAAAACAGAAGTCAAAGGTAGTCAAACCTGAAAAACAAAAACAAATTGTTAGTAAACAAGGAACCAAAAGGATGACTAGGAGTCAAACAGTGGTTTTGGAAGAGAAGATAGTGGCTGTAGAAGACAGAGCAGAAGCTAAGGGAAATCTAGAGGATATTTTACATGCCATTGAAATAGAGGAAACTCCTATTGTCAAAGATGAGTTTATAGTGGAAGGTGGGCAGAAGTTAAAGAAGGCTAAACCTGCAAATAAATTAGAATTTGAGGGAGAAGATGCAGGTTTCATGTTCCAAGAAAGAAATCCTATGACAAGACATGCTAGGAAGCTATTATAGAGCAGTATAGAAGTTCAACCACCCACTGAGACAACTCAACCACCTCAAGAGGTTATTGACCTTTCATCACTCTAGAGAAAGATACAGTAAGCAAATCAAAGAAGGGAAAAGAGAAGGTGATGGAAAAAACAGTTGCAACTCCTTGAATAAAAATTGAAATTATTAAATTTCTGTCATGAAAAAAGAAGCAAGGAAACACAGTGTAGAGAAGACTCAATTTGAAAAAATGAAGGCATTCGGGAAGAACAGGTTGACAGTGTCTCCAAGACTTTGGATAGCACACAACAGCTCATCAAATGGACTATTCCATCAAGGAAAGAGGCCAAACATGTCAGCAGGATGAATACACAGTTGAAATCCACCAATAGAATATTTAAAGACCAGGTTAAAGACCTTCAACAACAACTTGAACTAATGCATGAAGAGTTAGAGAAAAAAGGGCTTAAAATGACAGTTCTTTAAGAGCCAATAACTCAACCAATTATTAATGAGGAAGAAATGCCTCAAGGATCATAAGGTGAGTTGGCTTATGTTTTTTCAAGACTAATGAAATTTCAAAGACAAGATTTTGGCACTTACAGGGTTTAGTTTTCAAAATTACACAAAAAACTGGTTTTTCAACACTTTTCAATAGTTTTGTAGCGTGCATGGGCTTGAAGGGTAGAAAAACGCTACAAAACTACTGTAGCTGCTCTTTTTACTTTTTGAACCAGTTTTGAATGCTATCAAGAGGTGAAATTGGTGTGGGAGATGTGTTTAATGATGATGATCACTATGCCAAAGGAAAAAATCAAGAATTTTGAGGTTAAATGACATGTTTTACAGTGCTACAAAAGTACGCTACAAAACTGCCTTACTTTTGTAGTGTACTGTATTTCAACCTTTTTAGAAAGTTTTGGAGAATATTTGGACATATGGAGATTATTTAAGGGTTAAAGACCATGACAAGAAATTATTCAGCACTCAAGGACCATGAATTGAAGAAAAACTGACAGCCAAAGTATTCGTGGAAGAAGAAGACCATTTGCGTATATAACAGGGTTTTGTTTCCTAGTTTTGAGGAGATCAGTTAAGTGGTCATAAAGTAATGAATCCCATCATCTCAATTCAAACATGTGAAAGCATACTTGTCAAAGAATGTAATTTATTTTTTATATAAGGTTGTTAAAGGAAATAATGAGTAGTTTTAGTCCTAATAGGAGAAGGACTGTCAAGTAGAAAAGGTGTCTGTTTATCATTAAGTTGATGTTTTATGGTTATGCAAGGTGTCATTAGGAAAAAATTAGATGAATCTAGGTATAAGGAAGATCATATCATGATGTAACAAGTCTATTAAAGGCCACTGAGTCGAATTTTTCAAGGGTTGGAGATTTTTGGAAAAATTGCAGCTTATTGTAAATTGACTGTTTCAACAATATAGAGATTTGTTACTTGACCAAATTGAGATTCTGAATGAGTTTTTAGTGCTTACCTATCTTATCTATACCTTTTATGCATCTCATTTGTAGTGGTTTTCATTTATAATACTCAAAATTCATTCTTTCAATGTTCTGACTTCATTTATAGATAAATTGACTGGGTATTTTCCTGTTTAATGTGTGTGTGTCCTACTATTAAAAACTCTGACCTGCCTCAGCTTCCATGTCAAGTGCACTCACTAAATCACTGAAATTTTGACTCCATAAGCCCAATGTTTACTTAATGATATTATTTTCAACCCATACTCATCATAAGCAAGTTTTTTCCTAAATAGAGTTAGCCATCTACATCTTTATTCAATATCATTAACCCTTGAGAGAGCCCTCTTGGACTAAGGATGCTAAGCCTCAATCACAAAATTGGTTTGAAACAGTTACATGAGATTGTCTGATTAGAAGCCTATCAGGTGTAATTTTGTGATAACAACATGATAAAGGAAACACAACATAATTTTAACGTGAGCTTGATATTCACCTAGCCTCAGAGGACTAGGAAGGACCCACACCTAGTGCGGTAGATGGCGTGGCCTTGGGGCCATGTGGTATCTGAAGAATAGAGAGCGTGTTAGCCTATTTTGAGGGTTTTGGGGGCCCATGTGACCTAGATTCGAGTAGCACGTGGTGCACATTTGGTGGAGCCAAGTGGAGGGGAAACGTCACCCTAGCATAATGGGGTGATGTTGCCATCCTGGCATTTTATCCTCTGTGGAAATAGCGAGGGATTGCGCGAGTAAGTATTAAGATTTAAACTATAGGATGTTGTGGTGGGAGTGGGTCTGAGCACACACTGTGACAAAAAATAAGTGAATACATGATGTAAGGGGTGTTATCATTGGAAAATCGTACAAGAAAAGGTGACATTATTTAATGTTAGGCAGAAGGATTTACAAGGCTGAGAGACATTAGGGAATATGAAAATATTTAGAAATATCTAAGGTCTAAAAGGAAAAATAAAATTGCGTACAAGAAGGAATAATCAAATGTGCCTTTGCGAGCAAAATTCTTCGATAAGCGTGCCTTTTTCTCAATAAAGCGCGCAATCTTGAGAGTGGCAGAAGTCACTTTAGAGGACCACAAGGCACACTCCAGGACATTGATTCCACACTTGAGGTCGCCTAAGGACAACTGACCTAGCCTCCTTAGGACATCAAGGGAGCACACAATGGAATAAATGTGGCACACAATGGAATCACCCTCCTCTCTTAGGTCACTATCCATAATATACCAAGAGTGGGAAGGAGGATTTGAATTCTCCTATAAAAGGCCACCAAGAGATGAACAACATGAGAGCACATTATTATGCTGGGCAGAATTTCCCCAAGAAATACCAACATTGTGTGATCCAGAGCAGAGATAGAGGGGTCTCAGTTGTTGGCCATCCAACAACTATAGTCCACCATAGTAGAGAGAGGAAGAGTTTGCACCAAGACAGCTTGGAAGTAAAGGCATCCTTGCATCGGGACTTAGAACCCCTAGTTCTAAGGGCCCTTTGGCAAGTGGGTTAAAGTTTCATCCTCATTTCCTACCAGTACTGAATAAGAGGGGATGTAAGCACCGCTGTTTGGATTATTGAAGTTGTTTGACTCTATTTAGTTATTTTGTTTTATTTTTTTTAGTTTTAGTTTAGTTTTGTGTTTGAATATGCATGCTATTTCTCTATCTAGTATGTTTATGTTTCAACATGTTCCACTAACTTGCTTGAATCCATCTATTTTCTGCATGTGACCAATAAATTAAGAGGGAAAAACCACCCCCCTTTAGTTGGTGCGATTTCATACATTCGTGCACCAAACACACTAACATAGGATTGACGACTCCACTAACTTTTATTTCCAAGTTTATGTGGTTGTGCCTTTTTGCAAAGACCTTCGTTTGTGCCGTGGAGTTGGGCTAGAATTTCCCCCTTTCTCTCCTTCACTTCCTGGTTCATCCCAAGTGACAAGCTAAAGCTGAAGAGCTCCAAAAATTTTACATTGCAAGAATTTGCGCGCCTCTCTTCCAGACAGGCGCGCCCCAGTGCGCATGTTCAGAGGTGACTTGCGCGTAGAAATTGTGCCTGTTTCAGCCTTTTGCACACGTAAACCAGAAGTAGGATTTTCCCTAGAAGCCCATAATACATCTGTCAGCACTAGTTGAGGTGCCCTGCAACTTGCTAAAGATCACTCTTAGCTGTTTTTAGTAGTTTAGGTGTTGGTTTTATTTCAAGTTGATTTTTTCAAGGTTAACACATAGTTTAAGTATGAGGAAAATTAACTTGCATTCTGAAATAATTTATGTTTTGAAAATTTAGGTACCAAAACACCTAGATAATTAGCCAAAGTAAGTGGCCCAAGTCCACGCATGCTTAGCTAGTTATTTTTTCTAGTGTAAAAGTCATTAGTTTAGTTCAATTTTTGCACTAGGATTTCGGGACCAGGATCAAATTGTCAATAGAAGAGCAAGTAATCTATGTTGCCTTTGCACCCTCTGGTGATCCTAGGAAAGCATATAAACATTATCTATTCACAACTCACCATCTCCCTATAGTTGATCACATAGATTAACAATAAAAATTTAAAAGCGTCCCATATTCGTGCATGTTTTTCTTTTGACCAGTGAACAATAGAACATAGTTTAAATAGGGGATTTTGAAAAATATCATCGCATATCCACACGTTCAAACTATGTGCTTGTTCAATTTTTTCTCACACACATGCACACCCTAATAAAAGCAAAGACACCTAAAAACTAACTTAAAAAAACTCACTAAATTCTCCCCACAGGGGCCACAAAAGAATTTATAGTCTAAGTTAGGATCAAGGGGGTAGGCATCCAATAAGCTACCTTCATCATTCTTCATCTTGAAACATAGAAGTTGACTATTTAAGGAACTTTCAAATCCACCTATCAGCCCACGGAAAATAAAACCCGAGCGCGAAAAAGACACGATTCAGAGGGGGTTAGGCTTAGGCGTAGTGCGTGCGGTATCAGTTGGGTCTACCTGACCTAGCTGATACTCGGTACTATCAGTTGAACTACCAAGAATCCCAAGACTCGAATGCTCACGTGGGACGACAGTGATTAGTGGCCAAAATTAGGGGATCCTTTCCCTATAGGTGACGGTGCAGGCAACATTAGATCCTCTACCCTTACCTTGGTGGATTTTCTTCGGTTGATTGGGGGTGTCGCCAGCTCCTTAGGGACGTTGTACCAACATTCGCAAGATATCTTCTCAAGGCCCAGTTAAATTTGAGCGTGTGAGGATGATTAGGTCTTATAGGATTTGAGTATTATACGCAAACAAAAAAAACGATATTTTTTTATTGATTGATCACATAGGATTAATCTAGAGGGAAAATTTATTTTATTTTCGCTTTGTTCTATGTATGTGATCAGAGTTTTTCTTTGATTATAGTCGCTCTCCTCTCAGATATTTCCAAAGCCATACCTATTTGACGCCAGAATGGACCCAATGAGACCTCGTTGATCTAGACGCATTTTGGACCTCCCCCCATTACCTGGAGGGGTTCCAGGTCTTTCGCCATTTAGGCGTCAAGGAAAAAACACTGCCACCATTATTGGTTCATCCGTTATTGGGGCATATTTAGTTGGTAACCCTAGTTGGTCTTCCAACGCCACACTGGTGAACACCCCCACAGGGTAACCACACACCACTCCTCCCACAACCCCTAGTGGGCAGAGGAGTGCTACCCATTCGGGAAGCCAGGTGAACGCACAAAAGGGTACATCACAGAAAAACCTTATTCATAACCAGAACATTGTGTTTTCACAATTCACAGTGGATACAACCTCGCAGTCACATTTTTAGCTTCGTTAAATCTACCAGATTTAACCAAGTTAACAAATGACCCCATTGCACATAACCCTATATGGCCTCCCATGCCCACGAATCTCCCTTAGGAAATTCCAAAGTTCGAAGGAAAGCAAGCGGAAGGTCCCAGAAATCATGTTATGGCTTTCCACCTGTGGTGTTTGTCGAACAATATCGTTGATGATACTATTCGTCTAAGACTGTTTCAACGCACTCTAACTGGAGTGGCAGCAAAATGGTATGTGGAGAAACCCTCTACTAAAAATGGAACCTTTAGCGCCCTCGCCACTACATTCTTGAACTATTTTGAGTTACCCATCCACCACAATTCCAGAATGGAATTACTGACCCACTTTAGGTGAACACCCGCTGTCCATATCTCAGACCATCTCCACGAATGGCGGCGAAGTCGTAGTTTGCGCAAAGCCAAACTTGATGATCGAGTTTTGTCAGACTTGTTCCTCAAAACTCTCACCACAGAGATTTCGAAGGATGTGGTGCAGCAAAAGCCCATATCCGAAGAGGACGCCATCTATAAGGCCCAACATCTCGAGCAGATCTATATGCAGTCGGGGAATATTTACAATATCCAGCCGAACACCCTGCGCCTGCAAACTTACAAAGAATTTCCAGGCGCGTCAAACTTTGCAGACGGTTTAATTGGGTCATTGACCTAAAATCTCCTAAGCAACAATGTTGAATACCTTGGTTACACATATGATTCTACCCAGAACGTACCACAACCCGGCTACCAAATTCATCTCATGCCTCTAGAAAATTTGATCAGTAGGGTGTCGTCGTATCACCATCAGCATGGAGGAACCTATCTGCCAGCTCAGGGGACCCAATACATAGATAAACATGCTAATGGAAGAGCTCCCCCTCAACATCCATTTAAAAACCTGGGATGGCATTATGCTCAGTCCCCAACACAAGTCCCACCCATGCCGAATAATGCACAGGTGAACTTTGTGAAACCTTCGTAAAACCAGCCGCACCAACCATATAACGAGGAAAATCCAAACTATCCTCCTAACGTGGTTAATAAAAAAGAAAAAACAAGCCTAAAGGAAATCCTAGACAGGGGGGAAACAATCAGCAATGCCCTCTGCGATCTCAGGCTAGAGGAGACTCCAATCGAAATCAAAACCAGGAGCCAAGCAACTCCCAAAGGTAGAACAAAAGGCCACCTCTTCGAACAAAACACTCTTGTTCGATCTGTGGTGAGTACGAAAATTAAACTCACTAATGTGCCGAACCCCCTAAGTGGAAGAAGCTACAAAGTAATCGTGGACAAGGGGGATCCTCCCAATAGACAGCAGTCATGCAGGAACCTTTCCTCCATCAAGGGACAGTTAGCACGCAGCAAAAAACTACCGACGATTCCAGAAACAACAACCAGTAAATCTACATGAATAGCGAGGAAATATTTTTTCAAACACGGAATTGAAATTACGGAACCCCACTAGAAACCAATGCATCAGGGTTTAGTACTAGTGCACCAACAACACCTTTGACCATATCAAAGATGCCTATTGAACCTTTGCTAAAGATGGCTAAGGGACCAACTAGGTGAGCATGAAACTATTCCAAAGAAGCCCATAAATATATCATTGTAGATGATATAGCTCAATATCCTGCCGCTATGTCAGCTTTGGAGGTATTACAATCATTCCCAAAGCAGCGAAAAGCCTTTATTTCTGCATTAGGCACTATCGACCTTGCCGATGCACGCCCAATGGATTTTGATTTAGATGAAGCCACCTCTAGGATTCCTTCAATGGCTGCCTTTAAGATACCATGTTGGTCCAAAACATTACCATTCATAAGGTGCATCCACATGCATCATGTCAAAGAACGTTTGGTAGAAGTTAGGATCACTGGAACTAAAGCCATTAGAGATCACACTTAGAGCATACGATGGTCGCCCTTTGGCCCCTGTCAGCCTCTACCAAAACGCCCTGTCTGCTTAGCTGGAAAGATGGTCCTTATAGACATTGAAGTCTTGGATGCCTAGTTGGACTACATTATACTCCTTGGTCGGATTTATATGTACGCCATTTCAGCCATCGCCTCCTCTGTCTTCCGAACTATGATGTTCCCCCATGAGGATTGCATCGTCACTGTCGACCAATTGATGCATAGCAAAAAGTGGCCCCTGAAAAATACCAATGTCATTATACCCTACGTAGACACACTGCGGACGCACTTTCATGGTACCAAGAATATGGCCCCAGCCAGTTAAAACCATCATCCATCCTAGTATCATTCCTAAGAGATCCCCCTGTTATACTTGAGTCATCACCTAATTTCACAGGGGCTCTGGTGTGCATGATGTCAACATGAAGCGCTAAAGCTATTCAGGACACGGACACAAGTAGTAATGACACTGAGTCCTTGGCCACGTTAGCCTCTCTAGCCTATGCTGCTTCCCAAACCCCTTTCCTCTACCCCCCAGCTGGTTTTGTATCACAGCAAGTCTTGGCAATGGTGGTGTTACCAAACATATATTTTGCAATACTAGTTTGGTACCTCATTCACCCTACTAGGAAGGGAGTTACACACATCACCGCCATAGGGTTAAAGCTCGTTAGTCCCGAGGAGGCCCCATGCATTCAAGAAAATGTCGAAAACATCCCTGCAAAGGAATTCCCATTGCAAAACCAATGATTATGACTAAGAAAACCGAGAGAAGAAAGATTGTGGAGACTCTCGCCATGCAGCGGGAATCACCAGGTTGTGCCATATGTGACATAGTAGGTCACCCTACCCACATCTACCCAGATTTGGATGAATTAAAACCGCTCCTTCGCTCTGAGGCAGACATCACGACACCACGTTCCCGTAAAAAGGAACCTGCCACCAAAAGTAAAGGCAAAGAATTGCTTACCAATCACACATGCATTATTTGCAGCAATTATGGGCACTATACTCATCATTGCATATAAATACCGCAATATAGGGACACCTTACATGCCATCAAGCGATCCTATGAAGAGGATCCCTCCACCCAGTCATCTGGAGATAAATCTCACACCATCCTATACCCGCAGGAGGAAAGGTAGTCACCAGAAAGACTCTCGTTTATATTTCCCCCTCCTATTATATGCTGCACGCTATGTGATGAACGTGGTCACTTCATTGAAGAATGCCCAACCCTGGAACTCATCCAAAAATGGTATCCTATAGAATGGGTTTATTACGTTGGTTTGTGAGCAATGCAATTCGCATGTCCTTTATGCGCGGACAACCACATTCTAGAAAATTGCCACTATATCCCCCTATTCCAATTAGCGATGGCTAGTTTGCGCTAAGCCATAGTCCGCATCTCCCAAGAAGATGGCTCAGACTCGGAATCCATGAAAAAATTGACAACCAAATAAGATGTGATGAGTAGATCCATCCTCTTTCTGTCAGATGAAAAGCGACCAATCAGGGAACCCTTAGTTACCCCCAACCACTCTCTACAGAGAAGACCAACATGCGTGTTATGTAAAACGCCCAATCGTGTGGTCGCCACTTGCCCTGATTTAGCAGTGTTACGATGTTGGTACCCCGCCAGGCCACCAACTACGCACGATGAGCACCCCATATGTAGGTTATTTTTCCCAGTATGTCAAGGCAATCACTGTGGAAAATGATGTACCTATATCCCACGGGTTTGTCTTCTAATCGATATGATTCAAACATTAGAGAAGAAAGAGGATGATCTCCTCAAACGATATAGAAAGTATATCACCCCCAGGCCAGCAACCCCACACCCACATCAGCATGATGGGAAAATTGGGTTGGCAAACATGACCCAGGCCCAACCTAGGATAACATGCAGACTATGCCACCTGATTGACCACCGAGTCAATCAATGCAAAGAACTAAAGCCCCTCTTAAACAATTTTCGCACAGTCTTCTCTCCCACAAAAAATTCTCTCTAACCAAGAGAAGATCACACGTACTTGTTACATGTCATTTTGTCACCACGACATTTGACTGTTCATATGGGTTTATCACCACCTATATCATGTTCTGTTAGATGTCAAAAAACCTTAATATTCCTGAATCAAGTCTTGGAATTGGAGAAAAGCTCTTTAAAACCCTTAAAAGTATAGTGGTTTTTCTAGCCTTTCCTTGCACATGTGTTTCTTTTTGGTCAATAAACTGTGGAAACCCCCGCACTTTTTTCCACTATTACCTGCGCATCTCCGCAAAAAGAAAATTAAAAGAAAAAGTAAATTCTAGAAGTTTAGCTGGTCAAATATTCTCCCAACTGGAAGCTTCTAGAGTCACGATCAGTTCGAGCTTTATCCATCCACTCATGGAGCTTATTCCTTGGTCCATGGAGCTCAAATCCCTTGATGAGAGGAATCCGTCCCCCTCTTCATGGAACTTAAACTACCTCCATTTCCCTATAAATTGAGCTCAAGTTTCAGGTTGAAGGGTAGATTGTAAATGAGTTGTTGAAGAAAATTCCCAAGAGTGCATAATTTCTACACTAGTGAGTTGTTGTTGTCATGAGAATGGTCACACCCTTGTGTCCATAACTCCATGCTGGTATTCAAGGAGGAAGGCTTATTAAACTAAAGGAGAAACGATTGTTCAGGACCGCAGGAGAAATTTGTACAAAATCAAGGCATAAGGTTGTAAGATTACTTTTTTTTTATTCAAGATAATACATATGGGGCTCTTTTTCTCATTGAGTTGTTCATATGTTTATTGAAATAACATCAATACTTAGACTACTTGATCACTATGTTGGGTTAAATTTTCTTGATTATTATATGTTGCGGGTGCTTTGATACTTTTGTCGTGTCTTTGATTGCAAGTTATACTTATTAGAGAAACGACTTTGGAGTGACAGGACAAAATATTACATCGAACGTTTGGATTTAAAGGTAGGGGCATTTCCTCTCTACCCTCTTATAATAATTCTGAAATGAAATTAATCTAGAGAAAAGGTTTCCAATTGGATGTGTGTTTTTAGCTACTCGCTGAGTACTAGGGAGATCGCTCTTGTCCGCAAGAGGGATTAATCCATGTAACAATACTTATTTCCAATTTTTTTCACACTTTCATTATACAATTAAATGTGAGCATCTCCACAAGCTAGGAGTGGAAATAGCAGCATTAAGTCAACACTCCCCCAAAGAGTTAGATACATCCAAGCCAATGACACAGAAATGGAAGCAGAAGACCTCATCTTCTACAACAGATCATTTCCAGGCGTCCACATCTGGGACGAAGAGTAGTGTTGATTCCCACACAATGTACTCAGTTGGCACAGTGGTACCATGCACCATTTGCACTGGCCATAACCACGAACCTGAGGCATGCCTGTTAATGGAAACATTCAGGCACCTATGCACTAGGCACAATTTCCATCGACATGAAGTTGACCATCCTAACGAGGGACCCAGCCTTGCGCCCATGCAAGCTCCCATCACGGAAATTCCCCCCAAGCCACCATACACCTACCAGGAATAGGGGAGCCTAATTGCTAATCCTCTTGAGTTACCATGCACATCGATTACTATAGACGGTTTGATCGAGTCTTCGGCCCAAGGTCACCTGGGAAGCAGTAATCTATAACACTGGGATGAACACTTCATAACACCCAAATAAGGTCCCACACATTCACACCTCCAAAAAAAAATAATTTTTCAGTATCAACAGGTATGCCCTCTCTCATTTTATTTTTTAGCATATGTCTTTCAATAATATTTGAATAAGGAATATGCTTTCACTTGGGGTATGTTTTCGCAAGTATAGTGCAAACCATCCATCGCTCCATCCACTGAAAGGTCCAAAGAAGGTATCATTATACCCTTAGCATGATAGTGTCCCAGAAAAAAATCAGCATATCCTGACATCATTTCTCCATCAGAAATTAACCACAGGTTCCAAACACCTGACCATGTTTATCATCACCTCACCTTACACATGATAAGCATCCTCGTTGGTCGGTAGAGCCTCCCCACCCATTAATTTTTTCTCCCATGGTAGCGGTCCCTAGTCACCCTTGGTTAGAGTAACCACCCTCACACAAAAGCCACCATGAAATTCATAACCATTTTATACCCACCCTCGAAGTCCTATCGATTCTAGGGATTTCCCCATCAGAAATAGTTATGACTGCTGCCAAGCTGCTTTTTATACTCCGAACTTGGGCCACTAAATCCCCATCATCAGTTTTCAATCACCCCTCGCCATGATGCCTATGTTAAACCCATCACATCCAGGATCCTGATCCTCCGTATCGGTGACCCCATCATTTGGTTGAGGCTTCCTTTTTCTTGACATCAACACCTATTTTCCAAAAAGGAAGCGGTACCTTGGACCACCCCTCTCCATAAAAGGGACATCCTCGGGTGGCACTGTGGGAGACATCGTTTCACACAGATGTGATCAATCCTCTTGACATTAGACTACAACACAAACCTTCATATCAAGATGGTATCGTACCTTACAACCATTTCACTTTGATCAAATTTGTCGAAGACCCATGCCTTTATAAGCGTCTCTATCAGCAATGCTTACATGGGAGGTCCCAGCTAGTGCCTATGCGTACAATGTGCATTTATATGCCATACCAAGTTCACACATATGGGTACCACTTTCAACCTATTGTTAAAGAAAAAATGCCCTTGAGGGAGTTAGCAGTCATTGTCATCAACCAACAAATCACTACCATATTAATGACATAGACAAAATCTGTATCTGTCAAATAGATTTGTTTAACTAGCCAAAGCATCACGAGCATGGGAAATGCCTGCCTTGTAGAAAATTTGTATATATTGTATTATACAATTGCTTGCAGGGATCCCACTGGACATGTTCGCTCTTTGACTCGGTGCAGGGTGTCTCCAATTCTGAGCTACACGCAGGTCTCTCTCTCTCTACATATAGTATACAGAAAATAAACTATAATGTATTTCGACTATACAGTTCTTCCTAGACCTCACACATTAGGGGGAAACTGTTATCACTGGAAAATCGTACAAGAAAGGTGACATTATTTAATGTCAGGCAGAAGGATTTACAACACTGAGAGACATTAAGGAATCTGAAAGTATTTAAAAATCTTTAAGGTATGAAAGGAAAAATCAAATTGCATACAAGAAGGACTAGTCAAATGTGCCTTTGTGTGCAAAAATTCTTCGATAAATGCGCCTTTGCGCATATTTTTCTCAAAAAAGCGTGCAATCCTGGGAGTGTCGGAAGTCACTTTCCGAGACCACAAGGCATACTCTAGGACATTGATTCCACACTTGAGGCTGCCTAAGGACAGCTGCCCAAGCCTCCTTAGGACATCAAGGGAGCATAAAATGGAATCACCATCCTCTCTTAGGTCACTATCCACAATGTACCAAGAGAGGGAAGGAGGATTTGAATTCTCCTATAAAAGGCCACCAAGAGATGAAAAAAATGAGAGCACATTGTTATGCTGGCCAGAATTTCCCTAAGAAATACCAGCAGTGTGTCATCCGGAGCAGAGATAGAGGGGACTCAGTTGTTGGCCATCCAACAACTCCAGTCCACCATAGTAGAGAGAGGGAGACTTTGTGCCAAGGCAGCTCGAAAGTAAAGACATCCTTGCATCGGGACTTAGAACCCCTAGTTCTAAGGGCCCCTTGGCAAGTGGGTTAAATTTTCATCCTCATTTCCTACCACCACTCAATAAGAGGGGATGTAAGTGCCACCGTTTGGATTATTGAAGTTGTTTGACTCTATTTAAAGTTTTTGTTTTATTTGTTTTAGTTTTAGTTTAGTTTTATGTTTGAATATGCATGCTATTTCTCTATCTAGTATGTTTATGTTTCAACATGTTCCACTAACTTGCTTGAATCCATCTATTTTCTTCTTGTGACCAATAAATTAAGAGGGAAAAACCACCCCCCTTTAGTTGGTGTGATTTCGTACATTCGTGCACCAAACACACTAACACAAGGGGGATTGCCAAGGTTCCACGTAATCTCAAAAGGGTCATCCCCAGAAGAATTGGTGAGGGGATACATGGATTATTTCCAATATGGTTACCTACATGGTGATGTGTTTGTGAGGGGCCTGCACCCATAATACTTCTCATATGGTGCGTATGTGTTAAGGGTTGGGTCACACTTGTTTTATAGTAGGGATTATTACATGACTAGTATGGATGGGTTGGTAGCTAAAGCAACATTTCCATGTGGTGATAAGGTGTCCAACTAGGATATAAACCATGTGGGTACCACATGGGGACCACATGGGCGTTACATGGCAGGTTAGTGAAGTGATGCTAACTAAATGGATAATATTTGGATGGCCATATCTTTTGATTCAGGGGTAAGAATGGAGTAAAAATTTATATCATTGGAAAAGTATCAACGAGATGAACACAATGATGTCATATATTTTAAGTTTTAATAGAGATATGAAAGGGGAAAAAATTTAGACCCCAATCTATAACTCATCCTTGGAGATCGGGTCATCAAAGTAACTACCTCCTTCTACCATTAGTCGGGGTTGGGGATAGTGCGGTGGGGGTATGTTATAGGGTGGTATCAGAGATTTGAATTTTCACACTTGGACTGGATGGACTTTATCACATAATTCACCAAGAAAAGGTTAAATTGTGTTTGAGTGTTAATCACCTTTGAGTTTTTTTATTTTTTTTTCCCTTTTTAATTCTCACCCAATTGATTGGTTCCTTAGATTACATTAGTGAAGGTGAATACTTTGGTTGTTCTTTTTCTGATTTGGAATCATCTTGTGTTTGAGGATTCTCTTGCACAAATTACGTTTGCATAGTTAGAATTCTCATTTTTAGAATATGAACGAAAATTGTGCATAGATTACATTTGTACAGTTTTCAAGTGAATTGTGCATAGATTATAGCTGCATAGTTTACATTTTGGAAAAATCAATCGTAGATTTAAATCAATTTCTTTGATTTGAATTTACATATTTTTATACATAAAAATAAAAAATTGTTTTGAATTGATTAGCATTAGTTTTTCTTGATGAAATTAGTGCATTAGAGAATTTTTTATATTTTCTCTTATTTATCAATTTTTGCATGGTTGGAAGTGAATGGAACCTCTCTCCTTACTTTCGTTAGGATTCATTGAATTGAAAAGATTACACTGTCATATTCGATTGAATTTAGTTTTGGGTCAGGTCATAACTCCACTGGTTTCATATCCATTTACCCTTTGAGTAATAGTAACCCAAATAAAACAACGCTAAATAAAATTCATCTAGATATTTTACATTTTCCAGGGCTCATTCCACCAATTTACCTTAGGCTAGTGCTTTGGAATAGGTTGTACTTAATGTTCCAAAGCAGTTAAAAGAAACAATAGTATCTTGCGGTAAGGAAAAATTCCAATTGTTGCATTTGTACTCTAAGAAGCTCTTCTTAAAAGAGTCAAGCACGAGATCATGTCGAACCCAGTGAGTTAATCATACCTATCTCATTGGCAAAGATAGAATATGTGCATGTAATACAAATGGTAAACCTCAGATTAACCATTGTCGAGGAGCTTGGGGTCACTTGTTGGAAAACCTTGGATTTACCATGACGAGGAGCCTTCAAGGTGATTGAGCTTGCTACTCTACCCTTGCGTGTATATCAGATCATAGACTATTCCCCCAGGTGCATTTGTCTCTGTTGGTGACCTTAGTAGCCATAATATTTAGGATTTTTCCCAAGGTGACGATGGAGGGAAGGTCCCACTATACCTGAAACAGACATTGGCTAGACTCACTTGGTCCATCTGGAGGGTACTCTTCACTTCGAGATGGCATAGTGAAGTTACTTGCACTGGACTATTTCATTAAGAAGGTTGTGAGGGTAACTATTCCAACCGCTAGTTTTCCACATTAATTTCTGCGACGTTGGATTTCATCACCAACTAGTGTTTTTATTGTGGAAACATATTGCTTGTGTGTGGTTTGACTCCTAGGTGTGGATTGTGAATTTAAATTGTTAATAAAATTCACTGAAGTTGAATCTAATGGCAACAGTTCCGAAATTTACCAACCAAGGGACCCCTCTTAACGAGAATCCTAGTATTTTTCCTTGCTTTGGAAATGTTGGTACTCCTTATATGGCTACTTTGTCATTACCTAGATTTACCATTGGTTTAATAGTATGGTTATTTTCAAATTTGTTGGCCTCCAATACTCAAATTGTTCCACCTCAACCAGATGCTTCACCTCAACAGAGTTCACCATCTCAACATCACCAATCTCAAGTTGACCCTTTACCTTATTTGTGGAATGTTAGGTCCCTATATTACTAGTATAGTCCCTTATTGTTGTTAGTGTAACCCCCTTATTGTTATTATTGTACCCCTGTAACCCCCATATTGTTATTATTGTGCCCTTAAATTATTATTGTTAGGTCGGCTAGGATTACATTGTGGCCCCATGGACTCCTATATATAGAAAAGAGGTTTTGTAATTTGTATCATCCAAGAATTGTTCATTCATGTAATGTATTGGAGGTTGCCCCCTCGAAGTGGCTTATTTCTAAGGCGTTGATATCTCTTTTCTTCTATTTTTGAAGCTGGCTTCATAACATTTAGTATTAGAGCTTTGGATTCTAGGGTTTCGTTGCTCCAAACAGGTCATCGTGGCATTTTCACTATAAATTTTTTTCTACGAAGTTTAAGAAGCTGAAATTTTTAGGGTGCAAAGCTGAAATCCTGAGGAACATCATGGAAATATTTCATAGCTTGGTTCACAACATTTTCGGAGAAATGATCTGTGGAAGTTAGGTATTTTTGTAGGCTCCTCAATTTAATCTAAACAGGTCATCATCGAATTTGCACTATAAATTTTTTTCTACGAAGGTTCAGAATCTGAAATTTTTAGGAAGCAAAGATGAAATCATGAGGAAACTCGTCGCAAAATTTCAGAGATTGGTTCAAAATATTTTCGGAGATATGATCTGTGGAAGATAGTGCTTTTTCAGGCTCCTGAATTTCATCTCAAAGAGGTGATCGTGGGAAAATATTCATAACTCTCTCTTTGAGCATCGGATTGGAGTGCCTTAAAAAGTGGTCGCAAGCACACGGACTGCAGTTTATTTTCTATCAATTTCAAAGTTAAAAGATGAAACAGTGAGACGTGGCAAGTCGTATAAGTTCACTCTACTGAACCAGTCCATAAGTAGGTCATTGTGGGAGATTGGAAATAACTTTGTCTTGGAGAATCCAAATCAAGTCAGACCTGTGGAATTTAAAAGATAATTCAGAAGGCTACCTCAATGCAAAATTTCAGATTGAAGAGCCACAATCACAGAGATAATCCAATTTCAATATCAAGCTCCTCAAAAGAAAGAAAAAGGTGTGTATTTTTTTTCCGAATTGCATAAGTCTTTTTTGAAGAATCAATTTGAATTGATTCCAAGGGCATATAGTAGAATAGATATCAGTATTGGGTTCTAAAAAATGCCCCGTAAAAATAATTCAACACCGATTAAGCCTTCAGAAGGCTCTACTATGACTCATGAAGATGAAGAATTGCAACATGATCTATCAAAATTACAAGAGCAAGTGCACCAAATTTCTCTCTCGCAAAGAGCAAAAAAAATGAAATGGAAGTTTTGAAGAAAGGTGTGGAAGCGAAGATGGATGGTTTGAAGAATAATATGGATGGTTTGAAGAAAGGCATGGAATCTAAGATAGATGGCATGGAAGCTGGCATGGAATCTAAGATGGATGACATGGAAGCTAATATCGATGAAAAAATGAAAGACAACATGGAAAACATGAAGAATGATTTAAAAGCAGACATGGAAGTTTTGACAAAGTTGATACAAGAAATGTTTCCTAATAGTGAAAAGATATTAGAGGAAACTCATGATGAGAAAAAAATAAATTTTAATCGTGACTTCATAAACTCTAATGTTGGTGGGAAGAACCACCATATTCCAAAAATGGATATGAGGAAGTTTGATGGAAAGGATCCTATAACATGGATACTACAGATGGAGCAATATTTTGATCTCCATAATGTGCAAAACACACAAAAGGTATGCATTGAAACCTTAAATTTAGAAAAAAATACAGTTTTATGGTATCGATGGGTTTGCTCCCGTAAAAAAATTGTCACTTGGTCAATTTTTACGAAGGAAATGATAGCACATTATGAGGATACAAAGAGAAACACCTTCTTTAGCCAATTGATAAATCTCAAAAAAAAGGGTTTAGTGGGGGAACACATTGAGGACTTCCAAAAATTGAATATAAGGGTAACTGATATTCCAAAGGAACACAGGATTGATCTCTTGATAGGTACTTTAAAGTATAACCTCCAAAATGAAGTTCACGTTTTGGAACCTGATTCATTGGAGAAGGCATGCAGGTTGGCAAGAAAAATTGAATGTAAAATTATGGCGACAAGGAAGCCTACCACTCACTTCTATAAATGAGGAAGTGTTGCTACGCCTAGATTTCCACAACCTACAAGGTTGACACCACAACAATCGGAAGAAGAAAGAGCAAAAGGGCTTTGCTATAGTTGTGATAGCAAATATACTAAAGGTCATAAGTGTGCTGAGAAGAAATTATTTTACATAGATTGTGAAGAGGAAGATGAAAATGAACAAGAAGAGGATATACACCAGGAACCAGCCCTAGAAGAGGAAGAAATGAGTCCGACCATATCGTGTAATGCATTGGCAGGAATTACCACTCCTCAAACTCTCAAGATAGAAGGACATATCAAGAAGAAAAAGGTAATAGTGTTTATTGATTCAGGTAACACCCATAATTTTATTCATTGTAAGGCAACCAAGGAATTGAATTGTTTCCTATACCCAGCACCAGAATGTCAAGTGATGGTTGCAAATGGAGGAACTATAAATTTCTCTGGTAAAAGCCTTCCCTTGGGTTGATGAACCATTAGTTGATAAAGTGGTTGACTCGATTTTACATTCGGTCGATCCCACTCTCCCTGTAGAGAGTGAAATTCATACTGCTCAGGTTCTTCTTGTCACATTAGATTCTTCTACACCAAGGGGAATTTCACCTGTTTCCACAAAACCCCCTCCAAGTACTGAGGTATTTTACTTTGATTGGAGTAGACTGACATAAACTCATCTTCCTTACTCCATCCCTTTCCAAATCATTGTGAAGGTTTGTTTTAAGAATGTGTGTCGCACGAATGTAGACGAAGGTGCTTCTATTAGTATTTTATCCTCAACTGCTTGGCAAGCTTTGGGTTCCCCTCAATTTGTGCTTGTTATAGAGAATCTGTCAGCTTTTAATAGAACCATTAGTGAACCTTTAGGGATCCTTCCAAAGTTTCCTATTATCTTGGAAGGGAAAACTATCTGTATTTATCTTATGGTAGTCTGAGGCCCCTTGGATTTTAATTTACTCCTTGGGAGAGACTATGTCTATGAAATGAAAGTTGTCGTATCGACACTCTTTCGTGTGATGTATTTCCCTCAAAATGGAAACGTTGTGATTGTTGACCAACTTTCATTTGTTAGTCTTGATTTGACTACCAATAATCCGAAACCCCTAAATTTTCCTTATAAGGAAGTGCTATCTACCTTGCCACAGGTTAGTTATGTGGCAACCAGTCCCATGTTTTCAGTTACCGATGCAAGAGAGCCTGTCACTGCTTGCTCGACTTCCTTTGACTTAGATGCGGTAATTGACATGGTGAACCCTATGGGGGTATTTGAACAAGATGGTCTTATCCCTATTGAGTCCCTTGACATGTATTCCTTCCAGAGAACTGTTCTTCGATCTGATGAAGACCACTTGGAAGCCATGATCGAGGTGTGTCCCTTGACATGTGTTTCTTCCAGTTGGAAGGCATGATCAAGGCTTGTTATGAGGATGGTTCTTTTCCCGTGTCAAAATCGTTAAAAAATGAAATAGGTTCCCATGAGGATAATTCCTTTTACTGTGTCAACCTCGTTAAAAAATGAATCAGTTCATCATGAGGAGAGTTCCTTTTACTGTGTCAACCTCGTTAAAAAATGAAACATGTCCTTGAGGATAGCTCTATTACTATGTCAAACTCGTTAAAAAATGAAACAGGTTCCATGAGGATAGTTTTTTTACTATGTCAACCTTGTTAAAAAATGAATTAGGTAGTGAGGAGAGTTCCTTTTACTATGTCAACCTCATTAAAAAATGAATCAGGTATTGAGGATAGTTCATTTTACTGTGTCAACATCGTTAAAAAATGAAACATAGTGCTATGAGCATAGTTATTTTCATGTTTCAAGCTCGCTAAAGAATGAAACAAATCCTCTCCTAATTGAGTCGAGTCTTTGATTAGATCTCATAAGTGTCAATTCGAGTCTTCATCTGATCTCGTAAATGAACCTTCATTCCATCCAACTATTAGTAACTAGTAGTCTACTTAGTCGAATGAAATGAATCTTGGGGGGAATTCAAATCCATCTCAAGCATAGTTTTCATTTGTTTCAAGCTTGTGTAAAAATGAAACCATTCTCCAACACAGTTTCCTTTGTTTCAAGCTTGTGTAAAAATGAAACCATTCTCAAGCACAGTTTCCTTTGTTTCAAGCTTGTGTAAAAATGAAACCAATATCAAGAATGGTTTTAATTTGTTTCAAGATTGTATAAAAATGAAACCTATCTCAAGTCCATTTCAGTTATTATTTTCAAGACTCATTAAACTCATGAAAATCCCAAGATTATTTTTCTATTTTTCATTCTCGTAAAAAATATGAAAATTTCGAGTTCTTTCCGTCTTTTCCTGCTCAATAGTGCTCAAATTTATGTTTAAATGCATCAAATTCTTTTGGAACATACTCCAATGAGTTCAAAATGTCAAAATCTATCAGAAATGACTATTTATTTACTTAATTTGGCCTTCAGATGCTCTAGGGATGACCTCCCCTCCTGGTGGCCCTCGGCTTCAAAATTATTCAAGGTAACAAAAGCCTCTATAAACTTGCTCCTCTGCCTATGAAACATATTCCAATGTGTTCATAGCATGCCAATTAGCCAAGAATTACTCTTTATGAGCCTAATTTGGTAAAAAAATGGCTCAGTTATGGAAAAAAAAATTTCCCCCAATTTTTCCTCCAAATCTGGAAGGACTCCAGACAGCTTCGACATTTTTGGTGGAATCTGCCTAAAATAGAAATTTTGCTAATTCCACCGCTAATTAATAGGATTATTAATTAGGGCTTAATCCTGGATTAAATGGGATAAGCGCACTCTAATTCCGCATTATGGTTGAGCAGTTGGAGCATGGTCATTTTATAGGGTCACGTGGAGGAGGGATGCCCCCCTTCATTCCCACCATAGGAGCCTGCGTACAGTTCATATAAAGGTGGGCCGCAATGCATTTCAATTTCTCCTTGCTTGGTTCATTGGTGAAGGCACATAGTGTTTGGGGGGAGGTCACAGGGTCGAACCCCGACATCCACCCCTCCATTCAATGTTTTTTCCACATAGTAATATGCTCTGAAAACCTTATGATATGTGCCCATAACCAAGGTAAAAAAATTTGCAATTAATAAATGTGTCAACCAAAATATTTCATATAGTTTGACATTTTAATATATGCGCTCAATATACATCTTCTCCACCATGTTTAATATAATATCACTCCATACCTTGCGGACTATGGTTAATGAACCATTTCCAACGTTGAAATATACGCCATACCAAACCTTAGGTTAAATACAATATAATATGTAACCCAACCATATGATGTATGTGTTGTCCAAAATTTTCTACCAAACTATGGTTAATGTGCCAATAAATATATTCGAACTTTGGAATAAAATTATAGCCCATAATTAAATGAAATGCCACCATGTTAAAATAATAAATTTGACCTTGGTGTTAGAGAGGGTCCACCAGAGGGGACACGTGGCAACCCTTGGTTGGGTTTTCCTCCAACATAAAAAAAAAATTTGAATTCAAACTTAGGAAGATATTGGAGGACATTGGGTAATTTTTCACCTTCACAAACCAAACTAGCGAATCTATCTGTTAGCAACCTATAATATAGGGGTCATAATTTTGACTTGACTATTGGTAATTTTGTAAATTTGTACATACTTTGACTTCTGCAAGTTGTATTCACATATTTTGTAAAAAAATCAAAAAATCAAAAAAATCAAAAAATAAAAAAGAGGGTAAAAATTCCTAAAAAAATAATCAAAGGACTTAGAAAAAATAAGATACCCCAAAAGAAAAAATGAATAAAACATGAAAGTGAGCAAGCATAAATGCCACTACTTTTACTTTTTGACTATGGTAGAGTGTCAATAAATTCCATTAGTCCATGATGAGTTAAATAGTTCAATCTTAACTTATCATTTTTCAATTTCCATTGTTGTAGATAGATAATAATGAATTGTTAGACAATTTAATCCTAACAATTCAGTAGTTAGGTAGAGAAATAAAGTGAATCCAACAGTTTAAACTGGGTTCATGGATGAAATAAGTATAGAGTTAGATAGTTTACTTGCTTTCAGAAAAAATAAATGCTGTGAAGGTTGCTAGCTTAAATGCACCTTTTTGCAAAAGAAGAAAAAAATGTTAGTATGGTAGGATGGGTAAGTAGAGGAAGGTGAAAAATCTTGTTGTAAATATCATTCATCATGGGTTCAGAATAAATAACTTCCCCTTCCCATAGTCATTAAGCACTCCAAGCTATCAGTAAAAAAGGCTCAAGGCATTTCCTTGACTTTTGTTGGGACCGGACCCAAGGCTCTATGACTGGTTAGTTAAAAGTGTGAAATGTCTATCTTAATCCCCTAAATATATCATTCACCATTCATGCACTCATTGCCTTGAAAATCTTAAGTAAAATCTCATTTTACTTAGAAACATTTGTAATTCCTATTTTAGCTAACTTCCTACATCATTTAAACACAAAAAGCCCTCAAAATTACATTTTATCCTAAGTGATGAAGTTATTATAATGCAATTTGATTTTAATCTTCACTTTCTTAGTTATATTAATGTTTTTGAGTATACATTGTCCCCTTGTCATATTAACATTGATTTTCTCTATTAATTCCCTATACAATTGACCTTTTCCTACTATATAACTCCTTTTATAAATAAATCCCAAAAAACCCATTTATTAAAACTTAAGCCAAAGTATTTTATTCCCACATGCTTAAATAAAAACCCCCCTTATAACCCCTTTGGCTAAAAGTTTATCCTTATATTTAATCCCTCCCCTATGGTAATTAAGTCTTTTTGATTTAATTTACCGTATAAATAAAATATGAAGAAAATACATCTTAAAACATGTATTATGCGAAGTTTTGTTAAAACTAAACTTCAATAAAAAAAACCTTTCCTTGTATATTCCCGCTCCAAGTCCCTTAACCCAAGGTCAAAACCTTAACTTATTCTTCTTTCCCGCATACATTCCTCCTAATCCCAGTCCCTAACCTCGGTTAATTCCTTGATTAACCCTCCCGATCATTCGATTTTTCATCAAAATAGTCATTTCTTTGTATATGACTTTCTCCCGTCGGATTTTTTTTTGACCGTCCGATCCTAAGAATCCATTTGATCCTACGGTAATAAACTTGCGCGAAAGTTTTTAATACATTTATCCCTCCCCATCACGTAAGATTCCAACCGTTCGATCTATCCTTCATCTCCCAAGATCAACGACCCTCATTGAATCCGATAACACATTGTTCCCTGCACCTTTCCTTTTAATCTTAACCGTTCGCTTCATAAAACCAAATCCGACGGTGATTATCAATCTTCGCGCTCCAAACATAAACGATCGAAGTTTTGACAAAGCCGCGTGAAATGGGTGTTTTTTCCAAACCACCTCGCGCTTACGTGTCGCCACCACGTTTTATCGCGTTCAAAATTCATTTTACCACTTAACTGCCCTTCACCTACGCGAATACCACTGGCAGTATTCCCTAAACCCAACCCGTTTAACCACAATTTAATGTTATTTAACTATGGTTTATGCCATCGGTTCAATACGTTAAAGTTTAAAGTTTTTATTCGAATTTTCACCATTTTATTTTAAACTTGTGAAAGCGTCCATAAACCCTCTTTCTTCGAATTTATGCCAGTAAACCCTGAGAAAACCACGCAGAGCCTTTTTTCAACTTACCAGTGCCATTTTTGAATGCCCATTGCCCTTAATTTCAATTACGAAGCGCTGCATTATCCTCTGAGAAGCCATTTTCGAAGAATTGAAGATTTTGCACTTGTGCGACCATCTTCAACCGAATTTCACTGGTTTTCCAGGTACTTTTCTTCGAGCTTGCACTCTAAGACTTCAAAATTCCTGTTATTTTCAAAATAATTGCCAAAATTGTACAATTGAACTACATAAAAGTGTCCATTTTACAGGGGAAACTTTGTCAAAATTTCCCTGGAATTCCTAATTACCCTTTCTCGTAGTTTTTCCCAAACCCCAGTCTGTTTCACTATTCAAATCAATCTTAATATACATTCTGAGCTTTAAATCCCTTGCATTTCCCTAAAACTCTGCTCAAAAACCCCATTTTCCATGAGAAATTCATCAAGAAACCCCTGTTTCTCACAAAGGAACTTAGCAAACAGTTTAATCTTGCTTCGTTCATATTAAAAATGACCAAGAAATAGGTAACCCCCAAGAATGGAGGCCCAAAATCTCAAAAAAAATCTTCTGCAAAAATCCCTCAGCTTAAGTCCTTCAAAATTGACAAGCCAACTCCTGCACTCATAGTTGATTCTACATAAGTGGTCGGACCAGTCCAGCCACCAGTCGTTTCCACAGAGAATAGCCCTTTAGTTGATCTGAACTATAGAATAATGGACCCTAATGTAGAATTTAACCTGCTTGATGTCTATAATTGGAGCTATGGAAAATCAGTGGAAAAGGGTGACAAAGATATTCTAGTTTGGGAATCCAATCTGCCTAGATATATTGTCCCTCTCACTCATTCAGTTCCTGACTTTATCAGATTATGCCAAGCCTATTATATGTCAGAACAAAGATGCATTGTAAACAAAGAAAAAGAGATCCTATTTTAAATTACTGAAGAGTCAATAAATTCCATGCTGTAAATGAATCATGACCCCAATTTTGCTTCCTTATCAATAGAAGATCTAACCCAAATATATCTTGACTTGGATTCCAATACCAGATTCAAAATATTCCAGACTTTTTGTCCAAAGAAAGTTGATATTCCTAAGTTAAATCCTCCTTTTGATACCTCTGATTTCCCAGATGAGACTAGGTAGATTGTCTCAATGCTCTCCTTCATACTAGGATACACCAGTGATGAATTCACTGATGTGGCTATCCTAGGTTTTCTGTCAACTCTAAGCCCTGGTCAATCACCATACATTCTGTTCAATTTTTCCAGATTCATTGCTGAAAGTATGCATTATCAATTATCCAGGTTATCAGAAGAACGAGTCTTCAGATACTCCTCTTATCTACTCCACCTCTTCCTATATTATCAAACAGATAAATTTCCCTTTGAATGTCAGAAAGTGGATGCAGAAGGAAAAGTTATGTCAGTAGTATTTTGGTCATATATTCTAAGAAAATGGAAGAGAGAGTTTAGTTTTGCATATTTAAATGACTCATTTATAGCTCCTGCTATGTATCTTTTGGAAAAAGAGGAGATCCCCATAATCAATGATGAGACAAGAAGAATTCTACAGCTATAAGAGAGATATAAAACTGGGGATTGGTATTTATATAAAAATCACACAGAAATCAGAGTGTATGGCTCATCCCTGGCCCCATATAAATTACCAAGATTTGTTACTACAAGAATATTCGCTCTGGAATATCTGAGAGAGCTATTGAATGTAGATGAAATCAACTTCATAGCTTCCAGGAAAAAGACCCAATTTAAGTTAAAGAATCAAATTGGGCCATTCATTGTGAATAATAGCGAAGCTGCCAATGAAATAAATGTCAAACTTAAAGAGTACAAGTTCCCATGTAGTTTTATATGGAACTATGACCCACAAGGTATTCTGAGTACAATAAGGGTAAAATGCAAGTTGCTTGTTTACTTGCATGATTCTAAGCCCCATATTGAAAGATATGCTAATAAAATTGAATGGGAGCCAAATACCCTATTTGATGATGATTCATAGGTAGTACAGGTAATACATGTAGACAGTGGCAAAGGCAAACAGATTGAACAGACATAGGTGGCTTCCACAAGCCAAGAAACTGATAATGTACATAAAAGAGACAGGGAAGGAGACAGTTTTGTAGTTGAGACTATTGAGGACAAAAATTCGGAATTCCTTATAGTAAAAGAAGTAAGATAACGGAAGAATAAAGGAATAAGGCTGTAAATATTGAAAATAATGAAACAGATGATGAAGCTACAAGAATAGTCACTAAAACATTAAAAGAGCTTCAAAATGTAAAAATTGGAACACAACAAAAAGATACAGTGATGAAAGAAAACCAGACTACTATTGATTTTCCTCATTCTTCTAAGGAAACTGACAATACAGAATCAGAGATTCAGATCAGATTCAGATAGGTTAAAGAGAAGAATGAAGAAATCAAGAACCAAGCATATTCTAGATTTCTTAAGGAAAAGCTTGGAAACAAAGACATGCTTCTTTCAACATTTTATTATTCATCCAATAAATTGATAATGTCATTCTTGAAGCCTACAGTGGCTGAGCCAAAACCAGTGGCAGATTATTTTAAAACAGATTTTGAAGTGGATGCTGATGCCATTCATGAATTAGATCAAATTGAATTTCATAGGAGCAATACTGAAATGCTATATTCCAAAATTGTTAGTGAAGCTATGAAATCAATTAGGCTTGAGAAAACAGTGCTCAACCTCCAAAATAAAATGAAGTTGGACAAGGCCTCACTATATGCTAATAATTTGAGAATAAAAGCACTAGAAGATATAGTGATTGAAGTAGGGGGTGACCCAGCAAACATTGAAGGGGAAAAAGTCCTAATTAAATAGAAAAATGAGGATATAGCTGCTCTTAGAAAACAACTGAAGTTGTCTCAGAGTGAAAACTCTCAAGAAAAAGAAATTCTACAGCAAAAAGTAGAGAATGATGAATTAAAGCAGCTTGTACATCAAATGATAGGTCAGATAAAAACAATGGAAAGTCAAATATAAGCTTTAATGAAAGATAATGAAGAATTAAGAAAATCACAACCAGTGGTCATTCCTACAGTGATTCCCACTGTAAGCACTGCTATACCATCCACTTTGGCAAAACACTTGGCACCAAAAGGAGTACTGACAACTGTAGTGCCAATTACTTCTCAGGAAAATTCTGCCTCTTCTTCTTCATCCTCATAGATGAGCACACTACAGGACCAAGCAGCCATGATCAAAGCCATGGAGGACATATCTGTTAAAGATAAAGAAATTCTTAGTTTGAAAGGCATTATCAAAAATCTATAAAGTTCCAAAAATGATGCCTTGATTACTTCTAGAGGACATGAGCAAAGGGCTGATCAAATACAAGAATAGGTGAAGATTCTGCAAGCACAAGTAAATCTTACAAATCAAGTGGCCTATATAAAAAATCATTTATTGGCCAAAATTATTGAAGGCATTCATTGTCAATGGCCTTCAATTCGGATAATTTATGAACAGAGGGAGTTACTTCAAGTTGCTAGTGCAGATATTGACAAGACTAAGAGGGAAAATGACAATAAACCAACCCAAGCAATCCAACTCATAGCTTTTTTGAACAGTAAAAATAGGGAAGAGTTGGAAGAATTGAAGATTAGTGATAGGACAAAAACCATTCTTCAAATAAAAAAGGTCCTGAACAAAAGAAACATAATGAGTAATCTAGAGGACAGGTGTAAAGACATGAATGTATCCATCTCAAGATTTTTAGCCAAATACAAAACATTATCAGAAGCAGGTTTGCCTGACATTCATGCATTGAATGAAAAACTGATGCCTCAGAAATATTATGACCTATAAATCAGAAATCATGCAAAAGAACAAGCCAGACAGGCTCTGCCACAAGGATCACCAACAGGAAAAATACTTCTTCAGTATTTTGAAAATCTATTCTTTTTGGATAATGAGATCAAACATGTGTTCACTATAAAGCCTAATTTTTCCAGGTATATAGAGATAGATGAAAGTTACAGAAAATTGAAGACTATGAAGATCCCCTCTGCAAGTGGCAAGAATTCACAAATCTGCTGTGAATTTGATGGATAAAAAACAGAAAAATCACTTGGAAATTCAAATTTTACTATTACCTCAAAGGTAAAAAATACAGGGTTAAAGTGTATCAGTAGGTGAAAGAGTATCAGTAAAAATAAAGTTACTGTTGGTTACTTTTTTAAATACCACAGTATAACAGCTCAGATCAGATGAATAAAGAGTATCAACGTTGAAAGTTAAAGGAAGGAAATTTCTTCAACCAATTTCCACAATAAAATGCACCTAATGCCAGCAGTACTCACAGCACATCAACAATCAGTTCAAATTAGAATAATCAGTTCTATTTTTGCTTGTAAAAAGGAAACAACTTGCAAACTGTTTTGCAGCTGTCCCTTTTATTATGCTTTCTTTCCTATTTTTTATTAAACATTATCTCAATCTCTGAGATATTTTGTAAACAGTTTTTTGTATAAATACTTCACAATTCGAAGTATTCAGTGTGAATAAAAATTTCTCAAGACAACTATAGTCTTATTTACTGGTTATATTGAAGTTGGTGAAGTCAATTAGCGAAAGCAGCAGACTGGAAAGAGATCAGAGACATCATAGCTAAGGATTCTCGTGGTGACAAGATAAGTCTCGTTCTTTCCTTGTTTTCAGTGTTTTTCTTTAAAGTTTACATTCATTCATATTGTGTGTTTCTTGTCTGTAATGATCAATTAAGGAAAAATTAAACAGGATTAATGATCATAAGCTCCCTATTTCGAAACTTGTTGGCATTTTAATGTTTTGTACTTGATAATCGGACCATAGAATTCTTAATTGCTCTAGGTCCCAGTTAGATCCCCTTCTTTAATCTTCTTATCTATAGCTTAAGGATTCTTAAGTGCCCTTTTGCTCAGATTTCACCCACTCCATCAAATCAAGCCTATACATAGCCTTAGAAGGTCACCTATCTTGCCCTTAGCACATTTTCATCTCTGAGCCTTATTTCTTAGTTTTTCTTTCCTAGAGAGTTGACTCCATTTCCCAATATTCTGGTGAATCCTTCTGGTTTACCTTGAAATCTCTTTATTCCCACCAATATTTTAAAATCAAACCCAAATTCACAATCATAGCTAGCCTAATATCTGATACTGAAACAAAGATAAATCATATGGAGAGATCCCTCTCTGGAGTTCAAGAAGGCTATATCTTTAATTCCCAAAGTGGTTCTTGGTTACCCTTGGTGTTCTTAACTACAAAAATCCTCATCCCACAACCTGAGAATTACTAGGGTGATAACACTATGAGTGACACTTGTCACAGTCCCATTGGAAAAAAACTAAAGAAGATTCCCTATATGTTGACTGGGATGCCATGCCATCAACCAGTACCTGTTCTACATTTTTTTTTTTAAATTGCTTGTTATGAACGGCGATCAATAGACCATAAATTCTTCATTCGAACTTGGTTTTCGACGAAACAAGTTGCGTTGGATTTCCGGCGACGGGGCGATCACGATTGTTCAATTTGAAATCAATTCTAAGAAATTTCATTTTTGAGCTAAATTGAGCCTCTGATCAATTGCTAAGAGAGCATAATATTTATGCAAAACTTATTAAGTGAAACTTCTTTTAGTCACAAATTCATTACTTGGGACACATTGTCTCAAGGGAGGGACTAGAAGTTTATCCAGAGAAGGTTAAGGAAATCATGGAATGGCCACCACATAAGAATGTGGCTGAAATTAGGTCCTTCATGGGGCTGGAAGGCTATTAAAAGACATTTATTAAAAATTTCTACAAGATCGATTGTTTAATTACTACCTTGCCAAGGAAGGGAAACACATTTGAATGGGCATTTGATTTTTCAACAAGCTTTGATCAACTAAACGAAATAATAACTAATGTGCTAGTGCTAAGGATTGCATACCCAAAAAAGGATTTTGTGGTTTGCACAGATTCTTGCACGGAAGGAATTGGTGGAGTTTTAACATAGGAAGGCCAAGTGGTCTACTATGAATCCTGAAAATTAAATAAGCATGAACAAACCTATGTGACACATGACTTGAAACTGGCTACCATCATCCATGCATTAAATATGTCGAGGAATTACATCCTAGGCAAGAGTTTTACTCTAACGACTGATCACTGAGGGCTGACATATTTATTTTAATAACCCAAGTTAAATGCAAGGCAAGCTATATGATTGGCCACACTTATCGAATTTTATATTGAAATAAAATTTATGAAATGTTAAGAGAACAAAGTGGTTTATTCATTCAGCAGGAGAGTGAAACTACATCATATAACAACCATGAGTTCCTATGGAACTGATCTTGAGGAAAGGATCATAAATGTTGGGAAACAAGCCAAAAAATATCAGCAGCTGAAAGAGAAATTGAAACAAGGTTTTGAGAGCATGGCGAGTAGGGAGTAAATCCTTAATGAAAGTGGGCTAATAAAATTTAGAATAAGAATATATGTTCCAAATAAAAATGACTTGAAGAAACTCATATTAAAGGAGTTTCATGTGAAGTTTCACTCTGGCCACCCAAGCTATCAAAATACACTAACAACCATAAATAAATTATATTTATGGCCTGATTTGAAAAGGGAGGTGGCATATTTCATATCCAAGTGCATAGAGTTCCAACATGTAGAGGCTAAGTGCAAACACCAATCTAGATTATTGCAGCCTATTCCAATTCCAGAATGGAAGTGGGAAGTTATTTCTATTGATTTTACTACATGTTTTCCAAATATTTCTAAGAAACATGACACAATCATGTTAGTGGTAGATAAATTGAGAAAAGTGGCTCACTTTGTGGTTGTCAAGTCTACACATTCAGTTAGTGAGGTAGCCCAAATATTCATTAAGGATATTGTGAGGTTGCATGGAGTCCCTATGAATATTATCTGAGATGGAGATGCTAAGTTCACTTCAAAGTTTTGGAGAGAATTGTTTGTAGGATTCATAACTAAGCTGGAATTTAGCACAAATCATCCTTAGACTGATGGGAAAACAGAGCACTGATGGAAAAATAGAGAGGAAAAATAGAATCCTAGAAGACATGTTAAGGATGTATGTAATGCACCATTCAAGGAAGTGGGAATAATATATCCCACTTGTATAATTTTCTTATAAAAATGGGTACTAAAAATCACTCAGAATGAGCCCATTTGAAGCACTATATGGGAGGATTTGTAACACCCCTATCAACTAGAATGATCAAGTGAACATGGTCCTTATCTAGCCTAACTTGTTAAAAGAAACAGAATAGGAAATGCAAGCTATAAAAAAAAATTTAAAAGTGGCGTAGAACATGAAGAAGAGCTATGTGGATGAGTGTAGGATTGAAAATATTTCCAAATAGGGGAACATGTTTTATTGCAATTTATACATAAGAAAATATCCTTGAAATTTTGGTCATGTGGAAAGTCGGCACTACAGTTTTTCTTACCATTTGAAGTGCTTGAAAGGGTATATCCAAAGGCCTATAGGTTTTCCTTTACTCCAGAAATAAGGTTTCATGATGTCTTTCATGTTTCATTGATTAAAAGATATGTGAAGGATTTTAATCATGTAATTGACTGGTCTGTGTTACAGGTAGAACCAAAGGGAGAGTTCCAAATGGAACCTTTGTGCATCTTGGATCCGAGGCATATTACGCTCTGAATAGAGTAGTAGAGCAAGTCAAAGTGCAATGTAGGCACTTTGGGCTGGAGGAATCCACCTAGGAAATGGATAACTAGATGTGGGAAACATATCATTTCTTATTTGTTGAGTAAAAATAAAAGTAAATATAATGTAAATGTTGTACAAATATATGTATATAAATATCCATATCAACAATGCTTGGTCAAAAGCATGTGCTAGTTGTATATGGTTATTGAACATTGAGGATGGTGTTCCCCTTAAGGGGGAGGGGACTATGACATCCCCTAGGTATGATACTCTCATAGTAAATAATTGTAATTAATTAAAAGGCTAAGAGGGTGGGACACGTATTCCAGATTGCTTGAGGAAGGAGGTTGCTTGAGGAATGGGTTGTTTTAATTATCAATGTTGGTTGGATAAGTGGTTTTAAATGGGACAAATGTACCATAAATTAACTAAAAGAGGAAAGGATAGACCCTGGTGTCCTTTGGCTCCAAAAACAAGAAATAAAAGGAAAAAAACATAAAGGCAACATGGGTTATGTTTTCCTAGGTGATTGACTGGCATGGAGCTGGGAAGAATATAGATTGTTAGTATGTTTGGAAGGACACACACTCTCACCCACATGCAAATACACATATACAACATAGGAAAAGGAGAATAAAGTCTCTCATTCTCTCATGCGCAGAGGCAGTGGAAGACAATGTAAAATGAATAATACAGTAAGAAAAATTCCTCCAACGGCAGAGGTGAGAACATAGAGAAGGAAGTGAACATAATTCACAATTTTAAAACTATGGAGAGATTAAACTAGCTGAAGAACCCTCATATAGGC
Organism: Pinus albicaulis; assembly: GCA_034641835.2. NCBI lineage: Eukaryota > Viridiplantae > Streptophyta > Pinopsida > Pinales > Pinaceae > Pinus > Pinus albicaulis. Next base: position 1,299,101,850 of record CM076578.1, on the reverse strand, counting down.
TTGTTGGGTGTAATAATTATAGGGAGTAATGGATTTCCTATAAAGCTGAAGAACCCACTAGAAGCTTGTGGATTGATGAACGTAATATATTGGGAAGAGTCACTTGGGTGCTTATGAGGGTTTATGAACCACCAAGAATTTCCCTGAGGCTGAAAATCTAGTGCTTGAATCACTGTTGAACCAACTATAGGAGTTATATTCTACCTATCAGTAGCTTATAAAATGATTAACCTTATCTAATTTGGACTCTCTTATCTTAAAAGCGATTTGAGACTCCCTGTATTGTGTTATCCTGGCGTGGATGTTTATTTTTTGTAAAGAATCAGAAGAGACTACGTGGAAGCTCATGTGGTTGGTGGATGATGATAGAGTGGATTTGTGAAATCCTATTTCAACTAAATATATTGGTTTAATTTTTGCTCAGAAACACTCCACCTCAAGCATTGGAATTAGACTCAAGGGTGAAAGCTACAAGTAACAATGGTTGTAGCTTGCCTATGGTTGGGTGGAGAGTTAGAATACCATTCTTAGTTTCTAGATATTTTTAAAGATAAGTACACTCTTTTAGTCTTTTCTTTTGTTTGTTATTATATCCCCGTGTATTACATTGAAGTAAGGTCATTCTAAGGCCGAGGAATGTTGTTTCTTGCATAAATGAGGAATGGTAATGTTTTATGTCAAGATCTTATGAAACGATTCATTTCTTGTGGATATTATGAGTTTGGAATAACTTAAGACTGCTAGAACATACAAAGATAGAAATATTTGTTAATGAACAATTACTCACATTGAATTATTAGTACCTATAGTTATTGTGTTAATGGATATCACATATTAATAGAAAGGAATGTGGAATTCTTGCTTACAAATTCTCTGGAATGTATTTCAGAGATGTTGTATTCTTGTAAATTATCCTGAGTTTATGGATTGGTATATAGGATTTGTGCATGAAAATATAAGCAACCTCTATTAATCAAATGAGTGTATGCATGGAAATGATGGGGCCTATAAGCCTTGGTTTATAAATTTCAAACTCGGGAGGATTAACATTCTTACCTATATATATGTATAAATATAGATATATATGATTTGCAGGCTGAGATGGGTCAATTTCATGTAAGCTAAATAGGGATAGTGATATAAATATTAGGTGTTAAGGGAAGGCTCCCTTGAAAACCACCAGATTCAAGCTATTGTGCATATTGATTTAGCAGGGATGAGCCTCGAAGCTCAGTAGTTGGTCGCTAAGTCTCAATAGAACCATGCACATAGAACCACCATGACTAAGCCAGTAGGTGGGAAATGGTTCTCACACCATTCATTTTATAAGTATAGTGTGATAGAATTTATGACTCATAGGAGCCTAGAAGGCCAGAGCTGCATAAGCCATGTGACTAGGTGCATCAGTCCAAACACTTAGGTAGGAGGCATTCAGGTCATTGATGAGCGAGAGTTCATGGCCATTAGATAGTCTCAGATCTTTGTCCCCAAATTTCTCAAGAGGAGCCCCAAAAGTAACCACCATTATTTTATTTCCAAGATGACTTAGTAGGTGGGGTTGTTTGGTGAGTGGTGATCCAAGATATTTTGGTTTTAGATGTATAAAGGATTACATGAAACATGACATGTCAACCATAAAAAGTTAAAGTTCACATGAAGTAAGAGAAGGATAAAATGACAACAAGAATTGATTATGGAGTTCGTCCAATTTTGACTATGTCTTTCGGTCCTGCTCATCAGTGGGAGGCCTTCATTCATTAAGTGGCAAGAAGAAGAAGCCGTACAAGTAAAATTATTTAAAGCACCCTTATACCTCCAATCTGGAAAATGGCTGAAAAATTGAGAGCTCTGATGTAGAAATGGACATCATCATTGAGTTCCTATCACCGGGAGGTGTAAAATCTGTTGGAAATGTTGTCATTGATGGCAAAGGAATTAGCAAAGGAGTAGCACATAAAATATCCATAAGGCCAAAGAGACAGAGAGGTAACAGAGGCAACAGAAGAAACAGAGGAATTGAAGCAGAAGCAACAGAGGAATTACAGACAGAGCAGTAGAGAACCTTTTCAGCAACAGAATAAGGAGTATGAATCTCTGCGTATGAAGTTAAAAGTTCGAGATTCAGGCAGAGACCTTCTTATAATGAAGAACTGGCTTAGTTGATATTTGCAATCGTGGAATTATTTGGTTGAATATCTGAGGGGTATCTCAAGTATCGTGAGGAGAACTGATATATAAGCCAAAGCATCCATTCGAAAGGAATCGACGCTTTCAAAAACAGAGCAGCTAGTTCAAGCGCCAGAGATTTCACCTAAGAAGTGAAGCTGTGTATCGAGGCGAGTCTTCAATGGGAGAGCGAAAGCTGAGCTGGTTATAAGGAGCGTTTAACCTTGCAAAGTCCCGAATAGAGCATTGATGGGGTTAAATGGAACTTGGAGTGAGAGGAGCGGAACCATGACCAAGAGGAACAGTGAGAGTGGTTTGGAGTGAACAGTGACGGCGGTTTCTGGTTTACATCACATCGCTTTTGTGGAGCAAGCGGTTTTTCCCCATTCGCGAGAGATTCCATAGAAAGCTTGACATGTGGCGTCGGGCAAAGTTCCAAAACCACCGTCTAAAGTGCGCCATCGCACGTTATAGTTCGTACCAAGACGTCGGGCGATATTGTGATGAGCCGTTGATTTGGGAAGGGACCATCGAACAGTGATCGCACGCTGGACTTGCCCGAAGTTTAATAAAAGAGCCCAGATCATATCAACAACGATCGACGGTGTAGATTCATTGCAGGTGGGGTCCGGAGCCAAGATTTATTATACGGTTATGTGTTTAAAACAGAGCGTTGGATTTAATATAAAGTGCGAAGGATTATATCTTTAGTCCTAAGGTTCGGAGATATATATATATATATATATATATATATATATATATATATTGTGAGGAAACCATGATCATATAAGAATTTATCTATGTTAATATATATTGAATGTTGATGCGTTGGGCTTTAAGCCAAAGTCAAGGATACTATGCAGCATTTCGAAACACTGGGTAGAAAAATTTACAATATATTGGTATATTATGATGTGAGCTAATATTACAGTTGTTCTAAATGAAGAATATAAGTGCAAAGGCCGGAAAAGTTGGAGATGCATGGTTATATGCATAGAAAGAAAAAATTGGGTTAAGTACTAAATTGAGTGCAGGTAATTTTATGTGCAAGTAAATTTTAATTATTTAAATTGCCAGCCTAGAAAATGGAGTATTGAAATTGCCCAGATCAACAATTGGATTGAGTACAAATTTGTTGTATCCATTTCATATGCACACAGAAAAAGGAAGTATGAGGCCTGACAGAGGTAAACGAAATTTGTAGAGTTGAAGAGATGTACAACAAAGGGATTCAAAAAGTGCAGTGAACAGGTGAAATATATAGATGACCGTAAACAAAGAGAATGCAAAACAATTTCTTAAATAGCAGTAGAAAAAGACAAAATCCAGTAAAGCCAAAGTTCAGAAGAAGAGCTGAGTGATATTGAAATGTGTAACTGAAAATGTAAATATTTTTGTTATTTATATTGTTGGTGATGCAAAGGCAAGTATCCTAAGGAAAAGACAAAATCCCACTGTAGCATGGAAATTTGTACATATTGTTATAATTTTAAAAATGAGTTGGATAAAGGAATGAGAAGATAGAAGCCAAAGAGTCATGACTGTTCACTCCAAATTCTTTATGAAATACAAACAGTCATGTGAGGAACTCTATACATAATATCACATTGATATGCACAAGAGAGAGAGAGAGAAAATATAGAGAAGGCAGAGTATAGAAGTGTAAGGCAGAGAAGATTAAGAAAAGAAGAGCAGAAAGAGAAGCTACATAACAGAGCTGATATCTGAGGTAAATCAGCAAACCTTCAGATTGATAAATTGAGGAAATTGGAGCTTCCCTATCAAGTTGCAGCTTGATAGCTGTGAGTTGTAGTTGACTGAGGTTGGAGCCTCCTGTAGGTTGGTGCCTACAAAAAACTGAAGGGAGTTGGTGCTTCCTTGCAAGTTGTAGCTTGCAGAATTGAGGTAGGAGCCTCCTGTAGGTTGGTGCCTGCAGAAAAACAGTGGTGAGAGGGAGTTGGAGCTTGCCTTTGCATCACAACAATAATAATATGTGGTTTTCTCCCTTTTATGGGTTTCCACTTATATCTGGTGTCTCTGTGCATGATGTTTATGTGTTGATCTGATTTATATCATCTGCTTAATACCTGCTGCTCTCATATTAAGTCTACTGTTATATCATATTAATACTTGCTGCTCACATTCTAAGATTACTCATATTTTAAGTTGGACAAGAAATGAAAGTGTAAATAAGTTTTAATGAAAAGTTGTAAAAGTCCATGAATATGTTAAACTGATTCACCCCCCCCCTCTCAGTTTAACTAAGGATTCAACAATAAATTGACATAAAATTCGTCCAAAATTGACACTGGCAAGTTCTACACCTGAGGAAATCTTTTTGAGGCCCCTCAGTATTCCTTGAGCATGGTTCCACGCCTCTGGCCTGCTCATGGTTCTGCTCTGATTCACTTATCTGTGTCGCCGCACTATAGAAATGAGGGTATTACATAATTTTCTTAGCGAAGTTAACAAGAGGAGGGCCAGTGGCGCATTGGTGTTAGCCTCTCTCAAATAACAATAATAAATCCAAAATAATAAATAAATTAATTAAATATTCCAAGTTAGGAATATGTGCCTAACACTTGGGTTGTTCCTCAAATATTAGAGTTTGTTTAGTAACTCCTATCTTGGTGGGTTTTTGGTGAGAAATTATCTCAACCAAAGGAGTCTAAGATAGCATAGACTATCTTAGACATTTTCTCTCATCTATTTAAATTGTAAACTAAATTCTTTTAATAAGAGAGAATGATGAGAATGCCATGAGGCTGAAGCCTCTTTTGCGCTATTGTTTTGTCTGGTTCTATATCTGTGTTTCCTGCAATCTGTTTCTAAGTTATTTTATTTTCTAATATGTTGTATCAGAGCTTACGGTGTGTTATATTGAGGACCTGTTGAGCGATTTGTTCATTACAGAGACAAAGTTTGCGGATCTTGTGACAAAACTGCCATCGATCTGCATGGCTATGTGTTGTCTACCTTGAGCTGTGAGCTGCACAGAGAACGGTGGTAGTTGCTGTGTAAGCCGCTGTGGTAGGCGTATAATCTGAACGTGGAGTATATGCAATGCTGTGCATTTCTTGAGAAGATATTCCGTGAGAGCTGTGAGCTAGAGTTTAATGCGTTGAGCCGAGTCTGTGAGCTGGTATGTGCGTTGAACAACAGAATGATGCCTGTTTGCTGAAGGCCGTGAGACCGATAGTTTACGTGCTTTATGGTGATTCTGATGATTATGTGCTTGATGCCTTTGAAGTATGCCTATTGGGAAAATATGGTGAGTAAAGGCAACATGGTAATTGCACAAGGAAAGAGAAATGCATGAAAGTGGAACAGTTGTGTTGCACACTCGCAAGTGTGGATCTGTTCTATGGAGCGGGCGGACATCAGAAACTATTTGAGCACGGAGCTCCGCATCTGCAATAAGTAGATTGGAAGGCTGGAAATTTAATTTGGATTTAGTAGGGGGTGTTCAAAGCTCTGTTGATGCATGTTAGACCAAAACAACCGCCAGTGAAGGTTGCTGTCACACGCAAACCAAAGACTCATTTGTTTTGAGAATCCCATCAAAGTGTTGCCATAAATATACGGCTCAATCCATTCTATAATTTTTTGTCATTCGACACTCGTTTGGAGCGATCTTTGAACACATCAACTTCTCAAAAAAAAAAAATCATTGAGGTTCATGTTTATTTAGAATAAACCATTAATTTTTGTGTTCACGGTAGAATATAATGGAGCGTGTTTCCTTTTTTGTCATTGGTTGTTAAGCTATGTGGCTACCAAACAAAGATGGACCTATCCTGTGTTGTCTTTAGTTGTGGCGATTTCCTCTTCATCTGATCCACATAAGTAGCAAGGTACCAGTCGAGTGTTCTATTTGAGCATTGAAATCTAATTGTTTGTCAGTAATGTCCATTAAGAATAGACGATTGTACCATTTCACTGCTAAGTTTGAAGCATGGTACCCAACTGCTGAGAGAATGAAATTTCCATGAGAACCTGAGGAACTGTGAAGCTGTCAAAGGCAGAAATTTCGAATCTGCTGCTATGCATTGCCGAATTCATGAGAGCTAAGTTCTTGTTTGTAAGAGCCATTATTGTGAGCCATGTCATCATATTTATGAGTAACCATGAGACCGTGAGCTGCGTAGAGAGCCGAGCTCATGAATTATCAAGTCGTGGAAGCGGAAGCGTGGCTATAGTGGATGAGGTCAGGTATGTTGTGTTTGAAGCAGAATTCATAATGTTGTGCTGGAATTTGTAATAATATTGCAGTGGAATCCAGATTGCTGCTCTCAAAGCCTACGTTTTCAACTGTGAACGAAAGTGCAGACGGTGACACTGGGGGAGGCAAAAGTATGTGCAAGTTTAAACACAGCCATGGAGATCCATGTGGAGATTAGTTAGCATGGGTGTGTATTCATTGTGGAGATTACCCAGCATGGAGGAGCAAGCTCGTGTGCTCAATTTTTAAACAAAGTAAAATCTCTCACTTTTTTAAGAGGACGTGATTGCATCAGAGATATTATACTTCTACATATGTATAAGAATGTTGGATCTCTCGTATTGATTGCATCGGAGACAACCCAGCTCTTGAATAGACTGTGAATGTGCTACTGGACTCTCACTTTTCTAGAATTTTGTTTAGCAGTTGAGTCTAAGTCTGATTTGGAAGAAAGCCTAGGAGGATGGCGGTCACAAAACCAGTCAGCTGACTAGTTCTGGGTAACAGGCGCCACGTATAGCACAGTGTTGACTACCATTAAAAATATCTGTGCATGGTCCTGTATGGACTGGAGAAAAAGCCGTTGTGCGAGAAGCTGTGAAGAGAACTTCTGGGTGAGCTCTGAAGGTTGGAGCATCCTCCATTCATTTTCTGCTAAAGATTTAAAAATCAGGGATCTATCCGAGTGTTGGTTGTCATGTTGAACCTATTCACTGCGCTATTCAGAAATTTGTAAACAGCTAGTTGAGAAACAAATCTTCAAGGACAAGAACATAAAGGACGCACAACAATAACCACATTTATTCTTCCATAAAATACCGAGCTAATGGAGATAAGAGTGAGCCAGCGTAAGGAGTGCATTGAAGAATCTTGCAGCATTCAAATGGAAGTTTAGGTAAAAAAAGGTTAAAAAAATATCATGGCTATGGTACTTATATTTTTCTAAAGGGAATGATGCATGTTTTAAATGGAAATCTAAAATTTTTTCACCTTTTCTAAAGTAAATTTATATCACTTTTTCAAGTGATTTCATAAAGTGCTTTTTAAAATGAAAGTTAAAGGGATTCAAAAGTTAAGTGAGAAGATGTGCTCTTTATTTTGAACCTTGTAATTTTGAGATAAGGAGCATTCTTTATGTAATGGAGTGATAAGGTTTTAAAGTGTGATTTTTTTGGGAGTGATAAGTGAGTGGAGTGAAAAGTGGAGTTAATAGAATTGAAAATTGATTCACTTTTTATAAAGTGAACTTATAATTTTGCATTATTTTGGAGTAATAAGGGTGATGTTTTGAAATCTTTGGAGTGATAAGGGGCATTAATTTTTTTTTTGTAAGTTTGGAGTGATAAGGGAAAGCCATTGTTGTAATTCAAAGTATTGTTTTACTTTGAGAGAGATTAAGTCGGTGAATATTGAGATTTTGAAGACAAATTGCTTCTAAAGGTTGTGAGCTTGCCATTTTCATTACTTGAAGGTGGAGATTTCTTATGTACTCAATATTTAATAAAGATATCATTTTTTGGTGATTGTGTCCTAGATCCGCCCGAAATTGAATAAGGGGATCTTAGGTACACCATGTATGTTTGTGATGGCGCATGTTTTTTATGGCTTCATGTTGTTGTTTTTTTATTTGTGTCTAGTTGTGACACATCAATGATTTCATTTAATATCACATACATAAAATTCAATACAAGCAAGCACAACACATGTAACAAAGAAGCTGCAAGGAAGGAAAATCAATCTCAACACATGCATTTGTGTAACTACAACACGTAATCAAAGATTGTCTACATCAGCATTCTACATCAACAATCAAATTCACTTAGTCAAGTTAATGCATTTCAAAGCAAAGTCTACATCAGCGTTCTTGCAAATCCATTTCAGAACTTGTAATCAAATTCATTGTTTTAAGTGAATCATTAAAAATTCTTTGTAAATGAATTTTTAAGAGAACAAGTGAATCATTAAAATCATTGTAAGCTTTCTTGGGTGCATTGTCGACAGTGTTCGACACCCTTCCTTTACGCAAAATCAAGTGAGTGCACGAATTTCTGAATCAAACAAGCAACAAGTTTAAATCTCCTGCAAGCAAGTGTGAGTATTCATTCAAGCAATTTGCATCAAGTCAGTACAAAGATCAAACCATCAAGTGAGCCAGAGTGAAGTTTATTGCAGCAACCATCAAAGCAACCAAACAATTTCAACTCTAACATCAATCAAGCAAGTTGAGATTGAAATCAAGAGATCGTGACTATTCATTCAAGTGAGCGTGAAGTCATCAAGTAAGTCAAGTGAGTGCTTAAACAAACGCGATCGTCATCAAGCGAGCGTGAATTCCAGAGTTTAAGCGAGAAAATTATACAACTCTAGCAAGTGTTCCCAGCAAGTGCAATAAGCCACAAATCAAAGCGAGCGTGCCATTAAAGCCACATTCAAGCGAGCCTGTCATTCAAGTGAAGCAGTTCAAAGTATGACATCTACGACAAGAGTGCCTGATTTCAAGTGAGCAAGTTTAGATGGCGCAACATCTTCAGTTGTTAAACATTCTTCACAGATTTATCATCTCTAGTCATGAAGACATGGTGCAAGTCAGCAAAGAAACTCTTGCTGATATTTCATCGCATCTACAACAAACACATGAAACCATTGAGTTTCTTCAACTCGAGTTGCGACTTCAACGGATTGAATTGCAAGAAAAGCATGATACTTTCAAGTCTTTGAACCATCCAGATGATAATTCATTCATCCCAACAGCTTCAAGTGTCGAAGTTGTTCCAGTTCCAATTTCTTCCAAGCCCATCATCAAGCCCTGGGAAGAAATTCACAATAAAAAGAGTCGAAGAGGCTTAGGATATGTCAACAATGACACTAACCTGCATATCCCAGATTATTCCAAGCCAATTAAGTTCTTCAGTGGAGGATTTCTTGCACAACTCACCTCAAAAAGTTCTAAGAAAGTTGCAGACAACCAGCAATGCACGCAACCCAAAGTTGCAGACAAACAGAATTGCACACAACCTAAAGTTGAAGTCCAACCGAGATGTTCTCATTGTCAAAGAACCAGTCATATGGAAGATCAGTGTTTTGATCTCCATCCTTGTTGCCATTGTGGTATGCCCAATCATTCCTCAGAAAAATGTTGCAATCAACAAAAATCAGCCAGATTGAAGATACATTATGAATGGATCGACCCTTGGAAATGGTCATCCACAGTCAACAGATTGTCTCAATTCTACAATCGCATACAATCACACATAGTGCAGCCAAAAATGAAAAGATGATGGTACTCTCATGCAGTTGAACAAGGGGGTACACCAGTGTAAAAATCCTACACCTGAAGGGGGGAGTTCAAGAATACTTTCCAAGAGAAGTGTCTCTCCTTTTAGTTGCCAAAGGGGGGAAAATGTCAATGAGATTGACAGTGGTTCTCAGACTGAAAGTCTCGACAAAAACAACAAAAGAAGCCAATGGGCATCTTCAACAGCTAGTGGGCATCAACAAATTTGCCAGTGGGCAGTCGACAACAAAGAAGCAGTGAACAATTTTCAGCATAACAAAAGAAATAGTGAGTTGTTTTTGACATCATCAACCAGTGGGCTTTGAACAAATTTTGTTAGTGGACAAAGGATTCTGATTTCATGCAAAGGACAGATGGATCCTTTTGCAACTTGTTACTTGATATAGTTTTCAAGCAAAATTCAGAGATGAATCAGACATGCAACTGACTCATGGTCTCTTCAGATTTCAGTTTTTCAGCATCCAACTTTGGCGGTTTTTCAGGCAATGTTTTTTGAGGATCAACATGAGAACTTGGAAGATGGTTCCTAGTTCTTATTTTGGATTTGTCATTGAAGGGGGGAATGTTAGCCTCTCTCAAATAACAATAATAAATCCAAAATAATAAATAAATAAATTAAATATTCCAAGTTAGGAATATGTGCCTGAATCTTGGGTTGTTCCTCAAATATTGGAGTTTGTTTAGTAACTCCTATCTTGGTGGGTTTTTGGTGAGAAATTATCTCAACCAAAGGAGTCTAAGATAGCACGGACTATCTTAGACATTTTATCTCATCTATTTAAATTGTAAACTAAATTCTTTTAATAAGAGAGAATGATGAGAATGCCATGAGGCTGAAGCCTCTTTTCCACTATTGCTTTTTCTGGTTCTGTATCTGTGTTTCCTGCAATTTGTTTCTGAGTTATTTTATTTTCTAATAATTGGTAGCAACCATCGGCAGACATCGCAGAGGTTTTCGGAGGGTGCGGGTTCGAAACCCGACCCGACCCATTTTTGAACTTGTATGTATATATTCCGCATTTTTTTATTTGGTTGGTACTTTTGTTTGGGGCTCGCCTGCTTGGGGGCTAGCCACGTGGGTCGAGCAGGTTGGGTTCGACCCCCGTCGGTCCCATTTTCCATGCTTCCTCCGTTAGTTTCGTTATATGTATTACACCGTGGCCCACGGGGCGGGGTTACCGGTCAACTGGACCCTGACCCTCCATAACCTGAAGGTTTATATGGTATGACAATTCGCGGTGGTTGGTGCACCAGGGGTGGCCCGCCCCCCAACCAATTAAATTCCTATTTTTATAATGTGGTATAGTTGCATGTGGGGGTGGCAGCCCACCACCCCCATTTTTATATTAATTTTGTTTTAATAAAAAGAACTTATTTGATTTTTTTCGATTTAGGGGTTATTGGGAAAACTAACCATCCCACAAATTCGCCTGATCTCAGGAGCTAGGTTTTCCAACCCAGGTGTCAATCAATTTACATAACAATTAAACCTAGCCTAAGTCAAACTTTGAACAAAACTTTGACTTGCTCTAACTTCTTCATATGACCTCGGATTGAAGCGCCATTTGCACAGTTAGATTCAGAACAGAGAACACCTCGACATGGTCCTAGTCTTATTGTCATATGTCCACTTTGATTTTTGAGAAATTTTAAATCCACTTGTTCTCTGAGATCCTCCTGGATCAATCCTCCCCATTGAGGATATTTTGGACCACCAAAATCATTGCACATCCTTCACACTACCTGTGTCCTCACCCAACCACACTTTCAATAACCTACACGAAAATCCAGTACATACTTTGCAATCATATATAAACTACACATGACTCAAACAACCTGTTGGGGTCCTGTGATTTAGCAGATTGGCATACTAAATGGCAAGGCAACACAGAACCACCTTGGAATCCTAGGATCTAGCCCTCCTGGATTCAGAGAGGGATCTCTCTATATGTGTGTTAAAATGATATGCTTTAAGGCTTATGATATGATATTAGGTTAGTTATGAAGTACATGGATTGTTTGTTTGTTTTGGTTGGGAATCATTAAATGAGAAGGTCATGTGAAGTAAAAGAGGAAAAAAGTGGAAGGATGTTTCAGCATGGGAAGATAGGTCAGAAAAAAGTGCTAAACCATTGGGCTATGGAGTCATAAAAGGGTTTACTTGCACAAAAACTATTCAAGGGTTTTCAAAGGGTAAGTAATCTATATCAAAAGAGCTTTTAAGTTGAGTTTGTGGTATGGAACATTAAGAAGTGTGGAGAAAGAAGCAAACATATAAGAAAACAAAGTACAACCTAAGATCAGGTAAGGAATTTTAACCTATCCTGCTTTTGACATGCACTCAAGGGAAAACATTTAAGATAAACATAAAAAGCATCCTAAGATCAAGTAAGGACTTTTAACCTATCTTGATTTCAGCATACTCTTAAGGGAAATCTCCAAAACAATTGTTTAAGACTAAATAAGGGACATGGCTAACCATAAACTTCCATGATTAGGACTCTACTTAGCATGCAGTGAAAATAACATTCAAGAATAGCATCTCAAGTTCTACTCAGCAAAAACATGGACTCACCAACATCTTTGACAATTTATACTCTATTGAAATCATTCCCAAACACATATTTAGAAGAAAACATAAAGATAAAGCTTAATCAGTGAGAGATAGGGTACTTTGCAGTAAATCCTACTCTATATTTGTTGTTCTTTATCAGAGAATATGAACAGAGTGAAAAACATAAGGAGAATAACAATTACAGTGAGAATAACATCACCAATGATTTAGATCAGGATCTAGTGAATCTGTTTGTATATTTTATGTCCAAGACCAATTACATACTTTGAGTCTAATAGCTTTCTATAGTCCAATTATTCTCTTCCTAGCCTACTATATTACAACTACTCAGTAACTCTTACTCAATAACAGTTCATACAATTAACAATTTTCCAACCTTTTTCAATGAGTTTTCTATGAATACATATAGGTTAAATGAGGAAGAGTGTTGCAGAAATGGTAATAAATATTAATTAAGACAGATTGGGAGAGGTATTCGAATGCCCATTCTGCTTAATAATCATAGCATTGAATATTTGTACCACTTCAGCTATTTTTCCTGAATCTGAACCCGTCTAGCAGGATGGTAATAACTCTGAGGTCTGTCCTTTGAAGCTATCTTGGTCTGAAGTACCCTGTTTGACCTCTGAGACAAGCAAACTGTCATTTTTGGGTTTTGCAGCCCCCTGTCTGCTTGATAACTGTTTTGACAGCTTTTAAAGAGGGTTTGTCAGCAGGATGGTTGTCAAGGTGTCTTTGAGAGGTACCACAGACTACAGCTGTCCTTTTGGTGGAGTAATAGCTTCTGTAGATGTGGCATTCAAGACTTTCTTCTAGGTGAACTGTCTTGTTTTAGCCCTTTAAACACTAATATTTAGCTCATAATTTTGTTTTTGAGGCTTTATTAGGCCTTCTCAGATCATCTTCTATCTTCATACTGTGTCTTTATCTTTAATATGCTATTTAAGGGTTTAATATTGGCACTTTATTCCTAAACCATTATCTTTCACTGATCTCCTTTGTTTTGCTTTTGTGCACAGGTGGCTTGGCTTTCTTTTGCGCTGGAGGGTTACGCCAAATGACTGGTGTTGATGACGCACAGGCTAAACTTGGGGATTAACTCCCTCTATGTCCCTTTACTGGACTATGGGACAACTTTCACAGTTCGTCCACCATTAAACCTGCAACAAACATAAACTTGTTATAAAAAACCTGCGGCTTGGGCTTAAACTGCTTCAGAGGGCTTTGGTAGAGGCGGAAGAGCAGTGCGGAGGCAAGATGAATGCAGCGGGGAAGGGTTTCATGGTGCAAAACCATGAAAACCAGGGTCAAAACTAAGTTTGGCACGAAGAACTAGAAAAACGGTTTTGGGGAATACTGGAGGTGGTATTCGCGCGGGGCAAAGGCGGTAAATGGTACTGGGCCAAAGGAACGCGACACAGGTGGATAGGTGACATGTGAAAACCACCCATTTCGCGTTCAAAGTGCACAGAGGGGAAAGGGGAGAAAAATGGTCGTGAAACGAGATCTGGGCCGTTAGATCTGGGGGGAAGATAGATAAATGGTGGAGATTACACAGAAGCACAATGAAAGGCCCTAGCATGGTTGGGTGGGACCAGCAGGTTTATTAAGGAAAATTGAAGAAAATACACATAAAAGTGGCTGCAGGTGGAAAAGGAGGTAAATAAATGTGAGTCATCAGATCTGTGAGATGGACGACAGAGATTTACTCGGCAGATCGACAATCAGCGGAGAAGAGGGTCCAGGGAGGAAGAATTTGGAAGCTGTGATGGTTGATGGTCGATGGGAAAGGTAATTGTGAGGGACGGAGGACCGTTGAATTAGGATCGAGATTAACGGCTAGGATTATATTAGGGCATCGCGTATCGGTGGCGAAGAGGGTCTGGGGACAAGGGAACTAGAATCGCCGATGGAGCGAGGAGCGATGCGATGGAGTGGTGGGTGACGGAGCGAGGGCCATCGGATCTGGATCAGATCGATGGTGGAAATACACTTGGGGCTTCGCATATCGGCAGAGAAAGGAAATTCAAGAAGAAAAAAGGAGAAGCCCGATGCGATGGGGAAGCGCCAATGCAATGGAGTGGTGAGCCCAGACCGTCCGATCAGGATCGGGATCGACGGTGGAGATCAAATCAGGGACTCGCATTGGCAGAGAAAAGGAAGGCGGAAGGGAAAAAGGGTGAAGCCCGATGCAATGCACAATAGCCGTCGGATCCTGGGGGAAATGGACAGCTGAGATGGAGTCGGGACTTCGGCCTTTGGAAGAAAAAAAATGGAAAGGGACGTGGGACTGGGGAAAGAGCGATTTGCGATGGGGCGATCCGCCGATGGCCGTTGGATCTGTGAGATCAACGGTGGGGATTTACTCGGGAGTGAAACCATCGCGCGGGGGAAAAATGAAGAAACAAAGGAAACATAGGGCAAAGTGATGTCCGATAGCGCAGAGGGGGCTTAAGACTGAGGCCAACGTTCGCGGGTCCCGTTCACATGGTGGAAGGGGCTGAGAAATTAAGCCCGCAAGGGCTTAAGTCGGACTTAATGAAAAAGTTGGTTTTTAGGCCGAAAAGGGGTTTTTTGAGCTTTTTCACTGTTCCGATAGGGTAAAAAGGGTGTTTTTTAAACCGACAAAAGGGATTTTATAGTTTAAAAAAATGGATTTTTGAGGAAATGAGGGATAAATGAGGGATTTTTCAGAGGGGAAAAAGATGGAGCATGAGTCTAAAAATATTTTTCTTCATGATAACAGCAGGGCTTTGTGAAGACATCATTGAGATAGATCCCTTGGACAAATGGACATAGCAAGGCTTCAAGAAGTCACAGATTTTCTTGAAATTTGTTTCTTGAAGACTAAGCCCTGTTTTAGCCATCATAGTATCTAAAAAATTTATAGATGGCTAACAGCGGCTCCAACTTGGGGATGACAGCTCCTTGGAGGTGTCAATAACCTCAGAAATAATCTCTGGAATGTAGATCAATGTCTAGCACTTTGACGATCCTCTTTCTTCTTCAATGATCATGTTGCTGGAGAAGATGATCTGCAGATTGACAGCAAAAGTATTTTCTCCCAAACTTCTACCTACACAACCTACCTTTCCTAACATTTTTCTTCAACAAGGTGCACTTGGACTTGCAAACCCTTGACATCAACATTATATTATTTTATTTGAAAGCAGGAAAACTAATCTAAATCTACCCTTATAACTTCCATGAGCCCAGATTAAACAGTTGAACTCATTAATTCTCTACCTAATCTACTATCTGCCAGGATTAAACTGTCTGACATATTTCATTCTCTATATTCTAAAATAGAAATTGAAAACACGGTCAAACCAGGATTAAGGTGTCTGATTTGCTGTGATGGCTATGAAATCAAAAAAAGTCTGCACATAGACCTTTATTTGCAAAAAATTAAAACAAAACTTGGAAGGCTTAAGATCTGATAACAATGAGAGTCCTTCTTTCTTTCTTTCGGCTATGTTGTTAATCTCTTTGAGCTGTCTTATTCTTTACCTGGTTCAAATTTTCAGCATATTAGAACCAATTCTTTATTTTTTTTTCTCTCTTTGGCTCAGGTTTTGATCTGATTAGAGCCACTCTTTTCTTTCGATTCTTTGGTTCAAATTTTGAGCATGTTTGAACCATTCCTTTCTATCCTAATCTAATCTACTGATAAGCCAAGATTAAACAGTTTGGAAAATCTTCTTCACTAACCTATCAACAGTAAATTGAAATCTATCTAGTCATGATTAGGCTGTATGACTAGATAGCAGTGCTTCTTTTAGTAGTGGCATTTACGCTTGCACACTTTCAGATTTTCTCTTTTTTGGTATGGGGCTGTACCTTTCTCCTTTATATCTGCCCTCTTTTCTCTTTTCTATTGTTTTTGTATTTTTAAATTTTTTTTAAACAAAATAAAGCAATGATATTTACAATGGAAAATGAAAGCTTTAAACTGAGAGTTCAGCAGAAATAATGCTTGAGCATCCTGCCATTGACAGGACCCCAAAAAAGGTTTGTACCATCCATCTCTTGCAGAAAAAATGCATTATGACCAATGGCAGATTGAATGATGCAAGGGCCTGGCCATAAATTTTCAAACTTGCCATGTTTGCCCTTATCTTCTCTCCCAGAATCCCATTTGAGTATTTTGTCACCAATCTTGAAATCACTGGCCTTTGTCCTCTTATTAAACAACTTTTTTATGTTCTCTTGTACTTTTTGTGCTCTGTTATAAACTTCTTCCCTAGTTTGCTAAAGATGTATGGTTTGATTGATCCTTCTCATCATGCTATCTTCCTTTGATTGTATTTCTTGGACCAAATTCATCACTAGCACTCCTAAACTGGTAGGAAAAACTGCATCTGATCCATAAAACAGCTGATAGGGAGACATTCCAATTGATTTCTTTGTTGTCAATCTATCTACCCATAAAGCATGTACCATCTTTTTGTGCAATGACCTCTGATTTTCTTCCAGCAACTTCTTTATTATGTTTATCAGGCTCTTATCAGAAGATTCTGCTAACCCATTACCTTGAGGGTGATAAGCTGTGGAATGACCAAGCACAATCTGATATTTGTGACAGAAATCAACCATCTTTTTATAACCAAATGTGGCAGCATTTTTAGTGATGATTTTCCTAGGACAACCAAATCTAGACAGGATATGGTCTTCAAGGAATTTTATGATAATTAAGTCTGTGGCATTCCTAGAAGGGATGGCTTCTATCCATTTGGTGAAATAATCAGTGGTTGTTAATATCCATCTATGTTGGGCAGATGAGGCAGGATGGATTTCCCTAATGAAGTCTAGGCCCCACTGTTGAAAAGGAGCTTCAACAGTGATTGGTTGCAAGGGTAAGGGAAGCAGTTTTCTCTTGCCTTCAAATATTTGGCATTTGTGGCAGGCAACTATCATTTTGTGGACATCTTGAAAGAGGGTGGGCCAATAATAGCCAGCTCTAAGGATTTTATTAGTAGTGGTTTTCCAATTTAGGTGGCCTCCACATTCTCCTTCATGAAACTCATGCTTGATCCTATCTGCATCAACCTCAGGCAAACATTTAAGAAATAAACCACTATCATTCTTACAATATTGAAATTTATCTAAAATGCAGTAATTAGCAACTTTCAACTTTAAAAATATTGCCTTTGTTTTAGACAAACCAGGAGGGGCGTTGATATTAGTAAGCACATACAAAATATTAGCATACCAAGATGAGTTGAGGAAATGATCTTCAATAAGAGGAGTTTCTAACTCTTCCTATTCATCTAATGCATCTATCGTGTTTATATCAAGTGCTTGCAAGTTAGATTCAACCATTAATTGTGCTAGGCCTTGACCCTTGATGAGCTTAGTGGGTTTAATTTCCAAATCATATTCCAGTATCACAGCAATCCAATTTCCCCTTTTGCCATCGGAGTCTTGTGGAAAAATGTCTTTTACCACTACATGAGGCACAAATAAAATAATGTGAGAGTGTAATATATAAACTCTGAAATCCTTCAAGGCTTTGACCAAAGAATAGGCCTGCTTTTCCATGATATTATATTTTAGAGGTGCATCTCTTAATGCCTTGCTAAAAATGTAATTGGCTACTCTTGTCCTTCTAGATTTTTCTGTAGTAGGACATTGGCCACAGTATGTTATGATGCAAATGAAAATATAAGGAAGTCCTTAGTGAAATCGGGACTAATAAGAACTGGTGCTTGGATGAGTGCATGTTTGACCAGTTCAAAGGATTTCTTTGCTTCTAAGGTCCATTTAACTCCTATCTCTTTCTTTATCATGTTTTTCATGTTCCTAAGAATTTCTACCAGGTTGGGTATGAGCCTTCTCAAGAAATTAATCTTTCCAATGAAATATTGAAGTTCTTTGATGTTTCTGGGGTGACTGATTTGCAATATACCTTCAACCCTTTTTGGGTCTATTTTAATCCATTTTTCAGATATGATGTGACCAAGAAGTTTACCCTCTTGGAGACCAAACAATATCTTCTTAGGATTTAAAGATAGCCCAAATTTTCTACATTTCTCAAAGAGCTTTCTTTGGTGTACTAGGTGTTCTTCATCTGTTTTGGAATATACTGTAATTTCATCTAAATAAATCATAATGAAGTGGCCTATTTCTTCCGAGAAAGCAATATCCATGGCTCTTTGAAAGGTGGCACCTTCATTCGTTAATCCAAAAGGAATTTTCACATACATGAAAGTGCCCCAAGGAGTAGTGAAGGCTATTTTCAGTTGATCCTCAGGAAGTACCAATATCTGATTATATCCTGAAAATCAATCTAGCAAAGAAATCCTCTTAGAACCAACTACCCTTTGTAATATGTGCTCCATTTTAGGCAGGGGATAGTTGTCCTTTAATGAGGTTTTGTTCAAGTTCCTAAAGTCATTGCAGATCCTTATTTCTCCTGTTTTCTTTCTCACAACTACGAGATTAGATACCCACTCTGAGTATCTCACAGGGACATAAATTCCAGTATCATACATTTTCCTAATTTCTTTCTCAACCAGGGGTAACTGAACAAGGTTTATTCTGCATAATTTCTGCCTAAATGGCTTCTAGTTTTCTTTAAGTGGTATCTTGTGCTGAATGGTCTTTATGTCATATGCCTTTAAATCCTCATAACTCCAAGCAAATACATCAGAGAGCTCTTTAAACAACTCAATATATTTCAATTTCATGTGATCTGGAAATTTTTTAGATAACTTGATCATTTTAGGCTTGTCTTTACTGCCTATATTGCATTCATCAATGTCAGAGTCAGTGGGTTCTATTGTTGGTTTCTTAGCAACGTCATTAAAATCAAACAAATCTTCTAGAGGTGCTAGTCCTTTGGGTAAGCCTTTGTCTTTAGACTATAGTACCTCTATGTCTTCCTTTCCTGAGTTTATGTACTCTTCTGTTTGATTTTAGAACTCTTTGGTCAGCAGATTTATTTTTGCAATGGGAGAAGGTTCTTTTTTAATAGTTTGTTCCTCATCAAGGAAGTATTTATCATACTTTGAGTTTGAATTTGGAAAATCAAACTCATTTCTAGACTGCAGGAAATCCTCTATCTATTTATCTCCCTCAAAGACTTTCCAATACTTTTCATTTTCTGGGACAGTTGGTCTATATTTCACTTGAACTATGAACTATTTGTTGTCATAAGGCCTTTTGCATGATCTGGCAGCACAAGCTAAACCATTGACCAAAATGTTTTGGTCTCTACAGACAAAAACAAGTTCATATTCCTCAAAAGTTTTCAAAAGGTCCATAACATCATTTCTATAGGCTCTCAACCTTGGATGTTTGGTAGTGTACTCTCCATTTATTTGTCTAATGATCACTTCAGAATCTCCATGAACAACTGTCCTCCTGGCTCCTAATTTCTTCAGTAAATGTAGTCCTAAGAGGAGTGCTTCATACTCTTTTATGTTATTTGTGTATTGGAAGTTTAACTTGTATGAATGGCTTTCATCGTGATTATTCTATGTGTTGTGAAGCCACACCCCTACTCTTGCACCAATTCTATTACAAGACCCATCAAAACTCATACTCCAAAGATGGCTAGTTTCAGACTTTTTGTTTTCATTACTATCCCCTTTGTCCTGTGTGTCCTGATTGTCATTATGCACTTCTGTGGGTTTTGCAACATGTTTTTGTTGGTCTTGTTCCTTAAAATTTTCATGGAGCTGAGGCCTTTCTTCTTGACTCTCATGATTTTCACTAAGCTGATGGATAGTGGGTTGTTCATACTCTCTGTTTTGTTTGCTGTAATTTTTAGATTCAACAAACTGTTTGAGAGCCTCTCCCTCCCTATTCTCTCCTTCCATGTTTTCTATTATGTTGGGTGCTTGCTCCCTATCCAAGTCTAGTTAACCAAATCTTTAATCATTGCAAAGAATGAATGAGTCTAAGTATTTATGGATAGAATAAAGAGTGGATTTTTCTGATTTTTCTTGACTGCTCACCATAAATTTCATGTGTGATTCCCTATAAAGTCTTCTAAGTTGGCTGAAAATAGAGATGGTGGCATATATCATGTCCATTTACATGGTACATTGAAGCTTACCACCCCATAATATTGAAAGAAGCATGCCATATTTGGGGGGCACATCAGCCATTACCACATCCATCACTATGAATTTGGCTGGGATTTGTGTCAAGTTCACAAAAAGATCTTTGATCAGGCCTAAGCATTTTACTCTAATGGAGTCAAAAGAATATAAATCTTTATATGGTCTGGTTATCTCAAGGCCTAATATCTCCATGATAACTTTGGGCATGATGTAATGAGAAGCCCCTGAATCATGCATAGCATTGTGTAAAATCTTATCATGGATATTCAAACTGACATAGAAAGGAGGGACCACTCCTTCTTGGAACTTTCCTTCAATTTCAGGACCAAATAAAAGGGCTGGCTGATCATCATTTAGGTTGACAGAGTCATTGTTTTCTTCTATGTTCAAAGATTTTAACACCTGAAATTTATATACATCTTGAGTGACTAACTCAGTGAGGGGGATAGAGATCTTGATTTTAGCAATTTCACTTTCCAAATTGAAAGGGAACTGATTCCTTGAAAGGTTCAAATCTGTCTTGTTAGTCACTAAATTATCAACAAAATCAGCTTGCTGATTTTTACTATGTACATCAGTTAAAACTGTTTTTACAGGGGTACTAGCTGAAGTGCTAGTGCTATTAGGGTCCACACTCTGTTTTTCAGTGGTTTGAGTGCTTTTTTCCTTGTTTTTACTAGAAATTTCAGTTGTTGTTTTGTTGCTTTCAACAACCTTTCTAACCACATTTTCAGATCTACTTTTAACAACAGTTTCAGAGGTCTTTGTTTGGGGAGTTTCTTGGTTATTTTTGCTCCTGAGGTCATATTGTCTATGGACCTCCATGATGGCATTGTCAAAGCCTTGCCTATAGTCTTCAGATTCCAAGCCTTCATTATCATCATATGTATATGTGGCCTAGTCATCCTCTGTGAAAAAGGAAAATTATTCATTACTTTCTCCCAGCATGTTTATAACAGTTCCCTCTGGCTCGTTTATCATTCTCTCATCTTCATCAACATAATTTTCTTGGAATGGAGGTCTGATTTGTTGATCAACATCTCTTTGTCTAATCCGAGGGGGGTTTCTCCTAGAGTTCTGGTTCTGATTTTGAGGCTGGTTCCTATTCTGAGCATTTTCCTGGACAGCCAACCTCTCCATCATCCTTGCCAACCTATCCATGTTCTTGGCTTAATGGTGTAATTTTGAGTCAGATGTGGAAGGTGCAGTGTCTTCCCTATATGTTACTTTCTTTTTAGCCCTCATCCTAGCTCTCTTCTCAATCAGATTTACTTCCACACTAAGAGCTCCCTTCTGCATGTCTTCTAAAGTCAAGGGATCCCTTTCTCTTAACTGATAGGCCATTTCGGGATCAAATCCTTTAGGGAATTTAGCTAATGCTGAGCCTTGTGGGGGTTTCAAATCTAGGGGTAGTGCATTATAAACACTATTAAATCTAGTGCAATAACTTTGAACACTTTCCCAATGTTTCTCTTGAGGTTGTTGTAATCTAACAGTATTTGGGGAGGGTTCTTCCTAGCTTCCCATTTGTTTATGAATGTTTTATGTAGAGAAGGGAGATAATTTATACTATTAGGAGTTAAACCTTTAAACCATTTCTTGGCTTCTCCTCCTAAACTTTGGGCAAAGATTCTCATCTTAATGGTCTAATCTTCTATTTCCATATAGTCAAAGGCATCATTTATTTTATCCACGTGCTGTTGAGCAGTAGTGGATTCATTTCCAGTGAAATGGGGAATTCTGGACTAATATTCATTGGGTAAAGGAACCAGAGGTTGTGGTAACACTAGGGGAGCATACCATGCTGCCATGATAGGATTTTGTGGGAGGAATGGAGTGGTTTGAACAGTGGGTATGTGGGTGACAGAAGTGCTTGGACCAACAAGAGACTGTTGAGTAGATTTAGGGTGAGAGAAACCAAATTTATGAATGAAATGGAGATCAGGAGGTGTGGATGGAGGGGTTTCTCTACTGCTAATATGTTGGCCACTATGTTGTGGTGAACTTGGAGGCTCAAAGTCTATCTGATCTATACCACTAAGTGCCTGGGTTCTTGGTAAACTTCTTGAAAAGGGTAAGTCGACTTGGGTATCTGATAGAGATGTAAGGTCTTCAGGCATGGAGTTAGCTCTATGAATGGGTTTTACAATAGTTGGATCCCTAGATACAGGAGACTTCCTAAGAATGCCTTTTGGGTTATCAACTATTTCAGGAGGATTTGGGTCAGGATAAGCTCTAGTATGAATTCTTCTTGAAGCCAGTATGTTAAGATTCAGACCCAAAGAGAAGAAAGTTAGCCATATATGACAATATTTAGAGGCAAAATAGTCTTTAACAAAGAAAACTTAATCCTCAAAGTTTCCTAATCATGGCTGAGCACGATGTTTGAATGGTAGTGTGGGTTTCCGCAGTGGAGTCTTTGTGAAACCAGGATTAATTAGCAGGCCTAGTGATCACCAATGGAGTCTTTTGGTATTTTAGGAATTGTGGAGTCGCTAGGTGGATGATTTCAAATGTTTTAATATGAGTTCCTATCCACCATCAGTAATTAAATACCAATCTAAGACTGTTATGGGTCTTTTGAGTTCTTAAGGATATCTAAGATGCAAGTAATTTAGAAGTTCCCCAGTGGAGTTGCCATTATATTGGGGTCCTGTGATTTAGCAGATTGGCATACTAAATGAAAAGGCAACATCAGAACCACTTTGGAATCCTAGGATCTAGCCCTCTTGGATTCAGAGAGGGAACTTTCTATATGTGTGTTAAAATGATATGCTTTAAGGTTTATGATATGATATTAGGATAGTTATGAAGTACAGGGATTGTTTGTTTGTTTTGGTTGGGAATCATTAAATGAGAATGTCATGTGAAGTAAAGGAGGAAAAAATTGGAAGGATGTTTCAACATGGGAAGATAGGTCAGAAAACAGTGTTAAACCATTGGGCTATTAAGAAATTCAAGGGTTTTCAAAGGGAAATTCAACTGTATCAGAAGATCTTTTAAGTTGATTTTGTGGTATGTAACATTAAGAAGTGTGGAGAAAGAAGCAAACATATAAGAAAACAAAGGACAACCTAAGATCAGGTAAGGAATTTTAACCTATTCTTATTTTGACATGCACTCAAGGGAAAACATTTAAGATAAACATAAAAGGCATCCTAAGATCAAGTAAGGACTTTTAACCTATCTTGCTTTTGGCATACTCTTAAGGGAAATCTCCAAAACAACTATTTAAGACTAAACAAAGGACAGGGCTAACCATAAAATTCCTTGATTAGGACTCTACTTAGCATGCAGTGAAAATAACATTCAAGAACAACATCTCAAGTTCTACTCAGCAAAAACATGGACTCACCAATATATTTGATTGATTATACTCTATTGAAATCATTCCCAAACACATATTTAGAAGAAAACATAAAGATAAAGCTTAATCAGTGAGAGATAGGGTACTTTGCAATAAATCCTACTCTATATTTGCTATTCTTTATCAGAGAATATGAACAGAGTGAAAAACATAAGGAGAATAACAATTACCGTGAGAATAACATCACCAATGATTTAGATCATGATCCAGTGAATCTGCTTGTATATTTTATGTCCAAGACCAATTACATAATTTGAGTCCAATAACTTTCTACAGTCCAATTCTTCTCTTCCTAGCCTACTATATTACAACTAATCAATAACTCTTACTCAATAACAGTTCATACAATTAACAAATTTCCAACCTTTTTCAATGAGTTTTCTGTGAATACATATAGGTGAAATGCGGAAGAGTGTTGCAAAAATGGTAATAAATATTAATTAAGATAGATTGGGAGAGGTATTCGAATGCCCATTCTGCTTAATAATCATAACATTGACTCTTTGTACCACTTCAGCTATTTTTCCTGAATCTAAACCCATCTAGTAGGTTGGTAATAACTCTGAGGTCTGTCCTTTGAAGCTATCTTGGTCTGAAGTACCCTGTTTGACCTTTGGGACAAGCAAACTGTAATTTTTGGGTTTTGTAGCCCCTTGTATGCTTAATAACTATTTTGACAGCTTTTAAAGAGGGTTGCTCAGCATGATGGTTGTCAAGGTGTCTTTGAGAGGTACCGCAGGCTATAGGTGTCCCTTTGGTGGAGTAATAGCTTTTGTAGATGTGGCATTTGAGAATTTCTTCTGTTGATCTGTCTTGTTTTAGCCCTTTAAACACTGATATTTAGATCTTAATTGTGTTTTTAAGGCTTTATTAGGCCTTCTCAGATCATCTTTTGTCTTCATACTGTGTCTTTATCTTTAATCTGCTGTTTAAG
This sequence comes from Pinus albicaulis, assembly GCA_034641835.2. Lineage (NCBI taxonomy): Eukaryota > Viridiplantae > Streptophyta > Pinopsida > Pinales > Pinaceae > Pinus > Pinus albicaulis. Next base: position 1,299,077,222 of record CM076578.1, on the reverse strand, counting down.
GGTTTAGTCTTGGCGCTTTATTCCTAAACCATTATCTTTCACTGATCTCCTTTGTTTTGCTTTTGTGCACAGGTGGCTTGGATTTTTTCTGTGTTGGAGGGTTACGCTGAATGACTGGTGTTGATGACGCACTGGATAAACTTGGATATTAACTCCCTCTATGTCCCATTACTGGACTATGGGACAGCTTTCACAGCTCGTCCGCCATTAAACCTGCAACAAACATAAACTTGTTATAAAAAACCTGCGGCGTGGGCTTAAACTGCTTCAGAGGGCTTTGGCGGAGGTGGAAGAGCAGTGTGGAGGCAAGGTGAATGCAGCAGGGAAGGGTTTCATGGTGCAAAACCACAAAAACCAGGGTCAAAACTGAGTTTGGTGCGAAGAACTGGAAAAGCAGTTTTGGGGAATACCGAAGGTGGTATTCGCGCGGAGAAAAGGGGGTAAATGGTATTGGGCCAAAGGAACGTGACACAGATGGATGGGTGACGCGTGTCCCTTGAAAACCACCCATTTCGCATTCAAAGTGCACGGAGGGGAAAAGGGAGAAAAATTGATGTGAAACAAGATCTGGGCCGTTAGATCTGGGGGGGAAGATAGATCAACGATGGAGATTAAACGAAAGCACAATGAAAGGCCCCAGCGTGGTCGGGTGGGACCAACGGGGTTATAAAGGAAAATTGAAGAAAATACACATAAAAGTGGCCGCAGGTGGAAAAGGAGGTAAATCAATGCGAGCTGTCAGATCTGTGAGATGGATAGCGAAGATTTACTCAGCAGATCAGGAATCGGCAGAGAAGAGGGTCCAGGGAGGAAGAATTTGGAAGTTGCGATGGACGATGGCCTATGGGAAAGGTAATTGCGAGGGACAGAGGACCGTTGGATCATGATCGACATCAACTGCTAGGATTTGATCAGGGCATTGCGTATCGGTGGCGAAGAGGGTCCGGGGACAAGGGAAATGGAATCGCCGATGGAGCGAGGAGCGATGTGATGGAGTGGTGAGCGACGGAGCGAGGGCCGTCGGATCTGGATCAGATCAATGGTGGAAATACACTTGGGGCTTTGCATATCAGCGGAGAAAGGAAATGCGAGAAGAAAAAAGGAGAAGCCTGATGCGATGGGGAAGCGTCGATGTGATGGAATGGTGAGCACAGACCGTCCGATCGGGATCGGGATCAATGGTGGAGACCAAATCGGGGAATCACATCGGCAGTGAAAAGGAAGGCAGAAGGGAAAAAGGGTGAAGCCCGATGCGATGCGCAATAGCCGTCGGATCTTGGGGGAAATGGACGGCTGAGATGGAGTCAGGAATCGGCCTTCGGAAGAAAAAAAAGGAAAAGGGACGTGGGACACGGGAAAGAGCGTTTTGCGATGGGGCGATTCACCGATGGCCGTTGGATTTGTGAGATCAACGGTGGGGATTTACTCGAGAGTGAAACCATCACACAGGGGAAAAAATGAAGAAACAAAGGAAAAGGAGGGCGGAGGGATGTCCGATAGCACGGAGGGGGCTTAAGACTGAGGCCGACGGTTGCAGGTCCTAGTCACATGGAGGAAGGGGTTGAGAAAATAAGCCTACAGGGGCTTAAGTCAGACTTAATGAAAAAAGTTGGTTTTTAGGCTAAAAAGGGGTTTTTGGAGCTTTTTCGCAGTTCTGATAGGGTAAAAAGGGTGTTTTTTAAACTGAAAAAACGGATTTTATAGTTTAACAAATGGATTTTTGAGGAAATGAGGGATAAATGAGGGATTTTTCAGAGGGGAAAAAGATGGAGCATGAGTCTGAAAAAAATTTTCTTCATGATAATAGCAGGGCTTTGTGAATACATTAGTGAGATAGATCCCTTGGACAAATGGACATAGCAAGGCTTCAAGAAGTCACAGATTTTCTTGAAATTTGTTTCTTGAAGACTAAGACCTGTTTTAACCATTATAGTATATGAAAAATTTATAGATGGCTGACACAACCCCTCACTCGCCAGGAGTTTATAACACATAGTCATTGGTCAAGGATTACATAATGAAAAATAATACCTCAACAATGCATAAGAAAATGCCAAAACATCATCATTTCATTTCGAATCGATGGCAAACACATCATCACTTTTACATTTACTTGCAAGGCATGATTTACAAACTCTGGCCATACCAAGCTAACCTATTAAAAAACGATCTTTTACTTAATAAAGTAAATGGGTCATCTTCCATGTGGTGGATTTTCTTGTGGGATATTTTCGATGACTATATTCTTCATGGGTGCTTTTTGGGCCTAAAGGGTTTGAAATGCAGATTTCTGGTGCTCATACTTGTCGCAATGATCCTTCCTCTTAGAGACTTTCTGGATCGTCTTGGAATGCTTCCTCCTGATGTGCCTCTGATAATTGTTCATGGATCCCTCACTGTCACTGGAATGTGATGAGGTGCTCTCATCATCTATCATTAGTGGTTCATTAGTTGTCTTGGAATATTCCCCAACCTCCTTCCTGACATACCCAAGTCGTGCATGATGGGATAATTACTCTACTTTGATGGGGTTTACGATTCCTTGGTCATTAATGCTGATGCCCTTTCCCTTTCATTAATAGTTTGGATCTGATACTTGTAGTATGTTTTTCAAAAGTAGCGTACTCATCATCATGAAAAGCATACGAAATCAAAGAATCAATTTTTACCTCAAGGTGGTTATGCTGCAGCTTTTCCAAGGCCTCGTCCTTAGCTTGCAACTGGCATAACAACCTTTTTTTCTCATTTTTGCTTTCTGTAGGAGTATCCTTAGCTAAGTATTCTCTGCTTGAATTATTTGATTGATATCCTCAAGCTCCTAGAGCCATGCCACATTCGGTGACCTTTTCATATTTGGTACACCATCTATTGAAATTTTTGCTTCATTACCCAAATCTGAACCCAAATCGATGGGTCCATATGCTGCGATTCCAAGAGCTTCAATCCTCCTTTTGTCACCATAATCTGATCCCAAGTCAATTGGTCTACCTTGTTCCACTCCCACAGTCGTGACCTTCTCATCTTCCTCTGATTCATAATTTTTATCTTGTTGCATGGTGGCAGCTCTCTTCTGGCTCTCCTTTCTATCATCCCTCTTAGGTCTCAGCTCAGGGTGCAGTTTCCAGCAATTCTCTTCGTTGCGTCCCTCTTTCTCACAATGTGTACAAGAGGGCTTTGCTCCTCTTCTCTTGGCCGTTGCAGCTCTTTTTGGGTGGTCATTTTTTTCATGCATCCCGGCCTTCACACTCGCCTCATCGATAGTAGCAGGTTCAAACAATAATAATGAATGATTTATGTAGCTATGTAAAGAAAAAATATACTTAGTTACAATCTTTGGTGAATCTAATGAAATCTCTAAGTTCAAGGATTCTTTTCTAAATTCTTCAGTGAAGTTTTATACATTTTTACCTTTTCCTTGCTTTAGGTTTTTCCATTCCATTAATGCCTTTTACTTATATCCCAATGGGTAAAACTGATTTTTCAATGCAGAAATAAATTTTACCATGAGGAGAGAAGGTTACTCAGATTCTTGTTGCCTTGCAATTGTCTCTCCCACCAAAAGAGAGTGGTGCCACCCAGTTAAAGGGATGCCAACTGTATATTTGCCTCGTGTTTCTTGATCTTTTGAATCCGGTAATAGACCTCAATCTGTCTAATCCAATTTTTTAGCTTTTCTGCGTTACATTCTCCTGTATACATAGGCAAGTCTAATGTTACATCTAGTTTAAGGAAAGGTTTCTTAGATGTATGCCTATGAAATCTGCAAGAATGATGATAAGAAGAAGAGGAACTATCACTAGAATATGGAGAGGGAGGGGGCGCTTCTCCACCATCTCCATGATTTACTGATCCATGATCATCTGCATATTTTTTCTCAGGATTTACTATCTTCTCATACTTTGCAAAAAAAATTTCTACCTTCTCTTCCATGTTGTAGAATGCCTTGCGGTAATTCCACTCTTCTTCCCAATGAGCTTCCTCATCTGGCATGTTCTTCCTTCAACGTGCACGCCCTACTTCGGGATCAAAGGACTTAAGTTTTCCCTCGCCTCTTTGGATCATGTTTCTAGTTAGCATACAATAGTGCAATTCACATCTAACAAAGACCTGCTTTGATACCACTTGATCCAATATCTTTTACTTGTAGATGTATACAGGATTACATGAAAAATGAAATTCAAACCATCAAAACTTAAAGTGCACATGAAATAAGAGAAGGAGAACATTAGAGCATGAAAATATGACAACAAGAATTGATTATGGAGTTTGTCCAATTTGGAATATGTCTCCGAGCCCTGCTCAATAATGGGGAGGCCTTCATTCATTAAGTGGAAAGAAGAAGAGGCAGTACAAGTAAAAAGACATAAAGCACCCTTATACCACCAATCTACAAAATGGTTGAAAAATAGAGAGCTCTGATGGAGAAAAAAACATCAGCATTGAGTTCCTGTCGCTGGGAGATGTAAAATCGACATAAAATTCGTCCAAAACTGACACTGACAAGTTTTGCACCCGAGGGAATCTTTCTGATGCCCTGACCCTCAATATTCCCTGGGCATGGTTCTGCCCCTTTGGCCCGCTTGTGGTTTCGCTCAGCTCCACCTCTATGCCTCGATGCACTGCAGAAATTAGGGTATTATATAATTTCAGTGGTGGAGTTAACAAGAGGTGTTTTAGTGGCACATTGGTAGCAACCACCAGCGGATATCGCGGAGGTTTGCGGAGGGTGCAGTTTCGAAACCCGACGTAACCCATTTTTGAACTTGTATATATATTGCGCATTTTTTTGATTTGGTTGGTATTTGTTTTTAGGGACCACCCGCTTAGGGGCCGACCACGTGGCCCTGGCGGGTTCGACTGTAGCTGGTCCCATTTTCCATGCTGCCTCCGGCGGTTTCTTTATATGTCTTACACCATGGCCCAAGGGGCGGGGTTCCTAATTAACCAGTGTTAGGTCCCTATATTACTAGTATATTCCCTTATTGTTGTTCATGTGACACCCTTATTGTTATTGTTGTACCCCTGTAACTGCCATATTGTTATTATTGTGCCCTTACATTATTATTGTTAGGTCGGCTAAGATTACATTGTGGCCCCATGGACTCCTATATATAGAAAGGAGGTTTTGGTCATTTTTATCATCCAAGAATTGTTCATTTATGTAATGCATTGGAGGTTTCCCGCTTGAAGTGGCTTATTTCTAAGGTGTTGATCTATCTTTTCTTCTATTTTTGGAGCTGGTTTCATAACATTTGGTATCAGAGCTTTGGATTCTAGGGTTTTGTTGCTCCAAACTGGTCATTGTGGAATTTTTTCTATAATTTTTTTTCTACAAAGATTCAGAAGCTAAAGTGGTTACAGAGTGAAGAATAAATCATGAAGAACTTCATTTAAAAATTTCAGATCTTGGTTCATAAAATTTTATAAGATATGATCTGTGGAAGTTAGGCTTTGTTTAGGCTCCCGAATTTCACCTAAACAGGTCATCATGGAATTTTCACAATAATGTTTTTTATACGAAGGTTTAGAAGCTGAAATCAGAGTGAAGCTACAATCCTCAGTAACTTCCTGTAATAATTTCAAATATTGGTTCGCAATATTTTCCGAGATATGATCTGTGGAAGTTAGGCTTTGTTCAAGCTCCCGAATTTCATATCGAAGATGTGACCTTGGGAAAATTGTCATAACTCTCTCTCTGAGAATCGATTGGAATTCTGTAAAAAGTTCCCACAAGTACATGGATTTTAGTTTCATGTCTATCAATTTCAGAGCCAGAGAATTAAATAGGGATATGTGGCACGTCGTACAAGTGCGCTCTACTGAGCAATCCATAATTAGGTCATTGTGGGAGATTCGACATAACTTTGCCTTGAAGTATCCAAATTAGGTCAGACCTTGAAGTATCGAAATCAGGTCAGAACTGTGGCATTTGAAAGAATATTGAGAGGGATACTATAGGATGAATTTCAGATATTGAAGATCCGAAATTACAGAGATAATTCATTTTAAATATCGAGCTCCTCAAAAGCAAGAAAAATGTGTGTATTGTTTTTCAAATTGCATAAGTCATGTTTGAAAAATCAGTTTTAAGTGATTCCAAGGGTCTATTGAGCATAGTATTGGGTTCTAAAATGCCTCCTAAAAAGAATTCAACACCCATTAAGCCCTCAGAATACTCTACTATGACTCATGAAGATGAAGAATTGCAACATGATATGTCAAAATTACAAGAGCAAGTGCACCAAATTTCGCTCTCGCAAAGAGCAACAAAAAATGAAATGGAAGTTTTGAAGAAATGCGTGGAAACGAAGATGGATGGTTTGAATAATAATATGGATGGTTTGAAGAAAGGCGTGGAAGCTAATATGGATGGCATTGAAGCTGGAATGAAGCTAAGATGGATGACATGGAAGAAAAAATGAAAGACAACATGGAAAACATGAAGAATGATCTAAAAGCAAACATGGAAGGTTTGACAAAGTTGATACAAGAAATGTTTCCTAATGCCGAAAAGATAGTAGAGGAAACTCATGATGAGAAAAAAATAAATGTTAATCGTGATTTCATAAACTCTAATGTTGGATTGAAGAACCACCATATTCCAAAGATGGATATGAGGAAGTTTGATGGAAATGATCCCATAACATGGATACTACAAATGGAGCAATATTTTGATCTCAATAATGTGAAAAACACACAAAATGTATGCATTTCAAATTTAAATTTAGAACAAAATACATTTTTATGGTATCGATGGCTTTGCTCCCGTAAAAAAATTGTCACTTAGTCAATTTTTGCGGAGGAAATGATAACACATTATGAGGATACAAAGAGAAACATCTTCTTTAGCCAATTGATAAATCTCAAACAAAAGGGTTCAGTGGTGGAGCACATTGAGGACTTCCAAAAATTGAATATAAGGGTAACTGATATTCCAGAGGAACACAAGATTGATATCTTCATAGGGACTTTAAAGGATAACATCCAACATGAAGTTCGCATTTGGGAACCTAATTCATTGGAGAAGGCATTCAGGTTGGCAAGAAAAATTGAATGTAAAATTATGGCGACAAGGAAGCCTACCACTCACATATATAAAGATGGAAGTGTTGCTACTCCTAGACTTCCACAACCTACAAAGTTGACACCAAACCAATTGGAAGAAAAGAGAGCAAAAGGGATTTGCTACAGTTGTGATAGCAAATACACTAAATTTCATAAGTGTGTTGAGAAGAAATTATTTTACATAGATTGTGAAGAGGAGGATAAAAATGAAGAAGAAACTTCAAAAGAAGAGGATATACTCCAGAAAACAACCCTAGAATAAGAAGAAATGAGTCTGACCATATTGTGTAATGCATTGGTAGGAATTACCACTCCTCAAACTCTCAATATAGAAGGACATATCAAGAAGAAAAAGGTAATAGTGTTGATTGATTCGGGTAGTACCCATAATTTATTCATTGTAAGGTAGCCAAGGAATTGAATTGTTTCCTATACCCAACACCAGAATGTCAAGTGATGGTTGCAAATGGATGAACTACAAATTTCTCTGGAAAATGCCATAATATCAAGCTAGCCATGGGGAATATGTATTGAATAGAACAATTCTTTCCATTTCAATGGGAGGTGCTGATGTTGTACTAGGAGCACAATGGTTACAATCTTTGGGGATGGTAGCTTTTAATTTTCAAGAAATTTTCTTGAAATTTTTTTTGGAAGGAAAGGAAATAAAATTACAAGGTATCGCAAGGAAGTCAGGAAAGATAATAAGCTCTAATGTCATGACAAATCTTCTGAATAAAGAAAAACAAGGTGTAATTGCATAGTTATGCTCACTAGAAGTTCCAACATCAAAATCATCTATTTCTCCAGATCTCCAAAAAGTCTTAGAAAATCATTCCAAGGTGTTTGAAACTCCCAAAGGCCTCCCACCTATTTGTGATCATGATCATGCTATTCATTTTATTCCAGGAAGTGTTCCTCCAAACATCAGGCCTTACAGATATCCTTATGTCGAAAAGAGCGAGATTGAACATATGATTGTAGAAATGTTAGAGGCTGGTATAATTCAACCTAGTCAAAGCTCTTTCTCTTCTTCAGTACTATTGGTGCACAAGAAGGATGGATCATGGCGCATGTGTCTGGATTATAGGGAGCTCAATAAGCTCACTAATAAAGATAAATTTCCCATTCCTGTGATTGATGAATTACATGGAGCAATTTATTTTACTAAGTTGGATGTTCTAGATATCATCAAATTAGAATGAAGACTAAAGATATTCCAAAAACAACATTTCGAACTCATGAGGGTCATTATGAATTTTTGGTCATGCCTTTTGGCCTTACCAATGCACCTTCTACATTTCAAGTGTTGATGAATTCCATTTTCAAACCCTTCCTTAGAGAATTTGTGCTAGTATTTTTTGATGATATACTAATCTACAACAGGTGTTGGAAGGATCATGTTCAACATGTTGACAGGGTGCTCAAACTATTGGAGGAGAAACAATTATATGCAAAAACATTCAAATGTTTCTTTGGAGTACAAGAGGTGGAATATCTGGGTCATATTGTATCTCATGAGGGTGTTAAGGTAGACCCTAACAAAATTAAAGCCATTAAGGAATGGAAAGTCCCCACAACCATAAAGTAGTTGCGCGGATTTCTCTGGTTAACAGGGTATTATCACAATTTTGTTAAGAATTATGGGAGAATAACAACACCTCTAACAACATTATTGAAGAAAGATGAATTTTCATGGACTCCTGAAGCAACTAAGGCCTTTGAACATATTAAAGAGGCAATGTTCCTAGCACCAGTCTTAGTTATGTTAGACTTCACAAAAACCTTTATTGTGGAATGTGATGCCTCAGGAAATGGAATTGGTGCTGTTTTAATGCAAGAAGGAAGACCCATTGCTTTTGAAATTTTTCCAATCAAAGGAAAGTATTTACAAAAGTATATTTATGAGAAGGAAATGTTGGAAATACTACATGCACTAATTAAATGGTGACCTTACCTAATGGGAAGACACTTCAAGATAAAAACTGATCATGATAGTCTTAAACACTTTTTGGAACAAAGACTATCTTCAAAAGAGCAACAAAAATGGGTCGCAGAGATGTTGGGTTATGAATTTGAAATTATCTACAAAAAAATGGAAGCTAAATGTTGTTGCAGATGCACTCTCAAGAAAGGATTAAGAGGTGGAACCATTGCCTTGTGCCATTTCAATTATCCAACCAGATTGGATAACCAAAGCAAGGGATGAATGGAAGAAGGACGAAGAAGTGTTGACACTCATTCAAAAGTTGCAGCAAGATCCTAGTACATATGATACATTTAGTTGGAAAAATGATTCCTTATGGTACAAAGATTGCTTATATATTTGCAATAATTCCCAACTAAAAAAAAAGAATGTTTTGGAATTGCACACTTCTCCTTTAGGAGGACACTCAGGATTTTTGAAAACTTACCACAAGGTGAAGAAAGATTTTTTTTGGGATGGCCTTAAATCTGATATTCAAAATTTTGTGGCGGAATGTTTGGTTTTCCATCAAAATAAAGTTGAGACAATTAAGACCCCGGGTCTTCTACAACCTTTATCCATTCCAAGTCAACATTGGGTGGAGATTTCAATGGATTTTATCACAGGTTTACCTAAGTCCGAAGGAAAGAGTGTCATAATGGTGGTAGTTGATAGACTTACCAAGTATGCACACTTTTGTGCATTATCTCATCCATTTAAAGCAAGTACAGTTGCTACTACATTTATGGAAAAAATTCAAAGGATACATGGAAACCCGGAGATTATCGCCAGTGACAGAGATCCCATTTTTACAGGAAATTTTTGGACGGAATTATTTTCTTGTTTGGGTAATCAACTAGCTCATAGCTCATCTTATCATCCTCAATCCGATGGTCAAAATGAGATAGTGAATAAATGTTTGGAAGGATATCTTCGTTGTTTTTTATCTGAGAAGCAAGCACAATGGGTCAAGTGGTTACCTCTCGCTGAATGGTGGTATAACACTTCCTTCCATACTGTAGCAAAAATCACTCCATTTATGGCACTTTATGGATATCATCCACCGCTCATCACATCTTCTTTAAGGGAAAATTCTAGGGTTAAAGAAGTGGAAGATCACATTGAGTATCAACAAGAAGTTCTCCAACTCTTAAAGGATAACCTAAATTTGGCACAAAATTGAATGAAACAACAGGCAGATAAACATCGCAGTGAGAGAAGTTTTGATGTAGGAGGATGGGTATTTTTACAACTATAAACATACAAACAAATGTCCCTCAAGCAAGCTAAGAATGATAATAAATTATCTCCAAATTACTATGGTCCTTACAAGGTGTTGCAAGAGATTGGTACTATGGCATACAAATTGGAGCTTCCTGCTTCTTTGCGAGTGCATCCAGTTTTCTATGTTTCATGCTTAAAGAAGGTTATAGGGGACAAAATTCTAGTTCAAATAATATTTCCAGAACTTGATGATGAAGGAAAAACCATATTTGAACCTGAAGCAGTCACAGAAACAAGAACTCAACAACTACAAAATCGATCAATTTCAAAGTATCTCATCAAATGGAAGAACTTACCCACTGAAGATTCTACGTGGGAGGATGAGAATTTTATACAGAAGCACCTGGAGCTACTTAAGCATTGAGGAAAATAGTTTTTTGAAGGAGAGGAGCATGTTAGGTCCCTATATTACTAGTATAGTCCCTTATTGTTGTTAGTGTAACCCCCTTATTGTTATTGTTGTACCCTTATAACCCCCATATTGTTATTATTGTGCCCTTACATTATTATTGTTTGGTTGGATAGGATTAAATTGTGGCCCCATGGACTCCTATATATAGAAAGGAGGTTTTGGTCATTTGTATCATCTAAGAATTGTTAATTTATGTAATGTATTGGAGATTGCCCCCTCGAAGTGGCTTATTTCTAAGGCATTGATCTATCTTTTCTTCTATTTTTGGCGCTGGTTTCATAACAACCGGACCCTAACCCGTCCATAACTTGAAGGTTTATATAGTATGAAAATTTGGGGTGGAGGGTCCGCTGGGGGTGGCCTGCTCCCCAACCAATTAAATTTCTATTTTTACAATGTGGTATAGTTGCATGCGGGTATGGCGGGGGTGGCAGCCTGCCACCCCTTTTTTTATATTAATTTTGTTATAATAAAAACAACTTATTTGAATTTTTTCGATTTAGTGGTTATTGGGAAAACTAGCCATCTCACAAATTCGCCTGATCTCAGGAGCTAGGTTTTCCAACCCGGGTGTTGGTTAATTTTCATAACACTTAAACTTGGCCCAAGTCCAACTTTGACCAAAACTTTGACTCGCTCTAACTTCTTCATACGACCTCGGACTGAAGCACCATTTGCAACGTTGGATTAAGAATGGAGAACACCTCGACATGGTACTTGTCTTATTGTCATCTGTCCACTTTTATTTTTGAAAAAATTTAAAGCCACTTGTTCTTTGAGATCCTCCTGGATCAATTCTCCCAACCGGGGAGCTTTTGTACCACCAAAAACATTGACACATCCTTCACACTGCCTGTGTCCTCGCCAAACCACACTTTAAATCACTTGCACAAAAATATGGTACATCCTTTGCAATCATATAAAAACCACACATGACTCAAACAACCCCTCACTTGCCAAGATTTTATAGCACACACTCATTGGTCAAGGATTACATAATAAAAAACAATACCTCAACTACTCATACGAAAAGGAAAAAACATAATTTTTGTGTTTCTAAGCAATGGGAAACACATCATCACTTTTACATTTACTTGCAACACATGATTTACGAACTGTGGCCATAACAAGCTACTACCTCTAAAAAAACCATATTTTACTTAAGAAAGTAAATGGGTCATCTTCTGGTGGCAGAATTACTTGTGGGGTATTTTTTATGACTAGATTCTTCATGGGTGCTTTTTGGGCATGAAGGGTTTGACATGTAGATTTCTGGTGTTCATCCTTGTTGCAATGATCCTTCCTCTTGCAGACTTTCTGGATCGTCTTGGAATGCTTCCTCCTAATGTGCCTCTGATAAGTATTCATGGATCCCTCAATGTCTTTGGAATGAGATGAGGTGCTCTCATCATTTGTCATTGGTGGGTCGCTGGCTGTCTTGGAGCATTCCCCAAGCTCCTTCCTAACATACCCAAGTTTTGCATGATGGGGTAATTCTTCTACTTTGATGGGGTTTGTGATTCTCTGGTCATAATGTCGAGGCCCTTTCCTTGATACCCCATTTTATTTAATAGTTTGGATCCGATACATGTAGCATGTTTTTCAAAAGTAGGAAACTCATCATCATGAAAATCATATGAAATAGAAGAATCACTTTTTACCTCAAGGTAGTTAAGCTACAACTTTTCCAAGGCCTCATCCTTAGATTGCAACTGGCGTAGCAACATTTGTTTCTCCTTTTCTTCTTCTTGTAAGAGTCTCATTAGCTCAATATTCTCTACTTGAATGCTTTGATTGATCTCATCAAGTTCCTAGATCCATGCCGCATTGGGCTACCTTTTCATCTCTGGTACACCATCTATTGAAAATTTTGATTCATTGCCTGAATCTGAACCCAAATCGATGGGTCCATCTGCTACGATTCCAAGAGCTGCAATCCTACGTTCATCACCAGAATCTGATCCCAAGTAAATTGGTCTACTTGGTACCACTCCCGCAGTTGTGACCTTATCATCTTCATCTGATTTGGACTTTTCATCTTGTTGCATGGTGGAAACTCTCTTCCGCCTCTCCTTTCTGTCAGCCCTCTTAGGTCTCAGCTCAGGGTGTAGTTTCTAGAAATTCTCTTCATTGTATCCCTCTTTCTCACAATGTGTACAAGAGGGATTTGATCCTCTTCTCTTGGTTGTTGCAGCGCTTTCTGGGTGGTCATTTTTTTCATGCACCCCACTGCTTTCAAGATGCATGACCTTCACACTGGCCTCATCAATAGTAGCAGACTTAAACAATAATAATGATTTCCTTATGTAACTATGTAAGAAATGATATACTTAGTTACTATCTCTAGTGAATATAATGAAATGTCTAAGTTCAAGGCTTGTTTTCTAAATTCTTCAATGAATTTTTGCACATTTTGACCTTTGCCTTGCTTTAGGTGTTGCCATTCCACTAATGCCTTTTGCTTATATCCCAATGTGTAAAACTGATTTTTCAATGCAGAAATAAAATTTGACCATGAGGAGAGAAGGTTACTCATATTGTTGATGCCTTGAAATTTTCTGTCCCACCAAACGATAGCGGTGCCACCTTGTTGAAGGGATGCCAACTAGATCTTTGCCTGGTCTTTCTTGATTTGTTGAATCCAACAGTAGACGTAAATTTGTCTAATCCAATTTTTGAGTCTTTCTACATTACATTCTCCTATATACATAGGCAAGTCAAACTTTAAGTCTAGTTTAAGGAAAGGTTTCTTATATGTATGCTTATTATGTCCACGAGAATTATGGGAAGAAGAAGAGGAACTATCACTAGAAGATGGAGAGGGATGGGGCACTTCTCCACCATCTCCATGATTTACTGATCCATGATCATCTGCATCTTTTTTCTTGGGCTTGATGGTATTCTCATGCTCTGTAAACAGTTTGTCTACTTTCTCTACCATGTTGTATAATTCCTTGTGGTAATTTCTCTCTTCTTCCCAACGAGATTCCTCATCTGCCATGTTCTTCCTTTGACGTGCATGCCCCGCTTCGGGATCAAAGGACTTAAGTTTTCCTTCGCCTCTTTGGAGCCTTTTTCTGTTTAGCATACAATCATGTAATTCACATCTAACAAAGACCTGCTCTGATTCAACTTGATCCAAGATCTTTTACTTGTAGATGTATAAAGGATTACATGAAACATGACATGTTAACCATAAAAACTTAAAGTGAACATGAAATAGGATAAGGAGAACATGACAGCATGAAAATATGACAACAAGAGTTGATTATGGAGTTTGTCCAATTTGGACTATGTCTCCTAGCCCTGTTCAACAGTGGGGAGGCCTTCCTTCATTAAGTGGAAAGAAGAAGAAGAAATACAAGTAAAACTAGAAAAAGCACTCTTATACCTCCAATTTGGAAAATGGCTGAAAAATGGAGAGCTATGATGCAAAAAAAGATATGACCGTCAATTTATTCTCACCGATAGGTGTAAAATCTACATAAAATTCATCCAAAACTGACACTGGAAAATTATGCACCCTAGGGAATCTTTCTGATGCCCCTCAATATTCCCTGGGCATGGTTCCCCACCCCTCTAGTATGCTTGTGGTTCCGCTCAGCTCCACTACTATGCCTCGACGCACTACAGAAATGAGGGTATTATATAATGTTTTTGGCAAAGTTAACAATAGAGGGTCAATGGCGCATTGGTAGCAACCAATGGCGGATATCACGGAGGTTTGCAGAGTGTGCGGGTTCAAAACCCAACACAAACCATTTCTGAACTTGTATATATATTTCGTGTTTTGTTTATTTGGTTGGTAGTTTTGTTTGGGGACTACCAGCTCGGGGGCCGACCACGTGGGCCAGGCAGGTTCGACCCTCACGGGTCCCATTTTCCATGCTGCCTCTGGTAGTTTCTTTTGGTCCATGGGGCGGGGTTCCCGGTCAACCAGACCCAAACTCCTACATAACCTAAAGGTTTATATGGTATGAAAATTTGGGTTGGCATACCCCCTAACAAATTAACTTTATATTTTTACAATGTGGTATTGTTGCACGTGTGGGTGGCAGCCAACCACTCCTTTTTTATATTAATTTTATTTTAATAAAAATAACTTATTTGATTTTTTTCGATTTAGGGGTTATCGGGAAAACTAACGATCCCACAAATTTTCCCGATCTTCGGAGCTAGTTTCTCCAACCTAGGTGTCAATCAATTTGCATAACACTTAAACCTAGACCAAATCCAACTTTGACCAAAACTTTGACTCGCTCTAACTTCTTCATACAACCTCAAATTGAAGCAATGTTTGCACCGTTGGATTTAGAACAAAGAACACCTCGACATGGTCCTGATCTTATTTTCATATGGCCACTTTGACTTTTGAGCAATTTTAAAGTGACTTGTTCTCTGATATCCTCCTCGATCAAGTGGTTTTTGTTACAAATTGGAGGAAACACAACATAATTTTATCGTGGAAATGTTTATTCACCTAGCCTAAGAGGACTAGGTGGGACCCATGCCTAGCATATCAGATGACGTGGCCTTGGGGCCATATGGCATCGAGAGAAAATAATACCTTTTATCTTGTTTTTAGGGTTTTTGGGGCCCATGTGGTCTGGATCCGAGTAGCACATGTAACGTGTTTGGTGGAGCCACGTGGAGGGGAAATACCACTTTGATAGAATGGGGTGATTACACCACCCTGACATTTTTTCCTTAGAACAAATAGTGAGGGAATGTACGAGTAAGTCCCAATATTTAAACTTTGGGATGTCATGGAAGGAGTGGGCCTAAGCATGCCTTTTTACAACAAATGAATTAAGGACATGGTGAAACAGAGATCACCAGGTTTCCATGTAATATCGAAAGGGTAATCCCTAGAATAATTTTAAAGGGGTGACACAGATTATTTCCAAGATGGTTACCTCTAGGGTGACATGGTTGGGAGAGGGCCACACCCATAATACTTCTCATATGGTGCATATGTGTTAAGGTTTGGGTCACACCTACTGTATAGTGTGAATTATTTCACGACCAATATGAACATGTCGACAGTTAAAAAAACACTGCAATGTGGCATTAAGGTGGCCGACTGGGATAGCTGTGTGGGGACCACATGGGCGCTACATCGTAGGTTGTTGAAGTGGCACTAACTGAATGGCTAATATTTTGATGGCCATATATTTCGACTTTGGGGTTAGAATGGAGAAAAAATTTCTATCATTTGAAAATTCTCAATGATATGAATACAACAATGTAAACCATTTTAAGTTTTAAGAGAGTTGGAAGTGGGTGAAAATTTTAGACCTGGAATTTCCATAACTTGACCTTGGAGATCGATTCATCATAGTAACTACCTCCTTCTACCCTTAGTTGAGGTCGGGGATAGTCGGGGTGGGGGGTTATGTTATAGGGGCACTATCCCCATTATTACCACTATGCCTATGAAATCTCATGCTTATGATAGCACTTCTTCACATGGAGGATTTTTCTGTCATGTTGGGTACAATCCTATTGGAAACTAAGCCTTTATGAGTCATTTTTTCTCTAGGGGAACTTACCTTGGGGGACATAATCCTTACACCTCATTTTTTGGCACAAGATATTAGTGTATTGGGAGGAATTACAATTTTGTTTCACATTCCTCTACCTTTAAATATGGTATGGGGGGACCTTATGGTCTGTCGGGGGGTTATTTCCCTTATGATTCATTTAGTCAAGGAAAAGTTCCTTTTCTAACACCTATTCATTTATTGGATATGGAAAGTTGAAAAATGACCCCATATATCACGATCCTAGGTGGCCACCTATGTTCCCCAATTTACCTTTTGATATTCCTAAGTTTGAAGGGAAGCTAGGGGAGAGTCCTTCTATGCACATTTCCACCTTTAATTTATGGTTTTCATCTAACTCTTTGGTGGATGATTATGTGAAGTTGAGACTCTTTCAATGAACCCTAATAGGGGATGCTGCAAAATGGTATATCAAACTCGATCGAGAATCATGTAGTGACTATACTTCCTTGGTTTTTACTTTCTTGAATCACTTTATGATACCAACGAGGCAGGATCTTGGGAGTGACCTTTTTTCCAACGTTAAAAGAGATAATTCCACTCATATTTCTCACCATATTCACATCGAATTTTTAGTAGCTTGGGAGGTACTCCAAGCCCTATAGTTCAGGGTTTGGAGGTAAAAGAACCAGAAGTGTCACTAGTGGGCATGGAACCCAAGGTTGGGGGTTTTCACCCATCATGATTTGGTAGAAAAACATGAACACATTTTGACATGTTATGGATGTGGATGATATCTCTGGTCAAGATGAATCTAACACAATGAAGATCATCTGATTTCGAGTTGTAAAAATGGATATATGAATTTTTGAAGTATATGGTTGGGTTTGTGAATGTATGGTCTAGGTCGTCTTTATGTTAATAAGGCATGTGATAGTTGTACATGCCCTGATTGAACGTTGGAGGAAGCCCTTGTATTTAGTATAAATACAAGGTTAATTAAGGTCACTTGACTCATCCATTTTGTGCAACACAAAGGAAAGAAAAGGAGTGAAGAATAGAACTCGGTGGGAGAGAAGGAATCTCTATTTTGGGCCGCAGGACTAGGTATACTTAAGCGAAGTTAGAAGGGATGTGAGGGACTATTATATTAATGTTTTGGAATATGAAAGACTCAACAACAAGGCTGTATAGGAGAGCAGTTGTTCAGGGATGTTTTGTGACTAATATATATGAGGATCTCCATTGAAGTAAGGCCACATAATTGTACAAAAGTCTGAATAGAGGCTGAGCTCTGTTTCAGAGGTTGTAAGGGTGTCGTAAGGGTGGAATAAGGGCTAGAAATTAGCCATATAGCCAATGTACTACAACATCTAATCAAGGAGACAATGTTGCAGTTAATTGGAGTCTTTAGGAGATTTTTGGTGGGGCTAATAGTTAACTATTGGGTGCCCTAACTAGGTATCCAAAGAAATATAATTTATATTAGTCCTAGAGAATCTAAAGGCATGTAATTTTGTCCATGATTTCCAAGTGTATGATCCAAGTTTTAGGATCGGTTTTGGATTATTTTTTATTGCAGCCTATAAGTGCCATGTGTTGAGGTCAACTTGGGCAGTTAGAGACCTCAACTAGGAGTAGAACTTATAGTGAAGAGTTGGGAACCATTGGATTGGTGGAGGGCAGCATGCTGGATACCCAAAGTAGCCCTAGAGAAGCATAAAAGAAGGACATTAATTGTTGCATGGTTGGGTGAATTTTGGTGCCTAAAGTTCAGCACTTAGATGGAAAAATGTGGTTGCTAGATTGGCGGATTGGAGCTCAAGTATTGGCTAACCTAGAGAGAAGATTGAATGAGCCTGTGTTCATTGTAGCAAACATGAATTGCAGTGGTGATAGGAGGAAACCATTATGGAGTTTCTATGTGTTTTCCTTTAAAGGACTAAGGGGCATCTAGAGAGAAGAATGGAAGCAAATGACCGACAGGAAAAGATATGACATTGAAGATGCAATGAATATTTTCATTGTATCTTGTATTCCATAGACTATTTTATTATTCATATTGGTTAAATAAAAAATTATTGGGTTTTATGTTATTATAAAATATTTGTTAACAATTGTCTACACTTGTGCATGTGTGATTTACTTCTTCATATTTTCCGCTGTGAAAAGTAGTACATGTTGAGATTCTTGGTTTGGTAGCGTCAAAGATTCCAATATTATTACATAGACCCAAGATCATGGAAAGTCAGCATGGTATTAGAGCATGTATGAGATACTTTGGAAGAGAATGAATCAGAGTTGTGCACAGCGAATTACAACCTAAGAGTGATTTGGTCACATTGTAGGTGACAATGTCAAAGTTGCAGGCAAGTCTCTAGTATGATGACAAGTTGTAGGGGTTGTATAACTATAGTCCATTGAAGGAAAGGATCAAGTTTTTGTTGCAAGTAAATACGATCTAAGAGTTCATTGAGAAATACATCAAGAAGCCAACTAACCCAAAGGAGCTTGAAGTATACAAATATTTGGATACGAGGGTGAGATTGATCATACTAGATCATGTGAAGGATCCCCTAATACCTCATTTATCCAGGAAGAACACTACACATGATATGTGGATGGCTCTTCAGAATTTTTTCCGGAATAAGAATGAGAACTGAGTACTGGTATTAGAGGATAAATTAAATTTCACCAATATGATAAAGGGTTAAGGATTGAATTCATATTTGACGAGGTTGTCTCAGATTAGAGATGAGATTGTTGTCGTTGGTGTGACTACTTCAGATAATGATATGCTAAGGATTGACTTAAAATGGTTCACCAAGGAATAAAATCCCTTCATCAAATGGATTGTTTCCAGAGAGAAGTTGTCAGATTGGAATAGGATGTGGGGCGACTTCATTCAGGAAGAGTTTCGAGATGAGGATCTTCATCCAACGAAGAGGGCAGATGAGGACATGGCACTTGCAACACGAATGAAGGGTAAGAAAAAGAAGGACATGAGTAAGGTCATGTGTTTCAACTGTGGTGAGATGGGTCATTTTTTGTCGATATTTCCAATGAAGAAGAAGTGAGATGATGAGAAGAATAAAGGGAATTAGGTCAATAGTGTTTCCACTTCTGTTGAGATAGATTCTCTCACCAAGAGGTTGGAAGAGGAGGATTTTGCTATGATCTCTCATTTCTCGTAGGTACTATCAATGAGGATGGATGGTACGTGGATTGTGGTGTGTTGAAACATATGACAGGGTCACAGGAGTTTTTTGAGACTCTAGCTGAATGGGACTCGAAGTTGCACATGGTGCTTAGAGACAAGAGTCAGAAGAAGATCTGAGGATCGTGAGTTGTTCCATTCAGGATGGATATAGGACGAGTGATGAAAGTCGAGGATTTATTATTTGTACCAAGACTCAGATATATTGTGGTATTTGTCTCGATGATCGAGAATAAGGGGTTTGAGGTATTTTTCTAGGATGGGAAGGCAAGATTGAGACCTAGAGTCTCTAGCTGCACATTGATTGTGCTGGGAGTTAGAGAGCATGGTCTCTACAGGTTGATGGGAATGCCTATGGATAATGGAAAGAAGAAGCAAGTGGAGCAGGTGCAGGTTCCATAAAATAAGGTCTAGGTTTGAGAGACTCAGAGGGAGTCAATTTATAGAGGGAGCTTGCAGGTTCAGAGAGATAATTTTCATCCCAAGAAGAGAAGATGGTCAGTAGGGAGAAAGGGTGATCCTACAATTTCCAAGAATGAATCACGGAGATAATGGAAGACATTTCAGGAGAAGAAGAAGAAGCATGATGCTTGCAATGATAGTGACACTTCCAAGAGAGGTGTAGTTCATGCTACAGGAATTGTTGCAGTGGTGAGTGATAGGATTTGGGCGAGTGTTGCGAGTAGTGATGATGATGATGAGTTACTTCCTATTATTAGTAGTACCTCCATCATTAAGAGGGAGTGTTGATTTTTGAGTAGCATGGGAGGTACTCCAAGCCCTAGGGTTTGGGGTTTGGAGGGAAAAGCACCACAAGAGTCACTTGTGGGCTTGGAACCCAAGGTGGTTTTTTTGCACCGATCATGATTTGGGACAAAAACATGAGAACAGTTTGACATGTGATGGATGAGGATTATATCTCTCGTCGATATGAATCCTACGCAATGAAAATCATCTGATTCCGGCAGATATGAATTTTTGAACTATATGGTTGAGTTTGCACATGTATAGTCTAGGTCGGCTTGTTGTTAATAAGTAACGTGAATTTTTTACAAGCCCTAATTGAACGTTGGAGGAAGCCCTTGTATTTGGTATAAATAAAAGGTGCATTAAGGTCATTTGACTCATCCATCTTGTGCAACAAAAAGGAAATAAAAGGAGTGAAGAAGGGAACTTACAAGAGAGAAGGCATCTCTGCTTTGGGCTGCAGGACTAGGGATAATTCAACAAAGTTAGGAGGGATGTGAGGGACTCTTCTATGAATGTTTTGGAGTACGAAAGACCCAAAAATAAGGCAGTATAGGAGAGAAACTATTATGGGCTATTTTGTGACTGATATATGGTAGGATCTCTCTTGAAGTATGGCTGCAAAATTGTATAGAAGTATGAGCATAGGCAGAGCTTTGTTTAATAGTTTTTAAGGGTGTCTAAGGGTGGAATAAGGATTGGAAATTAGCCCTAAAACTAGCGTACTGAAACAACTAATCAAGGAGACAATGCCATAGTTAATTGGAGTCTTTAGGAGTTGTTTGGTGGCGCTAACAGTGAACTGTTGCATGCCCTAACTAGGAGGTCAAAGAAACAAAATTTATATCAGTCCTAGAGTAGCTAAAGGTATGTCATTTTATGCATGATTACCAAGTGTTGGATCCAAGTTTGAGGATTAGTTTTGGATCAGTTTGTATTTCACCCTATAAGTGCCATGTGTTGAGGTCAACTTGGGAAGTTGGAGACCTCAATTAGGATCAGAACTTATAGTGAAGAGTTGGGAGCCATTGGACTATTGGAGGGAAGCACGTTGGTTATCCAAAGTAGCCCTAGAGAAGCATAAAAGAAGGACATTTATTGTTGCGTGGTTGTGTGAATTTTTGTGCCTAAAATGTAGCGATTTGATGGACAAAAGTGACTGCTAGATTGGTAGATTGGAGCTCAGGTATTGGCCAGTCTAGAGAGAAGATTGGATCAGTCGACGTTCATTGTAGAAGATGTTACTTGAAGTAGCGATCAGAGGCAACCCTCCTAGAGTCTCTATGTGTTGTCCTTTGAAGGACTAAGGGGCAACTAGAGAGAAGTACAGAAGCAAAGGGCTGACAGGAAAAGGTATGACATAGAAGTCACATCGAAGATTGTCATTGTATCTTATATTCCACATACTGTTGTATTATTCAGATTATTTTAACATAATGAAGATTGGGTTGTACAATATTGTACAATATTTGTTAAAAAAATTCTACACTTGTGCATGTGTGATTTACTTCTTTATATTTCCTGTTGTGCAAAGTAGTTCTTGTTGAGATTCTTGGTTTTGTAGCGTCATATATTTTAAGATTCTAACCTAGAACCAAGATTATGGAAAGTCAAAAATTCATGAGTGGCATGTAGAAACAAGAGTTTAGTAAAAACTAATGTTCTTGATGATGTACTTAGATACTGGTTCATCTGGTCCCTTTTGCGACAAATAGCTAGGGATGTTTCTATGATTGGAGAGGCTATTGAGGAGAAGGAAATATTATGGGCTCAACATATTGATATGATTTACTCTCAGTTGGGAATATTGTATGATATCATTCCCAATGCTCCTCAACATTCTACAGAGCGACAACGTCCCAAGCCATAAACACAATCTGATGGTGTGATTGGTTCCATATCCTTTGATTATGTGAGTTTTATAGATCCCGATTTAGGGAAAATGATGGTCACTTATCAAACCCCAACAACTGCCCATGGATCTTAACAAGCACCCTCTTCTTCTGAGTAGTCTGTCGAGGTTCTTACAGTCAAAACCAACCTATTCCATGTCAGGTCACAAGTGAGTGTCATCTAGATATTAATATTCCTTGTAATATTTGTCAAGGATAATAATTTACTCATGAATGCACTCATATGGATGATTTCCATCGCCTCTTCCCACAACTGGAAACCACCCAATAGGTGGCAATTTTAGCTCATTCATTCTTTGACTATACATAACAAAAAATGGGTGCACAATATCCTCCACTCCCTTCTATGGGTAATGGGGGGAAAAAATATTATAGCCCTAGTAATAGTGCACATATCCACATGTTACATTCACAAGTTGATTTGACTACAAGAGATAAATCCTATGTCTCTCCTGAGTCAAGTTCTACTTTGGAGGACTTGACCACCATTGTTTCTTCCACTAGATCTCTCATGATAGATAATCCTATGGAACTAGTGTATCACCCACCTAAGTGTGTTGTCCAAAAGTCAACAAATAGTCCCAATGCATAGGATGCCCAATATTATAGTATTGTTGAGGACATAACCCAAGCTCCATGTGCCATGTATTCCTTAGAGGTTTTGCAGAACTTCCCCACATAATGCAAAACCTTGTTGACTATTATAGGAGGGATGGATTCCTCAGAGTCTTGTCTAATCACATTTGATATTGACACCCCTCGTTTTGGACTCTCTCATTAGGTTGTGGTTCATATATCAGTGCATATTTTTAACTACGACATATACCACACATTGGTGGATGAAGGGTCTTCTACCTGTGTGATGTCAGTGTCATGTTGGGAAGTATTGGTTCTACAACACTTGCTAAGTCAAGTACTACCTTAAAGGATTTTTACAAACATCATTTTTTTCCTTATGTCATTTTTCCATAGTTTTTGATCGGGCTAGGGGAAAAAAATACCTATGCTGATGTTGAAGTTGTCAATGCTCCCTTAGATTATAATATGCTCCTTGGTCACAGTTGGCTTTATGCCATGTCTATTATCATGTCTTTTGTGTTTCGTGTGGTTCACTTTCTCCATGAAGGAAATATTTTCACGATATATTAGTTAGATTACTACATATTATCGACCACGTCTACCAATACGAGAAATATTGTGTCATTCTTTGGTGATAGCCTTTTGGCTTATGAGAATGTTGGTACATGATTGTTTAAAATATTGTCTCTTATCATTGTCTTTCCTTTACCCCTACCTAACATTCCTTCTTCTTCCAGAATTTCTCCCATGCACATGATCTCATCTGTCACTTGTGGACCCCATAGGTATCCTCACCCTTGGGTGGTGCCTTATTCATCAGAAATTTATCATTAGGGTGAGAACATGCCTTTAATTCCAACTAATATTTATTTTCATAACTTCCAGTTAGAATATGAGTCTGTTTAGTTGGGCAACACACCTCATAAAACATTTGACAATTATCTTATTACTATTTGGAAAATTTACCATCCACCTTCGAATGACTCTCTTGATACTATAATTTCGTCTAATGAAGTAATTATGGAAGTCATGTCGATCTCTAATTATTGCTAGGGGGCTCTTCACCATAGATCATCTTTTCTCCCTCAGGTTGAATGTTTATATTAGATATCTAAATATTGTATTCCTCTAGTAATGATGATTATTCCTAGACCCCACGTTGATTTATGTTGTTTATTCAGAAAGGAACTTGGAAAACATTTTAGATACTATTCCTATTAACATTTCTATGAATCCAAGTGTTATGTAAAAAATCATGGTTGGGGTGGATTGTACTCCTAAAGAAATTGAAACTTATACAACTCTCTTCAAATATTGTTTTGACATTTTCACTTGGTATTACAAAGAGATGCTTGGTATCGACCCTCAGATTTTCCAAAATGAGATAAAAATTTATGAAGGAGCTAATATTTTTTTGAAAAGGCTCTGATCGATAAACCCTTGGAAGGCAGTTGCTATTAAAGCAAATGTTCAAAAATTGTTAGATTCTAGTTTTATTTATCCAATACCCTTGATGGAGTGGGTCTCTAATCCTGTTCCATATGGCAAGAAGCAAGGGAAAATTAGGGTTTGTGTGGACTATAGAGACTTGAATTTGGACTATTCTAAGGATAATTATCCCACACCATTTATTGACCAAATTATTAATGATTGTACCAAAAAATATATGTTTTCATTTATCGATGGTTTTTATAGATATAATCAAATCCAAATAAAACTATAGGACATGCACGGAACCACTTCTATCTACCCATGGGGGATATTTGCATACAACAAATTTCCTTTTGGGCTTAAAAATTTCAGTGCTATTTTCCAGCGAGCCACTTCTTATGCTTTTCACAATATAAAACACATCATCAAAGTTTATCTTGATGACCTTACTGCGCAATATTTTATTCATGAGTATTATCCTGCAAACCATAGGGAAGTATTTATTTAATGTCATTATTTTAAAATCTAGTTAAAAAATCATAAATGTGTCTTTTGTGTTTGATCTGGGATGTTGTAGGATTCATCATATCCAAGGAAGGGATTCATGTTGATCCCTCTAAGGTTTAGGCTATCATCAACTTGCCTTTTCCACACACAGTTTTCCAACTTCGAGCACTTCAAGGAAATACTAATTTCTTATGTATTTTTATTTCTAATTATGAATAAATCACGAAAGGTTTTATGTATTTGTTGAAAAATGGGGTACCTTTCATATAGGATGACCAAGCTCAGAGATATTTTGATGCTTTGAAATAGGTTTTGTTGTCTACACCTTTACTGAGTCCTCTCAATTTCAACCGTGACTTTCCATTATATCTTGCAACTATTGAATCCACTATGGTATGGTTCTGATACAAGAGGATGGGATGTGAAACAAACACCCTTTATATTACCTCAACAAGGGTCTTCTTGGTCCTTAGATTTTTTATTACCATATAGAGAAGTTGGCTTTGGTAATTTTTGTTGTTGTCACATGGTTACGAAATTATATACTCTTGTGAAATACCACTAAGACTGTTGACATCAACCCCATGAAACACATACTTAGTCTTCAAATCATTAGGGAAAAATACTCTAAATAGATTATTATACTTCAAGAGTTTTATTTGGAGTTTTTAGTTGTTAAGTCCAAGAAACACCTAGAATTTTTTGAGTTTCACTTGAGTTGATGAAGAAATCATAGTTGAGGATCCCCTTCTTAATGATTCTTTATTTATCATTATCTCCTCTAATCCCTAGTACGAAGATGTTTTATTATATCTCTAGAATCAATGATTTTGGTTTGAACTATCTCACAATGAGCATTGACACATATGCCACATGTCTTGACATTATGTTATTATCATTGACACCCCTTATCACTATGGATTTGAAGTGGTATTATATTGATGTCTCACCCATGATGAGGCTAAACAAGTCTTGAATGATTTTCACACCGGAGAATGTGACGACCATCTATATGGGATTTCTTGCCATTGATCAGAAAATTTTGTCCCTGGGGTATTTTTGGCCATTGACCTCTAAATATTGTATTTTTGCAGTCCAAAAGTGCAATGCATGTCAAATATTTTTTAGAATATGTGTGCTCATCTTTCTCGACTTCACCCTGTGATTTTTGTCAATCCTTTTTTCAAGTGGGGCATTGCATTTATGCAATGTAACCCCACCCCACCCATATTGCGATCATCTTTATATCATTGTTGATCTTGACTATTTCACTAAGTAGGTTGAGGCTAGAATCATATGATTCAGGAACACTCAACCCCCTATTATACCCAAGCTAATGGAAAAGTAGAGGTTGTTAATAATGTTTTGAAAACTATGTTGCATAGGATGGCATGGAATCATAATTCAAATTGGCACCTTATTCTCTTTTCTACACTTTGGGCATACAAAACCTCAGTGAAGTATATGACCAACTTCACTCCTTTCCAATTGGTATATGGGGTAGAAGTTGTATTTCCTATAGAATGCAAGCTCCCATACTTATAACTATTTTTTGAATTGTTACCCAACACTTCTATCGAGGAAGAATTCCTATTACAATTATTTCATCTTATCGAAAAATTCCTTTAGGCTACAATTACCAATTAAACCCATAAGTGTAATGTTCCTACTTAGCCTTAGCTAAGAGGAGACATTCAATTTTTATTTGATTTATGTTTTATTAATAAGTGAATAAAGGAGGACATGTAAAACTCCTAAGAAATCTAAATAAATCAATGCCCATGTGAAAAAAGACAAATCAGGGCTATGTAAATAATCACTTGCAGGTGTGAAAGAGGTTTTGAGCCAAGAGTGGGTCCACCTTGACCAATTCAACTGCGTTGTCTATGTTCATTGTATCTCCAAAAGGGACTGCACAGTTCTAGAAGGGAGCCTATAATGTGAAAAGGACCAACTCATCCAAGTGGTCTAGGGTTTGCAAAGACTTTCTCATGCTATAAAAAGGAGGAGAAGACACTTGAAGAGGTTGTTGACGAATTATATTTCTGAAGTATTTGTCTGCTTAGACAAATACCATTCTCCATTGTTTAGTGGAGGACTGTGATTGGAGATCCTGTTTAGGGGTTTCATCTCTTCCCTTGAGGATAATTGGAGGAGTTCTTTGCTGAATTTAGCCACTATCTGGTTTGAGACCAAGCTCTATCTTTCATGAGCAGCAATGGCCCATTGAGGGTTTTGCAGCTGTTATCTTTTGTAGCAAGTGGCATTCTAGATCTGCTTAGATCTAGTTGTTTTTGAGAGAATTTCTCTATTGGAGAGTGTTATTCAGCCTCCAAGGAGTTAGCTGATCTATATTTTGTATCAGATCTATAATTTTAGTCCATGTATTCAATCTCCTTCACCCTTTGTGCATTTTCTTCTCCATACTGCGTTATTTTGTGAGAGGGCTTCTTATTTCAGTTTGCTATCAGTTTGGAGGAAGATCTCTTGGTGTTAGGCTTGAATTCCCTTGGTGATCCATGGATTGGGTTGTTGATCCATGTCTCTATAGATCTGATCTATTTCAGAAATAAAAGTTATCTTCAGAAATTTCTAGGTTTTCTGCAGCACAGTATATTGTAACTCAGATCTACAGCTTAATATGCAATATTTTGATGTAATTCCAATTGGAACTTGTTCTTAAAGTCTTGTAGCTTCTAGATATGTATTAGATCTCATGTTTCATCCATAAATATTTTAGAGATCTGAAATGTAATGTAAAACAGCTGAACCATCTGAAAAATAACGTTGTCTATGTATTTCTACAGTTTATTTCTAGTTGCAGCTCTAATTTCTAAAGGGATCTTGCCCTAGTTCTTTTTGTAATCAGTTGTAAAGAAAATAAGCTCATATGTAAATCTGATTTACTATTATATTACTGAAGTATCAGATCTTTGGCTGTCCTCCTCTGAGTTTCAGTCAAATCTGCACAATTCTAGTAGCTGGGGTTTTCATGTTGCAACAGCTTCTCTCTTTGGCTGATCTCTAGCTAGTCTTGCTTCCGGGAGATTTGTTTAATGTGCTTAAACTTATTTGCTTCTGATGAAATTGAATATATAAGTCACATACAACATAATTAGGGGATCCCAGCCCTGATCTGCGTTATTCTTGCTCAAATTTTCTTATACAACGTTTTCATTGAAGACCTTGTTGAGATTCGTAAATGGGATTATTCCAAGTTCTATAGGAAGAGTCTACAGTTGGTCAGGTAGCCTCTGGTTCTCACCCTCTTTTCAGAGGTGACATAACCAGTAAATTCCTCTATATTCCATCTCTGACATAGAATCTTGAGAATCCCTAAAAAGGAATATTACAGTGGTATTGAAGCTCCACTCTTAGCACACCCTGGGTTAGCATTGGAGCCTCTGTAATGTTGCATTCCGAAGATGAAGAATCTTCTTTCTGAGAGGGAGAGGAGATACCAAAATAAAAATCATAAAAAGTATGACTATACTACTGTTGACCTTGACAAGGGTCAAGACAAGGGGAAAGCCCCTTAATTGAATGATAAAGATAAGGAGTTAGAAGAGTTTGCAAAAACTCTCTTGGAAACCATGCAATATCTATCCAAGGAGATAAAGGAGATGTAGATAGATAGAATGAGGGAGTCCCTTGGAAGACTCCATCAAGGAGAGAGTTCTAAAATGTCTCAGTTTGGGACTGGTCCACCGATGAGATTGCCACAAGCTCCACAGATCTCACAACTCTCTACAATGCCTACCTTCTTGGCTGTAGAGAATGAAGGGCTTCAAGAGTCAACCTCTTTGGAAGGCTACTTTGCATAATATGATTCACAAAGTCAAAGGTTCAAGGATAACTTGAGCTTTCAAGACTTCTGCCATTTGAAGGTCTGGAGGAGGCCATTGTAGCAGTTTAGAGATGGAGGGTTCTTCATGGGAGGCACCACACTATGGGCAGGTTCTTCTTACCTAAGTTCGATGGATAACCCTCTTGTTCTGCTAAAGCATGGGTGGAAAAGTTGGACATCTACTTCCAGCTGAATAAAGTGCCTGAAGTAGAAGCCACTAAGATTGCTGCACTGCATTTTGATGGAGAAGCCCACAACTGGCGGTTTCACGGACTTTCTACATTGGGGCACAATAATGTGTCCACTTATGCTGAGTTCACTAGGAGACTAGTGGAAAGATTTGATCGGAAGGATCTGAAGGCCCCTTTCATAAGCTTGGAAAGCTTAAGCAGACAAGAAATTTTGAAGCCTATATCTCTGAATTTTTGAGGCTGTCTGTAATGGTTCTTGATATTTCAGTTGCAAGGAGAGTCTATATGTTCATATATGTCTTGGAAAAACCTTTGCATGGGTTGGTCAAGTCTACCAAACCCACCACTCTGCATGATGCCATTGAAAGAACCAGAGATCTCCAAGATGCCTTGCCAAAAGCAAAGGAAACCTTCCCAAGCAAAGCCACTCACTCTTCTAAAAGGAAGGAAGGGAAAGCTGCTCCACCCAAGGAGAGCTCACAGAAAAAGCTTCTTGACAATGATCTTCAGAGGGAGTTAAGGAAGAAGAAATTATGTTTCACTTGTCAAGAACCATGGGTGTCGGGACAAATATGTGCTGCTGGAAGAGCACATTATATTGAAGTCTTCTTTGATTGTGAAGAGGAGGAAGGTAGTGATGGACCTAGGGGAGGTCACAGCGCTGGTGATGATGAGGAGGAGGATCCATCATCATCCAGAGAATAAGAAGGAGCATTTTCTCCAACCAATGGGACTCTTGCTTCTTTGAGGGGAGTGCCCAAATATTTGACTCTTAGAGTGTAGGGTTCAATTATGGACCAAAGAGTATCTATTCTGATCGACAATGGGGTAACCCAAAACTTTATTGATTCTCACTTTGTGTAGAGGAGAGGGATCCCTACTGATTCTTTTGATGGGTTCTCTGTTTTGGTTCCGGGGGCCAGAACTATGCAGTGCATGCAATATGTTCCCTCACTTTATGTGACTATGGGGACCTACACTTTGAGGGACCACTTCTTTGTAGTGGACATACCAGACACCAACCTCATCTTAGGTGTCCAGTGGTTGATTACTTTGGGAAAATTCACCACTGATTGGAGGGCCTTGCATATGGAGTGGGTGGAATTGAAGAGTGGGAAGCAAAAAGTTATTCAAGGCATGCACACCTACCCTTCACTTGATGTCTCTACCCACACAACAAACATGGAATTGCGCAGTGGGGGTAAGGACTTTACAGTTCCTTCCCTCATGTTCATGAGAAAGCTGCAAAAGACATTCCTACATCATGGCAAGCCACTTGGGGTGCCATTAGATTCTGTGGGGAAAGCTTCACCAAGTGTTGAAACAATGGAAGGAAGAGTCACATCGCCATGGGAGGAAGCAAGGGGGAGGATCAGCCTTCCCACAAAATTTTTTAGCATGCATGATGCCAAAGGAACAAGCAGCAACAAGGCAAGCACCACCATAGATGCATCTACAGTGTTGTCCTTGTTGAGAAGTGTAGATCCATATTGGAGGTCTCAACTCCTTGTGGAGTACTCCAAATATATGCACACTGAGATGATCTTAGATGGCATAAAGCAAGGAGGGGGCTACTTGGTCCATGAAGGGGTCATCTATCATCTTGGTAAAGTATTCTTGTCTCAAGCCTCCAAGCTTAAGCAAGAGATACTACAAAGAGCCCATAAGGATTTCCTTTCCAGTTACATGCAATCAGCAAGAATCTACTCCCTAATCTTGGAGATTTTTGATTGGGAGGGTATGGAGGAGGAGCTACATCAGCATTATGATTGGGAGGAACTAACCCAACACTTACAAGAGTGCAATATTTATGTGGAGATGGGGTAGCCAATGGATCCTGTGCAGGAAACATTTCAGCCATCTCTTTCTTCTCTCAAAAGAGGGGAAAAACCCATGCCTAACTCTATGTGTGTGGGAGATTTGTATGGTAAGAAATCTGATCTTGTAGAGCAAGTCTATTTTTTTGATTTGGCACATTCTCTTACCATATGTATGTAGGCCATGGCTCCTACAAGGAGAAATTTTTCATGTAGATCTCATGGCAATGAAGAGGCCAAGAAAGGTTCCAAAGCTGGTCACTCCCTTGAGGTGCAAAGGGAGATTACTTATCATGATGGATGCTTCCCAAAAGCACCCAACGAGGGCTTCACTTTCAGCCATGTCAAAGTGACCCATGCAGTAGAGATGTGGTGGGAATACCACCTATCACATTCAAATCTACTCAAAACAAGGGGTGCACTGTGCTGGTACCTTATGTGGGATTGTGACCCACCTCCTCATGTGCAAATTTCAGTTTTCCTTTATGTAATTTTGCTACCATACATAGATGAAATATTGGTTTTGTTTATGGGTATATATGGGCAAAAAGTAAGTAGTGTATATGTACCACATGGGATGAAACTTTATGCAGTACTTCATGATACATGTTTCATATGTGACATTGGTTCACCCATATTTATTTATGTTGAGTTTTACACTCCTGAAGGGGCAGACTATGCACCTATCATGCTAACATTGGAGGAGCAGTTTTTGATGTATTGCCTTGGTGAACACTTATTCATGATGAGAGATTGATTCTTGATGGTGTCATCAATGGAGAAGGAGAAAAAACACAACTCTTACCCTACCAGTTGCTTTAGGGCAAGCCACATTTTGAGGGGGAGGACTGTAATGTTCCTACTTAGCCTTAGCTAAGAGGAGACATTCAATTTTGATTTAATTTATGTTTTATGAATATGTGAATAAAGGAGGACATGTAAAACTCCTAAGAAGTCTAAATAAATCAATGCCCATGTGAACAAAGACAAATTAGGGCTATGTAAATAATCACTTGCAAGTGTGAAAGAGGTTTTGAGCCAATATTGGGTCCACCTTGACCAAGTCAACTGCGCTGTCTATGTTCATTGTATCTCTAAAAGGGACTGCGCAGTTCTAGAAGGGAGCCTATAGTGTGAAAAGGACCAACTTATCCAAGTGATTTAGGGTTTTCAAATACTTTCTCATGCTATAAAAAGGAGGGGAAGACACTTGAAGAGTTTGTTGATGAATAATATTTCTGAAGTATTTGTCTGCTTAGACAAATACCATTCTCTGCTATTTAGTGGAGGATTATGATTGGAATTCCTGTTTAGGGGTTTCATCTCTTCCCTTGAGGATCATTGGAGTATTTCTTTACTGAATTTGGCCACTATCTGGTTTGATACCAAGCTCTATCTTTCATGAGCAGCGTTGGCCCATTGAGGGTTTTGCAGCTGCTATCTTTTGTAGCAAGTGGCATTCTAGATCTGCTTAGATGTAGTTGTTTTTGAGAGGCTTTCTCTATTGGAGAGTGTTATTCAGCCTCCAAGGAGTTATCTGATCTATATTTTGTATCAGATATATAATTTCAGTCCATGTATTCAGTCTCCTTCACCCTCTGCGCAATTT
This sequence comes from Pinus albicaulis, assembly GCA_034641835.2. NCBI lineage: Eukaryota > Viridiplantae > Streptophyta > Pinopsida > Pinales > Pinaceae > Pinus > Pinus albicaulis. The sequence continues at coordinate 1,299,045,133 of CM076578.1, read as the reverse complement.
CTGCTCCATACTGCGTTATTTTGTGAGAGGGCTTCTTGTTTCAGTTTGCTATCAGTTTGGAGGAATATCTCTTGGTGTTAGGTTTGCCTTCCCTTGGTGATCCATGGATTGGGTTTTTGATCCATGTCTCTATAGATCTGATCTATTTCAGCAATAAAATTTATCTTCAGAAATTTCTGCGTTTTCTGTAGCACAATATATTGTAACTCAGATCTACAGCTTAATATGCAATATTTTGATGTAATTCCAATTGGAACTTGTTCTTAAAGTCTTATAGCTTCCAGATATGTATTAGATCTGATGTTTCATCCATACATATGTTAGAGATCTGAAATGTAATGTAAAACACCTGAACCTTCTGAAAAATAACGCTGTCTATGTATTTCTGTAGTTTATTTCTAGTTGCAGCTCTAATTTCTGAAGGGATCTTTCCCTAGTTCTTTTTGTAATCAATTGTAAAGACAATAAGCTCATATGCAAATCTTATTTACTATTATATTACTGAATTATCAGATATTTTTCTGCCCTCCTCTGAGTTTCATTCAAATCTGCGCAATTCTAGTAGCTGGGGTTTTCATGTTGCATCAACTTCTCTCTTTGGCTGATTTCTAGCTAGTATTGCTTCTGAGAGATCTGTTTAATGTCCCTAAACTTATTTGTTTCTGATAAAATTGCATATATCAGTCACATACAAAATAAATGAGGGGATCCTAGCCCTGATCTGCATTATTCTTGCTCAGATTTTCTTATACAATGTTTTCATTGAAGGCCTTGTTGAGATTCCTGAATGGGATTATTCAAAGTTCTATACGAAGAGTCTACAGTTGGCCAGGTAGCCTCTGGTTCTCACCCTCTTTTCAGAGGTGACATAACCAGTAAATTCCTTTGTATTCCATCTCTGACATAGAATCTTGAGAATCCCCAAAAAGGAATATTACAATAAGAAACACATCAAATCTTAGTATGATAAGTCTACTCACCCTTGTGTCTTCATTGTAGGGTAGTTGGTTTTGGTCTATGATTAGGACCATGATAAGTTGGGGGTAGGTAAAATAGAACCTATATGGCTTGGGCCCTACATTTTTAAACATATTCTCGTGAAAGGGGCTTATGATTTGGTGGATTATGGTGGGAATCCACTATCGGAGCCACACAATGGGATCCGATTTATAAAGATACTATGCATATATTATTTTTTTGGTGTATTGTATATATTGTACATAGGTGTGTGTGTGTGTGTGTGTGATGTTTCTCCTTTTTGGTTTGAGTGTGTGTGATTTCCATGTGTAACTAGTGTGTGTGGTATTTAATTGGGAGATTTCAAGATGATCTTCAGTTTATGTATGCTTTGAAGATAATGCTATCCATAGCACTCGAAATGTAGCTTCTGCTGCTTGCATTATTTTTTTCCCACCTATGAGCTTGTGAGTTTAGGTGGCATCTATATTTACTTGGTCACCAACAATTTGGTAGAATATAAAGTCATTATTGAGCTCTTAACTAAGGTCATTTCCCTTAGGATCTTCCACCTTGTTGTCCAACTTGAATTGCAACCCATAGTGTCTTAATTTAACCATGTCTATTTTTTGAGGAATCTTGTGTTACTTTGGTATTATTTGCGGGTACATCTCTTGGAACAACATTTTGATTACATTGCTTATTTGCATATTCCTACAGGATCCAATATACTTTCTAATTCATTGGATGATTATGTATTGGGTTAGCATTTGTCACATTATTTAATTCATGCACATAGAAAATAAAATCATAAAGTACATATCATTTTCAAAACAAATCATAGAATCCATCATATTTTATTAAGTCAAAATAGATTTTTTTACAACAAAACATGGTTGCATAGTTCAAAATAGGGCATCTGAGGCCCATACTATCAAGTTAAGTACATGTGCTAGACACAGAAAACATCACAAGGAGTGCAACTTTAGTAATTCAATCATGCTCGTGTCGGTGGTAGAAAAACACAACACTTGCAATTGGACATAAGAGGCCATGACGGTGAGTTGATTTGACCCCCATAGTGTTCCCTTCTAGGTGTGCACGAATGTCACTCAATGCCATTATATGAACTCAAAGGGTTAACCCCTACACATTGTGGGTGAATTATTGCATCTCATCATGTTCTCCCTCCTCCTCCTCCTCCTCTTTGACAAATTATTGAGCTACTCGAGCTAGTACTCTTCTGCGATGGAGTAGTGACTGGCATGGGGAACATTTCGGTCCCATGTCTTCATATCATACTCATGAACTGTTAGTGACTTAGTACTCATGAAAAAACCTGAAATACACACACACACACACACACACACACACAGATATATATATAACACTAAAAAACACAAAAATATTACCAAAAAAAAAACATTTTTCTTACCTAGTGCATTCAATTGTGTCCCAGGAGGAAAGGCAAGATTTGGATCCTGTCTAAAATCCACCCCCTCATAGGCATAGTCGTTGAAAACTAGAATCATATCCTTTAGCCATCTGAATTATGTAGAGTCAAACCAATTCCCACTAGGGGCACCTTCTTGCCTCACCATCACAAACGTCCATATGATCATATGAGGCATCCTAGGATCAGGGTCTTCCTCAAAATGTGCTTGGGGCATAATATTGGGAACCCTCTCTAGGAAAAATGATACTACTATGTTCTCTTATCCAAATTGTTTTAGGTTCCCTCTCTTGCACCGGTTAACTTGATCCTTGATGTTGGCTAATATCCCTTCAGTACACCAATTGAAAAAAGTTGGCTAAACACATTTGACTACTAATTCGACCAAATTTTTGGAGGCCAAGTGTGATGTCATTGATATAATGAAATGAGTGATAAGCTAATAAGGATAATAAATTATCAACAAAGTAATATGGTGCTTATAAGGTGTTGCAAAATATTGGTACTATGGAATACAAATTGGAGCTTCCTACATCTTCCTGAGTGCACCTAGATTTCCATGTTTCATGCTTAAAGAAGGTTATAGGTGACAAGATGCCAGTTCAAACAATATTTCTAGAGCTTGACAAAGAATGAAAATTCATATTGGAATCTGCAGCAGTCATGGAAACAAGAACCTGGCAGCTATGAAATCGATCAATTTCAGAGTATCTCATCAAATGGAAGAACTTACCCGATGAAGATTCCACATGGGAGGATGATAATTTTATATAGAAGCATACATAACTAATCAAGAATTGAGGACAACACTTTTTTGAAGGAGAGGGGCATGTTATGTCCCTATAATACTAGTGTATACCCTTATTTTTATTGTTATCATAGCCCCCTTATTGTTATTGTTGTGCCCTTACATTATTATTGTTATGTAGGCTATGATTATATTGTGACCCCTTAGAGTCATATATATATAAAGGATATCTTGTCATTTGTATTGTTACACCATTTTTTGGTCATCTAACTCTTCATCATTAGATGGACCCAAGTACACCATGTAAGACCAGTTTTACCCCAAGTAAAACTGCTTTCACTATGTTAATTAGGGAACCCCAAAAGGAATAATTAATTAAACCATAATTTAATTATTATTCCCAGTCATGTTTAACCCAAAAACAAAGAAATTAATGAGATAAACCCATAGTTATCTTATTATTTTCTAGGAATAATTATTTAATAATATTCCTTGTTAAATATGACCAAATCAACCACTATTAATCAAATAAATCATTATTTATTTGATTATATCCCAACCACTTCCTTAAAAAGATAAATAAATCATTTATTTATTTATTTTTCACTAATCAAGGGATTTGACCCAAGTCAAACACCCTTTTCCTCCAACAAATAATAATAAAATATTCCATAGAGGTGGATCTAGATGTGATTAACATTATTTTAATCATGCACCAAGATCTAGAAGGACCCAATATTTTGTTATAAATAGGAGGGTTTTCCCCATCATTCTTCACCTTTTGCTGCATACTAGATCACTCTGGATCTATACACTCGGTCTCATTTTCTGCCATTGTTGCTCCCATTGAGCTCTACCTTCTACATTGGGTTTTCTACATCTACAAGAGAGAGAAAGCTTAGATCTGAAGTGCTGAGGACTACAAAGAACCCATCCCATTGAGGAGATCTCGATACACCTTCTTGTTTCCTCCCAGGTGCCCTGTAATATAAAAATTCATTCAAAAATCGTGTTCTTGTCTTGTCTGTTGGATGCATGGAGCAAACTCTTTACTTTACTGCGTAATGTCTTTCCATTTATAGATCTGTTTGTTGCAGCACTTTAACTACTAATTGCAGATCTGAAGATGTTTTGCAGCCATTATTGTTGTTAGGGATATTAGTTATGCGTAGCTAAAGTGGTTCTTTTTCGTACACTTCGACGAAGAATTCATACTAACAAATGGCGACTCCACACGGGTTTTAAATTACGACCGTTGTCGTTTCTCATATTCCTGCATATCCAGCTACTTCAGGCCCTAGGGCTTCTTTTCAGCTGCTTAGTTTTTCTCTTTTCATGTCATTTTTTTCACATAAAACCCTAAAAACCTAAAAATTTCTAACTTCCGTGTGTTTCTGGCCCTATTGCGCAGGTAAGCGACACCAGCCGCAACTGAGACGGCAACTTTTCAGAAAATCTGCCGCCAAAACAGCCGGAACGGGGGGGTCGCACCTTTTGGCCCAAAACCTGCGACCTGGACTACTGGGCTCGTTTCTCGCGACCTCAACTCGCATCGGGGCCGAACCGCGACCGCCTTTTTTCCCCGCATTTTTCCGCAATTTTTCTCGGGTTTTGCCGCGCCCTTCTCGCCGGGTTTTCCAGCCTCTCGTCTCTGCCTTCGCCGACCAAGATCCGATCCGTCGCTACTCCTCTGCGAACCCACTTTAGGCTTTAGCACCCTCCACCCTTGTGGAAGAGTTTCACTCGTTTCTCACTGTCACGGCTTCGCAGCTTCACTTTCTTTTCCGTATCATACCTCACTTTCAGATCCATCGAAATCAGCCTCTTTTCCTTTCAAATCACCTCTTGTCGTTTTGTTTGGACCTCTTCCAAAGGCCTCTGCCTTGCCCCCCCTCGGTTTTTTGCTGATTTCCCTTTTTCCAGCCACCTTGCCTCTGTCTCTTGGCTGTGATCTGCACCCCTTGTCTGCAGCTTTATCCTCCAGATCTCTGTCCCCTTTGACCCTAGATCTGTTGAGTTTCCTTTGTGTGTGTTTCCATAGTTTTTCCCTTTCTTTTCAGCATAGTTTTGAGAGACCCACTTTCTTGGGTTTGATAGATGCATATGTAGCTGTTATTTTTCTGTTATTTCAGCATTTTTTATTCTGTTCTCTGTAGGTTTATTTTCAGCTACGTTGCACACTTTTTTGCTCTCAACAACGGAAAGGGTTTAAAAATTAAAATTAACGCACACCACACACTGACCTTAAGTGAAGAAGCGCCTGGTTAACACCGCCTGGCAAAGACTCTAAAATCAATTGTCACTGCACCTTATCTGCCCTTGACATTACTTGATCCTGTCCCTTTCTGCCCTTGTCGGTTTCCTTCTTCCTGTCATCATTGCGCCCCCAAGGCGCCGTTCCCGGAGACTTCTTGGCCTTCACCCTCAGTTTCCGGTTGATCGACCTGCTCCGCACCGCCGTCGTCGAGCCAGTCCACCTTCGAGTCCGCACTCCGACTCCTTTCCTGATTCATCGGGTCCCTCTTCTCCTTCCGGTTCTCCCCCTGTCACCTTCACCATGTCTGGATCAGGGCCTAATGCTAGCAGTTCTCCCGGCCCCAATGCCGGCCCTACCTCTAGCGGAACCGTCATAACCACTATTCCGGCCACCCCTGTGCTGCCGTACATTGCAGGCCTCAGCCTCCCCGATTTCCATCAGTTGATTAACGACCCCATTCACCATAATACTACCTGGCCCGCTATGCCCACCAAGCTACCCTCTGATATCCCTAAGTTCGAGGGCCTTAATGGCGAAGACCCAACCAATCACGTCCGGTCTTTCCACATGTGGTGTTCCTCCAACTCCATTACCGACGACTCCATCCGTCTTCGTTTGTTCCAACGCACGCTTACCGGCGAAGCTTCTAAATGGTATGTCGAACAGGCCACTTCCTCCCATACCACGTTCGAGACTCTTGCCCAAGCCTTCTTGTCGTACTTCCAGCTCCCTCTCCGATACGACACTGGTACGGAGCTCTTGACTTCATTTAAGCAATCCTCTTCCACACGCCTTTTTGCCCATGTTCAGGAATGGCGACGAAGACAGAGCTTATGTCGAGCCCCTCCCTTTGAAGATCGGGTTTACATGGACTGGTTCCTTCGCACCCTCCCGTCTCCCATCGGCAAAGATGTCGCCTCTCACTTTCCTCAATCCGAAGAAGCCGCCCTCCAAAGAGCTTTAAAATATGACCTGATCTACGCTCAATCTGGTTATGTTTATACCGTTCTTCCTGACATCCCCAGGCCCGGTGGCGCTAACGCCCCGGGGGCATCTCATTCCGCCGACGGTATTCTTGGATCTCTTTCCCACCCATCTGCTCACCCTCCTACGAGCCATGGCCTCCCTCAGGGAGGGGCCAGCACCTCTAGCACCCTTCCCCCTCCCGGCCACATGTATCCAGGATACGACATGCCTCCTCTTTTTGCCCAACCTCCTGCTTACCTCAATGTCGCCCAACCCCACCCTTACTTTTATCCGCAGCCTGGTGTGCCAGCTCCTCCAGCATATGCGTTTCCGCCTCCCTTGCCTCCTCACAACCCGCAACAGCAATTACAACCCCCTCCAGGGCAAGTATTTGCACAGCAGGGTGCGATTAATCCCCCTTCTTCTCAAAGAAGGCGGAGAGGCAACCAGAACCCATCTGCCCCCAGTAACCGAGGACCCCATTCTGGGGTGGACCCTAACACTAGCAACCAGCATCAGGGCATTCCGCCCAGGACGGACAGGCCGCTTCGCACAAACAAACCCTGTTCGTGTTGCGGTGTTTCCGGTCACTCCACTCACGATTGTCCTCTCTTACCCCAGATGCGACAGATGTGGGAGTCTCAAGCCACATTGCGCGGACAACACGCCTCCCCTCATGCTCCTCCTAATGTGGCCACTACCCAGCCAGCTGTGTTCACTGATCCTGTCCCTCACCAGGGATTCGTGGCTACTAAACCCCCCGACAGCCATGTAGCCACTCCCCCGTCCATTTCTGGTTCCTCTGATTACCAGATCCTTATGATGCGCTCCGATCCTTCCCCTTCCGTCGATCCTGCCGACAACCAAATGATTGTTTTTGACGCCACCCAATCGGACCATCCCCCTCTTCCCCCTTCCGTTGCTTTCCAACTCCCTGTCAAAATCCGGAATGCCACGGTATCCCGGTGTATAATTGATGAGGGGGCATCCACCTGTGTGATGTCCGCTTCGGTTTGGAAGCAACTCGGATCCCCTGAACTGGCCCCTTCCACGATCACCCTTCGAGCGTGGGACGGTCATGCCTCCCAACCTATGGGCCTGTTTCATAACCGTCCCATCACCCTCGCCGGTAAGACCGTTTGCGTTGATGTCGAAGTCATTGACGCCCCTCTAGACTACAACATTCTATTGGGGCGAAGCTACACCTATGCCATGTCTGCTGTCCCATCCGCGGTTTTCCGCAAGATGTCTTTTCCACATAATGGGAAGATAGTCACCATCGACCAGCTATCTTATCATGAGCCGCCGTCTCAGACCTCCTCCGAGACGACCATCTCTTCCGTAGCCAACAAGCAAACCGTCGATTCCTTGACCAATGTCTCCCCCGGCGTCTATAAAGATTCTACCCTGCTTGGTACTTTTCCTCGCCTCCCCCCCCCTCCTGTTACTGATCCCAGCTTGTCGAATGTTTGCATGATGCAATCGTCTCAGGCCACCCGTAAGCGGCCTGCCTCGGCTAGTCCGCAACCTCCTCCCCGCCCTCCGCGACCCGCTTCTAGCCATTCATCTCAGCCATCCGGACCTCCTCCTTCCGGCCCTCCCCCCACAGCTGGTATCCCCGAACCTCTTTATCCTCCCGGCTCGGTTCCCCCTGGCCTTGCCCATCTCGGAGCCGTACCTCCTGGTCATTACCCTGCTGGACAGATCCCCTTCTTGGCTCCCCCCCCTGGAGTATCTTCTGTCCCCATCATGGCCACCCTCTCTCTCCCTAACTTGACCTTGGGCATTCCGGTCTGGTACCTTGACCCCCCAGCCGCCACCCCCCCTGGTCTCCCCAAACCTTATATGGCTTTGACACCGGTTCAACCGATCCCCCTCGCTTCCTCCATAGCCACTGTGCCCCCAGCACCTCCACCGGACCCTTCTCCTATTGTGCCGGCTCCCGCGAAGACAGGCAAAGCCCGCAGGGGGGCAACCCATAACGATCCAGCCCCCCCGACCTCCCGTAACCACCCACGACCACCAAAGCCCGCCATTCGATGCGCTTTGTGTGATGTCGTCGGTCACGCCACTCACATGTGTCCTGAATTGCCCCACCTCAAGCTTCTAGTCAACGAGACATTCCCCGACTCTGATCTCCCAGAAGTCCATGTCACTATCCCCGACTCCCTCCCAAAACTCAAACACTTGCGCACAAACCACCCTTGTGCCTTGTGCGATTTTCACGGCCATTACACCCACCTCTGTCCCCGCCTTGACGAGTACCATTCCTCCTTGGACTTGTACCGCCAATTCAAGGCCGCTTCGATCGGACCAAAGGACATTCACATTCCGCCTCCCGCTTTTAAGCCAACGGAGCCCTCAGTCACCATTTTGTATCTGTCATCATCCTTGAGACCTAATTCACCAGCCACTCAACCTACCGATCCCCTCAGCTTCTCAGCCGACCTTGGATCTGTTGATATCGTCCATATGAGCCCTTCTCCTCATGATGAACCGTTCCCCACCACTACTCCATCAGGTGTCCCTTCTGCCTCCAATCTTCCCATCTTCCAATCTGATGAAGACATCATGGAAGCCATGACCGACCCCGACTTTCCCTGGGATGATATGCACCATCGCGCATATTTCCTCCCACAGCAATCCCACGACCAATACGCTGTGGAAACCAAAGACTTCATCCCCCATGCAGTTGATTGGTTCAAAAACCCCATTCCTGCACCTGACGTTTTCGAAGAAGGAAACATGGCCAATATCTCGTCTACCATCAAAGTTAACATTTCGGCCACACCAGGAATCGAAGAATACATCACATTGGGTGCCCAATGCACCCCGGAAGAAATTGAAACTTACACCAAGCTTTTCAAAGAATTCCGCGATATCTTCGCCTGGTCCTATTCTGAAATGCCCGGACTCGATCCTGCCATTGTCGAGCACCATATCGACACCTGGCCTGACGCCAAACCAGTCCGCCAAAAGATGAGACCCATTCATCCTTCCCGACGTGACGCTATTAAAGCCGAAATCGATAAGCTCAAGCAGGCCGGTTTCATTTACCCCATCGAATACACCACTTGGGTTTCTAACCCCGTTCCTGTTCTCAAGAAACAAGGCACCATTCGTGTCTGCACGGACTTTCGCGACCTGAACAAAGCTTGTCCCAAAGACAACTTCCCCACACCATTCATCGACCAAATCATTGACGAGTGTGCGGGGCATGAGATCCTATCCTTCATGGATGGTTTCTCCGGATACAACCAAATTGCTATCCGTCCTGCTGATCAATTAAAAACCGCGTTCATTAGTCCGTGGGGAACTCTCGCTTACCGGGTCATGCCTTTCGACCTAAAAAACGCCGGCGCCACCTTTCAACGGGCCATGTCTTATTGCTTCCATGACTTAGCTCATATTATCCTTGCCTACTTAGACGACCTCACGGCACGTTCTAAGCATCGGGCGCAACACATACACGATTTCCGCACCATTTTTCTCCGATGTCGCAAGTATAATATCCGACTTAACCCGTTGAAATGCGTCTTTTGCGTTCCTGCCGGCTGCCTCCTAGGCTTCATCGTGTCTAAGGACGGTATCACTCTTGACCCTTTGAAATTTCAAGCCATTCTTGAACTCCCCATCCCGCGTACCCTCCGCCAGCTCCAAAGCCTCCAAGGCAAAGCTAATTTCCTTCGTCGGTTCGTCCCTGACTACGCCACCACTGCGCACGGGTTCCTTAGACTCCTACGCTCCCATATCCCCTTTGTTTGGGATACCCATGCTCACCAGTCTTTCGATGCCCTCAAACAAGCTCTCACATCTGCTCCCTTAATTCGCCCTCCTGACTTTGATCGGGACTTCATCCTATATATCTCCGCTTCCACCTATTCGGTCGCTGGAGTCCTTATCCAAGAGGATGACCATGGCATCGAGCATGTGATCTACTATGTCAGTAAGAACCTTGTGGGACCCCCTGTCTCATATTCCTATGACGAGAAATTAGCGCTGGCTATCGTGTTCTCAGTCCAAAAACTTCGCCATTATATCCTCTTGCGCTCCACCAAGGTTGTGACAAATTCCAACCCCATGGCCTTCCTACTGAGTCGTCGTATACTTACTGGGAAGTACGCCCGTTGGGTCGTTATCCTTCAGGAATTCGACCTTGAATTTGTCACCCCAAAAAGTAAGAAAGGCTTAGCCCTCGTTGAGCTTATTTCTGAATTACCTACCGGATCGCAAGACCCTCCCGTTAATGACGATTTCCCTGATGAACACCTGTTTGCCATTACTTCCGATGACCCGTGGTATGGCGATATTCTTACTTATTTGCGAACCCAAAATTTCGCCCTCCACCTTGACCGTGAGGCTCGTCGACGTATCCGACACCAAGCCCCCCGATACCTTCTTATCGGTGACGACCTCTATCGTCGCGGGGTTGATACGGTCCTTCATCGTTGCCTCACACACGCTGAAGCTGAATAGGTCCTTAATGCCTGCCATAGCGGCGCTTGCGGTGGCCACCTCTCCGGTCTCGCTACTGCCCAAAAAATAATGCGCGCCGGGTATTTTTGGCCTTCCCTCTTCAGTGATTGCATCAAGGCAGTCAAACACTGTCCCAACTGCCAACATTTCGCCCCAAAGGCGAGAGCTCCACCAGCTCCCCTCCATCCGGTCGTTTCCACTGGTCCCTTTTGTAAATGGGCCATCGACTTTATGGAGTGTCGCCCGCCCTCCTCTGGTAGCCACAAGTATATCATCATGGCGGTCAACTATTTCCCCAAATGGGCCGAGGCCATGCCAACGTTCAACAACACGGCAGCTACCGCGGCCCTCTTTTTCTTTAACCATGTTATAGCTCGCTTCGGGGTTCCCAAGCAACTGGTCTCTGATCACGTCAGACATTTTGAAGATGAGATATGGCGTGAGCTATCCTCACTGTTGGGTTTTGAGCACCAATATTCCTCCTCCTATTACCCCCAAGGTAATGGCCAAGTCGAAGCAGTCAACAAAACCCTAAAGACTATGCTTCAACGAACAGTGAATAAGCACAAAACCAACTGGCATCTCATGCTCTTTCCTGCCTTATGGGCCTATCGAACCTCTGTCAAAACCGCCACCAGGTTCACCCCTTTCCACCTCGTCTTTGGAGAGGAGGCAGTTTTACCGATCGAGTGTGAAATTCCCTCCCTGCAACTAGCCGTTGAACTTCTCCCTGACACCCAACCGCTAGAACAACGACTTATCATGCTTGAGCGTGCCTCCGAAGACCGCCGTATTGCCTTACAAACCATGGAAGCGGCCAAAAAACGCACCAAAGCTCAGTATGACCAAAAAGTCCAGCCTCGCACTTTTCACGAAGGCGACCTTGTTCTAGTCTATGACCAGGCCCATGATGTCCTGGGTCATGGGAAGTTTGACTCATTATGGCTAGGACCTTACATCATTAGTAAGGACCTTGGAAAGGGGGCATACCTCTTAGAGGATTTCGAAGGCCATCCCCTTCCTAACCCTCGCAATGCACTCTATCTTAAGAAATATTACCCTTAGCATTTCCCCTCGAAAATGCATGTTTTATTTTTCTTTTAGATAGCCAGCATCTGTTGTTTCATTTTTTCTACTGCACCAGGACCCATCTTCGTCCAACATGCAGTTACCTCACTTCCATTCAAAATCGAATTTCCTCGCTTACGACACTTGTACTGGGGGCACCATATCGCCCCCTTACTTGTCCATGTTCGTGTTGATTTTCGTCATGAGTGCCCACCTTGTACTCATGTTTCTATGACCCCCCATTGGGGCCTTTACTGTGTGGCAGCATTATCTAGTCGCCCTTGCTTAGAGAATCCGAGTTGAGTCATCATTGCATTCATGGAGTCTATCTCGCATCCTTTTACACCCTACTATAGCCCTCCATTCTTTTTGCTTGGTTCCTCTCTTGTGTCGCATCTCATGACCTTCAGCCCCACTGTCCCCCGTCCCCTTCGATATTGTGTCAGTCGCTGCCATGTCATTCATGCCCTTTATGCTCTAACAAGGGAAGTTGTCCATTCGCCACTCCATCCTTCCCATTTCCACCATCATCATTAGTGTCAGTCTGTCCGTCGCTCTATTGCTCTTCTCTCGTGCCTTAGTTGAGGATCTCTCATTGCCTCACCTACAACGGACCTCCTTCTGTCGACCTCAGCACATTTATTCCAGAAGCAAGGTCTAGAGGGCGGTGTACCTTGGTTCCAGCTTCCACTTTTGTTCGGTGCCTCGGATCAGGCAGGGGGATTTCTCACCTCCCTTTGACTTGATTGCTTCTCCAGCTCCTTTCAACATGATCGAGATTCGTATACTGGACAGTCCAGTGACCCAGCAGTAGCTCTTGATGATTCCCGGGCGTGTGTGAGATGTCTCAGCCCTCATGAGGGGGTGGCCCTGCAGGTAGCCCCCCACATGCCCGGATGACCTCTTCATTGCAGCCTTTGATGCCGCTCCAGCTTTTGATGATATTGGCCTTAGCCACTTGCAGCACCTCTATGATTTGCATGTATCAGTCAGATTTTGTGAGCCCTTCCCCATTTACAGGGGGCATTTGGGTTGTATTTATCTCATGTACTCGGATGATATTGTACTAGTCCTGGCTGTTATCCCAGGCACAGCATGTATGTGAGACTCTTCATTGTATTTTTATCTGGCTCTTGATTATGCCAGCTGTACTCTATGGTTCGGTCCCTTGTTCACCGGACACACTATTCTTTTGTACTTTGTCACGGCGGGCATAGGTATGCCTCCCCCGCCGCCTTCAGCACAGGTACCCTCTCATAACAGAGACTTGTTGCACCTGCGAGTCTCGTCTCCTCAGGGTCTAGTCCTTCAGCACACTATCTACCTCATATTTCTCTCTCTGACATACCCTTTTGTTGTCTCGTGATTGTCTTCTTACAACGTACTTCGGTCATACGATTTGCTCCTGACACTCGCACGCTGGGGGGAAATCTGTTACACCATTTTTTGGTCATCTAACTCTTCATCATTAGATGGGCCCAAGTACACCATGTAAGACCAGTTTTACCCCAAGTAAAACTGCTTTCACTATGTTAATTAGGAAACCCCAAAAGGAATAATTAATTAAACCATAATTTAATTATTATTCCCAGCCATGTTTAACCCAAAAACAAAGAAATTAATGAGATAAACCCATAGTTATCTTATTATTTTCTAGGAATAATTATTTAAATAATATTCCTTGTTAAATATGACCAAATCAACCACCATTAATTAAATAAATCATTATTTATTTGATTATATCCCAACCACTTCCTTAAAAAGATAAATAAATCATTTATTTATTTATTCTTCACTAATGAAGGGATTTGACCCAAGTCAAACACCCTTTCCCTCCAACAAATAATAATAAAATATTCCATAGAGGTGGATCTAGATTTGATTAACATTATTTTAATCATGCACCAAGATCTAGAATGACCCAATATTTTGTTATAAATAGGAGGGTTTTCCCCATCATTTTTCACCTTTTGTTGCCTACTAGATCACTCTGGATCTATACACTTGGTCTCATTTCTACCATTTTTCTCCCATTGAGCTCTACTTTCTGCATTGGGTTTTCTACATCTACAAGAGAGAGAAAGCTTAGATCTGAAGTGCTGAGGACTACAAAGAACCCATCCCATTGAGGAGATCTGGATACACCTTCTTGTTTCCTCCCAGGTGCCCCGTAATATAAAAATTCATTCAAAAATCGTGTTCTTGTCTTGTCTGTTGGATGCATGGAGCAAACTCTTTACTTTACTGCTTAATGTCTTTCCATTTATAGATCCGTTTGTTGCAGCACTTTAACTACTAATTGCAGATCTGAAGATGTTTTGCAGCCATTATTGTTGTTAGGGCTATTAGTTATGCGTAGCTAAAGTGGTTCTTTTTCGTACGCTTCGACAAAGAATTCATACTAACATGTATCATCCAAGAAATTTTCATTTATGTAATGTAAAGGAGTTTTCCCCCTCGAATAAGGCTAATTTTTAAGTCGTTGATCTATATTTTCTTCTACTTTGTGAGTTGGTTGCATAAAAATTAGGATGACAATGTTTAGTGTCAGGTCAGTGATATCTCGGATGGTTACTCTATGGCCCATTCATCGTGCACCATGCCTATAATATATGGCCATCTACTCATCTACGCTAAATTCCTTCCTACTCCTCACTTAGAACTAATGGGGCACTACACCAAGATAAAATAGCCAAAAAGTTTATGTATTCTCCTTCTATCCTGAAAAATTCTTGATAAACAACGAATTGTTCATATTTTGGATCCCATGAATCAATTATTTTTCATAGCAAGAAGGACTTGGTTAAGCATGCTTGGTACTTGGAATAATTTCAAAAAACCATAGTCTCTAAGAGTCACAAGATTTTGGGCATGAGCCATGGCTTGAATATAATTTGTTGGACACACTCTCTCTCCATTTAGACATTGCAAAAACTTGCATACCCATACACATAGTCAAAAACCTCAGTTGAACTTAGTAACCATGCAAAAACTGTGTGGAAACTCTAGGAAATTTGTGCAAATTTAAGGAAATTTTTTTGGGGAAGTATATGCCAATTTTCCAAGAAGATTTCAGGCTGTGAAAGTGGATTGAACATTTGCAATCCACCACACCCAGGATCGCCCATATTACCCATGGAAAATCCACATCTGCATGGCTAAGCCATCATAGGGCTTGAAAAAATAATTTGAAAATTTGTCTAAATGCTTAGATTTTGACAACTGAGAGTTTAGGGCACACCCTCTTAGCTGGTGCAAATAGTTCTTTGAAATATGGATGGATTCTCTTGCAATCTCCTTCCCAATTTTGAAGAAAAATGGTGATTTTTCCTCTCCTATCTATTCCTTCACTTGAAAATGAAACTATGAACAATGAGGGGGTATGTTTTCGCTTTTATAGAATATTTTATCATTAAAAAATGAAAAAATTAACTTTTTTTCTTTTTCTATGGTTAGGGATTGTTTTTGTTATTATGGTTCTAATCACTTTATTTGTTGGAGTGTGGGGTTTTCTATATGGTGTCTCTTTCCTAAAGTATTATTTTATGGTTCCATTATGACAATGGGCTGGAGGTACATATTCTTTGAACTTGGAATATAGGGGTAGGTCTCATATCACCATTTATGTTGCATTTTTTACTATCATTGCAACTTTCATTGTGCCTTAGTTCTGACCCCACCACGTTGCGATATTATCCCATATCCCTTATGCACATCGTAACTTCGCAATAGATCTTGCATGTAAATGGATTCCCTAGTTTAACACCTCTTTTCCATGTTGGTTTACATGCAACATTTGTTTATTCCCTTTTTGGAATTCCTCCTTTTGTTCTGCCATGACTTAGAATTTGAGCCTCATTTCCTCTTCTTCATCATCTTCTGGCCTTACCCTGGGAGGATTCCACACTCTATATACCTTTTTATTGTTGCATCTATTTAGCCTATTTTATGCATGTTGATAAGCCTTGGTTTCATTTCACCACCATTATCATCCTTTGCTTGGCATATTTGTTGTTTTCTCTTAGTGTTTTACCCTTTCTTAGAGGGGACATTGTGATGAGTGGTCTTATTTTCGAGCTTATTTTCCTCCTTATTCTTAGGCTGGTTCCATAAACTCAAAAATATTTGTTACCCTTTACACCACTCATTCCTGCAGGATGAGCTTCCATTGTGTCCTTATTCTCATAAAAACCTAAAAGACACAGAGTATCCTTTTATCTATTTTTCGTGCTCATTAGAACTAAAAGAAAAAGGAACTATTGAGAATACTTTTATTCTCTTTAATGCTCATTAAATTATGAAGGAGACTTAAAAGATAAAAGGGAAGGGGAAACATTTACTTGTGTTATTAGAAAAAATGGAAACGTCATTCACATTGTCATTTCACATGAAAATTATTTGAGTTATTATCTCAAAAATGGGTTTTAGCTTTCCTAGGAGCCATACCATACATATGAGTCTATCAAATCATTTAGTTGGTTACTCTTCTAGTCACTATGAAGCTTGCTTCAATTCCTCTTGCGTTGTTGTACGATATCATGTGGTGCTCATTAGTCAATGTTACCAAGTCACTTTCGTGTCATGTTGTTATGTGTTTGAGGTAAATTCTCAACTTGAGTTGGCCATCTTCAGTCCACGTTGATATTTTCATGTCAACCATCCCTATGTCAGTTATACTTTATCATTTCATGAATTCATCCATTCACATCATCTCTTGATCTGTTTCATGTCGATTAATGGGGGATACATCAAAGCCCTCCTTCAACGAATCTTCTCCTGTCAACTTCAACTCATTATCCAGGAGCTTGATCTAGAAATTCATACTACCTTGGAGTTTTCAGTCTTCGATGGAAAGCTTCCTATTGATCGAAAGTGGGATTACCTCATTAAATCCTAATCAGTCAAGTCCACGATTTTTTGACACTAGCTCATTTATTCACACTTAGTGGACTGTGTTAGGTACCTTGGGGTCCATTTTCATCATTGGTGGGTCCCTTCATGTATGTTAATGGTACACCTCATTTACTAGTAATCAGGGGGTTTATACCATGCTCAACATCAACACATTTTTTTTCATGTTGTAGATTCATACCATCAGGGTTATGTAGAATACCCTAAGTTAGGGAAATTTCACTCTTATATGACACCTTTCCCAGGTTACATTGGATTTATGTATCATTTATGTACTTTGAGGACTACTCTGGGGCACCTCTCTTCTATGTTTCCATAGTCCTATTGATGTATACTATGACATAGATCCACATTGTATTTGTTGATGGCTATGATCTTTTTTGGATTTATCACATGGATCCACTATGTATTGTTCATGGCCAAGTCTTATCATTTCATGTCATGGATCCATAGTGTATAGTTGGTAGCCATGTTCAATTTATATTTAATAATGAGCATGGGTATTCCCGACTTGAGGATGTTATCAGTAGGATTGAGACTTTATCACTCATGTTTCCTCAATTTATCTTTGTAGTTTTGGCTGCTTTCTTCCATTTTGAGCTCTAAGTTTTATCGTAATGCATTTCAGCCATCATCTACTCTTTTGATCTCATGCATTAGGGGGCATATGTTATCAACCTATTTTCCCTTATTAGAGTCATTTGTAGTCATGATTATGTTGTTGACCCTTTTTCATTGTCTGAGCCCTTGATTTTGAGATTTTTGGAGTATTGAAGTTGGTTCATCATAGGATATTTTCTACCTCCCTTGGTTCTCAGTGCATAATCTAGGTTGTGAGAGTCATATTAACCTCTTCTAACCCATGTCCATAAATGTTTTCTAGAATTTTTTATTCCCTATGAGATGTGATCGTTTCTTTATATTCATGACTTAGTGAGGGGTGAATTGTTATCGAATTTTCTTAACTTATGTTCTCCATTAGCATATAGATCCATTCCTCCATGGAGGAAAAAAGGCTTATTTATTCTCATCACATCTAAGTGCCAAGCTAGTTTTTTTGCAATTCTAGAGTTTAAACTTGATATTGTTGTCATTATTGTAGTCATAGAAGGAAGGTTAAGGAGACTAGGTTGTAAATCTAGATGACAGGTTACCATTGTGATTTGAACGTATATCATGTATACATTTTGATTATTAATATAATAATTTGATTCACCTCCTATGTACATGTTATTTATGGTTATTTTATCCATGATGTCATTTTGTATGAGCTCATTAGAGGAAATTTCAGCCTAAAAGTTCCCCCAAGGAAAAATAATAAAATAATAGGAAAATAATAAAATAAGAGTTATGAATTTTGGAGGGAAAAGAAGACAACTAATTTTTTTAATTGTATTTTTGGAATATCTCCTTATAGGATTACTCAAATTTCAAGTGTAGATACTCATTGGATGTGGAATTAAATTATGCATCGAACAAGTACCCAGTATGCATACTTTTGAGAAGACCCACATTGATAAAAATTGAATATACATTAAAAAAGCGTGTTCAACACATTTTTTTAATGCATATTCATTTTTTATCAATGTGGGTCTTCTAAAATTATGAATAATGGGTACTCTTTGGATGCATAAATTAATTCCGCATCCAATGAGTATTTACACTTGAAATTTGAGTAAACCTATAAGGAGACAAGCCAAAAATACAATTAAAAAAAGTAGTTTTTTATTCCTCCAAAATATTTACATGTACCTCTTTTTGAATTTAAAATATTTTGATTGATTTACATATTATGTACGCAAAATTTTCATGGGAAATTTTAGGCTAAAATTTCCTCTAATGAATTTTCCCTCGATGGAAGGTAAATTTGTCCTATTTGGTGGTGTATGTATGCAAGGTCTAGGATCAAGGTTACTTGGAGAAAGATCATCGTGCAGGGGAAAATCTCTATTGGTCTCCATTAGGATCAACACACAACATCAATATGTGAGGTTTCAGGTTCCTCCTTTCTACCTATATTCTTGAAAAGTAGTGAACGCATGGATGTATGATGCACATATGCAGTGATCATTTACTTGATTGTTTTCCACTTGCACACATATTCGGTCTGGTGATATTTATAATGTCTTCGACCTTCTTCTGGGAAAGAATACCTAACCATAATTTGAGTTCATATGCACACTCACCATATTTTTCTATGGGGGTTCTTTTAATTAAACCCTCGCTCAAATTTATGAACATAAGTATAATGTAAACAATTATTTATCTATTATTATTTGTGCAAGAATTGGGTTTTGCACATATAGATACAACACCCGAATTAGGATTTATAATAACTAGACACTTATTCATGAAATATTCATGAATTGCTCATCCACAATAAATATGGTATTATATTCATTATAATCCATAAAGACAATATTTTACTTGATACAATATTCTATTAACGGAAGCATAGAAACATATATAAATACAAACTCATAATTCACTCAAATGAAGAGTTAACAAAATTTATCATCGGTCATTTATGTAGCCCTGAAAACTAGGGTTTATAGAAGATTCATCCATAATTGTTAAACAATATACATTCTCGCACAAAGTCTAGTTATTTAAGGTTTTGTTATAAAATCATAATTTAACATGGGATGACACATAAATACTTATTTGAATAAAATATTGATTGATTATGGCCTTTCCACATTCTACCCAACCATAGACCTTGTGGTTCATGAATTTTAGCCACTAGTCACCCCCAAGCCAACATTATAACTCCATAGACAATGGAAGAACTGGTAAATAACCAATATTAACATGCCCATGAGCAGGGCACCAACTTTACAACCATGCCTTCAACCTTTGTGCTATACTTCCCTTGTACTTGTATCCAAATGGCACCATATGGCCAACCAAGAATTCCACTTCCCCCAAACATGTGCCCAAGTGGTGCCTTATAGCCAACTAGCAATTTCTCAACAACCAAATTCCACTTCCCCCATACCTACACCCAAGTGGTGCCTTATGGCCAGCTAGGAAGTCCAAAACCATAATAGTCCTCATAATGGTAATCAATAATAATAATACTTAGGGAAAACATCCATATATACTTTTCCCACTGCATGGATCTCTACCATGTGGCACTCCTAAAGTCACATCAACTTGAGTTTCCCTCAACACCAACATCTATAACCAACACCATTTCCCCCAATGTTCGTGGGGTTGCATTCCACCCATACTCTTACCATATAGTGAGATCCACAACCGATCTATTTTATTATTATCAAAATATTTACAAATTACAATATATTACAATCACATCCCTTTGGCCACTTAAGCAATACTAGCACATAATCCTGGGTATTTTCTCCCCATAATATATAATATATATATATGGGAAAATATGCCACATATCACAAACATATAGGCATACAAAATCACAATATATATCTGTCTCACTAGCCTAATTACGAGTATATATATTTACATCATATATAAGCTGGGGTATTACATTCCTCCCCCCTTTATTCTATGCATTA
Organism: Pinus albicaulis; assembly: GCA_034641835.2. Lineage (NCBI taxonomy): Eukaryota > Viridiplantae > Streptophyta > Pinopsida > Pinales > Pinaceae > Pinus > Pinus albicaulis. Next base: position 1,299,024,764 of record CM076578.1, on the reverse strand, counting down.
TCCTTAATGCATCATATGCCCATAATCTAACTCAGTTGTTGAAAATTACCTTGAGCTCACAATCTTGTAAGTATATTTCCATATCCTTGTTTATGGTTAACATGGACACTTAGTACGATCGTTCTCACACTAGAGGACATCAAAAAAATAAAAAAAATATTAGGAGTAGTTACTACTCACATATATGAGCATATATAAGGGCACACACACACACACACACACACACACACACATATATATATATTCTCTTACTTTCGGCAGGCGCAACTAGTAAAATTCATGCATACACTTATTTAATAAACATGAATTTACAGTTTAAGCAATGTAACAACTATACAAATATTCCTGTCATGTTTCCGTTTTTGTTTCTCGACTATGAGGTATTGTTTCTGCAAACAAATATATATTCTTAGCTGCTATTCTTCATTTTTTCGGTTTCCTTCATTCTTTCTTCACTGTTTGAGTTTAGATAATAATTGACCTTGTCCAAATTGTATCCAATATGTTACGAGTTGTTACCACCTGTTATAACACATGTTAATCTTGTCACTGCATCTGTAACTACCATGCATAATGTTATCACCTAAAAAGTGATCACCTAGTCATTTTCCACTGGGATGATTGAAATACACCATGTATTATGGGTTTTACACATTAAAATCCACATTCGCCTTAGGAAATAATTTAGAGAACCACTTTTCCTAAATTATTTTTGAAAATAACCCATAGGAATAATTAAATAAGTCACTATTTATTTATTATCCCTTAGAAATAATTATTAAATCATTATTTAGTAATTATTTCTAACTCATTTTGACCATATCTCCTTAAAGTAATTAATAAATCATTTTTATTTATTAATTAATTTAACCATTTTTGTTAATTAACTCAATTAATAATTATTTTTTGGGTTAGTTCACTAAATAAATGTTTTTTACCATTTCATTAATATTTTCCTCTGTTAAATATAATAAAATACTCCTAATAGTTAGATCTTGATTTGGTCTAATAATATTTTGTTATTTGAATAGATCTAGATCTATCCTAGAATTTTCTTATAAATAGAGAGTTTTTCCCTCACTCTCTACACATGACCATTTCATCACTATCATTATCATCTGAAGGATTTCAAGCTCTCATCTTTGAGTTAATATCTTCTGTTTTTTTTTCACCACTTGCAAAGGAGGAGAAAGAAACCAGACTGCAGCAGTGAAGGGAACATTAAGGACCTTCCCATGAAGGGGGATTTATAAACCCTAAGTCTCACTAGTCTTGCTCCATCAAGCATATAACTTCTTGTTAATAAAAAATCAGCCATTTCATTGGGTATATTTGGTGGCTTTTATCTTACATTTTCAGTTTTTGTGATCATGTTTTACAAGGTTTTATCTAACTATTTTTTTGTAGATATGAAGTTTTTAAGATGAAGACTATGAATTTTACTTGTATTTTTGTTGTTAGGGCTATCTATCACCAGTAGCTAAAGTGGAGATTTTTAATACACCCTCTAGAAATTTCCACACTAACACATATATTATCATAAATTATTGTATAATATGTCATTGATCCCACCATAGTATGGCCTCGTGATATTTACATTGTATACCTGTCAGGACTCGCCAGATTGCTTGTGATTACTTGTATATCGGACTTACCAGAAAACATATTACCACCTGCATGCAAAACTTGTCAAAATTCCTATTGTAAACCCGCTACAACATGCATAAAAAACTTGTTGGAAATACTATTATGACCTTTCCATAATACCAAGAATAACCTTTTAACTCATGATAAACCAGTCACAAAACTTGTTATAGTATGTTATAAACTTGTTACAATGGTTAAAACCTGCATACAAGATTTTTTAGAGCCTTTTATAAAACATGTTATAAAACTCATCACCATTTGAGACTGATCCTTTTGTTGTAAAATGTAATGATATTTTCTGTCAAAACTGGTAAGGAACCTATCACCTACTTGTGACCTATCCATTTGTAGTAATATGTAATATACTTATCATGTACATATGACCAATTTGGTACAAATTGATACCATCCTGATATAACATGTATAAAATTTGTCATAGATTTGTATGGAGTCGTCATACTAACCTATGATTATCCTACTTGTAATATTTTGTCTCAATCTGTAAATATACTTGTCATCTACCTATGACAAGCTTGTCATAATCCTATAAGGGGATTGTCACTTGCATGTGACAAATCCACCGATATAATTATGCTATAACCTACAATATAGCTACCACTTACATCTGACAACTTGTCATATAATGTGTAACATACATGTCACCATCATGTGATCAAGCTAGCATAGCTTGTTACCAACTCATCACTTAATGTTAGGGAATACAATATACCACCTGTATGCCTATAGTAAAAGATATATACAATCTTGTTACAATATTGATCTTAACTTTCCACTGATACGTATTTAATTTTTTCATTCACTTTCCACCTACCTATGTCAGGCTTGTCACAAATTGTTAGATACTTGGTATAAACATGCATAAGGTTCATGTTTTCCATCCGCTGCACCCTTACTCCTAATGTTCCAGTGCACAATACATGTTACGAAGCTATCAAATATTACCCTAATCCTACACATGAACCTATTTTGCAGCCAAGTGTGCTGCTTATCCAATATCTACCCTGTGGTTTTACATGGCTACATTAATTTCCACAGTTCCTTCCAGTTTGGAGCACCAAACTACATTCTCAATGCTATTTTTACCCAATAAAATCCTAGTATTATGATAGAGTAGTACCAAAATCATGTGTATAAAACCAATAATTTATCCATTGATATGTTATTATTAAGAATTATAATTCATAATTCATGTAATCAATATATCTAAGAGTGAGGTCTGCAATCTGTATAAGCTAATATTTACAATTGTAGTCCTGGGTAGCTGGATCATAGTTACCAATATCAACTACTACATATAATGTTGTCAAACAACATATCATTACCAAGGAAATATTCATGAAACACATTTTCCTATGGAAATAGATATACAAGATAATAATATTTTACAATACACTAGCAAGAGAGGGTTTATAAAGGTTTCCTTCTCCTTTTTCCTATAGATTATAGAATTCAATCAACACCACTGTCTTATTTTGTGGTTTTCTCATTATTCATATCCCTTTACCAACCACATGTATCTTACATTTTTATTGTCTTCATTGTTTTATCTACATCTATTGTCAAGTTATATGTTGGAAATGGAAACAAGAAGAGGCTTCTAATTTAATTTTTCCCTTAAATAAATTAGAAGGAAATTGTAATTCCACATCACATGACAACTTTTACGAGTTAAATAAGCCAGGAAGACTTATTTAGTTCAGTTAATTCGATTTTAGGGTCAACTAGAGGCATGTAGAGTGTCTCCTACTTTTTAGGAGCCTTGATTGAGTTTATTTTTGAGTTGTAATTAATTAACTTAATTTATTTGAGTTAAAATAATTTTAACTAGTTCTAACTAATGGAGGAAATAGTGAGAGGTCAAGTGAATTAAATATGATTTAATTCATATGCAATGATCAATCATATAACTGATATTTCGCTAAAAATAACTCATGCATGTTAGTTGTGAGGAAGACCCAGTTGAGATTGGAATTAAATGGAAGTGAAATATCAGTTGTATAATTAGAAAATTGTACAGGTGGTGCATGGATTCATAGGAAGAGGCTTGATGTATTGCACAATAATTATTGGGTAATTTCCTAATTAATAGGGTCTCAGTTTCCCAAGAAATTGTGCAAGTAAGCAGGGAATCCCAAGGCCAAGAAATTGGTTAAGTATTGAAACAAACTTACCTATGAATCAGTGATACAGACAGAGATAATGTAGAGAGCTCTCAAACTTGAGAGAAGCATTGTATTGTTATCATATTATTTGACTTATGAAATATACAGATAGAGGGGTTTTTAGCTGAAGCTTTCCCTAGATAAATATTTGTGTTGTGTGATTGAATTTCTTTCTCTTTCTTGTTCATGTGATTATGCGATCGTAACTGGTTTCCCCAATTTCTAGACTAGATTCAAGTATTTTATTTTAGAACATCGTTAGATCAGTTGAATCTACATGGATTTTATGCATGGTATCAGAGTAGGAATCAATATATAAGAGAAGAATACAAGTTTTTTTTTAGCAAGTGAATCAAATTTGTAGATCTACTCTTCAGGACCAACATCAAAATCAAAATGTATTTTTTTGGATTGAGACTCGAATATGCCCTTGAGGGTAGTTCAAATTACATAGCTTGGAAGGACAAGATGGAAGCAGTGTTGGAAGAAAATGAGCTGAAGGATTTCGTATACAATGATATTCCCAGGCCCACAACAACAGATGCTCAAAATATAGATGCATGGAAGAAGAATGTAGCAAAGACAAGAAAGATTATATTGGAAGGAGTTCAAGATCATATTGTCTCGAATCCCCATGGAAAGGAAACCCCATATGCTATGTGGAATGCCTTAACAGATTTGTTTCAGAACATAAATGACCACAGGAAGCTAGCACTGAAGGACAAGCTCAGAAAAATCAAGATGGAGAAGGGTGGCACAATGCCAAAATACTTGGAAGTGTTCACTCAATGTCGAGATGAGATTGGAAGTGTTGTTGTGATAGTTTTCGAAGATTATTTTGTGAGCCTAGCACTTCTAGGACTTCCCAAGCTCTAGAAAAACTACCAGGATTTAGTGAATTGGAGGGAGAAGCTACCAGAGTGGGAGCGATTGTGGTCTAACTTGGTACAAGAAGAGATTCAGCGAAATGTCAGAGATGGATCCTCATCAAAGACTAATGATTAGGAGAAATGTGCCTTGGATGGAAAGGAAAAGAAAGGGAAAGGGAATCCATCCCATTCCAAATCAGATTTAAGTCAGGAAGCAAAGAATAAGGACTTGTCGAAGATTAAATGTTTTCACTGTCATGAGTCGGGACACTATATAACAAAGTGTCCGCATAAGAAGGCCGACAATAAGACCTAATGAGGAGCGACAGGAGAAGCTCTTTCTTCACAATTCAAGTTGGATTTCACTCTCATCACATGCATGGTGTCATCGATGATGGGTTTTTTGTGGTACCTAGATAGTGGAGCTTCATTCCATATGATGGGAAATAAAGAATTATTCAACAACTTGGAGGAGAAGGATCTCCATATGCACATCGAGATGGGATATGAAGGGAGGTATAGCGTGACTAAAATATGTATTGTTATCTTTCAAAGGGAGTATGGTACTCCTCTCACATTAAAAGATGTCATGTATATTCCCAGTTTAAAGAATAATTTAGTTTCATTTGTTATGTTAGAAGACCGTGGCTATGATGTAATATTTAGCAAAGGAAAGTCGTTACTTCATCACAAAGCCATGGGATAGGTGAAGAATATTGGGGTTAGGGTAAAGAACCTATACAAAATGGATGTAGAAGATTGTGCTTCCTTAAGCATGAAAGCAGAGAAGGTGGAGAGCTGAGACATCAGTGAGTTATGGCATAGAAAATTGGGCCATCTACAACATGGTGCTTTGAATATCATGCAACATATTTCTACAGGACTTCCCAAGGGTACACTTGAGCATCAATATACATGATAATGGTGTACATTGGGTAAGTACACCAACACCACCTTTCATGATAAGGACAGTCGAGCGAAGGAGATCCTTGAAAGAGTTCACTCAAAATTTTGTGGACCATTCTCAACATCCTCCATATAAAAACACAAGTATTATGTGATTTTTATAGATATTTTTTCACGCCATATTTGGATATTCTTCATGTAGAAGAAATACCAGACATTCTCAAAATTTTGTGAGTTCAAAGCACTTGTTGAGAAAGATACAGGGAAGAAGGTGAAGGCTCTCAGGAGTGACAATGGTGGAGAATATGTGTCGAATGAATTCAAGAAATTTTGTGCTTCAGAATGCATTCAACAATAATTTATAGCACCTTATAACCAACAACATAATGGGGTTTCAAAAAGTAAGAAAATAACTATTGTTGGAGAAGCACGATCGATGTTACATGATTAGGGCCTACCGTTGCACTTGTGGGCTGAAGCATGCAACACAACAATATTTGTGTAGAACATAAGTCCTCATCGTATTCTCGGGATGAGTACACCAAAGGAATATATTTCAAGTAAGAAACCAGATGTGGTGCTCTTTAAAAATTTTGGTTCATGAATTTATTTTCATGTAACCAAATAAGCCAGAAAAAAGCTAGAACCAATAGGTGAGTTGGGAATTTTGTGGGGTACACCAATACACCTCACAACTATCAGGTGTACATGCCATCTCACAAGATGATAGTGGTCAGGAGAGACGTGAAATTCAATGAAGAGAAGGCCATGCAAATTTCCCTTGAGATGGAGCTTCAATTGAAATGGAAAAGATGGTCTGGACATAAGTTAGCACATGGGAAAAAACCTAGGTTGAGCTTGGCCTCGTCATTATCCATCACTAGGTTCCTGAGCACATGATGCTCCTTTACATCAAAAGGAACATTTTCATGCCCCGACATTGATGAGAAATGAATCATCTCATATTAAAGGGTAATATAAAGTTCTACACAATAAAAATAAAGTTCTAACCCTTGATTTATGCACCATAATACAAAGCATTGTCAAGAAAAAATAAAATGTCCAATATAGGTTTTTCAATGAAAATCACAAGGAGTTATTTCTTCGTGATCTAATGTCCGATATATCCCAGACAGAAAAAGGCACAACTAAGAAGATACAAAATATCCCAATCCCATATGATTCAACAAGTAACATGCAATTGGATTTACACTATGAGGAAGAGAATGGTACCCTGCCTCCTCGTAGTTTGGGGATGCATCTTGAGTTCATAGCAGAATTATTGTGCTCCACATGAGTGATCTACTCAATCCACTTCCGATCTCAACACATGCACACAATAAAAAACATTCAAGGACGACAATATATCTTCCTTAGAAGATCGCTAGATTAACGATAACATAAACCAATCACAATATCCAAAAATAATTATGTAAGGGAGAGAAAATAGATCTTCATTAATCTTATAAAAATGATACAACGCTTCAATATCTTCACTCCATCATCTCCTCTCCATGATCCAATAGAGTTTCCCCACTATATCCAATGAATGAGCATGAAGAGCACTCACATAACAATAATACCTCACAAGGTCTCTATATGGTAGCAAAATGGTAGCAAGTGATCAAGATCTCAGCTCATCAAAAGTATGGCTCTCCAAAAATATAAGAGCTCTCACCCTATAGTTTGGATACTCTCCTCCCCACCCTTTCCTCTTAGTGAGATTATACAGACTCATTTAATCCTTTGGGAGAATGTATTTAGACACCTAGGGGCTTGAGAAGTTAGGAAACTTCTAAAAATATGGACCCCTAGCCAACTCTTACACAAGTGGGTCAATTTTATCTCCTTGGGTGTGGGAAACTCTAGAAACCTTTTTCACAATTATGAGAATTTTCTCAGTTATCTCAATTATGAAATAATTATTATCTCATAATTATAATATTTTGGCAAAACAAATATGAGAAATTTCTCAATTATGTAATTTCACCCTTTTAACATGGGATAACTCTCACATAAGTAAGAGCAAATGTGAAAAAGGATGCATTTTAGCCAAAAAACTAAGGTAAGTTGATATTGGGTTTCTCTCAATATAATGGAGTGGAAAATACGGTTATAAAAGATGCCCCCTAATGTATGAGGGAAAAATGAGAAGCTGATGGCCGAAATACATTATGAAAAAATCAGAGGTCAAAATGGTAGTGGAGAAACAGAGCCAAGAATGTGGATCGAAAAACACTGAAGCTGAAGTCTAAACTGTGAATATAACATCCCTGAGGCGGGCATAACCATGCTCGGTCATAAGAAAATATTGAACATGGCCGCCAAAACATACACTGCAGATCCATGACATAAAGTGCTAGAACATGGCCACGTTAGACATACACAGTGGATCCATGTGACTCAATGAAAAGAGCATAGCCACTAAGAAATACAATCATGGATCTATGTCACAGTATACATCAGTAGGACTATGGACACATGATAGACATGGGAGTGTCCCAGATAGCTCTCAAAGTACATAAATGATACATAAATCCAATGTAGCCTGGGAAGGGTGGCATATAAGAGTGGGATGTCTCTAACCCAGGTTATTTTACATAACCCCGATGGTATGAATCTACACATGAAAATACATGAGCTGAAGTCAGGCAATGGTAGAAATTTCCTGATTACCAGTCAATAAGGTAAACCAATAATAGATGCAAAGGAATTCACCAATGAGGAAAATGGACCCCAAGGTACCTAGTACAATCCACTAAGTGTGAATATATGAGCTGATGTCGAACACCAGTGAACTTGACCAATCAAAAGCTAATGATGTGAACCTACTATCGATCACAAGGAAACCTGCCACTGAGGTCTACAAGCTCTAAGGTACCATCGGTTCCTAGATCAAGCTCCTAGATAATGAGTTGAAGTTGACATGAAAAGATCCATCAAAGGAGGGCCTTAATGTATCCCCCATCAATCGACATGGAACAGACAAAGATGATGTGATGTATGAATGCATTCATGAAGAAATGAAGTACAACTGACACAGGGATAGCGAATCAAAAAGTTCAACAAGCTACTGCAGATGACCGACACAGGATAAGACTTCCCTCGAACACATAATGACATGACACAAGAAATACTTGGCAGCATGGCTAAATGAGCACCATGTAATATCCTACAACAACAAAGGAAGCATCAAGGCACACTCTATTTGACTGTAAGATTAACCAGTCAGAGGAGTAAAGAGACTCATATGGATGGTACGTCTCCTAGGCAAGCTAAAACCCAATTGTAAGATAATGATATAGATAGGTTCCATGCTCAAGGGTGACACGATCGATGTTTCCGTGTTGATGACTAACGGAAATAAATGTTACCTCCCTTCTCTTTTTTATAAGTTCCTTTTTCGTAAAGTTGTCCCCCAAGCCCGAAAAAGAGATAAAAGTATACAAGTGAGAACCTCTTAACCAAAGTAGACTAGGGTATTCCTTTTTTGTAGCTAGTCTATCCAAGTCTGGAAAAGGGTTAAAATTATACTAGGTAGATGACACTTCAAGTACTTTTATGGTCGTGATGTAGACAAGTTCACTCGACAATATTTTCTAAGTTAAGGAGTCTGAAAAGAGATTAAAAAAGAATCCTCTTGGAGGAATGAGTGGTATAAAGGGTAGCAACTAGTTCCGGTAAATGTTGGAAATTATCATGACATAAGGTGAACACGAGGCTTGCTAATAGGACCATTCATTGCAGCGGTTCTTTGAGGAAATGGTAAAACACCAAGTGAATGCAGACGGTAGGCCAAGCGGGTGATGACGATTGAAAAAAGAAATCAAAGATCATTTTGCTAAAATAGGTTGATAAATGTGGCAATCACAAGGGATAAAGTGTGGAATCATCCTAGGGAATGACTAGAAAAGTGACAAAGAAGAGGACATGAGGCTCAAAGTCGAAGTCATGGCAGGTTAGAAGGAGGAATTCTGAGAGATATTAAAAATGACTACATGGACACCAATTCAGAAAGAAGGTGCCAACTAGGGTATCCATGAGCGGGTAATCTCTACCACTAGGATACAACATGCATAAAGAAAATGGCGAAAGTCACAACATGAAGGGTCAGACCTAAGGCAGAAAAATAGTATTGATGGTCAAAATACAAAATCGGCGAAAATGACCTACCCCTAGATGTCAGTTCAAGAGAAATGCACCTAATGTCTAATGGATGTCGCAATAGAAGCACCACCCTGTCCTGTAAAAACCATCTAAAAAGACTAGACCCATGGTTAAATCACATAATGAAATAAATAATCATGCAAGAGGGAAAAAAGACCTATATTTTGGTTTTTTTGAATTTTATATTTTTCTTGGATTTTTGGGATAAAGAAGGCATGATAAATACTCGCATCACACACTAAACCAAAAAGGGGATAAAGCATCACACTCTTATTTACAATATGTACAAGTGCAACTTAGTCTGGTAGTTCATGCTAAAATGCGCCCATAGTCGGGCACATGCCAAGGGTTTCTATACAAAAACTTATGGGAAGAAGAGGCCATATGGTTCACTAGTGTAAAGCCATTCCAAATGAATTCAAAGTTCCCCATCCAGAAATGTTTACCATGCCAAGACAATCTAACATAGTCATACTTTCAAAACTTCCCCATGGACATAAAGAAGGATTAAGACATAATGGAGGTAAAAGATGCTAGTCGACAGGTGGTGATGAGATGGACGATTCAGTGGCAAGTTCAGTATTTGAAACCCAAGACTTGACTCCGTCCATGGCTGGCAATTCCAGGGAAGGTCGAGAAGATTCCCCCTGGGTCGATTCAATATTTAATATGTCGATATCTACATGTTCCAAATCAGGGATATTAGAGGCAAAAAGAGGTGTAACATCCCTATGATTATCAGTGGAAATATCCATGACCTCCAAGTTGAATAACTGAGGAGGCGCGTCATCAAGGGAGTCACGTGGAACAAGTGGAAGGGCAGACCATGTGGGAGAAATAACATGTTCATATTCCATATTGGGATGGAGTTTCTAACCACCATTAGGAGGTGCTGGAAGGACTGCTAAAGAGGCAATATATTCCACAATAGGTGGCGGAGGGTGCTCACTAGATTGATCATCCTCTATGAGGACAAACGACACCACCCATAGATCAGGAGATCTATGGGGTCCACATGTGCTAGAAGAGATCATACATAGGAGCAGTGGTTAGAGATGAGGGAGCATTGGGTGGAGGGAGTTAAGGAAAAACCCCCATAAGAGTGGAAATTTTGAAAAGTCTCACACCAACACTCTGAAACAAACTAGGACGGTCCCTCACAAGTGGTACAGTAGTTCTAGTAGTGGAAATTTGGGCCAATGGCAAACAATAGTCAAGTTTGTCAATGGTGACGATCTTGCCTTCATGAAGAAAGAAAACGAAATGAAACACAGATGAGACCACTGCGGTCATGGAATAAAACAAACTACGACTAAGGAGCAAGTTATAATCTAAAGGAGCGTCGATGAATTCAACATCAATATGTATTGTTTTCCCCCCTAGATCGATGGAAAAATGTGGGAGGACCCCCTTAGGAATGAAATTGTGACTGACACATTCTTGGAGAGTGGTATTAGAAGTTGCAAGAGTTGGAGCGCCAATAACTTTCCAACAATATGTAAATGGATATGACACAGGTGGAAGAACCCTCATCTACCAAAGTGTGATGGATGTTCTTCTCAGAAACTTGTTGGGAAAAATACTGAAAGGGGGGGGGGGGTGAATCAGTATTTAGGGCATACTCAAATCTTTTTACTTTTTCATGCTCTAAAACCCATACGCTACTTTACTTGATCAGACTCACGTATATACGCGGATACCCTTCACAAAACTCGCGTATATGCAGAGATCTTAATATGCAATTAATTCATTACTTAGATCCTTGCATTTATTCATTCATCAGATGTTTATATAGCAACAGACATGTGCAGTAATAATAGATTAAATCATCACACATAAGCATCACACATGAGCACCAGGATTTTAGGTGGAAACCCAAGTCGGGAGAAAACCACCGCTGTCGTTGTCTCAGCCTTCAATATTTGATTATAGAGAAAACATCTTACAACATATGTGCTGGCGCAGCCTCCTACCAGCACGCAGGCACCCACCTGTGCTCGTTTACCAGCCTCTCCTAGAAGGGAGCTACGACCCCCTGCTCTCGTTTACCAGCCTCTCCTGGAAGGGAGCTACGACCCCCTGATCTCGTTTACCAGCCTCACCTGGAAGGGAGCTACAACCCCCTGACTGAAGGCTACAACCCTCAGCACCACCATGGACCACATTTCATCAATTTTCACACTGGATCCAAAAGCTTCCTTTAGAACACAACTTGCAGGCCACTTTTCATCATATTTTCAGACTGGACCCACTCCATACATTTAAGCTCAATCATACATCAAAACGGATACTTATCAATTCAGACAACCCAGATCAGATAGCAATAACACAACAGAACAGATCAGACATTTCATACTTCATCCTTCAGCAAACCCTAGTTTTCATACGCGCTTTCCTTTTACTGATCCGGCATATATACGTGCCTTCATGCATATAAACCTGCATATACCTCTGCACATACTTCAGAACTGATTTCTCTACCCATACGTGCTTTCGCTTTATAAAACCCGTGTATATACGCGCTTCCGCTGTAATAAACTAGCGTATAGATCTTCAATCATTACAGAGCAGCATACTTCTTCAAATAAGATATTCAGTTCAGATTTAACCCTTCACTTCAGACAGATGTTCGCCTCATCTCAGATCTAATCATTTCATAAACAGATTTAGAAGATACAAATACATTTCAGATCTAGATAACCTTCTTCATCATTTTCTTCATAGGTGCATCACAGATTCAGATCTATCATCAAACTGTTACCCTTTCCATTCAGACATACTTCAGAGTGAAGTATTCATTCAAACCCAGACACATGCACACACTTTGCACAATGATTTTCATCTCCTTATATAGGTTTACCCTTTTTCAATACCATGAGCCAAAACCACACCACTTCCGATGGTATTCCTGGACGGGGTCAAATAGACAACCCAGCGCTCAATACAATGGGTCAATACCATGGTAGTAACCCCTGGTTTTACATATTTAGAGCGCATTTGACCATACGCGACTTGGAACATTATTTCCCGCGTGCATACACTAATTCTATTAAGAAAACCCGCGTATGCCTTGAAACACACACTTTTCATCATTGTTCTAGCACATACTGAAATTCCTTTCATCATTACAACTGAGTTGCTCTGTAGACACATCATATCAAATCAGATTTACATCATTACTAGGTCCATCAAGTCAAGAATAACTTCATCAAGTAGGTTGCCATCATCTTCATCAAGTGGGTTGCCATCAAGGACAACACATTGCATCATATTGCCAACAAAACTCGCACGAGAATTTGGAAAGTTATCTAATGGGAAAGACGAGGGGAAAATTTCTCATATTTGAAAGTGATGACACCAAAATCAAATAATTCAACTCCACAAATGGTAAAAAACAAGGCTTTTCCCTATTGAGGACAACTTTGCAATACCTCCAAGGCAGACATGGCACAAGGTGTCTGGGAAAGTTCTTCAATGATACTGTAATGTTGAGCAGCCTTGGAAGAAGGGTTGTGTGTTGTATTACATAAAACACCCTTGGGGGGGGTGATAGATAGGTTCCATAGGCTTTTCAAGAGTGATAGATCCAGTGAAACTAGGTGGAGCTGGTGAGTCCTTGGAAGGAGAACTCGACTCAGGGGCATCATAGGACTTAGCTCGCGTGGTCACGTTGACATCTTCCTTGCACATAAATATGGTTGAACTGTAAGGAGGATGGGAAGATGACCCCTCGTTTCCCCCTTTTGTAGGTCGAGAAGGTTGAGCAATCATTTTTTATTGGGGTTATGTAGGGAATGGATGAGTTTAAACAACAAGTTGTTGAGAAGATAATGGTGAAATAAGCCTATGAAATTCATCCATTTGAGGACACTCATGAGTGAGGTGATCACCTTGAAAAATTTTACAAGGGAAATTGACTTTATGGCGACACTCACTGGTGCCCCCTCCCCAACTCTGAGGATTGGGTGTAGACTCCTAAGAAGTTTGATTTTGTGGTTTATTTCTTTTATTATTCTTGTTCTTATTACCACTGGTTTGAGAATTATTCTTTGGTTGAGTGGACTTCACCGTAAGAACATCGATGGACTACTCAGGAGGGGGTGCTTTAGCAGATCCAGACACACTTGCTGGGGCTTGAGATGTAACAATCAATTTCTTGAGGAGGGAAACAAGTTGTCTCATGGGATTGGAAACAAACCCAATCACACCATTGGTATGTGGGCTAGGAACAGGTTCAGGCAGATCAATGGAAGGCCTAGGGGAATTGCGAAAAACTTTGTACAACGTACCCAACTTTGAATAAATGAGATCCAATTTTTGGGCAACTAGAATAGCTTTCTCCTTAGTAAGGAATCAAAACATGGACACATCTTTGGAAATTTTTGGTCATAGTGATCTAATGAATCATTTACGGAGAATTTCATCGGGTAACTTGGTTCTAAATAACCTCTTGCAACAATGCCACTCATGAATGTGATCAGAAATAAGCATGGAATCATCTTGTTTGAATTTGGAAAAAAGGTTAGAATCAAGATCATACCGAGTTGGTAACTGAAAATGTGTCAGGAAAGTTTGAGATAGAGAGGTGAAATCGTTGTATGATGCAATGTCTAACTCAATGTACCATTTGGCAGCATCCCCAGTTAACATTATTTGGAACAAGAGAAGTTTGAAAGAAACATCCACTAATTAATTAGATGAGCACCATAGATGGTAGGTGGTGATATGGGTAGGAAAATTCTCCCTAGGCTTCCCTTCGAACTTGGGAAAATCATATGGTAATTTGGCGGGCATAGGAGACCACCAGGGATCATGAAAAATGGGGTCATTAGTCAATTTATCCAAATATGGTAAATCAAGAAAGGATATAAATGGATTGTGAATTTGAATAAATGGGTCGTAGGTAGGAGAAGCCCCTAACCAACCTTGTGTTCCCCCCATAAATGCATTAGATGGATGTATTTGTTGGTGGTTAAAATGGTTCGCCCCGACTAATGGTTGTTGCGGGCCAACATAACTGGTAGATGCATGTTTCCCCCCAGGGTAAAAGCCTCTAGAGAGAAATGGACCCCCAAAATCATGAATTCTAATGGGGTTGTACCCAGGGTAAAAAATAAGGACCAAACTAAGCAGTAGGACCAACATAAGGGGAATGACCCGGGTAAGACATGGTACTGGCAGCGAGGTTACCCCCAGGTAAACTAGCCCCTCCAGTAAAAGTACTGGTAGGTGGCATCCCCCCAAAGAGAGAACTATACCAATCTTGTGTCATAATAGAAGCTACATTGCCGCCAATCTGACTAGGGATAGCTGGCGATCCCCCCATGGATTCCTGGCAGTAACCATGCCTAACCGAGGAACATGAATAGTTGGTTGGGAAAATGACGGTGTGTAAATTCATGTACCTACTGGCTGACTAGGTTGGCATACCATAGTTGGCATAGAGGACGGCGTGGGAACAAAAAAAATCAGGGAACTAGTGGGAGCCATAGATGATACTGGTGGAATACCCTAGGAAGAAGTGAGTGATGTGGACGGAGGAGCGAGAATAACCACACTAAGAGCTGGTATGCTGTCATGGAAGTCGAGACTACTAATGTAGACGGTAATGAAGTCTCAGACTCTGCCATAGGGTAAATGGTAGATAAAGGCAGGTAAGTGTAAGACGGTGTAGAACTGTCAGGATTCATCCTTAGTAAGGTAGGCCCTAAAGGATTAGTCAAAGGTGGATTTGCAGGAGTGTCAAAGTTGTCTACCAAAGTCTCAATAGAAACCAAATCACTATCAGTGGGGCGAGACATAGGTTCAAACACTATGTCATGTTCTAAGTCGCGAGCGCTGACAGGCACTCTCCATGTAGAAGTCCACTTCGTTCAAGAATTAAACCTTGAAGACGTCGTGAATGTTTAAAAACAAATTTAGCCAGGGTGATAATAAAGAGAACACAATTAAGTTAGTGCAAACACTCTAAGGCCAAATTACAAACTCATACCAAACAACACATTCTAGAAATGTCCTAAAATATAGCACACACACACATAATACAAATAAGCTTGTGGTGGAACAATTATACTAGTGACCTACTTCCCAGCCCTTTTAGCTGTGAAATTGGCACAAGTTCCCCCATAAGATGTGTAACACCCCCCGATAGGACTGAGAGAGTATGAATAATATCTATCCCAGGAATAGAGAAGACGACCCCAACCCAACACCTATGTATGAGCCCTAGAAATAAAGGACACTATGGTCACCATGTACAATAACACGATCTGGGGGGGCAGTAGCAGGACAAATCAACACGCAAGGGCACGAAACTTAACCCCAAAGGGAGCCAGGACCGAAACCCCCTAGAGAGTTACCTCCCAAGTGGTCCCTAAGTGATAAAACACCATTTTTATGTGTGCCAATTCTGTTATATCGCGCCAACCAAAACTAAGTGAAATGGTTCATGTCACCCCTCTTAGCCCAAGTGTGACCTGGTGCTTAACCCTTTTGTGAGGAGGGCTTCCTAGACCGCACTGCTGCAAATGGATTCTACTCCCTACCGCAACCTGGTAAGTTGATTTTGTGGTTTTGGAGTGGTTAACTCACTCTCCTATATCCAAGACCGTAGCCTAAGCTAGTGTTGGTGTACTACTAGTGCAAATAAAAGATGAATCAAGTTGATTTTATTATCACGTTAATTTTAATGGTTGTTGTTTACACAAGAGAGAAGTGACATGAAACTGAAAAGGTGTGTAGGACTCTTAGTTAGTCACCCTATTGCAGGTATATGCAATTTTTTTGTTTTCAATTCGATGAATGCTAGCTAGAGAGGGCAAGATATTATCTAACACACCAATTTATACTAAGATGATTTTTTCACTAAATCTTCTTGAATGCAAAATATCCCAAGAATTTGAATAAATGACCAGAAAAACACACAAAAAAACTGAGAAAAGAGACCAAAACAAGTCTCCCAAGCAAGAACACAAAGCACTCCAAAAGAGAAAAATCAAGAGAAACAAAGCCCAATAAAAAACACTCAAAGAAATAAAAAAATGAAATCCAAAGTGGAAAAAAAATATGGAAATGTCAATCAACCTAAGGCTGTAGCACAATGGCTCCACCAGGGCCAATTTATACAAAGGACTAACTGAACCCTAGAGGCAAGGAGGCCTAAACAAGATCTAATGAAGGTGATACAATATGAAAAAACACACTCAAAAGAAATTTTTCAGATGACAACTTCACAACTAGTCGCAAAACCATTGATTGTGACACAAATGACCAAAATATCAAAGATATCACTAAAAAAAAAGTGAAAATAGTGCCCAAAGACACAAAGATATGAAAGTGAGATATGAAAAAGATCCAAGCAGACATGAAAAGCATCCAAACAAATCTGAAATTGAGATCTAGAGATGAGAACACTAGTCCCTAACCAAAGCACACAAAGAATCCTTCAAGGGAACCTTGAAAAACATAAGCAATGGAAGATCCCAACTAATGAATAAGAAATGGCTCAAATATGACAAACATCAATGTTGCGTGTAGGAATTGGAATTTAACAAACTCCTTCAACACTTAATTGTCTACCTGAGGGCTTCATAATCTTAGAGGCGTAGCAGTGGAAATGCCAAGAATGATATGAACCTTTCCTAATTCTATTCCTAATTATTTAATTACAATTTGCAGAATCAAAATAAAATGATCACGCGATAATTAATACCAAAGAAATTCTGGTACCGGAATAAAATGAAAGTACTTTGCAGAAACTCAAAATAAAAGGAACTCTCAATTCATTGTGAACATTATTGATTCATGAAATGACATTTAATATTATATTTAGTGTAGTTATGAGACAATACAATAATCAAGTTATTCAGGATATCTGTCTTCTTCAAAGATATTCCTTCATGTACTAAATTGTCATTCCTGCACTGCAACAATGTTCCTGCACTGGAATGAGTTTATGCACTAGAAGTGTCTTCCGTACATGCACTGAATATTTTGACCTTCATACAGAAGATCTGAGTCTGTGTACCAGAGCACTTTGTTCCTGTACGAGGATTTCAGTTCCTATACCAGATCAGAGGTTCTTGTACTAGAGAACCAGTATTCCTGTACTTGGTTTCCAAACCACTTGTGAAAATTAAAAAGCGTGTTTAACTAAAGAAATAGATTGCAAAGCAAACAGAACTTGAAAGTAAACCCTCATAAGTAAAAAAACTCTTTAACCACTCTTATATTCAGAAATAGGAAATGCTTTTAAAAGTCTAAGTAAATCCTCATAAAACAACAAACTTCCTTCATGCAAATAAAGAAATTAATTGATCCATGTGTCAGCACTCTTTCCCTGAGATGACTGTGTACCATATGAATTAGATATGCACTTTAAAATGTTTTAACTCAAAATTTCGTTTAAGGATTTTAATATTAAGTTCAACTATTTCCATAGAAATATTAAGTGCAAGCACAAACCTTCATATTGAGACAATATTCATGTCCATTGTTTATCAATACAAATTAATTCTTAACTGAACTGGAAATATTAAGAATGCTTCTGTTAAGAAATAAATTCAATTTGCAGAAAATAAATGAAGATCTTACAGAAGGAAAGAAAATAAAAAGAACTTTCAAAAAATAAACCAAGGAATTCTGACTTGCATAAATAAACTATACTGATGCAGACAACCTAACTACACTCCTCTCATAGAAATAAAACAGGCATCAAAATAAAAATATATAAGTTAATAATCACGCATAATCAAACCCACACACCTCATATATGGGACACACAATTTGCAAGAGAATTAAATCCGGTTACTTATGAATGAATTACGCAAGATCTGCTTCATGCTTCACATAAATAAACTAAGTTAAACACATCTGACAATAAGGGGAGAACGAGATGGGTTGGTTGTACCCTAGCCAAGTAGCTCATTTCGCTGCTACAAGATCTGGTACTTCAGTCACTCAATGACACATCAAAATGAAATAGAAACACAAAATTGCATGCTGGCACATTCCTTTGTATTAAGTTTCAAAAGAGCAAATTTACATTGTGGATCAGTGATCTAGCCTAGAAAAAGGCGATACCAAAATGATTACAATCATTTACAAAATTTTCCACAGCATTGCTAGCTATCCTCTATCAGAAAACTACATTAAATACATAATCTTTTCCTACGACCGTAATAGAAAATATAACAGCAGTTTAACTTAAGCCTTTCGGCTGTTATCAAAACGCTAAAGTAAGAAACATGACCTAAGTCCTGGTCTTCATATCTGATTCCTTCTCTACACTCTAAGCCCAACAAATGATGAACTGATCTTCTTGCCAAGAGATCCACATGGTTTTTGAGTTGTCTCAACCACGTATGGAAAATCTTAACTTATCATTGACAACTGCCTCGAAAGTGTAGGAATCGCCAGTCTGATCTGAATGGAATGTAGCATCTACCCATGGTATTTATCCATGGTGTTGTAAGTGGCATCTACCCATGGTGTTGTAAGTGGCATCTACCCATGATATTCATCTACCTATGGAATTTACCCAATATGGTATTGTAAGATGCATCCAACCATGATATTTACCCATGGTATTCATTCACCCATGGCATTTACCTGTGGTATTGTAAATAAAAAAGACTATAAGTAAAAAGTCGTATTTTTTAAAAGGACAGATTGTCCACCACAATGTAGCTTGTACAATTATTCTCTGTTTTAATAAAAAAAATTCTTTGTGGTTTTATTTACTAATTCGCAGATTTTTCTAGATCCTTTTCAATTTTTTAGATCTTGGGGGCCTCCCCCCAACATCAAGATCGATGGTATCATATTCATCTTACGCCTCCATGTGAATGAGTGTTTGAAGCATATTTAATTTCCAAATTTTTGTAGCAAATGTCATGTAAGTGCCACAACCTCCACGGAGCACTTTCTTAGGCCAAGTGGAAAGAATTTTTATTGTGTTTCATTCTTTTGCAGGAATTTTTATAGGGCGACGAGTTTGTAGATCAGATCTGAAAATTTTGGTGTAAAATTTACAAAAAAAAAAATTACAGGTCTGGATTCCTTGTGAAAAAATACCCAAATTCAATTTTTTTTTTTGAATTAGAGTCCAAATGAGGGATATATCGCTAACTTAAAATCAGTAGTGTTGCAAAAACAAATTTGACGACAATTCGTGGATGGCGACTCTCTTGTCCTTTTTTGCAGTTTTTAGTTCAAAATTACAGAGAAATGATTATATATCTGAGCTCCCCTTGTAAAATCACTCGATGTTAAGAAAAAATCGGTCGAATCAGAGTCTGGACGAGGGAGTTATCAATAATTTAAAATCAACATTTTTTCAGAAATTTTGTGACGGCGGGACAGTTGCAGTGCGAATATGAGTTTCCAGAATCTCCAGATAGCGATTTCAAACACATGGGAAGATGCAGAATGATCATTGTGTTTCAAAAAATAGGTTATAATAAATATTTTGTGTTATATTGGCCGAGTTATGCCCATTTTAAATTTGGAGCAGCATTCGGAGTGGGTTTTGTTAGCTCCCTGTAATTTGCAAGATTTGAAAAGTCAAACTGCAGAGAGAACATTATTTCAACCACTTTGGGTTTCTAGGATCTAGCCCTCTTGAATCTGGAGAGGGATCTCTCTGTTGAAAATACTGAGAGGGGGGGGGGGGGGGGTGAATCAGTATTCCTTTCAATTAGAGCATTAGTTAATCCTCAATTATTATCAGTGTTTGTACAATGATAGCAGTAAACAAGAGGAACAAAAATGTACATAGTTTTTAAGGTGGAAACCCACTTTGGGAAAAAAACCACCTAATGCTTTTCTAATAATTCTTTAATATTCAACTCCAATTGAAAATAAAGCTCCAACTTCCTAGAATATAGAAAAGCAGTCTTCTCCAACTCCCACTAGATGAACGCTCCAATGCCCGAGATTCTTCAGTAGTCAACTAAACGGATGCCCCAACACTCAATGAGCTACAACTCACCCTAGCACCACCCTACCACCCTATAGAAGAATAAAAGAAGAATGGACTCCCGTACCAGGGAAAATGGTCCACTTTACAATGATATAGAATGATGTAGAAGAAGAATATATACTAGACCACAACCCAAAATTTGATACAACCACCTAATGATGATCCTAGACCTCCCAACACTGCCTCTTCAACCCTTGGCAGATAGACACTAGTACAAGTTGTACAATAATGTATTTACAATGACTAAGTACAATGACACCTTTACAATGATTGTATGCAGTGCTGCCCACTTGAAGACTTCATATGATGAACTTATTGCTGTTGTTATGCACCTTGGTTGCTGCTCTTGTCATGCTACCCCCTGCTGCACTTTTATTTGCTTTTCTGCCATAGAAAGTCTGGTCCTTTGCAACCCTTGACAACACATGATCTAGCTTTTTCTTTCCTTCTAGGAGCTCGATATTGAATCTGGTGTATCTCTGTCATTTTAGATCCTCAATATCTGATTTTTGGTCCTGTAGTAGTCCTCTGAGTCATCTTTCCAATGCCATAGGTCTGACCCAATTTGGATTCTTGAAGAGAGAGTTATACCCAAACTCTCACAATGCCCTAATTATGGACTGTTTCAGCAGAGCGCACCTGTACGGCGTGCCACGTGTTACTGTTTCTTCATTTGTTTCTGAAATTGATAGAGTGAAAATTAAAGACTGTTCACTATCCGTCACTTTTTATATAATTCAAATCCCATACTCAGACAGAGATTTATGACGAATTTACCAAGGTCACTTCTTTGAGATGAATTTCAGGAGCCTACAAAAACCCTGACTTTCACAGATCATATCTCCAAAAATATTGCGCACCTTGATCTTAAATATTTACCGCAGCTTCCTCAAGATTTCTTCTTCGCCTCATAAAAATTTCAGCTTCTGAACCTTCGTAGAAAAAAATTTAGAGCGAAAATACCAAGATGACCTATTTCAGATGGCCGAATCCCTTGCATAAGGAGGAAATGAAGATCACAATTTATATGAATGCTTAAGTTGAGAGGGGCTTCAACAAGTGAACGTGAGAGGGATTTTAGGAGCATTAAAGATATTAATTATGACTTTTAAATGACCCATACCCCAACCCCATGGGCTTTTAGCCCACTAACTGGGGGTACAAACTTCAAACATGAGTATCTCTCAAACCGTGAAGAATTACATGGCGTGCCATATATCAACGGAAACATCTCGACAAGTAGAAAACATATAAATAATTATTGACCCAGAATATATTAATTTGGTAGGTCAAAATTCCCATGCAATATTGGGTTAGCCCTTGGTGCTGCTTGGGTTGACATCAATGACAACCGCTGATCAACAATCTCCCCCTTTGGCATTGATGGCAACACAAGTACTCCCCCTGTGATCATGACACCTCTTCCTACAACATTCTCTCCCCCTTTGACATCAATGGCAAAGGGTAACTCCCCCTAAAACACAATCATCCTGCAGACCTGTACACACTTCCACTCGCACTGACACACAGTCATCCTGCAAACCTGTACACACTTCCACTCCCGCTTTATATTCTTGAAAAAGAAAAATCTAATGAGAACTTGGGAGAATCCCAAGCTTTTGACGAAGATATTCAAATGCTTCACGAGGTAAAGGTTTAGTGAAGATATCAGCAATTTTTTCTTTTGTACAAACATACTCAAGTTTGATATTCTTTTCAGCGACTTGTTCTCTAACAAAATGATATTTGATTGGAATGTGTTTTGTTTTTGAATGCATGACAGGATTCTTGGAGATGCTAATGGCACTAGTGTTGTCACAGAATATGGGAATAGGCTCACTGAATTGTACTTGAAGATCTTGCAAATTTTGTTTCATCCAAAGAACTTGAGTACAACATGATGCTGCTGCAATGTATTCTGCTTCCGCTATAGATAACGAGATTGAAGTTTTTTTTTTTCTCAACCATGATACGAGACAACCACCAAGATAGAATGTTGCTCCACTAGTACTCTTACGATCATCAACGCTTCCTGCCCAATATGCATCTGTAAAGGCTTGAATAATGAGATTGTTACCCTTGGGATACCAAAAGACATATTCTTCTATGCCCTTTAGATATCGAAGAATTATTTTGACGGCAATAATATGTGATTCTTTTGGTGCTACTTGGAATCTTGCTACTTGTCCAACTGCTTGCATAACATCTGGCCGAGAAGCTGTTACATATAGAAGACTACCAATCATAGATCTGTACAACTTCTGATCCACATCCTTAGATGAGTCGTCTATGCTCAATTTACAACCTGTTACCATTGGAGTAAGGACAGGTTTGCAATCTTCCATTTTGAATTTCTTGAGCATTTCCTTGATGTACTTGGCTTGACATATAAATATTCCTTTCTCTTGTTGAAATATTTGAAGCCCTAAGAGGTATGTCAGCTCACCAAGTAAAGACATCTCAAACTCACTTTGCATCTTTGTAGAAAATTTCTTACTTAGTCGATCATCATTGCTACCAAATATTATATCATCCACATATACCTCAACAATTGTTAAATTATCTTTATCTATTTGTACATAAAGATTGCTATCAAAAGTACCTTTCTTGAACCCTTGTTGACGTAGATATCCATCAAGACGAGCATACCATGCTCTAGGAGCCTGCTTGAGACCATATAGAGCCTTATTTAACCTGCAGACATAGTCTTCTTTTTGTGATAGTAGAAAACCTTCAGGTTGTTCGATGTAAACTTCTTCTTCTAATTCTGCATTCAGAAATGCTGACTTAACATCCATTTGGTAGAATTTGATTTTTCTTGAACATGCATAGGCGAGAAACATTCGGATGGCTTCTATTCTGGCAACTGGTGAAAATGTTTCGTCGAAATCAATTCCTTCCACTTGTGCATAGCCTTTGCAAACCAATATTTCTTTGTTTCTGGTAGCCTGCCCATCTTCATTCAATTTGTTCCTGAACACCCATTTAGTCCCAATGACATTTTATCTTTTGGTCATGGAACTAATTCCCAGATGTTATTCTTCTCAATTTGATCCAATTCTTCATTCATAATTGCTACCCAATGTTCATTTTGGTTGGCTTCCTCAAAACTACTAGGCTCAAAGGTTGCTAGAAAAGCAACGTGAGCTTGTTGTGATGAACAAAGTTGTCGACCTTCATTTATGTCACCAATGATTTGATTTTATGGATGGTTCTTTTGAATCCACTCTTTTGTTCTCCTTGGAGGAGCTTCTTGTTGTTGTTCTGGTATATCTTGATGATCATTGTTTACTTCTTCCTCGTTGATAGTTGCTTCTTGTTCTACAATTTTATCTGTCTTTTTCATCCTCTATCTCAAGTTTCAAAGATTCTAGATCTTCATCATTACTCACTAGAACACCATCTTCGTCAAATGTAACATTTATGTTCTCCACTATCTGTTTTCGTCTTAGATTATAGCATTTATAGGCCTTTCTTTTGCGTGAGTAACCAAAAAATATACCTTCATCAACACGTGATTCAAACTTACCCAAATTTTGATCTTCTTTTTTGATATAACATTTGCTTCCAAAGATTCTGAAATATTTTACATTAACTGGTTTTCCTTTCCATAATTCATATGGAGTCTTGTTGCAATTATTTCTGAGAAGACTTCGGTTGATAATGAAGACTGTCGTATCAATTGCTTGAGCCCAAAATTTTTCATCCAATTTTGAGTCCTTCAACATTGTTCTACCCATTTCCTGTACAGTTCTATTCTTTCTTTCAGCAACTCCATTTTTCTGAGGTGTTTGTGCTATGGAAAATTGCCTTTTTATTCCATTTTCATCACAGTATTGCTGAAATAATTTGGAAGTGAATTATCCACCATTATCTGATCTTAAATACTTTATTTTCAAATCAGTTTCATTTTCAACCAACTTCTTGTAGATCTTAAAGCACTCAAATGCTTCAGATTTTTTCTTTAGGAAACTGATGGCTATCATCCTAGTATAGTCATATATCATTAACATGAAATATAATTCTCCATCTAAGCCTTTTTTTCTCACAGGACCACACAGATCAGTATGTATCAATTCCAATGGATGTGATGAAAAGTGTTCTTTTGTTTTAAATTGGACTTTTGTCTGCTTGCCATGCTGACATGCCTCACATAGTGTGTTGGAAGGTTTTGAGATTTTCGACATTTCTTGTACTGCTTCCTATTAGTGTCAGTCTTTGCAGCCTTCCTCCAGTGATCAAACATGCTCTTACAATGTGATTTTAAGGTGTCAAGGTCAAATTCTGTCATTTCAGTGAGTCTTCAAGTAAAATTTGGTCACTAGGTATTAGGTCTAGGGTTTGCTTTCACTCCTTTCAAAGTTGTCCAAATGTCAGTCCATGTCACCATTCATATGAGTGTACCATCATTCAAAGGTTTTTCATCATCATGTTAAGTTCCACTAGGTCATTTTACACCTTATTCATGCTTCAGTTGTGCCTAGGTAAGGTTCATTTCCCTCTCCTAGGGTTTTGGAGGTAATTTCTCTTGGATGGTCAAATTATCAACAAAAATTGTATCCTGATGTTCATACACCTTCCCCTATCCTTAATGTACCTTATTAAACACTTCCCATCAACTGAGATCCCCCAAATTCCTCATTTTCGCACAAACCCTAGTTTCTTGCTACAACTTGACAATTTTCTAGGCTAGGCCTGTGCTTTTCACTTTTGGACCCCTTCCCCTCACTCAATCTTTGAAATTCCACTTTCTCCTGCTTCCTAACATCCCTCCATACTTCCAAAAAATTTCTCAAGAATTTAGAATCCCCTTATCCCTTTCATTTCACTTCATTTCGACAAATCCCTTGTTTCACACATCGGGATAGGTTTTACTCCAATGATTTTTATGAGAAATAAGAGATGAATTTGGGAAACCTGAGAGATTTTTTTGTCCAAAATAGGCCAAGGAAGAAAAACCTCCTTCACTTTTTACATAGGTGTCATGGTTTTAGAGAAATGTCAAAAATACAGTTGCCTCAGGAGAATTGATGCACCTCTAAAGTGACCTTGGGAAAATCAAGATTTATCCTAGTTTGGTTGGCCTAATGACTTTCTTGATAAGTCAAATGCTAACTAGACACAAATATCTTTCCAATGAGCTATCATGAGCTCAATTTTGGGTTGAGGAAGACCTTCCAAAGTTGACTGCAACAGCACTCTGCTTTTAGGCAGCCTCATTTTGCAAATTTTGACCAGTCTTGGGAGATTTGAGTTTTGATAGGGAAAATGAACTCCAAATTGACAAATTCCAGTTGGGTTGGAAAGTAGACTCAATAAAATTTCCAAAAATTTATCCTGTGCCCAATTTGGACATCTGGAAGGCCTCCAAAAGTCTCCTGCAAAAAGGTGCTACGCATTGAGATGGCGCGGTGCATTGGGCAGCCCTCTGCAGTGTAAAAAATGAACTGGCGCGACGCATTGAGATGGCACGGCGCATTGGGCTAAAAAACCTGAAATCCATTAAAATATTCCTCCAAAGACTCTCAAATTTCTAAATTCTTCATTTCCCAAGTAAGTTAACATCCCTCCATGACCAATGAATGAATTTCTCTTGGTGCTTATGGTGATTTAATGGATAAAAATTAAAACCCTACCTCCTTGCATTTTTTGTCAAAAAACAATTGCATAAGGTTTATGAGTTGTATTTCTTGCTGCTAATTCCACTCCTATCCATTTCTCACTCCCTCACTCCTTCATTCCCTCAATCATTTTCTCCCTCTCTTTACATTCTCATCTACCCATTCCACATTTCCCATATCCCTAATCAACTAACCCTAAATCCCTAATCCCACTATCCCAAACCCTAGTCAAATATCCTCAAAACCCTAATTTCCATCCCAAACCCTAGATATCATCCCTTAAACCCTTTCATTCCCTAAAATCCTACAGCTAGCATCAAACCCTCTCTTCATCAGTCCCACTCATCCATGGCGCTCAAAAACATGAAGGCAAAACCGACAAGCTGCCAAGAGGAGGAAAATCAAATTGACCACACTTGAGCAAGAGATTGAACATGACCGGGAATCTTGGATTGAGAGAAAAAACTTACATTTGAAAAATATGTTGGAGAATTCCAACAAAGAAAAAAACATGTTGGGGCACATGGCCCACCATTACTGGATGAGAAACCAGGTGTGCAAAGCAAGAATCAGGAACTTGAAGGCCAAGTTGAAGAAGGTATCAAAGAGGTGAAAAGAGCATGATAGACTTCAGATCCTGGCTGAGGCTTCCTTGGCCCAACACAGCTCTTAAGGGAGGACACTCAGCCCAAATTTCAAAAAAATTGGGACATTGTTTGTAATTTTTGAATTTTTGGCTCAAAAAACAGACTTTTCTTCCCAATGCGCCGCACCACCTGGCGCTCGCTTTTGATGGAGACCTCCTTTTAATGAAAACTCAAAATTTTTGGATTTTTCATGGAAAAATATGCATGCCTACCAATTTCCAAGAAATTTTGACAGGTTTTGAGCCCCCAAAAAGGTCAAAAATACCCAAAAAATGACCTTTCTGCCCCTTTTTTGACACACAGGAAGCAGTGTTGGGAGAACTCAATTTTGGAAGGGAATATGGAGGTCAAATTCAAAAATTCCACTTGTTCTGGAAAGTAGATAGGAAGACCTTTCCAACAAGACCACTTGTAGCAAATTGGGACACCAGGAAGGCCTCCAAAAGGAGCTGCAAAAAGGCACTACGCATAGGGAAATCAGTGCGACGCATTGGAGGAATTTTGCTCATTTTGGCCAAAAAACTCTGTTTTTCGCCTAGTTTCTTCACAGTTTGACTTTTATCCTTATAAATATCAAAATAATGATGTAATTTAATGTAATTTTATGGATTTTGATGTAATTATGCTAAATTTTCACTCATAGAGCTAGATTCATCCATGAAAAGGTAGTTTGCAACTGAATGAATCAGTTCCCTAATTTTTAAAGGCAAGTTGTTCCACTGCCTACTTTTTAGTTCTCAGTTTAGAATTTGTTGGAACAGCTCCTAAACTCATGAGCTCGACCCCTAGAGGCTAGTATGAGTTTTTTTTTTCCTATATCTTGTGATTTTTCAGTCATTAGCATGGTTGGATTTTTGGGAAAGCTTGGAGCTTATTGTATACTCATTTCAGCAGTTTGGCTAAGGAATAGACCAGTGGTTTGCAGCACTTTATGGGATTCATGTGGCATATTGCTTTGGTATTATGTTTTATTATGTAATTTTAAGTCTACATGTGTTTTATTTATGCCATATCTCTCTTTATTTCATCTTAACGAAATCAAACAAAGATAAAGGTAGAATCCATTGACATTAAAGTGCTCTACCTAGGGTTTGTTTAGTTATCTATGTTTTCAGCCGATTGAAAAGGATCCCTGAGTTCCTCATGCCCTTTTAAATTCCTCATCTATCTAAAACCTCTCCATCCCACTCAATTTTAAGTACCAAATCAATTTCCTACCTTGCCCCATGGAGATCTCTGCAAAACTGAGCCTCATTCCCCAGGCCCAGATCTGCCTTTCCATTTGAGCCAACATAACATCATCAAATTCAATCAAACTCTTCTGCACACATACCTAGCCTAAAATTTGTCATCACATCAGTCATCTCAAGCTTTCATTGGCTATATTTTCTTAGATTGACAAGGAGAGAGCCCTCTCCCGACCTGGTAGGGCTAGCTACCAGGTTAAGCATGGTTTGATGTTACCCTAGATTCTGCCTTTCTCAGCCTGAGGTAGATTTAGGCGCTAACACTTCCTTTTTTCTTATCTTGACAATATTGTCAAAGTTTATGTGACCCATTTGTTTGTGCCATAACCAACTTTCATCTTCTTTAGCTAGTAGACATGCTTAAGTTGCTTCATCCAGAAAATATATGTCATTTGGACCTCGACTTGCTGTAGCCACAATTTTACCATACCTGCCTTTCCTGATTTCACATTTTGTGGAGTTGAATAGCATTGTGTGTCCTTGATCACACATTTGTCCAACACTGAGCAGATTGTGATTCATGTTTTCGACCAATAGAACATTCTTAGCTATAACATCTTTGCTTCCGAGAGTGACGGTACTTGATCCTATAACATTTGAGGATCCATCATTTCCAAAGGATATCTTTCCATCCTTCTTCTCTTTCAGAGATACGAATTTCCTTCTATCTCCAGTCATATGCATTGAGAAACCGTTGTCAACATACCACACATCTTTCCTTTTTTGAGCCTTGAGAGCGAGAGCACAATTATCAGTCTTCTTCTTCTTCCATGTTCATTCATTCAGTGGCTTCGAAGATTCTTCTGGAGGATTTTCAAGTCTGCAGTCTTTGGCTATGTGTCCAAAGTTCTGACATTTGCAACATTCCAAATTATTTCTTAAATTTTCAAATCTATTGATGTTTCGTTGAGCCCTGGGAGGTTCATATTTGAAGAATCTCTTGGAATTG
This sequence comes from Pinus albicaulis, assembly GCA_034641835.2. Taxonomy (NCBI): domain Eukaryota; kingdom Viridiplantae; phylum Streptophyta; class Pinopsida; order Pinales; family Pinaceae; genus Pinus; species Pinus albicaulis. The sequence goes on along the minus strand of CM076578.1, from coordinate 1,298,995,547 downwards.
TATTGGTTCATAGGGTACGTGCGACATTCTACAGCTTTATGACCAATTTTTCCACATGAATAACAATAGCCATGAAAAATATGTTGGTACATGGATGAAAATCTTTGTCGAGGAATCATCTTCCAAGGATGTGCTTGAGAATCTTGTCCAATGAAGTCTTCATGTATGTCAGATCTCATAGGTTCATTGTGTTTTGTTGTAGAAGGTCCTGCTTCTTCTTCTTTGTAACCGAGGCCAGTTCTGTCATTGTAAGATCGTTGATTGTTGATGAGTTCTTCCAATGCCCTTGAGTTGCTGGCATAGCTTTGGACAGTTTTTCCCTTCTTCACTTCCTTACGCAGCGAGACTACATTGGCTTCTAATGCTTCCCTTTCTTGGTTGCTTTCTTCCAACTTCTTTTGAAGTGACTCTTCAATACATTTGTGTTCTTCAACCTCAATTTTGAGACCTTGAACTTGTTCTTCAAGAGTGTTGGAACGGATCTTCTCAACATTGAGCTCTTTTATAAGCTTGCTTGCCTCCTCATAAAATTATTCTATGGTCAACCCTTCTTCTTCATTGTTTGATACTTCTTGTTTATTGTGCTTGGGCATAAACAATACTTTCTCATTGGCTTCTTCTTTGTTGTCACTTTCTTCATCGGATGAGGAGCTATCTTCTTTAGAGAGAAAGTTCCTTTTGGATCCTTTATTTCTACCTTGCTTGTTGAATTTCTTAAAGCCTTTCTTTCCTTTTGAGTTTCCATCACTTTTGTTCAGACATTTTGCTACGAAATGCCCAACCTCACCACAATCGAAACATATCAATGGAATTTTACCTTTGAATTTTCCCTTACCAGGTTTTAGTTTTCTCGTAAAGTAAGCATATTCTTCATCTGAAAGACCTTCTCCATCATCTCCCTTTTCTTCACACTTGCAAGTGCATGTCATTTCAATTGAAGGTTGTTTGTCCTTATTGGTTTGCTTAGATGCAATGAACGTAGTTTCTAGATTTGAAGTACCCTTTTCTTCATCAAGTCTCATTTCATATGCTATGAGAACTCCATGTAATTCTTCCTTGTTGAGTTTGTCCAGATTTGCACTGTATTCTAAGACCGATACCTTTGGGTTGAATCTCCCTGGTAACGTTCTAAGAATCTTCCGTATAATAGTCTTCTCGTCAACTGGCTCTCCCAATCCTTCCAGTGTATTGGTTATTTCATCAATGTATTGGAAGTATGCAGCAATGTTGCAATCTTCTTTCATTCTGAGTTGCTCAAATTTTTCTCTATAGATTTGAAGCTTTGCTTCTTTGACATTTGAGTCACCTGCATATATATTCTCAAGCTTGTCCCATAAATTTTTGGCAGTTTTGCAACCCAACACCTTATGATAAGAAGATTCAATAAGTCCACTGATAATAATATTCTTTGCTTTTGCATCATTTACCAAATTCTTCTTACCTTGTTCATCTGTGGTTGATGTAAATCCATTTTGAACAGTGTCCCATACTTCGTAACCTTGTGCCAAGAGATAGACCTCCATTCTTCCTTTCCAGAGTGCATAATTATTTTCATTGAATAGAGATACACCATTCTTGGTATGCTCCATGACCTCCTTCCAGCTGTGAAACTACTATTGAAGGAACCAAGCTGCGAACGGTTGTTCGAAATGCGCGGATGTTGGAAATACGGTATTCCTTTCAATTATTATCAGTGTTTGTACAATGATAACAGTAAACAAAAGGAACAAAAATGCACACAGTTTTTAAGGTGGAAACCCTCTTCGAGAAAAAAACTACCTAAACAATTTTCTAATAATTCTTTAATATTCAACTCCAATTGAAAATAAAGCTCCGACTTCCTAAAATCTAGAAAATCATTCTTCTCCAGCTCCCACTGGATGGACACTCCAATGCTCGAGATTCTTCAGTAGTCAACTAAACGGATGCCCCAACACCCAATGAGCTACAACTCACCCTAGCACCACCCTACCACCCTGTAGAAGAATAAAAGAAGAATAGAATCTCGTACCAGGGAAAATGGTACACTTTACAATGATATAAAATGATGTAGAAGAATAAGACACACTAGACCATAACCCCAACTTTGACACAACCACCTAATGATGATCCTAGCCCTCCCAACACTGCCTCTTCAACCCTCGGCAGATAGACACTGGTACAATTTGTACAATAATATATTTACAATTACTAAGTACAATGATACCTTTACAATGATTGTATGCAGTGCCGCCCACTTAAAGACTTCATATGATGAACTTCTTGCTGATGTTATGCACCTTGGTTGCTGCTCTTATCATGCTACCCTGTGCTGCACCTTGCTTTGCTTTTCTGCTGTAGAAAATCTGGTCCTTTGCAATCCTTGACAACACATGATCTAGCTTTTTCTTGCCTTCTAGGAGATCGATATTGAATTTGGTGTATCTACGCTGAGCTGAGATCCTCAATATATGATTTTTGAGGTCACATAGTAGTCCTCTGCGTCATATTTCCAATGCCATAGGTCTAACCCAATTTGGATTCTTGAAGAGTGAGTTATACCCAATCTCTCACAATTCCCTAATTATGGACTGTTTCAGCAGAGCGCACTTGTACGGAGTGCCACGTTTCACTGTTTCTTCATTTGTTTCTGAAATTGATAGAGCGAAAAGTACAGACTGTGCACTATCCGTCACTTTTTACGGAATTCAAATCCGATACTCAGAGAGAGAGTTATGACGAATTTACCAAGGTCACTTTTTTGAGATGAATTTCAGGAGCCTGCAAAAACCCTGACTTACACAGATCATATCTCCAAAAATATTACGCACCTTGATCTGAAATTTTTACTGCAGCTTCCTCAGGATTTCGGCTTCGCCTCATAAAATTTCCAGCATACTGAACTTTCGTAGAAAAAACGTTAGAGCGAAAATTCCACGATGACCTGTTTTAGATGGCAGAATCCCTTGCATAAGGAGGATATGAGGATCACAATTTATATAAATGCTTAGGTTGAGAGGGGCTTCAACAAGTGAATGTGGGAGGTATTTTAGGACCTTAAAAATATTAATTATGACTTTTCAATGACCCATGCCCCAACCCCATGTGGTTTTAGCCCACTAACTGGGGGTACAAACTTCAAACATGGATATCTCTCAAACCGTGAAGAATTACATGGCGTGCCATATATCAATGGAAACATATCGACAAGTAGAAACCATAAAAAGCATTATTGACCCAGAATATATTCATTTGGTAGGTCAAAATTTCCATGCAATATTTGGTTAGCCCCTGGTGCTGCTTGGGTTGACCTTGACCATGTGGCCAGTCAACACTCTCCAATAAAGTGCAAAGATGGATTTATCTTTAAAGCTTTGGAGGTAATGATGTTAGGCTACTTATGATTCCTGGGGTTTTGTTTGTTTTGGATGGTTGAGCATGATTATTTGAGTGGAAAAGTTCTAAATGGAAAAGGTTTCAAAGGTGTGAAGTTATGACAATCGAACAAGCTTTGGCTAATAAGATATATAACATTGGTTTATTCCATTGGGATATGGAGTCAAAATAGGATTTAGTGGAAACAACAAAGTTCAAAAAAGTGGTCCATGGGGCAAGTCATTTATGTCTAAGGATCTCTTTAAAGTTGATTTTATGGAATGAAATGATACAACAAGAAGGGGAATTAAACAAATGAAGAACAAAGAGCAGCCTAAGATCAAGTAAGTACTTTGAAACTATCATGCTTTCGGCATACACTTAAGAAAGACATAAAAGTAATCTAAGATCTGGTAAGTGCTTCGAAACTAGCCAGATTTTGATGCAATTTCAATAGAAAACATTTTAAACACAAAGGGAAACTTTAAAAGTAACTGTTGGAGAAGAAACTAGAGGACAGGGCTCACCATAAACTTCCCTAGCTCTGCTTTTACTTTGTATACTTTCAAGACAAACACATGAGATAACAAAGAATAGTCTAAGATCAGGTAAGGACTTTTAACCTAGACTACTTTCAACACACTCTTAGGGAAACTTTCAGCTAGTTTTTTGGGATAAAACTAAAGGACAGGGCTCACCATAACTTCCTTAGTTCATATCTACTTAAGATAAACTGAAAATAACATTCAAGAACAACATTTAGCTTAGACAGTAGGATGAGGGAATGCATGCATTCCTAACTTCTTAAACTGAATTAAATCATTCCTAAACAACACGATTTGAAGAAAACATGTAGATAAAGCTTATCAATCAGAGAAGGGTATTGATATACAGTAAATCCTAACTCTATGCTTATTGTTATTTATCAAAGAACAGGGACAGAGTGAAAACAGAAATAAAATAACGATTTACAATAAGAAAAACATCACCGTTGACATAAACTAGGATCCCATAACTTAGCTTGTATTGATGCTTCAAACCAGTTACAGCTTCAAGTCCAATGTTTCAGTTCAGCAATCATCTTCACTTCTTGGCCTAACTTATTTAATCACAAGAAGAGCTTCAAGAGCCCGTGAACACTATTTACAAGTAGAAGTTTCGAGCACAAGTATATTTCAAAGTTCTGCAACCAACATTGTTTCATCTCCTACAGAAGTATTTATAGAAGATATGAGGAGGTGGGATGGGATAAAAGATCTCCCATGGTTCAATTAATACATATTTAATACTTCTCGGCCTTTGAGGGGCTCGATGGATAATTTTACAGATATGTCCTCTGTATTAAATGTTTTACATTAAGAATTAAGCTCGGTGGGAGATTTTTTTGACTTTAAGGCTCTGTGTCATGTTGTAATAACTCTGCTGATATTTTTTGCATTAAGTTCCTTCGGTTGAATTAACTATTTGGCTGCGTTGAGGCAAATATCTTATTTTCTGATCATAACTCGGCCTCTGTTGAATGCTTTGAGGCTACAGGTGGCAATCTGGTAGCTAAGAGGAATCAATTAACCTCTTATGTGGCAGTGGAGGCCTTTCTGTTCGATAAATATTTATGATTTGTCTTTAACTATGTTTAATTTAATGGATTAGGCTTTTGATTTCAATCTTAGCCGTAATCCATCCAAACTGTGTAAATAAGCTTCAATTCTTCATTTCTGTCTTGATTTAATCTCCAATACTCATACTCTTTTGTTTTAATTCTCTGTGTCTTGTTGATGTGCAGGTATGACAGGGGCTCATATGGCATCGGTGCTCATGATACACTGATGAAATGTGATGGTGAAACCCTGCTCAATGATTTCTCTTTGATAAGTGAAAGCTGGGAGGATTGTCATCCTCGGCTTTCGTTTTCTTTAATATAATGGAAAAAACATTAAAACCTACAAAATACAAAAATATTTATATAATCCTACGTTTACTGGGTAAGACTGCTTAGGAGGTTCAGTTTAGGAGCATGGTCGTTGGATGATGGCATCCAACAGTGGAGATTTCGCGTTGAGGTGAAAAGGAGGCGATTTGGAAGGAGCAGTGGTGAAAATTAAGTCAGAACTATTGATCTTGCAGAGATCAACGGTTGGGAGTAATAATAATATCATAAAGCGAAAGGGTCACTTTACAATAGGATAAGCGGAAAATGTGAAGAAATACAAAGGAAAAGGAAGAAAATCCTTTGGTGGAAGAAATCTGCGTTAAAACGGAAATTGGGGTTTCAGGATGATCGTGGGCCGTCAGATGAGATCAGGCCACGAGATCAATGACGGAGATTGCACATTGAAAACCCTTTGGAAAAGGTAGAGGGCGATGGTGTATGGTCAAATTAGATCTAAGCCGTTGATCTACAAAGATCCACGGCGGGGAGCGCACGCAATACAATATAATAGAAAATGAGGAAAGTGGTTTCGGGAGGGAAAACCACGAGTTTCGCGTGGCCAAAAGAGGAAAAGGTGGTTTTCACTTTTCGAATGTGATATGCGTTCCCGCTTGACACGTGGCATTTGAATACCGCCCATTTCACGTAGCCTTTCGGAAATTAACATTCGTGCTTGAACTTACACGAAAACGCGCGTTGGCCGTGGGACCTGAGGTCTCAGATCTGATGGTGGAGAGAGAGCGCAATAATGGATAAATGCGCGGGTCATAATTGGCGGGGTGGTTTTGTTATGGATCGTCCGATCAAGGGATCGAAGGCGGAGATTAGATATGGAGGGAGGTAGGACCCACAGGGGTCGGACCTGTTGGATTTAATATGAGCCATTCGATGTACAGGATCAATGGTCAGGATTCGATCTGGGGTATAAAGAAATAAAACAAGAGGCGAAGGAAGGATTAACATGGGTCGTTGATCTGCAGAGATCAATGACCGAGATTTGGCCAAAAAACATAATGAAGTGGGGGTGTATGTTTTTAACCAAGGTCAGAAGATGCAATCTGGACCATCCGATCTATACACGTGGATGGCCCTGATGCAATCAGAGCTTCGTGATCGGAGGAGGAAATGGATAGAGGAGTGTCGATGCAATTGAATTTGAACCGTCGATCTGCAAATTAGATCAACGGTAAAGAATAAATCAGAGGCATTCAAGGCGGAGGAAAATTCTTATGATCGGAGAAAATAAGGGTCGTTGGATCGGAGATATGGAAAATAGATCAACGGCAGAGGATCCATTGGGGGTATTCAATCGGAAGGGGGAATAATAGGTGCCTGATAAAACTTGCGATGCGACATTGCGCGATCCGTTTGATCACTTCAGATCGACGGTGGATATTATCTCAAGTATTTAACCGACGGAAACCCTTTAAAACATATGAAAACCAAAAATTAATGAAATACAAAGGTTTCGGCTTCGGGGGTGGGTTATATAAAATGCTTAGCGCCCGACTACGGGGCCGTTGGTTCATATGAAAAGCAATAGGCCCAGGGCTTATATGTATAAGGGCCAATTAGAATCAGAACGAGGGCGCGGGCTTTTCAATATACCCATTTAACAGATCTCTGATGCGAGATTATGTTTACCATTGATCGGTTCATAAGATCAACGGTTGTTCTCATATAATAACATGAACCAGCGGGTTTTAGACCAAACTTAGGAAAAAGTGGGTTTTATGATTTTTAAAGAAAAACTTCATAGGAGATGGGTTTAACCAGAGGCTAATCGCATCGGAAGTCTTATAAAGGCCAAAAGACTTGTGTTCATCGTTTTTTGCCGATGCGATAAGCACCGAAAGAGTTTAGCACTTGGTTCTAGCGCCAAGGCACATGTGGGGAAGTGGTTAAGTTCTTAGGCCAAAGGGGCTTAAGCCTGCAGTTAAAAAACTTATTTTTCATGAAATTTTGACGGATTTCTGATGGATTTGGGGGTTTCGGCAAAGTTTAAAAATGAGTTTTAAACTTTGTAAAGAGGATTTTATGAAGGGGAAAAAGGGAAAAAGGGAAAATAGAGGAATTCCATGGGGAATAAAAGGGGTAAAAATGAAGGTTAGTTTGAAGTGAAAGGAAGGGAAAAATTGTGTTTTGCAGCAGTTTTTTCTCTATGAAATCGGCAGAATTTCAGAGTTTACAATGAAAACAACAGTGAAGATTTAAACAAAGGGCATGATGTCTTCATGAGTCTTCAAGAGATAAATTTTTTAGCAATAAAACCTATTTCTTAAAGGCTTCAAAAATTATTTAGCCACCTTTTGATATAACAAATTTTATAGGTGGCTAACAGTGGCTCCACTTGGGGATGGTGCCTTCTTGAAGGCATCAAGAACTTCAGACTTGCATTCTCTGGAGGATGATCAGTGCCTTATCCATTGGGCTGCATCTTCTTTACTTGGATGATCTATTTTTGCTCTGAAAATGTTAGCAGCCATGAAAAAATAATGGATCTTCGTCAACACAAGCTTTCTACCTACCCAATCCTACTGATCTAACATTTTTTCTTCTTTAGAGTGCACTTGGATTGACAAAATCTCTTTCAAAATTTTATTCTTTTGAAAGCATAAAACTAATCTAATTCTACTTCTTATTTCTCCATGAACTCAGATTAAAAATTTGAGTTCATATGCTTCTCTACCTAATCTACTAATCTGTTAGGATTAAACAGTCTAACAGATTTTTATTCACTAATTTCTAAAACAAAAATTTAAAAGAATACAAGTCAGGATTGAACAGTCTAACTTGATGCTAATCTATGGCATAAAAAACAAGTTGCACATAGATATTATTTTACAGAAAAACAAAATAGAAGGCTAAAGATCTGAAATTTTCTCAGCACGACCTTCTCTTTTCTACAGCTCTGTTTTTACTTCTGTTTGAGCTATTTTTTCCTTATAATCTGGTTTAGATTTTGAGCTGATTAGAACCAATTTTACCTCTGTTTTGACTTAGAAATTTAAACAGATATGAGTCATTCTCTTTTTGAAAACTAAGGTTCATATTTTGAGCATGTTTGAACCTTTAATTTCTATCCTAATCTTCCTAACTGCTAAGCCAAGATTAAGCTGTTTGGCAAATCGAATTCACTAACCTATCAGCAGTCAATTTAAAACTAATTAGTCATGATTAGACTGTATGAATAATTAGAAGTGTGTTTTTAGGAGTGGAATTTAAGCTTGCACACTTTCAGATTTGTTTCTCTTTTGGTATGGGGTTGTGCCTTTATTGTTTTTACAATCTACCCTCTTTTCTTTCTTTTGTTGTTTTTGTATTTTTTATTTTTCTAACTTTGAGTGCAATGGTGGATGAAATATTTATAATGAGAAAAAAGATAAAAAGGCTTCAAAACATGACATGGTTCAATAAAAGTAATGTTTGAGCATCCTGCCATTGACAAGACCCCCAAACAGTTCAGCTCCATTCAACTCCTGCAAGAAAAAGGCATTATTACCAACAGCATAATGAATGAGATAAGGGCCAAGCCATAAGTTGTCAAATTTCCCATGCTTTCCCTTGTCTTCTCTCCTTGAGTCCCACTTTAAAAATTTGTCCCCAACATTGAAATTGCTGGCCTTTGTTCTTCTATCAAAAATCTTTTTGATGATGTCTTGCTTTTGTAATGCTTTGTTATAAACCTCCTCTCTGGTTTGCTGAAGGTGAATAGTCTGATTTATCCTTCTGATGATGTCATTGTCTTCAAACTTAACCTCTTGAATCAAATTCATAACTGGTACACCAAGGCTGGTAGGAAAAATTGCATCTGTACCATACACAAGCTGGTAGGGTGACATCCCAATAAATTTTTTCAATGTCAATCTATCAGCCCACAGTGCATGAACAAGCTTTGTGTGCCAAGACTTCTTATTGTCCTCCAACAGTTCTTGATTATGTTCACCAAACTCTTGTTTGAGGATTCTGCAAGTCCATTACCTTGAGGGTAATAGGCCGTGGAATGACCCAATGTTATCTGATATTTGTGACAGAATTCAACCATTTTCTTGGATCCAAATGATGTTGCATTATCAGTGATGATCTTGGTAGGACAGCCAAATATAGAGAGAATATTAGTCTCCATGAACTTTATAATAACAGACTCATTGGCTTGCCTACAAGGGATGGCTTCTATCCATTTGGTGAAGTAGTCTGTGGCAGTGAGAATCCATCTATGTTGGGCAGAGGATGGTGGATGGATTTCTCCTATGAAGTCAGGTCCCCACTATTGAAAAGGAGCTTCAACAATGATTGGATGCAGAGGTAAGGGTAGCAGCTTCCTTTTTCCTTCAAAAAGTTGGCATTTATGACAGGCAATGATCATTTTGTGTACATCAAGAAAGAGAGTAGGCCAATAGTAACTAGCCCTTAGGATTTTGTTGGCTGTTGTCTTCCAGTAGAGGTGGCCTCCACACTTTCCTTCATGGAACTCGTGCTTAACCTTCTCTGCATCATACTCAAGCAAAAATTTAAGTAATATACCACTTGCATTTTTCCAATAAAGACATTTATATATAATGCAGTAGTTTACAAATTTTAACTTTAAGAACCTTGCCTTTGTTTTTGATAAACCAGGAGGTGCATTCAAATTAAGCAAAACATAAAGAATATCATCATACCAAGAGGAATTCATAAAATGGTCTTCAACAATGGGAGTTGAGATTTCCTCTTGTTCATCTAAAGCATTAATCATATTAATATCAAGAACTTAAAAATTGGATTCAACCATTAATCTAGCTAGACCTTGGCCTTTGATGAGTTTAGTGGGCTTTATCTCTAAATCATATTCAAGAATAACAGCTATCCACTTACCTCTCTTACCATCTGGGTCCTGTGTTAGAATGTATTTCATAACTGAATTTGGGACAAAGGCAATGATGTGCGAGTGCAAGATGTATACTCTGAAGTCTTTTAAAGCCTTAACCAAAGCAAAGGCTTGCTTTTCCATAATGTTATACTTTAAAGGGGCATCCCTCAAAGCCTTGCTAAAGAATGCAATAGGCTGCTCTTGTCCTTGTGGATTTTTCTGTAAAAGGACAACATCTATTGTATGTTCTGATGCAAATGAAAAAATATAAAAATCTTTTGAAAAATCAGGACTTATTAGAACCGGTGTTTTGGTTAACACTTGTTTCACCAGCTCAAAGGACTTCTTTGCTTCCAAGGTCCATTTTACCCCTTGCTCCTTTTTCAGCATGTTTGTAATGTTTCTAAGGAGCTCAGCAAAGTTGGGTATGAACCTTCTCAAGAAATTTATCTTTCCAATGAAAGATTGTAACTCCTTGATGTTTCGAGGATGAGAGATTTGAAATATGGCCTCAATCCTCTTTGGATCTATCTTTATACCCTCCTCTGAAATAATGTGTCCAAGAAGTTTACCTTCTTGGAGCCCAAATAGTGCTTTTTTAGGGTTTAAAGATATCCCAAACTTTATGCATTTCTCGAAAACGTTTCTCAAATTTTCTAAGTGCTCTTCATATGTCTTTGAAAACACAGTGACATCATCAAGGTAAATAATGATGAAGTAGCCCAGTTCTTCTGAGAATACTATGTCCATGGCTCTCTGAAAATTTGCTCCAGCATTCATTAGACCAAAGGGCATTTTCACATACATGAAAGTGCCCCATGGTGTAGTAAAGGCTATCTTTAATTAATCATCAGGGTGAACTAAAATCTGATTATACCCTGAATAGCCATCAAGCAAAGAAAATCATTTTGAACCAACTACCCTTTGTAAAATATGATCCATCTTGGGTAAAGGGTAGTTGTCCTTGAGTGAAGCTTTATTTAAGTCTCTAAAGTCTATACAAAGCCTAATCTCTCATGTTTTCTTTCTAACTAACACCAGATTAGACACCCACTCAGAATATCTAATAGGGACAATAATATCAGCTTCATACATTTTCTTGATCTCCTTCTCAATCAAAGGTAACTGAACAGGGTTGATTCTGTGTAGTTTATATTTGAATGGCTTTTGGTTTTCCTTGAGAGGGATTTTGTGCCGAATTATTTCAGTGTCATAGGATTTCAAATCCTCATAACTCCATGCAAAAACATCAGAAAATTCTTTAAATAGCTCTATGTATTTGAGTTTAATGTGAGCTGGTAAAGTTTTAGATAGTTTGATCATCATTGGTTTTAGTTCACTGCCTATATTTCACTCCTCAACTTCAGTCTCTACATGTTCCAGTTTTGGCTTCTTGGCCACATCGTTAAAATCAAACAACTCTTCTAAAGGTGACAGACCCTTTGGCAAACTCTGATCTTTAGAGTCCAGAGTTTCTAAATCCTCCATTTCTAACTCTGTACTTAATTCTGTTTTATTTTCAAGTTTGCTAGACAATAGATTTATATTGGCAACCTCAGGAGACTGTTCTTCTTCACCAAGAAAATTTTCTTCACTATTTCAGTCTGTTTCATAATCTGAATCCGAACTGTGTAGTTCAAATTCATTTCTGAATTGCATGAAGTATTCTATTTTTTTGTCTTCATCCAACACTTGCCAATATTTTTCGTTATCAGGAACCGCTGGTCTGAATTTAATCTGAGTTGTGCATTCTTTGGTTTTGTATGGCATTAAGCATGTTCTAGCAGCAAAAGCTAAGCTGTGGGCCATGTTATTTTTTCTTCTTGGGACAAAAATCAACTGGGACTCCTTAAAATTTGTTAAAAGATCCACGACATCGTTTCTATATGCTCTAAGTCTAGGGTGATTAGCGTTGTATTCCCTGTTGACTTGCCTAATGATTGATTATGAATCCCCATGCACTTTAATTCTCTTGGCTCCTAATTTTTTCAATAGATGTAAGCCTAAAAGCAGGGATTCATATTCCACTACGTTATTCGAACACTGGAAGTTTAATCTACAGGAAATGGTTTCTGTGTGGTTGTTTTCAGTGTTACGAATCCAGACACCTGCACCAGCATTGCTTCTAGTGTAGGACCCATCCAAGTACATACTCCACAGAGGACTGATTTCGGGTTCATCTTGGTTATTTTCCTCTTCACCTAACGTGCTTTCAGATTGTTCTTTAGTATCAGCACTTAGTTGAATTTGTCTTAATTCCCCAAATTTTTCATTGTGTTGAGGAATACTTTCTTGACTGTCAAGGTTTAAAAGCAAAGGATGCATGACTTGTATTTCAAGACCTGTGTTTGGTTTGCTAAAGTTTAAAGGTTTAGAAAATTGTTTTAACAGTTCTACGGTGTTTACCTCTTCCTCTCTATTGGCCATTAATTCAGTCAAAGTGACTTGTTCACTGAATGATTCATCATTGAATAGGATAAAAGAATCGAGGCTTGTATTTTCAGAATACAGAGGAGAGTTTTGTGGTTTGTCTTGACTAGTCACCATGTACTGCATATGGGACTCTCTATAAAGTTTTCTTATCTGATTAAACACAGGGATGGTTGCATATGTCATGTCCATCTGCATAGTTCCTTGTAACTTATCCCCCCAAGACCTAGATAAAAGCATACCATACTTTGGGGGCACATCAGCCACAACAATATCAATGACTAAGAATTTGGCTGGAATCTGTGCAAGTTTAACGCAGAGGTCTTTTATTAATCCTAAACATTTCACTCTTCTTGAGTCAAAGGAGTAAAGTTCTTCATAAGGTCTGGTGATTTCTAGACCCAGTCTCTCCATTACAGCTTTTGGAATTAAATTATGAGAGGCCCCAGAATCATGCATAGCGTTATGAAAAATCTTTTCATGAATGTTTAAACTTACATAAAAGGGAGGAACAGGTCCCTCTTGATATCTACCTTCAATCTTAGGACCAAAAATGAGCTCTAGTTGGTCATCATTAAGATTGATTGTATCATTATTCTCTTCAATGTTTAAAGCCTTCAAATTTGATATCTATATATATTCTGAGCAGCTAATTCAGTAAGGGGAACAGAGATTTTAATTCTTGAAATTTCCTACTCCAAACTGAAAGGGATCTGATTTTTCGAAGTGCTTGTCTCAGCCTTATTAACTGCCACTCTGTCAGCAAAATATGTTTGCTGATTTGTTCTATTTAAATTTTACAAAATTGTTTTCACATGAGTATTAGCTGAGGTGCTAACACTACTAAGGTATGCACTCTGTTTTGTATTGTTTTGAGTGCCTTTGTCTTTACCTTTATCAGAATTCGCAGCCACTGATTTCTCTTTCTGTTTTACAATTTTAGGTTTGTTTACAGTGCTGTTTTGTGAAAATTTGTCAGAGGTTTTAGTTTTGGGAGTTTCTTGATTGGTTTTACTTCTAAGGTCATATTATTTTTGAGACTCTATGATAACATTTTCCATGTCTTGATAATAGCTTTCAGCCTCATCTCTTTTGTCATCATAGGGTGTGTAAAGACCTTGTTTTCTATCATAATGAACCTCAAAGTCATCATTATCTACTCCCAGCATGTTGATATCATCTTCTTCTGTTTTCTCATCCGTTTCTTCAACCTCGCTTACATAGTTTTGATGAAAGGGAGGAGTGATCTATTGATCATCTTCCCTTGGTCTATTTTAAGGCTGGTTCCTTTTGAAATTCTGATTTTGGTTCTGGTTTTTGTTTTGAGGAGCAGTTTGGTTTTGACTTGCTTGTGCTCTCTTAAGGATGCTCATTTTCTTCATCACCTCCTCCATCATTCTTTCCATCTTTGAGATGGAAGTGGAAGGTGTAGATTCCTCCCAGAAGGACACTCTCTTCTCATTCTTCATTCTTGCTCTCTTCTCCATTAAGTTAACTTCCATAGCAAGAGCCCCTTTTTGCATATCTTCAAGAGTTAAAGGGTCTCTCTCTCTCAGCTGATAGGCCATTTCAGGGTCAAACCCTTCAGGAAACTTGTTTAACGTTGAGCCTTGTGGAGGTTTTAGATCTGGGGGAAGTGCATTATGCACACTGTTAAATCTAGTGCAGTAAGCTTGTACACTTTCTCCAGTGTTTCTGTGGAGTTTCTTGTAATCAAAAAGTATTTGGAGAGGATTCTTCTTTACTTCCCATTTGTTTAAGAATGTCTAATGGAAGGCTTGGAGATCATTGATACTATGGGGGGCTAAGCCTTTAAAACATTTTTTTAATTCTCCCCCCAGACTCTAAGAAAATAGTCTTAGTTTGACAGAATCATCATCAATTTCATTTCTGTCAAAGTAGTCATTCATTTTATCCACATGTTGTGATGCAGTTGTAGTATTACTAGCATTATACAATGGTATTTTGGACTGATAGTCCTGTGGAAGGTTGACTAATGGTACAGGAAGGACTAAGGGAGCATACCATGCTGCCATGATATGAGGTGGAGGTGGATTTACAGAGGTGGATTAACAAGAGGAAAATTAGTTCAAAGTGGAGTGGTTTGGACAGTAGACGTAGGATGAGCAGAAGTGGATGGACCAGCAAGAGTTGGTTGAGCAAATCTAGGATGAGAGAAACCAAAATTATGTAGGAAATGTAAATCTGGTGGTGTAGTTTCTCTGCTACTAGGGTACTCACTTCTATCTTGGGATGAAAGTGGAGATTCAGAGTCTATCTGAATTATATCATCAAGTGACCTAGTTCTAAATGGATTTATTAAGTCAACTTGTGATTTTTGTAGAGCTAAAAGATTTTTAGGAACTGAATTAGCTCTCAAGGGTGATCTGAAAACAGTTGAAAAATTTATCTTAGGAGACTTCCTAAGGATACTTTCAGGGTTATCAACTATCTCAGGTGGATTAGGTTCAGGGTAGGCTCTAGTATGAATCTTTCTAGGAGCCACTATGTTGTGTTTTTAGACCCAACTAAACAAGAAAATATTAACTAGATATGACAATCTTTAAGAGGTTAACTAATCTATTTTACACAAATTTTAATCCTATAGTCCTCTAACTGAGTTCAAATGATGTTATAATGATAATGGTTCTTCCCAGTGGAGTCTTAAGGTCTGTTTAGGATCGTGGAGTCGCCAAGTGGAAGTTTTTAGCTCTTTTGGAGGTAAAAGGTTTTATGGTCCACCACCATGTTTATTGAATACCAATCTGAAATATTTTTGGGTTTTCTGAGTTATTTTTCAATCCTATTGGTCTTTAAGAATGTCCTAAATCTGTTTCAAAACTTAGCTACGGTTATGAGACAAAGACAGTTTATTCTTATGGCTAAGCCAATTGATCCTTCAAGGTTAGATAAACTCTTATGAGAATCCTAGGGTTTGCCTAGTTTGTCACTGATTCAAACAAGTTTTATCATGATTACCATTTTCTTGGTAGTGCTTGAAAAGGGCTTCTTTTACTCATTGCACAATGTTCTTGAATCAAAGTTTTCTTGAGGTCTTAAGGGTACCTAGGCCTAAAAAACACTCAAAGTCCCTAGCCGAGTCACCAGAGATGTTAGCTCCCTGTAATTTGCAAGATTGGAAAAGTCAAACTGCAGAGAGAACACTATTTCAACCACTTCGGGATTTTAGGATCTAGCCCTCCTGAATCCAGATAGGGATCTCTCCAATAAAGTGCAAAGATGAATATATCTTTAAAGCTTTAGGGTAATAATATTAGACTAGTTATGAATTTTGAAGGTTTTTGTTTGTTTTGGATGGTTGAGCATGATTATTATTTGAGTGGAAAGTTCTAAATGGAAAGAGTTTCAAAGGTGTGAAGTTGCAAGCAATCAGAACAAGCTTTGGCTAAAAAGATAGATATAACGTTGGTTTTTAGTCCATTGGGATATGGAGTCATAATAGGATTTAATTGAAACAACAAGGTTCAAGAGTGGTCCATGGGGCAAGTCATTTATGTCTAAGGATCTCTTTAAAGTTGATTTTATGGAATGAAATGATACAACAAGAAGGGGAATTAAACAAATGAAGAACAAAGAGCAGCCTAAGATCAAGTAAGTACTTTGAAACTATCCTTCTTTCGGCATACACTTAATAAAGACATAAAATTAATCTAAGATCTGGTAAGTACTTCGAAACTAGCCAACTTTTGATGCACTTTCAATAGAAAACATTTTAAACACAAAGGGAAACTTTAAAAGTAACTATTGGAGAAGAAACTAGAGGACAGGGCTCACCATAAACTTCCCTAGCTCTGCTTTTAATTTGTATACTTTCAAGACAAACACATGAGATAACAAATAATAATCTAAGATCAGGTAAGGACTTTTAACCTAGCCTGCTTTCAACACACTCTTAGGGAAACTTTCAGCTAGTTTTTTGTGATAAAACTAAAGGACAAGGCTCACCATCACTTCCTTAGTTCATCTCTACTTAACATAAACTGAAAATAAAATTCAAGAACAACATTTAGCTTAGATAGTAGGACGAGGGAATGCCTACATTCCTAACTACTTAAACTGAATTAAATCATTCCTAAACAACACAATTTGAAGAAAACATGTAGATAAATCTTATCAGTCAGAGAAGGGTATTGATATACAGTAAATCCTAACTCTATGCTTGCTGTTCTTTATCAGAGAAGATGGACAGAGAAAAAACAGAAATAAAATAATGATTTACAATAAGAAAAACATCACCGTTGACATAGACCAGGATCCCATAAATCAGCTTGTATTGATGCTTCAAACCAGTTACAACTTCAAGTTCAATGTTTCAGTTCAGCAATCATCTTCACTTCTCGGCCTAACTTATTTAATCACAAGCAGAGCTTCAAGAGCCCGTGAAAACTATTTACAAGTAGAAGTTTCGAGCACAAGTATATTTCAAAGTTCTGCAACCAACATTGTTTCATCTCCTATAGAAGTATTTATAGAATATATGAGGAGGTGGGATGGGATAAAAGATCTCCCATGGTTCAATTAATACATATTTAATACTTCTCGGCCTTTGAGGGGCTCGATGGAGAATTTTATAGATATGTCCTCTGTATTAAATGTTTAACATTAAGAATTAAGCTCGGTGGGAGCTTTTGTTGACTTTAGGCTCTGTGTCATGTTGTAATAACTCTGCTGATATTTTTTTGCATTAAGTTCCTTCTGCTGAATTAACTATTTGGTTGTGTAGAGGCAAATATCTTCTTTTCTGATCATAACTTGGCCTCTGTTGAATTCTTTGAGGCTACAGATGGAAATTTGGTAGCTGAGAGGAATCAATTAGCCTCTTATGTGGCAGTGGAGGCCTTTCTGTCTGACAAATATTTATGATTTGTCTTTAACTATGTTTAATTTAATGGATTAGGCTTTTGATTTCGATATTAAATGTAATCCATCCAAACTATGTAAATCAGCTTCAATTCTTCATTTATGGCTTGATTTAATCTCCAATATTGATACTCTTTTGTTTTAATTCTCTGTGTCTTGTTGATGTGCAGGTATGACATGGGCTCATATGGCATCGATGCTCATGATACACTGATGAAACGTGATGGTGAAACCTTGCTCAATGATTTCTCTTTGATAAGTGAAAGCCTAGAGGATATTCATCCTCGACTTTCGTTTTCTTTAATATAATGGAAAAACCATTAAAACCTGCAAAATACAAAAAGAGTTATATAATCCTGCATTTATTGGGTAAGAATTCTTAGGAGGTTCAGTTTAGGAGCGTGGTCATTGGATGATGGCATCCAATGGCAGAGATTTCGTTTTGAGGTGAAAAGGAGGCGATTTGGAAGGAGCAGTGGTGAAAATTAAGTCAGAACCGTTGATCTTGCGGAGATCAACAGTCGGGAGTAATAATAATATCATAAAGCGAAAGGGTCACTTTATAATAGGATAAGCAGAAAATGTGAAGAAATACAAAGGAAAAGGGAGAAAATCCCTTGGCAGAAGAAATCTGCATTAAAACGGAAATTGGGGTTTCGGGATGATCATGGGCTGTCGGATGAGATCAGGCCACGAGATCAGCGGCGAATATTGCACATTGAAAACCCTTTGGAAAAGGAGGAGGGCGATGGTGTATGGTCAGATTAGATCTAAGCCGTTGATCTGCAGAGATCCACAGCAGGGAGCGCGCGCGATACAATATAATAGAAAATGAGGAAAGTGGTTTCGAGAGGGAAAACCACGAGTTGCGCGTGGCCAAAAGAGGAAAAGGTGGTTTTCACTTTTCGAACACGATATGCGTTCCTGCCCGACACGTGGCATTTGAATACCACCCATTTCGCGCAGCCTTTCAGAAATTAACATTCGCGCTTGAAGTTATGCGAAAACGCGCGTTGACCGTGGGATCTGAGGTCTCAGATCTGATGGTGGAGAGCGAGCACGATAATGGATAAATGCGCGGGTCATAATGGGCAGGGTGGTTTTATTATGGACCGTCCGATTAAGGGATCGACAACGGAGATTAGATTTAAAGGGAGGCAAAACCCACAGGGGTCGGGCATGTTGAGGTTAATATGAGCCGTTGGATGTATAGGATCAACTGTCAGGATTCGATCTGGGGTATAAATAAATAAAAAAAGAGGCGGAGGAAGGATTAACATGGGCTGTTTATCTACAGAGATCAACGGCCGAGATTTGGACAAAAAACATAATGAAGCGGGGGTGTATGTTTTTAACCAAGGTCAGAAGATGCAATCTAGACCGTCCGATCTGTACACGTGGACAGCCCAGATGCAATCGGAGCTTCGCGATCGGAGGAGGCAATGGATAGAGGAGCGCCGATGCGATTGAATTTGGACCGTCGATCTGCAGATCAGATCAATGGTGGAGGATGAATCAGAGGGGTTCAAGGCGGATAAAAATGCTTATGATCGGAGCAAATAAGGGCCATTGGATCGAAGATATGGTGGATAGATCAACGGTGGAGGATCCATCGGGGGTAGTCAATCGGAAGGGGGAATAAAAGGCGCCCGATAAAACTTGCGATGCGACATTGCCCGATCCGTCTGATCACTTCATATTGACGATGGAAATTATCTCAAGTGTTTAACCGGCGGAAACCCTTTAAAACATATGAAAACCAAAAATTAATGAAATACAAAGTTTTCGGCTTCGAGGGTGGGTTATATAAAAGGCTTGGCGCCCGACTGCGGGGTCGTTGGTTCATATGAAAAGTAATAGGCCCGGGGCTTATATTTATAAGGGCCAATCGAAATCGGAATGAGGGCGTGAGCTTTTCAATATACCCATTTAATAGATCTCTGATGCGAGATTATGTTTACCGTTGATCGGTTCATAAGATCAACGATTGTTCTCATATAATAACATGAACCGGCGGGTTTTAGACCAAACTTAGGAAAAAGTGGGTTTTATGATTTTCAAAGGAAAAATTCATAGGAGATGGGTTTATTTACAAAGTTTAGGACCTGATTTCGGGTCCAAGGGTTATATGAAGCGACAAAAAGGCTCGGGGCTTATAACTAGAGGCTAATCGCATTGGAAGTCTTATAAAGGCCAAAAGACTTGCGTTCATCATTTTTTGCCGATGCGATAAGCACCGAAAGAGTTTATCACTTGGTTCTAGTGCCAGGGCACATGTGGGCAAGTGGTTAAGGTCTTAGCCCAAAGGGGCTTAAGCCTGCAGTTAAAAAACTTATTTTTCATGAAATTTTGACGGATTTCTGATGGATTTGGGGGTTTCGGCAAAGTTTAAAAATGAGTTTTAAACTTTGTAAAGAGGACTTTATGAAGGGGAAAAAGGGAAAAATGGAAAATAGAGAAATTCCATGGGGAATAAAAGGGGTAAAAATGAAGGTTAGTTTGAAGTGAAAGGAAGGGGAAAATGGTGTTTTGCAACAGTCGTTTCTCTATGAAATCGGCAAAATTTCAGAGTTTACAATGAAAACAGTAGTGAAGATTAAACAAAGGGTATGATGTCTTCATGATTCTTCAAAAGATAACTTTTTTAGCAATAAAACATGTTTCTTGAAGGATCCAAAAATTATTTAGCCACCTTTTGATATAACAAATTTTATAGGTGGCTAACAGGTTCCCTTTGGAGACGTGCCCTCCCACCCCGCTTTAGTAGGCACCTACCTCAAAATCATCAGTTTTAAATAGCAGCATTTGGATTGGGTTATTTTGAGACATTCCTTCCCACCCTATAATATTTAGGCACCTGCTAATTCATCAACATTCAGCATCACGGTTATGGGTTAACCACACAAAATCATTCTCATTAAATTTCATTTGTTAGGTTGCACACTGTTAGTATCACAGTTGGTCACAAGAATCATAGGGTATCTCTATCCTCAAATCTTCATTTTTCATAGTTTTGGGTCATCCAAAAACCCACACTCATCGAAGTCCATTTTCTAGGCCGCACACTTTTAGCATCAAAATTGGCCACAAGCATTACAGGGTATCTATGTCCTCGAATCTTCATTTTTCATGGTTATGGGTCATCCACAAAACCACACTTCATCGAAGTCCATTTGCTAGGCTGCACACTGTCAATATCATAGTTGGTCACAATAATTACAAGGTATCTCTATCCTTGGATCCTTGTTCATCACGGTTATGGGTTAACCACACAAAACCCTTCTCTTCAATGGATCTTCATATTCAACAAAAGCTTCTCAGGAGGGAACTTCATGCAATGGGGACCATTTCTTCTTAAGGAGGGAGGATTGATCTGAATGGAATGTGGAATCTACCCATGGTATTTAACGATGGTGTTGTAAGCTACATCTACCCATGTAAAAAATACTATAAGTAACAAGTTACATTTTGTAAAAGGACAGATTGTCCACCACAATGTAGCTTCTACAATTATTCTTTGTTTTAATAAAAAAATTATTTGTGGTTTTATTTACTATGTGTTCTCTCCTTTTTTCTTGAATTCTAAATTTGCAGATTTTTCCATATCCATTTCAATTTTTTAGATCTTTGGGGCCTCACCCCAAGATCCAAATCACAACTGGTACATGAATTGTTCCTACACCAATTTATCTTCCACATAGATTTACATAATGTCTCATCAAATTACTTTAGGAAATAAAATATATGGGTTGCAAAAGCTATTTAGAATATAAAATCTATTAACTAAATAATTAAGTCTTTGTATAACCTATTGTAGCTCCTAGATATAGCCTTGAGTTGCAAAAGACTAGTGCCTAGGACATCTTAAAATCAGAGGTTAAATATGGACAGCTGTATAAATGCCTCTGGCAGAATATGGAATAAGAGAACAATGGTTTTGGTGGTCCATGGATGGAGAAGACCTTGGAGTCGATTCATGTGAATTCCCTATACGGTGAGAGGGCTCAAGAGGCTGTGAGGCTCGATGGATTTTGAATGGGCCAAGTATAAAACAATGATAAGGTGCTTTAAAATATGTAGAGGTGTTGAGAGGGAGCTGAGAAGGACCCCACAAGAGACAGAATTAAGAATATTAAGAATCTGTCCCCCGTGAAATAAGAGGAAACAAATCTGAATGAGATATGGACAACAAAAGAGGTTCGTGGAGCACGAATTAAGGAAGTGGACCAAGCTTAATACATGAGCGTTATACGGACACGAATTCATGAATAAAATTGCAAACCACTGGCAGCTACATTACACAAAACCTTCAAAGCAGCATAGCATGAAAGATGATTACACATAAAAAGGAGATTACTAATAACAAAAGGAAACATATACATATTACTCATTGCTCCATCTGAAATCCAAATAACAACTCTGTATCATATTATGTTTAAACAACTCTCCCAAATATGCATCTCAGAGCACAGGGAGAACAATCTTACAAAACTACAACAAATTTCTTCAAAATTACAGAACCTTTCTTTCATCTTAGAACTCACTACATATAGATTTATCCTTGAGGTTTTATGATCGAATATTCTATCATGATTGACCCACTAGCGCTAGTCTCTCCCGAGCTTGAAAATAATCCCAACTTGACCCTAACCTGTGTGCGATGTTCTGAACGTGTCCAATGGTCCAGGTCTTGAACTATTCTTTTGACTGTGGGGTGTCCTTCCAACCTGTGCTTGAATAGCTTGGCCTTCCCCTTAAACAATCACGCCTCCGCCCTGTGATTTCCTTATAGGGACCACTTCTCCATGTTATGTGTGGTCACAAGCTAACATTGGCTCCATCTGGGGAAAATGTGCAGTTATTAGTGCGTTGAGAACCTGCAGACGTGATGCATGTGCTTTATTGGGCAAATGGAATCACAAATTCATACTGTAAGCATGAAGTGAAACTACAATTGAGTTGTACACTGCCAACTATATAAAATAGAAATCACTGTCGCACCTTGAAAATTTTGAATGCTGAAATCTAAACTATGCTGAACTAGAAACTGAAACACACTTGAATGAAAATTGCAAAGCAATATAAAACTAAACTGGAAATATTCTCATATCAATCAGCTTATTTTCACACCTAGATACCCTAATCTACTGGAATTACTACTATTCTAAATGATACAATAATGCCAATGTAACCCGGCAAGCAACTGCTCTAATAATTTTGTTCTTTCACTATTTTCCACCAAACTCAAGAAAAAACCTGTTACTGGTATTTGATAGGAATTCCCAGCTTGGTCTTCTTTGCAAGGGGCTTGATAAACCTGAAAAAAAAAAAAAAAAAAAAATGCTGAAAAGGTATGGTGGATTTTTGATGAATAATTTCTCAATATAGATAGCCACTGCATCAAGATACACCTAACCTATTTCTGGATATCCAGACCCAATCGATCTTACCTCACCTCTTGGTACTACAACTATGTTCTCCATGTCTTCAAGCAACTTGGAACATGTTTGCATTTTATCTGCTGAATTAAGGGATAAAGTTGGAGAATCAAACTGGATCACTTCTTCCTCTATTTTAAAATTCACCTCTCTGTTCAACAGGTTTACCTCCATATTAACCGCAATATTTTGCATTTCTTAAAAGGTCACATTGTCTATTTCTCTTACTTTGAATGCCATCTCTGGATTAAAGGCATATGGGTATTGCAAGACAACTACTCCTGGGGGTGGCCTTATATCAGCAGGCATTAAATGATACATCTTATTTAACCTGGTCGAAAAATATTGTAGTGTCTCCCCAAGTTTCCTTTTTAAATGTCCATACTCTTCTATGATAAGAAACACATTTTCCATGATTACCCATTGACCTAGGAAAACTTGTGCATGAATTGATGAAAAATTCTCATGTTAGTAGCTGGAAGATTCTCAAACCAATTTTTAACTTTACCTTGTACTACAAGAGAATTTTAGGGATGGTCTTCATCATGCAAATCTGACTGGTCCTTAATCTCTTAAGGAAATGTTGCTTGTTGAGGATGTTCTTGTGGATCTAGAAAATTAAGCTCTACTGCCCCTGCTTCTAGATCACCAGACTGCTATTCAATTTTAGTGTTTTCCTCTAGGAAACACTCCAGCTCTTCCCCTTATTTATGGAGGGTAAGCTTGCCTCCCTTTTCTTCAGAATAGGCGAGGAACAGGTTTTCCACATGCAGTCCAAGAACCACCATGGATCATTCTTCTTGGATATTAAAGGGAGTGGGCCCTTTTTCTGTAATGGCTTATTTGAACTGCTCTTTAGGAGGGTAGGGCGGTTTTAAGGGTATAGATGTGGGCTTCTTGTCCTTGGGAGGATCAGCTCCTTGCTTTATGGAAGTGGATGTAGTGGCTTTATGAGGGGTTGATTCTTCTAACATCTTCTTCCCTTTACTAGCAGGACTAGGAGGGGTTTGTTCTCTTGATATTGACTCTCCATTTTGTTCTTTCCCACGAGTTCTCTTTCTAGAGGACCTGAGGTCATACTTCTTGTGGAGTTGAGCCTGCATGAAATCCATGAAATTTCTGCAGTAACTATCAATCTCTTGATCCTCTAGAGGGATTCCTCTTCTTCTTGTTCCCCTTTTAGGATGGGTTCACCCTCCTCATCATCAGAGTAGGTGAGGAATTGATATTCTTGGTTGTATGTGACTTCCTCAACCTGTTGCAACAACTACAGAGGGGGCCTCCGATATTGAGGATTATACCCTCGGTTAGGAATCATTTGGTTGGAAGGAGGAGGGGAATTCTTGGCCTTCGATTCAAGCTTAATCAGCTTATTTGATAGGTTCTGGATCAGCTTGTTCATTTCCTCAAGTCTATACTCCTGTGATTATCTCTCCTAATTAGAAGTAGAAGCCTCCTCCCTGCTCTTTCTTCTAGCTCCATGTTCTATCTTGCCCTTGAACTTACCAGTAGAAGCAAAGTTTGCTTCTACCTCCAACGCATCAGTCTGGATCTGATCCAAAGATGTGGATCTTCTTTCTCTTAAGGTGATCCAAAAATATGGCTCGAAATCTCCTGCGAAAACCACCTTAGCAGCTGCTTGGGGAGGCTTTATTTCAGCAAGGAGGTTATTATGGAGCTTATTGAACCTCTTCATAAATTATATAAAATCCTCATTGTGTCTCTTCTTGAGAGCATTGAACTCTGTGAGGACATATCCATGGTCCCTCTTTTATCCCCATTTTAGTGTGAAGAAATTCTCCATTTCTTCCCAAGTGGTGATTGTGTTATAAAAAAGATTTTTGAACCACTTTTGAGCCTCTCCATCCAAGGATTGGATGAAAAGCCTCAACACCACATCTAGGTGCTCCACATTCATATTCTCAACAAAGGCACAGAAGTTTTCAATATTTTTATGTGCAAAAGTACTATCTTCCCCAGTGAACCGAGGCAAGAGCTTTAGATAATCTTGAGGCATGTCATTCAATACTTTAGGTAAAGCCAATGGAGCATATTTGTTGAGGAGAAGACCAGGTACAACCATGGGGGGCGGTGGTGGTAAGTTTTGGGGATGACTTGGCTATGGTACAATGGGTATACGCTATGTAGAGGTTTGTATATTTATCTGTAATGAACTTGGAGTGTTGTAAATTCTTTGACTTCTTTAGCCTCTGGAGTAGGGTGCAAGGGAGGAAAATAAGTATCAGTAGTGTTACACAGAAATTTGTCACCGTCCCTGCAATTCCCCATCCCGCACATTGGAGGGCTTATTCCGTGACCTATGAGCAGTGACATGATCTGAAAACACTTTCATGGCATTCCCCTAGACATGGAATTTCATTCCTCTGAAGACATCTCCTTGTGAAAAACCCTAAAAATAGCCTTTTCATACTTGGCGCGACTAGCCAGTGTTATACCTGCGCCAATGGGGGAAATATTCCAAAAAGGGAGCGCCAATTGATGCTTTGTCTCAGAGTCGCACTCGCGCCAGGCTTAATAAAGGGTGTTTTTTAAAAATAAATGGCAGAAGATTGACTCCAACCAACTCTTGAACTGGTCTCTAAATTGGGTTGGGACGTTTGGCTCCGGATTTCCATGTAGAGGAAGTAGTTTTCCACGTCTCATGGAAGCTTCCTTGAGGATAGGGCCAATCCCATGATTGTAGGGATCCCAACTCCCCTTCCACCATCTATATAAGCTTGCCATTTCCCTTTACAAGCTAGTCTCCAAGAATCTCCTAGAGCCTTCATAGCCTAAAGAATGCTGCAATAGTCCTCATAGTGTCAAATAAATAGCAAGGAGATTGATGATCGAAGAGAGAGGCTTGTCCCCATTCCTGACAAGCTTTAATGAGACATATTCCGCTAACAACCCACCAAAGGAAGATTTCAGCGTCAGAGCCAGGTTGTATCATTCTTTTTTTCATTAATGATAAGCGACTATTGATTATGGTTCCACTCGTTTTGTTCATTATGATCATGAGTTGTGTCCTCTCTGACAGACGCATAATTGTATAGATTGGATTTTATGCTTTTGTTTGTTATGTTTTTGCATGTGCAGGTGTTCGATCGCGACTAGCGTGAGGATTGTGATCTGCCAGAGCAAAGGAACGGGAGCGCTACCTTCTCTACAAACAACAGCATTGGATTCGAGGTAAGCCTTCTTCACAAGTTGGTTTATTGCAATTAGGGACCTGCACCGTAGCGTGTTACGATTGTTGCTAGACCCATTCTGGGCTAGTAGGGATCATCTCTATCCGCAGAGGGGATTTACCTCCACAACAAATTGGCGACTCTGCTGGGGAGTTAGCTTGTTGTTTGCTTTATAAACTACAGACATAACCTAAAGTTAGCCAGATAGCCTTCGAAATGCTCTTGCTCTGCATTAGCGAAGTAGATCAATGCTGCTTCAGTCAATCTCTGGTCTAGTTTATGAAATGAACACTTGGATTATTGTCTTGTCTTTCGATCGACTCTTGACTTTGCTTGCTTGATTAGCTCTTTTGGCTGGCTCTTTTTGTGAGTTTGGCTTTTGGTTTAAGCTCCAACATCACTGGTCTACTTCTTGGATTGATTTTTTTTTTTTTCCTTAGTAAACTCAGCTGGCGCGCTTTTCAGTGTGATAGTCGCGCCCACTGGCGCATGTTGTCAGTGTATCACTCATGCCAATTCTATTCTGGCGCTAGTTTCAACCTTACAGTCACACCAATACTATAAGGTGCTAGGGTTTACTGTGTTTTGAGCCTTCTGAAACTGATTTGGGTGTTTAGTCTTGTTTTTTCGACTGTTTGAGTGTTCTGGAGCCCTATTTGACTGACTGTGACATTTATCCTTTGGTTGTTTGCCCGTTTCTATCGATTTTACATATTAGCCCTAGGGCATCTAGGTGCTATTGTGCGTCAAGCCTCCCTTGGGAGTTTTTGGTTTCTATCTGTTCAGTCAACTTTGTGATTTCTTCTCTGCATTTTTTTGGTGGTTTTCTATCGTTTCATTGCATTATTTGAGTGATTGGATTCTTCTTCATTCGAATTTCGCTTTGTCTCACTTTGAGCCTAGATTACATGGTTCATTTGAGTCTTGGAGATTCTGCTTGAAGTGGTGAGTCTGGTCTTGGTTGGGAGAAATTCTTTGTTTTTTCATTTTTAGGCTTTGGCGCTTGTTGTCAGTTAGCAACCCGCGCCAATTGGCGCTAGTTGTCAATGATAAAGTCGTGCCAATTTCAGGGTGTGTGAAAATTGAGATTTTTTCCCTAAATCCTTCACCAGTGTGTCTTTCCCTTCCGATATTTTCACTGTATGAGCATAGATTACATTGCTCATTGTTTGAAATGTCTTATTTCCATGATTGTTTGATGTAAAAGGGAATGAATGCCTTGTTTTGATCTCTTGCTTTGGAAGTCCTCTTTGTGTTTGACCTCATATGTCTTGTCGCCTTTTGAGGGATTTCATGACAAAGTGTTTGAAACAACGAGTGCATTCTTAGTGTTCGTTTACATCTATTTTTCATTCGTCCTTCATTAAGGAGATTTGCGTTCTTTTAGTTTTCATCTCATAGTTTGCTTTTCGTCAAAATGCATTAGATCACATTGCATTGAAAAGTTTGTTTTTTTAGATCCATCATTGAACTTAGATTACATTGTTTAATGATTGAAAGCTAAAAAGTCGCTTTGAGTGCATTCTCTTTCATTAAAAGCATGCATTAAGTAGATTCTCATTTCATCGAAAAATGCATTGAGTGAATTCTTATCATTTGAAAAGAAAAAGGAAATTGTGCATAGATTACAAATGCGTAGTTTTCAAAAAAGAGGATTTTGCATAGATTACATTGCATTATTCGCATCGTTGAATGTTTGGAATTACTTTTGGATAGTGAAATTAATCTAGTTTGGAAAATATTTTGGTTGCAGTGTTGTTTTATGTCGCATCATTGTTTGAAGCTCTTCCCTTAACTAGATAGCATTCATCGAATTGAAAAGTTTTCTTTTCTCATATAGCTGCATATAGGAGATTGTCAAATGACATATGGTAGGGCCTTGAAACTGAAATATAATTGAAGATCAACATTAAAATTTATTCAATTTACACTAAGGTAGCATTGAAACATTAACGAAATATTTAGAGGTATAGGCTAGAGACGTGTTCTGGCATCGTTAAACCTAGTAGTTTTCGTTCGCCTCTTGGCTTTAGATAGCACTAGTACGGACTTTTGCTCCCCGTACCATCGCGTATATAAAGGGAGACCCCACTAGGTTTCTATCCTTTATCCATAGGGAGCCGAGTCTGCCGCCCTATACCTGTGATACACCGGACACAGCATTCGGGGAGATTGCCTGCACGTACGTTAAGTCCTTGGTTGAATTCTCTTTCATTTTGAAACCAAGGTGTATATTGCAGTTCACGGTTATTTGGTACACCCTTTGCCTAGCATTTCTAAGCAGTAATTTTGATCTTATCTGACTCCTTAAATTTGAAAAGATCACCAAGTGCTTGTCCTTTCACGCTTGTTTCCAATCTGAAAGCGATAGAGTCATTGTAGCTGCCTTTTGCTCGACACTTCAAAATATGAAATGCAGAGTTTTGTTTCAATGTTTTAAAATTAATCGCCCACAAAATATTCTGTTAAAGTTAGTTTCCTTAGGGTGTTGTTCTCCAGATCTTCATTTCTGATGGCAACTTTTCCAGAGTTCACCAACCAAGGAATCCCCTCTGATGGGAATCCTGGTCCTTTTCCTCCTTTTGGAAATGTTGGTGCTCCTTATATGGCAACGTTGTCCCTTCCTAGGTTAACCGTTGGGTTGCCTGTTTGGT
This sequence comes from Pinus albicaulis, assembly GCA_034641835.2. Classification (NCBI taxonomy): domain Eukaryota; kingdom Viridiplantae; phylum Streptophyta; class Pinopsida; order Pinales; family Pinaceae; genus Pinus; species Pinus albicaulis. The sequence goes on along the minus strand of CM076578.1, from coordinate 1,298,966,820 downwards.
TGTTTTCAACCTCTGTGGTCCCAAATGTCTCGGCTACTGTTCAATCAGTTCCTCTGCTTGAGCAACGTCATGTTGATTCCAAGGTGTAACTCTCCCCTTCTTCGCCTGTTTCTGCGTCCTCCTCTTCTAATTCGCCTGGTGAAAGTCTGGATTCGAGTAACTAGGTGGCTAAGAACAAGAAGTCTGATAAGAGAGAGGTTAAAGCTGCAGCTACTGCTTCCGAAGCACCTCCTCTTGATAAACCTTCCAACCCTCTGTGGAAAGTCAAGTTCCGTTGCATGTTGTGTCAGGGAAACCATCTTCTTCGAGATTGCCCTGGAATTCCCAAGGTGCTTGAAGCATGGTCCAACGGTCGCCCGCCATTTCCTTTGGCTCCCGAGAGTCAGGTTTGGGGCACATCTTCAACTGGTGTTGGTAAGGCTCCTAAGAAGCAGGGTAAGATTACCAATCCCTGTAAGTTGTGTGAAGGGCACCATGCCATTCACCTTTGTCCTTATATGGATGAAGCCAAGCGAGTGTTGGACAACCCGACTGTTTCTACACCATGCCTTCCCACTGGTTACAAACAGCTTTCTTTGAGTCTTCCACCTGCTGATGCCACGATTGGTCAAGAGTCATCCTTGGTCGATCCCGCTCCCCCAGAAATTCAAATTCAAGAATTCGTTCCTGACCAACCATTGGTCGTGGGATCGGTTGAGCTGGCCTCGTCTGCGGTGCACCAAGTCTTTTCTGTTGAGAGTGGACCTCACATCCCTTAGTTTCTTCTTGTTTCTTTATATTCTTCAAACTTGGAGAAGGATTCTCCTGTCCCTATACCTCAAGAAGCGGCTCCTCCACCTCCCGTGATAGAGGTCCCAGAGGATACTCCTCCCGCCTTTGAGATGGAGGTTGTGGAGGATGCTCCTTCTTCTTCCATAACATCAGGGGAAGACCATCTCAGTTCGATGGTAGCCCCTCCGAGTAGTTTAGTCGCTTCCTTCGATTGGAATCAATTTGCAGGATACCGCCTTCCGTCTTATGTGCCCTTTGAGATAACGGTACAGGCCTTTGGTCTGGTTGTACCCAGCACCATTATAGATGAAGGTGCATCTGTTAGTGTTCTATCCTCAACTACCTGGCAAGCTTTTGGTTCACCGCCGCTTGCGCCTATTACGCAGAATCTTTTGACATTCAACAGAAGAACGAGTTAACCGCTAGGGATCCTTCCAAGGTTACCTGTTACCTTGGGAGGTTAAACCGTCCATATGGACGTGATGGTTGTTCCAAGCCCCTTGGATTTCAATCTACTCTTGGGGCGCGATTACACCTATGCCATGGGAGCGCTTGTCTCCTCCCTTTTTCGTGTGGTCTGTTTTCCACATGAAGGACGGATTGTGACCATTGATCAGCTTTCGTTCTTTGGTCCTGATGTGGCAACTGGCCCGCCATCATCCCTTCCTGGTTTTTATCCACCCGTTGTATCCACCCCACCGCAGGTCAACTATGTGGCTACCTACCCCATGTCTGTACCCAGTGATAGTGCCATTGTGCATCAGGTGCTGGAGGCATTGGGTCCTGACTTCCAGGATGTTTTCCTTCCGTCGGGAGTGGAACTCTTGGAAGCGATGACTTCTTGTTCATTATGATGAGGTCATTCGGAGCAGAGTTCCTTGTCTTGTGTCAAGCTCCTTAAAAAATGAAACAATTTTGTCGGAGCACAGTTGGTTTTCTTGTGTCAAGCTCCTTAAAAAATGAAACAAGATGGTCGGAGCACAGTTCGTTTTCTTGTGTCAAGCTCCTTAAAAAATGAAACAAGGTCCTCGGAGCATGGTTCTTTTCTTGTGTCAAGCTCCTTAAAAAATGAAACAAGGTTGTCGGAGCATAGTTCCTTGTCTTGTGTCAAGCTCCTTAAAAAATGAAACAAGGTCGTCGAAGCATGGTTCTTGACTTGTGTCAAGCTCCTTAAAAAATGAAACAAGGTTGTCAGAGCAGAGTTCCTTGTCTTGTGCCAAGCTCCTTAAACCATGAAACAAGGTGTCCTGAGGATAGTTATTTTAATGTGTCAACCTCTTTAAAATAATGAAACACGTTCTTGTTCAATTCGAGTCTTTGATCAGATCTCGTAAAATCCCAGTCGAGTCTTTCTTAGATCTCATAACTTGAACCTTCACTCCCTCCATCTGTTTACTCAGGTGCATGGACTGAAGCTTGGGGGGAACGTACCTCGAATTGAGTCACCATGCTGGGGGCATTCTTACTATTTCAAGAATAGTTTGTTTCCATTTCAAGCTTGTGTAAAAATGAAACCAGTTTCAAGCATAGTTTATCTTTGTTTCAAGCTTGTGTAAAAATGAAACCAACTTCAAGCAAAGTTTCTTGATTTCAAGCTTGTGAAAAAATGAAACCTTTCCCATTTTACCTCTCGTGATTTCCATTTTATTAGCCTTTTTTCCAGATGAGCCTTGGTTTTCTCATTCCATCGTCACTATCTGCTTGGCCGATCATATGCCTTCACTTGGTTGTTTTACCCGTTCCTAAGGAACCGCTGCGGTGAGTGGTCTTGTTAGCCAACCTCTTGACCTTTAATTGTTCTGAGCAGTTCCACCATTACCGGAACTAGTTGCTACCCTTAATACCACTCGTTCTTCCAGGAGGAGTCACCTTTCAGCTCTTTTCTGACTCTCTAAACATGAAAATATTTATGAGTCCCTTGTCGTTTCGATCTCGTTAAAGTGGTTACGAAACAACATCTACCCAGTATACGTTTACCCCTTTTTCGGGCTGGGATAGATTATTTACGAAAAAGGAATACCCTAGCCTATCGCGACTAGGAGGTTTCCTCAGACATAGTTTTCTACCTTTTCAGATCTGGGGAACTATCTACGAAAAGGGACCGTTGGAGTTTACTTTTATGTTGTCTTTTCAAACTCTCTAAACATGAAAAGACGCTGAGTTCTTCCTTTGTCAGACTCGTTAAATCCTGATGACATCAGATTCAGTCGTAATGACGATATTCAAGTTTCTCCTTCCTAGGGCTCGTTAAATGTACTAGGTTGGATTCGTCCGAAGGACGAACTTATATGACAAGCATATGGTATTCTCTTCAAGCTTGTGTAAAAATAAAGAGGTACTCGCCAGAAATGGTGGGGGAAAAAATGGAACCAACATCATTGTCGTGTCGGCAGTATGTCGCTCTTGAACATGGCACTTGTCTGCATTTTGACCTCTCATTTTCTCTCTGCCTCGTCATCATGAACTTTGATCTTTTGATGTCAAATACTGCCATATCCACTGTCGTGCCGCCAATATGTTCAAGAGAAGTTTACCTCTGCAAGTTTCAACCTTCCTCTGATTCTCATCTGATCCTGATTCAAAAAATACATTATGTTCCTCTGTCTCGTGTCGATGATGTGGGAAACACTATGGCCCACCTTCGATCAAGGTCACTTCCTGTCGACTTCAGCTCATTATCCAGGAAGCTAATCTAGAGACTCCCTTCTGGTGCCTTGGAGCCTGCATGCCTCAATGGCAGGTTCTTCGCGTTCGACGTGAGGTTTTCATCACTGGCCTCCGATCGAGTGATTCTATGGGTGTTTGATGCCAACTCATTGATTCACATGCCTTGAGGACCATTGTCATTATTGGTGGTACCTCTCGCATCTGTTAATATCTTTCATCATTGGCTGGTAATCAGACGATGTTCTCGCATGTTCGACTTCAGCTCACATATTCACATGCTTGAACTTGTACTTTGTTCGGGTTGAGATGGAGCGCAAGACGCTGGATTCTGTCTGTTATAATCCAGGCTGCAATTTTGTGGATTATTATGATTGGTTACATGACTCATTCACTGGATGGCTGCGACCATACCTGAGTCTATTTATCGATCCTCACTGGATTGCTGCGACCATACCTTGGATCTGGATTATTGTATACTCTGTTATGGATGGCTGCACCCATACCACATATATCATGTATTTGAGATATCATTTGTACTTCTCTACGCAGGTTTTTCGATGGCAGTGTTTTCAGTTGGACACGTTCTCGTAAACCACTTCACCCCTCTCTCTCTTTCGGGCCTCATGCTTTAGGGGGCATCTGTTACACAACAATTTGTCACCGTCCTTGCAATTCCCCATCCCGCACATTGGAGGGCTTATTTCGTGACCTGTGAGCAGTGACATGATGTGAAAACACTTTCATGGCATTCCCCTAGACATGGACTTTCATTCCTCTGAAGACATCTCCTTGTGAAAAACCCTAAAAATAGCCTTTTCATCCTTGGCGCGACTAGCCAGTGTTATACCCGCGCCAATGGGGGAAATCTTCCAAAGAGGGCATGCCAATTGGCGCTCTATCTCAGAGTCGCACTCGTGCCAGGCTTAATAAAGGGTGTTTTTTAAAAATAAATGGCGGAAGATTGACTCCAACCAACTCCTGAACTGGTCTCTAAATTGGGTTGGGACGTTTGGCTCCGGATTTCCATGTAGAGGAAGTAGTTTGCCACCTCTCATGGAAGCTTCCTTGAGGATAGGGCCAATCCCATGATTGTAGGGATCCCAACTCCCCTTCCACCATCTATATAAGCTTGCCATTTCCCTTTGCAAGCTAGTCTCCAAGAATCTCCTAGAGCCTTCATAGCCTAAAGAATGTTGCAATAGTCCTCATAGTGTCAAATCAATCGCAAGGAGATTGATGATCGAAGAGAGAGGCTTGTCCCCATTCCTCACAAGCTTTACTGAGACGTATTCCACTGATGACCCGCCAAAGGAATATTTCAGCGTCAGAGCCAGGTTGTATCATCCTTTGTTTCATTAATGATAAGCGACTATTGGTTATGGTTCCACTCATTTTTTCATTATGATCATGAGTTGTGTCCTCTCTGACTGACGCATAATTGTATAGATAGGATTTTATGCTTGTGTTTGTTATGTTTTTGCATGTGCAGGTGTTCGATCGCGACGAGCGTGAGGATTGTGATCTGCTAGAGCAAAGGAACGGGAGTGCTACCTTCTCTACAAACAACAGCGTTGGATTCGAGGTAAGCCTTTTTCGCAAGTTTGTTTATGGAAATTAGGGACCTGCACCATAGCATGTTACGATTGTTGCTAGACCCGTTCTGGGCTAGTAGGGATCGCCTCTGTCCGCAAAGGGGATTTACCTCCACAACAAGTAGATTCGGCTTTGTATTTTATGTCTGAACTAGCTAAAGCAAAGGTTTCTGGAAGATACTCAAGTACATGAGCTATGGAGCCAGGACCATAGATATAGGCTTTCTGAGAAGAGGAAGGCGAATCTTCTACAGAAAATGAGGGTAGGTCAGCTTGGGTGGGCTTCTTCTCCCTCCAGATTCTCTTAAGTATAATATTTTTAGGATCATATACAGAATGGGTTCTCTACTGAGAAGTATTTGATCGGGTATTAGACCTAGTGTAAGCCAGGATTGCACTTGATTTGAACTTTGATAATAGTGGAGTCGCCAAGGTGAGGGCTATGCAACTCTCAACCCTTCGTGCTAACCTGATTGAAGGGTGAAGATAATTTCGTATCCCAGGGAAAGGTTTTCTAATTCGTTCCTCGGTAATGACACCAAAAATATGTTGTAGCTCCTAGAGACAACCTTGAGTTGCAAAATACCAGCGCCTAGGACATCTTAAAATTAGCGGTTAAATATGGAAAATTGTATAAATGCCTTTGACAGAATATGGAATAAGAGAACAATGGTTTTGGTGGTTCATGGATGGAGAAGACCTTGGAGTCGATTCATGTGAATTCCCTATACGGTGAGAGGGCTCAAGAAGCTGTGAGGCTCAATGGATTTTAAATGGGTCAAGTATAAAACAATGAACAGAAGATTTAAAATATGCAAAGGAATTGAGAGGGAGTTGAAAAGGACCCCACAAGAGACGGGCTTAAGAAGATTAATAATTTGTCCCCCGTGAAAACAATAGAGGTTCGTGGAGTGCGAATTAAGGGAGTGAAACAAGCTTAATACATGAGCATTAACACATGAGTGTTATACAAACACAAATTCATGAATAAAATTGCAGACCACCAATAGCTACATTACACGAAACCTTCAAATAAGCATAGCATGAAAGATAATTACACATAAAAAGGATATTACTAATAACAGAATGAAACATATACATACTACTCATTGCTCCATCTGGAATCCAAATAACAGCTCTGTATCATATTAAGTTTAAAAATCTCTCCAAAATATGTCTCAGAGCACAGGGAGCACAATCATACAAAACTACAATAAATTTCTTCAAAATTCCAGAACCTTTGTTTCATATTAGAACTCACTACATATAGAGTTCTCCTTGAGGATTTACGATCAAATATTATGTCATGATTGACCCACATAGGTGAAAACAAAATTATCCTAAAAAAATATCAGAGCCTGCACCAAGCAATCACTCCTGCAACAGAAATATAAAAATCGAATTGGGTAAAATCAGGATTTTACCAGCAAAACATCACTATCTAATAGTAAAAAGAAAAAAAACAATTGGCGAGGGAGGCCAAATTCCATAATCTTCAAAGGAGTGGCGAGAAGTGGCTGTGAACAGGTGAGCGGTCTGGCCTTCATCATATGATACCACCTACTATTTGAAAATCTCCACTCTCTAATTCTCATGATTTTCACTTCCCATTGTGGAATAGCCAGTTATGTTGTGCGTGCTGAACGCTTTAGTGGACGTTATCCTGAGAAAAATAAATAAACCATACTGCATGTTCCGCCCAAAATCCCATGTTGTGTTTTAAATTCTAAACCGGAACCGGATTTTGGAGGGGGCATGAATGGTTTGTGGTATTGGCTGGGGGGGTGTGAAATTGCTACAAGATTCCATGTAGTACTGGAAGCGGTATTAGAAATCAATCATTTCAAACCCTTCCCCCCCCAGCATTAACCTTAGGAAGGTGGAGGGGGCACGAAAAATATTATGAGTCATCGAATGCATTGACGTGGAGCGGAGCTGAAGGCAGGACGGTGGAAGCAGAAATGGATTTAGCGGGACTCATTACACTAAAATGGACAAAAGAAAGGCCCCAGGAGGTCTATTGATGACGTGGCGAGGCAGTGGGACCCACGCCTGCAAATCGCAGATCGTAAGTTTTACATGGGCACAACGGGAGGTAAAGGTTAAATCTTGCGGGGAGTGATATGTGATGGGCGGGACTGACGTGGCAGATGGAGGTGGGACTGCACCCATAGATCGCATGCTACAAAGTTTATATGGGAGCAAGTATATATTAAACATTAAAATCTGCGAAGTGCGATGTGCAGGGAAGGTGACGTGGCAAATGGAGGGGGGTCGCCCGCATATCGCAAATTGAAAGGTTTATGTGATAGGGTGGGGGGTAAATGGTAAGATTTGCGAAGTGTGCTGTGTAGGCACTTAAACATCAGGAAGCATGAAAAGGAGAAAAGGTAAGGGAAAGGCGGAAACAAAGGTTTGAATGTGATTTGGTAATGCGGTAATGTTGGGTGGGTCCCACCAATTCCCATCGGGGGAAATATAAGTTTCGGCTAAGTCTTAAGAGGTAAAGGTTAAAACTTGTGGGGAGAAATGTGCGATTTAATCTCCCCCATCCATCTCTCTACTTCAATTATGCACTTTGATCCTGACCACCTATTTTCCCCTTTGCGCCTCCTCCAAAACCCTTAAGTTATTTTAAGGAAAATACGCCATTTTCTCTGCTTTCGCTGATTTAAAAGTAAAGGGTGTGGGCTCCAACTATCTCCATGTCATGTCCTTTATCGAAACCTGAAACCACTTGTGGGGGCACTTAAGATTTTTTCTGAAATTTGAATAGGGTGCTCACGCAGTTAATGTCAACTATCGATTTGTATATGAGCGGATTTAACGAGACTACTTGCGGGGGAACTTCTTGGTATAAATCTCGGGAAGTTTGTGCTCTCGGGTTGCCGTTGGATATGGGCACAATGAATACGATCTTTAGCTATACTCAAACTTGGAAGAATGATAATCTTGTTTATTTTTAACTTCTAGACATCTAGCATTAAAATATATTCTGTAGCGCTAGTCTCTCCTAAGCTTGCGAATAGGCCCGACCCAACCCTGACCTGTGTGTAATGTTCTAAACGTGTCCATTGTTCTAGCTCTTAAACTGTTCTTTGTGGGGTGTCCTTCTGGCCCATACTTGAATAGCTTGGCCTTCCCCTTAAACATTCATGCCTCTTCCCTGTGATTTCCTTATATGGACCACTTCTCCATGTTACATGCGGTCACAGGCCAACATAACCTTTAATAGTAAAAACATAAAGATAGTGCAAGAATGAGTATAAATGCAGGAATAAATGGGTTCCAATTTTAAAATAGAGGTTCATGTGGTGAGTTCAGAGTAGGATAGGGGTTAAAAAATAGAGCAATTCTACCAACCGACATCCTCCCATCCCTATCTTGTTGTGTGTCCTCACACAACCTTACCTTCTGCAAAAAAGCAAACATGGAGACATATCTTCAGTGTTGAATCTGGATATTGATCCTTGCCTTCAGTGTCTTTAGATTTTTTCATCGAGCCTTTTTAAATCTTTTGACTACTTTCCTAAGGTGCCCATAGCATTTTGATGCTCGAAATTTCCATACTCTCACTTGCCATTTCTATTCTTGCACTTTCCTTGTCACCTCAATATTCCTTTGTTGCAGCACTACTCCTTGTTCTGTCATAGCTTGATTCATTACCTCCAGTCCATAAATACACTACTTTAGTTCCTCGACTTGGCGGTTCAGGTAGAGAGTAGGGTTTTCTTTATCCAATTCCTCCTATGTCGGAGTCTTCTCAGCAATTGACTCAAAACAAGTCCCTGTGTCATCAAGGTCGATATCACCTCGGCCATCAACATCTTGCATTTCCTCGTCAGAAAGGGTTTCAGCACCCTATGTTCCATCATCCTTTTGACCCACCATCAAGTCCTTTCCTGCACTTGCACCAGGTGTCTCCACAGTTTTTCTTTTCTTCATTTTCCCACATAAGACTGACAAGGGGGTAACATATTCTTCTTCTATGTAATGTGCACTAACCATTATATGATCCACAACATCCACAAGGAGTGAAAGGTTGTCCGTAATCGGTGAACTAGGCTGGGAGTCATTAAAGTTTATTGGTGAGGTTGAATGAATGTGGACTTCCTTCAAGGAAGCAGTCCTCTTGACCAAGCTTCAAGTTCTTATTTTTGAAAGGGTCAGAGTTTCAATGATGGGCCCTTTTCTCTTCTACCTGCACCAGATTTTTAGACAGGGTTTCTTTCTTTTTAGTTTTACTAGTCTGCGGGGTTAGGGTTTCAGACTTTTCTTTCCTACTTTCACTCTTATTCCTCAATGACTCCATTGCACTTCTTCCATGAAATACCTTTAAGAACCCTTCCCAGGTCATGTTCATCTCTTCCAACTCCTTTCTTACTAGAATCGAAATCAACCCATAATGACATAATTTAAATGAAACTTGGCTATCCTTACTCTTCTAAATGCCCTTAGACATTTTTTCTAAAATTCTTAACAGGAAGTAAGGAAATTTTATGAGCTTTCTTGATTCAAAGTGTAACAATAGTCGGATGTGGTATAGGAAGGTTAGCGAGTATCAGACTTCATAAGTGAGGAATTTTTGAAATATATACAATAAGTGCCTCCATTTTTCGATCATGGCGTTGCGCTGCAATACCTTCTTCCAGTCCACCTTATGCTTCCTATCAATCACAAACCTATGTCGAGACTTCTTCTCAAGATTCTCTTTCTTAAACCACTGCTCCCATGTGGCTACCAGTCCAGTAGCTTATGAAAACTGCTATGTGACTGCAAACTCCAATGAGCCCACCTTTTCTTTGCCCCCATTGAAGGACCAGGTGAATTCTAATGTAATGGATGAGTCAAACCCATCGAACTTAAGAAGGAACGGGAGGAATATTTATTCCTGCAATAGAGGCAAATTATTCTTGTACTCGGCTAACTGTTCAACTTCCTTGACAAACCACAATTCGATTCGAATAGGTGCCATACCTCGTTCGAATTCACTCGATTTTCTTACCAAAACTCAAAAGGATCACACAAAAAATAATTTAGGAGCTCTTTCCAAAATATTTTTTCAATTTTTCTAAATAACTGATCATTGATATATCGGCTATCCTCCTAATGGTCACATTCATCATGAAAAATCACAGCCTTGGAAAGGATGTGATACAGTCTGTTCGACGTACATGCATTCATGATCATTGGTGAATGGCAGTGGTCATGGTGGTAATTCATGACAAAAGAAATGTGAGGTATGGTGTATGATCAGATCATTATTAATAGGTGAGAAGGATTCAAAAGGTAAACATTGGATTACGGGAAAATTCTCACACATCCCTCAATAAAATCATGATTTCATATAAGGTACACATAAAACTTAAAAAATATAATATCTTATACTAAATGCTCTTGTACTTTAAAAGATTATTTCCTACTTTAGTAATGATGAAAGCAAGTTCTAATCACAGTAGCGAAATAAAACCATCGAATGCCATAATTTGAAGTGGTGTAGTCATCTATTCCTGGAAAATTTTTTATAACAAATGAAAGTAGGCTTCTACGCATTCATGCATGCACCATACATTCCTGCACCAGAACATGTTTTTCTGCACTCGGGAGCGCTCAACAGTGTGTATTCCTGCACTGAACACAGATTCTTCCACCAGGGACATTGTGGCATAATCTGAATATATATATATATATATATATATATATATATATATATATATATATATATATATGTTATGATAAAATGAAATTTATAGGCTGGATCCTGAAAGATTTGTTGAATTCCAAATGAGGTTTTATTCATAAGTTCTTGGTGAGACAGTTTCCACTGGAAGAAAGGGGTGGTAAATCATGGGATAAAAAGAAGAAAAATAGAGGGAGCTTTATGAAAAAGGGAATAGAAGAAGGGAAAAATTTCACCTCAAAAATCTCCCTGAATAGTGTTGAGTTAAAAATAAATGTAGCGGGAATTGATCGTTGCTTATATAAAAATTTCCGTGTCAACTGTCCCAAACTTGGATAAGGGCTCGGTTCCTGCACTTAAACCTGATTCTTCTTGGTGATAGTTAGCACATATAAATATCAAGCAACATTCCCATTTTATTCAAAATTTGATCCTCCTGCCAACATGCTGGTTTTCAGGTTGATCCTTCTGGAATTATGTGAGTAAATTGATTTTCACAATCACACGGAAAATACTTTTTTTATTTTGTTTTTAATTTTTGTTATCATTTTTTTATATATTTTTTTGATATACTTTTTGATCAATTTTTTTTTTTGGAAAAGAAAGAATCAAATTTGGAGTAGGCTGGCACAACCACCTACCATATTTACTTCTGCTTGTTGTTGTACTTGCTACATGAAATCTTCCTTTGTGAGGGGCTGAAAATATACTTTAAGTCTATGCAAATTCACAAGGAATACCAAATCTTGCCCATAAATGTTTTTGATTTCTACCGCTCCATTCTCAAAATATTTAACCACTTCATAAGGTCCCATCTAGAGTGTGTGGAATTTAACTTTGAAATGTTTAAATCTGCAATCAAAGAAGTACCCAATCACCTGGTTGGAGTTTCTTCTGTTTGATAGAATTTTCATGCCAACTATTTCGTTGTTGTTGAACTAACACATTTTGTTGAACAACATCCCTTCTAAACTCATCTAACTCATTTAACTGTAATAGGCACTGTTTTTTTTCTTTCGAGAGGTCTAACCCCAATTGAACTGCAGTTCTAAAGGTTTTAATCTAGAATTCTATCGAAAAAAGGACTTGTTTCTCATATACCAAATCATATGGTGTGTGTCACGTGTTGTTCCTCCAAGTGGTTCGATATGCCCATAAAGCTTCCAGAAACCTGCTGGCCCAATCCTTCCTATGCATGTTCACTATTTTAGTGAGGATGGACTCGATCACCTTGTTTGTGGATTCCACCTGGCCATTTGCTTGCGGGTGATACGGTGTAGACTTTTTGTGCCTAATTTTGTATCGATCCATCACACCTTGTATCATATTAGAAATAAAATGTGGTCCATTGTCAAAAACAATCTCTCTAGGCACACCAAATCTAGTAAAGATCTCAGTAAATGAAAAATCAACAACTTTTTCAGTAGCAAAAGAAACAACTTTAGCTTCTGCCCATTTTTTAATGAAATATGTGCAAACCAAGGTATGATTTTTATTTAAAGATGTTGGATTTATAGGTCCGACAAAATCAATAACCCATTTCTCAAAGGGATCAATCATAATCTAATAACATAAAGAAATTTCATTAGCTTAACCCGGTTGGCCCATTCGCTAACATTTATCACATCACTTGACATATTGTTTGGCATCCTTAAACAAGGAAGGCCAAAAATAGCCAACTTGTAGAATCTTGTATGTAACACATGGCCTCCGCAAGGTTGATCATGAGAAGATTTAAATATTTCAAACACTTCTTCCTCTCAGCTTACACATCAGTGGATAATAGATCTGGTCCATTGTAAAAGAGGTCTCCTTGGACCCAGGAATATGCAACGCTTTTCTGTATGAATTCTGCTTCTCACGAGCAAATAAGTGAGGTGGTGTTTTTCTAGTGACTAAATAGTTTATTATGTCAGCAAACCATGCGGATTTTGTTGACACAACAAAAAGATGTTCGTTAGGTAAATCATCATCAATAAGAATTACTTCACCAAGATTATTTAATCTAGAAAATTAATCGGCTACAACATTATATTTTCCCAGTCTATCAACAATAGTAACATTAAATTCCTGTAATGGAAGTAACCACCACGTCACTCTACCGCTTGTCAATGGTTTATTCATCAATTATTTTATTGTAGAATGATCAGTATGCACAAAGAATTCATATCCTATAATGTAGTGTCTAAATTTATTAATAGCCAAAATCCCTTTCTCATTCACTGTATAATTTGATTTGGCGGATGACAAGTTTTTATTGATGAAGTAAATAGCATAGGATTGTTTGTTTTCTTCTTGTCCTAGAGTTGCACCAATGGCAGTATCTGAGGCATCGAAGGAAATATGGAAGGGAAGGCACCAGTTAGGTCCTCTCAAAACTGGTTCCTGTACTAATTTTTCCTTTAATGTCTCAAAATACTATTGGCAAGTTGTAGACCAAGAAAACTCACTATCCTTGGCTAATAATCGAAAGAGGGTGGTATCTATCTTGGAAAAGTTCTCAATGAATCTCCTGTAGTAGCTCGCATTTCCTAGAAATCCTCTCACTTCCCTTTGTTTTTTGGGTGCAGGAAGACACAAAATAACCTCTATCTTATTTGGGTCAACCTAGATACCTTTGTCAGAAATGAGGTGGCCACAACTATTCCTTCTTTGCACATCAATCTACACTCTTGTTTCACTCAAAGCAAGGTGAGTTTCTTGGCAACGAAGAAGCACTTTTTCAAGATTTTTTAGGGCTTCCTAAAATGAATCACCAAATACAAAAAATTCATCCATATAGATTTCTACACACTCAAGGTCAGAAAAATTAGTCAAAACCGGCCTTTGAAAGGTGGTTGGGGAATTACATAGCCCAAAGGGAAGTATTCGGTATGAAAATGTCCCCCATGGGCATGTAAAGGTGGTCTTATCTTGATCCTCGGGTGTGATCTGTATTTGGTTGTAACCGCTAAAGCCGTCTAAAAAGGAAAAGTACTTTTTACCAACAAGGGTATCAAGCACCTGATCGATGAAAGGAAGAGGAAAGTAATCCTTGAGAGTGCATTTATTCAATTCTCTGTAATCGATACAAATGCGTCATCTCCCATATTTATTTAGGAATAATACCAATGGAGATACCCACTGGCTATTGGATATGGGATAGATAAAGTCAGAATGTAAGAGTTTTTGTAATTATTCCTTCACAACTTCTCTTAGAGCTGGGTTCATATGCCTTTGGGGTTTTCGGACAGGTCGGGCTCCCTCCTGAATATAAATATGACGAGTATAGGTTTCAAGAGGGATGCCTTTCATGTCTTTGTATCCCCATGCAAAGGCATCAATATGGTTTTGCAACAAACTCACAAGCTGCTCTTGTTGAGATGAATCCAAGTCTGAGCTAATATGTAAATATTTTCCTAGAATAATTTCAACAAGAGTGGTTTTGGGTTTGAGAGTACAAAGAGGTGTTGCTAAATATTGCGGTAAGGAAGGTTGGGAACATGACTTTCCTGAAAATCCAGACTAAATATTTGACATAGTGATTCAAAGTTTAGCATGGTATCTAGATTATTCAGGAAGTCTTGTATCTCACGCTCCTGATTTGACTCAGTTTGATGATGTATCATAGAAACTGACTGAGTCTCCTCATCACTACCATAATCTAGCCATAAGGTATCTCAAAGCTCTTGGATAGATTTGGAAGGTGGATATAAGGTGAATTTATTCCTAGAATCTCTATGGGAAATGTACATGTCGCCAGAATGACATCCAATATAAGCATTGGTCGTAGAAAGCCATGGTCATCCCAAGATCAAGGGATGTCCTCCCACAGGATTATTTGGCTGAAGCACAATGAATTCTGTAGGATATTCCCAAGAATATATCGAAACAACCACATCATCGAACACTCCCTCTGGCTTGATTTTAGATCTGTCTGCCAATTCAAGCACAATAGGAGTAGGATGAATATAGACCAACCCAAGTTGATCCATGCTTTGCTTGGCCATCACATTAATGGCTTCCCCTAGTTCTATAAACACATTGGAGACAAGGATATCACCTATCTGAACAGAGACAACTGGGTTTTTAGGGTCGGTATATTTTTCCATTTTCACACACCCTGTCATTAACTTTGTTGCTCTTCCAAGAAATTGAATGGTTTGAGGTTCTACTCTTTTCCTTCCTCGCTTCTTGAGGCAAAGTTCCCTGATGATTTTTTTATAGATGGGGATCTCTTTGATAGCTTGGAGAAAATGGAAATTTATAAAAATATTCCTAAGCTCAGATCCAGGCTCGACTAGGGAGCAGGGTCTTTCTTCTCCATAACTAGCCCCTATGGATAGGGAGGTCGGTTTGAAGAATATGGTAAAGGCTCAAAATGTACGGGGATAGGATGAATGGTGACATATTTTCCAGAATGGCTAGGATCTTCCTCACCTTTCTCTTCAATAATCACCATGGGCTACTTTTGTTTTTCTGATGTTACTAGCTTCCCTGATCTCAATTGGAGGTCATTGACTCCAACTGACATGAACTGATAACTGGGTGGAAGAAGCGGTTGGATGGAATGAATCATTTGTACCACTTTGTTGCCAGTATTGGGAGGGTTTTCCATACTGAAAATGATTCCCATGCTTCCAATGTTAAGAGTAATTAGTGTTAGGATAGGAATATGGATGTGTATTATAACCAAAAAAATGTGGGGGAGGTTTAGGAACCATACTTGAACCTACCTTAGGCCAATTTATCCATGCTCCCATAGCATGAAATGACTCAAGTTCATAATTTCCTCCTTCAAATACTACTTTCAACCCAGGTATGGAGGGGCATTTGTTGTGAAACCAGCTCCAAAAATAGAAGAAAAGAGATATCAACGCCTTAGAAATAAGCCACTTCGAGGGGGAAACCTCCAATACATTATATGAATGAAAAATTCTTCGATGATACAAATGAAAAAACCTCCTTTCTATATATAGGAGTCCATGGGGCCACAATGTAACCCTAGCCGACCTAACAATAATAATGTAAGGGCACAATAATAAAAATATGGGGGTTACAGGGGTACAACAATAACAAGAAGGGGGGATACACTAACATAATAAGGGACTACACTATTAATATAGGGACTTAACATACCCCTCTCCTTCAAACAAGTGTTGTCCTCAACGCTTGATTATTTCTTGATGCTTCTGTATAAAATTCTCATCCTCCCATGTGGAATATTCTACAGGAAAGTTCTTCCACTTGCTGAGATACTCTAAAATTGATCGTACTTGTCGAGTTCTTGTTTCTGTGATTTCTTCAGAACTTATTTCGATGTAATGTTGATCTTCATGTTGTTTCATTAGATTATGCACCAAAGTTAGGTTATCCTTTGAGAGTTGGAGAACTTGTTGTTGATCCTCGATGTGATCTTCCACTAATTTATCATCCATATTAGTTATTATTTGATCCTTCAAACCATCCAAATTAGCCTCCATTTCTGCTTTTAAACCATCTATGTCATCTTCAGTTGCTTTTCGTAAGATCGAAATTTGTTGCACTTGGTACCGTAATTTTGATATCTCATACTACAATTCTTCCTCTTCATGCGTCATAGTATAGATTTTTGAGGGCTTAATGGGTATGAAATTATTTTTTGGAGGCATTATAGAACCCAATACTGATAAAAATTCCAAAATATGCCCTTGGAATCACTTCAAACTACTTTTTCAAACAAATGTTATGCAATTTTAAAAACCAAATACACACTTTTTTCTTGCTTTTGAGGAGCTTGATATTGAAATTGAATTATCTCTGTGATTTCAGATCTTCAATATCTGAAAATTGGCCCTACAGTATCTCTCTGAATCCTCTTTTGAATGTCACGGTCTGACCTGATTTGGATTCTTCAAGACAAAGTTATGTCCAATCTCCCACAATGACCTAATTATGGACTGGTTCAGTAGAGAGAACTTATATGACTTGCCACGTGTCATTGTTTGCTCCTTTGGCTCTGACATTCACAGAGGGAAACTACAGTCTGTTTACTTCAAGCCATTTTTACAAAATTCCAATCTGATGCTCAAAGAGAGAGTTATGAAGATTTTCCCACGATCACCTCTTTGAGATGAAATTCAGGAGCCTGAAAAAGACCTAACTTCCACAGATCATATCTTCGAAAATATTTTGAACCAAGCTCTAAAATTTTGTGACGATGTTCCTCAGGATTTCATCTCCGCTCGCTAAAAATTTCAGCTTCTAAATCTTCGTAGAAAAAACTTATAGCAAAAATTATGTGATGACCTGTTTATATTAAATTCAGGAGCATGCAAAAAGCCCTAACTTCCACAAATCATATCTCTGAAAATATTGTGAACCAAGCTCTGAAATTTTTTGAAGATGTTCCTTTGGAATTCTTCTTCGCACTCTAAAGATTTCAGCTTCTGACCCTTCGTAGAAAAAAGGTTATAGCGAAAATTCCATGATGACCTGTTTGGAGCAGCGAAACCCTATAATCCAAAGCTCTGATACCAAATGTTCTGAAAATAACTCCAAAAATAGAAGAAAAGAGATATCAATGCCTTAGAAATAAGCCACTTCGAGGGGGAAACCTCCAATACATTACATGAATGAACACTTCTTCAATGATACAAATGACAAAACCTCCTTTCTATATATAGGAGTTCATGGGGCCACAATGTAATCCTAGTGGGGCCACAATGTAACCCTATCCGACCTAACAATAATAATTTAAGGGCACAATAATAACAATATGGGGGTTACAGGGGTACAACAATAACAATAAGAGGGGATACACTGACATAATAAGGGACTACACTATTAATATAGGGACTTAACAACATTTCTCAGTGACATGGTTCTCTGCGCAAATTACACATTTATTAATGCATTTGACATCATTAGGACATTCTCTTAAAGGATGCTTTTTCCTACACTTTGGACAAAAAATAGACAATGACTCTTGTTCTTCTAAATTTTTTTGTTAAAACTTCAAAGAGTCTATTTTCTTTCTAACAATATTCATTATTTTAATTTTCATATTGTCCATTTTGTTCTCCAAACCAATAATCATAGCATCTGTAGATCCAAATTTGTTATTTTTACTATGGATTCCTTTACTGGATCTAGATTGATTATGTGAGAATTTCCTGCACAGGTCACAAATTTGATCAAAATGTTTTTGAACAATATCCCCTTGTCCTTAAAAATTTAAATTATTTCCAGTATCATCAATAAAGTTTCTAATAGTACTTAGATCAAATTTGTGTTTTGACCATTAGAGGATATACAAAAATCTTTCTCGATAATATTCCAAGGTCTCATCATCACCTTGCACAATGGTGAATATTTCATCCTGCATTTCTCTAGTTTTACAATATTCCTGATATTTCAACAAAAACTCTCTCTTCATTTGCTCCCAGGAAGCTATATTATTTCCTCCTAATCTCATGAATAAGCGTAATGTTTAATCCTTGAGAGTTGCAGGAAACAACTTTAACTTCTGAGCATATGTGTTTTGGCAATATGATGCTAAATTTTGTCCTTGATGGCAACCCACTTGATGAAGATGATGGCAACCTCTTATTAAAGATGTTCTTGATGCTTGATGAGTTTATTAATGATGTAAATCTGATTTTCTACAAGTAGCTCAGAAGTACCAGAGAAGGAAATATCAGTGAGGGCCAAAGCAATGATCAAAAATGTGTGTTTCAAGGCATACGCGGGTTTGTTAAGGAGAAAGCGCATATGCACGCGAATAAGAACATGCCAAGTCGCGTATGGTCTTATGTGCTCCAAAATTAGAATACCAAGGGGCATTACCATGGTATTGACCCACTGTATTGAGCGCTGGATTGTCTATTTGATCCCGTCCAGGAAAACCATCGGAAGTAATGTGGTTTTGACTCATGGTATTGAAAAAGGCTAAATCTATATAAGGAGAAGAATTTCATTTGTGCAAGGGTGTGCAAGTGTCTGGGCTTTAATGAATACTTTACTCTGAAGTATATCTGCATGGTTGAACTCTGCACTCAATTGATAGATCTGAATCTATGATGCATCTATGAATATGATGAAGGTTCAAGATCTCTAGATCTTGAAATGGTGAATCTCTAGGATGATCTGAAAAGAAGTGATGAAGACCTGGCGCAAATCTGTTTAAGAAGTTGAATAAATCTGGGTAAGTTCATAGATCTGGTCTGTTCTGCAAAGTTTATCTTTTATAGATCTATACGCAGGTTCGCTTCATGGAAGGCGCGTGTATACGCGGATCAGTTTCAACAAAGGCGCGTATGACCTGTTAGGGTTTTTCTGAAAAGTTGCACGAATATATACGCGGATCCGTCTAAAGAAAAGCGCGTATGATATCTGAACTGATGATTGCTCAAGGTTGAATGTGTTCCTGCATATTTATTCTGAAGTCTGGGTTATCTCTGATATTCTGGTTACAGTGGTTTCACTGCTCTGTTTGAAGCTTTAGGAAAAGTTTGTTTTTTGATAAGTGAAGGGTTGTGTTGGAGTTGTTTGATCCAGTTTGAAAATTGATGAAACGTGGTCTGCAGTGGATCTGAGGGTTGAAGCCTTCAGTCTGATAGTTGAAGCTTTCTGTCAGTAGAGGCTGGTGCTAATATCAGGGGGTAGTAGCTCCCTTCCAGGTGAGGCTGGTAAACAAGAGCAGGGGGTAGTAGCTCCCTTCCAGGTGAGGCTGGTAAACAAGAGAAGGTTGTAGCCTTCTGCAGGTGGGTTCCTGCGTGCTGGTATAAGTCTGCACCAGTACATTATTGTAAGAAGTTTTCCTTATAATAAATATTGAAGACTGAGACGATGGCAGCGGTGGTTTTCTCCTGAATTGGGTTTCCACCTAAAAATCCTGGTGTTCATGTGTGTTTCCTATGTGTGATGATTATTATGTTCTTTCTACACCTGTTTACTGTTTCCTGAAATATCTGATAAATGAATAATACAATGATCTGAGTTAAGAATTGAATGCATAATTAGATCTCTGTGCATATGCGAGTTCTGTAAAGGATATCCGCATATATACGCTAGTTGTCTTCTGGAAAGTCGCGTATGGGTTTAGAAGTTAGCGTATGGGTTTAGAAAGGAAAGGAAGGAAAGTAAAAAGTTTATTATGCATTAAATACGACTCAACCCCCCCCCCCTTCACAGTATTTTTCCAACAATTGGTATCGGAGCAGGTCCTTCTGAAAAAGCTTAGCCGCTAGAAGGAAGATCAAGCAAGATGAGCAATCATGAGGGAACAACATCTATCAAGCCCCCGCTCTTCAACGGAAGCAATTTAATCTTCTGGAAAATGAGGATGAGATCCTATCTTCAGTCTATGGGAGCTGATGTATGGACCATTGTTGAACAAGGATATCAATATCCAGCTGCTACACCAACAGATCCAACTGAAAGGAAGAATTATGAATCAAATGCAAAAGTCGTCAATGCTATAACAGGAAGTCTAACTGAATCAGAATTTGTCAAAGTCATGCAGCTGAATACAACAAAGGAAATATGGGACAAAATCATTCTAAGTTATGAAGGCGATGCAAAGGTAAAAAGTGAAAAAATCCAAACTCTCAGAATTGAATATGAAAATTTAAAGATGCATAGTGATGAGAGTATTTCCAATTTCTTTTTACGTATTGATGATGTTGTAAATCATATGAGAAATCTGGGTGAAACAATATCCGACACTACTTTGGTTGAGAAAATTTTACGATCGCTAACAACAAAATTTGAATCAAAAGTTTCTGCCCTTGAAGAAAAACAAGATATTCAAAACATTTCCATAGTGCAACTTCATGGCATACTGACTGCATATGAAATGAGAAGAGGAGGACCGTCTGAAGTTAAAGAAGTTGTTTTTAGAGCTTCTACAAAAGGGAAAGAAGTGCAAGAAGCAGAAGGATCAAGATATATTTCGGAAGAAGATGAGGCAATTTTTTTAAAGAAACTTCAACTTGGTACAGGACGGTTTAGAGGTAAGCTTCCTTTCAAATGTTTTAATTGTGGAAGAGTTGGTCATTATGCTACTAAGTGTCCTTACAAAGAAACACCTGCAAAAGGAAAGGAGGTAGCTAGAAATAAGAACTGGTCTAGCACTAGAAGAAGTTACTATACTCATGATGACAGTGATGGAGTGTCTGATAGTGAGGAAGAATGTGAACAAGATCTTAGACTTCTCATGGCATTTGAATCTAAAGAAGAAAAGGATACTTTTGTGGATGCTCTAGAGGACAATGATTTTCTTGAAGAGAACAACCAACTCAAAAGATGCTTAGAAGAAAGCAAAATTCTCTTAGAAGAATATAAAATTCTCTTAGAAGAAAGAAAAATAACCATCGAGACTCTGGAAAAGCAAGTTGAAGAAGCAAAGAAACACAATGAGAAATTAGAATGTGAAGTGGTAAGTGTAAGAAAAGAATTTGAGAAAGTAAAGACTCTGAATTTTAGATTTGATAAAGGATCTGAAACCTTAGATGAGATTATCAAGGTTCAACGTTCTCCTCTTATAAAGACAGGTCTTGGATACACTGGAGAATCCTCTCAAGCTTTAGCACCAAATTATCTAAAAGCAGCTACAACTGGTTTACAAAATTCTGCCACTTAGCCAGGGAATAAAGAATCTTTACAAGTAAAGCATGATCATCCTAATGCAAGGAACACTAACAGGAATATCTTTCAAAAAGGCACCAATCAACAGGTAAATTCAAATAGAAGATTTCATGATCGCAGAAATTTCTTCTTCAATGGACAATGTTTCTCATGTCACAATTTTGGTCATAAAGTTGCTCAATGTGTTGCATATAAAACCATCATGACAAGAGAAGCAAGAAAGAAAAGGATTGATGTTGAAACAAAGAAGAATACCTATAACAACTTTTCTCCTCTTCTAAATGAAGTTGAATGTGCTTATTGCAATAAATTTGGCCATGAAGATTCTGAGTGCAGGAGCAAAGTGCAGCCAAGAGAGCATTTTCCTTCAAAATCCAAAATATGGAAAAAGAAGGATCCACAGGTTGAAAATTGTGGCATAGCGTTATTTGTGGAAGGTGAAGAAAATCATTAGTACATTGATAGCGGATGCTCAAGACACATGATAGGTGATAAACACAAACTTCGTGCATATAGTGCTCTAGAAAAGGAAAAGAAAGTTACTTTTGGAAATGATACTCCTGCTGTAATTAAAGGAAAAGGGTCTGTGTTTCTAAAAGAAAAGGTGAAGGCTAATGATGTCATGTATGTGGATGGATTAAGGCATAACTTGTTAAGTGTAAGTCAAATGTGTGATCAAGGAACTGAAGTTTTCTTTAGTTCAAAAGAATGTGTGGTTCGTGATCTTGATACAGGTAAAAAAATTATAAAAGGAAAAAGAACTCCAAGCAATCTGTATGTATTGAAGAATTGCAAAGAACAGTGTTACTTGAGTAAATCTTCAAAAAACTGGCTATGGCATAGAAGGTTGGGGCATCTAAGCTTCTCTCAAATCAACAAATCTAGCAGACTTAATGTTGTTCGTGGTCTTCCCAATATTACTCTGCCTGAAAGTATCATATGCAAATCCTGTCAATTCGGTAAGCAAACCAGAGTGCAATTTAATGCTAAGGAAGGATCATCAATTAAGCCTCTTGAACTCATTCATACTGACATATGTGGACCTATGAGGAAAAAGTCACCACGGGGTGAAGAATACTATATCTTATTTATTGATGATTTCTCTAGAATGTGTTGGATTGGGTTGATCAAACACAAAGATGAAGCATTTGAAAATTTTCAGATCTTCAAAGCACTGGTGGAAAATGAATTAGATCTAAAAATCAAGTGTCTTAGATCTGATCGAGGAGGAGAATATATATCAAATGAATTCTTTGAATTTTGTGAACAACATGGCATAAAAAGACAGTTTTCTGTAGCAGGCACTCCACAACAAAATGACGTAGCAGAAAGAATGAATAGAACGATTCAACAAATGGCCAGAGCTATGCTTGATGATTCCGGAACACCTGACACTTTTTGGGGAGAAGCAGCTCACACAGTAGCAAATATTCTTAACAAGGCACATGTTCGAGTAAATATTGATAAAACTCCGTATGAACTATGGTATGGTAATCCTCCTTCTGTGAAGCATTTTAGAGTTTTTGGAAGTAAATGCTTTATCAAAAATAATGATGAAAAGCTTGGCAAGTTTGAACCCAGATCAGATGAAGGAATATTTCTTGGTTACTCATCTACAAGAAAAGCATACAAATTTTACAATAAAAGGCTTTGGAAGATTGTTGAATGTATTGATGTTGTTATTGATGAGTTTCCTGCAGCTCCTAAAGAAGAAAAACACACAACAGATGAAGATGATGGTGACTTTTGTCCTTCTGCGTCAAATAGAAATGATATAGACAATGGATCCAATGAAGAACCAGAAGATGATTTATCTGAAAAGGCTGCATCCAAATATGTTCAAAAGAATCATCCTGAATCTCAAATTTTGGGAAATAAGGAATCAGGAGTACAAACAAGGAGGACTCTTGTGGGATCTTCTAGCTATCTGGCATTTCTATCCACAATTGAACCACACAATGTCAATCAAGCTAGAAAAGATGAATGTTGGATTCAAGCCATGAATGAAGAACTTGATCAAATTGAAAAGAATCACACTTGGGAATTGGTACCAAGACCACATAACAAAAATGTCATTGTAACCAAATGGATATTCAAGAACAAGTTAAATGAGAATGGGCACGTTATAAGAAACAAAGCTAGACTGGTTTGTAAAGAGTATACTCAACAAGAATGTATAGACTTTGAAGAAAATTTTGCTCCTGTAGCTAGACTTGAAGCCATAAGAATGTTTCTTGCTTTTTCAAGTTTTCAACAAATCAAAGTTTATCAAATGGATGTCAAATCTGCATTCCTCAATGGTGATCTAGAAGAAGAAGTTAATATAGAACAACCAGAAGGATTCATTTTGGGAAATGATGAAAATCTTGTTTGTAGACTTAAAAAGGCTCTATATGGTCTCAAACAAGCTCCAAGGGCATGGTATTATCGTCTTGACAAATATCTTCATCAACAAGGATTTTCAAAGGGGTCTTCTGATAGCAACTTATACACAAAAATTGAAAATAATAAACTATTGATTGTGGTGGTTTATGTTGATGATATCATTTTTGGGAGTAATGAAGAATCTATGAGTCAGAAATTTGCTTCTGTCATGCAGCAGGAATTTGAAATGTCCTTACTTGGGGAACTAACATTATTTCTTGGCTTGCAAGTGCATCAAACTACAGATGGTATATTCCTATCACAAGAAAAATATCTTAAGAAAATTTTGAAGAAGTATGGCATGGAAGAATGCAAACCTGTAAGTACACCAATGATAACCGGATGCAATCTCAGTTCTCATGATGATTCTCCCACGGTGAATCAACCAGAATACAGATCAATGATAGGAAGTCTACTTTATCTCACTGGGACTAGACCAGACATTATGCATGTTGTTGGGATTTTCGGACGATTCCAAGCTAATCCAAAAGAGTCTCATCTTCAGGCTGTCAAAATAATATTCAAATATCTACAAGGAACTCAAGATTTTGGACTATGGTATCCAAAAAATGTTGATCTTACTCTTCATGCTTACACTGATGCAGATTGGGCTGGAAATGTTGGTGATCGAAAAAGCACTAGTGGTGGTGCATTCTATATGGAGCCCCGATTAGTATCTTGGTTCAGCAAGAAGAAAAATTATATTGCTTTATCTACATCAGAAGCAAAATATGTAGCTGCCGCATCTTGTTGCACTCAACTCCTTTGGATGATGCAAACCTTGCAAGATTTTCAAATCAAATTTACACCTCCTATCTCCATTATGTGTGATAATACAAGTGCCATCAGTATCTCAAAGAATCCTATTATGCATTCGAAGACCAAGCACATTCCCATCAAGTATCACTTCCTACGTGAACAAGTGCTTGAACAAAAGGTGAAGTTGGAGTATGTTCCCTCCAAGGAACAAATTGCTGATATATTTACCAAACCTCTGCCCAGGGAAGCATTCGAATATCTCAGACAGAAGTTGGGTGTTGTCTCTGCCTCTCAGAAGATCAGATCTGATTAAATTTAGAAGATTAAATTGTATACGCGGGTTTCCTGAAAGACAGTCGCGTATATACGCGAGTTTAAACACATAAAGCCGCGTCTGGTTGGTTGCTGGAAATTTTTTTTTGTTTGGGGTCAGCATTTTTCAGCACAACTACAGTGTTGTTTGATGTTGTTTTGAGTCACTGGTGGTATTTCAGCTCTTATATTTCTGTTTCATTCTATGTTTTTGAGTGAAGATGCCTTGATGATTTGTTGTTGAAAGTATTCAGGATGCACAAGCAAAGGGGGAGCTTTTGTCATATGGAAAGGAGGATTGGATGCACATTTTCAGGGGGAGCATTAGTCTTGCTGAGTATAATGCATTGTTGGCATTATGATGGTTCTGAAATATGATCTCTCTCTTGAGGTCCTTCTGGTATTGGTCATGAAAAGTCATATTTGTAATTTGATGAAAAGGTCATGTTGAAACCTATGATGTAAAATTGTAATATTCAGTCATGTAAGGACTTGTTCAAATTTGTAAACCCACTTGGTTGGGTATTTGAGTCAAAATGTGTAAACCCTCTTGGTTGGGTACTTGAGTCTCATATGTAAATCCACTTTCTTGGATCTTTGATGTAATTATGAGTCCTTGGTGATAGGAAGGTCATAGAGTCATGTACCTCATTGAAAAAAATATGTTTGAACATTCGTCATTATCTCATGGGGAGCATGGTAACTTCATGTACATCAGATCTACAACGCTCTTCTTTCTACATGAGGTGAAAAACCTTGTGATGGTTTTGATCCGCCCTTTGCCCTTGATGTCAAAGGGGGAGAGTGACATGATGTTTGAATAGGGGGAGAATATCATTATGCTTAATGTATCTATCTATTATGGTGATCAAACACCATCATGGTTGTCATCAAGTCCAAAGGGGGATATTGTTGGCAATATGATGCTAAATGTTGTCCTTGATGGCAACCCACTTGATGAAGATGATGGAAACCTCTTATTAAAGATGTTCTTGATGCTTGATGAGTTTATTAATGATGTAAATCTGATGTTCTACAAGTAGCTCAGAAGTACCAGAGAAGGAAATATCAGTGAGGGCCAAAGCAATGATCAAAAATGTGTGTTTCAAGGCATACGCGGGTTTGTCAAGGAGAAAGCGCATATGCACGTGGATAAGAACGTGCCAAGTCGCGTATGGTCTTTTGTGCTCCAAAATTAGAATACCAAGGGGCATTACCATGGTATTGACCCATTGTATTGAGCGCTGGATTGTCTATTTGATCCCGTCCAGGAAAACCATCGAAAGTAATGTGGTTTTGACTCATGGTATTGAAAAAGGCTAAATCTATATAAGGAGCAGAATTTCATTTGTGCAAGGGTGTGCAAGTGTCTGGGCTTTAATGAATACTTTACTCTGAAGTATATCTGCATGGTTGAACTCTGCACTCAATTGATAGATCTGAATCTATGATGCATCTATGAATATGATGAAGGTTCAAGATCTCTAGATCTTGAAATGGTGAATCTCTAGGATGATCTGAAAAGAAGTGATGAAGACCTGGCGCAAATCTGTTGAAGAAGTTGAATAAATCTGGGTAAGTTCATAGATCTGGTCTGTTCTGCAAAGTTTATCTTTTATAGATCTATACGCAGGTTCACTTCATGGAAGGCGCATGTATACGCGGATCGGTTTCAACAAAGGCACGTATGACCTGTTAGGGTTTTTCTGAAAAGTTGCACGAATATATACGCGGGTTTTCTTCATTAAAAGCGCGTATATACGCGGATCCGTCTAAAGAAAAGCGCGTATGATATCTGAACTAATGATTGCTCAAGGTTGAATGTGTTCCTGCATATTTATTCTGAAGTCTGGGTTATCTCTGATATTCTGGTTACAGTGGTTTCACTGCTCTGTTTGAAGCTTTGGGCAAATTTTGTTTGTTGATAAGTGAAGGGTTGTGTTGGAGCTGTTTGATCCAGTTTGAAAATTGATGAAACATGGTCTGCAGTGGATCTGAGGGTTGAAGCCTTCAGTCTGATAGTTGAAGCTTTCTGTCAGTAGAGGCTGGTGCTAATATCAGGGGGTAGTAGCTCCCTTCCAGGTGAGGCTGGTAAACAAGAGCAGGGGGTAGTAGCTCCCTTCCAGGTGAGGCTGGTAAACGAGAGAAGGTTGTAGCCTTCTGCAGGTGGGTGCCTGCGTGCTGGTATAAGTATGCACCAGTACATTATTGTAAGAAGTTTTCCTTATAATAAATATTGAAGACTGAGACGACGGCAGCGGTGGTTTTCTCCCGAATTGGGTTTCCACCTAAAAATCCTGGTGTTCATGTGTGTTGCCTATGTGTGATGATTATTCTGTTCTTTCTGCACCTGTTTACTGTTTTTTGAAATATCTGATAAATGAATAATACAATGATCTGAGTTAAGAATTGAATGCATAATTATATCTCTGTGCATACACGAGTTCTATAAAGGATATCCGCGTATATACGCTAGTTGTCTTCTGGAAAGTCGCGTATGGGTTTTTAGAAAGGAAAAGTAAAAAATTTTATTGTCTGCATTAAATACTGATTCACCCCCCCCCCCCCTCTCAGTATTTTTCCAACACTGTGGAGTAATCATAACTTCTACATAATATGTTGAATTCAAATAAGAAAGAATCTGGGTCCTTGTGTAACTTACCATGGAAATGAGGAAGAGCTGATGGAGGAATATTCTTCATTTGCACAACTATATCTAGATCCACGATCGGAAATCTAAAGGTGGATTGTTCCTCATTTACCTCATTTTCTCCACTTACCTCAGCATGGTCTTCATGTTCTACCATTTTTTTGCCTCCAAATGAACCGCTCTCAACAGGCTAAGAAGGTGGGTTAAATTTCTTTGAAGTACAACACTCTCCTTCTTGCACTTCGTTGTTTGTATCACACCCCAACTACGGTCACCAAGAGTCCAAGTGGACAGTTCTTGTGTGATGGGTCTGTGTCTGTTTAGACTTTATACCTACAAGAGAAGGCCCAATAGGAGAAAAAGTGTCAGTTTGATCAGTGTTTCCTCGACCCCTATTGGGCTTCAGACCCCTACCCCTTTTAGGCATTTATCTCAAAAAATAATGACAAAACATGAAAAATCTCAATAAAATGCAGCAATTAAAATAAGAAATTGGCACTTATAAAATCATTCAAACAATAGAAACACAATGTAGAAAAAATAATAGCAGACTTACTCCTATTCTAGAAAAAATGAAAATTTATTACCAATCTTAAAAATGCCTCCCCGACAATGGCGCCAAAATGTTGGGTGTAGGAATTGAAATTTAACAAACTCCTTCAACACTTTATTTTCAACCCGGGGGCTTCCTAAGCTTAGAGGCATAGCACTGGAAATGCCAAGAATGATATGAACCTTTCCTAATTCTATTTTCACTTCTTTAATTACCATTTGCAGAATCGAAAGAAAATGATCACACGATAATTAATACCAAAGAAATTATGGTGCTAGAATAAAAGGAAAGTACTTTGCAGAAACTCAAAATAAAAGGAACTCTCAATTCCTTGTGAACAATCTTGATTCATGAAATGACATTTAAGATTATTTTCAGTGTAGTTATGATACAGTGTGATAATTAAGTTATTCAGGATATTTGTCTCTTCAAATGTATTCCTTCCTACACTAAAATGCTGACATTCTTGCACTACAACAACGTTATTGTGTTGGAACCTTGTTCCTGCACTAGAATGAAGTTTATGCACTGGAAGTGTTTTCTGTACCTGCACTGAAGATTTTGACCTTCATACAAAAGCTCTAAGTCTGTTGATCCAAAATCTTTTGTTTGAGATGTATAAAAGAATTAACATGTGAAAATTGTAGCTTTTAAAACAAGAAACTTTAAAGGCATAAGCGGAAAAAGAGAGAAGCAATTAACATCATGCACGAAGACACAAGAGTTGATATCGGAGTTCGTCCAGGAGGGACTATGTCTCCGGGCCCTGCTCTAATAGTGGGGAGGCCCTGCTTTCATTAAATGGCAAAATGAAAGTACAAGTACAAAATGAGGAATTACACCCTTATACCTGCCCAATCTGGAAATGGCCGAAAAATTGCAGACCTCTGCTGACAAAATGGGAAGCACCGTTGGATTTGTGGCGTCGAGTAGTGCTGAATCCATATAAAACTTGCCCCAATCGGACAAAGTGAAAATCTGGCCCCTCTGGAAAAATGGCTCAGATCATGGTTCTGCCCCCTCCTGCACACTGCTCAAGGTTCCACTGCCTCGTTTTTCGTGCCCACTCATGTCCGTCCTTGGGCGCACAAATGAGTGAAGGTTTAAATAACAAAACGTTGGCGGACTTCCCAAAGAGATAGTTAGGCGGATTGGTTGCAGATCCATATTGTTTGGGCGGAGGTCGGGTGGTCAAATCCCGACCCCGCCATAAAAAGGCCGATTGTTTTACCCACGCTCCATTTTTGAACCGGCGCTGAACTGTTTTATAAACCACGTTACATTTTTTTTTAAATCCGTTTGAACCGTTTGATATATATATAAAATTTGTTTAATGTGATGTGGGTGTGGGGGGCCGGACCCATGTTGGGCGGCCCGCCCCACATATAAACTGTGCCACGTATGGAGGCGGTGGCCCGTATTAATATGGTCGGCTGTTGGTATAGTGGACCGCGGGGGTGGCGGGGTTGACCACCCGCCCCCCAACAAAATTTTGTTTTTAATATAATATGGCTTTGCATGGGGTGGCGGGGTTGGTGGCCCGCCACCCTTATTATATATTTTTTTTGTTTTATTTTGTTATAAAACAAATTGTCGTTTTTTAAACCTTCCGATTTTTGACCGAAGGAGTGCTTTTAACGGTCCCACAAATTCACCCGGAATCTGGCCAGGTTGGTCGGAATTCGGTGGCCAGGTTTCAGCAAAATTGTTGCCTCCTTAGTCTGCCACATCACCAAGTCAACCTCTGAACTTTGACTGCTGCTAACTCCCTCATTCGGACTCGGAATTGAGTGCCGTCTGCGTCGTTGGATTCAGAATTTCGAGATCTACAACTTGAACTTGGTTCGAAAGATTTTCGAGCACTTTGATTTTTGAGCCTTGTACTCAAGCCATTTGTACCTGTACCTGTTTAATCCACCTGGATCATTCCTCCCCACTAAAGAGCTTTTGGACCCCAAAAGCCTCATCAATCAACAGGCAAGTGAGAGAATTGCTCCCTCACCTTCTCCTTTTCAAGCCATTTGGCTTTACTTGGGTGCATCCCTTTGAAACCAACACGGAGATACTCCACATCTCCTCGTCGCGAAGTCCTGGTCCTTCGATCGAGAATGATGTCCTCTGGCAGTTCATCGAGATATTCTGGTGCAAGGTCATCCACTGTAGGAACTAATCCTACCTCCTCAGTGTCCATAATCAATGGGGGTTCATAAAGTTTTATATTTTCAACATTCACAACTGAGTACATCTGCATGTATACCGGCAAGTCGAGTCGGAAAGCATTATTCCCAATCTTCTCCAATATGGTAAAGGGACCATACCGGATTGGTCGCAATTTCTTACCTTCTCCCTTCATTCGATCCTTGCTGATGTGGAACCACACTTTGTCGCCAACTTGAAATTGATGGTCGACTCGGTGCTTATCATGTCGAGCCTTATATCGGGCCTGACTCTTCTCCAACTGCTCTTGCACTACTTGGTGAATCGTCTGAATCCGCTGAATGAACCGCTGTGCTTTATCCCTGTCATCACGCCCACTAGCATCTTCATCCCTTCCATAGATCATGTCGAAAGGGTCCTTTGGTAAGTAACCAAAGCATGTCTCAAAAGGTGAACGCTGCGTAGAGGAGTGCACTGCTCGGTTGTAAGCGTGCTGCACATATGGAAGGTGTTCATCCCACAACTTGGGATGTTTGCTGCAATAGCCCCGCAACAAGTGTACCACGGTACGATTAACGACCTCTGTCTATCCGTCGGTTTGTGGATGGAATGTCGTGCTTCTCTTCAACTTGGTATCCATCATGCGCCACAAGCTGGTCCAAAACTCTCCAAGGAAACGAGAGTCTCGATCTGACACAATCGACGTGGGCAACCCAAAGTGGACCCAAACATACTGGAAGAAAAGACAAGCAGTCTGCTCAGCAGTGACCTGCTTTTTACAAGGCATCAATATGCACATTTTGCTAAAGCGGTCGATGACAACATACAAATAGTCGTGACCCTTTATTGACATAGGAAAACCTCCTACAAAATCCATCGACACACTTTCCCATGGACGACCCGGAATAGGGAGTGGTGTGTAGAGCCCGAGTTTTCTATTAGAGGGCTTTGAAACAGAACACATCACACATCCCTTTACAAAGCGGGTTACAATGTTTTTCATATGGGGCCAAAAACAAAACCTTTGCAAATGACATAAGGTTTTTTCAACACCAAAGTGACCAGACACAAGAGAGGTATGCGCCTCTCGAATTACATGTACCCTTTCTGATGTGGGTATGCACAATTTACCAAGGTGATACAACAGCTTCCCCTGCAAATGATAGTTGTCCACCTGTGAACCATGAGTTAGTTTTGCATAAACTTCTTTAAAGTCATCATCGTTAGTGTACTATTCAACATAACTTTCAAAAGACAATGACGCATTATGCAAAATAATAGAAGCAGCGATAGGAGGGCGAGAAAGCATGTCTTCTACTTTGTTACTAGTGCCCTTCTTATACTTTATTACCAGATGAAATTGTTGTAGGAACCCCATCCACCTGAAATGACGAGATTGTTGTAGCTTGGTCTGTGACTGAAGGTACTGCAAGGGCTGATGATCCGTATGGATGATGGTCTCCTTGCCGATCAGGTAGTGTTTCCACTTTTTCACACTTTGGACCAAGGCATACAATTCCTTGTCGTAAGTGGGGTAATTTATTATAGCCTGGGAGAACTTCTCCGAATGGTAACAAATCAGCTTCTTCTGCTGCAAAAGTACAGCTCCCATGGCGTATCCACTGGCATCGGTTTCGATCTCAAAAGGCTGCTGGAGATCGGGTAAAGCCAGGACTGGTGCGGTGCTGATTTTCTCTTTCAGTGCTTCGAAGGCCTTCTGCTGTTTTCCTCCCCACTGAAAGGCTTGTTTGATACTTGTCAGAGTGTGTAAGGGTTATGCAATAATGGAGAAGTTGGCAATGAACCTCCTCTAGTACTGTACTGCACCTAAAAAACTACGGACCTCTATTACATTGGTAGGCTTGGGCCAATTTACAATCACCTTGACTTTTGAGGGGTCTATTTTTAACTGACCATTACCGACAATATTAACAAGGTAAACCAAAGAGGTTTTCCCAAACTCACACTTTGACAACTTTACATACAATTGTTCTTTCTTTAAAACATCAAGCACTTTGATTACATGGCATACATGTTCCTCCCATGTCCTACTAAATACAAGAATATCATCTAAATACACAAGGACAAACTCATCAATGAAAGGCCTAAAAAGATCATTCATGACCCTCATGAATGTGGCTGGAGCGTTGCAAAGTCCGAATGGCATCACCATCCATTCGAACAACCCCTGTTTGGTCTTGAAGGCGGTTTTCCACACATCCTGCTCTGCAATCCTGACCTGGTGATAACCACTACGCAAATCCAATTTGGTGAAATAAACAACATTTTTTAATTGATCTAATAAATCATCAATGCGAGGGAGAGGGTATCGATTTTTCACCGTGATTTTGTTTAGTGCCCGATAATCCACGCACATCCTCCATGTGCCATCTTTCTTAGGCACTAACATGATCGGCGAGCCACAAGGAGAAGTACTTGGCCGAATGACCCCTTGGTTCAACAGTTCCTGTACCTGCTTTTTGATTTCCTCCATTTCGATGGATGACATCTTGTACATACCAATGTTTGGTAATGGAGCATCATGTTGCAAATGGATCTCATGTTGGATCCCTCGTTTTGGAGGCAAACCTTTGGGTTCCTGAAACAACTCACCATAGTTAGAAATAACATCACATAATTCATGTTTATGAGCCAGATCACATCCCCGGAAAGCATCGGTTATTTCTTCATCCTTTGCTCTCACAACCATGAGCAAACACCCCTTGCTGGAATTCACCAGTCTATTCATCTGTCCTGCACTTACAAGGCTGGCACTGACTTTGGTTTGATGAGCTCTTACAATGTATTCTACCCCATCTTTAGTGATTTGGTATTTATTTTCATGGCGAAAGAAAACTGCTTTCCTATCATAAAGATAGGGACTCCCCAACACAATGCCACAGATATCCAATGGTATTACATCCAATTCTACTTCATCTACTAGCTTAGAAGCAATAACAAATTTTACCTTACACTGCTTGGTTACATTTAGTTTTACTTTATCATGTATCCATCCAAGTGGATAAGGTTTTGGATGAGGCTTAACTTCTAAGCCTATCTTTTTAACCAAGGATTCTGAAATAAGGTTTGCTTGAGAGCCTGAATCAAATAGAGTTTCTACTTTTGCATGGTTTATAACAACTCTAATATGAAACAACTCAATTCTCTTACGTTCATTAGAAAGAGGCTCATTTGATGCACTAGTGCTTTCATGTGATTCAAAATCATGAAGAGAATGAGTACCTTTTGCCCCTGCTGCTGTGATCAATGCCTCATCGCCTGAGTCGGATCCAAGGTCCTGCTGTGCGGTTGCTACCGTCTTCTGCTTACCCTTTCCTCCATATCTCTTCGGCTTCTTTTCTGGATAAATTTTCCAACAATGATCGTCGTCATGGCCTTCCTTTTTGCAGTGAGTGCAATAAGGCTTTTCTCCTTCATCCTTCTTTGTTGACGCCATCTTCTTTTCCTTTCCCTTTCCTTTCCCTTTGAATTTTCCATTTGAAGGTTTGGAAGGTGGTTTCTTTGAATGATCGTCCTTATCATTTCTGCCCCTGTTTTCAAGATGAATGGCCTTCACACTGGCCGAGTCAATGGTAGTAGGTTCAAACATTAACAATGAATGTCTAATGTAACTATGCAATGAACCAATGTACTTAGTTACAACTTCGGGAGAATCTAAAGAGATGCCCAAACTTAATGCATGTTTTCGAAATTCTTCAGTAAAGGTTTGCACATTTTGTCCTTTACCTTGCCTTAGGTACTGCCACTCCATTAAGGCTTTCTGCTTGTAACCTAAGGGATAGAATTTATTTTTAATTGCAGTAATAAAATCTGACCAGGAAGAAAGAAGGTTACCCAAGTTACTGCTGCTTCGAAGTTTTCTCTCCCACCAGATGAGAGCTGTGCCACTCAATCGAAGAGAAGCCAATTGGATTTTTGCCTCGTCCTCCATAATCTGTTGGATCCTGCAATAGAGTTCAAGCTGCCTAATCCAATTGTTAAGCTTCTCAGCATTACTTTCACCATTATATACTGGTAGATCAAACTTAACATCTAACTTAAAGAAAGGCTTGTTAGATGCATTTCCAGAATTTTTATCATGATGGTTAGAAGAGGAGGAAGGACTTTCATTTCCTGAAGGGGGTGGATTTCCTCCACCATCTCCATGTGCTGAACCTTGCCCTTCTAAAGAATGATCTCCTGTTTTCTCTAACCTTTCAAGTCTAGAGAATAGTCTCTCTACTCGATCTGCCATGGTATAGAAAGTTTTCCGGAAATTGAGCTCCTCTTCATTCCGATCTTCGTCTCCCATGTTCCTTCTCTGACGTGCACGTCCTGCTTCGGGATCAAAATCCTGTAGCGTCCCTTTGCCTCTTCTTAGCCTGCTTCTTGTTAGCATACAAACATGTAATTCACATCTACAAACACCCGCTCCGATACCACTTGATCCAAAATCTTTTGTTTGAGATGTATAAAAGAATTAACATGTGAAAATTGTAGCTTTTAAAACAAGAAACTTTAAAGGCATAAGCGGAAAAAGAGAGAAGAAATTAACATCATGCACGAAGACACAAGAGTTGATATCAGAGTTCGTCCAGGAGGGACTACGTCTCCGGGCCCTGCTCTAATAGTGGGGAGGCCCTGCTTTCATTAAATGGCAAAATGAAAGTATAAGTACAAAATGAGGAATTACACCCTTATACCTGCCCAATCTGGAAATGGCCGAAAATTGCAGACCTCTGATGGCAAAATGGGCAGCACCGTTGGATTTGTGGCGTCGAGTAGTGCTGAATCCATATAAAACTTGCCCCAATCGGACAAAGTGAAAATCTGGCCGCTTTGGAAAAATGGCTCAGATCATGGTTCCGCCCCCTCCTGCACACTACTCAAGGTTCCACTGCCTCGTTTTCCGTGCCCGCTCCTATCCGTCCTTGGGCGCACAAATGAGTGAAGGTTTAAATAACAAAACGTTGGCGGACTTCCCAAAGAGATAGTTAGGCGGATTGGTTGCAGATCCATATTGTTTGGGCGGAGGTCGGGTGGTCAAATCCCGACCCCGCCATAAAAAGGCCGATTGTTTTACCCGCGCTCCATTTTTGAACCGGCGCTGAGCTGTTTTATAAACCATGTTACATTTTTTTTTAAATCCGTTTGAACCGTTTGATATATATATAAAATCTGTTTAATGTGATGTGGGTGTGGGGGGGCGGACCCATGTTGGGCGGCCCGCCCCACATATAAATTGCGCCACATATGGAGGCGGTGGCCCGTATTAATATGGCCGGCTGTTGGTACAGTGGACCGCGGGGGTGGCGGGGTTGACCACCCGCCCCCCAACAAAATTTTGTTTTTAATATAATATGGCTTTGCATGGGGTGGCGGGGTTGGTGGCCCGCCACCCTTATTATATATTTTTTTTGTTTTATTTTGTTATAAAACAAATTGTCGTTTTTTAAAACCTTCCGATTTTTGACCGAAGGAGTGCTTTTAACGGTCCCACAAATTCGCCCGGAATCTGGCCAGGTTGGTCGAAATCCGGTGGCCGGGTTTCAGCAAAATTGTTGCCTCCTTAGTCTGCCACATCACCAAGTCAACCTCTGAACTTTGACTGCTCCTAACTCCCTCATTCGGACTCGGAATTGAGTGCCGTCTGCGCCGTTGGATTCAGAATTTCGAGATCTAGAACTTGAACTTGGTTCGAAAGATTTTTGAGCACTTTGATTTTTGAGCCTTGTACTCAAGCCATTTGTACCTGTACCTGTTTAATCCACCTGGATCATCTATGCACCATAGCACTCTGTTCCTATACTAGGATTTCAGTTCCTGTATCAAAACAAAGATTCTTGTACCAAAAAACTAGTATTCTTGTACGTGGTTTCCAAACCACTTGCAAAAATTAAAGAGTGCGTTTAACTAAAGAAATAGATTGCAAAGAAAACAGAATTCAAAAGTAAACCATCATAAGAAAAAATATTCTTCAACCACTCTTAGATTAAAAAATAATAAATTATTTTAAAAGTAGAAGTAAATCCTCATAAAACAACAAACTTCCTTCATGCAAATAAGGTAATTAGTTGATCCATGTGTCACCGGGCTTTCCCTGAGATGATTGTTTAACATATGAATTATATCTGCACTTTAAAATGTTTTAACCCAAAAGTTTGTTTAAGGATTTTAATATTAAGTTCAATTCTTTCCATAGAAATATTAATTACAAGCACAAACCTTCATATTGTGACAATATTCATTTCCATTTTATTAATACAAATTAATTCTTAACTAAACTGGAAATATTAAGAATGCTTTTGTTCAAAGAAAAAAAAAAATATATATATATATATATATATATATATATATATACTATTTGCAGAAAATAAATGAAGATCTTACAGAAGGAAAGAAAATAAAAAAAACTTTCAAAAAACAAAACCAAGGAATTCTGACTTGCAGAAATAAACTATACTCGTGCAGGCAACTTAACTACGCTCCTCTCACAGAAATAAAACAAGCCTCAAAGGAAATATATATATGTTAAGAATCATGCATAATCAAACCCACACACCTCAGATCTAGGACACACGATTTGCAAGAGAATTAAAGCATGTTACTTATGAAATAATTAAACAAGATATGATTCACGCTTTGCATAAATAAACTAAGTTAAACACACCTGACAATAAGGGGAGAATGAGTTGGGTTGGTTGGGCCCTAGCCAACCAACTCATTTCCCTGTTACAAGGTCTAGTACCTCAATCACTCAATGACACATCACAATGAAATAGAAACACAAAATTGCATACTGGAGCATTCCTTTGTATTAAGTTTCAAAAGAGCTAATGTACATCGTGGATTTGTGATCCAGCCCAGAAAAAGGCAATACCAAAATTATTACAGTCCTCAACACAATTTTCTACATCATCACTGGCTATCCTCTATCAGAAAACTACATTAAATACATAATCTTGGTCTACAGCCGTAACATAAAATATAATAGCAGTTTAACTTAAACCTTTTGGTTGTTATCAAAACGTTATACTAAGACACGCGGCCTAAGTCCTGTTCTTCATATCTGCTTCCTTCTCTACGCTCTAAGCCCAGAAAATGATGAAGTGATCCTCTTGATGAGAGATCTGCGTGTTTTTTGATATGTCTCGACCACGTATGGAAACTCTTAACTTATCATTGATAGCTGCCTCGAAAGTGTAGGAACCGCTAGCCAGTACAAGAATCGTTCCTGCACCAATTCATCTTCCACATACATTAACACAAAGTATCATCAAATTACTTTAGGAAAGAAAATATATGATTTTCAAAAGCTATTTAGAATATAAAATATATTAAATTAATAATTAAGTCTATGTATAACCTTTAATATGAAAAAAATAAAGATAGTGCAGGAATGAGTATAAGTGCGGGAATAAATGGGTTCCAAGGCTAAAATAGAGGTTCGGGTGGTGAGTTCATAGTAGGATATGGGTTAAGAAATAGAGAAATTCTACCAATCAACAATCAACAACTAAAAACAACAAAAAAAATAGATCCAATAGATCTCCAATAGATCAACAAGTCTGGAAGGAAAAAAAATCCCAAAAAATTAAGAAAATAAACTCAAGAAAACCTGAAAATTTGGGAAAAACGAATAGAAAATGTAGAAATTATATACAAGATGCATGTATATATCCAGATTCTCTTGATCTAACAATATTTTATCTTTTTTCTAAATACAAAATCCTTCCACTGTTAATCTTTTGCAGAAATTAAAATCAATTGCAAACACATGAAGCAATAAAAACAATCGCACATAACACAGTTGTTTAACGGGAAAGCCTGAAGCTGAAAACCCCAGCTATCATATATTATTTATCATGGAGATCATGTAACAATCTCATACAAAGATTAGTACATCAAGCTCTCAGTACAATCAATTGTCACACACTAATCAGAATAAATCTGAAAATCCATGCACCGATTTCTTGCCACCTGCTAGCCTGCCTCCATTGCACAATCCTTGCTAAACATTAGCTTTGAATGAATTCTAATTACCCTTGCCTTGACTGCGCAATCCTCATTGGCAACTCCAATGTGTGTGTGGTGCAATCAATGCATCACTATAATCACAACGGATAGTCCATCTTGCCCTTTCACTTATCTCTCCACTGGGGCTCCACTGGAACTAACATGCACTATAGTTAACTGTTGTATTTGTTCAGTTGATTAATGAGTTATTATTTTTGAATTAATTAACTAATTAATTCACTCCACTCCCACTAGTGTATCATTCAGTTAGACTAGATACAACTAGATCAACTAAGTTTAACTCCATTAATTGAGTTAAACTGAATAACAACTCCATGAACTACTCTTCCAACTCTGTCATAACTTTGCCACTTCAGTTCTAACTGAGTCCTCCATGCATGAACTACCAGTAAACCCTAGGAATTGCGTAATTACTTCAGGCCACTAATTTTCCAAATCTGCTCACTGAATAAAGTGCTCCAAGAGAATAAGTTGTTGTTTATTATCAAATTATTATTAAGAGCTAATAATAATCGACACTTATATTTTTAGATCGACAATCTATAAATAGACTTCGTCCAATATTATAAAAATAGAATTTCATCTATTTTTCCAACTTGACCAACCATCCACAAATAGCATCCTGCAACTTCTGAAATATGATCACCATGTCTAAAAATAGACATAGTCTAAAAATAGACTTGCGCCAAAAATATCCTGCGGGCCCACTTAGTGAAGGCGACTCTTTTCACTAAGTTCATCATCTTGTTGAATCTCAACACTCCCTCTCAACAAGATAGGGATTATCCTTCACCCCGATCCTGCCTCTATTGTATTCGAATTTGCTCCTGGTGAGCGCCTTCGTCAAGATATCTTCATCCTAATCTTCCGTAGGAATGTACTGAAGCAACATGATCTTCCACTGCATAAAATTTTTGATATGATGATACCAGATATCAATATGTTAAGATCTACCATGAAACACATGATTAATCGAGAGTTTAATGCAAATCTGATTATCACAATGTATCATTGTAGGATCTAAATGTGAACCGAACAAACCAACCAAGATCCTCCTCATCCAGATAGCCTCACATGTAGCTTGACTTGCTGCCATGTATTCTGCTTCCGCTGAAATGAGTGCCACAAATATTTGTTTCCTGTTGTACCAAGAAACTGTCGTAGATCCGATACTGAAAATCCCTCCTGATGTGCTCTTTCTGTCTGTTGGGCTGCTTTCCCAATCTGCATCCTTGAAGCCATGCAACTTCAGCTTATCCATCTGTCTGTACCATAAACCATACTCAGATGTGCCCCTGAGATACCTCAGAACCTACTTGCCTGCATTCCAAAAGAGCTTGGTAGGCTTAACCATCGCTTGTGAAAGTTGGTTCATTACATAGCATATGTCCAGTCTTGTATTAACTAAATACATGAGAAAACCCACCAACTATCGATAATAGTGGCATCCACTACCTTTGCCGATGTAGCATCCTCTTTCCTCCAATTTCCTAGAAGAGGAGTGTCGATAGTCTTGCAGCCTTGCATGTGAAACTTCTCCAGTATCTCCCGAACATACTTGCCTTGAGACACAAACAGTTCACCTTCCCACTGCCATATTTCCAATCCAAGGAAATAATGAAGGAGGCCCAAATCCTTCTTCTCAAACTCCTTTGCAAGATCTACCTTACATGAGTGTATCAACTACTCATCACCCGTTAGTATTAAATCATCAACATAAAGAACAATGATTAAAAGCTTACCCTCCACCACAAATTGGTACAGGTTTTCATCCGCCTCACTCTTGGTGAAGCCAAGTCTAGTGAAATAGTTGTCAATCTGTGTGTACCAAGCACGTGGTGCTTGCCTCAGCCCATACAACGCTCTTTTGAGTCTACACACATGTGAATCGCTGTTGAAGATCTCAAATCCTTCAGGCTGCTCAATGTACACCTCTTCCCCAATTATCCCATTAAGGAACGTATTCTTCACATCCATCTGATGAATGTGCCAACCCATCTGCGCTGAGAGAGAAAGGATGGTCCTTATGGAAGAATACCATGCGACAGGTGCAAAGGTTTCTTCATAATCAATCCCCTCGATCTGTGAGAAGCCCCAAGCAATAAATCTTGCCTTATACTTCTCGACGCTCCCATCAACAAATTTCTTTACCTTGTAGATCCATCTTGATCCTACAATTCATTTACCCACTGGCCTTGGAACAATCTCCCAAGTACTTTTTCTGACAATGGAGTCATACTCCTCAACCATGGCATCTACCCATGTGGGCTCCTGCACTGCTTCTTCAAAAGAAGATGGCTCTTTCACGATACACTTGCTCATAAGAGCCATGTATCCAGTAAATCGGTCAGGTGACTGTCTCTGTCTGCGTTGTGATGTAGGGACTCCTACATTTTGTGCCACATCAAGCTTTAGTCTCTCAACTTTTTTGGTACGCTTTCTGCCTTGTTTGATGTTTGGTTCTGCATGAGTGGACTCCTCCACTCCATGAATCTCCTCTTGTGGCTGATCCACATCTGGAGGCTCATCTTTAGGAACAAGCAGTTCCTTCACTGCATGCAAGTTTAGCTCCCTCTCAAGCATAGCTCGTGCAGCACCCACGATCGTTCTGTTCTTCCTCTCCATGACCCCATTTTTTTGTGGGTTATGAGGCGCTATGAGTTCTCTTCAAATTCCTTCTTTGCTACAGAAGTATTTGAATTCACCCGAGATGTATTCACCACCATTATCGCTCCATAGAGATTTCACTTGCTTCCCCAACTCCTTCTCCACCAATGCTTTAAACTCACAGAACTTTGAGAATGTTTCGTTCTTCTTCTGCATGAAGAAGATCCAGCATCTACGATAATATTCATCAACAAATATAACATAATACCTGTGTTTTTTTGTTGAAGCAACCGAGAAAGGTCCACACACATCTATGTGAATTCTCTCAAGGATCATCGAAGCACGGTTCTCCTTCTCATGAAAGGTGGTCTTCACAAACTTACCCATAGTACACCCCTTGCACTGATCTGACTGTGCAAAAGTACCCTTGGGAAGTCTAGTAGAAATCTGCTGCAAAATCTTCAAGGCGCCATGGTGAAGATGGCCCAATCTCCTATGCCATAATTTGCCCTCATCCTGGCTCACCACTTTTTCTGCTTTGCCCACCATTGTAGCACAGCCATCTACCTCTATCTTGTAGAGATTCTTAACTCGAATCCCTATCTTCTTGGTTTGACCCGTTGTTTTATGTCGAAGGAAGTCTTTTCCCTCACTGAAAACAACATCATAACCTTTATCATCCAACATTGTGACCGAGACCAAGTTCTTCTTCAAACCTGGTGTTGAGCCCCAAAGATGTCCCTTCCTTTCACCCAATTTCACTTCATTTCCTTTGTCCCGTATCAATTATAGGCTTAAATGATCAATAGGATTGATTAAATTCACTTAAGGAATGTATACAATGACTGACTTGCTATATTTTCATGGTTTTGTTGTTGTAGTAATTTTTGACTCGACTCAGCTACAGAATGCAGCCATTCTGTATCTAGTCGCCTATTTCGCAGCTATCTTCATGTTCTCACAGGTTACAGGTGTCACTTCAAGGAAAAACACATATGGTTGAATTCCACAACACTCCCCCATAATTTCTTGCTCTCTACGAAGTCTGAGCAAGAATCTACAAGTGGTTATGCACGTGGAAGAGATCAAAACTAAGAAGCAGATTCCTACCAAGACAGGGACTCTACAGATGTCTCCAGCAAGAGTACGAGGCTTCCACAAGAGTTCTAATTTGATTTTAATTGGGAAAGACACTTATCCCTATTTCCTCTCAAGGGTAGTTATGTATTTATTTTATAAGAATGACTCGGGAGACCGAGAGACAGTTAGCTAGATTGATGTTTTGTTGTTAGATATCAAAAGTCTGTAATACTCTATTTTTGAAGAATTTTGCCTTTAATGAAAGACATTCAACTTCATTGCATGATCTAAGGCAATATTGAGGAGATTTGTATGCTAATCCGGTGGTAGAGGGCCCCTACTTCCCGAGAAGCTCTGTGCATATTGTTTAGATAAGTAACTTTAGCATTGTTTCATTCCTAATTTAAATAGTTTTCTGAACTTTATGTTTTATGCTCACTTAAATCGGATGTTACAGCCAGTCTTGTTCTTATGAATTGTTCCAAAATATCACTAACACTGAATGAGACATAGTTGTAGTATTCTAGAGCTTAGTTTTGTTTTCCTGAACTTTATGTTTTTGTGCTCATTCACATCAAATGTTACAGTTAGTCTTGTTCTTACGAATTGTTCCAAAATATCACTAACACTGAATGAGATATAGCTATAGTATTTTAGAGATTAGTTGCATTTTAGTTCAGTTGTAATACTCTAGAGGTTAATGGCACTCTAGTTCAATTCTGTTCACTGTATTTCAAGTTTGATTGATTTCATTCTTGTTCAGTTCTGTTTAATGTATTTCAAGTTTCATTAGTTAGTTGTATGCTAGTTCTGTTCTATTAGACTTCAAGGCCTTCATTATTTACAAACTACTCTTGTTATTAATCTCTTCCAACACATCATCATATGGAAAGGAATTAGTGATATCAGTTCAAGGCCTTGATTGTTCTGCAATCTCTTATAATTTTACAAATAGCCTTTTTCCAAAACTATTCCAAAAGATTGATAACTTTCAAATGAGGCTTAGTAGTGACAATTTGAGTTGCAGAATGGATTAATTTCAGTGTCATAAGTTAATTTAGAGTAGGGTTCCTTACTATGCTACAAATAATCTTTTCCAATTGTGTTCCAACAAATTTCTAACCATGGATGAGATTTTTGTGATATTGTAAGTTTTTGTTTACTTAGAAGAACCTCATTGCATTAAACTTATCATTTTCTCAAGTTATTCCAACATATTTCTAATGAATGAATTGGACTGAGTTCATGTTATGAGTTATTGAGTTCATGTTATGATTTATTTAGTTCTTGATATGAGTTATTTTTCTTGTTAAAGTTTTGCATTTTCTATTCTCAAGTGCCATACATAGTTTAGAATAGGTTTTGCTCTATTTTAGTGTGACCAACAACTTCTCTTTACCAACACTTAGTTATTTTCCTCTCAGAATAAAAACACAAAACCAAAAACATTGGAAAAACACTAAACACAATGTAGTGAGAAACAGATACCTAGGCACATATAGTGCACTTCACTTCAACAGTTTACTAGCCCTGGTTGACAATTTATGACATCAATTTAGGAACACTAAGTTGAGCAGACACCTGGAACATGCATAAAATATTTCAACAAGAATGGATTACCGAACTCCCTCTCAAAGGTAATGTTCCCAATGTCAGTCGCACTGTATCGACCATTGTCGCCCATCTCTATATGCATCTGGAGGTCCTTCTCCTCCAAGTCACTGAAAAACTCCTTGTCTCCCGTCATATGCAAAGACGCACCACTATCAAGATACCACACTGATCCCATATAGCTTGAAACCAAGCATGTGATCAAAGAGAAATCAAGTTCAAATTACGAGGGTAAGGCCTCTCCAGCTACATCTCTAGCAACCTTCTTGTT
This sequence comes from Pinus albicaulis, assembly GCA_034641835.2. Classification (NCBI taxonomy): domain Eukaryota; kingdom Viridiplantae; phylum Streptophyta; class Pinopsida; order Pinales; family Pinaceae; genus Pinus; species Pinus albicaulis. Next base: position 1,298,923,041 of record CM076578.1, on the reverse strand, counting down.
CTTCTTATTCTGTGGGCAGTTAGTGGCAAAATGCCCATGTTCGTGACAGTGAAAAAACTTCACCTTCGAAAAATCTTGCTTCTTGCCTTTAGCTTCGGATTTTTAAGGAAATTTCTTCCCCTTCCATTTCCTTGCTTTGGCAGCCAAAGCACAATTCTCTTCATCTTCATTCTTCGATGAAGAACCATCCCTGGTACCCCACCTTATCTCCTCCTACACAATATCTGACCAAAGTCGCTCCCATCCCGGCAGTTTCTCCCATCCATTGACAGAGTCTTCATAGCCATGCCAACACTTAGGAAGCCCAAGGAGAGCCAAGCTCACCAATTCTTCATCATAAACAATAATCCCCACACTTCCCAATTCATCTCTACAGTGGACACACTTCGTGAGATATTTTGGAATATTGTCGCCCTTCTCCATCTTTATATTTCTGAGCTTGTCTTTCAACACCAACTTCCTCTGGTCACTGCTGCTTTGGAAAAAACATGCCAAAGCCTTCTACATTAAGAATGGAGTGGATTTCCCATGAAGGTTGGACACGATATGGTCCTTCACACCTTCCAACATAATTCTTCTTGTCTTTGCTATCTTCTTTTGCCATGCGTCAAGTAATGCAGCATTGCTAGATCTCGGCTTACGAACATCGTTATCGATGAACTCCTTCAGTTCATTATCCTCTAGCACCGCCTCCATCCTATCCTTCCAGTCTATGTAATTTGAGCTCCCATCAAGGGCATACTCCAATCACAACCCATTGAAATACATTTCAATGTATACTCAACTGTCGCACCAAGAATTTTCTGCAGCAAATTCGAATTGTCCACCAGCACAAACTTAGCAATTCTTCACAATTGCAATCTTCAAGAATTAACATTGCTTTAATACAATGTAGAAATTATATACAAGATGCATGTATATATCCAGATTCTCCTGATCTAACAATATTTTATATTTTTTCTAAATAAAAAATCCTTCCACTGTTAATCTTCTGCGAAAATTAAAATCAATTGCAAACACATAAAGGAATAAAAACAATCGCACATAACACAGTTGTTTAACGGGAAAGCCTGAAGCTGAAAACCCAAACTATCATATATTATGTATCATGGATATCATGTAACAATCTCATACAAATCTTAGTACATCAAGCTCTCAGTACAATCAATCGTCACACACTAATCAGAAGAAATCTGTAAATCCATGCACTGATTTCTTGCCACCTGCTAGCCTACCTCCACTACGCAATCCCTATTGAAGAATAGCTCTGAATGAATTCAAATTACCCTTGCCTTGACTGCACATCCTCATTGGAAACTCCAATGTGTGTGTGGTGAAATTAATGCATCACTATAGTCACAACGGATAGTCCATCTTGCACTTTCACCTATCTCTCCACTGGGTCTCCAATGGAACTGACATGCACTATAGTTAACTGCTATATTTTTTCAGTCGACTAATGAGTTATTATTTTTGAATTAATTAACTAATTAATTTACTCCACTCTCACTAGTGTATCGTTCAATTAGACTAGATACAACTAGCTCAACTAAGTTTAACTCCATTTATTGAGTTAAACTGAATAACAACTCCATGAACTACTCTTCCAACTCTATCATAACTTTGCCACTTCAGTCCTAACTGAGTCCTCCATGCATGAACCACCAGTAAACCCTAGGAATTGCGTAATTCCTTCAGGCCACTGATTTTCCAAATCTGCTCACTGAAATAAAGTGCTCCAAGAGAATAAGTTGTTGTTTATTGTCAAATTATTATTAAGAGCTAATATGATCCAGATTTTATGCAGGAACGCAACAGAATACAGATATAAAAATAGATACAGAGATGCAGCAGAAATAATGCTTCATTTCATTAATATCAAATAACAGAAATATGCTTACAGGCATAATGGAAATAAAATAGCTAGGGTGCTGGTAGCGAATCTCTGAGAAGAGATGTGATAGCTACAGACCTCTGAACTGAGTTACAATGAGGCTCGAGGGCCTATTTATTGTTGAGAAACAATGTAGAATCTGAAACGTCCAAAAACCTAACCGTAGGAGATGAGGCGCCAAAACTGTGGGCGCCCGTTTGGTTAAATTGGTGGTTCAACTTCCCGGGGGCGTAACTTTGGCACCCGATCTCCGTTTTACGCGCTCAATAGCTCGTTAGAAAGATCTATCCGAGAAGTACAACTTTTGAATGAGCAACATCAGTCCATGGACCCATGTTGCTCTCCGTTTTCCCAAAAAACGTCGTTTAGGGCCTCAAAATGGCTCCGGAAGTTCAGGACCCAAAAAACTGCTAAAAATAGTAAGTTTTGTTGCAACTTGAAAATTGAAAGAACTGATGGTGGGGGTTCAAATGGAATAGGTGGGTGGCCACCAATATCCACTTGGATCATTAAGGCCCTGAAACGGCTCCGGGAGTGGAGGACCCGAAAACCTGCTAAAAATAGTAAGTGGTGCTGTATGTGGAGAGCTGCAAGAATTGATGGTGCTAGTCCAAATGGAGTAGGTGGGTGGCCACCGATATCCACCTGGATCATTCCTCCCTCCTTAGGAAGCAATGGTCCCCATTGCATTGAGATCCTCCATGAGATGAGGCAAATTTTGTTGAACTGAGTATTAGATGTGTTGAAGATGTCAAGGACCTGCGGGTGGACATGCTGGATGCATTTAGTAAATTTGGTTTCTTTATCAGCCTCAGACAGTACATGTTTGGATTCTGTATGTGTAGTTGCAGGATGCATGGAAACATCAGGCGGTGGTGCGTTGGGAGTCAGATCAATGGAGTTCTTGTCCTGACAGTGTAGAGGAACCTCTATGAGTGAGGGGAAAACTTCCTCGTATTCCTCCATGACTTTGTCCATCTGCTGCAGCCGTGCAAGGGAGCCCTGTTTCAAGGTTGTGGCCACAATATTTTTCTTTCCCTGTGAGTGAGTTGTAAGGAAAATGAATTTCCTAGTTTGGGAAACAATCTTACTGCGTTGTTTTGCAGTAGTCAAAGAGATGACAGGAGGCGGTACTACCTCCGGTATCCTGTACAAGTTATTTCCCAAAGTAATAATAACAACACGAGGCCTAGACTCATACACAGCATGTCGCCTCCATAAGTATGGTTGGCCCAATAATACATCAGCTACATCAAGAGGAGCAACATCACACAATACCTCATCCGTGAATGGCTTGATACTATATGGAAGGTGGCACTGCTGGCGGATGCGGAGATCTCTCCCTGTGTGGAGCCACCCGATGGTATACGGCTGAAGGTGTGCTACGGTTGGTAGGCCGAGCCGCTTCACGACCTCTGCTGAAATGAGGTTCTTCTGGCTTCTCTATCGATGAGAAACTACAGCGGAGAACCCTTCACCCACATCTGCGACTGGAAGAGGCACTCCCCCTCCTCTGGATCCTCTGGACCCTCCTTTTGGATCTTGGTGGTGGCAACAATGGCACTAGGATCCGCATCAATGATCTGCTTCCCTTTGTCATTGCCTTTGTCTGGTTCTAACTCAGGATCAGAAAATGCATCTGATTCGGGTGCCTTTAGTTCAGCCACCAAAGACTGTTTGGCCCGACACTCGTTTGTGCTGTGAGTGGGGCTATTATGAAATTCACACCACTTCCTTGTGTCCTTCTTTGGATTTGTGGTGTTGTTCTGAGTCGCATTGCTTTGGCCTTGCCCCTTGTTCTTTGGTTCGGGGGCCCCTTTCGGATTTGCAGATCCAAAGTCTCGCTTCTTCTGCTTAAATTTCTGCTCGATCTTGGCGGCATAGCGATATGCCGTGCCAAGCGATGTAATGTCGAGGAACTCCATTTCCTCTTGAATGTGTTTGTGCAGACAACCGCGGTACTTGAGCACCAAATGTCTCTCTGAATCTTTAATACCCAACTTTGTGCGTAGGGTATGGAACAGATTCGTCAGTTCGTGCACATCTTGATCCTTTTGTTGCCGCAGCGTGGTCCATTGGATGTATTTGTCCTCATAACTCCCCAGAGGGTAATGCTGTTCCTTGATGCCGTCTCGAAATGAATTCCAAGTGGGTGTGGCCGAGAACAGAGAGGGTTCCCCATTGCCCTCTTGCTCACGGTAGGTTTCCCACCAGTCTTTGACATGGGGGGCAGCTTTGAGGAGTGCAAAAATAATCTTTTCTCGGTCAGAGAAGTCATGGACCAAGAAATACCCTTCCAACAAATTTAACCATCTGTCTACAGCGTCTGCATCTATTTTTCCTTCAAATATAGGAATGTCAAATTTTACCTGTACCTTGAAGGGAGTGGCGCCTCCAGAGTGGTTGTTGGATGCAGATGCACCATATGTGGGCAGTCGTTGAAGGATTTGAGCAAAGTTATCCATCATCGCGTTCCTTTGTTTCTCGAGGGCCTCCTCGAGAAGTATTTTGATACGATCTCCTGCTCCCTTGTCTTTCTTTTCTTCCGCCATGGGAGGTCGTCGGGGTTTGCGAGGCTGATCTTGCAAGGGTTCAACCAGATCGAGCCCTAACTCCTTATACCCTGACCGCGTTGGGGACATGCAAAGAAAAACAAAGAAAGAGCAGACCCGCTCTGATACCATTGATCCGGATTTTATGCAGGAACGCAACAGAATACAGAAATAACTATGAACATAGAGATGCAGCGGAAATAATGCTTCATTTCATTAATATCAAATAACGGAAATATGCTTACAGGCATAATGGAAATAAAGTAGCTAGGGTGCTGGTAGTGAATCTCTGAGAAGAGATGTGATGGCTACAGACCTCTGAACTGTGTTACAATGAGGCTCAAGGGCCTATTTATTGTTGAGAAACAATGTAGAATATGAAACGTCCAAAAACCTAACCGTAGGAGATGAGGCGCCAAAACTGTGGGCGCCCGTTTGGGTAAATTGGTGGTTCAACTTCCCGGGGGCATAACTTTGGCACCCGATCTCCGTTTTACGCGCTCAATAGCTCGTTAGAAAGATCTATCCAAGGAGTACAACTTTTGAATGAGAAACATCAGTCCATGGACCTATGTTGCTCTCTGTTTTCCCAAAAAATGTTGTTTAGGGTCTCAAAACGGCTCCGGAAGTTAAGGACCCAAAAAACTACTAAAAATAGTAAGTTTTGTTGCAACTTGAAAATTGAAAGAACTGATGGTGGGGGTTCAAATGGAATAGGTGGGTGGCCACCAATATCCACCTGGATCATTAAGGCCCCGAAACGGCTCCGGGAGTGGAGGACCCGAAAACCTGCTAAAAATAGTAAGTTGGGCTGTATGTGGAGAGCTGCAAGAATTGATGGTGCTAGTCCAAATGGAGTAGGTGGGTGGCCACCGATATCCACCTGGATCATAATAATAATCGATACTTCTATTTTTTGATCGACGATCTATAAATAGACTTCGCCCAATATTCTAAAAATATAATTTCATCTATTTTTCCAACTTGACCAGCCATCCACAAATAGCATCCTACAACTTCTTAAATATGATCGCCATGTCTAAAAACAAACATAGTTTAAAAATAGACTTGTGCCAAAACTAGCCTGCGGGCCCACTTAGTGAAGGCGACTCTTTTCACTAAGCTCATCATCTTGTTGAATCTCAATAGAAAATAGGTTGAATTTTTAGTCAACCATATCTTCCTCATACAAACTTTTTTTTAGGTGTTTTTTTGTTTGTTTGCTTTGTGGTAAAATTTAAAGAGGAATACAAATCTGTAATTATTTTTACTCAAATATGTACATAAAATAGGAGAAGTGAACATAATAATCAGTCACATGCGAGGGTGGAAGAGAAACAAACAAACTAATTCTAATTAGCCATAACTCCATCATATAGAGTCTATTTTCAGTGATTTTGTTTTTGTTTTTAGACAAAATTTCGAGAGGAATCCATATCTCTGATCGATTAAATCAAATTATATACATAAAATTTTGTAGTTTTATTTTAAATGCATGATCTATTATTCTGTTGCATAAAAAACAAAAAACAAAACTCCAAATCTATTATCAACTCAAATTTAAAGCACAAAGATAATAACCTTGAAAAATAGCTGAAAATAGTCAGAAATTTTTGAGGAAATGCAAAAAATCGAAAACAAGAGGATATGATCAGGATCTAAGGCAAAGCGGACACAAAATCAAGTGTGATCTCATCGAAAGCACCAGGTCTGTTGCAATGGAAATCACAAGGAGTTGTTTCTCCGTGATCTAGTGTCTAATAGATCACAGACAGACAAAGGCATGACCAATAAGATACAAAATATCCCAATCCCATATGATTCAACAAGCAACATGAAATTGGATTTACACTATGAGGAGGAGAATGGTACCTTTCCTGCTCACATTTTGGGGACGAATCTTGAGTTTGTAGCAGAAATCTTGCACTCCACATGAGATATCTACTCGATCCACCTTCGATCTCAACACTTACACACAATCACAAACATTCAAGGACGATAAGAGATCTTCCTCGGAATATCGTTAGATAAATGATAACATAAACCAATCACAAGATCTGAAACAAAATTATGTAAGGGAAAGAACATATATCTTCATTAATCTCATAAAAATCATACAACACTTCTATACCTTCGCTCTAGCGTCTCCTCTCCACGATCCAATAGAATTTCCCCACTAGATCCAATGAATGAGCATGAAGATCACTCACATAGCACTAAGACCTCATAATGTCTCTATATGGAAAAAAAATGGTAGCAAGGGATCAAGATCTTAGCTCATTAAAAGTATGGCTCTCCAAAACGACAGAGCTCTCACCCTATAGTTTGGATACTATCCTCCCCACCCTTTCCTCTTGGTGAGATTATATAGGCTCATTTCATCCTTTGGGAGAATGTATCTAGACATCTAGGGGCTTGAGAAGTTAGTAAACTTCTACAATAATGGATCCCTATCCAACTCATACACAAGTGGGTCAAGTTGATCTCCTTGGGAATGGTAAACTCTAGAAACCTTTTTCACAATTATGAGATTTTTCTCAATTATCTCAATTTTAAAATAATTATTATCTCATAATTATAATATTTTGGAAAAATAATTATGATAAATTGTTCAATTATGTAATTTCACCCTTTTAACATGGGATAAATCTCACATAAGTAAAAGAAAAGTTGAAAAGGGGTGCATTTTAGCTAAACAACTAATGCAAGTTGATATTGGGTTTCTCTCACTGTAATGGAGTGACAAATAGGGTTATAACAATAGGGGTAAAGAAAAAAATCCAGGCATGGTAACTCATGCCTCCATGATTGTTGTCTCCTTTACATTCATACTCTTAGGATGTGGGCTCCCTAAATCCCCTTGACCATGACACTTGGCCATGGAGCCTTTTCCACACCATTTCCATGAATTTACACAAACACCTATTTATTGGTGGATTAACCTCGAAACTTCTACTTTCCCTTGAAGGATGGAAGCACCTAATATATTTTACCATTACCCACCTCTTTCAAGGTAGAGAACACCTTTATGGGACTTGTTCTAGTCAAATATCGGAAGGTGATCCAAGTCTGAAGTATTATTCTCCCCTTAACATCTAATTTTGGTCCACCTAGATGTTCATATGATCTTAGTATCTCATGGATGGTTTCTTTCACTTGAGTTTAAGTTGATTTTGTTAGGTGGTCCACAACATCCCAAGCCTTGAGGGCACCCATTACATAGGTACCCATGCCTTTTCAAAGAGAGAGATGACTTAGAAAATGAAATGTTAAGAGCATTGGGCCTCATAATGACTTGAGCAGATGTTCTGTTAGTCTTCTGTATTCATAGTATCACTAGATGACTATGGATTTTATACAGTCTGTTGAAAATAACATTCTCTGACTATCATTTATATTCAAAAATCTAACTACCTTCATTATTTTGATTTAACATATTCAATATATCTCATTTTTCCTTCTCCAGCACGCTCATGCCCTGAAATCTCATGTTTGACCCTAAAATCCCTAATTTCAGTTTTCTTCCCCTTCTAAAAACTCCATTTCCCCATTCCTAGACCCCCTCATACAAACCTTTCCCCCTTCACTCACTTCCCTCCTTTCATTAAAAAAACAATGTAAAAAACCATTTTTTACATTGTTTATTAAAATCATTTTTACCATATCGGACCTCCCTTTTCATAAACTCTGTTTATTTTAAAAAAACTTGACCCCATATATGTTTCAAACCCCCCATGCTAAACCTTACCCCCTATCTATTATACCTCTAAGCCCCCCCTACATTTAAAACCTGCCGCTTCGTTCAAAACCCCGGCCCCACTGCCTTTACCCCGCCGCTTCATTTTAAAACTCGATCACCGTCAAATCCGCCATCACCAGATCTGACGGCCCCTCGTCCATTTTGCAATCCAAATAGCCTGAGAGATAATACCTTTAAGGCTTGCGATATGGGCGGTTTTACCACCGTCACGTCCTGCCACGCGTTTCCCCCGCCTTTTATCGCATCCCCGCAAAAAAACTACCTTACCACCTACGCCTCATGCGATAAACCATTTACCACTCCCGCGCCTTAATATGAAGCTACCGACCCATTTGAATATTTTGAAGCCATGTCCTGTCGCGGTAAATCCTGAAATCTCTGTGCTAACCCTTGCAACCCTTTTGAAGACCCAGAAGGCCATAGCCAAATGAAAAAACCTAAAACCTCCACTGACTGGACTCTGTCCATGAATTTTCCTTATACCTGTGAGCCACCATTGCTCCCCATTCCGCAAGATCTCGCTTTTATTAATAAATTATTTTTATTTTTTCAAGTGATCAATATATTATAAACACAGAAACCAAAATGTGTTTCTAAGTTCGAAAAAATTGTTTAAAATAGCGTTCTCTGGGTGACGATCCAGAATTCCTTATTCATTAAAGAATTAGGAGTGCAAGATTAATCTGAATCAGCAATGGATCATGACCATTGATGATCATTCAATCACTCCAAAGGCAACAAGAGTTATTCAATGTAAAGGATAAAGAAAATAAAGGATTTTTACAGTGGTTGCGCAGAGATGAAGACAAATAAAAGCACAGAGTTAAAGAACAGATAAAAGATCAGTCAAAGATGAAAGAAAAGGTTAAAAGACATAGTCAAAAATAAAGGAAAGATAAGGAAGCAGATCAAACAGTGAGATAAAAAAAGAGATGATAGTGACAGCAAAGACAGTAAAGGTTAAAGGATAATAGATACAAATGAAGAAAGAATCATAGTTTAGAAGACAAATTAAAGGTTAAATGAAAAATCAAAATCAAATCAACAAAGAAGACAGATCCAAATGACAAGGCCAATCAGCCTTTACTTCTTCCAAACCTCATTGGCGACCTACAAACTAATTTTGGTTTAAAAAGCTACCTCAGTTAATGTTTTAGTTAGAGATATTGTAGCAGCTACTTAGAAGTTATTGTAAAAGTTAATGTTAAAGGAAAAAAGTCAAAAATATCTTAAATTTAGCTCAGCAGTTAAGTTAAAGGTTATTATTGCAGTGAGTCAGACAGATATATTTTGGCATTAAGCCTTGCATGGTCTCAAAGGTCAAGATTACATTTACTCTGTAGTTAATACAAATCTGTCACCCTAGTTTAGGGAAACCTCCTCATCTGCATATAAATACTACCTGTATTATTCATTATCATTGTTGGTTGGTTGGTTGGTTGGTTGTTTGGTTGGTTAGTTGGTTGCTAGACTAGATTTATATCAGACTCTGAGTTGAAAATATTGTTGCACTAGAGCATTGTAACTGTCTTGGACATCAGTAATACAAGAACGTTCACAAGATTCTTGAGCTATTTTAATGGTGATGTTATCCCTCTTTGTCATTGTTTCTCCTTTTTTTACCATATTGTACATCATTTCTCTGATAATAGAACAGAAATTTTAGATTAAGATATGTTGTTTGGGCACCTTGACTCTATCTGTTACTTTTATTTAAATGTTTTCTTCTGCAAAGTATGATTAAAGAATTCAGGGGTGTCATGCTCTTTAGTTTCACTTGGCTTGTTGTCTTGAGGTTTTCTTAGTAAAGTTTAGCTAAATAATTTAGGGGTGTCCTGCTCTTTAGTTTCTCTCAAAATATTTATCTTAAAGACATTCTTTGAAGTTTAGTTAAAGAATTCAGGGGTGTCCTGCTCTTTAATTTCATTGAACTATTATCTTGAATTTTTCTCTATCTGAAAGTAGTAAATAAAGATTTCAGGGGTGTCCTGCTCTTTAGTATTACTGGATTGTTGTCTTAAGGTTTTCTTAGTAAAGTTTAGCTAAAGAATTCAGGGGTGTCATGCTCTTTAGTTTCTCATAAACAGTTATCTCAAAGGATTTTCTTGTTGAAGTATAGTTAAAGGATTCTTAATTTCCCTTTAGTTTTACTGAATTCACAAACTTCTTGTCATTTCATTATTCATCTTACCTAAGAAGATCCATTTGATATAGTTAGCTTTCCCTATGAAAACCCTTAAAGATTTGATGTACAATTAAAACCTTATATGACTCCATAGCCCAATGGATTAAGCTTACCACTTTCTATCTATCCCACCTACAATCAATCGATAACTCAATCAATCAATCAAAACAAAACAAACCCAAGCTTCATAATTAGCCTAAAATCATAAAACATAAGCATAAAGATAAATCAGTTAACTATAAACATAGAGAGAGCCCTCTCTGAGCCCAGAAAGGCTAGGTCCTTGGACTTCAAAGTGGTTTTATGTGGTTCCATGCTACTTGTTCTTTCCAATCTTGCAAATTACGGGGAGCCAACATAGTGGTGACCATACTGGGGAACTGATTTAATAAAACAACTTAATATTTCCTCAACATCTCAGAAAACCCCATTCAAATTTAGATGACTAAAATATTCGCCAAGGCTGGTATTTGGTTGCTGATGGTGGACAACAACCAGCCTCAAAACATTTAAAATCATCCACCCGGTGACTCCACTGGTTTTCAATAGGCCTGCTGACTCCACTGGTTTTCTATAGACTTCACTAGGAAATTATTGAGAATCCCCAATATCATCAAACCTCAAATAGAACCCAGCCAAAATAATTTGTGAATAAAGTATTTATTTCACAGATCGGGTTGTTTTTTAAACTATTATAAGACTTTCAAACCTCTCTGAACCTAGGGTCCAAGTTATAGCTTCTAGAAGAATCTATACGAGATCCCATCCTGACCCAAACCCTCCTACAATAGTTGAAAATCTAGAGCACAACCTAAGGAAATCTCCTAGATATAAAAATCCAACTGTTAGTAGACATATTCACAAGGCAAGTTCCTTACCTGAAAACCTTAAAAACTTGCAAGATATCCTATCTAGCTCACCCCTAGAACAAATCTTGTCTAGGATTAAATCCCAAAGTTGGATAACCTATATAATTTTAGACCCATCCATCTTATAGCAAAATCTTGTTATACTAACTTCGACCCCCACTCGTACACCCACTGTTCACCTTCCTCCATTCAACCCTCCACCTGTTAACCCCCCTTCATTTCCCCAGCTACCAATCATGGCAACATGGTATGCCCCATTATTTCTACCATAGGACTATTAGTCTAAGATTCCCTTATATGATGCAAGTAATTCTACAAATGCTCAACAACATGTGGATAGAATGAATGATTATTTTGACAGATAAGAAATAGATGATGAGACTATTAAACTAAGATTGTTTGCTCAAAGCTTAAGGGGAGAGGTAAGAAAATGGTTTAAAGGACTAATCCCTAACAGTATACATGACCTCCCTGCTTTTCACCGACTGTTCATAAATAAATGGGAAGTCAAGAAGAACCCTCTCCAAATCTTATCAGAATATGAAAACATTAAAAGAAACGTTGGAGAGAGTGTCTAAGATTACTGCACTAGGTTAAATAGTGTATATAATTCCCTCCCTACCCACATGAAACCTCCACAAGGCCTAGCCCTAATGAAATTTCCAGATTTGATCCAGAGATGGCTTAAAAACTAAGAGAAAGATACCCTCTTACATTAGAAGATATGCAGAGGGGTGCAGTAAGTGTGGAGGAAAATCTGATTGCCAAAAGGGCAAGAATGAGAAATGAAAAGAGAGTCACATATAGGGAAGAGTTTGTAGCCTCCACATCTGATACTAAGATTGATAACATTGTTAGAACTATGGAAAGGATGATGGAGAGAATAAACATGAATGAGAGAGCTTACCCGAGAGAAAACCAAGCGGCTCCTCAGAATATAAACCAAAACCAAAACCAAAACTTTAGAAGAAACCCCCCTCAAATAAGACACAGAGAACAAAGAGAACCTGACCAACAAATCAGGCCCCCTTTTCAAGAAAAATATGTTGATGAGGATGATGGGATGATTGAAGAACCAGAACAAAGTCAAATCAATCTAATGGGAGTTAACAATGAGGATATTTTTTTCCTCACCGAAGAAGAACAAGGCATGTTTTCCCCAACTCAATTTGAAGAAGATTGTCTAGAATCTGAAGGCTACAAAAAAGGCTTTTAAAATGCCAACATGGAAGTACATAGGCAGTATGACCTCAGAAGCAAGAAATCCCAAGACATTCCCAAGAGAAAGAACCCTGAAATTTCTGCTAGGAAGACACCTGAAATTGATCCTGAAAACATAGAAAAAACTTTAAAAATAATGGTTAACAGCTCTGATAAAAACAAAAACAAAAAAATCCCAGAAAGCAACACTAGTAAATCAACTAATAGCCCTGAAAAAACTGATTTAACTAAGATCCCTAGTGCAAATCAGCAATCTGAAATTGCTGCAAAAAAAGTGTCTGAAAAAATTGATTTAAATCTTCCAAAAATACAGACACCTTTCAGTATTCAGAACAAAATTGCCAAGATAAAAATATCCATACCACTTACTGAATTAGCTGGCCAAGATGTATATAGATCCCAAGTTTTGAAAGCTTTGAACATAGGAGAAAATGTTGATTCTGTAAATTTAAATGATGACAAACCAGAGCTTTTGTTTGGACCTGAAGTAGAAGGTAAGTTTCAAGAGGGAGGTGTACCTCCATTTTATGTTAGTTTGAACATCCATAATAAAATCCTCCACAATGCCATGTTAAATTCAGGAGCTTCTCATAACCTCATGCCAAAGGTAGCTGTGGAAATACTAGGCCTTGAGATAACTAGACCATACAAATACTTGTACTCTTTTGACTCCAGCAGAGTTAAATGTCTAGGCCTAATCAAAGATATTTGTGTTAATTTAGCACAATTACCAGCCAAAAGCCTAGTAATGGATATTGTAGTGGCTGACATTCCCCTTAAATATGGCATGCTCCTTTCATGCTCATGGGGAGCTAAACTTCAGGGCACCCTCCAAATGGACATGACCTATGCTACCATACCAATCTTTAGTCAACCAAGAATATTATATAGGTAGACTCATATGAAATACATGGTTAGAAGTCAAGAAAGACCTGATAACTCCCCTCTCTATTCTATCCACACAGACCTTGATTCATTTATCCTCTACAATGATGAAAATGTTAATGAACATGTAGAAATAAACGAAAAAAAAAGCTGAAGAAAAGGGAGAAAAATAAGAACAGTCAGACAAAATAGACAAAAAATAACTTAATGACGACCATAAGTATGAACATGAACCTCTTTGGAGCATGAGCTTTGATGGTTCTTGTGGAAAAACTTGTTCAGGAAAGGGTGTTTAGGTTCACAACACTAAGAAAAACCACGCAGAATGTCATTCATATAAACTGAATTTTCAATGTACAAATAATATAGTAGAATATGAGGCACTCCTCCTAAGGCTACAATTACTCAAGAAATTAGGAGCCAAAAGGATCTCTTTCCATGGGGATTTCGAGCTAGTCATTAGGAAAATTAAGGGAGAATATTCAGCTAAACATCCTAGATTAAGAGCATATAGGAACGATTCCCTTGAACTCCTAAAAACATTCAAAGAATATGATCTTGCCTTCATCCCCAGAAATCAAAATATCCTTGCCAATGGACTAGAATTTTCAGCCAGTAGTTGTCAACAACCTCATCATAACAAAGAATACACAGTACAAGTCAAATACAGACTAGCAGTCCCTGATAATATAAAATATTGGCAAGTTTTTGAAGGTGACAAACAGATTGAAGATTTCCTGCAGTCCAGAAATGAGTTTGAAATGCCAAATTCAAACTCAGATCATGAAGAGGACAGCTCTGCTGAGGAACAAACCTACAAAAAAGAGACCCCTCATGATGCTGATATAAATCTGTTAGAAGAAGAACACCCACATGGGACAGAACTATGTGAAGATCTAGAAAAGGAAGACTTTGAAGTACTACAACTCAGAGGTAATACCCTACCAAAAGGACTTGTCCCTCTTCAAGAACTTTTTGATTTTAATGATGTTTCTAAAAATCCAAAGATAGAATCCACTGAAGAGAATGTAGAAGAATGAAATATAGGCAGTGAGCAAGAACCCGAAATGGTAAAAATGTTAAAGACACTACTAGCTCCTATAAAACAGAAATATATTGAGCTATTCAAAGAATTTAGTGATGTGTTTGCTTGGAGCGATGAAGACTTGAAGTCCTATGATATTGATATCATCCAGCACAAGATCCCACTCAAAGAGAGCCAGAAGCCCTTTTAACAGAAATTATGTAGAATCAATCTTGTCCAAATGCCACTGGTGGAAAGAAATATAGAAAATGTATACTGTTGGAATAATAGTCCCACTCAGATACTCAGAGTGGGTTTCAAATCTTGTATCAGTTAGGAAAAAAACATGGGAAATTAGGCTCTACATAGACTTCATAAATTTAAACAAAGCATCTCTAAAGAACAACTACCCTTTACCAAAAATGGATCACATATTGCAAAGGGTAGTAGGCTCCAAAAAGATATCTCTGCTTGATGGATTTTCAGGGTACAATTAGGTGCTGGTACATCTAGACGATCAACACAAAACAACTTTGACTACACGTTGGGACACCTTCATGTATGTTAAAATTCCTTTTGGGTTAATGAATGATGGAGCCACTTTTCAAAGAGCAATGGATATTGATTTCTCAGAAGAAATATGTTACTTCATTGTGATATATCTCGATGACATCACATTCTACTTCAAAACTGATGAAGAACATCTAGCTCATTTGAGAAAAGTCTTTAAGAAATATAGAAAGTATGGCTTGTCTTTAAATCCCAAGAAAACCTTGTTTGTCCTTCAAGAAGGGAACCTTTTATTCCACATCATATCTGAAGAATGAATCAATATTGACCCAAAAAGGATTTGAGGGGATATTGCAAATCAGTCACCCAAGAAACATCATAGAGTTGCAATATTTCATTGGAAAGATAAATTTCTTAAGAAGGTTCATACAAAACCTTGCAGAATTCCTAAGAAACATCACTAAGATGCTGAAAGAGAATCAGGAGTCAAATGGACCATAGAGGAAAAGCAATGTTTTGACTTAGTGAAGCAAGCTCTTACACAAACACTAGTTCTGATCAGCCCTAATTTCACCAAGGATTTCTTCATATTTTCGTTTGCATCAGAACACACATTGTTGTTGTATTACTGCAAAAAAATATGAAAGGACAGGAGTAGCCCATATCATTTTTTAGCCAAGCATTATGAGATGAACCTCTGAAATATAACATCATGGAAAAGTAGGCTTTTTCCTTAATCATAGCACTAAAGGACTTCAAAATCTACATTCTACACTCACACATCATTGCATTTGTGCCGCACACAGTGGTTAAATACATACTTACAAAAGATCCTGATGGAAAAAGGGGTAAGTGGATTGCTTTCATATTGGAATATGACCTGGAAATAAAGCCTACCAAGTTAATCAAGGGACAAGGACTGGCTAAATTAATGGCTGAAACAAATTTTCAAGCACTGGACATCAATATGCTTAACTCATTGGATGAACAAGAGGAGCTGGAGACTCCACCTATTGAGGAAGAATTTCTGAACTCACCATAGTAGGCTGATATATTATATGTGCTTTTTAATCTAAATTTTCCTCCTGGTCTATCCAAAACAAAGGCCAGGTTCATGAAACTGAAAGTTGTAAATTTTTGCATTTTGGATAAAGTTTTGTATTGGAAAAATTCTGGTGGTGCATTGCTTAAATCTTTTCCTGAAGAATATGCTGATAATATTATGCATGAGTTTAATGAAGGAGAGTGTGGAGGTCACCTCTATTAGAAGACCACTGTTAAAAATATCCTTAGGGATGGTTTCTATTGGCCTACCCTTTTCCAAGACATCCACAAAATGGTAGTTGCATGTCATAAATGCCAAATATTTGAGGAAAAATTAAAGTTGTTGCCTTTGCCTTTACAGCCAATTTTTGTTGAAGCTCCTTTTCAAAAATAGGGTCTATATTTCATTGGAGAAATCCACCCTTCCTTCTCTGCCTATCATAAGTGGATCCTTACTGCAACTGACTATTTTACAAAGTGGATAGAAGCCATTCATTCAAGGACTACCACAGACTCAATAATTATCAAATTCCTTGAGAACAATATTCTACCTAGATTTGGTTGTCCTAGAAAAATCATCACTGACAATGTTGTTGCATTTAGATCCAAGAAAATGGTGGATTTTTTCCACAGATATCACATCACTTTGAGCCATTCTACATCTTATTACCCTCAAGGTAATTGGTTAGCTGAATCCTCAAACAAGAGTTTGGTAAACATCATTAAAAAGTTGTTGGAGGAAAATCAAAAATCATGGCACAACAAATTGGTATATGCATTATGGGCAAATAGACTAACAAGTAAAAAGTCAATTGATATGTCTCCCTATCAGCTAGTCTATGGAACAGATGCAGTCTTCCCAACAAGCTTGGGAGTGCCAGTGATGAAACTCATTCAAGAGGTGCAGTCTGAATAAAATGACATACAAAGGAGAATAAACCAAACTATTCAGCTACAACAAACCAGAGAAGGACTATACAACCAAACACAGCTGGTACAAGAAAATTTGAAGAAGATCATTGACAAGAGGACCAAAGCAAATGATTTTAACAATGGAGACAAAGTGTTGAAGTGGGATTCAAGGAGAGAGGACAAAGGCAAGCATGGAAAGTTTGATAACCTTTGGAAAGGTCCATACATCATTCATTCCACAAGAGGTAATAATGCATTTTTCTTACAAGAAATTGATGGAACAGTCTTATTTGGATGCCCTATAAAGTTTTCTTCATTGTATACAACATTGCTTAAACAAAAATATCAGAAAATTTGATACAAAAAAAGAAAGAAAGAAAATAAGAAAAGAGCACAGATAAAAGAAAAAGGTAAAGCCCCATACCAAAAAACAAATATTTCTGAAAGTATGCAAGTCAAAATGCCACTACTTTTGAAAAGGTCATGTTCAATCATACCGCCTAATCATGATTGTACAAATTTTGAATTTTTGTTGATAAGTTAGAAAATGAATATTTTCCAAACTGTTTAAACTTAGATTACCAGTAGGTAGATAGAAAATGAAATTGGTTCCAAAATCTAAATCTGAACCAATAAGAAAAATGAGGGATAAGTGATAAATGAAAGATTCAAGGCCAAAGCCCTTAGGTTTTAGTTTACTTTTTGCAAGATAATATTGTGTGCAGCTTGTCCAAAATTCCACAATTCATGATGATCAAACTACTTAATCTTGATTCATTCATGCTTTAAATTTCATGTTAATAGATAGTGAATAAAAATCTGTCAAACTGTTTAATCTTGGAAGATAAGTAGTTAGGTAGAGAATAAAAGAGCTCATCAGTCTAATCTGAGCCTCTAGAAGTTATAAGGTTAGAAATAGATAGTTTTCTTTCAAAATAAAAATGATGTCAAGGGTTTGCAAGTCTAAATTCACCCAAAGAATGAAGAAAAAATGTTAGAATATAATAATGGGTAGGCAAAAATTAATTTGAAGGAAGCATGGTTTTTAATTTTTTGAAGGTCACAATTACAAACAGTTGCAGCAGATAAGCAATTACAGCAGGAAAATTAGCCAAGTACAAACATACCATTGATCTACGAAGTCTAGAGATCTGAGGTTCTTGACACCTCCTAAAGGAGCTACCCTCCCCAGCTGGAGCCACTGTTAGTCTCCTGTATTCACATTATAAGTAGATGAATATGGATTTCTACAGTCTGCTGAAAATAACATTCCCTGACTATCACTTATTTTCATAAATCTCACTGCCTTCATTATTTTCATTTAACCTATTCACTATATCTCATTTTTCCTTCTCCAACATGCTCATGCCTTTAAATCTCATGTTTGACCTTAAAATCCCTCATTTCGGTTTTCTTCTCCTTCTGAAAAATCCATTTCCCCATTCCTAGACCCCCTCATACAAACCTTTCCCCCTTCACTCACTTCCCTCCTTTCATTAAAAAAACAATTTAAAAAACCCTTTTTTACATTGTTTAATAAAATCATTTTTACCATATCGGACCTCCCTTTTAATAAAAATTTTTTATTTAAAAAAAAATCTTGACCCCATATATGTTTCAAACCCCCCACGCTAAACCTTACCCCCGCTCTATTATACCTCTGGCCGCCCCCCTACATTTAAAACCTGTCGCTTTGTGCAAAACCCCGGCCCCACTGCCTTTACCCCGCCGCTCCGTTTTAAACCTCGATCACTGTCAAATACGCCACCACCAAATCTGATGGCTTGTCATCCATTTCGCAATCCAAACAAAATGAGAGATAATACCTTTGAGGCTTGCAATATGAGGGGTTTTACCACCGTCCGATCCTACCACATGTCTCCCCCACCTTTTATTGCATCCTACGAAAAAAACCACCTTACCGCCTATTATCACAAAATCAGAACTGATAGGTTGCCAATCAAATCAATCTCATGTAACTGTTTCAAACCAATATTTTGATTGAGGCTTAGCCTCCTCAACCTGAGAGGGCTCTCTCAAGTGTTAATTATTTTTCATAGAAATATAGATGGCTAACTCTATGTGGGGTAATAAGCAGATAAATGATAGATATTGGTTGTAAATCACATTAGCAAGTGCCCATTGGGCTTATGGAGTCAAAAAAGCTTCAGTAAAACAAAACAATCTACTTAGCATGGAATTCAAGGCATATCAGCTTTCTAGTCTTGAGATACACATGTGAAACTGTAAAACACACAGTCAGTTTGTCTATGAAGGAAGTCAGAGCATCAATGATGAGTTATGATTAACATAAGCAAACACCACTGCAATAGGATAGTAAAAATATGCCATTAGAACAATAACACACTAGAACTCTTTATGAATATTGAGTTGGCTAAGTAGAAAACTCTATATTAAGCTGAAAACCAATCACTTACAATAAGCACAATCTTTTTGCTAAAAATGTCCAACCCATGCATATTTGACTTCTTCATGTTTTATAGATCATTTATAATATAGGATGACCTTATCCTAAGATATATACCTTGAATTCCTACTTTTTGACACCTTTCCTAACCATATGACATGGTATTTATTACAAAATGACAGCTGCAAACCTAATGAACAGTCCTATTACAAATAGGATTCAAACTCCTTAAATCTACTCATAAAAACCTTATCTAAAATAGATTACATCATTTTCCAACTGTATTCCCATGAGGTCGAATCCAGATGATAAGCTTCAACACTTTATGACCATAACACTGATCTCCATTAAATTAGGAAATTGTCCCATGTTTTCTAGGCATATGTTTCTTTGCATTCTTGAGACACTCTGACCATCATATACGCATCACTTCGAGGTTATTTTCTGTTAGAAACCAAATTAATACCTTCCCAAAATCATTTTTAAGTGCCAATTGTCCAAGACCACCATAAAACTGTTCAAAATAGCAGAAGTAGACCTGCGCTACGAAAACAACTGAGTTTCGTAGCGCGGTCTTTTAACCCTTTTACCTTTAAAACTTTGCCTTCTTTCTTCCAGATTTATCTTCATTATCAATTAACACAACCTCCCTATCGATTTCAGGTCATAACTTACACTTTTTCCCTTCAAAAATTTAGGAGAAAGAGTGAAAAAAGTTGCTATAGCAGTTTCATAGCGCTTTTCACTCGTTTTGCACTATTTGCGCTACAAAACTACTGAGTGAGAAGTTTTGCCCAAATTTCTTCAAAATTTAAACCAAAATGTGCCAAAATTGCAGAATACCAATGGTTTCACCAAAACAAAAATTCATATGAACTGATAAACATAATATTCATGAGGTTCATTCTTAATTTTTCACTTGACTTAGCTTATGACTTTTTAATGATTTATCATTTTTCACCTTTGTTTTTTAGCTCATTCTGAGTCAATTTCAGCTGCTGCTCCAATTGCTCCACTTGATCTCTTAGTCTTCTATTACTGGCTCTTAAGTGAGTATTCATTACTCTGACAAATTTGGCCTCCTTGATGGCTAGAACTGTCCATGTGAAAAATTGTTCTGCATTGCTTGGAATTTCAGACCTAGAACCAGTTTGACCCTCCCAAAGTGCCTTCATTCTTTTGAACTCTGTTTTTTCAATACTGTGCTTTTTGGCCCTCTTTCTCATCATTGCAATATCTTGGTTTCCTAACCTCAATCTCTCCTCAATATTTTGACACTCTGTCATGTTTTCTTTTCCTTTCATTGTCTTGCTGGCTGCATGCTCCACTATTGGTGATGAGAGATCAACCACCTCTTCAAGGACTTTGGTTGTTTCAACAGTCTATTGGACCTCTTTGTTGCCTTCCTTGAGCTTCTTAGCATGCCTAGTTAAATTTTTCCTTGCTTGGAAGATAAAGGCTTCATTTTCACCCTCAAATTCAAGTTTCTTTGCTGACTTAGACTTTTTCTTTTTGTGTTCATCTAATCCAATGAAATCAGCTTGCACAATAGGTGTCTCTTCTATATAAATTGCATGAAGGATGTCATATAAATTTCCCTTTATCACTAGGCTGTGCTCTGCACCTGAAACAATTTTTTTCCCTTTGATGCCATTTCTTGGCTTCTTGTCACTCTCTTGATTTCTTGCTTGCTGGCAACTTGTTTTTTTTTTGCCTCTTTGACACTTTTTGACCTCTGTTTTGCAGGTGATGGAGTTGCTGCAATAAGAACTTGTGTCTTCTTTTTTCTATTCTCAACTTGTTTCCTTTGTTTCAACTTTACAAACCTCTTTTATTTTACAACAACATGCTGACTAGACTCTGCTGCTAGTGGTGAAGGAATTCCTTTAGTTTTAGGTTTTCTAGCTGGGGTTAGGGTTTCCAGTTCAAAACCATTCATAAACAAAAAGGAATACCAATCCCTGCTTATTTTCTGAAGTTCATTCAAAACCAAAAAAATTATCAAACCATGGTGAAACAAAGATGTTTCGCAACCATCATATTTGGCCTGTACTTTATCAACCATTTTGGCAAGGCTCCTAGGCAAATAAAAGGGGAAATCTAGTGATATCATACCTGTGAAATGCGGAAGCAGCTTAAAATGATAAGTGTAAAATTTATGGTATCTACCTTCACATGTGAAGTATATTTGAATGTTGAACAACAACTTTGCATAGGTGTCTTTGATACAGCCTCTAGGTATTGCATTATTGAGGTCCATATATGCATACTCAGGTTTCATGAATTTCTTGCATGGTTCCATATCAAATTTAAAACCTTTAAACCAAGTCTCTTTCCCCCTTGGTATTTCTGTCACAAAATCAATAATCTTAGGTGTGACTGGCACATTTAACATCCAATTTTGGTAGTTGGTCCACTGAAGTGTAAGGAAAATTCCTTAGACGCATATGTGTGGCAACCCTACAGCTTTTCACAAAACCGGAGACAACCTAATTTGCTAAAAGCCTCCATCATTGTTTGATCTTCAACTATAGCCTTCACATCTTCAGACTCATATCTTAAGTAATGTCCCCCTCTGTGGAATTTATTTTCCTCTGCCATGCTTCCTAGAAAAACCTGTCATCTTCTCTTGAATCTATAAAAAAGCCTCACTTGATTAGGATATGAACAACCTCGCTTGAGAATATGGAACAACCTTGCTTGATTATGGTGAAGATAGCCTTTGTATAGAACAACCACAAACTTAGCTTTACTTCTTCAGAGCTTAGACACTCGTATGGAAGAAAATGAAAACGAGAATGACCAAATTAGGCAAGATTTTGAATTTAAGATGACATCTCGTAACTAAATGATGCTTCACTCATGCCCTATCATGACGATGATGACTGTGAGACAGGTAAGTACAATGCATTTGATCCCTAACAGACTCACTATACCACTATCCTATCATTTCCTAACGGATTCTGACAAATATCAGCTCATTTGACAAGATGATTAATAAACCACGCTTTCGTAGCGCCCACAGTGTATTTTTTCCAGTTTGCGCTATGAAAGTATTAGTACTTTCGTAGCGCAAATCCACTTTTTTTAACTAGCGGCACTATGAAATGGAGGATTCTTATCTAATTACAGAAATTTAGCCCGAAACCTTATGGAATGAATCCTGAATGGAAAATGTGAGTATTTTATCATGGAATGGACATTTAAAAGACTTATTTGAATTCAATGATGACTTTGAAAATTATAAAAAATCTAACCAAAACTTAACCAAATCCTAAAATGACTTTCAAACCCATTTTGAGACCTTGATCAAAAACAGAGTTGACACAATGATGTTTTGAAAAAAAATTAGGTGATAACACTGGCTCCACTTGGGATAGTGTGCCCCTGTGTTACAGTAAGAACCAATAGTTCCAGTGCTGCTATCCATTTTCTTGACCAAAACAGAAAAAACTCATAAAATGGAATATGTACAATGACATGAATAATCAATCAGATTTTAGGAAGAATAATGCTTCAAAAACCTGCCATTGACAGGTCCTCCAGCATATGATTTTCCATCCATCTCCTGCAATATGTAAGTAGTGTTTCCATGAAAAGTTGTTATCTTGAAAGGACCTTTCCATAAGTTCTCAAACTTACCATGTTTTCCTTTCTCTTCAATTCTGGCCTCCCATTTCAGCACTTCATCTTGAATTTGAAAACTTTCTTCCTTGATATTTTTATCAAATGTCCTCTTGATTCTGTTTTGAGATTGTTGATTGTTTTTATAAACCTCATTCCTCTTCTCTTGCAGAGCTATCAGCTGATTAATTCTCCTCTGGACTGCATTTGGTTCCTCTTCTAGCCCTTGAATTAGCTTCATGACAGGTACCCCTAGTGATGTAGGAAAAATAGCTTCAGCGCCATATACCAATTCATATGGTGAAGTTCCAATTGACCTCTTTGTGCATATCCTATCAGCCTATAAGGCCTATTTCAGCTTCAAATGCCAAGCCTTCTTATTCTCCTACAACACCTTTTTAATGATCCTCACAAGACTCTTGTTAGAAGACTCAGCAAGACCATTCCCTTGCAGATAGTATGTAGTAGAATGCCCAAGACTAATATGATATTGATGAAAAAAATTGATCAGCTTCTTAGACTTAAATGCCTGTGCATTATCAGTTATAATATTCATGGGGCAACCAAACCTAGACAAGATATTATTTTATAAGAAATAAATTATCACAGAATCATTTGCTTGCCTAGTTGGGATTGCTTCAATCCATTTGGTGAAGTAATCAGTCACTGTAAGAATCCAGCGATGCTGACCTGATGATGATGGATGAATCTCCCCAATAAAATCTAGCCCCCACTACTAGAATGGCACTTCTACATAGATAGGAATCAAAGGTAAAGGTATAAGCTTCTTCTTACCCTCGAAAATTTGGCATTCATGGCAGGAAGCAATCCTCTTGTAGACATCCTTAAACATTGTAGGCCAATAATACCCTGCTCTTAGAATCTTGTTCATTGTCGCCTTCCAATAATGGTGACCTCCACAATCTCCTTTGTGGAACTCTTCAATTACTTTATCAACCTCCTCTTCCAGCAAAAAATTCAGCAAAATTCTTCCAGTATCCTTCCAAAACAGATTTCTGTCAAAAATAAAATATCTCAATGATTTCAGCTTTACAAACATTGCTTTAGACTTTGTTAGATCAGCAGGTGCTTTATTGTGTTGTAGGACAAAAACAACCTCCTTGCACCAATATGAAGTGATGTATTTTTATTCAATAGGAACTAGTTCCTCTTCATCATCTGAAATTTCTGATATTTCTACAATCAAATTTATGTCGAGACAGTCAAATTTTGACTGCGCCATCAGCTTTGCTAAGCCTTTCCCCTTGACCAATTTTTTCGGCTTAATCTCTATTTCATACTCTAGCAATTTGGCAATCCATTTCCCCCTCTTACCATCAGGGTCGGCTTGAGTGAGAATGTCTTTCACAACAGTATTAGGAACAAACGCCACAATATGAGAATGCAGAATATAAATTCTGAAATCTTTGATAGCTTTCACCAAGGCATAGGCCTGCTTCTCTAAGATATTATACTTCAACTCAAAATTGGCTAATTTCCTACTAAAGAAAGAAATCAACTGCTCAATATCTTACTATCTCTTTTGTAGCAGAACTCCAGCGATAGTATTCTTTGATGAAAAAGTAAAAACCAGAAATTCCTTTAAGAAATCTGGGCTAATCAATACCGGTGCTTGTGTGAGTGCCCTTTTGATTTCCTCAAATGAGTGTTTTGATTCTGATGTCAACTTAATATCAACTCCCTTCTTCAACATCCTTGTTATGTCCTTCACAATCTCAACAATATTAGGAATAAATCGCCTTACAAAATTTACCTTTCCAAGGAAAGATTGAATCTCCTTCCTACTTCTTGGAAAATCCACCTTCTGAACTGCATTGGCCTTGTTTCGATTAATATTAATCCCATCTTTAGAAATGATATGTCCAATTAATTTACCTGAAGTTAAAGAAAAAACATTTTTGGTGGGATTTAGAGAGATGCCAAACCTTCTACATTTCAGCAGAATTATTTCTAGGTGTTTCAAGTGATCTTCTTCCCTCCTTGAGAAAATTGTTATGTCATCAAGATAAACAACCACCATCTTGTCCTTCTCTTCAGAAAAAACAATGTCCATTTCCCTCTGAAAGGTAGCTCCTACATTCATGAGACCAAATGGCATCTTGGCATACATGAAAGTGCCCCATGGCGTAGTAAAGGTTGTTTTTTCCTGATCATCAGGATGTACAAGGATTTGATTATAACCTGAAAAACCTTCAAGCATAGACATTCTCTGAGAACCAACAATAGTTTGCAAAATTTGGTCCATCTTTAGGAGGGGATAATTGTCCTTCAGGGAGGCTTTATTAAAATTTCTGAAGTCAATGCATATTCTGATTTCTCCACTCTTTTTCCTAACTAGAACCAAATTCACAAGCCAATTTGAAAATTTGTTTGCGACAATGATTTTAGCATCAAAGAGCTTTTTTACCTCCTTCTCAATCAATGGCATGAGAATTGGATTGATCCTTCTCAACTTCTGCTTGAAGGGATTTTCATTTTCTTTTACGGGAATAGTATGTTGAATAATGGTGGGATCATATTCTTTCAAATCAGCATAGTTCCAAGAAAAGACATCTATGAATCTCTTCATCATTTCAACATACTTAAACTTCATATCAGCTGAAATAAACTTTGAAAGTTTAATCATTTTGGGCATAGCTATTGTACCAAGGTTACAACTCTCAACTTCTTCATCATCAGCTTGTAACTTAGGATTTAAAAACATCATTTTGATCAAAAAAAATGTCTAGAGGTATGAGTCCCTTCGATATGGAATTGTTCTTTAGTTGCAAAACTTCAGAATTCCCTTTAGATTCAGCCAACATATTTTGCTGATCTACTTGTATATTTTCAAACTCTTCTTTTAGCTCAATAATTTTTTTCACTTATTGATCATCTTCAAAAAATTTCCAATGAGTAATATTATCAGGGATAGCTGTCTATGGCGAATCTCAACCTCATATTTTTCTATGGAATGCATAGGAATAATGAAAAGACTCGCAGAGACAGCAAGAGAATCAGCAATGGAGTTTTGTTCTCTAGTTCTAACCATGAATGAATAGGCTTGAAAGTTTTCTAGCATGTCCAAAACCAAGTTCCTATATGCTCTCATCCTTGTATCTTTTGTTTGATAAACACCTTCAACCTGTTTAATGACTAATTATGAGTCTCCAAAAATACATCCTTTTCAAAACCTCTAGACCCAAAATCAAGGATTCATATTCAACCATGTTGTTTGTGCAATCAAAGTTCATTTTATAGGAAAAGAAATTACTCTTATCATTTGGATTTTTAATCCAAATCCCTGCTCCTGCTCCTTATCTGCCTAATGATCCATCAAAATGAAATGACCACCAACCTTCCACCTCCTTATCGTTGACTTGTTGATTTTCTGTTTGTTGATTTTCAGACTGCTGAATTTAAAAATTCTGATTTTATGCTTTTCTCTCCTCTTCTTCTTCACTAGTCAACTCATTGAAAACAATAGCATAACCAAGTTCAGTATCAAGAGCATAAATTGGAAAATTTTTGGTTTTGTCTTTATTACTCACCATGTAGGCCTTTCTTGTCTCTCAATACAATCTTCTTTGCTCACCAAAAATAGGAATGGTAGCATAAGTGAGATCCATCTGCATTGTACCTTTAATTTTCACTACCCATGACCTTGACAGCAACATACCAAACTTCGGTGGAATGTCTTCTACTACAATTTCCATGACTACAGACTTAGCAGGAACTTGTGTTATACCAACAACAACATCCTTGATTAAACCAATGCATTGAACTCTTTTTGAATCGAAAGAAAACAAGTCTTTATATGGCCTAGTTATTTCTAACCCCATTCTTTCCATGATTACCTTGGGCATAAGATTGTGAGAGGCCCCTGAATCCAACATAGCATTATGAAATGTCATGTCGTGAATGATAAGGCTCACATAAAAAGGAGGGACCTCCTCATTCTGTTCATCTTCTAGTCTTGGACCCAAATATATGGTTGGATGATCTTCTAATATGTAGAAATTATATAACTAATATGTTATACATCCAAGATTCTCCTGATCACACACTATTTGACTTCATGCACAATACAGAATATCTTCTACCATTGATCATTAATTGTGGAAATAAAATCAATTGCATGCACACATTAAAACCATAAAAATTCACACATATGAACACAGTAATTTATGGGAAATATTAAAGCTGAAAACCCCCAACTATCTGTATATTATATGTCATAGATATCATGTAACAATCATCATACAAATCTCCTCACAAGTTCTCAGTACAATGTCCAATTGCTACACACTAATCAGGTCCGATCTAGCAAATCTCATGCTCCAATCTCTGCCACCTGCTAGCCTGCCTCTACCTCGCAATCACTGCTGAAGAATGGCTTTGGATGAGTTCGAATTGCCCCAACCTTGCTCACGCAATCCTTAAATTCATATCCACTAAATTTTTGGTGCAAACAATGCAACACTATAGTCACACTTGCTCTTTCACCTACCTCTCCATTGGTCTCCACTGAACTGTCCATGCACTGTAGTTAACTGATGTATTCTTCAGTTGATTAATGAGTTATTATTTAGTGAATTAATTATTAATTAATTCACACCACTCTCAATAGTGTATCAATCAGTTAGACTAGATACAACTAGCTCAACTGTGTCTAACTGAGTTAAACTGAACACAACTCCACCAACTACTTCTACAACTCCACCAAACTCTGTCACATGAGTTCTAACTGAAGTCTCCATGCAATAGCTCCACTTAACCCTCAGGAATAGCATAATTCCTTCTGTCAGTTGTTGTGCCACATCTGTGCACTTAACTAAAGTTCTCCAAGAGAATAAGATAATGTTTAGAGTCCAAATATTATTAAGAGTTAATAATATTCGACATATCTATTTTTAGATTGGCAATCTAAAAATAGATTCTGCCCAATATGTCTAAAAATAGAAGTCCATCTATTTTTCCAACTTGATCAACCATCCACAAATAACATCCCACAACTCATAGAATATGATCTACATGTCTGAAAATAGACATAGTCTAAAAATAGACTTTGCGACAAAAATCACCTGTGTGGGCCCCACCTAGTTTAGGTCATTATTTTTCAACTAGGATCAGGAATGATGTTTCAGGATGCCTCCTTCACTGTTTCTTGTTGCAATCTTCAACACTCCCTCTCAAAAAGAAAGGATTGTCTTTGCTGCAACACTTCCGAAACTGAAAGGCTCCACACAACTCAATTAGTCTAATGCATCTATCATCAAAGTCTTCGACTCCTGCTTAGCTACTTCACATGTCTTCAGGAACCACTTCGCTGTTGAACTCTGCACCCATGCACTCTGCACTTGCTGTCAACTCTGAACCGCGCTCCAGTATCCGAAATTGTCACTTTGATCTGCCTACATCAATCCAACTGATCATGCTACTGCTGCTCTGTGGGAACCTCGTAGCCAGGTTCAATTCATGAGATCCACACCATCTCAATGAATCCTACCCAGAAATATCCTCTTGGGATTAATCATGCATGTCGCCCCACCTCTCACCTGGTGGCATATCTGCATGCACTCCCTCTGCCCATCTGGCATGGAATTTCTCTACATGAGTGGTTTCTCCCACTCCATGATCTTCATCTTGTGGCTGCTCCACATCCCGAGGTTCACTCTTACCTGCATGCAAATCCTGCTCCCTCTCAAGCTTCAATTGCATGTCTTTCTTGCACTTCCCAACAGTAGGAAGCTCCGTAGAAATCCCATCTACTTCAAGTCTATAGAGATTCTTTGCTCGAACCCCAACCTTCTTGACTTGCCCTGTTGCTTTGTGCCGAAGGAAAAATTTTCCTTCACTAAATACAACATCATAGCCTTTATCCTCTAACATTGCGACTGAGATTAAATTCTTCTTTAAACTTGGAACACGCACTACATATTGTAAAAGAATGAGTTTACCTGACTCCCTATGAAAGGTAATGGTACCAATTTCGGTCACATTTTATCGTCCATTGTCGCCCAACTCAACATGCAACTGGAGATCTTTCTCCACCAAATCACTGAAAAGATTCACATCTCCTGTCATGTGAAAGGAAGCGCCACTATCAAAATACCACCCCGATCCTAATGCACTAGACACCATGCATGCAATCAATGAGAATTCCAACTCAATTTGCAAGGCAAGAGCCTCACTAGCTGCAGCTCTAGTATCCTGCTTGTTCTTCTTCTTCTGTGGACAATGCGTGGCGAAATGCCCATGCTCATGACAGTGAAAACACTTCACTTTGGACATGTCACGCTCTTTTTCATCCGCACCGAATTGAGAAGGATTTTTCTTTCCATTCCCTTTCCTTGCTTTGGCAGCCAAAGCACAATCCTCTTCATCATCATTCTTTGATGAAGATCCATCCCTGGTATCCTGCCTTATCTTTTCCTGCACAAGATCCGACCAAAGTTGCTCCCATCCTGGCAGTTTCTCCCGACCATTGACAGAGTCCTAATAGGAATGCCAACTCTTCGGAAGCCCAAGGAGAGCCAAGCTCACCAAGTCCTCATTATCCACACTAACTCCTACACTCCCAAGCTCATCCCTGCAGTGGAAAAAAATTTCCAAGTATACCAGAATAGTGTCATTCTTCTCCATTTTTATTTTCCTGAGTTTATCCTTGAGTGCCAACTTCCTCTGGTCACTCTTGCTTTGGAAAAATTCTGTCAATGCTTTCCACATCAAGAATGGAGAAGCTTTACCATGAAGGTTGGACACTATATGATCCTTCACACCTTCCAACAGAATTCTTTGACACCTTGCTACCTTCTTTTGCCATGCGTCAAGTGCGGCTGCATCGCTAGAACCCGGTTTAGGAATATCAGCATCTATGAACTCCTTCAACCCATTATCCTCCAGCACCGCCTCCATTCTGTCCTTCTATGCAATATAATTTGAGCTACCCTCAAGGGCATACTCCAATCGCAATCCACTGAAAGACGTTTCAATGAATGCTCAACTTCAACACCAAGAAAACACTGCAGCAATTTCGAATTCCACCAGCACAAAACTCAACTGCTTTAATGCTTTGCAATTTCTCCAATGATCAATATCGCTCCGATACCATGTATAAATTATATAACTGATATGTTATACATCTGAGATTCTCCTGATCACAAACTATTTGACTTCATGCACAATACAAAATCTCTTCTAGCATTGATCATTAAATGCGGAAATAAAATCAATTGCATGCACACATTAAAACCATAAAAATTCACACATATGAACACAGTAATTTATGGGAAAGCTTAAAGATGAAAACCCCCAACTATCTGTATATTATATTTCATAGAGATCATGTAACAATCATCATACAAAGCTCCTCACAAGCTCTCAGTACAATCTCCAATTGCTACACACTAATCAGGCCCTGATCTTGCAAATCCATGCACCGATCTTTGCCAGCCCTTAGCCTGCCTCTACTGCGCAATCCCTGCTGAAGAATGGCTTTGGATGAGTTCGAATTTCCCCATCCTTGCTCATGCAATATTAATAGGCATCTCCAATCACTGGTTGTTGCAAATCATGCAACAATATAGTCACAACTGATAGTCACACTGCTCTTTCACCTACCTCTTCACTGGTCTCTGCGGCTTGTCCATACTGCTTGTAGTTAGCGATGTATTATTTAGTTGATTAATGAGTTAATAATTAGTGAATTAATTATTAATTATTTCACACCATATCTCACTAGGGAGTCAATCAGTTAGACTAGATACAAAAGCAACTCAACTATGTTTAATTGAGTTAAATGAACACAACTCCCACTCTACAACTACTTCTACGAAGCTGGACCAAAGCGCTGTGTCACATGAGTTCTAACTGAAGTCTCCATGCAATATACTCCATAACCCTTAGGAATAGCGTGATTCCTTCTTTCAAGCTGATGTGCCACATCTGTGCACTTAACTGAAGTTCTCCAAGAGAATAAGATAATGTTTAGAGTCCAAATATTATTAAGAGCTAATAATATTCGACATATCTATTTTTAGACTGACAGTCTAAAAATAGACTCCGCCCAATATGTCTAAAAACAGAATTCCATCTACTTTTCCAACTTGATGAACCATCCACAAATAGCATCATGCAACTCATATAATATGATCGACATGTCTAAAAATAGACTTTGCGACAAAAATCACCTGTGTGGGCCCCACCTAGTTTAGGTGATTATTTTCCAAATAGGATCAAGAATGATGTTTCCAGATGCCTCCTTCATTGTTTCTTGTTGCAATATTCAACATAATACATTCAAGATATCAGTAGCTCATGGTTATGAATTTAACATTTTAACAATCTTGCTTCTATATTCATCTACCTTAAGAATCTCACCAAAAGGGACTAATATTTTAATCTTAGAAATTTCATTCTCAAGGTTGAAAACAGAAACATATTTTTCAGCTTCTTTGATAGGAGGAACAGCTGGTGTATCTTTCTTACCTTCAGCGACCTTAGGAGCATCCTTCTTGCCATCAAAAACCTTAGGTGTATCTTTCTTAGGCTATGTTTTGTTTGCAATGATAGGCACATTTCTATTTCTAAGATTATATTGTTTCTGCATCTCGAAAATAGCATGTTGATACCCCTTTAGATAATCTGATGTTTCCTCTTCATGATTATTTTGATCTGATTGATCACGTTCTTCTTTTTTCAAGAAAATTCCAGACATTTCCTCATCAAAACAATGAATAGAATTTCACGAACTTCAGGATCATCTTCTTCATCAATAAAATTATATTGAAAAGGAGGTCTCACTGAAGGATCAGGATGTTGATTTATGTTTTCCCTTGGCCTTTGCTGATTATGAGGTCTCCTAAACTGAGGGTTTTTGAATTTAGGTTCATGTTGTGCAAGAGGAGCAGAGGTATTCCCAAGGGCTAATCTATCCATCAACTTTTCCATTGGTTTCAGCATTAAATCCAGCTTATCGTGAGAGGTAGAGGAGGAAGGCTTCTCTTCTTCCTTCAACTTAGTCTTACCCATTTTTGAATTTTTAGCTGCTATCAAGTTAACCTCCACCTTCACTGCATCACTTTGCATTTCAACAAGTGTAGGAGATTCCCTTTCTCTCAGCAGTATGGAAAACTCATATTCAAAAGCTTCATCGTACCTCATTTGAGCTAAGGCTTGTGGTGGTTTCAAATGGGTAGGAATAGAGTCTAACACCTTATTAAACCTTTTTGAAAAGTTGTTAACAGATTCATCAGCAGCTCTCTTCAAATTGCTATACTTGATGAGGGCTTGTACTAGATTAGTTATATTTTCCCATTTTCTCAGAAAAACATCTTCAAACTCATTCCAATTATGAATACTTCTAGGAGTAAGGGCTTTATACCACTTTCTAACCTCACCAGTAAAACTCTAAGAAAACAACCTCAACTTAACATCTTCATCATCAACCTCCTCCCTATCTATAAAATCATTAAATTGATCCACATGTTCCTCTGCTATAATGTCTTCATCACTTCCCCAAGTTTTGATTCTAGCAGCATATTTTCTAGGGAGATCATGTAAGACAGTTGGAAGAACAAGAGGGGCATATCTAGCAGGTGCAGCAGGTGGAGGAGGTACATTTCCAGCCATGGTTAAAGGGACTGTAGTAGCTTTAGGGATGGAAAAAATAGAGGATAAAAAACTACTATGAGAAGGACTATTTGGTCTTTGTGGTTCACTGATAATTGAACTCCAATTTGGAAGGGGAAAACCAGTTTTACTTTTCAACAATACTTCAAAAGGGTCAAGCTCTTTGAATTTATCTAAAGACTCTTTTTCCAACAACAACTCAGAAGTAACAGCTTCCCAAAACTCTTCTTTGTCTTCCTGTGTTACTAGAGCTGAGGTATCAATTCCTCTCTTTTGAAAATCTAGGATAATTTCAATTAGTTATTTTTCACTTTCTCATCTAAACAAAACCTCCTGAATTTTATCATCAACTCTTTTATCTTCAGGACTTCTTAAATTTCAGAGGACAAGGATTTCGAATGTGATGGAGTACCTGATATTTCATAAATGTATTCACTGCCTCTGGAAATGGTGTTTGGATTGTCCATGATGGTAGGTATATCTGGGTCAGGATTACTCCTCGTGTATCTCCTTCTCGAAGCCACCTTTAATCATATAAACTTTAAATGGAGTCACCAAGGTAGATGCAGCCTCGAAAAACTTTTTGAGCTCCTGCTACCTTCAGAAGTTCAACTTTAAAATCTCGAGAAAGTATAATCTTCAAGCTCCCGACAGACGCACCAAAATGTCATTGCAAAATCAGACCTGATAGGCTCCCAATCAAATCAATCTCATGTAACTGTTTCAAACCAATCTTTTGATTGAGGCTTAGCCTCCTCAACCTGAGAGGGCTCTCTCAAGGGTTAATTATTTTTCATAGAAATATAGATGGCTAACTCTATGTGGGGTAATAAGCAGATAAATGATAGATATTGGTTGTAAATGACATTAGCAAGTGCACATTGGGCTTATGGAGTCAAAAAAGCTTCAGTAAAACAAAAAAATCTACTTAGCATGGAAGTCAAGGCATATCAGATTTCTAGTCTTGAGATACACATGTGAAACTATAAAACACACAGTCAGTTTGTCCATGAATGAAGTCAGAGAATCAATGATGAATTATGAGTAACATAAGCAAACACCACTGCAATAGGATAGAAAAAATATTCCATTAGAACAAGAACACACTAGAACTCTTTATGAATATTGAGTTGGCTAAGTAGAAAACTCTGTATTAAGCTGAAAGCCAGTCACTTACAATAAACACAGTCTTTTTGCTAAAAATGTCCAACCCATGCATATTCGACTTCTTCATGTTTTATATATCATTTACAATATAGGATAACCTTATTCTGAGCTATATACATCGAATTCCTATTTTTTGACACCTTTCCTAACCATATGACATTGTATTTATTACTAAATGACAGCTGTAAACCTAA
Source organism: Pinus albicaulis (assembly GCA_034641835.2). Lineage (NCBI taxonomy): Eukaryota > Viridiplantae > Streptophyta > Pinopsida > Pinales > Pinaceae > Pinus > Pinus albicaulis. Next base: position 1,298,889,139 of record CM076578.1, on the reverse strand, counting down.
TGAACAGTCCTATTACAAATAGGATTCAAACTCCTTAACCCTACTCATAACAACCTTATCTAAACTAGATTACATCATTTTCCAATTGTATTCCCATGAGGTTGAATCCAAATGATAAGCTTCAACACTTTATGACCATAACATTGATCTCCATTAAATTAGGAAATTGTCCCCTGGTTTCTAGGCATATGTTTCTTTGCATTCTTGAGACACTCTAACCATCATAAACCCATCACTTCGAGGTTATTTGATGTTAGAAACCGAAGTAATACCTACAAAAAATCATTCTTAAGTGCCAGTTGTCCAAGACCACCATCAAATTGTTCAAAATAACAGAAGTAGATCTGCGCTACGAAAACAACACAGTTTTGTAGCGCAATCATTTAACCCTTTTACCTTCAAAATTTTGGCTTATTTCTTCTAGATTTATCTTCATTATCAATTAACACGGCCTCCCTATCAATTTCAGGTTATAACTTACACTTTTTCCCTTCAAAAATTTAGGAGAAAGAGTGAAAAAAGTTGCTACATTAGTTTTGTAGCGCTTTTCACTCTTTTTGCATTATTTGCGCTACGAAACTGCTGAGTGAGCATTTTTGCCCAAATTTCTTCGAAATTTAAACCAAAATGTGCCAAAATTTTAGAATACCAATGGTTTCACCAAAACAAAATGTCATATCAACTGACAAACACAATATTCATGAGGTTTATTCTTAATTTTTCACTTGACTTAGCTTATGACTTTTTAATGATTTATCATTCTGCACCTTTGTTTTTTAGCTCATTATGGGTCAATTTTAGCTGCTGCTCCAAGTCCTCCACTTGATCTCTTAGTCTTCTATTACTGGCTCTTAATTGATTATTCATTACTCTGACAAATTTGGCTTCCTTGATGGTTGGAACTATCCATGTGAAAAATTGTTCTGAACTGCTTGGAATTTCAGACCTAGAACCAGTTTGACGCTCCCAAAGTGCCTTCATTCTTTTGAACTCTATTTTTTCAATACTGTGCTTTCTGGCCCTCTTTCTCATGATTGCAATCTCTTGGTTTGCTAACCTCAATCTCTCCTCAAGATTTTGACACTCTTGTCATGTGTTCTTTTCCTTTCATTGTCTTGCTGGTTGCATGCTCCATTATTGGTGATGAGAGATCAACCACCTCTTCAAGGACTCTCGTTGTTTCAATAGTTTCTTGGACCTCTTTTTTGCCTTCCTTGAGCTTCTTAGCATGCCTAGTTAAAGGGTTCCTTGCTTGGAAGATAAAGGCTGCATTTTCACCCTCAAATTCAAGTTTCTTTGCTGACTTAGGCTTTTTTTGTTTGTGTTCATCTACTCCAATGAAATCATCTTGCACAATAGGTGTCTCTTCTATATCAATTGCATGAAGGATTTCATCTAAATTTCCCTTTATCACTAGGTTTTGCTCTGCACCTGAAACAACTTTTTTTCCCTTTGATGTTACTGCTTGGCTTCTTGTCACTCTCTTGATTTCCTGCTTTTTGGCAACTTGTTTTTGTTTTGCCTCTTTGACACTTTTTGACCTCTGTTTTGCAGGTGATGGAGTTGCTGCAACAAGAAATTGTGTCTTCTATGTCCTATTTTCAACTTGTTTCCTTCGTTTCAACTTTACAAACCTCTTTGATTTTTCAACAACAGGCTGACTACACTCTGCTACTAGTGGTGAAGGAGTTCCTTTAGTTTTAGGGTTTCTAGCTAGGGTTAGGGTTTCTAGCTCAAAACTATTCATAAACAAAAAGGAAGACCAATCCCTGCTTATTTTCTGAAGTTCATTGAAAACCAATAACTTTATCAAACAATGGTGAAACAAAGATGTTTCACAACCATCATATTTGGTCTGTACTTTATCAACCGTTTTGGCAAGGCTCCTATGAAAATAAAAGGGAAAATCTAGTGGTATCATACCTATGAAATGCAGAAGCAACTTAAAATGATAAGTATAAACTTTATGGTATCTACCTTCACATGTAAAGTATCTTTGAATGTTGAACAAAAACTTTTCATAGGTGTCTTTGATACAAATTCTAGGTATTGCATTATTGAGGTCCATATCTACATACTCAAGTTTCATGAATTCCTTGCAAGGTTCCATATCAAATTTAAAACCTTTAAACTAATTCTCTTGCCCCCTTGGTATTTCTGTCACAGAAGAAATAATCTCAGGTGCGACTGGCACATTTAACATCTCAATTTTGGTAGTTGTTCCACTGAAGTGTAAGGCAAATTATTTAGGCACCTATGTGTGGCAACCCTGCAGCTTTTCACAAAACCAGAGACAACCTGTGGACTTTCTTTTCCTCTGCCATGCTTCTTAGAAAAACCTGTCAGCTTCTCTTGAATCTATAAAACAACCTCGCTTGATTAGGACATGAACAACCTCGCTTGAGAGTATGGAACAACCTTGCTTGATTATGGTGAAGATAGCCTTTGTATAGAACAACCACAGGCTTAGCTTGACACTCGTATGGAATCAAATGAAAACGATAATGACCAAATTAGGCAAGATTTTGAATTTAAGATGACATCTCATAACTGAATGACGCTTCACTCATGCCCTATCATGACGATGATGACTGTGAGACAGGTAAGTACATTGAATCTGATCCCTAACTGACTCACTATACCACTATCCTATCATTTCCTTACAGATTCTGAGAAATCTCAGCTAATTTGACAAGACAGTTAAGAAACTGTGCTTTCATAGCACCCACAGTGTATTTTTCCCAGTTTTCGATACAAAAGTATTAGCGCTTTCGTAGCGCAAATCCACTTTTTTGAACTAGCGACGCTACGAAACGGAGGATTCTTGGCTAATTGCATAAATTTAACCCGAAACCTTATGGAATGACTCCTGAATGGAAAATGTGATTATTCGACCATGGAATGGACCTTTAAAAGACTTATTAGAATTCAATGATGACTTTGAAACTTATAAAAACTCTAACCTACCCTTAACCAAATCCTAAAATGACTTTCAAACCCATTTTGAGACCATGATCAAAAACAGAGTTGACACAATGATATTTTGAAATTTTTTTGGGTGATAACACTGCCTACGCCTCATGCGATAAACCACTTACCGCTGCTGCGCCTTAATATGAAACCGCCAACCCATTTGAATATTTTCAAGCCATGTCCTGTTGCAGTAAATCCCAAAACCTCTGTGATATCCCCTACAACCCTTCTGAAGACCCGGAAGGCCATAGCTAAACGCAAAAACCTAAAACCTCCACTTATTGGACTCTGTCCATGAAATTTTCTGCTACCTGCAAGCCACCATTGCTCCCCATTCCGCAGGATCTCACTTTTATTATTAAATTATTTTTAGTTTTGCAGGTGATCAACATATTATAAACGCAGAAACCAAATGTGTTTCTAAGTTCCAAAGAATTGTTTAAAATAGGGTTCTCTAGGTGAAAATCTAGAATGCCTTATTCATTAAAGGATTAGGATTTCAAGATTAATCTGAATCAGCAATGGATCATGACCATTGATGATCATTCAATCACTCCAAAGGCAACGAGATTTCTTCAATGGACAGGATAAAGAAAATAAAGGAGTTTTACAGTGGTTGCACAGAGATGAAGACAAATAAAAGAACAGAGTTAAAGAACAGATAAAAGATCAGTCAAGGACGAAAGAAAAGGTTAAAAGACAGAGTCAAAAATAAAGGAAAGATAAGGAAGCAGATCAAACAGTGAGATTAAAAAAGAGATGACAGTGACAGCAAAGATAGTAAAGGTTAAAGGATAAAAGATACAAACGAAGACATAATCAGAGTTTAGAAGACAAATTAAAGGTTAAATGACAAATCAAAAGAAAATCAACGAAGAAGACAGATCTGAATGACAAGGTGAATCAGCCTTTACTTCTTCCAAACCTCATTTGGCCACCTACAACCTAATTTTGGTTTAACAAGCTACCTCAGTTAATGTTTCGGTCAAAGATATTTTAGCAGCTACTCAGAAGTTATTGTAAAAGTTAATGTTAAAGGAAAAAAGTCAAAAATATCTTAAAGTTAGCTCAGCAGTTAAGTTAAAAGTTATTATTACAGTGAGTCAGTTAGATATATTTTGGCATTAGGCCTTGCATGGTCTCAAAGTTCAAGATTACATTTACTTTGTAGTTAATACAGATATGTCACCCTAAATTAGGGAAACCTCCTCATGTGCAGATAAATACTGCATGTGTTATTCATTATCATTGTTGGTTGGTTGTTTGGTTGGTTAGCTGGTTGCTAGACTGGATTTAGATCAGACTCTGAGTTATAAAGATTGTTGCATTGGAGCATTGTAACTATCTTGGACATCAGTAATACAAGCATGTTCACATGATTCTTAAGCTATGTTAATGGTGATTTTATCCCTCTTTTTCATTATTTCTCCTTTGTTTACCATATAGTACATCATTTCTCTAATAATATAACATAAATTTTAGATTAAGATATGTTGTTTGGGAACCTTAACTCTGTATGTTACTTTTATCTAAATTGTTTTCTTCTGCAAAGACTGATTAAAGAATTTAGGGGTGTCCTGCTCTTTAGTTTCACTTGGCTTGTTGTCTTGAGGTTTTCTTAGTAAATTTTAGCTAAATAATTGAGGGGTGTCCTGCTCTTTAGTTTCTCTCAAACTATTTGTCTTAAAGACCTTCTTTGAAGTTTAGTTAAAGAATTCAGGGGTGTCCTACAATTTAATTTCACTGAACTGTTATCTTGAATATTTTCTCTATCTGAAAGTAGTAAATAAATAATTCAGGGGTTTCCTACTCTTTAGTATTACTAGATTGTTGTCTTAAGTTTTTCTTAGTAAAGTTTAGCTAAATAATTCAAGGGTGTCAAGCTCTTTAGTTTCTCGTAGATAGTTATCTCAAAGGCTTTTCTTGTTGAAGTATAGTTAAAGGATTCTTAATTTCCGTTTAGTTTTACTGAATTCACAAACTTGCTGTCATTTCATTATTCATCTTACCTAAGACTATCCATTTGATATAGTTAGCTTGCCCTATGAAAACCCTTGAAGATTTGATTTACAATTAAAACATTTTATGACTCCATAGCCCAATGGATTAAGCTTCCCACTTTCTATCTGTCCCACCTACAATAAATCGATCACTTAATCAATCAGTCAAAAAAAAGATAAACCCAAGCTTCATAATTAGCCTAAAATCAAAATACATAAGCATAAATACAAATCAATTAATTATAAACATAGAGAGAGCCCTCTCTAAGCCCAGGAAGGCTAGGTCCTTAGACTCCAAAGTGGTTTGATGTGGTTCCCTGCTACTTGTTCTTGCCAATATTGCAAATTATAGGGAGCAAACATGTTCCATGTCCCAAAGCACCCTAAGTAACCAAGATGTTGGTCTACTTTGACCAAGAATAAAGGATTCTTTATGATGGAACTATTGAACCTAGAATTCCCCCAACAAGACCTTGACACTATTGGGCATGACATCAGCATTTATGAGGCTACAACTCACATATGTGGCCATTTATGGCTTATTTTAACACTGAGGAACTGGGTTTGTGTGTAACCTAAGGTTTATTTCATGTCAAACGTGTTTTAGGGGCTTCATTAGTTAAAATACGTTGAGGTATACCCCATATAAATAGAGGTCACCTCGATTTTATTTCTCAACATTACTTGTGGAGAATTCAGCCTTCTTAGAGGATTTAAACCTAGCTTTAATTGTCATGTATTCTTGTGGACATGTGATATATTCTTGAGATTTTTCTTTTGGAGACTAGCTCTTGTTGTGGATACATCACTTTGGAATAATAAATGACTTGTTCATGCATTTCTTGTAAGTGCTCTTATTTTTTATTATCTTTGAATGGTTATAGCATGGAATAGTTGTTGTTAGGGTTTCTACGTGATAATTGTATTGAAGATATTTCTATAAAATCTTGGAAAAGTATTGCATGTATTAACCTAAAGAATGTCAAGCAATCCCTTTAATGAATCTTCACATTAAGCTCCATTCATGACTTTATCCCCTCATAAAGTGATAACTAGGATTTAGAAAAGAAGGGTTTTTCTTGCCCTTATTGCATACAAGGGTTTTATATTTCAATTAATAGGTATCCCTTATGCTTTATCACCCAAGGATAAATCTCTAACCATCCACGAAAGTGATCACACCATAAAATAAAATTAAAAAAAAAAACAAAATAAAAATAAAAATTGAATTTTTTTCTCTCTCTCCCTTACATTTTCAACCCTTCAAGGCAAGCCATCGGGCTAGGGGTAGGGACATATTCAACTAGGAAATCATTGGCCTGTTGGAGGGTTATACACGTGGTTTTAGCCTCATTTCATCACAATCTACCTATTCTATGGTAAATTATTCCATTTTAGGGCAAACGTCACAAGCCTTGTGTAATTTTTCCCTAGGGTAAACCCTAACCTAACCCTAGGCTTCAACTTAGGGATTTTTGAAGGCTTGTTGCCTCTATTAGTGTTGATACTGCACACTTCCACCAGGGATCAAAACACATTTGCATGTGCATCTTAGGTGTCCCATACTGAATAAATTTTTTATCATTCCGTTAGGTCATGACATAAAATTGCTCTACTAGTGGTTGTCCTTGTCGAATAAAATTGTTCTCCCTCAAAATATCATATTGGTTCACTTATTCCCATGATTATTTGAGCATAATAACACTTATGGAAATGCTCGTTTCACTTGAAAGTCTTTTAAGTCAAAATATCATTCAAATCAAGTCAAAGAGAAGTCTCACTAGGTCATTAGGGTTTTGCATTTCTCAAGGTCACTTCTTCATTCTGATGAGGTCAAAATATATATAAGAGGGATTGAATAAGGTCATTATGATGTATTCATTATGCTTTCAGAGTTGTATTTTTAGGTTAATGACTTTTATATCAAAATTTCATTTTGATAGAAAAGTCAATTATGTAATTTATTTTAATTTATTTTAATTTTTTCCAAATTTAATTTCATGCTATTATATGTAATAATTTCATCCCAAAGCTGTCAAAGCCATTATGTCAAGCCTCAGTGAGAAAATTAAAAAGCCAACTCCATGACTTCAGCAACGTGCATTGAAAAAAGTGTCAAAGAGTATCAGTGATAAAGGAAAAAGACCTCAACATTAGAAAAGTGGGTATTCAAAGTTAAATCAAAAGCCACTTGGCTATAAAGCCTATCAAACATTTCAAAGAAGTCTTTTTTTCCTTTCAAAACATCAGGAGCATTCAGCAAAGAAGAATTTCTAAGTTTTTTGAGCGAAATTGGGCTAAATTTCTCGGCATTGCACATTCAAAAACTTAGCGATGCATGTTTGAACTAGCATTGCGCACCTGCCCAGTGGCGCTACGCCCTTGACAGTAGATTCTGGTGTAATTTTTGAAGTTGTTACGTGCCTGCCTATAGGCAGTGTGCATTTGGATAAGCGTTGCGTGCTCACATAGTGGCGTTGTGCGCCTGCACAGTGAATACTTGTGAGGGTTTGTGCCATTCAAAAAACTTCAAACCACTTTCAAAATTCTCCTAAAGTCCTCCAAGTAGCCCTAAATCATTAAGTACATATCCTAACCTTGCTTCTATGTTATTTGGTCACTCTTGAATGAAGTGAAGTGGAATCCTAAATGAAACCCTAATTTCAGTTTGTGATCACTATCTATACACTTGTTTCATCCTCGTAAACAGAATATCAGTCATAAACAGGGTAATTTCATTGATTTATTTTCCCCTTCACTCATTCCTTTCAATTTTCAAGCTAACCATCTCATCCCCTTTCCCTCATCTCATTTCATTTGTACCCTAGGGTTTCATAAATCATAATTTGAAGATGTCAGAAGAAGAAGATAGTGGCATTTTTGGTGAGGCAAAAAGGCCAAGAAGAAATGATCATAAGGGAGGGCAAATAAACGGGTTTGAGCCCATCACTACAAGAGAACTTATGTACTCTCCTCTCACAGTGTCTTGCTTTAAGCATGTGGGCTGCTTTGAGTTCTATGAGAGAGTGCAGAAAGTCAAAAATCACCAGGAGTTAACAAGTTTATTCATTACCAATCTACATGACAAGCAGGCCATTCTTGCTGGGGTCACCTTTGAAATGTCCACTAATGCTATTGTAGCTACTACATGGATCCCAAGTGTGGGAGAGAGGTGCTTTAAACAAGTAAACTTGGATATGAGCTATTATGCACCATACCTCAAACCTAGGTATAAGGATCACAAGAAATCAATTTTCCCTTCCTCTCATCTCCTTGACCAGTATGCCCCTATGATGAAAATAATAGTGAATTATTTCACTTTTGAGGGGAGGTTTACCCAACTCTACTCATACCACATCCGACTCCTCATGCATTTCACTAGAGTTAGAATGCTACACTTACCTTACTATCTTTTCCGCAACATTGACAAGATGGCCTATATTGTGAAAAAGAGGGATCAAAATAGTCAAATGCAGAGTCTTCTTCATCATTAACTCATAAACATGGTGGTCATGCATCAGCTTTAGCAGAAAAAAATTTCATGGGATGGATTCATTGCAAATGAGGTTTTCACTACTCCACCTAGTCATCATGAGCAGGATATTCCTTCATCATCTCATCCTCCTGTATCCACTTCTCCATCACATCACGTTGTTCATACATTACCACACACTCACATCCATTCACCTAATTTTGATCCTACCTCATCACCTTTCTATAACCCTTCACCATCACATCATGATACCGGAGCATCAAGCAGTGAAAGGGACATTGAGGCAGCTTGCACTAAAATGATTGATATTGAGCCATTTCCCTTGACATATCAGAGAGGCCAAAGGCATGTGTTTTCTTCACGTGGTGTGAAAGGGGCCATGCCTTCTTCATCAGCAAAACCGGTAGACAAGGGCAAGGAAAAGGCTACAGAGCCTATCATTGTTGAGTAGGAGGACAAACATGAAACTGAGCAGGAGTTTCAGTTGATTGAGATTGATGATGAGGATGAGGATAGAGCCACTAGTGCATTTATCAGAGGCAAGGAGGCCAATATTAGTGATCGTCAATCTAATATTAGTAGAGTACAGTACGTGATCGACTTTCTTGAGCTAGAAAATCAGCAACTGAAGACTAAACAAACCATCAGTGAGGTCAATACAATCAAAGCTTAGAGAGAGGCGGGAAAGGCCAAGGCCTTGCTGGAGGAAACCTTGGCCAGATTTGATGATATTGATGATGAGGAATATCATCTTCCGAGACAGAGACCGAGGAAAATTGGGCTAAATAAGGCTTTAGCTTGGAAAAGGCAGAAAGAGGTTGAATTGGCAGAGCAGTTTACTCCAAGTGAGTTTCTTGCCATAGAGATTAGCAGAGACAGAGAGTCTTGGCTTGAGAGAGACAATTTTCATTTGGATGGCCTACTAGAGAAGGAAAATAAATACATTGACATTCAGTGGAAGATGGCGAAACACTATGCCATGAGAAACAGGATTGCAAGGGCCAAGCTCAAACGAGCCCATGCAGAGATTCAGGCTTTGACCAAGTCAAAGGAGAAGGAGAAGTTGAAGATTATTACTAAGGTGTCTCTCCATGCCTACAACCCTTGATCAGCAGAAAAATTCACAATTTTGGTACATTTTGGCAACCTTGTGCAAATTTTAATTTTTTGACAGTTTAGCATGCAGAAAACTTGTTAAACACGCAACGCCACTGGCGCTGCGCTCTTTTTTGGGGCATCCAATTGCAAAATGGTCAGCATCCTCATGTTCCTAATGATGAATACATCAACCTGATAAATTTTCAGGAGATTTGTAGTAGAATTGGTCACTCGTAGAGGCAAAAAACCACCAAAAAATCATGTTTCTGATCTCTTTTTCACCTTGGCACTGCGCATTTACCATTCTTGGGAGAATAGGTGTTTGACAGGGCATATGGACACCATTTTGGAAAGTGAAATCATATTGGGAAACTAGACTTAGATACCTTTCCAGTGAACTATCATGGAGCTGATTTGGAAAAGGGTAAGGCCTCCAAAAGTGGCTTACAACACAGGTTAATTTTTTTTGTCATGGCGTTGCGCATTTACCAGGAAATTTACAGTTTCACCAGTTTCAGTAAATTTTGAAGTTTCACCTCCGTTTTACTTTTTACTTGGGTAAATGAGAAAGTTACCAATGTAAATATCATATTTTACTTTTACCTAAGGTGGATACATTAGGTAAATCATTAGTTTGAAGTCAAATATATCTGTTCTTAAAAATAGGAATGAGTCACTTTCCTCATCCAAGACTTTAGCTTTCAGTTCATCTTTTGATGTAACAACTCCCTCACCTCATGGATTCGACCCCTTAGGATGAAAGGAAGTGGTTTTGAGGTCTATAAGGTGTATTTTTTCAGTTTTTGTAATGGTTGACATCAGTTGGAGAGATTGTATTGATCAAGTATCATTTTGGCTTGCACATTAATGGAAAATTGCAGCTATTTTCTTGGGATCCCTATGGTATGAGTTTTAGACATTGTTTCTTCTCTGTTATTGATTTGTTAGAATGTATTTTTAATTTATAAACCATTTCAAATCTTTAATATACTTGATTTCAAGTATGAAAGGAAAAATTCATATTTATTTATGCTCTGCTTTGGGAAATTTAGTATAATGTGTTCATTTTCTTCAGTTTAGGGAAAACACATTCCAGATGTTTTCCCTATCTCATCACTGGTATTTCCATCTCATTTAATCCTATTTGAATGTTAAACCTCTTACCTACCTTGCCCCATCAAACAGACTGCAATTTCATCCCCTTGGCCCTGATCTATCCCCTTGACCTAAATCTTGTTCAGTGAGCCCAAACCTAAAATCCAAAATCAAAATCCCTTGTATGCCTTAGCTAGCCTAAAATATTTTTCATCCAGCCCTCTTAGTTTTTATTCTATCGAGATATCCCTCTCTGACTTGGTAGGGCTAGATACCAAGTCCAAATTTTGGTTTGAGGCTACCTCGGGATTGCCTCTCTCAACCTAAGGTTCAATCTGAGTGATACATTTTGGCGACTCCACTGGGGAAGAAAAGAGTAAGATCAGATCAACCCTAGTAATAAGCTTTCATTGAAATTCTTAAACTTGTGGATGATAAGTTTTAGAGTTTACTCAAATGCTAAATTGAAAAATTTGGAAAGTGCATATTTGTTTTTGAAATTGGACATACTGGCTTCCCGAAGATACACCAGATCCAATCTCAATCCGAATTCTCCTACTATTGTTAGTGATCCTCAGAAAATTAGAAGAAAATTTAAAGTTGTTGTTGAGACTTCAAGTTCAGTCGGAAATCAATTAGAAATAAGTTCCATTCCCAGAGCTCATTCATTTCCCAAAGGGTTAGGAAATTTGCAAGATTGAATTTGATGTAAATTTTGAGCAAAGTTTATTCCGGAGTAAATATTTGAGTTGGATTGATGAGACAATTGTTGATTCGTCCATTTCCTTCCATAGTCCTGTTGAATATTAGTTTTCACACACTCAATTAGGGTTTCAATCAAGGTCTCAATCAACAACATAATTTTTACAATCTCTTAAATATTTGCAGAACTACTCTTTGCAGGTAAGTACTTGGCTAGCAAGAAGACCTCAGATCTCAGCTTCTTCTTCCATCACTTCATCTACTGTTACTCAGAATATCCCTCTTCCCCCTCCTTCTTCTTCATCTGCTATTCATACTACTCAGTCAGGGACAAGTCTTCCTTTGATCACATCATGCATCCAAATCCCTGTTATAAATCTTGTTGTTAATCCTCCACCTCCAGCTCTAGTCATGGCTGCAAGATATGCTCCCCTTGTTCTCCCTCAAAATCTGGGTCAAATGGCCACAGATTACCAAACCAAAATCTCTTTGTTTGATGATACTCAGTCTATAACTTCCATAAAACATGTAGATAATATGAATGACTTTTTTGATTTGCATGAAGTTGATATAGAGGATGTGAAGATGAGGTTGTTTGCACAAAGCCTGGGAGGGGAAGTAAGAAAATGGTTTAGAGCTCTACCTCCAACTACTATTTATAATTTAGAATTTTTTCACTGTTAGTTTGTAGAAAGGTGGGAAGTAAAGAAGAATCCCCTTCAAATCCTGTCCGAATATGAAAACATCAAAAGGAATGTTGGTGAGTTTGTTCAAGATTATTGCATGAGATTTAATGCAGTGTACAATGCTCTTCCTTCACATATGAAACCACCGGAGGGTATGGTTTTGGTCAAATTTCCGAATGGATTTGATGCTGATATGGCATATCAGTTGCGTGAACATGATCCTACAACTTTAGCAGACATGCAAAAGAATGTTGTAAGTGTGGAATCAAATTTGCTGGCCAAAAGAGAAAGGATGAGATTAGAAAAGAGAGTGACTATAAAAGAGGAGACATCTACTTCGAATGAAAAAATGGATTCATTACTCCAAACTAAGGAGAATATGGTTGACCGATTTTCTATTTCAGAGAGACCTAAACCACAGATCCAGAATCGAAATTTCAAAGGGCAGCAGTAGCAGTTGAGAATCAAGCAAAGAGAGCAGAAAGCACCTGGCCAAACAATACTACAACAACATCAGATTAGGACCCCATTGCTGCAGAATTATGTCCAAGCAGAAGAGGAAGAAGATGAAGATCTGGTGATTGAAACAAATCATTTCTTTACAGTAGATATATTACCCATGTTCTTGACTGAAGATGAGGAGTATACTGAAGGTATGGATTCTCCAAAATATGAAGACTATATCTTGGAAAATTATGATGATTTTGAGACTGAATCATATGATTACCAATGTGGATATATGAATTCTTTGAGTGCACATTAGAAACAATATTCTCTAAGGAGCAGAGATGTACCTGTCAATCCTATTCAGAAAAGGAAAGAGGTCCAGTCAAAGAATGATCTTCCGAAAAAGGGTAAAGATCCTACAGATCATAATCATAGCAACATCAATCAGCCATCAACAAGCTCACCTACTAAAGAGAAATATACTTAGAAGAATGAAATTGTAACAAGGGATCTAAATCTTAGAAGAGATATTTTTGTCAAAGAGGTAGATAAAGTTATAACTTTTAATTTAGAAAATTAAATAGCTAAATTGAAAGTGTCCATTCCTTTGACAAAGATAGTAAATAATAATCATTACAAAGATTAGGTGTCTAAAATGTTGCTAGTTGATCCTTTGTCCGATATGGTTAATGTTTAAGATGACCACCCTGAGCTCATTTTCGGTCCATCTATAGATGGTAAATTAGAAGAGAATGAAGTTCCCCCTTTTTATTTGAGCCTTAGACTGTATGAGTACATACGTCACAATATTATGCTTGATTCTGGTGCTTCTCTTAATTTTATGCCTAAGGCTATTATGGAAAAGTTGGGCATGGACATCACCTGACCTTATCATGATTTTTATTCATTTTATTCTGGTAGAGTTCGTTGCATTGTAATCATTAAAGATTTAGTGGTTTCCTTAGATCAGATCCCAGCAAAGAATATTTTGATGGATGTGGTGGTGGCTAATATACCACCTCAGTTCGGTGTGCTACTATCTAGATAATGGGGAACCAAACTCAAAGGTACTTTACAACTTGACTTCTTTTATGCTACTATTCCTATTTTCGGGAAATTGAGGAAATTGTATCGGGAAAAGAAAATGAATTATATGATAACTAGTAAGGAGAATCCTATCAATCATTTGATATAGGTTGTACATACATATTTGGAATCTTTTATTTTTTATAATGATGGTGATTTGAATTATGTAAATAATCAGCTAGTAATAGCAGAAGATATTCCAGAAGTTTCAGAAATTTTTAGAGCAGTTTTGGATAAGGAAAAAGAAGTGGTGATTTCTTCCGAGCAACCTCCTAAAGAACAAAAAATTAGTACATAACAGCAAAATGAGGTGACTATCCCAAGTAAAACAGAACCAAAAGTTGAGTTTTAGCATCTAGAAGATGAAGAGGGCTTATGGTGCATGTGTTTCGATGGTGCTTTGGGTAAGGAAGGTGTATTTGGATCTGAAGTCTAGTTGGTAAGTCAGGTGGAATTCCAAGTAGTGTTAGAGAATGCTCTTATAAATTGGCTTTTGACTGTTCTAATAACGAAGTGAAGTATGAAGCATTGATCACAAGTCTTAAAATTTTGAAGAAACCTGGTGCAAAACGAATTTATGTTTATGCTGATTTTGAGCTTTTCATAAAGCAGGTAAAAGAAGAGTATCAAGCAAAGCATCGGCAGATGAGAGCCTATAGAAATTTTGTTTTGGATGTATTAAAAATGTTTCTTGAGTATACATTAACAGCAGTGCCAAGAACTCAGAACATCATTGCAGATTCTCTTGCTACAATAGTAAGTAATCTTAAAATTACGATGAACTCCAGTAATAAATTTGAAATTCATGTCAAACATAGACCTACTGTTCCACATAATTTAAGGTATTGGCAAGTTTTTTGGGATGAAAAAGAAATAAATAGTTTTTTGTAGAATGAAGGAAATTTGAAGATGCTTTTATTGATGATGTTTGTTATGTTGATGATCAAGACATAGAATCCCATCAGATGAATGTTTTGTAGCTGAAAGATAATGTTATTCCTAGAGGTCTCATACCTTTAGAAGATCTATTCGATCAGGATGATGTGGCCAGGAAACCATCATTGACTCTTGTTGGTGAGGAAACAGGTCTCGTGGGCAAGACCCTGGTTCAGGATTGGGCCAACAAGGGAGTCCGCTATAGTCTAGCACCACGTCAGCATTTTCACCCTACTCCGAAGAGCAGAGAGTCTCACCCAAGGCGTGCCACGACCACATGAAGGAGGGGAACAGATCGGTATCAGCAGATGGATCCGCAACTCAAAGCTAACGCAGAATCGTACGCATACATAACACCGTATATAGAAGATCTCTCAGAACATCATGGAGTTAATAAGCAATTAAAATTTTAAAGTACTACAGGAATCATGCAACACATTCAAGACATACGATATAGTAGTAACCTTCAAATATATTAAGAAACATTCAGCAGAATCAAGTGTTACATCGCTCGACAGAATGAGCTTCCAGATTCAATTACAAAGGTCCTGCAAGACAGAGAGAGATACTACAGCAATAACAGATCTATGGAGACACAGGAAATATAATGATGTCGAGACCAGGATAGAGCTCTCCTATGGCGTCTGCTCCTCGGCCTCGTTCTACTCTAACCTCCCTTTCTCTCTCTTTGTCTCTCTAACCTTTTGCTGCTGGGTGACGGCCTATTTATTCACCAGCCAGTGCAACTGTTAGTTTCTCCTGTGTTCTCACTCGACTTCTTTCGGCTTCTTTTTGTTGAACAAGAGTTCCAATGTCTGTCCTTTTCCGCATCTTTCCTTCATCTGCACTTATCTGCGCCAACCTCGTCACCTATCTCCTGATCCTTCGCAACCTTGGCAGCTCCACTGCCTACCATTGTTGCGCCTGCCACGTGCCGATTCGCAACCCAAAATCTGTCTTCATGCAAAATTAAAAACAAGGGCCCCAACAGGCCTTGACCACAGTCTCTTGACTCGTCCTGACTCAATCGCAAATCACTGTCTCCACCTCCATGGCTCCGCTTCATCCCGTCTCCTATTCTGTTGGTCGTCCCTCCTCTATTTGCTCAAACAAGGGCCCCAACTAAGGGAAATTTTCAAGGGTCGCGACCTTGAGTTCCTGGAAGGAAGCTACAGCCTTCTGCCACTCCTGCAGAATTGGTTCAGTTGCGGCTACGATTCGAATGATGGCTTCCTCTCCTCCTTCAGTCGGGAGCTTGCCAAAGATGGTTGAGACCTGTGTGCTAGCCTGAGCGACCATTTGTTGCATCTTCTAAGGACTTGCCATGACAGGCTGCCTGAGCTCCCGAAGGGCCTGCTTGGCCATTGTTGAATTGACCTCTGTCTGCTGAATTTGGACTTCCAAGCTATATGCTGCGGCATATAACGGATCAAGGCTGACTGGGTCCTTTACATTATGAATCTCTTGGTTGATTTTTTGAAGCTGGAGAGACAAGGGTTGGGTCTTGAGAGTCAGGGCCGTCGTATGTTCTTGTAGACCCTTAAATAGGTCATACGCTTCCCGGGCTACAGTACTCAAGGCTTCCTGCACTCTCTCAACCTATTCCTGTCGTGTTGTTATCTGGTTGGCATAAGTGACCTGGGGGTCTGGCAGAGCTGGGTGGGCCACTAGAGCTGCTTTGATCTCAGTGTTCTCATACCAAAGGTTTTTCCATGCTACCTTGACGCGGATAGCTCGGCCACCCACAGCATCTTCTTGGACTTCCAGTGGTGGTACCTGGGTGTCGTAGGCCGCTACAGTGGGCCAGATATCCCGAAAGACTCGAGTCATCAGTGCAACTTCTTGCTGCAGGGCCCCCTTCTCAGTTCGCAGATGATCACGCTCTTCAGTAAGCGCGATGATTTTTTGATGCTACTGCTCACATCTCTGTTGAATTTTGGCGTGGAGCCCATTGGCCACCTGTGTTGCCTGCTATATGAAGTGGAACAGTTGGGACATCCCCCATGTTTCCATGCTTTCTACTCCTATCATACCCTGCTCTGGTAGCCTCACCTGTAAGGGTTTCCCGCTGGCTACTGACTTGGCCGAATGTTCTGTTGGTGACGATGGCGGGGTTGGATCCTTGGCCTAGTTTCTAGAATCGCTAATGTGACGTCGGGCCGTGATTCAGGTGTTGCTCCTATGTCTGGGGGGGTCCAGTGAGCTGGCTGTTTTGGAGTCTGCACTGGAAGTTGGTCAGCTCTGTCTTTTATAGCTTGCTCTACTTGGCTGATAAGTTCAGCAAATGTGACTTGGGGGGCTAGGGTTTGGCTAACCACAGGTACTTCTACAGTACCCGAGTTAACTTCAGTCCCGAGGTCCCCACTATTCCTCTCTCTGCTGATGACAAGGTCAGACAAGGTGGCAGATGAAGTGGATGGGGCGGAGGTGTTAGATTCCCGAAACGAGGTGAATTGTGGCAATTGGTAATTGTAGGTGGTGGAAGTACGAATATTCAGTAGACAGAGGCCAGTTCAGCAACGGCCAAGCAGGCCCTTCGGGAGCTCAGGCAGCCTATCATGGCAAGTGCTCAGAAGATGTAGCAACTAGTCGCTCAGGCCAGTACACAGGTCTCAACCGTCTTTGGTAAGCTCCCAACTGAAGGAGGAGAGGAATCCGTCACTCGAATTGCAGCCACAACTGAACCAATTCTGAAGGAGTGGCAGATGGTTGTAGCTTCCTTCCAAGAACTCAAGGTCGCGGCCCTTGAAAAGGTCCCTGAGTTGGGGCCCTTGTTTGAGCAAACAGAGGAGGGATGGCTGGCGGAACAGGAGACGGGAACAAGCGGAGCCATGGAGGTGGAGACGGTAATCTGCAATTGACTCGGGATGAGTCAAGAGACTGTGGTCGGGGCCTGTTGGGGCCCTTGTTTTGAATTTTGCATGAAGACAGATTTTGGGTTGCGGATCGGCACGTGGCAGGCGCAACAACGGTAGGCAGCGGAGCTGCCGAGGTTGCGAAGGAGCAGGAGATAGATGACGAGGTTGGCACAGATAAGTGTAGATGAAGGAAAGATGCGGCAAAGGATAGACAATGGAACTCCTATTCAACAAGAAGAAGCCGAAAGCAGCCGAGTGAGGCTTCTTCCTCTTGAACAGGAGTTCCACTGTTTGTCCTTTGCCGCATATTTCATTCATTTGCACTTATCTGTGCCAACCTCGTCACCTATCTCTTGATCCTTCGCAACCTCGGCAGCTCCATTTCCTACCGTTGTTGCGCCTGCCACATGCCGATCCGCAACCCAAAATATTTCTTCATGAAAATTTCAAAACAAGGGCCCCAACAACTCCTACAAAAAAGGATGTGGAATATGTGAACATTGGAACAGCAAACAAGCCCAAGATGGTTAAGTTGTCTAAGACATTGTCTCCCGAGGCGAAAGATAAGTACATTAAATTGTTGTCTGGATTTTCTGATATTTTTGCATGGGATTATGTAGATTTGAATGTTTATGATAAGAATATTATTCAACACACTATTCCCATCAAACCTTATCAAAAACCTTTCAAGAAAAAGTTGAGAAGGATAAACCCAATATTGTTGCCATCCATCGAGAAAGAGGTAAAACGATTGTACAAATCAGGTATCATTGTGCCAATTAGGTTTTCTGATTGGATTTCAAATTTGGTGCTAGTAAGGAAAAAGACAGGAGAGATAAGGTTATGCATATATTTCCAGAATTTGAGTAAAGTATCTTTAAATGATAACTACCCCCTTCCTAATATGGACCATGTTTTGCAAAGGGTAGCTGGAGCATCATGATGTCACTACTTGATGGTTATTCAGTTTATAATAAGATTTTGGTACATGAAGAAGACCAAAGTAAGACTGCTTTCACAACACACTGGGGAACCTTTCAGCATGTTAAAATTCCATTCGGACTCAAGAATGCAGGGGCTACTTTTCAGCGTGTGATGGATATAGCTTTTCTAATGAGAAGGATGTTTTCTTAGTAGTGTATCTAGATGACTTGACAGTGTTTTTGGTTCTGATGATAAGCATTTGTATCATTTGAGAATTGTTTTTCAGAAATGCAGTGAGTTCGGGATTTCTTTAAATCTGAATAAGAGTATTTTTGCCTTGGAGGAAGGAAAACTGCTTGGTCACATAATTTCCAAAGATGGCATTCGCATTGATCCTGCCAGAGTAGAAGTCATTCAAAAGATAGATTTTATGCGGAAAAAAAAAAAGAGATACAGGCTTTCAATGGTAAGATGAACTTCTTATGCAGATTTTTCCTAATTTAGCTGAGCATTTGAGAGAAATGACTAATAGGTTGAAGAAGGAAAGCAGTGTAAAATAGACCACTGATGCTATGAAGTCTTTCAACCTGGTAAAGCTTTCTTTAAGCACAGCCCCTATTTTGGTTAGTACAAATTATACTAGTGATTTCATAATATTTTCATTTTCATCCAAACATACTTTGGCTGCAGTTTTGATGCAAAAGAGAGATCAGGTTGAACAGCCTATTGCTTTCTTCAGTCGAGCCATTAGAGATGCTGCTCTTCGCTATAACATTATTGAGAAATAATATTTATCCATAATCAAAGCTTTGAAATATTTCTAGATCTATATTCTACATTCACATAATGTTTCCTATGTTCCAAATGCAACAGTGAAAGAGGTTCTCACACTAACTGATATTGAAGGTTGGAGAGGTGGGTGGATAGTAGCTATGCTAGAGTATGATCTTGAGATTAGGCCTACCAAACTGATCAAGGGAAAAGGGTTAGCCAAGCTGATGGTTGAATCCAAATTGCATGCTCTAGACATAAACCTTATTGCAGCAATGTCAGATGATGAAGAAGATGGCGCTCTAATACAGGTATCAAAAATTTTTCTTACTTCACCATGGTATTCTGATATAGTATATGTACTTCAGCACTTATGTCCTCCTCCTGAGGTGTCAAAAAGTCAAGGTAGGTCTTTGAAATTGAAATCTGCTAAATACTGCATTCTAGGAAGTTCCCTTTATTGGAAAGATCCAGGAAGTGTTCTTTTGAATTGCCTGGTTGAAGATGAAGCTAAGCAGGTAATGGATGATTTCCATAGGGGAGACTGTGGAGGTCATTTGTTTTGGAAAAAAACAACTAACAAATTTTTAAGAGCAGGGTATTATTGGCCAAATTTATTTTCTTATTTGTACAAAATAGTCACAAACTATCATGAATGTCAGGATTTTCAAGGAAAAAGGAAACTCCTTCCTCTTCCGCTGAAGCCTATTATAGTAAATGCTCCTTTTCAACAGTGGGGACTTGATTTGTAGTATCCCAAAAGGGAGAATGCAATAATACTTAAACATAATATAAGAAATGCAAATAAGTAAACAATAAATCTCAAGACAACATCAGAATTTATAGAGAAGCTGAGCCATTTTATTATATGGATATGAATCAATTACACAATGTATATAAAATGAGTAGATCTAGCCCAAGAGAAGGCCTAGAATCACCCTACAATGGTGCTGCAACTAGCACTACATAACTGGTGAGCTTACAGAAGCAATACTGCGCTGTCCCTTTTGCTGAAGATGTACATGAACTGCTGCAAAAGAAAATTCATATCGAGAGAGCTCAAGAGCTCTGATGATGCCAAGATTCAAGATCTGGCCAATGTGATGGAAACCTAGGATAACCTAGAAAGGATTTTCCAGATCTACAACTTTGGAAAATCACCCTCCTAAGGCTTGATCCTTTATCTGCTAGGATTACAGATCTGAAGCTAGATCTGACAAATAGATGGCTGACATATGTCACAAGATCAGATCTAAGCTTGAAGGGTTGATCCCTCCTTCAAATCTACAAGCTAGAAGCTCTAGATATAGCTTCTCAATCCTCCAATGATGATTACAGCTGCTGCAACACAACTGCTCATAAAAAATGCGTTGTAAGGGAAAGAGAGGCTCTATTCCTACTGAAATATGCTGCAATAAACTCCAAGCTGATGGAAATACTGATGGAAAGGTGAGGGGATGATCCCTAACAGGATTACTAGTTGAAATTCTAGCAACTTCCTTCCTCCTTTATTGTGTAATTCTGGAGGGAATTACTGCTGCTATGAGGTCAATAACTTTTGGCCTGATGCTAGATTTGAAATGAAGCTCTATGAATTCTGATCTTCAAGCCCAAGGTGATAGGAATAAACCTTCACCGGTTCTCGAGCTAAAATACTGAAGACAACCTCCACCTTCCAAAATAATCTTCAGAAATGTACAATTTTTGAATATGGATGTTCTGCAAAAAGTAGGAAAAGATATATGGCACCAATGCCTGATGTAGAATGAAGTACAACCCTCTCTCCGGAGCTACTCAAAGAAAGAGGTGGGATTCCCAACCAGGAACACCATGTGCTAAAAAACACTTGAAATCTTTGCTAAACATCCCAAGAAAGCAATGGAATGTCACATGACAATTTTAGATCTAAACAGACCTCAAAATCCATAATCAATAGCCTTTCCTTCATTGTTTTCTTCATCTCCTTTATATATTTTTGAGCCTTCCCATGCCTTGACCCTCATCTAAACTGCACTATGCATGTGGACAAGATCATCCATGTTTGACTGTGTTGTCTTTCCAAGTCATCCATCATGTCTAGGTGCAATGTACACCCTTTCCATCATGTGTGCATTAATTTCACAACTTCCTCCATCATCTCATCATGAATGCTCCATGATCTTCTGTTTGATCCTTTACAAGATCTTAGTTGATTGTGTCAACCTCCATGATCTATCTCATTAATGAGACATGATCTCCAATTCATTCACGTTAGTAGTTTCTCCACTACCTCCTTTATGTATATCTAGGCTAAGTTAATCCACATTCATACATCAAAAGTGGATATTTATTAATCATGAGGATTATGGGTCCCTCCACCCTTTTATTTACTTAATTCATTAAGAAAATTAATAACTCTAATATTCCAAATATCAAGTGAAAATTTGGGAATATTACAGTCCTCCCCAGTGAAATGTTGCTTGTCCTCAAGCAACTGCAAAAGTGGATGCTACAGCAAACATCCTCCCTCCAAATGGCATCCTCATGTGGAAGGTCTTCCCATCTGTCACAATGTGTTATGCATGTCTAGCTCCAAAGTTGCCTCTCTAGAATGTCTAGAATGGCCTCCAACTGGAAAGTTAGATACCCTTCCTCATCAATGAATCTCCAAGTGGTAACCATATGATGACCAAGGTTCTCCTCTATACATGAGATACATAAGATGAAGTGGTTCATTCCCAAAGTGGAAAGTCCCAACTCATAAATTATGTCTCCAACCCATGATACATAGAGTAGATTACATCTATCAATGCCCTCATCATTAGCCCAGTTGGCTATGTAGGAATCAAACATCACATCATCATAGTGAAAAACAAGAAGTAGAGACATATCGGAAAACATGAAAAATTTCAAACCATATTCTCCTAATAACAACCAACGCAGCAAAGCCTTCTGCTTCCATGCTAGATCATCATGAAAACAAGTAAGAGATCCATACTCTCCCAAAATAAGCCACCACAACAATGCTTCTTGTTTCCATGCCAAATCATCAATGAGAATATGAGATCCATACTCTCTCAAAAGAAGCCAATGTTGTAAGGCCTCCTATTGCTATCCTCCAACAGTGTCATGCAATGTATGGGAAGAATTCAGCCCATACTCTCCCAATAGTAACCATAGCAACAAGGATTCTTGTTGTCTCATTGCATTATCATGATGCAAGTCATGGAGCAACAATATAGTAGTGGACATGTGACATGTCTCATCAACATAATACAAACAAGCTCCCTTATGCCACATCATGTGAGAATTATACTTTCTCCCAAACCCAAGTACATACATGAACATGAGATACATCCCAAACAAAAACACATGTAAAGACATGAGACATATCCCAAACAAGAGTGAATACATGGACATAAGATATAACATGTGATGTCCAAACTCTCTCATCAACAACCAAAGTAACCATGCCTTTTTCTTATGCATTCTTCCAGTGATGTACAAGGCATGAATCAGCAAAATATAACTACTTGAGTGGTAGCCATACTCACCCAAGAGAAACCAGCGCAACCATGCTTCTTGTTGCCCTGTATCATAGACCTGCAAGTGGTTTGGCAATCCCTTGCTCCATACTATCAAACATTCATCCCAATGTGGATGATGGATCTTATTCTGCAAAAACTTGGTATCCTCCCATTGTAAGACACCAACCTCCTCAAACTGATGAAGAACTTTTCACTCTGTGATATGTTGAAGTGTGCCTCCAATGAGATCTCTTAATGAGACCTTCTCATCCATGGCCTTCCAAAACCAAAGAGGTTATGGATTTGTTGCAGGTAGAAGTCTCTCTTTGAGCTGTGAAATGCTCATTGAGAAAGTTTCATCAATAAAGGAGAAAATATTTTCCATCTCAAGATGTCTATCATTCATCATCTTAACCTCCATTGCTTCATGAGTGAAGCTACCTTCAGAATGCTCCAATAATAATGGGGTCTCTTCATTATCACTGCTACTAAGTGACAGCACTGTAGATCTGCAGGGTAATACATATATTGTCTCAAAGAAAGGTACAATACTGATCTCATAACCAGTCATTGTACATAGGATCATGCTCATCCCTTCTTCTAAAACTCTACACTTCAACTCAAAGGGTTGAATGTAGTCCATCCATGACAAACTGGGATAGCTTTTCATCTCCTCCTTGATTAGATCAAGGGTCCTCTATGCTGTGATATGTTGCTACTTCAAATCAGCATTTGGATCTAACCCTTGGTTATTCATTGGCCCTGATGTCATGTCCCCATAAGTTTCAATAAGATATATTGAAACAATAGGTGATGAATGTGTATGCATACCTTAGATCAACTTATGTGTGGGAACCTCTTGACAGAACACAAGAGTTCCTCCAACCGGGACAATGGTGTCTCCAACTGTTGGTAAGAGAGATGGCTACTCTTCTATCAATGTACCAGCACTAGAATCTTCTTCCTCTTCCTAATGCATACTTTGAATCATGCATGGAACTCTATATGTAAAGAGCTCAAAACTATCTTGTCGGGTAGCAAGTTTCTCTTCTCTAGATGCAAGTACTTCTGCAGGTGGTGAATATAGTGACCTCTTGTCCAGAGTGACAAGATTGACACCTTCCCTTGTTTCCTTAGGAAATGTCTCTTTGTGGCACATCTTTGTATTCTTTTCATCAAAATTCTTCCTCAACTTGTGAAAGAAATCTGAATATTTAGTCACCTTTGCATGCTTCATGTGACTAAACCACCAATCATTGGCTTCACCTAAGAGATGAAGTTCTGCAATTTGGATAGCCTCTTTTCAGTCACATGATGTAGCATGAAAAATGTATCTAACTCTTTCCTCCAAGGCTTAATAGTGCTTGAGGAATATCCATCAAATGTAGGAAAATAGAATCTATTGTGCCTCTTTCTTCTACTGATGTTATAGGATCTTCTTTCTTCCTTGAGTTCAAAGAATTCTTGGAGAGTTAGAATTTCCTTGAATGCTCTAGACTATTCCTTGTACTCTTCAAGATACAAATAAGAGTCTCATGAGTCTCAGGTTCTCTTCTTTATTCATTTCTATACCTATTACCTTCTTCAAAGAAAGTGGGCATAGTAGATCTATGAGGAGATTTATGATTCTCCGGTTTACTTTTCTGCTAATAGGAAGTGCTTGGACCTTCCTCTTCAAATCTTCTTCTTGGATCCTTCCTTTGCCTTTCCTTCTTCATTTGATAGACATCCTTGGAGAGATCTTGCATGGATCTAAAGAGAGGAGTGGTAAAACTATAATCCTCCTTCATGATAGATCTCATCTATCTTCTTCTTCTTTCGATGAAAAAGATTAAGTGTCCACAAGTTGAGCCAAATATCATGCTCTGGTACCATTGTAGTATCCCAAAAGGAAGAATGTAGTAATACTTGAACACAATATAATAACTGCAACTAATTAAAAAATAAATCTCAAGACAACATCAGAATTTATAGAGAAGCTGAGCCATTTTATTATATGGAGATGAATCAGTTACACAATGTATAGAAAATGAGTAGATCTAGCCCAAGAAAAGGCCTAGAATCACCCTACAATGGTGCTGCAACTAGCACTACATAACTGGTGAGCTTACAGAAGAAATATTGCATTGTCCCTTCTGCTAAAGATGTACATGAACTGTTGGAAAAGGAAATGCAGATCTAGAGAGTTTAAGAGCTCTGATGATGCCAAGATTCAAAATCTGGCCAATGTGATGGAAACCCAAGATAACCCAGAAATGATTTTCTAGATCTGCAACTTTGGAAAATCACCCTCCTAGGGCATGATCCTTTATCTGCTGGGATTACAGATCTGAAGCTAGATCTGACAAATAGATGGCTAAAATATGTCACAATATCATATCTAATCTTGAAGGGTCGATCCCTCCTTCAGATCTACAAGCTAGAAGCTCTAGATAGAGCTTCTCAACCCTCCAATGATGATTACAGTTGCTGCAACACAACTTCTCATAAAAACTGTGTTGTAAGAGTAAGATAGGCTCTATGCATGCTGAAATATGCTGCAATAAACTCCAGGCTGATGGAAATACTGATGGCAAGGTGAGGGGATGATCCCTCACAGGATTACTAGCTGAAATGCTAGCAACTTCCTTCCTCCTTTGGATCTGTAATAATGGACAGCGTAATGCTGGAGGGAATTAATACTGCAAGGAGGTCAATAAATTTTGGCCTCATGCAAGATCTGAAATGAAGCTCTAGGAATGCTAATCTTTAAGCCCAAGGTGATAGGAATAAACCTTCACTAGTTCTCTAGCTGAAATACTGAAGACAACCTCCACCTTCCAAACTGATCTTCAGAAATTTACAATTTCTTAATATGGATGTTCTGCAGAAAGTAGGAAAAGATATATGGCACCAATTCTTGATGTAGAATGAAGTACAACCCTCTCTCTAGAGCTACTCAAAGAAAGAGGTGGGATTCCTGACCAAGAACACCCCGTGCTAAACAGCACTTGCAAACTTTTCTAAACAACCCAAGAAATTATTGGAATGTCACATGAAAATTCCAGATCTAAACAGACCTCAAAATCCATAATCAATAGCCTTTCCTTCATTGTTGTCTTCGTCTCCTTTATATAGTTTTTGAGCCCTCCCATTCCTTGGCCCTCATCTAAACTATGTTGTGCATGTGGACAAGATCCTCCATGTTTGACTGCGTTTTCTTTCCAAGTCATCCATCATGTCTAGGTGCAATGTACAACCTTTCCATCATGTCTGAATTAATTGCACAACTTCCTCCATCATCTCATCATGAATGCTCCATGATCTTCTGTTTGATCCCTTCCAAGATCTTAGTTGACCGTGTCAACCTCCATGATCTATCTCATTAATGAGACATGATCTCCAATTCATTCACATTAGTAGTTGCTCCACTAACTCATTTATGTAGATCTAGGCTTAGTCAATCTACATTCATCTATCAAAAGTGGATATTTATTCATCATGAGGATTATGGGTCCCTCCACCCGTTTATTTACTTAATTCATTAAGAAAATTAAGAACTCTAATATTCCAAATATCAAGTGAAAATTTGGGAATATTACATGATTTTATTGGGTAAATTCATCCCACATCATCAGCATAGCACAGATGGATCCTAATAGCCACCAACTACTTCACTAAGTTGATCGAGGCTATTCCTCCAAGGAAAGAAACAGACACGGTAATAGTTCAATTTTTAGAATCCAATATTTTGTCTCGTTTTGGTTGTCCTCACAAGATTATTACAGATAACGCTGCAGCATTTAAGTCAAAGAAGATGATTGAGATTTGTCACAAGTATAATATCATATTGGGCCATTCCACCACATATTATCCATAGGGCAATGGATTAGCTAAGTCCTCTAATAAATCTTTGGTAAATATCATTAAGAAAATGTTGGAGGAGAACAAGAAAAATTGGCATAGGAAGCTTACTAATGCTTTGTGGGAAGACCGAGTGAGCACCAAGAATTCTATAGGTATGTCACCTTTTGAACTAGTTTATGGTACAGATACAGTGTTTCCTACGTCACTTGTAGTCCCGATTATGAGGTTATTGCAGGAAGAAAATAGTGAGGAAGATGATATGCAATGCTGAATCAATCAAATGATTCATCTTCAGCAAACAAGGGAGGAAGTTTCTTAGACTTCTTCTAAGCTTCAGGAGAGAATTATGAATATTTATGATCGTAAAACCAAAGTAGATAAATTTCAACTGGAGGATGTATTGCTGAGATGGGATGCAAGAAATGAAGATAAAGGTAAGCATGGGAAGTTTGAAAATATTTGGAAGGGACCCTATAATATCTTGGCTTATCGAGGACAGAATGCCTATTTTCTACAACAGATGAATGGAGAGGAATGTTCAGGAGGACCATTCAATGATAGGCTCCTGAAACATTATTATTTCTGATATAGTTTCTAAAAGAATGTTTCATTGTCATTGTAAATACTAGTTTATATTTTCTGCAAGGCTTGAAGTAGAAGATCATCTAGGCTTGGGGCCCGAAGTGAAGGCTATAAATCTTGTTGATTTTCTGTTTTTTTCAAAGTTTTGAGTCAGTCTTGTTAGTGTTAGAGTTAGTTTTGAGTCAGTTCTGGTTTTTGAGTCAATTTAATAAATCTGCAGTCTTTTGGATTATTTGACCATATTTACCTAATGGTTAGGCACTTGGTCTACAGTTTTATTGAAACCTCCAAGGAGCTACCATCCCCAATAAGGCCAATGTTAGTGTCAGTATTGCATACTTCCACCAGGGATCAAAACACATTTTCATGTGCATCTTAGGTGTCCCATACTAAATAATTTTTTTATCATTTTGTTAGGTCATGACATAAAATTGCTTCGCTAGTGGTTGTCCTTGTCAAATAAAATTTTTCTCCCTCAGAAGATCATATTGGTTCACTCATTCCCATGATTCTTTGAGCATAATAACACTTATGTAAATGCTCATTTCACTTGAAAGTATTTTAAGTCAAAATCTCATTCAAAATCAGGTCAAAGAGTAGTCTCATCAAGTCTTTAGGCTTTTGCATTTCTCAAGGTCACTTCTTCATTCTAATGAGGTCAGCATATATATAAGAGGGATTGAATAAGATCATTATGATGTATTCATTATGATTTCAGAGTTGTAATTTTAGATTAATGACTTTTATATCAAAATGTAATTTTGATAGAAAAGTCAATTATGTAATTTATTTTAATATTTTCCAAATGTAATTTCATGCTATGATATGTAATAATTTCATCCCAAAGCTTTCAAATCCATTATGTCAAGCCTCAGTGAGCAAATGAAAAAGCCAACTCCATGACTTCAGCATCCTGCAATGCAAAAAGTCTCAAAGAGTAACAATGATAAAGGAAAAAGACCTCAACATTAGAAAAGTGGGAATTCAAAGTTAAATCAAAATCTACTTGGCTATAAATCCTATCAAAAATTTCAAATAAGTCATTGTTGCCTTTCAAAACATCAGGAGCATTCAGCAAAGAAGAATTTCTAAGATTTTTTAGCGAAATTGGGCTAAATTTCTCGGTGTTGCACGTTCAGAAACTTGGCGTTACACGCTTTCCTAGTAGCAATGCGCCCTTGCTAGTAGATTCTAGTGCAATTTGTGAAGGTGTTGCACACCTGCCTAGAGTCGTTGCACATTTGGATAAGCGTTGCGCACTCACACAGTGGCGTTGCACACCTGCACATTGAAGACTTGTGAGGGTTTGTGTCATTCAAAACACTTCAAAACACTTTCAAACTTCTCCTAAAGTCCTCCAGGAAACCCTAAATCAGTAAGTACATATCTTAACCTTGATTTTATGCTATTTGGTCACTCTAGAATGAATTAAAGTGGAACCTTAAATGAAACCCTAATTTTAGTTTGTGATCATTATCTATACACTTGTTTCATCCTCCTAAATGGAATATCAATCATAAACAGGGTAATTTCATTGATTTAGGGTTTTCATTTATTTATTTTTCCCCTTCACTCATTTCGTACACTCATTCCTTTCACTTTTCAAGCTATCCATCTCATCCCCTTCCCCTCATCTCAGTTCATTTGTACCCTCAGGTTTCATAAATCGGAATTTGAAGATGTTAGAAGAAAAAGATAGTGGCATTGTTGGTGAGGCACAAAGGCCAAGAATAAATGATCATAAGGGAGGGAAAATAAACAGGTTTTATTCCATCACTACAAGAAAACTTATGTCCTCTCCTCTCACTATGTCTTGCTTTAAGCATGTGGGTTTCTTTGAGTTCTGTGAGAGAGTGCAGCAAGTCCAAAATCACCCCGAGTTAACAAGATTATTCATCACCAATCAACATGACAAGTAGGTCATTCTTGTTGGGGTCACCTTTGAAATTTCCACTAATGCTATTGCAGCTGCTACAGGGATCCCTAGTGTGGGAGAGAGGTGGTTTAAACAAGAAAACTTGGATATGAGCTATTATGAACTATACCTCAAACCTAGGTACAAGGATCACAAGAAATCAATTTTCTCTCTCTCATCTCCTTGACCGGTATGCCCCTATGATGAAAATAATAATGAAGTATTTCACTTGTGAGGGGAGGTTTACCCAAATCTACTCATACCACATCTAACTCCTCATGCATTGTAATGTTCCAAATTTTGCAATAAGGTATTTGGAACATTAATTTGGCTTTTATGTTAATAAAAGTGAATAAATGGGTGAGCGAGCCCATGTAGCAACATAATAAACACTCCTAAGGTGAAAAAAATCACTTAAGTGGCTTTTGTTAGCATCCCTAAGTGTGAAAAGGGCCAAAAGAAAGTGAGCTAGACCATGGTTGACCCAAGTCAACAACGTACCCAAAGAGGGGAAGCTTGCACAAGAAGATTGCGTAGTTGGATGGAGGGAAATTTGAAATGAGAGAAACCCTAATGTGAGTGGGGTCCATGGCAAGGAAGCATTCCTTGCATAAAAAGGTGAAGGAGAGCCATGGTTCATTCATGCTTTAGAATTTCGATTTTCTCTCTTCAGTTGTTCAACTGAGATAGCTTGTGCTGCGTAGCACAAGAGGAATTCATGTTTAGGAGTATTCCTCCTCTTCCCTGGGAGGCCTTGGAGGAGTTTTTCTTCATCTTCCTCACATCTTGGCTTGAGGCCAAAGCATTCACCTTCATCTACTGCGTTATTCTGCTAGGCAGAAACACTGGAGTTGCTGGTATTGCAGTGAGGGACCATCCACACTCATTTCTGGATCTTTTTTTGTAGTGGAGGAGCCATCTCTTTCTCTAGGAGATCAGCAAAGGAGATATCGGAGCTTCTATTTCAGATTTTGGCATTGGGCCATTGTTTCATCTCATTCCCAGCGCAGTCCCTTCCTATTACAGTGTTATTTTCAGAGAGGGTTTGCAGGAGGAATTCACATGGTGCACTAGAGAGTGCAATATTTGGTGAGAGGAGCGTCATTTCACTTTGGAGATCATTGGAGGAGGTTTCTACATTGGCTGCAGCATCTACATCCTTCTCCCATGTTATATTGTATTTCAGTTGCAGCAGCTACACTGCAACTCCAGCATTTTTCTGTTTTATTTATTTTAGCCAATCCCTTGGAGGATTGTTATTGTATTGTTTTCTAGGGTTGAGATCTTACTCCCCTAACTTTATTTGAGATCATATTGTCACATCATTATTGTATATTTCAGTCTGTAGTCATTTTCCCTTATAGAATGCGCAGTTATAGAGTAGCTGGGTTATGTAGCAGATGTGTTTCTCCATTTTATGTACATTTTCCCTTGAGGCTGATTTGAGCCCACCTTGAGAGGTCATTTCTTCAAGGATTTTGTATATCATTTGCTGCTACAGATTATATATCAGTTTTTCACTTTTCTCACATTTCATGAGTAAATGTATTTCATTGTTGTTACTGCTTGTTAGAGTCTAGATGTTGTTGTAGCTCATCCTTGAGCAAGATCTTCTTGAAGGAAGAAATATTTTCATAGCTATAGGCAAAGGTTGAGAAAGGGCCAGGAAGCCTTCGGTTCTCATCCTCTCTTTAGAGGTGAAATAACTAGTAAAATCCCTCTCAGTCCATCTCTGACATAGCCTTGTTTATATTTCCGACAAAAGGATTGATTCAGCGGTGAAAAAACTGCTGATTTCCATTTCGGAATATTACAGTGGTATCGGAGCTTCGAACTTGGCACAGCCTGTGAAGTTCGAATTTCAAAGAAAGAAGAGGCTAGAATAATGCAGAGGATGAGATTAATATCATCAATCTTCAGATCCAGCAACAACCTCTCCAAGGAGGTTGAGGAGACAGAAACAGAAGAAGAAGAAGGACCATGCACTTCCTATTCTCATAGAGAAGCAGAGAAAAAGCATGAAGATCACTTGGAATTCGAAGTTCTAAGTGGGTATCTTGCTGAATACAGAACAAAACCTAGAGTCTTCCAAGAGACTCTATCTCTCCCTCACTATATTCAGCAGAAGGAGGAAAGAAGACCCTACAGTCATGGGATGATGAAAGGCAATAGATTTATGTTGTCTACATTTGATGGGTCACTCACATGTGCAGCAGAGGCTTGGGTGAAGAAGATGGAAGATTTCTTCCTACTACACCCTGTGGTAGATAGATAGGTTGTAGCAATTGCAGCGATGCACCTTGAGAGAGAAGCAAAGGCTTGGTGGTTCAGCTATGGGAGGCATGCAATGGTTTCCACTCTTGCTGATTTTTCTCATATATTGATCAGATTATTTGGCCAAAGGAGGGAGAAGCCCTCACCACCAGCAGAAGAGGCACATGTCTGCGTTGTCACGATCATGGAGGAGCAGCCTCCATATTCAGCAGTTGAGGCAACCAGCACAGTTGGGGAATAGATTCTTGTAGCCACACAAGACTCTCCCAAGATTTGTAAAGGTATGCATGAGTTTCCGTTTTATGATGATTCATCACATTATATGAGAGGTTGCATACTATTGCATGTTGGCTGTCTTGAGGAGGAGACTTCAACAGCATTGTGCCACCTTGATTTGATCAAGGGAGGAAGAAACCCTCATTATGCTCATGCACCATTGATGAGCCATGTACCACATATGAGGTTGGGGTTTGAGACATGGACCATGGAGAGGATTGCATTTCAATGTCCCATGAAATGCGAAGGTGAAAATTTGTTTTGGGATGATGGTAGCTCTTGTTGGGGAGGTGCCAAGTTGCAGAATGATGGGAGGCATCCACTAGGAGCTGAGTGGATGTGGATGGGAGGCAAGAGGATGGTGAGCCTCTTGTAGATCTATGATACAGGGCAGAAAGAAGCCATGCTGCGTTGGTTGCTCTTGAGGGAGTTTGGCCAACATGTGACCTATTCCTTTTCATGGGGATTGAAAGGGAAGAGGAGATGGTAGGATAATTACACCATGGAGCAGGAAGGAGCATGGGTGAATTATGATGGGATGGCATTATTTTTACCATTCATCATGTTCCCATTTCATATTGGGTATGGTGTAAGTATGGAGGAGCAGCAAACATTCTTGCTGCTCAGATTTTGTTTGGATGTTGCAGGAGCAAGAGGAGGCACTAGAATAGTGCAAGGGAATTTCTCTTTGAACTTGTATGGCCAAGCAGCACCTTCTTCATGGGAGGGGCTCTACATTTGCAGCAACATGATGGGATGAGTCTTTGACAAGATTCATTTCAAAGAAGGGAGCCTTGAGATGACAGTGGCCCTACTCCAAAGGCCAATAGCGTTGTCACTTGAGAGCTTGGATTACTTGTGGGAGTGTTCTCAAAGCCACTTCACAAGTGATGAACTTTGGAGGCTTGTAGGTGATGGGCATGAAGGAGTAATGGAGAAGATCACTCCTTACTACATTTTTACTTTCTTGGCTTGGTTGCACAAGCACAAAGAGAGGGATCTACATGCAGTATTTATGGGTTCTTATTTCATGCATTTTCATGCATATTATTCATTGATGGAGGAGTCCAATTGGGAGGGCTCTCTAATGGATGTATATCATCATATGGCTAGATGCATAGCCCAAGAGATGATGAGATGGTTGGCACAACCAGTCCCCTGCGATGTTACAGTAAGGGGGGCTTTTCACTTGAGCCATTTCAACTCAAAGGCCAAAGTACATGATGAGGGAGGTAACCATTTTCTTTATGTTTGGCACTCTCTTATTCTTATGAGTAGCATATTATATCAAGGAGGATATTCCATTTTTGTACACTCTTTTTGGTTATGCTCATGGTCTATTGCAGCAAAGATGATGGCTATCTTAACAGTGGATTGTGGGGGAAAGCCACATGGATTTTGGTGTTCACCTTTGGCACCAAAGTATGTTTTCATGTATACATATTTTGAGATGATTGTGGTAGAAAACAAGTGGCTGGGAAAGCACTTGTTTCTTTCTATTTCGATGCAGGCAGGGAATACACTACACAGGTTCCCTTGGTGGAACAATGATCCACTTTCCAATTGTCATGAGACAACTTGCCTCTATTGGTTTTTGCTCCCATGCATTGCAGATTTTTCTTGGTACATGGAGAGCTTTGTTTGGAAAGTGGGACATGAGTTGATGATGCCCATTGGGAGTATGATTCTCCCTATTTTACATGTTGTATGTTTCAGGAGAAACAATGGGCAGCCCATGATTGCCAAGCTTCATCTCTTTCCTTCATGTGGGAGGAGCTATTTGGAGAGTTCAAAATTTTGGAGGAGGCATTTCATGGTTTGTATGATTTATGGGGTGGCTTGGGTCTCTTTTGAAGACCATTTTATTTCAGCCATATATCAGTAGCAACCCCATATGCATCATAAGGAGGGAGGAACTCATTGGGTGGATGTGCCCTTTGGGAGGAGCGACCTCCATTTTTTTTGCAGCTCATGCTCCAAGGGGAGTATGGGAGATGATATGGTCACCATGTTCAGCCATTTTTTTTTCCATGAGGTGACCCATATGATTGTTTGGATGCCATATGATGATGAATTCCAACTCATCACATATGAGATGATTTGGGCCAGCATGATTTGTAGCGTTGGAGGAGAGATCCTTGGAGATCTAGTCTTCATCTTGCCACTTGAGGGCAAGTATTTTGCAGCCCAGGATTAGCATACACTCTTCACTTATCCTAAGTGGAGAAGAGGATAGCGTCGGGTAGGCTATTTTGTCTACCAAGATCAGAATTTCAGCTCACCTTTTCTACTTGAGCACAAGGTGGAGGAGTATTTTCAGGAGTTGCCTAGTTGGAGGGTGACTCATTTTTCTTGGTTGATTGCTTGGGGATGGAGAATCTACAAGAGGATATTTTAGACTCCATGCCTTGAGTGGAGGACCTTCTTTTAAGTTCATCCTTTCTCTTGCTTGAGGACAAGCAAGTTTTGAAATGGGAGGACTGTAATGTTCCAAATTTTGCAATAAGGTATTTGGAACATTAATTTTTCTTTTATGTTAATAAAAGTGAATAAATGGGTGAGGGATCCCATGTAGCAACATAATAAACACTCCTAAGGTGAAAAAAGTCACTTAAGTGGCTTTTGTTAGCAGTCCCAAGTGTGAAAATGGCCAAAAGCAAGTGAGCTAGACCATGGTTGACCCAAGTCAACAACGTACCCAAAGAGGGGAAGCTTGCACAAGAAGATTGCGTAGTTGGATGGAGGGAAATTTGAAATGAGAGAAACCCTAATGTGAGTGGGGTCCATGGCAAGGAAGCATTCATTGCATAAAAAGGTGAAGGAGAGCCATGGTTCATTCATGCTTAAGAATTTCGATTTGCTCTCTTCAGTTGTTCAACTGAGATAGCTTGTGCTGCTTAGCACAAGAGGAATTCTTGTTTAGGAGTTTGCCTCCTCTTCCATGGGAGGCCTTGGAGGAGCTTTTATTCATCTTCCTCACATCTTGGCTTGAGGCCAAAGCATTCACCTTTAGCTACTGCATTATTCTGCTGGGAAGAAACACTGGAGTTGATGGTGTTGCAGTGAGGGACCATACACACTCATTTCCGGAGCTTTTTTTGTAGTGGAGGAGCCATCTCCTTCTCTAGGAGATCAGAAAAGGAGGTCCCGGAGCTTCTATTGCAGATTTTGGCATTGGGCCATGGTTTCATCTCATTCCCAGCGCAGTCCCTTCTTCTTACACCGTTATTTTCAGAGAGGGTTTGCAGGAGGAATTCACATGGTGCACTAGAGAGTGCAATCTTCGGTGAGAGGAGCATCCTTTCACTTTTGAGATCATTGGAGGAGGTTTCTACATTGGTTGCAGCATCTACATCCTTCTCCCATGTTGTATTGTATTTGAGTTGTAGTATCTACACTGCAACTCTGGCATTTTTATGTTTTATGTATTTTAGCCAATCCCTTGGAGGATTGTTATTGTATTGTTTTCTAGGGTTGAGATCTTACTCCCCTAAATTTATTTGAGCTCATATTGTCACATCATTATTGTATATTTTAGTCTGTAGTCATTTTCCCTTATATAATGCGCAGTTATAGAGTAGCTGGGTTATGCAGCAGATGTGTTTCTCCATTTTATGTACATTTTCCCTTGAGGTTGATTTGAGCCCACCTTGAGAGGTCCTTTCCTCAAGGATTTTGTATATCATTTGCTGCTACATATTATATATTAGTTTTGCACTCTTCTCACATTTCATGAGTAAATTTATTTCATTGTTGTTGCTGCTTGTTAGAGTCTAGATGTTGTTGTAGCTCATCCTTGAGCAAGATCTTCCTGAATGAAGAAATATTTCCATAGCTATAGGTAGAGTTTGAGAAAGGGCCAGGAAGCCTCCGGTTCTCATCCTCTCTTTAGAGGTGAAATAACTGGTAAAATCCCTCTCAGTCCATCTCTGACATAGCCGTGTTCATATTTCTGACAAAAGGATTTATTTCGCGGTGAAAAATTTGTTGATTTCCATTTCGGAATATTACATGCATTTCACTAGAGTTAGAATGCTACAATTACCTTACTATATTTTCCGCAGCATTGACAATATGGCCTATATTGTGTAAAAGCGGGATCACAATAGTAAAATGCACAGTCTTTTTCATCATTCACTCATCAAGATGGTGGTCATGCATCAGCTTCAACAAAAAAAAAATTCATGGGATGCATTCATTGCTAATGAGATTTTTACTACTCCACCTAGTCATCATGAGCAGGATATTCCTTCATCATATCATCCTCTCGTATCAAGGAGGATCTTCCATTTTTGTACACTCTGTTTGGTTATTCTCATGGTCTATTGCAGCAAAGATGATGGCTATCTTAACAGTGGATTGTGGGGGAAAGCCACATGGATTTTGGTGTTCACCTTTGGCACCAAAGTATGTTTTCATGTATACATATTTTGAGATGATTGTGGTAGAAAACAAGTGGCTGGGAAAGCACTTGTTTCTTTTTATTTTGATGCAGGCAGGGAATACACTGCACAGGTTCCCTTGGTGGAACAATGATCCACTTTCCAATTGTCATGAGACAACTTGCCTCTATTGGTTTTTGCTCCCATGCATTGCAGATTTTTCTTGGTGCATGGAGGGATTTGTTTGGAAAGTGGGACATGAGTTGATGATGCCCATTGGGAGTATGATTCTCCCTATTTTACATGTTGTATGTTTCAGGAGAAACAATGGGCAGCCCATGATTGCCAAGCTTCATCTCTTTCCTTCATGTGGGAGGAGCTATTTGGAGAGTTCAAAATTTTGGAGGAGGCATTTCATGGTTTGTATGATTGATGGGGTGGCTTGGGTCTCTTTTGAAGACCATTTTATTTCAGTCATATATTAGTAGCAGCCCCATATTCATCATAAGGAGGGAGGAACTCATTGGGTGGATGTGCCCTTTGGGAGGAGCGACCTCCATTATTTTTGCAGCTCATGCTCCAAGGGGAGTATGGGAGATGATATGGTCACCATGTTCAGCCATTTTTTTTTCCATGAGGTCACCCATATGATTGTTTGGATGCCATATGATGATTAATTCCAATTCATCACATATGAGATGATTTGGGCCAGCATGATTTGTAGCGTTGGAGGAGAGATCCCTGGAGATCTAGTCTTCATCTTGCCACTTGAGGGCAAGTATTTTGCAGCCCAGGATTAGCATACACTCTTCACTTATCCTAAGTGGAGAAGAGGATAGCGTGGGGTAGGCTATTTTTTCTGCAGGATCGAAATTTCGGCCTCACCTTTCTGCCAGGCACAAGGTGGAGTATTTTCGGGGAGTTGCCTAGTTGGAGGTGACTCATTTTGTAGTTGATTAGCAGGGATGGAGGATCCTACAAGAGGTCTTCAGACTCCATGTCTTAGTGGAGGACCTTCTTTTAAGTTTGTCCTTTTATCTTGTTTGAGGATAAGAAAATTTTGAGAGGAGGGGGGAAGTTTGTAATGTTCCAAATTTTGCAATAAGGTATTTGGGGCTGTCATTCTTTTATGTTAATAAAAGTGAATAAATGAGTGAGAGCCCATGTAGCAACATAATAAACACTCCTAAGGTGAAAAAGTCACTTAAGTATGAAAGCTTTTGTTAGCCGATCCCTAGTGTGGAAAGGGCCAAAACCAAGTAAACTAGGCCATGGTTGACCAAGTCAACAACGTGGCTAAGAGGAGAAGCTTGCTCAAGAAGACTGCGCAGTTTTGAATGGAGGGAAAATAGAGGATGAGAGAAACCCTAATGGGTGGGGTCCATGACAAGGAATCATTCCTTGCATAAAAAGGTGAAGGAGAGCCATTGTTGATTATGTTTGAGAATTCGATTTTGGAGCTCTCTTCAGTTGTTCAACTGAGATAGCTTGTGTTGCTCAGCACAAGAGGGATTCCTGTTTAGGAGTTCCCTTCTCTTCCTTGGGAGGCCTTGGAGGAGTTTTTATTCATCTTCCTCACACCTTGGCTTGAGGCCAAAGCATTCATCTTCAGCTACTACGTTATTCTGTTGGGCAGAAACGCTGGAGTTGCTGGTGTTGCAATGAGGGACCATCATCACTCATTGCCGGAGCTTGTTTTGTAGAGGAGGAGCCATCTCTTTCTCTAGGATATCAAAAAAGGAGATTTCCGGAGTGTTATTACAAATATTGGCATAGGGCCATTGTTTCATCTCAGTCCCAGCGCAGTCCCTTCCTCTTACAACATTATTTTCAAAGAGGGTTTGCAGGAGGAGTTCACATGGTGCACTAGAGAGTGCAATCTTTAGTGAGAGGAGTTGCCTTTCACTTTGGAGATAATTGGAGGAGGTATCATTGTCTATTGTAGCATCTACTTCCTTCTCCACTCATGTATTATTATTGAGTTGCAGCAGCTACACTACAACTCTGACATTTTTCTGTTTTATGTATTTTAGACAATCCCTTGGAGGATTGTTGTTGTATTGTTTTCTAGGGTTGAGATATTGCTCCCCTAACTTTATTTGAGCTCATATTGTCACATAATATTGTATATTTCAGTCTGTAGTCATTTTCCCTTATAGAATGCACAGTTATAGAGTTGCTGGGTTATGTAGCAGAGTGTTTCTCCATATTATGTACATTTTCCCTTGAGGCTGATTTGAGCCAACCTTGAGGTCCTTTCCTCGAAGTTTTGTATATCATTCTTGCTACGAGATTATAGTAGTTTGCACTCTTCTCACATTTCATGAGTAAATTTATTTCTGTTGCTGTTGTTGCTTGTTAGAGTCTAGATGTTGTTGTAGCTCATCCTTGAGCAAGATCTTCCCAGATGAAAATATTTCCAACAGCTATGAGGTAGAGTGAGAGAAAGACAGAAGCCTGGAAATCTCTTATCTCTTTGGGAAGTGAAATAGCGGTAAAAATCCCTCTCGGTCCATCTCGACATAGCCGTGTTCATATTTCCGACAAAAGGATTTATTTCGCGGTGAAAAATTTGTTGATTTCCATTTCGGAATATTACATGCATTTCACTAGAGTTAGAATGCTACAATTACCTTACTATATTTTCCACAGCATTGACAAGATGGCCTATATTGTGTAAAAGAGGGATCAAAATAGTAAAATGCACAGTCTTTTTCATCATTCACTCATCAAGATGGTGGTCATGCATCAGCTTCAGCAAAAAAAAAATCATGGGATGCATTCATTGCTAATGAGATTTTCACTACTCCACCTAGTCATCATGAGCAGGATATTCCTTCATCATATCATCCTCTCGTATCAAGGAGGATCTTCCATTATTGTACACTCTATTTGGTTATGCTCATGGTCTATTGCAGCAAAGATTATGGCTATCTTAACAATGGATTGTGGGGGAAAGCCACATGGATTTTGGTGTTCACCTTTGGCACCAAAGTATGTTTTCATGTATACATATTTTGAGATGATTGTGGTAGAAAAAAAGTGGTTGGGAAAGCACTTGTTTCTTTCTATTTCGATGCAGGCAGGGAATACACTGCATAGGTTCCCTTGGTGGAACAATGATCCACTTTCCAATTGTCATGAGACAACTTGCCTCTATTGGTTTTTGCTCCCATGCATTGCAGATTTTTCTTGGTACATGTAGAGCTTTGTTTGGAAAGTGGGACATGAGTTGATGATGCCCATTGGGAGTATGATTCTCCCTATTTTACATGTTGTATGTTTCAGGAGAAACAATGGGCAGCCCATGATTGCCAAGCTTCATCTCTTTCCTTCATGTGGGAGGAGTTATTTGGAGATTTCAAAATTTTGGAGGAGGCATTTCATGGTTTGTATGATTGATGGGGTGGCTTGGGTCTCTTTTGAAGACCATTTTATTTCAGCCATATATCGATGTGATATATGGATCATAGGGAGGAAATCATTAGGGTGGATTTTAACACTGGGAGGAGCGACCTCCATTGTTTTTGTGCGGCTCATGCTCCAAAACAGAAGGAGATGATATGGTCCTGTCATTCCAGCCTTGGGTTTTTCCTTGGGTGACCCATATGATTGTTTGGATGCCATATTATGATGAATTCCAACTCATCACATATGAGATGATTTGGGCCAGCATGATTTGTAGCGTTGGAGGAGAGATCCCTGGAGATCTAGTCTTCATCTTGCCACTTGAGGGCAAGTATTTTGCAGCCCAGGATTAGCATACACTCTTCACTTATCCTAAGTGGAGAAGAGGATAGTGTGGGGTAGGCTATTTTGTCTACCAGGATCAGAATTTCAGCTCACCTTTTCTACTTGAACACAAGGTGGAGGAGTATTTTCAGGAGTTGCCTAGTTGGAGGGTGACTCATTTTGCTTGGTTGATTGCTTGGGGATGGAGGATCTACAAGAGGATATTTCAGACTCCATGCCTTGAGTGGAGGACCTTCTTTTAAGTTCATCCTTTTTCTTGCTTGAGGACAAGCAAGTTTTGAGATGGGAGGACTGTAATGTTCCAAATTTTGCAATAAGGTATTTGGAACATTAATTTTGCTTTTATGTTAATAAAAGTGAATAAATGGGTGAGGGAGCCCATGTAGCAACATAATAAACACTCCTAAGGTGAAAAAAGTCACTTAAGTGGCTTTTTTTAGCAGTCCCAAGTGTGAAAATGGCCAAAAGCAAGTGAGCTAGACCATAGTTGACCCAAGTCAACAACATACCCAAAGAGGGGAAGCTTTCATAAGAAGATTGCGTAGTTGGATGGAGGGAAATTTGAAATGAGAGAAACCCTAATGTGAGTGGGGTCCATGGAAAGGAAGCATTCCTTGCATAAAAAGGTGAAGGAGAGCCATGGTTCATTCATGTTTAAGAATTTCGATTTTCTCTCTTCATTTGTTCAACTGAGATAGCTTGTGTTGCTTAGCACAAGAGGAATTCTTGTTTAGGAGTTTGCCTCCTCTTCCCTGGGAGGCCTTGGAGGAGCTTTTATTCATATTCCTCACATCTTGGCTTGAGGCCAAAGCATTCACCTTTAGCTACTGCATTATTTTGCTGGGCAGAAACACTGGAGTTGATGGTGTTGCAGTGAGGGACCATCCACACTCATTTCCGGAGCTTTTTTTGTAGTGGAGGAGCCATCTCCTTCTCTAGGAGATCAGAAAAGGAGGTCCTGGAGCTTCTATTGCAGATTTTGGCATTAGACCATTGTTTCATCTCATTCCCAGCGTAGTCCCTTCCTCTTACACCGTTATTTTCAGAGAGGGTTTCCAGGAGGAATTCACATGGTGCACTAGAGAGTGCAATCTTCGGTGAGAGGAGCATCCTTTCACTTTGGAGATCATTGGAGGAGGTTTCTACATTGGTTGCAACATCTACATCCTTCTCCCATGTTGTATTGTATTTGAGTTGTAGCAGCTACACTGCAACTCTAGCATTTTTATGTTTTATGTATTTTAGCCAGTCCCTTGGAGGATTGTTATTGTATTGTTTTCTAGGGTTGAGATCTTACTCCCCTAAATTTATTTGAGCTCATATTGTCACATCATTATTGTATATTTCAGTCTGCAGTCATTTTCCCTTATATAATGCGCAGTTATAGAGTAGCTGGGTTATGTAGCAGATGTGTTTCTCCATTTTATGTACATTTTCCCTTGAGGTTGATTTGAGCCCACCTTGAGAGGTCCTTTCCTCAAGGATTTTGTATATCATTTGCTGCTACAGATTATATATTAGTTTTTCACTCTTCTCACATTTCATGAGTAAATTTATTTCATTGTTGTTGTTGCTTGTTAGAGTCTAGATGTTGTTGTAGCTCATCCTTGAGCAAGATCTTCCTGAATGAAGAAATATTTCCATAGCTATAGGTAGAGTATGAGAAAGGGCCAGGAAGCCTCCGGTTCTCATCCTCTCTTTAGAGGTGAAATAACTGGTAAAATCCCTCTCAGTCCATCTCTGACATAGCCTTGTTCATATTTCCGACAAAAGGATTTATTTCGCGGTGAAAATTTTGTTGATTTCCATTTCGGAATATTACATGCATTTCACTAGAGTTAGAATGCCACACTTACCTTACTATATTTTCCACAGCATTGACAAGATGGCCTATATTGTGTAAAAGAGGGATCACAATAGTAAAATGCACAGTCTTTTTCATCATTCACTCATCAAGATGGTGGTCATGCATCAGCTTCAGCAAAAAAAAATTTCATGGGATGCATTCATTGCTAATGAGATTTTCACTACTCCACCTAGTCATCATGAGCAGGATATTCCTTCATCATATCATCCTCTCGTATCCATTTCTCCATCACATCCCATTGTTCATACATCACCACCCACTCACATCCATTCACCTCATGTTGATCCTACCTCATCACCTTTATATAACCCTTCACCATCACATCATGATACCGGAGCATCAAGCAGTGAAAGGGACATTGAAGCAGCTTGCACTAAAATGAGTGATATTGAACCATTTCCCTTGACATATCAGAGAGGCCAAAGGCATGTGTTTGCTTCACATGGTGTGAAAGGGTTCATGCCTTCTTCATCAGCAAAACAGGTAGACAAGGGCAAGGAAAAGGCTATAGAGCCTATCATTGTTGAGCAGGAGGACAAACATGAAACTGAGCAAGAATTTCAGTTGATTGAGATTGATGATGAGGATGAGGATAGAGCCACTAGTGCAGAGATCAGAGGCAAGGAGGCCAATATTAGTGAGCTTCAAGATAATCTTGTTAGAGTACAGTAGGTGATTTACTTTATTGAGCTAGAAAATCAACAGCTGAAGACTAAACAAACCATCAGTGAGTTCAAGACAATCAGAGCTCATAGAGAGGCAGGAAAGGCCAAGGCCTTGCTACAGGAAACCTTAGGTATATTTGATGATAGTGATGATGAGGAATATCATCTTTCAAGACAGAGACTAAGGAAAATTGGGCTAAATAAGGCTTTAGCT
The DNA here is from genome assembly GCA_034641835.2 of Pinus albicaulis. Taxonomy (NCBI): domain Eukaryota; kingdom Viridiplantae; phylum Streptophyta; class Pinopsida; order Pinales; family Pinaceae; genus Pinus; species Pinus albicaulis. The sequence goes on along the minus strand of CM076578.1, from coordinate 1,298,846,790 downwards.
CGGGAAAGGTAGAAATAGGCTGAATTGGCACAACAACATACTCCAAGTGAGTTGATTGCCATAGATATTAGTAGAGACAGAGAGTATTGGCTTGAGAGAGCCAATTTTCATCTGGAGGGCCTACTAGAGAAGGCAAAGAAAGACAATGACATTCAACGGAAGATGGCGAAACACTATGCCATGAGAAATAGGATTGCACGGGCCAAGCTCAAACGATCCCATGCAAATATTCGAGCTTTAACCGAGTCAAACGAGAAGGAGAAGTTGAATATTCTTGCTGAGGTGTCTATCCATGCCTACAACCCTTGATCAGCAGAAAAATTCACAATTTTGGCACATTTTGGCAACCTTGTGAAAATTTTAATTTTTTGACAGTTTAGCATGCAAAAAACTTGCTAAACGCGCAGCGCCACTGGCGTTGCGCTCTTTTTTGGGGCATCAAATTGAAAACTGGTCAACATCCTCATATTTATAATGATGAATACATAAACCTCAAAACGTTTCAGGATATTTTGAGTAGAACCGGTCACTCAAAGAGGCCAAAAACCACCAAAACATCATGTTTTTGCCCTCTTTTTCACCTTGGCGCTGCGAATTTACCAATCTTGGGAGAAAAGGTTTTTGATAGGGTATATGGACACAATTTTAGAAAGTGAAAGAATATTTGGAAACTAGACTCAGAGACCTTTCCAATGAGGTATCCTGGAGCTGATTTGGACAAGGGGAAGGCCTCCAAACGTGACTTACAAAACAGGTCAATTTTTCTGTCATGGCACTGCATGTTCACCATGAAATTTATAGTTTCACCAGTTTCAGTAAATTTTGAAGTTTCACCTCTGTTTCACTTTTTACTTCGGTAAATTAGAAATTTACCAATGTAAATATCATATTTTACTTTTACCTAAGGTATATACATTAGGTAAATCATTAGTTTGAAGTCAAATGTATCTGTTCTTAAAAATAGGAATGAGTCACTTTCCTCATCCAAGACTTTGGCTTTCAGTTCAGCTTTTGATCTAACAACTCCCTCACCTCATGGATTCGACCCCTGAGAATGAGAGGAAGTGGTTTTGAGGTCTATAAGTTGTATTTTTTCAATTTTTGTAATGGTTGGCATCAGTTGGAGAGATTGTATTGATCAAGTATCATTTTGGCTTGTACATTAATGGAAAATTGCAGCTATTTTCTTGCGATCCCTGTGGTATGAGTTTTAGACATTGTTTCTTCTCTATTATTGATTTGTTAAAGTTTATTGTTAATTCATAAACCATTTCACGTCTATAATATACTTGATTTCAAGTTTTAAAGACAGAATTCATATTTATTTATGCTCTGTTTTGGGAAATTTAGTATAATGTGTTCATTTTCTTCAGTTTAGGGAAAATACTTCCAGATGTTTTCCCTAGCTCCTCACTAGTATTTCCATATCATTTAATCCTCTTTGAATTTTAAACCTCATAACTACCTTTCCCCATTAAAGAGGTTGCAATTTCATCCCCTTTTCCCTGATCTATCCCCTTGACCTAAATCACGTTCAGTGAGCCCAACCCTAAAATCAAAATCAAAATCCCTTGTATTCCTTAGCTATCCTAAAATATTTTTCATCCAGCCCTCTTGGCTATGATTCTATCAAGAGATCCCTCTCTGACTTGGTAGGGCTAGATACCGAGTCCAAAGTTTGGTTTGAGGTTACCTCGGGATTGCCTCTCTCAGCCTGAGGTTCAATCCGAGTGATAACAGCCCCAATTATTGATCATATATATCTTTAAAAATAATTTTCTTTCTCTTATGTGCCTTGGTAAGCCTTTTTCCTTTCATATTCATTAGATCCTAGCTCATAAGTGCCCTAGATAGGCCTCCTAGAGTGCATGTTTTGTGTTATATTTGTTGGGTTGAGCCTTGCCCTTAAGTTGAGTGCCATTCTTGATCTTATCCTTTGTCACCTCCAAGACATAGACTTTGAATACCTATTAGGTGACCAATATAGTAAAGCCTCCCATGTGGTGAAAGTCCACTAAATAGAAGGATTTGGTGAGTTGTGGTGACACTGGGCCTCCACCTCATAGTGTTCTCCCTTGGTTTGGCTCTTGTCTTGTGAGCCCTCTCACAAGACCTGCTAGATTTTGAGGAAACAATTTCATTGTTTGTACAATTCAAATGTAAGATTATAGACCATGTCTATATATTCCAAGTACAAACTACATTATTACAAGTAAAATTGGCTAGTTGAACCAAAATTAGAGGTTCCTAGTCAAAATTGGCCTCCTAAACCATACTTGACCAATTTTGGTCTAAAACAATCAGGACCAACCAATTCAATACAATACCAGTCATAAACAACTTGTTTGACCAGTTTTTTTACTAGTGTTCCTTTCCCTAAAAATCCAAAAATTAAATTAAAAACACAAAGTAAAAACTATACAATGGTACAACCCAACTTTGATCTATTTAATGATGCCTCGTTCTATCATGAATAATCTTTAGGAATTGCAGCCACTTCCACTGCCACATGATATGCACATTGGTGTTCTACCTTCGAGGACATAAAATCAAGATGTTGAACATGCCCATGCAGAGAATCAAGAGGATATATATTCTGATAATTATGAATTTCTCACTTGATTCTAGATTATACGATTATTTCTGGACTCAGCATGGCATTAAGAGTCTTAGTGTTAATGTATTTTGGTTCAAATGTGTATCATTCTTGGTTCCATTTTCCTATATTCACCCTTACAATGCTATATAAGTGGATAACTTCACATATTTGGCACATGAAAATATATCTTGTTAATCAAAATTTTAATATTTTACGTATTTTTTGGTCAACCAAATTTTCCCCATTTTTTAACAAGTTATACTTCAGTTCCAGTTTTATAGGTCAATCAAGCTGGTCACTTTAAATTAAACATTCATTGTTGCTCTAGTAACGGAGTTTAATCAACACCTCTTCTCTATGTTTTGTATTCTTTTATGATCCTATCAAATTTAGATATATTTCTCGCAGATGATGCATCAAGCACTCCCTTATTGATTATACTTTACATGCTCACTTTGTTTTGGTCCAATTTATTGTGTTTGGTCTAAAGACTTCAATTGAGGATTTATTTTATTCCTTTAAGAGAATTGATGTAGTAAGAAATCTCGAAATTTTTCTTTGAAAACTCTGTATAATTTTTCTTGATATTTTATCTCAAATAGACATATTTTCAATCATAAATCATAGTTCCCCACTTTAGCAAATTGGAAATACCAATGACATAATAAAAAAAATTAACGTTTACCTCCTATTCACTTGATGTTTTCTCTTCTTCAGAATTCTCCAGCTTTATTGGAGACTGCATTATGGATTAATGAGCAGTAAAGAAATTGTCAAAATGCATAGATAACTTTTCTATATCACTGATGCTTCCATAGTATTATTAAGAAAATATTGCAAATAATAATATCTAATAGACCATGGAGGAATGAATTATTTTTCTTGATATGACTCCTTGACATACAAAAACCAAACTCCTAGAGTTGTCAATCTAGCATGTACATTGTGTGCACTGTAAACATAAAACACCTGGAGATAGAAGAAACATTAATTTGTTTTTGTTTACTTGTACTTTCTCCTCTTCCTACATACACATGAAACAACAAAATATTAAAATGGAATAGCAGTTAGTCAATGTTTTTGTTTCAGGACAGGCAAGAGAATTACTCAATGCAAAATTTATCACATTGCTCTACAGTCTAGATCAAGATAACTGCAATGACTGAAACACTAAGGAACCTAAGAAACAATAATAGGGTATTTTTTAAGTATTCAAATATTATGTATTTTTATAGTATTCTAGGCAAATACTTTTATTTGAAAAATAATACATATAGAATGTAGGTAAATATTCAATAAAAAACATGTAATTTAGTATTAAATCTTGTAATTTTTATTGGAAATGTGCTCACTACTAAGAGAGGGGAGGGAGGTTGAATTGAGAATGACTGTGTGTACTTTAAAATTATTTTCAATTGCTCAACACATTAACACATTATTCCATTAGTATATTAACCATCAAATCAAATAAAAAATACCATGATCATCATATGAAAGTGATGGCACTAATGGACAGTCCAACATTCATGGGATCTCCCTGATATCAAGTCCCAAATAGACCTCACACTGTTTGGAGTAGGAGTCCCAAAAGTGGGGTGTTAATTATCTTCCTTGGTTTGCAAAATGCATAGAGTGGTGCACAGTGTCTTTGGTGAGAACAAGTGTGTGACCCTGTGGAGAGTCAAGTGTGATGCGTGACAAATCCAACACATGAAGGGAAAAGGAAGTGTGCCCCTTAGAAGCTTGTAATAGTACACAGCTTGGAAGGAACACACAAGCAAAATTAAATCACGCAAAATAACAAATAGAATAGTCCACAAGATAAAGTGACAGATTAATACATCAACACACATCCAATAAGATTCATACAAATGCAAATGAAATAGTTCATAAGGATATGCATAAGTTAAATAAAATATATTGCAAATGCAGCAAGTGTATTCCTACTATATCAAAAACATATGCATGAAACCATGTCGGCTTTGAGTTTTATTCAAAGTGATAGTTCCAATCGTACATACAGCATTTGACAAGCCACTTGCCCCAATAGTGGAACGTGAAGTATGTTGAGCCTCAAAATTGTGCTCTCTTTCATCTCATTTTACCTCATTTTCCCTTGTCCATTGCTATCTTAGACCCAATTGATCAATGAATATAGTTAAAATTACTTTTAGAATGATTTACATGACTGACTTGCTAAGTTTTGTGATTTTTGCCATTGTAAAGCATTTTGACCGTCACAACTCTAGGAGATACGGAGTTCGAAGAGCAGCTGGCCGCGTCTACCGGCTGTCTTCACGTTTGGGTATGTTTCCGGGTGGCCTCTCAGAAAAACCGCCTCTGGTACAATCACGTCATGTCTACATGGTTCGTTGCTCATCATGGAGGAAGAAACGAATTCTGGGTATGGTTTTGGAACGTGGGAACACATTTAGGGAAGCAGACTTCTATTAGGACTGTCTCAGTCCAGATGTCTTTTTCCTCTTCACGTAGCCACTTCAAGAGTCCTAATGTTATTCTGATAAGGAAAGACAGTGTTCCTGAATTATTGCAAGTCTTGTTATGTGCATTTGCTATATAAACACTTGGGAAACCGAGATTTGATGGTTAGATTTTATGCTAGATTTTGTTTAGACTCTGTGCTACATTTCTGAAGACGTAGAGTGTTATGTTCAAGTTATTTCATCTTTAATGAAGCAGACAGTGTTATTGTGAAGCGTTGATTTAATTTGGAGTTGAATTCCGTCAGTGATGAAGACCTACCTCTTGCGGTTTAATAAATCAGATAGTCTTCTATTTTTATTTCGTTTTTGAATTTGAATTAGTAGTTGTTTTAATTAGCTACTGTAGTTTACTCATTCTAACTCTTCCACAAGAAGAAGCTCTTCCAAAACATTATAATGATGAATGGGAAATAGCTATAGTATTGTAGGATTTGAAGTTGAATTCATAGTTGTTTTTAATTAGCTACTGTAGTTATACTCATTCTAACTCTTCCACAAGAAGAAACTCTTCCACAAGAAGAAGCTCTTCCAAAAGATTATAATGATGAATGGGAAAAGGCTATAGTATTGTAGTATTTAGTTGTAGTTTTTGTTGTTCATTATCACAGTTACACTTGTTCTAATCACTCTTCCACAAGAAGAAACTCTTCCAAGAAACTATTAAGATGTTCAAGACATGACCGTGATAATGAATGATTTAGTTGTGTGTTTGCACTAAGTACCATCTCTGTTCTTGCTCTTAAACGCTTGTCCAAAACATCATAATGATGAGTAGGATATGGATATGATATCTTAGTTTTTCACTGCTTTCAGTCCTTTATGTTTGCATTTGCACTCAATTACACAGTCAGAATTGTTCTAGCTCTTCCAAAAGAAGGAATTCTTCCAAAATATCAATAATGATGGACAAACAGACTGTATAATTTCATAGAATAATGCATGATAGTATAGTTAGGATGCTCCGGAGTTTAATTGCACTTAACTCATGTTCAGTTACTTTGTTTTGAGTTTGATGATGACTTGTAGTTCAACATTGTTCTAGACTAGTGGCATCTTAAGTTCATTCTTAGATTAACTCATTGCACTTGCACTTCACATTCAGATTGCCATCCACTGCACAATAGATTACTTCAGTTGTTAAGATTAACAAGACAGCCTTCATTATTTACAAACATCTTCTTGTTCTAAAATCTACAATTGATCCATAACCATATGAACAGAAGACAACATCACTATAAGGCATGAAGTATCTCTGCAATTTCCTTATCATTTCATAAACATAGCCCTCCCTCAAAAGATTACCTTGAAAAGAAATCAATAACTCTTGAGTAAGGTCTTGTGACATTCAATTAAATTGCAGAATAGAGTTAGGAACTAGTCCTAGAACAGAAGAGCTTAGGATGGTATCAATGTTTTTCCTCTAAATCGGTTTCAAATCTATAATCAAGGACAAAATGTTGCATCATTGTAAGATTAGTTGTTTAACTGTTTAGTTAGAGGATTTGCATACTTAGTGATCATTTCTCAAGTTTAGTTTGTGTTTTGAATCATTTGCTTAAAAGTCATTATCAAGCTTTGCTTTTACTTAGTCATAGTTTAGATTTGATTCTGCTTCAGTGTTTCAATTTTCATTTACCATTTGACATCAACCAATTAGGCTTAACTCTGTTTTTAATCACCATCTCCTTTCCATTAGCTTTCTAGGCATTTTCCTTGTGAACATAAAACCACCAAAAGACCAAAAACATCATAAATCATCACAAAAGACCAAAAACATCACAAAACACTACACACAACGCATTAGGAAACAAGCACCTAGGTACATACAGTACACTTCACTTCAGCAGTTTACCAACCTTGGTTGACAATTAAATGAGCTCAGTTTAGGAGACTAGATTGAGACCAAACAAAGTATACAACACCTGATCCTCCAAAGAAGTATACTTCCTCTATCCTAAAAAGAAGCCAAGGCTCTCACACAATTCCCAAGCTCTTCCTAAGCCTCGGCCTAGCCAAAATATTGGCTCCCAAAGCCTCTTACATGAGTTATGAGGATATATTTATAACAAAAGGGGGGTGACTCTTGGCATGCCCCATTTCTAACTCTTGGACTCCCCTCATGACACTTAAAATTATTTACAAAATAAATCATTACATTACAATATGAATCTTCACATTCCAATATGGACACTTGGAATTTCACTTTTACAATAATTACAAATAATATTACATTTTCCACTCATACGCATATATGACAAAATAGGGTAGAGACAACTTGATAGCCTAATAACAAAAAAAACTATGATGCTTGAGTTTGGGTGAAATATAGCTAAAAAACTTCTACTTGATGCTTCTTGGTCACATATCGATTCCTAGATTAGTATTGTGCGATGGTATCCCCAAATTGCATGATCGTGTCAAGTTGGAAGTGAAATATTTCCTCCATAGAATCCAGGTACAATGTCTTGGATTCGGTCTTGGATTATTTCTCAAGCAGGCGCATCATTATTATGTTCTGGACCAGACCACCGATGTAGTTCTGCATGTTCTGTCTATTCAACTGTAAGTCCTCCTTGGTGGAAATCTATTTCGGCTGCTCCAAGTACTGATCAATCTCCTGCATGACTTGACATTTCTGTTTAGACTTGGTGAGTGTGTTGACTGATGGGATATTGTGGGTTCTTACAATGAAATCCAAATTTATATATATATATACATATGATGCCTGAATATTTCCAATGAAAGAGGAGATTTCTTGTTGTTCTGAATCAACATCCAAACTCTCACTTTTTCCAGCTCTACCTGTGGCTTCATTTTCTTCACCGGGGTAAGCAATGCCCTCTTGTACCGCATTGCCCAATCATGCATAGCGGTGATGGAAGTTTGCATATTCCTAAGGATATTTAAAAACTCTCTGCTCTTTTGTTGCAATTCATGTAAGCAAACAACTGCCTTATGTACGGTCATGAGCTCCTCATATAGGTCCTGCATAGAGTACCCTGGAGTGGATACTTCAGCAAGTACCTTTCCTCTCATATCCTCCAAGTAGACATATGAAAAAGGTGAATTATGTGCTATTGTGTAGAGTTTATCTATATCTTATAGGGCAGCCTTTAGTTTTTGTACCAAATTTTCATTCCTGGTTGTCAAGTACTGAGTATTTTATCTCACTGCACCCACGAAATCCAAGTTTTCTTCGGAAATAACATTTTTATTCTTGATGGTGTCCACCACTATCACCCTTTCTCTCATAAATGCAGGTGATGCATTATCATTTGGAAAATTATTTCTCCGTGCTTGTACAATCCTTTTTTCGAGTTCGTAAAATGAAAGATTATACACATCCATTACTAGATCATCATCAAGAGGCACTATGTCCCCTTCTTTTCTCGGGGCTAACTCTGCGGCTGGAGGTGGTGGAGTCTGAATGGTGACCTATGGTGCATTGGGAATCATGTCCACATATTCATCCTAAGGCTCTAGCTCCAACACCATATCCTCAACTTCAATCAACTCTTCAATCTATTGAGCAAGCTCCCAATCCTGCATTTGTTCGCTCTTTTTAACCTCTATGTCCTCTTTTCTTTTGCTACCAATGCTACTTCTGCAATAATGGGATCTATTTTCATCTTCCATCTTTGTTCCTCCTCTATAGTGTCAGCAACCTTCCTCTTTCCCTTATCTTGTACTGGGTTGTTGCCTACCGTTTTTGTTTCTTCTGGAACTGTTGTCATCTATGGAGTAGCCTGTGAAGTCCCAGCTATAGTGATCGGTTCTTAGGGTCTAGAAGAATTATGGTAGTTCTTCCATGGTTCCTCCTCCAGCCACTAAAATTCCCAACTGACCCAGTTGTAATAGATTCTCGCATAGTGTTATTTCCAAATTCTCCTCGGGTCATATGTATTGAAGTCTTTTATACAGAACTCAAACTTCATTGTGTCTTTCACTTCGATATCTACAAATTTTATATTCTTAATCTCATATAACCTGATCTACAAAGGAAGTGTGGATCATGGTGCTCTCTTCTTCCTATGTAGTGCTCATGATAACCCCGTGGCGAGATGGTATGATACTTCTTGCATGAAAATTTTGTCAGTGGCATACCTTAGAAAACATTGTGGCGGCTTCTACTCACCGAACACTCTAATCAATGTGCCATCTGGTAGGGAAAAATAATCTGCAACCTCTGATATTGAATCTATCGTTCTTTGTGGCATGCAAGGTGGGTCCTCATGAAACATCAACTTGTATAGAGGGATGATTAATTAATCAGTTAGTTGCTCCATAACTCCTTGATGGCTACAATTTGAAAGAAGCTTACAATAGATATGCATTGTAGTTTCTCTCGATTTCCATGTCCATTTCATGCTAGAAAACTGATTTTTTGCGTATATTTCATCCAGTAAGTATGTAGAAATATAAAACCATGTTTTCTCACCCTTGGGAGTATCCCGGGCTTGTGGTACATGGGCTCTCAGTTAATGAGCCAAAAGATATGACCAATTGAACGAATTCCCCTCATTCACCACCTAGTTCAATAAGATAGCCCACCCCTTAGGAAAGGCCTTCGTGCATGGCTGAACATATATTCTGCAAGTTAATATGACCAATATTTGGTAGGCCTTCATTAGTGACTTTGTCTTGTATGCATGGGTGGGTGTCTGTCGAAACTTGGATGGATCCTTCACCCGTATTTTGATAATATATCTTATGTTCTTGTAGTTATGTGTGGCATAGAATAATGAGTCCATGATATTTATTGGCTCGGGAAGATGATACATGCATTGATGATCTACTGCCAGAAATGTAACAAGCTTATATCCATTGGTGTTTCTTAATGTCATAGTTTTCTCATTAATGTGTGAGACAACCCAGTTGATCACATCTACACATGGGAAGGTTGGATACCTGCATGCAACCCTGTATAGTCCTAACTATTGGATGTTGAGATAAACCTGTCGGTATTCTAAATATTCCCCAAATCCCTTTGCAAAATCATATTTAATTTGATGTCATGTTAGTGTTGATTCCTTTTCTTTAAACAACTAAGTATACACATATACAGGCAAGTTAACTAGCGCTTGCTCAACTGCTTCCCTAGTATTGATTTTAGTGGTTTCTTTTAAAGCATCTCTCTTGGTTTCCATGGTAACAGTGATTGTTGGAGATTTGCTCAACAATATTTTTACCTGTGTGATAGAAAAGACACTCACAGACAGCAAACATCATTCTTAAGAAAATCCATTTTCAAGGCATGTTCAAGCAGAAAATTGGGCATATGATGGGAAGGATTGCACCATTTTCACTAGAAAAGGTGGTTGGCTGCCTGTGGGAACTGCGCATTATGTAGTCCCAGCAATCAAGATCGAATCTTGTGGCTTGAGACTGCGCAATGTACAATTCATCCTGGGCAGTGGTTTGGGAGAGACTGCACATTATGCAATCTCACTGGACAGGGATGAAGACTGAGCCCTGGAACTGCGCAACACGCAGATGGTCCATCATGTACTATGCACTGTGCAGTTCCATAGTCCAAGCTCTCTTCTTGAGCCTTAGGATTATGCAGTGCCTAGCTGGGAAAAGTGAAAACGGACCAAGGGAATGGTAGATATTCCCAAGGGAAGTGTGAAAAATGAGAAGATATGAGAGATAGTGTTAGCTTGAGTTCATATCTGAATAATTTTGAATAAAACAGGACATATCGAGTGAATAAACTGAATAAATAGGAATAAAACCAAATCAGTGAGGAGAGTCGTCGTAACGGCGACCATGGGTGAAAAAACCAAGAAACCGATGTGAAGCTTGTGAAAGAAAAAATATAACTTGAAACAACACTTCTACAAGCTAAATCAAGTTGAAACATCAGCATCATTGCAAAGAAATAAGAAAAACAACACTCACACAAGGCAAACGGAGAAAAAAAAAAGCGAAAAAAAAGTGATAAAAGTGAAACTCACCCAGAAAAGTGACGATGATCGCACCAAAGATTCCTTGATCTCCTCGGGAATGCTAGAGCTCCAAGATTGAGTGTGAAAATGAGATCTAGGGGCATCGATTAAATGGATTTGAAAAAATTAGCGTATATGATATGCATGCCAAAAATCAAGGAAAAAGAGACACTTGGCGAAAGTTTCCAAAAATAACAAGTGTGTCTCCTTTGGGAAGCTAAAAATAGATCCCTATTTTTAGGGATTCTTTTGCTTTTTTCATATTTTCTCCTTATTTTTAAACTTCCATGTATACTTTCAAGAAATAATGTGCAATTCTGGGGAACTTGGAAACTTTCCAAGTTAGTACACTATGGAGTTTCTAAGCTTAATGATGGATTGCGCAGTGTTTGGGCTCAGTTTTGGGATCCCATTTATGATTGCGCAGTTTATGGTATCAAGGCACAACTTCCAGTCATGATTGAACAATTTCAGTCATCAAGGTCAAACTTGCCCTCATGGATTGCACAATTTCTGGAGACAAGCCCGGAACTGCTACACGGCCAATTTCAGAGGTTAGCTTGTGACTTAGAAAGATGAGTTAAGTGAAAAAGCGAGTGAACACAAGCACATATTAAAACACAAGTTTAAATCAAAGCTTGAATACTTGATATACGTATAAGATAAGCTCCTATGATAAGAAGTTTAGGCTCCAAAATCTAAGTAAAGGAAAAATTTTATAGGGTGGTTGTAGTTGCTAAAACACTGCAAACACACTAGTAGAACTCCAACTATCTGAATGAATCTTGTCTCATGAAAAACCGGTCTCACCCTTTTGGAAGTGTTTTTCAATTCATTGATTACCAAAACATCCTCACTTAGTCTTAGTTAAAAACATACTCCCATCCATCCTCTTCATCAGTGGCACACTAACCAAGCCAAGAGAAACCAATTTGTTTCAATAGGAGATGAGGAGTATATAATTTCACAAGTAAAAGACTTTTTTATAGTATTATTTTCATCTTTGGTGTTGCTCTGCTGCCAACAGGCCTAAACAGTACCCTGACGAAGTCACTTTAGGAACACAAACATTTCTCTGTTGCCAGAGAGCCTGGACAGTACCTAGATGAAGTTGCTTGCTTAATCTCTTTACACAGGAAACCATTCTCTTCTTTCACCCTTTATTTTTTTATTTTTCATTTTTTTCATTTTTTGTTCAAAGAACTGTGGATAGGTACTTATTTATTTCATGGGGTGGAGAGGGATCCTAACTTATTGAGAGTAGAAAAGGTTTTTCCTTCATAGAAGGATGTTTATATACACCTCTGACATACCTATTAAGGTTTTCCCCCCCTCCTTACTCTACTCGATTAGGTTGACAAGGATTAACCGAAAAGATAAAACTGATTAGAGTAAGGCGGTACCAATAAAAATTCAAACATCATGATTTCACTACGATTTTCTCTGACAAGGAACGTGTTTTCCATCACAGTTTCATCAAATTAAAAGAATGCAAGATTTACGCAAAGAGATGGAATAGACAAAAAACCAAGTGTTGATAGTAGCACAAATTCCTCTTAGATTTCACCATGTTTGCTTTAGAAACCAAACACTGTCTCATGTGAAACTAATCTATAATTGAAAAACAAAGAAAAGGAAATAAGTGGAACAGAAAACAAATGAACATAAAGTAAATCAAAGAAAATGACAAAGAAAAGAAAATACTATTCCTACTCCTAACCTAAACAGAGCAAAGGCCAAATTCATGTGAAGTGATACTTCCAATGTAGCCATCGACGCATTGGTTGGCCTATGTGGGCGATGGAATGCATGTCCAGAAAGATATACAAGCAAATCAGAAAACAAGAAAGATAAGAAAATGTAAACCAAAACATTCGAAGTTTGAATATTCTCGCAGAAAAGTAAGAGCAGAAAGCACATGGAATACATTTTGTAGTTGTATCATGGTGTTGTGATACACTATGATTCAAAGAATTACAAACATGAGATTTCGAACAATGAAGGTGTGAGAACATAAATAAAGAAGAAAATTTTCGTTTTTCCATAATGCTCGCTACATACGACTCTTCTAATGACTTAGCGATAGGATTGTGTAACACAGATGGAGGATGTGAAACTTGTAATAAAAATTGATCTTCAATATGTGTGAAAGAGTGATGAGGAGCCTCAAAATATTCAACATTCTTATGATCAAAATTGGAACTAACCTCAAGGCTACAAGAACCTGACATAACCATCAGCTCAGGCTGAAGTGCGTCAACGACTTGAGGAAGTTCCATCTCATCGGAAGGTAGATCATCAAAGATCGGTGGCTTTGAAAATTCATAGCAAAAGAATCAGAATCATGACCAACTGAATCAATGAAAAGGTCGCAACAGCCACGATCAAAAATTTAAATATCACAAATAGATGCATCCTCATGATCTTATGAATCGTAAAGAAGGGGAGATGAAAAATAAAAAAAAATTCACCCTCTATGTTTTTAGAAAGGTAAGATGAGAGATTGGGAAGATCAAGAGTAGAATATTCGTCCTCTCCACATATGGATGAAAAAATGGCATCCCTTGTGTTCTGTGAATGATTTGAAGTATTAACATGACCAAAAACTAAATTTTCATGAGATTAGACAAAACTAACATAATCATGGAAAATGCCAGGATGATATGGGAGAGGTACAGAAGGAAGAAAGTGACCGTACATTGTATATTCTTGTTCAACAATGGGATCCCATACATACTCATCGTGAATGATATTGCAAGTTGGCTTCTCAACACCAACTCCATCCAACACTTGATCCTCATGAACATGAAGAGAAGTTTGAAACAAGTGAACGCAAAAAATCACAAACTAGAGGATCAGAGGGACCAAAGGATGGAGGACGAAGAGATAAAAATTCATCACAACCAGCAAGCTCACAGTCCAAACCTGCACTGAAATTATGAGTATGTGGAGTGGGAGGAGATGGTGGTATTTCAATGGATAGATTCTCAACTTATCCCCCCTAGCCTGTGGAACTAGAGCTCTTTGATAAGAAGGGGACGGAGGGTCACTTCAAAAAAAAACCTTCTCTGTCGCAGATTTAGAAGCTCTAACACCGAGGTATGATATGAGTGGTTCAAAATATTCTAACTCATGCATATTTTCTGAAATCTGAACAATATATTGAAATATTCTTGACAATAAATCACAATCAACTTCATCTTTAAGAAATTCAAAGCACAAATGCATGAAACGATTGTGAAAATGATGCAGTGATTCATCAGGTGATTTTCACAATTCTAAAATTTTCTTGCACAGATGTTTATGATAAAACATGTCAAAAGCGAGAAAAAATTTTGTGACAAGATGCTAAAAAGAGTGTATGGAGGCATTGGTCAATGTGTGACACCATTTCCTTACGTGCACTTCGAACGTGAGAAAGAACAACCTATATCCAACATCCTCACAGTGGATGTTTTTCTCTGTAAAAAACTCAAGAAAATGAACAGTAAGTTCAAATGAGGTTGTTTCACCCTCACCATCAAATTTAAGAGCTGAAAAGTCATCAATGAATTCGCTTGCACTTGGAATTTTAAGTTTATGGAAAAACATATTGGGATTACATTTTGGGAATAATTCATAGATGAGTGTGGAAATTCAAAACAGACTTCAAGGGATCAACTTGTCATCTGACCCTCCTTTTAGTGCCAGAATTGTTGAAGTTGTTGGACCCACCAACATTCAAGGGATCTCCCTGATATGAAGTCCCAAATAGAACTCACACCATTTGGAGTAGGAGTCCCTACAGTGGGGTGTTAATGATCTTCCTTGGTTTGCAAAAATGCATAGAGTGGTGCACGGTGTCTTTAGTGAGAACAAGTGTGTGAACCTGCGGAGATTCAAGTGTGATGCATGATGATTCCAACACATGAATGGAAGAGGTAGTGAACCCCTTAGAAGTATGTAATATTACACAACTTGGAAGGAACACACAAGAAAAATGACATCACACAAACTAACAAGTGGAATACTCCACAAGTTAAGGTGACATATCAATACATCAACACACATCCAACAAGATTCATACAAATGCAAATGAAATATTTCATAAGTATATGTGTAAGTTAAATAACATATATTTCAAATACAACAAGATTATTCCTACTATATCCAAAAAATATGCATGAAAGCATGTCAACTTTTAGTTTTATTAAAAGTGATAGTTACAATCGTACATAAAACATTTGACAAGCCACTTTCCACAATAGTGGAACATGAAGTATACAACACCTACTCCTCCAAAGAAGTATACTCCCTCTATGTTATGGAGAAGCCAAGGATCTCACATAATTCCCAAGCTCTTTCTGAACCTAATCCTAGCCAAAATCTTGGCTCCCAAATACCTCTTACATGAGTTATGAGGATATATTTATAACAAAAGCGGGGTGACTCTTGGCATGCCCCCTTTGTGACTCTTGGACTCCCCTCATGACTCTTCAATTTTTTTACGAAAAAACTCATTAAATTAAAATATGACTCTTACATTCCAATATGGACACTTTGAATTTCACTTTTACAATAATTACAAATAATATTACATTTTCCATTCATACCCATATAAGAAAAAATAGGGTAGATACAACTTAACATCCTAACAAGAAAAAATATTATGATGCTTGAGTTTGGGTGAAATCTAGATCGGTAGCTTCTACTTGATGCTTCTCGGTCATATATTGATTCCAAGCTTGGTATTGTGCGATGGTCTCCCCAAACTATGTGATAGTGTCAGGATGGAAGCGTACTCTTGCCTCCATAACATCCGGGTACAATGTCTTGAAACCGGTCTCAACTTCTTTCCCAAGCAGGTGCATCATTGTTTTGATCTAGACCGGACCATCGATGTATTTCTACATGTTATTTCTATTCAACTCTAAGACATCCTGGGTGGTGATTTGTTTCAGCTGCTCCAAGTACTAATCAATCTCCTGCCTGACTTGACATATGCGTTTAGCCTCGGTGAGTGTGCTGACTAATGGAATCTTGTGCGTTATCGCCATGAAATCCAAACTGTTATATATCTGTAAATATGAGGCACGAATATTTCCAATGAAAGAGGTGAGTTGCTTGTTTTTTTGGATCAACATCTGAACTTTGGCTTTCTCCAACTCTGCTCATGGCTGCATTTTCTTCACAAGGGTAAGCGGTACCCCCTTGTACCGCATTTTCCAATCATGCATGATGGTGATGGAAGCTTGCACATCCCTAAAGATATTTTCAATCTCTCTTCTCTGTCGTTGCAAGTCATTTAAGTGGAAAATTCCTTATGTACGATCATGATCTCCTCATAGAGGTCCCCCATATTTTCTCCCAGTGTGGATACTTCAACAAGTATTGTTGCTCTCATATCCTCCAAGTAGACTTGTGCAAAAGTTGCATTATGCACTACTACACAGAGCTTTTCAATCTCTTGTTGAGAAGCCTATAGATTTTGTACCAACTGTTCATTCTCATCCATCAAGTACTGAGAATTTGATCTCGCTACACCCATGAAATTCAAGTGGGCTTTGATAATAGTATTTGGATTCTTTTTGGTGTCTGCAACTATCACCCTTTATTTTATAAATGCAGGTGACGCATGATCATCTGGAAAATTATTTCTCTATGCTCGTACAATCCTCTTCTAGAGTTCATCACATGACAGATTGTACACATCCATTACATGTTGAGATTGCAAAAAGATGATGAGCTTAGAGGAAAGGAGTCGCCTTCACTAAGTGGGCCTGCAGGCTATTTTTGGCGCAAAGTCTATTTTTAGATTATGTCTATTTTTAGACATATGGATCATGTTCTATGAGTTGCAGGATGCTATTTGTGGATGGTTGGTCAAGTCGGAAAAATAGATGGACTTCTATTTTTAGACATATTGGGCGGAATCTATTTTTAGATTGCCAGTCTAAAAAATAGATATGTCGAATATTATTAGCTCTTAATAATATTTGGACTATAAACATTATCTTATTCTCTTGGAGCACTTCAGTTAAGTGCACAGATGTGGCACAGGAGCTGATAGAAGGAATTATGCTATTCCTAAGGGTTAAGTGGAGCTATTGCATGGATACTTCAGTTAGAACTCATGTGAGAGAGTTTGGTGGAGTTGATTGAGGAAGTTAATGGAGTTGTGTTCAGTTTAACAAATCTAAACATAGTTGAGCTATTTGTATCTAGTTTAACTGATTGATACAATTAGTGAGAGTGGTGTGAATTAATTATTAATTAATTCACTAATTATAAACTCATTAATCAACTAAAAAATGCATCAGTTAACTTCAGTGCATGGACAGTTTCAGTGGAGACCAGTGCAGAGATAGGTGAAAGAGCAGGTTAACTATCAGTTGTGACTATACAGTTGCTATTTGCAACACACAAATAGGTGGAGAAGCCCATGAGGATTGCGCAGTACAAGCCAGGTGGTTTATCTATTTAATGAAGCCATCCCATAGCATTGATAACGCAATAGAGGCTGGCTATCAAGTGGCAAAGGATTGGAGCATGTGTTTTGCTAGATCTAGCTTGATAGTGTGTAGCAATTGGAGGTGGTGCTGAGAGCTTGTGAGAAGCTTTGTACTGTGATTGTTACAAGTTGATCTGTCTTTCAACGGATTTCGATTGGAGTATGCCCTTGAGGGAAGCTCGAATTATATTGCATGGAAGGACAGGATGGAGGCGGTGCTATATGACAATGGGTTGAAGGAGTTCATAGATGCAGAACTTCCAAAACCTACTTCTAATGATGCTTCTGTACTTGACGCATGGCAAAAGAAGACAGCAAAGTGTCGAAGGATTCTGTTGGAAGGTGTAAAGGATCACGTAGTGTCCAGCCTTCATGGTAAGGCTTCTCCATTATTGATGTGGAAAGCTTTGACAGATTTATTTCAAAGCAAGAGTGACCAGAGGAAGTTGGTGCTCAAGGATAAACTCAGGAATATAAAAATGGAGAAAGGCGACAGTATGCCCAAGTACCTCACGAAGTGCGGGGGTGAATGTTGATGATGAGTACTTGGTGAGCTTGGCTCTCCTTGGGCTTCCGAAGAGTTGGCATTCCTATCAGGACTCTGTCAATGGTCGGGAGAAATTTCCAGGATGGGAGCGACTTTGGTTGGATCTTGTGCAAGAGGAGATAAGGCGAAGTACCAGGGACGAATCTTCACATCGAAGAACTCGGTAGAGAAATTCCTTTGGGCGCGAAGCAAGGAAGGGGAAGAGCAAGAAGAATACTTCTCAATCTGGTGCGAAAGGCAAGAAGTAGGACATGTCCAAGGTGAAGTGCTTTCACTGTCACCAACACGGACATTACGCCACTAATTGTCCACAGAAGAAGAAAAATAAGCGGGCTGCTGGATCTGTAGCTGGAGAGGCCTTAGCCTCGCAGTTTGAGCTGGATTTTTCACTAATCGCATGCTTGGTCTCAAGTATGATGGGTTAAGTGTGGTTTCTTGACAGTGGTGTGTCTTTTCACATGACAGGAGATCGAGATTTGTTTATTGATTTGGATGAGAAAGATCTTGGAGTGCACATTGAGATGGGCAATGATGGTAGATACAGTGTGACCAATATCGGTACCATTTCCTTTGAGAGGGAGTCTAGTAAACCCTTCATATTGAAGGAAGTGATGCATGTTCTAGGATTGAAGAAGAATCTTATCTTTGTGGCCATGTTAGAAGACAAGGGATATGATGTTGTCTTTAGCGAGGGAAAGGCTTTCCTACGCAGTAAGGAAACTGGTGAGACCCAGAGGATTGGGGTTCGAGTTAAGAACCTTTATCAATTGTAGGTAAATGGCTAAACAACAATGGCAGGTAAGACAGAAGGAGTGGTGAGCCAGGATGATGGCGAGATGTGGCACTGGAGATTGGGCCACCTTCACCATGGAGCTTTGAAGATATTGGAGCAGATTTCTACTAGGCTTCCTAAGGGTACTCTTGTGCAGTCAGATCAGTGCAAAGGATGTACCTTGGGAAAATTTGTGAAAGCCACCTTTCACGAGAAGGATAGTCGCACCACGACGATCCTTGAGAGAATTCACACAGACGTGTGTGGACCTTTCTCAGTAGCTTGACAGCAAAGCACAAGTATTATGTGATATTTGTTGATGATTTTTCTCGTAAGTGCTGGATCTTATTCATGCAGAAGAAGAGAGAGACATACTCAAAGTTTTGTGAGTTCAAGGCACTGGTTGAGAAAGAATCGGGGAAGTAGGTGAAGGCTCTTAGGAGCGACAATGGTGGTGAATTCATCTCTGGAAAATTCAAGGACTTTTGCAGTGCAGAAGGAATTCGAAGAGAGCTCATAACACCTCATAACCCATAGCAGAACGGGGTTGCTGAGCGGAAGAAAAGAACAATCGTGGGTGCTGCATGGGTGATGTTGCATGATCAAGGCCTACTCATACACTTGTGGGCTGAGGCATGCAATACTGCAGTATATGTGCAGAACTGTTTTCCTCACAGGATACTTGGCATGAGTACACCCGAGGAGGCATTTTCTGGTAAGAAGCCTGATATTTCCCATTTGAGGATTTTTGGTTCACCTGTTTACATTCATGTGACGAAGGATGCCAGGAAGAAGCTGGAGCCGACTGTGGAGGTTGGGATATTTGTGGGGTACACTGATACGCCCCACAACTATCGTGTGTATTTTCCAGACAGTCGCAAGACTGTTGTGCGACGGGATATCAAATTTCATGAGGATAAAGCCATGAAGTGTTCGCTTGAGAGGGAGCCACACTTGCATGCAGATGAGGAGCTATTAGTTCCTAAGGATGAGTCTCAGGATGTGGATCAGCCACAAGATGAGGTTCATGGAGTGGAAGAGACCACTCAGGCAGCACCAACCATCAGAGGGCGGAAGTGCACTACAGAAGTTGAGCGACTAGCTCAAGATGCAGAAAAGGTTGTAGGAGCACCTACATCACAGTGCAGACAGAGACAGTCACCTAACCGGTATACTAGATACATGGCTCTTATGAGAAAGTGTATCATGACAGAGCCATCCTCTTTCGAGGAAGTTGTGGAGGACCCCGCATGGGTAGATTCCATGGTGGAAGAGTATGATTCGATTGTCAGAAACAGTGCATGGGATATTGTCCCGAGGCCGGAGAGGAAATTAGTGGTGGGTTCGAGATGGATCTAAAAAGTGAAGAAGGAAGCTAACGGGAGTGTGGAGAAGTACAAGGAAATATTTTTTTCCCGAGGCTTTTCACAGATTGAGGGGATCGATTATGAAGAGACCTTTGCACCTGTCGCAAGGTATTCTTCCATACGGACAATTCTTGCTCTCTCAGTGCAGATGGGGTGGCACATTCATCAGATGGATGTGAAGACTGCGTTCCTCAACGGAGTCATTGAGGAGGAGGTGTACATAGAGCAGCCCGAAGGTTTCGAGATCTTTAGCAGTGAGTCGCATGTGTGCAGGCTCAAGAGAGCGCTGTATGGGTTGAAACAAGCTCCTCATGCTTGGTACATATGGATAGACAGTTATTTCACCGGACTTGGATTCTCCAAGAGTGAGGCGGATCCTAACCTATACCAGATTGTGGTGGAGGGTAAGTTGTTGATCATTGTACTTTATGTAGATGATTTGATTTTTACAGTTGATGAGCTGTTGATACTCTCATGCAAGTATGATCTTGCAAAAGAGTTTGAGATGAAGGAATTGGGCCTCCTTCATTATTTCCTGGGATTGGAAATTTGGCAGCGCAGTGGTGGACTATTTGTTTCTCAGGGTAAGTATGCCCAGGAGATACTGGAGAAGTTCAACATGCATGGCTGCAAGCCTGTTGATACTTCTCTTCCTGGTGGATGGAGGAAGGAGGATGCTACTTCAGCGGAGGTAGTGTATGCCACTGTTTATTGACAACAGGTCGCTATATCTCTGGGTCACACACGACCCGATTACAGTTATGTTGTTAACTGAAATTTTCACAAGTTTAGTGGTTAAGCCAACCAAGCTCTTCTCGGGAAGGCAAGCATGTAATAGATATCTCAGAGGGCACATCGTAGATATGGATTTTTGTACAGACAATGGATGTGAGTGAAGCCGTGGCTTCACTGATGTGGGACAAGCAGGAGCCCAACGAACAGAAAGAGCACATCTGGAGGGATTTTCAGTATTGGGTCGACATCAGTTTCTTGGTACAGTAGGAAGTAGAGATCTGTGGCACTCAGTTCAACAGAGGCTGAGTATATGGCAGCAAGTTTGGCTGCATGCGAGGCTATATGGATGAGGAAGATCCTGGTCGGGTTGTTTAGTTCACACTTGGATCCTACTATGATTTATTGTGATAATTAGAGTTGCATCAAACTCTCGATTAATCCAGTATTTCATGATAGATCTAAACACATTGACATCTCGTATCATCATATCAGAGATTGTGTACAGCGGAAGATCATGTTACTTTCATACATTCCCACGGAGGATCAGGACGCTGATATCTTGACGAAGGCGCTCACCAGGAGCAAATTCAAATACCACAGGGTCAGGATAGGGGTTGCAGATAATCCTTATCTTGTTGAGAGGGAGTGTTGATATTGCAACAAGATGATGAGCTTAGTGGAAAGGAATCGCCTTCACTAAGTGGGCCCGTAGGCTATTTTTGGCGCAAAGTCTATTTTTAGACTATGTCTATTTTTAGACATATGGATCATGTTCTATGAGTTGCAGGATGCTATTTGTGGATAGTTGGTCAAGTTGGAAAAATAGATGGACTTCTATTTTTAGACATACTGGGCGGAATCTATTTTTAGATTGCCAGTCTAAAAATAGATATGTCGAATAGTATTATCTCTTCATAATATTTAGACTCTAAACATTATCTTATTCTCTTGGAGCACTTCAGTTAAGTGCACAAATGTGGCACAGGAGCTGACAGAAGGAATTACGCTATTCCTGAGGGTTATGTGGAGCTATTGCATGGATACTTCAGTTATAACTCATGTGACAGAGTTTGGTGGAGTTGATTGAGGAAGTTAGTGGAGTTGTATTCAGTTTAACTAATCTAAACATAGTTGAGCTATTTGTATCTAGTTTAACTGATTGATACAATTAGTGAGAGTGGTGTGAATTAATTATTAATTAATTCACTAAATATAAACTCATTAATCAACTAAAGAATGCATCAGTTAACTTCAATGCATGGACAGTTTCAGTGGAGACCAGTGCAGAGATAGGTGAAAGAGCAGGTTAAATATCAGTTGTGACTATACAGTTGCTATTTGCAACACACAGATAGGTGGAGAAGCCCATGAGTATTGCGCAGTACAAGCCAGGCAGTTTATCTATTTAATGAAGCCATCCCATAGCATTGATAACGCAATAGAGGTTGGCTATCAAGTGGCAAAGGATTGGAGCATGTGTTTTGCTAGATCTAGCTTGATAGTGTGTAGCAATTGGAGGTGGTGCTGAGAGCTTGTGAGGAGCTTTGTACTATGATTATTACATGATCTCCATGAAATTTAATATATAGATAGTTGGGGTTTTCAGCTTTAAGCTTTCCCATTAAATACTGTGTTCATATGTGTGATTTTTTGTGGTTTTAATGTATGCATGCAATTGATTTTATTTCCGCATGTAATGATCAATGGTAGAAGAGATTTTGTATTGTGCATGAAGCTAAAATAGTGTGTGATCAGGAGAAACTCGGTGAATAATATATCAGTTATTCAAATTTCTACATTACATGATAATCATCAAGAGGAACTATGCCCCCTTCTTTGCTTGTGGCTAACTATGCGGCTGGATGTTGTGGAGTTTGAACGGTGACCTGTGGTGCACTAGGCATTAGTTCCGCATCTTCATCCCGCAGCTCTGGCTCCAACTCCATAACTGTAACTTCAGTCAACTCTTCAATCTATTGAGAAATCTCTTGATCTTGCATCTATTCGATATCTATAACCTCTACTTATTCTTTGCTTCTGCTTCTAAATCTTCTTGTGCAATAACGGGATCTGCTTTCATCTTCCAGATTTGTTCCTCCTCTGTAGTGTAAGCAACCTCCTCTTTCCTTTATCTTGTATCAGGTTGCTATCTACTATTGTTGTTTATTCTAGAACTGTTGTCATTTATGGAGTAGCCTATGACGTCCCAACTATATTGATTGGTTTTCATGGTATGGTGGAGTTATACCAGTTCTTACATGGTTCCTCATCTAACCACTAAAATTCCCCGTCGATCTAGTTGTAGTATATTATCGCACAGTAGTATTTTCAAATTCTCCTCGGATTGTATCGATTGAAGTCTTTTATACCGAACTCAAACTTCACTATGGATTTCACTTTGATATCTGCAACTTTGAGATTCTTAATCTCATATAACCTGATATGCAAAGGAAGCATGGGCCATGGTGCTTCCTTCTCTTGTGTAGTGTTGTTGACAACCCTATGGTGAGAAGGTGTGATACTTATTACATGACAAATTTTTCAGTGGTATACCTTGGGAAAAGATGTGGCAGCTTCTTCCTGTTGAACACTCTAATCAATGTGTCATTTAGTAGGGATAACCAATCTTCAATCTCTAATATTTCCTCCATTTCTCCTCGTGACATGCAAGGTGGGTCCTCCTAAAATATCATATTTTATAACCATATGATGAAGTGATCAGTTAGTAGCTCCATAACTCCTCGATGGTTGCAATCCAAAAGTAACTTACATGCATGGAAGTTTCTCTTGGTGTCCATGTGCAGTTCATGCCAGGAAACTAATTTTGTGCACAGATTGCATCTAATAAGTATGAAAACATATAAAACCTTGCTTCCTCTCCCTTGGTGGGGTTTCGAGCTTGTGCTACATGGGATCTCAGCTGATGAGAAAAAATATCTGACCAATTGAACAACTTCCCCTCGTTCACCACTAGGTTCAATAAGATAGCCCAACCCTCAATAAAGGTCTTCGTGCTCGCTTGACCATATATTCTGCAAGTTAAGATGACCAAGAGTTGGTAGGCCTTCTTAAGTGACTTTGTCTTTTATGTGTGGGTGGGTGTCTGTCAAAACATGGATGGCTCCTTCACCCAACTTTTGACAGTATCTCTTTTGTTTGTTTAGATTTGGGTGGCATATAATTGTTACTCCATGATATTTTTTGGCTCGGGAAGATGATACATGAGTTGATAATTTTTTGCCATAAATGTATCAAGATTATATCTGATGGTTTTTTTGAGTGTCATAGTTTTCTCATCAATGTGTGATACAACCCAACTGATCACATTTTCACATGGGAAGGTTGGATACCTGCATGCAACCCTGAATAGTCCTAAATATCGGATGATGAGATAAACCTTTCGATCTTCTAAATCTGCTCCAAATTCCTTTGCAAAAGCATCTTTAATTTGTTTCCATGTCAGTGTTGATTCCTTTTCTATAAAAAAATGAGTATCAACATATACTTGTTATGCAAACTTGACTCGGGATAGAGTCCATGTTGACTAGGGTAAATAGTAGTGGTTTCGGGGCACATGGTATTGTGCACCCATGGTTTTTCAGCCCATGGTATTGCATGTAATGGAGCCTATAAAAGGTTGGGAAGACTTCATTATAGGCCTCGAGGTGAGTGGTGAAGGCTCACTTGGTTGGATTTGCCAAATTTTTGGCCAATGATTAATGAAATTTCATTATTTGGGTTTTGCCCCAGATTTGGGGTTTTCCCGGATAAACATCTGTGTTTATGTTTATGATTTGTTTGTAGGTTTTAACCCTGAACAGAAATTATCTACACATGAATCTCATAACAGAAAATAAACAATAGCGAGAGCATAAAACATAAAACAGATAAACACAGAGATTTTCCCCTGGATCCCAAATCGGGACGACCAGCTTGATTTTTCATTATATTCCTTTTAGTGTTACAACACATATATATACATGCCGAAGCATACATAAACCCCAATCCATTAACCTTGGACTAGAACATAACCGTAGTTCCCTTGACCGGATCTACAAAATACCAGGGGCTGAAAACCATCGTACCCCAAAACCATGTGCAAACTCATGCACAAAACATGGGTGGGTCTGCCTATGAGTGGGTCCGCACACCAAAACAATTTTCGTCGGGGTGCTGCCCCGGACCCCAACAGTGGGGGCTGCCTCCCCCCTTGTGACCCCCCTGCTGCGCCTAGCGCAACGTGCAGCGCGTGGGTCTAGTCGTGGAAAGAATATAACACATACCCAACATTCTCCCACTTGTTGTTTTCTTTCCACAGGGGGCCACAAGAGAGCTTAGTCATTGAGCCAATTCTTCAACATCCATTGTTTCTCTACACCAAGAGAACTTTTGAGTGCTCACAAACTTCGTCAATGCATCTGCAACATTCTTCAAAGTGTCCACCTTTACCAGCAACACCCTTTTAGCCTCAACCATATCTCTAACAAAGTGATATTGAACATCAATGTGCTTTGTCTTTGAATGATAAGCAGGGTTCTTAGCCAAGAAAATTGCACTTTAGCTATCACAGTCTATCCTTATAGCTTGTTGTACCAACCCCATACTTGAACACAATCTCTGCAACCAAACTGCTTCCTTGCTTGCATGAGTGGCTGCTATGTATTCTGCCTCTGTAGTTGAAAGAGCCACTACAGACTATATTTTACTCATCCAACTGACTGCACCTCCAAATAGGCTAAACACATACCCACTTGTAGATCTTCTTTGGTCCAGATCTCCAGCCCAGTCTGCATCAACAAAACCACGAATGTTCAACATTCTTTCCAATCCTGGTCTTCCCTGGTAGCACAAGCCATAATCACTAGTGCCACGTAAATATCTGAAAACCCGCTTCACTGCTGTCCAATGCTCCTTCCCTGGGTTTGACATAAATCTGCTCAATACTCCCACTGCATGTGCAATGTCTGGTCTAGTACAGACCATTGCATACATCAAGCTACCCACTGCACTTGCATATGGAACACGGGACATATACTCCTCTTCTTCTTATGTCTTGGGACACTGTTCAGCAGACAGCTTTACACCTACAGGAATAGGAACCTTCACCGGTTTACTATCCTGCATATTGAACCTCTGCAATATAGTCTCGACATACTTCCTCCGGTTTAACCAGAGCTTCCTCTTTGCCCGATCTCTCTTAATTTCCATGCCCAAAATATAGTTTGCAGCACCAAGATCCTTCATGTCGAATTTGGAGAACAGTTGGGTCTTCAAATCTTGGATAATTTCTTTGTCATTTCAAATCAACAACATATCATCCACATATAAGACCAAATAAATAACACGGTCACCAATTAATTTAAAATAAACACAGTGATCCTCCTTGCTTCTGGTGAAGCCAAGTCCCCATATATAGGTATCAAATTTCTGATACCACATCCTTGGTGACTGTTTTAACCCATACGAAGACTTCTTCAACCTACATACTAGTTCTTTCTTACCCTTCACCATAAAGCCTTCAGGTTGCTTCATGTAGATCTCCTCTTCTAGATCCCCGTGAAGAAATGTTGTCTTCACATCCATCTGTTCTATCTCAAAATCAAATGCAGTGGCAACAGATAAAAGTAATCTAATAGAAGTAACTTTGGCAAAAGGAGAAAAAATATCACCAAAATCAATTCCCGGCACCTGGGAATAACCTTTTGCTACCAACCGAGCTTTGTATTTCTCCACCTTGCCTTATATACATTCATATTCTTCTTAAACACCCATTTGCTCCCGATGGGCTTCCTTCCCGCCGGCAACTCTACCAGATCCCATGCCTCATTTTTGTGCAAGGATGCCATCTCATCAACCATGGCCTCCTTCTAGAGTTTTCCATCCTCTGAATCTACTGCCTCCCTGACAGTTCTGGGATCATCATCAGTTATAGTTAAGGCAAAACCTGAACAAAAAGCAGATGGACTATACCTTTCTGGTTGCCTTCTTTCCCGAGTTGATCTTCTCACAGCTGGAGTTTGTGGCTCTTCCTCTTATGAGTCTTCTTCTGTTGTAGAGTCTGAATCATCCTCCTTTAGCTCAAAATATATCTTCTCAGGTTCCTTTGGTAGGAATTCATGTGTAACAACATCTTTCACCTCTCTAAACACCACATCTCAGCTGTACACAACCTTCCTTGTTTCTGGGTTCCAAAGCTTGTAACCCTTTAAACCATCCTTATACCCAATAAAGATGCACCTTTCAGATTTATTATCCAACTCGGTCCTTTTCTCCTTTGGAACATGTACATATGCATCACATCCAAATACCCTTAGATGTGAAAGAGAGGGTTTCTTACCAGTCCATACCTCATGTGGAGTCTTATCCTCCAACGCCGATGAAGGTGATCTGTTAACTAAGTAACATGCAGTCTCCACTGCCTCTGCCCAGAATTCTTGTCCTAACTCGGTACCACTGAGCATGCTTCTTGCCTTTTCCATCATTGTTCTATTCATTCTTTCTGCAACTCCATTTTGCTGAGGTGTGTATGGAGTAGTCTTCTGCCGTGCTATACCACACTTCTTACAGAACTCTTCAAATTCCTTCTTGCAGAACTCCCCACCATTATTTGTCCTTAGCGCCTTTATCTTCTTCTCTGTCTGGTTTTCCACCAGAGCCTTAAATTCTTTAAATCTGTCAAAGACTTCAGATTTCTTCCTCAAGAAATATATCCATGTATTCCTTGAGAAGTCATCTATGAATGAAATATAGTACACAGACTTTCCCAGTGATGGAACTGACACAGGTCCAAACACATCACTGTGCACAAGTTCTAATATCTTGTTCGCCCTCTTAGCAGCAGAAGGAAAACTCACCCAATTTTGCCTCCCATATACACAATGTTCACAGAAATTGAAATCCAGAGAGAAATTATACATACCTTCTACCATACCATTTCTATGCAGTATCTGAAGGCCCTTCTCTCCAATATGTCCAAGCCTTTGATGCCATAACATGGTATTTTCTCCAGAGATAGCAAGGCTTTCCGCTCCACTTTCAGGAACCACATAACTGTTACACCCATCAATAACAGTGCTACCTTTTAGCTTGTATAGATTTCTAGTCCGAACTCCCCGCATTAATACCAGTGCTCCCCGAACCATCTTGCAGGCATCTTTCTCGAACACTGTTTTTACACCTGCATCATCCATCTTGCTTACAGAAATCAGATTTCTGGCCAATGCAGGAATATGCAGAACACCAGGAAGTGCTCTAATCCTTCCACCTTGCAGCTTCAGCTTGACCTTTCCACGTCCGATGATTCTGGCCCTCCTATCATCCCCTAGGAAGACATCACCACCATCATATTTCTCATACTCGCAGAACCACTCCCTATGGGGAGTGAAGTGAAAGGATGCACCTGAGTCACTCAACCATGACTCATGATCTACATGTGTATTTGAAGAAGAAGCCAAATACACATCCCCACCTTCATCTGAGGTGGTTTTTGCCTCTGCAGAAGGAGCATCATCAAATCCCTTTCCTTTCTCAAGAGCTTTAGATCTGCACTCCTTTTTGTAGTGCCCTTCCTTTCCGCATTTCCAGCACACCTTTACAAACTTTCCAGGAGATTTAGATCTCCCTCTAGATTTAGATCTCCCACTCGAAAACTTATTCTTGTTTCTGTTCTGGGACCTTCCTCGTACAGATAAGGCATCTCCATTCTGACCCTCCATATTTCTCCATCTCATTTCCTCCGACAGCAAGGCTGAGACAATGTCATCAAAATTCAAGGTAGTTGTATTGCTACCTATTGCAATAACCAGACTATCCCACGAGTCCGGTAGAGAACACAACAAACTGATGCACTTATCTTCATCTGAGATTTTAATATCAACAGATGACAACTGACTTACCACAGTATTGAAGGCGTTCAGATGCTCTGTCACCGAGTCTCCATCCTTCATCCTCAGGTTATACAACTTTTTCCACAGGAACAACTTATTCACCAGAGACTTAGATTGGTACAAAGTCCCAAGTTTTTCCCACAAATTCTTCGTCGTAGCTTCCCTAGATACATTCAACAATACTGAATCTGAGACACACAACCATATCGTGCTCTTAGCCTTCCGATCCAGTTTCTTCCAGTCTTCATCTAACATTGCCATTGGTTTAGTACCTAGATCTACCGCGATCCACTGATCTTTATCCACCAGCAAATCCTCCATCTTGAGCTTCCACAACTGAAAACTCTGACCATTAAATTTCTTGATCTCTATCTTTCCGCCGCTCGCCATCTTCTTTCACCGCAAGAATCGATCCCGTAGATCTCCCACTGATCAGGGTCTACCTCAGGCCCGAGCAAAAAACCCTCAGCAGCAAAGGCGTCCCCTTGAATCCGAAACAACTCTGATACCAAATGTAGGTTTTAACCCTGAACAGAAATTATCTACACACGAATCTTATAATAGAAAATAAACAATAGTGAGAGCATAAAACATAAAACAGATAAACACAGAGATTTTCCCCTGGATCCCAAATCGGGACGACCAGCTTGATTTTTCATTATATTCATTTTAGTGCTACAACACATATATATACATGCTGAAGCATACATAAACCCTAATCCATTAACCCTGGACTAGAACATAACCATCATTCCCTTGACCGGATCTACAAAATACCAGGGGATGAAAACCATGGTACCCCAAAACCATGTGCAAACTCATGCACAAAACATGGGTGGGTCCGCCTATGAGTGGGTCCGCACACCAAAACAATTTTTGCCGGGGTGCTGCCCCGGACCCCAACAGTGGGGGCTGCCTCCCCCCTTGTGACCCCCCTGCTGCGCCCAGTGCAACGTACAGCCCGTGGGGCTAGTCGCGGAAAGAATATAAAACATACCCAACATTGTTGTTGGCCTTTTATGTTTATTTCTCTCAGTATATTTTTTATTGTTTCTACCGTAAATTCTAACAACTAGTATCGGAGCTAAATATTGGCTTCAAACGGACGCTTCTATGGCCAAGTGTTTTATGTCTCGGTGGATAGAGAGATCTGATCGCAGATCATGGAGAGCAACATGCCTGACATGGAAGATGTCGAGGTGGACGCTGTCGTTGTGTGGCTCAGGAGGACCCTGTGATAACTAAGAGCCCTGAACATCGTGATGAACTATGGATCTGCTTCTAAATGCAGATCTGGAATCCGAGATTTATATGAAGTGGCCAAGAACACTGCCACAGTTCTCCACAAAGCATGGTATGTGTTGATCATAGCCTATACAAGGTGAAAGCGTCAAAGAAATTCGAAGAATCTCCGAGAGGATATTTCTAGGATTCTAGCAAAGCACGGGTAGAAATCCTCTAGTTTTGCGCAATCATTTATTGAGGCTACGAAGAAGGAGACGAAGGCAGATTCTGCATAGTTGACGCACAAGGAGATTGACGGTTTCTTCACAGTGGAGTAGCGGATGCGGCAGGGAAGTACGCAATGTATAACGATGAGTTCAAACTAGGGAAATATGCAAATTGGATGCATTGTAACCATATGTATCATGCCGATTGCATTCTTCTTGCCCAGTATGGTGATATGAGATGTCAATAGATGATCTGGAATAAGATTGGATGCACGCCTGAGGTCGAAATGACACCGTGGATATCAAACAGCCTAGCAAACAACGCAGGAAGAGGCATGGGCACTTGACAACATAGGAAAATTGAGGGTGGAATGCATCACTGTGGCCGAGATCATGAAATGAGATGTGCGAATAAATATTGATATTGCAAATCTATGGTTGAGATTCAGCCTAGAACATGATGAGGTGGATCGGCACAAAGTATAGAGCTGGAAAAAAGGTGTGCTGATGTTGATGGCATGGTCAGATTCTCTTCTTGAAGCATTGGAGTTGTGGTAGCAGAGGATCTAAGAGATCCCGACCCTGGGGCCATTGTGGAGGCACATAGGTAGGCCCGGGCATAACCATCAACAGTGGCTACCACCTTGAGCATAATTAAGGGCAGATGTGTCATCCACACTAACTAATTTGGATGGAGTGCTAAACACATGGTAGCCCCTGAATTGGAAGGAATCGTGACTCATGTGGATCCAAGCGAAGCGTGAATGCATTCGCTCAATAGCCAGAGAGACAAGCGTGTGGGACGTCGGATCTGTGGCACACTCGATGTGTGTGAAGCTAGGATATTTATTGGTGAGTGGCAGGGAGAACCAAAACTTCATGTCACATCCATAACAACAATGAAATGGGGATAATTACACCCATGGTGAGTTGCTGGAATCGATTGATCTGAAGCTGGGAGAAATTCTATATTCTATAGACTATTGTGTTGTGATCAACGATAGAGGTGGTGCAAGTACGTGCATAAAAGGAAGACACAGGGCATGGATGTGAGCAGGCGCAAATCTAAAAATTTGGATCTAAATCGGTGATTCTTCATATCGCAAACAAGAGGAAAATGAAACACTTGGTTTCGTGAGGGCCATGTCGAAGAGGAAAATCATGGTCGATGGTGGAGAAGGGCAGCTCCACCAAGTAGATAATCAGAATGGACAGACAAAAGCGTAGATTTCAGATTCATGGTACAACTATGATGTCCTCTTTGGAGAGGACATCATGAATGTAGAGAATGGTCATATAAATAATAGCAACAATGAAACAAGAACAAAAAAAATATTGTAATGGAGTTAATTTTTTCATGTAAATGGGCATACTACTATAAGACCTAGTAGGCATGCGTACCCCTGGGTAATCATTGGTAAAGTCTGGGTTAGACCTAGGTGATAGGGGGGATGCCAAGTTAACAAATATCTTGTGTAAAAATTTTATGGGGGAAGGGCTAGAGTGAGTGGGGTTGTCTCAATTAGGAATTTTGGCTGGATTTAGTCAGGAAACCCCAAGTCAATTTTAAGGGGGGAATTGTTAGGTAAACTTGACTCGGGATAGAGTCAATGTTGACTAGGGTAAATAGTAGTAGTTTTGGGGCACATGGTATTGCACATTGTATTAGGTGAGCGGTGAAGGCTCACTTGGCCGGATTAGCCAGATTTTTGGCCAATGCTAAATGAAATTTCATTGGTTGGGTTTTGCCCCGGATTTGGGGTTTTCCAGAATAAACATTTGTGTTTATTTTAATGATTTTTTGCTAGCCTTTTATGCTTATTTCTCTCAGTAAATTGTTTATTATTTTTGTTGTAAATTCTAACAATACTAGCAAGTTAACTGCTAATTTCTCAACTGCTTCCGCAATACTGCTTTCATTGGTTTCTTTTGAAGAATCTCTCTTGGGTGCCATGGTAACAATTACTTCTGGAGAGGTTCTCAACAATTGTTGTACCTGTGGCACAAAAAATACGCTCACGGCAAGTAAACATCAATCTTAAGAAAATCCACTTTCAAGGCATGTTCAAGCAGCAAACTGAGTATATTATGGAAAGGATTAGACAATTTTCACTTGAAATAGGGGTTGGCTTCCTATGGGAACTGCAGACTATGTAGTCCCAGCAGTCAGGATCGAAGCTTGTGGATTGAGACTGTGCAATGCATAGTTCAGCCTCGGTAGTGGTTTGGGAGAGACTGCGCATTGCACAATCTCAGTGGCCAGGGATGTAGACTGAGCCCTAAAATTGTGCAATGTGTAGTTATTTTAGCCTATAATGCACACTTCACAGTTCCAGAGGTCAAGCTCTCAGCTTGAGCCTTAGGATTGCGCAATGCCCAGCTAGGAAAAGTGAAAACTATCCAAGATAATGGTAGATATTCCCAAGAGAAGTGTGAAAAATGAGCAGATCTAAGAGATGGTGTTGGCTTGAGTACGGATCTGAATAAGTGTGAATGAAACAAGTCATATGGAGTGCAAAAACTGAATAAATAGGAATAAAACCAAATTAGTGAGGAGAGTCGTCACAATGTCGACCATTGGTGAAAAAACGAAGAAATTGATGCGACACTTCTGAAAGGAAAATGATAACTTAAAACAACACTTCTACAAGCTAAAGCAAGTTGAAATTCCAACATGCATGCAAATAAAAAAGAAAAAAAACACTCACACAACCCAAATAGAAAAAAAAAAATGACTGAAAAAGCAACAAAAGGCGATAAACGCGAAACTCACCCAGAAAAGTGAAAATGATCGCACTGAAGGTTCCCTGATCTCCTCAGAATGATAGAGCTCCAAGATCGAGTGTGAAAATGACATCTAGGGGTGTCAATTAAATAGATTTGAACAAATTATGGTTTATTTCGCGCATGCCAAAAACCAAGGAAAAATAAACACTTAGTGAAAGTTTCCAAAACATAGAGTGTGTCTCCTTCGAGAAGCTAAAAATAAATCCATATTTTTAGGGATTATTTTTTATTTTTTTAGATTTGCATATTTTCTTCTTTTTCGGGAAAATTCCATGCATACCATTTGGAACTATTGTGCAATTCTAGGGAACTGTGAAACTTTCCGTCTCAGTTCACTTCACAGTTTTTGAGCTCAGTGATGCATTGCGCATTTTCTTGGCTCAGTGTCAGGATTCCATCCATGAATGCACATTTTTTGGGCTCAAGGCGCAACTTTCATTCATGACTATGAAATTCCAGTCATCAAGGTCAAGCTTGCCCTCATAGATTGTGTTGTTTTTGGAAGCAAGCCTATAATTGCTACAAGACTAAGTTCAGAGTTTAGCTTGTGACTTAGAAATATGATTTAAGTGAAAGCATGAGTGAACACAAGAAAAGATGAAAATATAAGTTTCAATAAAAGCTTGAATACTTAATAGAAATGCAAGATAAGCTCTCATGAGAAGAAGGTTAGGCTCCAAAATCTAAGCAAAGGAAAAATTTTGGAGGGTGGTTGTAGTCGCCATAACAGAAAGACATAAAAAAATCAACCAATCACATGCACAAGGTACTTGAGGATATATGGTGGAAAACCTCCCTCCGAGGAAAAAACCACCCTTTTTTTTTGTTTCTACTCTGTTGCTAATTTTATTAATCATGTAAATAAATTTATATCATCGTAGTTGGCTATGCCCAGCAAGGAAGTTTCTCATCTGACATTGACTGAGTGAACTCCTATCCATTGGAGACTCTTAACCCCTAAAATCCTCACCCAACAACCATTGGACTATGAGAATGCTACTTCCTCTTTCTGGCTACCTACACCCATAGGGAAGCAACACCTATCCCTTCTTCACCAAGCTAATTCAATATGTTGATCAATATGGCCACATTTGAGAATATTTCAAACTAGTACCCATGCACAAACTAAACAACAACTTTCTCTCA
This sequence comes from Pinus albicaulis, assembly GCA_034641835.2. NCBI lineage: Eukaryota > Viridiplantae > Streptophyta > Pinopsida > Pinales > Pinaceae > Pinus > Pinus albicaulis. Next base: position 1,298,812,558 of record CM076578.1, on the reverse strand, counting down.
TCAAAATCATCTCAATCAAACAATCTCAAATCTGCAAATACAATGACTGCAACTCAACTCAAATCATTATAGCTTCCACTCACAATCATCCACATACCACTCTCAACATACATAGACATAATATATTAGATGAAATTAATCAACATGCAATATAAAATAAGAAACATAAGCATGAAATACTACTACAGCTATGTGAAACAACTCTCTGCTCCTGCCTACAAAAATAAATATTCATAACCAAGGAGATATGCTCTCCTCATATCCTATGTCATAAAATTCTCAAAATATGCTATAGAATCATGCCTTGAACACAAACATGATCCTCTAAAATACGTCTGAAAATGGCCACTCTACCTCTAGGTTCTACAGAGACTTCAACTCTGCAATATGATCACTCAGTAACCTCACAAATGGTGGAGGTGCTCCTCTATTTAAAAAAAATCTCCATATTCTCCACTACTCACTTGATTAATATGTTCACACCTCAAACACTTAATTCGCCAGTTGATTTAGTCAATAGAAGCTCCACCACAAAATTACAATTAATTTCCTCAAAATAAAATCGTGAAATAACTAAGGAGCGTGAGAAATCCGAAGTAAATTTTCACTTAAGGCATAGTCGCTTGCACAACACACTCTCAAAGATACTGGGATGCCATATTCGCTCCCATAGGCTTCCGTCCATGCGATTGGGACCTAAATCTGCTCCAACAGGATGCTCTCTGTGCAACTAATTAGGGGATCCTTCAAATAACCTTTCGTTTCTGTCAAACTAGACTGAATTTTGAAAAATAACTCCTTGGAAAGATAATTTGGTTCGTTTTTCACAAAACCCATGTCTCGGAATTTTGAGATCCATCCTCATTTTCCAATAAAATCTAATTCAAAACTTTCACTTCTATCCAAACACAATACTATACAATTGGGCCATCAAAATTCCCCATAACCACTCTTCCATTAGTATGTAGCTACCATACCTGTCAATCATCCTCCAAGACCTACACAACCATCTGAAGCATCCACAATCACATGTATATCCTCTCCAAGCCCAAAGTATAGCATGTCATCATAGGAGACATAATATGGGAACATGGATACCAAGGAGACCAACCACCCAACAAAGCTATCCAGGCACCTACAACACCCATCAAATCATCTGCAACTAATGATGTAAGGTCTACAACAAATACACAAACAAAGTGTGCATCCAGTGGAAAAACCTTGTTTGCAACCAATGCACAAGCCACGTGTCTCTACCTCGCATGCTATCAGCAACCAACAACCATTGCAACCATGCAACATAAGCAACCATATAAACAAATGCATATCATCTCAAAACCAAGGCTAGGTTGACATCAATTCTAACCATCACTCACTGCAACACTCATCAACTATCACTTCATCACATCATCAATGCAGCCTCCAACACCATGCTACTAAGTTGACATCAATTCCAACCAAGAAACTCATCACAACATCAATGCCAACAAATTTTTGCCAAATATTATCAATTTAATCATGTATATGTAAAAAACAATCAAATTTCTACTCAAACAGGCAAATAGTTTTTCAAAAAATGTCTTAAGAAATTCCAATTGGCGAAATTTCTGTTGAAAATGTACTAATGAGGTGTTTCCTATCCTTTTCTCCTTTTGGCCTATGGATACACTTAAATTTCCTTATTATCTCTCAAATTGTACAAGAACGGTGCGACAATGACTCAAGGTGGGGGTTGTCACTCTAAACCTCACCCTCTCCATTCTAGTCGTCTCCCAATAATAGGCTATGGGGGGGAATCCCTATGAAATATGAAAATGAAAGACTAGTTGGCAACTAACAAGTCCAGGGGACATGATTGAATGGCCTAGCCACTTGGTTTATTTTGGAAAGTTAATATGTTAGATTAGATCATGATATGAGACCAGTTCCTTAAGGAGTCATCTACTTGCTTTAGATAGATTAAACACCAGGTGACTAGATGAAAAATTGTTGCTTATATTATTTTCTATCCTATATAAATGAACAATTGTTGCTTATATTATTTTCTATCCTATAAAATGTGCAATTCCTACAATCTAGGTGTGATGCAAGAAATCTTGGTTTCTTTTAATTATATGCCTAGCTATTTTTATCCCTTAATATTCAATTTTTTTGAGGCTAGTCTCTAAATTAGGTTTTAGAGAGAATTCAAGGAGAAGTGATCAAAGTCTTGGTTAACAATAGCTCCCCTTGAAATCTATCCACCCAGTACCTCTGATTTTGTAGAGATTGTGGCTCTGACGACTGCAAGTTCACCATGTTAACCGCTAAAGAGGGTCTATCCTCTGCAAGCTAAGAGATGAAGGGTGTCCCTATATATCTATCAACCAAGCTTATGCTTGGAGGTTAATTAATTAATGCAAGAGTAGACTTAGGATGCATGTGAAAATTGATTGAGTGATATTGAGTTAAGATTGTGTATGATCTTAATTACTTGGTTATAATTAATATTTAGTTATCACACAAGAGTACTTAATTGATGAATGAAAGACAATCTTTAACCACAAGATAGAGTGCTTAATTACAATAGTGCTCAAAATATGTATTTGATATAACCAACAGATAATTGTTCAAGTATTAGAAGCCAATAAGATATATTCTCTTAAAAAAAAATCACCAATATGCCAAAGATAAAATTATCATACACAATAGATTTTAACCATGAAAAAATAATGACAATGATGGTGAGTAAACGAGATTGGAACACTTATCCAAAATTTTACTTAGAACAATTAACTGAGGTTCTCTTTAACACCTATGTGAAAAGGATATTAGTGGAAATTAATCAAGAGATAGACAATTAGATGGTTAATGTTCCTTGCACAATTAGAAATTTCCCAAGATATGTCAACAAGATATCACAATTCCAAATTAAATGTGTAACAATTATATCTTCAATATAAGTGTGAGAGAACAAGAGGTGCCAATATCCAATAAATCCTTGAATTACCAATTTAGGGAATATTAACCAATCAATTAGATCTTAGGATTATGTGCTTATGAGAGTGAACTTATTCATTTCAAAATTGTAACTTTGAAGATTATGAAACTCACAAGAAACAACAATGTGATAGTGTTCTTATCAACAATGAAATAACTTCCATAATTTCTGAATCACTTCAAAAATTCAACGTAAAAAATGTAAGCAATGTAAACAACACCTTTCCACAATGAGCTATGATTATCAATAAGGCATGAATCAATGTTGGAAACCTTATGCAACTTAGGCTCAAGCGTTATGATGGAAGTGAGTTATTTTAACTTTAGAGCACTTTAGGATGTAAAGATGAAGTGGATATGAGTGAAAAAAGGAAATGAGGTGGCCAAATGCTAAAATACTTTTCCAACACAATATTCTTAATGAATTAGGTTTTTTTAGATGCCAATTCCAATATTATGATCATACCTTAATATGCTTGTGATAGTTATAAAATTTTCATGAAACAAGTCAAACAGTGAATGCCCAATTGATGCAAGTGACTTAGCAATATGCTTGATTATTTATCAATTATATTAATGTCACTTAAATGAGTTATTACCATTATTTTCAAATAATTAGATGATTTTTATAAAAACAGTGAAGATTATGAGGGTTTTGAGGAGCAAACCAATAGGTTTCCCAGCCTAAAAGATGACTAGAAAACTTGCCCGCAATTCCTCTAATCGACTAGATAGCTGCAACCATAGATGTTAGCTCAAAACTAATGGAATATTTGCTGCAACCATTAAAAAATGGTGAAAAAGTCAAATGATAACCCAATGTAATGATTTCAATGATGCAATGATGGCTATATTAGGGTTGTGAAAGAGGGTTAAAGGCCAACGTTAGGCCTATAATGGGCAGAGGCTAATGGAGGAGGCCCAATAGGCCTACGCTAAGGTAGGGAAGGGCTTGCAGCTAGGGAAATAATGGTTGTCAAGGGCTAGAGATAGGCCCTTAGGCCTCCAACTCAAGGATAAGAGGCCTTTAGTCCTACCTCCTAGGGAAAAGAGGGCAAGGAAGGCCCATGGAAAGGCCTTAGAGGCCAAACCAGGACTGCAACTCACCTTGGAGGCCCACAGCAAGGGTAAAATAGGCCACGACAGGGGTTAAGGAATGGAAAAGAGGGAAATAAAGGGAGGATGAGGCTCGGATGGATGAGGGATAGAAGGGGCCTAAAGGTCTGCGACTAGGCTTAATAGCCTCTAAAGGCTTATGACAAGGCAAAAGAGGGTCACAGCAAGGCTTGGGAGGCCAATTCAGGCATGTGCCTAGCCAATAAGAGCTTAGCAACCTGCTGCAAGGGCTAGAGGAGGCAATGCTAGGCCTAGGAGGCCTAGAAAAAATTTGTACCCAGCTTGGTTTCAAAGCCAGCTTCTTCATAATCATCGTAACAGCTGGAAGAAGAGTTTTGAGTCATAATGGCCAATAAGGATGTAGAAAAGGTCCCTTAATTTGATGGAACAAATTTGATCTGGATTTATTCAGGAATGCAACATAGTAAAAAAATAAACATAAACATAAAGATGCAACAAAAATAAATTATCATTTCATTAATATCAAAGAAATGTAATATGCTTACATGTAGAATGGAAATAACTAGCTCAAGCGATGGTAGCTTATATGTGAGAAGAGATGTGGTGGCTACATACGTTTGAACTATGTTACAATGAGGCTCAAGGGCCTTTTTATTTTTGAACATCAAAGGAAAACCATAAACAACCAAAAACCTAACCCTAGGAGATGGAATGACGAGTTTGTGGGCCCCATTGGGGTTAGTTGGGCAGCCAAATTCCCCGGGTCATAACTTGGTCATATGATCTTCGTTTGGCGTGTACAATACCTCTTTAGAAATATCTCTTTGAGTACTAGCTATGGACTTGTTGTAGACCTCAAAAAAAAAGGTTGTTTAGGGGGTCAAAACAGCTTTGGAATTTCATGACCCGAAAAAATACTAAAAATATCAAATTGCGCTACAAACAAGGAAACTCATGAAACCGACTAGAGGTCCAGGTGGAATAGGCGGGTGGCCACTAATATCCACCTAGATCAAAAAATTTGTCTCTGGAAAGTTAGGATGAAGTTCTACTTGTTGTCTCTTGGACCAAAATTATGTCAACCAATCATAGATGGATATAAAACTCCATCTCCTCCACCAACAGATCAGGATGGGAGAAAGCTTATATAGAAAATGCTAAGGCCTTAAATTATATAACAAGTGGAATATCTAATTTATAATTCACAAAGTTAATAAACTGTTAATCAGCTAAGGAAATGTGGGACAAGCTCATTAGCATTTATGATGGAGATACCAAAGTTAAGAAGGAAAAACTCCAAACTTTTAGGAGACAATTTGAAAGTCCAAAAATGAATGAATAAGAAGACATTGTTGCTTATTTTCTCCACGTAGATGAATTTTTCAACTCACTCAAAGGTCTAGGTGGAGAAATTGAGGAGAATACAATTGTCCAGAAAGTTTTCAGATCACTTCTAGAGCAATTTGATTCTGAAGTCAGTTCCATAGAAGAGTCAAAATACTTGGACACCTTGTCAATGGATGAAATTCATGGAATTCGCATTGCATACAAAAAGAGAAAATGAATCTGAAATCCCAAAGAATTTTCTTTCAAGGCCTCAAAAGCTTCAAGAAAAGGGAAAATTTGTAATTACATCAGTGATGATTCAGATGTTTAAACATAATTAGCACAATTTGTGAAGAAGCTAAGAAAAATTTCCGAACTCAAAAATAAGTACCCTCTCATTTGTTTTAAATGCGGAAAAATAGGACATTATGTTGAAAAATGTCCCTTTAAGGATGATAGTGATGATGAAGATGGATTTAAAAGAAGAACAATTCAAAATAAGGGACCAACTGTTGACACCTAATCCTAAGGGTTGAGTGAGGATATTCAATATTGTATATTAAATAATATTAGGAAATAAGGAAGGCCAAGAGTCATTGGGAGATGAATCCCAATGGCCTCACCTCCATGTATAAATAAATGCACATTCTTCATCTAATACACATTCTGATTTGCAGAGTTACCTCCTGGTTTGACATGGTATCAGAGCCAATCCCACTATTGGCATTTTTGCATGTGGTGTAACTCCCTCATTTTTGCTAACAGTCTTTTGTTCAGTCAGTTTTATGTCTAGTTTTTGCTGCTCCATTAGATTGTTGCCATTCTAAGTTTATATACTGAAATTATGCATTTTTTTTATCTATCTCTGCAATTTTTGCACAGTTCTGAATTATTTGTTTGCAGCTTCTGATGATTCTGCAATTCTGCAATTTGCAGTTCTTGCAATTCTGCAAGTTACAGCTCCAAAAATTCTGCAGTGATTAGAATCCTGCAACTCCAGTTTTTTAAACGGCCTCTTGGCCTTCCCATCACTCATACATTCATCACTCACCTTCTTCCCTGTTCGCTCCCCCATACCTCCTCTCCAGGCCTCACGGCCCTCCCCTCGCCCTCACTACACAACCGCATATCCCTGCATCCGACTACACAGACCCGACTCCCTACATCCTACCCCCGCCCCCTCACATCTCCCTCGACTCCCTACCCGCATACCAAGACTCCTACCCCCGCTCCGCTACCCAATCCCCGCTCCATCCTACCCACGCTCATCTCCTACCTGCCGGCTTGCACTCACCCGCTCCCTGCTATCCCTTACCCCCTCCCATTGCTTGCACTACACCGCTCCCTACGCTGCTACAGCACCCCACGCCGCTCCAACAGTCAACCCAACTCCCCTCACCTCACGCCTATCTCCGCTACCCCGCCTGCACATAACCAGTGGCCTTTCTAACCCACCCCCCTCACCCCTATCTACCCCTCCCCATGGCCTTTATCACTCCAGCCTGTCGTCCCTCCCCGTGGCCCGCCTCCTCTGTTACAATACCACCCCATTCATATAAAACAATACGTTGTCGATACCGCCCCTCCATTAACACAGTCCTCCCACATATCCAATACGTTATCTACGCATTCACTCATATATACGCTGGCCGCATTCACTCATATATAATACCACTGCCTCCCTTCTAATATCATTCATCCATATATAATACCACCGCACTCAAAACCACTCCATCATTCATAATACCACCCACATATTTTTTCCCAAAAAAAAAAATAATAATAATAATAATAATTTTGCAGAACTGAGTATATTTCTATAATTGAAGATTTTTCTAGCAAATTTTTTTCCCCTCAAAAGAATTTTTTCCAGAAAAGTAATTATTTTTTCCCTTCAGAAGAATGCATTCTCTCATATCTATTGTAGGGGTGGTTCTCTCTGGAAAAGAGAACTATCTTGAATGGTCTCGCAAAATCAAGCACACTCTCATTTTTAATGAGTTGTGGAAAGGAATCTATGAAGGACAAGAAGGAAATCCACCAGCAAAGCCCACTTCAGACAAGGAGCTCGCCATTTGGGAAAACAAAAACTGCAAGGCCTATGCCTTGATTGCAGCTTCCATAAATGAAGAGGTGAGTCACCATATTTCATCATTTTCAAATGCCTATGAAGCCTTGAGCAAGCTAAAATAACTCTATGACTCACATTCAGAACTAGAAATTGTTCAATTGATGATTAAGTTGTTCAGTCTTGAAATGAAGAATGATGATCCCCTTGCTGTAGCTTCAGAAGTAAGATATATCATGCATGATATTGATAGCACTGGTGTAAAAATTGACATATCTCTCATAGCATATGTTAAGGCATTATATCTGACTTACTCACATTATCTTGAGTCATTGCAAGCAAGTGAAAACCTTGAGCATATCACCTTTGAGAACCTTGAGAAAAAGTTTGCAGAAAGAGAGAAAGCTTTCGGGAAGATGACAGTCCCTTCGTCCTCTGAAGAGGCTACATACTGTGCACATAGAGAAAAGAGTCATGCTCCAAATTCATCCAGAGGAAGAGGTTGTTGAAAATGCAACAAGATGATGGAGCTTAGTGAAATGAAGTCGCCTTCACTAAGTGGGCCCGCAGGCTATTTTTGGCGCAAAGTCTATTTTTAGACATATGGAGCATGGTCTAGGAGTTGCAATATGCTATTCTTGGATGATTGGTCGAGTTGGTAAAAATAGATGGACCTCTATTTTTAGACATACAGGTCGAAGTCTATTTTTAGACTGCCTGTCTAAAAATAGGTCAGTCAAATATTATTAGCCCTTAATAATATTTGGACTATAAACTTCATTTTATCCTCTTGAAGCACTTCAGTTGGAGCTACGGATGTGGCCCATGCACCTGACAGAAGGAATTATGCTATTCCTAGGGGTTTGGTGAGCTCATGCATGGTTGACTTCAATTAGAACTCAAGTGGCGGAGTTTGGTGGAGTTGATGAGACAGTTGGTGGAGTTGTGTTCTGTTTAACTTAGTTGAACTAGTTGTATTTAGTTTAACTGGCTAATACACTAGAGATGAGTGGAGTGAATTAAATATTATTTAATTCACTAATTATTAACTCATTATTCAACTCAAGAACACATCATTTTACTATTGTGCATGGACAGTTCAGTGAAGACCAGTGGAAGAGGTAGATGAAAGGGTGAGTTTGCTATTAGTTGCGACATTAGTTGTGCATGAGATTTGCACAAGCATTGGAGGAGATTTCCCATGAGGATTGTGCAGTTGAAGCCAAGGAGATTCGAACTTGGATCTCTCATTACACCAACTTGGATTGCGCAGTAGAGGCAGGCAAATAGTGGATGAGTTTTGAACCTGTGACTTGTTCAAAACTGAGCTAGTTTGTGTGTAACTTTTGGAGACAATACTGAGTACTTGTGAGGAGTATTGTACTGAGATTGTTACATGTTCTCTTCTATTATAATATAAAAAATAGCTGGGGGTTTTCAGCTATAAGCTTTCCCCATTACATATTGTGTTTATGTGTGCATGCGACTGTTTCTATTTCCGCAAATTGATGATCAATTGTAGAAGAGGTTATGTGTTATGCATGAATTCGAATTAGTGTGTGACTAGGATAATCTCAGTGGATAAATCTTCATTATTCAGAAAATTTCTACATGGTATCGGAGCGAATTGATCATCGGGATCTATTACAGTGATTACAATTTTATTTCGGTAGACAGAGTCTGTAACGGGCCAGGTAGCCTATGGATCCATCCTTTCTCTGAAAGGTGATATATCCAGTAAATACCCTTACAGTCGATCTCTATGCTAGAAATAATTTGTTCTCACAGATCCAGAAGCAGTTGAGTTTTTGAGTTTGGAATTCGAATTTTGCAGCAGATTGTTTTCTTGGTGTCGGAGTTGAAATGTCTTTCAACTGTTTGCGACTCGAATATGCTCTTGAAGGCAGTTCGAATTATGTTGCATGGAAAGATCAGATGGAGGCAGTATTAGAAGATAATGGGCTAAAGGAGTTCGTAGATATGGATGTCCAAAAGCCTACTGATCCTGCTGAAGTTGAGGCTTGGCAAAAGAAGATGGCGAAATGTCGAAGGATTCTGTTGGAGGGCGTGAAGGATCACATTGTATCCAGCCTGCATGGAAAATCTTCTCCATATTTGATGTGGAAAGCGTTGACAGATCTATTCCAGAGTAAGAGCGACCAAAGGAAGCTAGCGCTCAAGGATAAACTCAGAAACATTAAGATGAAGAAAGGCGATAGTATCGCCAAGTACTTCACGAAGTTCACTCAATGCAAAGATGAGCTGGGAAGTGTGGGGGTGACTGTCGATGAAGAGGACTTGGTGGACTTGGCTCTCCTTGGTCTTCCGAAGAGTTGGCATTCCTATCAGGACTCTGTCAATGGTCGGGAGAAGTTGCCGGGATGGGAGCGACTTTGGGCGGATCTCATGCAAGAGAAGATAAGTTTTCCTACCAGGGATTCGATCTTCTTCAAAGGTATCCGGAAGAAAAATCAGCTGCCTACCAAAGAAAGAAGGGGAAGAGAAAGAAAGCTTCTCACTCTGGTGCGAAAGGTAAGAAGCAAGACATGTCCAAGGTGAAGTGTTTTCACTGTCACCAGCACGAACACTATGCCACAAATTGTCCGTAGAAGAATAAAAATAAGAAGGCTGCTGGATCTGCAACGGGAGAGGCATTGGCTTCTCAATTCAAACTGGATTTTTCACTGATCGCATGCTTGGTTTCAAGTGTGGCGGGATTAGTTTGGTTCTTGGACAGTGGTGCGTCATTTCACATGACCGGAGATCGGGATTTGTTCTCAGATCTGGAGGACAAAGATTTGGGTGTGCACATCGAGATGGGCGATGATGGTAGATACATTGCGACTGGTATCGGTACCATATCCTTTCAGAGGGAGTCTGGTAAACCCTTTGTCTTGAAGGATGTCATGCATGTACTTGGATTGAAGAAGAACCTGATTTCTCGTGGGCGATGTTGGAAGACAAGGGGTATGATGTGTGGCTCCCAATGGGCGGAAAAGCCTTCCTGCGCAGTAAGACAACTGGAGAGACCCGGAAGATAGGGGTTCGAGTCAAGAACCTTTATCAGTTGCAAGTAGATGGCTGCGCAGAAATGGCATGCAAGGCGGGAGAAGTGGTGAGCCGGGATGATGATGGCGAGCTGTGGCATCGGAGATTGGGCCACCTTCACCATGGAGCTTTGAAGATACTGCAGCAGATTTCTACTGGGCTTCCTAAGGGCACTCTTGCGCAGTCAGATCAGTGCAAGGAGTGTACCTTGGGAAAATTTGTGAAAGCCACCTTTCACGAGAAGGATAGTCGCGCCACGACGATCCTTGAGAGAGTTCACACAGACGTGTGTGGTCCTTTCGCAGTAGCTTCGACAGCAAAGCACAAGTACTATGTGATCTTTGTTGATGATTTCTCTCGGAAGTGCTGGATCTTCTTCATGCAGAAGAAGAGCGAGACATATTCAAAGTTCTGTGAATTCAAGGCGCTGGTTGAGAAGGAATCTGGGAAGCATGTGAAGGCTCTTAGGAGCGACAATGGTGGTGAATTCATCTCTACTGAATTCAAAGACTTTTGCAAAACACGTGAGTGATTCTGAGAGAGGAGCCTATCGCACCCCATAACCCACAGCTAATCCAAGGTTTGGTGCGTAAGAACAAATGATCGTGGGTGTTGCACTGACGATGTTGCATGATCAGTGGCCTACTCCCTTCTACTATGGCCGAGGCATGCAATATCGTAGCAGAGTAAAGGGGTAACCGTTGTCCTCACAAGATACTTGGCATGAGTACACCGGAGGAGGCGTTTTCTGGCAAGAGGCCTGACATTTCTCATTTGAGGATTTTTGGCTCACCTGTCTACATGCATGTGACGAAGGACGCGAGAAAGAAGCTGGATCCGACCGCAGAGGTTGGGATATTTGTGGGGTACACTGATACACCCCACAACTATCGTGTGTATTTTCCAGACAGTCGCAAGACTGTTGTGCGACGGGATATCAAATTTCAGGAGGAGAAAGCCATGCAGTGTTCGCTTGAGAGGGAGCCACACTTGCATGCAGAAGAGGAGCTATTAGTTCCTAAGGAGGAGCTTCTGGATGTGGATCAGCCACAAGAGGAAGTTCATGGAATGGAAGAAACCACTCATGCAGCGCCAACCATTAGAGGGCGCAAGCGCACTACAGCAGCTGAGCGACTGGCTCAAGATGCAGAGAGGGTTGTAGGACCACCTACAGCACAGCGCAGACAGAGACAGTCACCGGACCGGTACACTAGATACATGGCTCTTGTGAGCAAATGTGTCGTGACAGAGCCATCCTCTTTCGAGGAAGATGTGGAGGAACCCGCATGGGTAGATGCCATGGTGGAAGAGTATGATTCGATTGTCAGAAACAATGCATGGGAGATTGTCCCGCGACCGGAGGGGAAATCAGTGGTGGGTTCGCGATGGATCTACAAATTGAAGCAGGCGGCTGACGGGAGTGTGGAGAAGTACAAGGCAAGATTTTTTGCCCGTGGCTTCTCACAGATCGAGGGGATCGATTATGAGGAGACCTTTGCCAATAGAAGGTGCCTCTCTTCCATCACAGGACGATCCTAGCTCTCTCGGCGCGGTGGGGTGGCACATCCATCGGATGGATGTGAAGATTGGATTCTCAACGAGTCATGGAGGAGGTGTACATAGAGCAGCCTAAAGGTTTCGAGATCTTCAGCAGTGAGTCACATGTGTGCCGACTCAAGAGAGCACTGTACGGGCTGAAGCAAGCACCTCGTGCTTGGTACACACGGATAGACAGTTATTTCACCGGGCTTGGATTTTCCAAGAGTGAGGCGGATCCTAACCTGTACCAGATTGTGGTGGAGGGGAAGCTGCTGATCATTGTACTGTATGTAGATGATATGATTTTGATGGGTGATGAGCTGTTGATACTTTCATGCAAGGAGGATCTTGCTAGAGAGTTTGAGATGAAGGACTTGGGCCTCCTTCATTATTTCCTGGGATTGGAGATTTGGCAGCGCAGTGGTGAACTGTTTGTTTCTCAGGGCAAGTATGCCCTGGAGATACTGGAGAGGTTCAACATGTATGGCTGCAAGCCTGTTGATACTCCTCTTCCTGGTGGTTGGAGGAAGGAGGATGTTACTTCAGCGGAGGTAGTGGATGCCACTGTCTATCGACAGTTGGTGGGGTCGCTTATGTATCTGGTCAATACACGACCCGATATATGCTATGTTGTTAACCAGCTTTCGCAAGCTATGGTTAAGCCTACCAAGCTCTTCTGGAAGGCAGGCAAGCATGTATTACGTTATCTTAGTGGCACATCGGGATATGGTCTATGGTACAGACAGGAGGATGGAGCGAAGCTTAGCGGCTTCACTGATGCAGATTGGGCAGGGAGCCCAACGGACCGAAAGAGCACATCTGGAGGAGTTTTCAGTATCGGGTCAACAGTAGTTTCATGGTACAACAGGAAGCAGAGATCCGTGGCACTCAGTTCAGCAGAGGCCAAGTACATGGCAGCAAGCTTGGCTGCATGCAAGGCTAATTGGATGAGGAAGATCCTCGTCGGATTGTTCGGGTCGCACTTGGAGCCTACTGTGATTTATTGTGATAACCAGAGTTGCATTAAACTCTCGGCTAATCCAGTATTTCATGATAGATCCAAACACATCGACATCAGGTACCATCATATCAGAGATTGTGTGCAGCAGAGAATCATGTTACTTTCATACATTCCCACGGAGGATCAGGATGCTGATATCTTGACGAAGGCGCTCACCAGGAGAAAATTCGAATACCACAGAGGCAGGATAGGGGTTGTAGATAATCCATATCTTGTTGAGAGGGAGTGTTGAAAATGCAACAAGATGATGGAGCTTAGTGAAATGAAGTCGCCTTCACTAAGTGGGCCCGCAGGTTATTTTTGGCGCAAAGTCTATTTTTAGACTATGTCTATTTTTAGACATATGGAGCATGGTCTAGGAGTTGCAGTATGCTATTCTTGGATGATTGGTCGATTTGGTAAAAATAGATGGACCTCTATTTTTAGACATACAGGTCGAAGTCTATTTTTAGACTGCCTGTCTAAAAATAGGTCAGTCAAATATTATTAGCCCTTAATAATATTTGGACTATAAACTTCAATTTATCCTCTTGCAGCACTTCAGTTGGAGCTACGGATGTGGCCCATGCACCTGACAGAAGGAATTACGCTATTCCTAGGGGTTTGGTGAGCTCATGCATGGTTGACTTTAGTTAGAACTCAAGTGGCGGAGTTTGGTGGAGTTGATGAGACAGTTGGTGGAGTTGTGTTTTGTTTAACTTAGTTGAACTAGTTGTATTTAGTTTAACTGGCTAATACACTAGAGATGAGTGGAGTGAATTAAATATTATTTAATTCACTAATTATTAACTCATTATTCAACTCAAGAACACATCAGTTTACTACAGTGCATGGACAGTTCAGTGAAGACCAGTGGAAGAGGTAGATGAAAGGGTGAGTTTGCTATTAGTTGCAACATTAGTTGTGCATGAGATTTGCACAAGCATTGGAGGAGATTGCCCATGAGGATTGCGCAGTTGAAGCCAAGGAGATTCGAACTTGGATCTCTCATTACACCAACTTGGATTGCGCAATAGAGGCAGGCAAATAGTGGATGAGTTTTGAACTTGTGACTTGTTCAAAACTGAGCTAGTTTGTGTGTAACTTTTGGAGACAGTACTGAGTACTTGTGAGGAGTATTGTACTGAGATTGTTACATGTTCTCTTCTATTATAATATACAAAATAGCCGGGGGTTTTCAGCTATAAGCTTTCCCCATTACATATTGTGTTTATGTGCGCATGCGACTGTTTCTATTTCCGCAAATTGTTGATCAATTGTAGAAGAGGTTATATATATTTGTATGAATTCGAATTAGTGTGTGACAGGATAATCTCAGTGGGATAAATCTTCATTGTCAAACAAATTTCTCTGAGAGGTGGCGGAAGAGGAGGGAAGAAGAAACTTCAGAGAAAGGGGGGGTAGACAATCTGACAAATCCGATCTTCATTGCACACGTTGCAATAAAGATGGACATGATGCATCCAAATGCAGGACACCTTGGGATAAAATTGAGCAGCAAATAAATCAAGACAAAGGTAAAACTAATGACAAAGACAAAGGTAAAGCACCTGAATCTGCTCATTATGTTCTAGCACATTGTAACAATGGAGTAACTGAAGACTTGTTTGATGTTTCATTTACTTCATGGAGAGATGATTGGTTGCTAGATTCGGGAGCAACATGTCACATGACATTTAGAAAAGATTTTTTTGAAGAATTCACTGACAAAGTTGATGGAGCAGTATATTTCGTAGATAAATCCAAACTCAAGCCATCAGGGCTTGGCACAGTCAGGCTTAAGTTGCCTGGTCTTCCAGATCATATTCTACATGAGGTTCTATACCTCCCTGAGTTGAGGAGAAACTTGTTGTCCCTGGTCCAAATCCGCCAGCAAGGACACTCCGTTCACTTGTTTGATGGCAAGGCAGAGGTCAGAAAAGCATCAGATCACTCACTTGTCATGGAAGGAATAGAAGAAGGAAGACTCTTGAAGCTAAAAGGTTCATCTGCTCATGCTCAAAACTTTGCATTCAGTTCACATCATGATGAAGGTACATTCCCATCAAGTCTTTTATGGCGTGCTAGATTTGGACACTTTAACTATGAAAGCCTTCGTTTTTTGAAGAAAAATGGTGTTAATGGACTCCCTACAATTCCTAGAAAACCTAAGGAATGTGATGCTTGTATTCTAGGAAAGCATAGCAAACAACCATTTCATGATTCACACTCCAGAGCACATAGAAAAATTGAGCTTGTTCATTCAAATTTATGTGACCCTATGCATGTTGCTTCTGAAAATGGAAATAAATATATGATGACATTTATTGATGACTACACCAGAATGTGTTGGATTTACTTATTGAAGAACAAGTCTGATGCTTTTCAAACATTCAAGAATTTTCATGCATGGATTGAAAATGATGCACAAACTCATATTGGCTCTCTACGTACTGATAATGGAAAAGAATAAACTTCAAACTAATTTGAAAATTATCTTCGTCAACATGGGATCAAACATCAAACAAATGTGCCATATAATCCCCAACAGAATGGTGTAGCTGAAAGAATGAACAGAACTATTTTAAATATGGTTCGCTCCATGTTATTTTTCAAGAATGTAAAATTGATTTTTTGGGCTGATGCAGTTCTATGTGATGGTTACATAAAGAATAGGTGTCCTTCAAGTTCAATTAGAAACAAAACTCCTTTTGAAATGTGGCATGGCCACATTCCTTCGGTAAAGCATTTCAGGGTCTTTGGGTCCACCTGTTATGCCTTGATACCCAAGGGTCAAAGGAATAAACTTGGTGCTAAAAGTCGAAAATGTATCTTCTTGGGGTACTCCAATACCTCCAAAGGATATCGTCTCTATGATGAAGCCAATAAGAAGTTTGTAATAGCAAGAGATGTCATATTCCTTGAATCTTCCAAGAGTGACAAGGTTGTTGAGCAGCAACTTGATCACCTGGATAGATTCACAGATGCAAAGTCTTTCCAAGAATTTGATAATTAGATTCCACATCTTGAAGGGGGGATTCCTATATTGAATCAAACTGTGGAATCATGTCCTGAATCACTCTCTCCCCCACATGAAGAAACAACCACGGATGACACATTGAATGATGTGATTGACAGAATTGGGAGATCGAATCTTGAATCAATCCCAACTCAGTCAAATGAGCAGCCTGGGCCATCTCAGAAAGGTCCTCCCAAATTGCTGACAAAGACACTGGAGAATGTTCATCTCGATGAGGTTGGAAAAACAGGAATAAGAAGTTCCACTAAACAAAACGAAGGTGATGTAGATAATTCTGATTCTCCTGTTGATATGGATATTGCTTATAACTGTGAATTGAGTTTGTCTACAGATCATGAACCAACTTCCTTCAAAGAAGTCGCTTCTCATGATGAATGGAAATAAGCGTTGCAAAAGGAGTATGATGCCTTGATAAAGAATGGCACTTGGAAGCTGGTTGATCCGCCTTTGGGAACAAAACCAATTGGCTGTAAGTGGGTATACAAGAACAAGTATAAAGCAGATGGCTCACTTGACAAGCACAAGGCCAGGCTTGTGGCAAAAGGTTTTGCACAAAAATAAGGAATCGATTATGAAGAAACTTTTTCTCCCACATCAAAATGGACCACCATCCGGACTCTCTTTGCCCTAGCAGCTCAGAATGGATGGAAAGTCCATTAGATGGATGTAAAAACTGCCTCTTTGAATGGAGATCTAAAGGAGAAAGTTTTTATGTCCCAACCAGAAGGATTTGTTGTAAAGGGCCAAGAACACAAAGTTTGCAAGCTTATAAAATCCTTGTATGGCCTCAAGCAAGCACCACGAGCCTGGTATGAGAAATTAGCCAAGCATCTTCTGAAACTTGACTTCAAACATTTTGATCTTGATGATGCAACCTTGTTTGTTAAGAAAGTTGGAAAAACAGTTGTATATCTTGTGGTGTATGTAGATGATATTTTGATAACAGGGAACAATGAGAGCTATATTTCATCCATGAAGAAAGAATTGAAGAAAGGTTTTGAAATGACTGATTTGGGTCATGTTCATTACTATCTGGGTATTGAAGTAATTCAACATCCTAAATTTATATTTCTTTCTCAAAAGAAGTACATTAGATACCTTTTGAACAAGTTTGGCATGGATGAATGCAATCCCTTAACCACTCCAATGGAACAAAACTTGAAGCTCACATCTATTGAAGGGAAGGAATTCAAGGATGCAACTAAGTATAGACAGCTTATAGGAAGTCTTATCTACTTGACCACCACCAGACCTGACATTTCATTTGTTGTTGGAATCCTCTCAAGGTTTATGAAAAAACCTTGTGAAGGACATTGGTCTGCTGCAAAAAGAGTGTTAAGGTACTTGAAGGGGACTCAAGACTTTGGACTCAAATATACACAGGTAGGCGACTTCAGCTTGATAGGATACTCTGATTCAGACTTTGATAGGGACAAAGAAACAGGGGTGTCTACTACAGGTTAAACCATGAGTCTTGGATCAGGAGTTGTCTCATGGAGATCATGCAAACAGTCAGTTCCAGCAGATTCCACGACCGAGGCAGAATATGTGGCAGTAGCTGAAGCAACAAAGGAAATTGTGTGGCTCAGAAAAATCCTAGAATATTTTCAGATGAAACAAACGTATTCAACACCACTCATGATCGACAACACCTCTGCAATAAAGTTGGCCAAGAACCCAAAGTTCCATGATCGAACAAAGCACATCAATACAAAATACCATCTAATTCGACATCATGTTCAGGCCAAAACCATCCATCTACATCATTGTTCCACAAATGAGAAAACTACTGATATCTTCACCAAAGCACTTGGAAGAGAAAAGTTTGAAAGTTCAGATCAATGCTAGGGCTCACCAACATCCCTTCAGATTAAAGGGGGGAATGTTGACACCTAATCCTAAGGGTTGGGTGAGGATATTCAATATTGTATATTAAATAATATTAGGAAATAAGGAAGGCCAAGATTCATTGGGAGATGAATCCCAATAGCCTCACCTCCATGTATAAATACATGCACATTCTTCATCTAATACACATTCTGATTTGCAGAGTTACCTCCTGGTTTGACACCAACAAAAAAATTTACTTCTCCAAACAAGAAAGTGATGATTACGATGAAATGAACCTAAGAAAACAATATTCAAGAAGAAAGGCTCAAACAAAAGGAAATTCTTATCCAAACAAGATTGTGATGATTCTGATGAAATGAACCTAAGAAAATAATATTCAAGAAGAAAGGCTCAAACAAGAGGAAATTCTTATCCAAACAAGATAGTGATGATTCTGATAAAGAAAAAGACTATGTTGGAAGTAATGAAGTATTTTTCATGTGGCTTTCACAAATGATAGTGAATTTGACAAAGAAGAAGAAGGAATTATGGATGATTTTTTTTTTAGTGTTATCGAAGAAAATGAGAAATTAAGAAAGAATACGATCCCCCTCAATTCTAAAAAGGGAAGAAGCAAAAAGGATCGAAGAAATATTGAACAACAAGCTAAAAGAGAGAGAAGAAAATTGTAAAAAATTAGAAGCTGAAGTTGTCTCTCTAAAAGGGGAATTTAATCAGGTCAATAAAATCTTGCAAAGCTCTCAAAATCTTGATGTCATTCTCAACATCAAAGAACACAACATGATAAATAACGGCTTGGATACATAGGTGAATCATCAAACTCAAAGGAGAATACTAGCACTCATCTTGAAGAAATGCCAAAAATATATGTTGATGCTCTTTTCAATTATCCAAGAAGAGAGAAGCAGGTTCATCCAAATCAAATATATCCTTACAATAATCCAGGAAATGAGAAGAAGTATTTTCCAGAAAAAGATGCAACATCAAGCCAAGACTACCATAACAGGTATCAAACCATTTTTCTTGGTCATTATTTCTTTTTAAAAAATTGGTCACCAAGCTAAGTATTGTATGACTTATGGAAGCAATAAGGATGTTAATTCAAGAAGGTATAAGACCATTTTCCCAAATAAATACGTTGATTCATGGAAATGAGATTAGATCAATACTTATAAATCATTTGATAATTTGTCAAAATATAGTCTAAAATGCTCCAAATGTAATAATCTATGTCATGAAGCACAAAATCGTCATTTTGAGCCAAAAGGAAAATTTTGGAGAAGAAAGGAATCTACTACATTGGAGCAACAAAGTTGTAGGCTTGTTGACTTAAATTATAAATACACAAGAGGTATTGTAATAATAATATATTATATATAAAATGTATAAGAGATGATGATAAAATGTTACAATGAGGCCCTGCTTATATACCTACGCAGGTGACCTTTCACGAATGGGCATGTATTGTAGACATGCCCTTTAACTAACTTAATGATTACTTACATAATCTCTATTTAACTATTAATAACTATATTTATTATATTCATTATGAATTATATTCATAACATTGCCCCTTCCTTCAAAAGCTTTATCCTCAAAGCTTATAGTTGACACTTGTCTTCAGTTCAATCACGCATAGTTTCCTTCATTTGCTTTCGTCACAATTTAAATATATTATCTTTTATTTATTTATTTGTTGTGAATGGGCCCTTCCTTCAGAACTTTTTCCTCAAATTTTTATGGATAATAATTCTTCACAGAGTTTATTTGTTGTCTTTACTTGTACACTATCCTAAATCCATGTTTTTTTTTCTTGTTTTTTTTAATACTCTTTTTTTAATTTATTAATTAATTAAATTAATAATAATAATTATTATATATATATATATATATATATATATATATATATATATATATATTATAATTAAAAAAATGAGTTACCTATCCTATTGAACGTCGCACCCTTCCGCTTTTTTTTTCTTTTACAAACTCATGTGCTTTTAAAAAATATACCAAGCTACCATGAAGATACCTCCGCGGGAATTGGAATACCTGTTAACCTACACTAAGCTGATCAGACTGACGTATTAGACAAAAATAACAGTATTTCTATCTTCGGC
The DNA here is from genome assembly GCA_034641835.2 of Pinus albicaulis. Taxonomy (NCBI): domain Eukaryota; kingdom Viridiplantae; phylum Streptophyta; class Pinopsida; order Pinales; family Pinaceae; genus Pinus; species Pinus albicaulis. The sequence continues at coordinate 1,298,792,510 of CM076578.1, read as the reverse complement.
ACAAATTTAATCACGAAAGTTTTTGTGTGTTTTTCAAGTGAGTTGTTGCTTGTTACAGTAGGACAAGCTTCTGTAATAGTTATTTTAGGAAGTGGAAATTCATGTAGTACATTATCAGTGTTGCGAACGGCCATAGTTTTTGGCAACATCCAATCAAAAGTACTATCGCCCTTGAAACTATTGTCTAATATGATAATCTTATTCAAATTGTCAGAAGTCCAGTTCGCCTCCAATACATTTTCATAGAGATAAAATGCGCAGTGAGGCATGAAAACAGCGTGGGTCTGTCCACAATTCGTTTGGCCTTTTCATTGACATGAAGACTTGTGCAGTTGAATTCATTTATGACTCTTCGTCCCAGCAGGGACAGAAATGGATCATAGACCTTTATATCATTAACCCACGCAATTTTCTCTCTCAATAAAATCACAAAAGCAAACTGCATCTGACTATTCTTCAACCTACAGTTTCTCAACACAGGATTGAAATTTCCAACGCCATAGAAAACCAACTGCAATTGTGAATGATGGGGGTCTGCGCTTATCACCCCTTCTATTCGTGCCACCATCTATGGGTTCTGCATTTGCCTCATAAATTCCTCAAAGAAAAGAAATTTCTCTAAATTTTCCCGAGCGAGCTTTATATCTTCGGTCATTTTCTGAACTTTCACATCGACTTCTGTTTAATCTCTATATAATGTTCGAAACACTTATCGTAAGGGAGATGTAATATATCGATAACCTTCTGAACTTTTAATATATCGTTAATCTCTCGAATTTTTACTTTGATTTCTGCATCAGTGGCACTCTCCACAATCTCTAGAAATTTTAATATATTTATAATCTCTTGAGCTTTTCTTTTGATTTCTGCATCAGAATTAAAACCCCCCATAACAACTTTTAATGTATCGATAGATACCAATACGAGTCCTGCCACTGGCTCTGTGGAATCAACCACCACCCCGCCAGCATGATTTCCATTAGAATATTCTCTTTCATTTCTTACATCACCACTAGGTTGAAATTGGTGCATAGAATGCAACGATTCAAGAACTGGAGAAGGATGTAGCATTTGCTTCCCTCGTTCATTATCTATGTTGGTATGATTGTCAATCTCTTGTTTGATTGCTCTCTTCTGGCCTGCTTCACCCCTCATAATATTAGAAGATTGACCTGATACCCTCTCATCAGAAGCAGGCTCATGGGTAGTGTGATCAGTGCTTCTAGACATTTTGTCATCTTGCCGAAGAGCTTACTCAACCAAATCCCCAGCATTCATTGCACGTAAAGAAACCACCAAGCGGTCATGCCACGGCATTGCACCTGGGTGTGTAGATTTGAGAAATGAAAGGAAAGCATTTTTTAGTGTGTGTTGCACACTTGCAACTTGAGATCCTTTTACAATTTCACAACTTGGGGCTAACCCAAGCAAAATAGGCAAAACTCTGCCATAAAGTCCAGGCCTTTTCTTCGCAATAGAAGCAAGGCTATTTACAAGAACTATAACTGTTGAACTATGAAGTGTTGTGACATTATATAAACACGGTTGATCCAATAGAAGGCCCAGATTTTTACTTTCCTCTCATCCTAGCAGTCCTGCCTCAAGCACAGGATGCCCTCCAAGTATCCATGATATACTAAAACCCCTCGACTTCCCATCATTGCTTTGCTGAAAAGGTGGTGGTCGAGGAGAAACATTAGGATCTGGGGTAAAGAACAATCTTGTTGTTTCCACAAACTTCACTGCCAACAATTTTATGCCATCGGTTCCAAGCTGGAAAGCAATTGGGTATACTGCATCCTTAAATTTTACCATCCATGCCCATGAGTCTTCTAGAGAGTGGTCCACGTGACCAGAATATATTCCCTGTAGAGCAACCTCTTCAAATGTATTACGAAACAAATTTGTCCCTGTGGATACAGTTTGCCGAGCAACAGCTGGAGTATCATCTTCATCCTTATCAAAATCAACTTCATCTATTTTTGTTTCTTCAACAGTTTCCTGACTAGCAAGCTCATCTTTATTTTTTAGATTACCTTCATTCTTATAAGTTGGAATTTTTGTAACCTGATCTTCTTCAGAATGTAGTGACTCTTCATGATTATCATCTGAATTTTCTGAATCAGCTGAATTGTTCTGTTGACTATGTTCAATATTAGGGAATATTGGTTTTTGTGTCATATTAAACTTGTTCAAAATGGCATTTATCTTCTGCATTGCTTTGTTATGATTATCTGTGGCCTCTCTATGGTTTAGCCAAATTTGTCTTTCTATCCGATCTGTTGTGTCTTGAAGTTTTTTGATGTTGTGAGAATTTCCTGTAACATTATCCTCAAGATTGGTTAATATTTTAGTGAATTTATCAGAATTATTATTGATCTTACTCTCAAGTTCGATCAACTTTTTGTTGAAATCGTCCATCTTCATTGATGAAGACATCGAGCGGCAACGATTTCGAGGCACCACATGTAACAGCTGAAGGTAGCCAGCAATGGCATAGGTGTTTCCTTCCAGGCGAGAAGATCGATCCTCTGATACCAAATGGAGCAAAAAATTTGTAGGCTTGTTGACTTAAATTATAAATGTTGGACATTGGGTTCAATGCTCCCCGTGTGTTTCGCGACATGGACTAACCGCCTCTCGTCAATCCTAACTCTGACAATTTTAGCGGAGACTAATGCTTGCGGGTTTTGGTCTAACGACAATCGTGATTCCAACAAGTGGTATCAGAGCGACAGGTCTCGAGTTAGAAACTCACCCGGCTCGCGTTGGGGGGGAGATTGTTGGACATTGGGTTCAACGCTCCCCGTGTGTTTCGCGACATGGACTAACCGCCTCTCGTCAATCCTAACTCTAGAAATTGTAGCGGAGACTAATGCTTGCGGGTTTTGGTCTAACGGCAATCATGATTCCAACAATAAATACACAAGAGGTATTGTAATAATAATATATTATATATATAATGTATAAGATATGATGATAAAATGTTACAATGAGGCCCTGCTTATATACCTAAGCAGGTGGCCTTTCACGAATGGACATGTCTTTTAGACATGCCCTTTCACTAACTTAATGATTACTTCCATAATCCCTATTTAACTATTAATAACTATATTTATTATATTCGTTATGAATTATATTCATAACATACATATAGATGTGGTCTAGCCTTGTGTGCACAAAATGAGGAAAACAAATGGTTTGTAAATAGTGGATGTTTTGAGCACATGACTGTTGAGCAAAAGAAATTTATCTCACTAGACAAAAAGGATGGAAATGGATTTGTTAAGATTTCTAGTAAAGGTACAGTCACTCTTGTCAATGGACAGGGAAAAGCATAAAATTTTCTACTTATTGAAGGACTCGAATACAAACTTCTAAGCATCAACCAAATTTGTGACCAAGTACATGACATTATTTTTAATACCAAGGATTGTGAGATAAGAAAGTCTTCTTCAGGAAAACTTGTGGGAAAAGGAGTAAGAACATCAGATAATGTGTATGTTCTCAGTGAAATTCAAAAAGAAAAATGCTACATAACTCAAACAAATGAATGTTGGTTATGGCATAAGCGATTGGGACATCTAAACTTTGACAATTTAGTAAAGAACATAATTATCGATCAAACAAGAACTGTTTTGAAGTAGAAAAAAATCTTCCAATTTTGAAAAGTGTTGATTCAGAATACACCTTTTTTTAGCATATTTTTGACACTTTAAATTTTCTTATGTATCAACTGTGGATAATTTTTTTTAGATGTTGGTGATTTTCATGCGGATTTTGAAAAGCATCAACATTTTTTCTTCAAGGCATATTTTTGACACTTTAAATTTTGTTATTTCCTAAGTATGCACAATTTTTTTTAAATGTTGATTATTTAACCATTTTTCAATTTGTCTTATTCTTCTTTTTGTTTTTCGTTCTAAGATATTTATTTTTCAAGGGTTTTCCAAACATGTGTTTTTTTTTTTTTTTTTTTTGCAATGTTTTTTATAATGAATTTTTTTTTTTTTTTTTTTTTGCAAAGCTTAAAAATAATAATAACATTAATAATTTGAGGTTAATATTTTTTATATATTTTATATTCTTAATTAATACTTTTTTTTTCAAGTTGTCTATGATATTCTAGGCTTGACATGTGGCTTGAGGAGACGCAACCCAAGGGCATCTAATCTGTCAAAGTCACCCGAGGATCACACTCATCCTGGGCCACACCAACTCTTATTTGAATGGATTTTTTAGCATGTCTCCTTCCCCTAGCAGAGGGCACAACCTCCCCCTGTGAGATTTGATCCTAGGTCGTGATGCTGACGATGCCCATCCTCAACCGATTGTGCTAGTGGGACTTGTAATATTATTAATTATTAATTAATACACATAAAATAATTGTCGCTAAAAAATAATATTTTTCAACACTCAACAAAAAAATACACATTTTTCATAGATATAATTAAAAAAATAAGTATTTTAGGATTTTTTCACTAAAAATTATAAATTAAATAGAATAAAAAGATGAAAAATAGAAAATTTTATAAAACATTTATGTAAAATAACAAAAAAATATATATTAAAAAATTTAAAACATACAATTTAAAAAATAAAAAAACATAAAAAATTAAAAATTAAATTAAATTGAAAAAAAAAATGAAAATAAAAAACATTAAAAAAACCACATTAAAAACAATTTAAAAAAAAAAAACCATTTTAAACTAATTAAAAAATCGAGGCCCCTCGAGCCCTCGGCAGGGGGTCGGAAGCCGAGGCAGAAAGGAGCCTGCGAGAAACTCTCCCAGGCCCAGGCCTCTAAACAACGATCGAAGAAATATACTACATATATGGTTGGCAGGGTTAGGATTGTGGCCAACAGGGGGATTCGGTGCTCGTTGGCACGAGTCTTATCCAAGTAAATCACTTACACTCACAGGCCTCAGATACCACCGGGAGAGTCAGTTCACTGTTAAGGTATTCCATACATGTTTACAATTGTGTATTACCCATAATACCATATAGAAAGAGATATCTCATTATGTGGGGCCCTGGACAGATAAGGATGATTCTGGGAATCGACCTTGCCCCACCCAACCCAAGGGGTCTCGATTTTTTTTTTAATATTTTTAAATGTTTCTTGTTAATTTTTTTATTTTATTTTTAATGGTTCAACCTTGCCAAGGGACCTGGATTTTTTAGTTATTATTATTATTATTATTTTAAATATTTCTTTTTCATTTTTTTTAGATTATTTGTTTAATTGCTTTTAATGTGTTTTTTAAATGTTTTTTTTTTATTCAATTTATTTTTTTTAATGTTTTTTCTTTATTTAAAAAAATTGTTTTAATGATTTTTTAAAATTATTTTTTACTGTTTTATTATTTTTTATGTTTTGTATTTTTAATATTTGTAATTTTATTTTAATATATTATTTATATATTTATTTTGAGTGTTTTTTTTAATTATTCAATTAGCTATTATTTATTTGTTTTTTAATCTTTTGCCTTTTTATTTCTTAAACTTTTTCATTTTTTTGGAAATATTTTCTTTTTTATTTATATATTTAATTATATTTGATTTATGTTTCTTAATTTTTTTATATTTTAATATATTTTTTTTATTTACAAGTTATCATTTTTTGGAAATATTTTCTTTTTTATTTATTTATTTATTTATTTATTTATATATTTAATTATATTTGATTTATGTTTCTTAATTTTTTTATATTTTAATATATTTTTTATTTACAAGTTATTATTTTTTTAATCTTTTTATGTTTTTTTTTCAATTGTGTTTTTTTGTTTTTTTAATATTTTAATTTTTGTTTTCATTTGTATTTTTCATTTTTATTTACTTATTATTATTTTATTTTATTTTTTAATTCTTTTTGTGTTTTTGTGTTTTTATTTTATTTTATTTTTTCAATGTTTTAATTTTTGTCTGTTGTTTTATTTTATTTTATTTTATTTTAATTAATTTTTTTCAATGTTTTAATTTTTGTTTTCTCTTATACTTTTCATTTTTATTTACATATTATTTTGTTTTATTTTATTTTTTCTGCTGACTCAATCTCATTATGTGTCAATTTGATAGTTGATTTTAAAAATTTTGTTATGATTTCCATGTATGTCTTCATAATGTGCCAATTTCATGGTTGGTCTTTATGTTTTCATTACAATGGGTCGAGTTCGCCTATACTACGTACCAATTTGATGGTTGATTTTAAAATTTACATTGCAATATGTCAAGTTTTCTTAGACTAAGATTTTAAAAACGCTATACTTTTAGCATTTAAAAGAAATTACTCTTGGTATGACTCTTTCATTCACGTGTCCATTTTTAATGTTTTTTTGTCATAATTTTGTAGTCATGATCTTTGGTTTTAATTTCATGGTTGAAAATTTGTCAAAGTTTTAAGGTTTTTCTAAGTCATGATATTTTATCTTTAATGCTATGGTTTAAAACAGTTATAAATATTTTTTATTTAACACCATGGCTAAAAATTGTTGGAATTTTAAGGCTTTTCAGAGACATGATAATTTATCTTTAATGTCATGCTTGAAAATGTTGGAATTTCAAGGCTTTTTAGAGACATGATATTTCAAGGCTTTTTAGAGACATGATATTTTATCTTTAATTCCATGTTTGAAAATCATTGGAATTTTGAAGTTTTTCAGTCATAATAATTTATCTTTAACGTCATTATTAAAAAATATTGAAAATTTACAACAACAACAACAAAATATTCCATGATTAACACTTTTTCATTTTCAGGGTGTTTTTTGCAGGAAAAAAAAAAAAAAAATCGCTTTCACTACCATTTTTAAAAAATGTTGAAAATTTACCCCCAAAAAAAAGTGTTCATGCAGCGTCAAAACTTTTCATTTTTTGCTATTTTTTCATGTTGTTTTGGGGATTTTTTGGCTAGAGTTATCATTTTGAGGTAATAGTTTTCGTTTGATCAGTAAATTTGTTAAAGATCAAGAAAACAAAAGCAGTAAAAGACATTCTCATAATTTCAAAACATGAAAAAATTATTTAGTCAACATGGTAAGCAGACAAACATCGGCTTCAAGTTCAATGAATGCTTAACATCAAATCCTTTGGAGATCATTTATGTAGATCTACACGAACCCACCAGAACTCTAAATCTACAAGGGATGTTACACCATTGTTTTGTCATCTAACCTATTATCATTAGATGAACCCAAGTACACCATGTAAGACCAATTTTACCCTAAGTAAAATTGCTTTCACTATGTGAAATAACTTAGTAAAACACATTTATTAAGTTGTTTATGGTCTAAACAGGAAACCCAAAAAGGAAATGATAAACAAATCTATATTTGTTTATATTTCCTGGTCATATTTAACCCAAAACAAGGAAATCAATTAAATAAATCCTTATTTATTTGATTATTTCCTAGGAATAAGTTATTTAAATCCTTATTTAAATAATATTCCTAGTTAAATTTGACTAAATCATTTATAAATAGTTAAATAAATCATTATCTATGTAATTATATTCCCACCATTTCCTTAAAATAATAAATAAATCATTTATTTATTTATTATTTATAAATAAAGGAATTGACCCAAGTGAAAAAATCATTTTCCCTCCAACAAATATAATAAAATATTCCTAAAGGGTGGTTCTAGAATTTGATTAATAATATTTTATTCATGCACCAAGTTCTAGACCGCCCTAATATTTTGTTATAAATAGAAGGGTTTTCTCGTTCATTTGTCACCTTTCATTGCATTAGATCACTCTAGATCTATACACTTGGTCACATTTTCCATTTTTTGCCTTGTGAGCTCCCATTGAGTTCTATGTTTGTCTGGGTTTTCTACACCAACAAGAGAGAGGAATTTTAGATCTGTAATGCTGAGGACTGTCAAGAACCCATCCCATTGAGGAGAACTGGAAAACACCTTTCTTGTTTTCCTCTCAGGTGCCCCCTTTTTAATATAAAAAATTCTTTCAAATACATCGTTCTTGTCTTGTCTATTGGATGCATGGAGCCATATTTTATTACTGCTTAATGTCTTTTATGCTTAGATCTAGATGTGTGCAGCATTATTTGGGTCAACTAATTGCAGACTTAAAGATATTGGCAGCCATAATTGATGTTAGGGATATTTGTTATGCGTAGCTAAAGTGATCTTTTATGATGAAAGATTCATACTAACAAGGGGAAAGGTACTTTGTATTATTTGTAGACTAATATACTAGAATGATGTGGGTATTTTTCATAAGATTTAAATATGAAGCACTAGAATGCTTTAATAATTTCAAGGTTCTTGTTGAAAATGAAAGGGAATAAAAAATCTTAGAACAGAGAGAGGTGGATAATTTAGTTCAAAAGAATTTAATGAAATTTTTTAGGCACATGGAATCAAAAGGGAATTATATTTTGCTATAACTCCACAACAAAATGGAATAGTTGAAAGAAGGAACATATACGTACAAGAGATGGAAATAACAATGTTACTTGCAGTTGATTTGCAGCGGAAATTTTGGAGAGAAGCAGTTGGAACAACAGTATATACTATGAGCAGGGCTCAAGTCCAAAAAAATAGTGACAAAACTTAATATGAACTATGGAAAGGAAGACATGCTTTAGTAAATATTTCAAAATATTCGAAAGTAGATGTTTTATGAAGATCAATGATGATTCACCAGGAAAGTTTGATTCTCGAGTTGATGAAAGAATATTTCTTGGATATTCTACAAGAAGCAAAGCCTACAAATTCTATAACAATCGGTTGCGAAAAGTAGTTGAAAGCATTTATGTGAATATTAATGAGGCACTTCTTGAAAAAGAAGTCGAAACCAATGAAGAAGATCCTATTCTTGAATGACTTGAGGATGATACTACAAAGGAAGAGATGGAGCAATATTTTAGACCTGTAGTTCATTATCACCTTGGATCTATGTTTGATCAGTGATAACTTGTAGCTAACAAGAATTTTAAGACCTGTAATTTTAATATGTGATATAATCTGTGACAGCATTGCAATCTAATCAGTAACATAATAAGGCGAACTATAGAATAAAAGGATTTGGCCTTAAAATTATTAAGGATATTATTTGTTATATCTCTTGGAGACATGCTATTGAGCTATTTTTTGATACTTTTAGCAAAATCATAGTTATAGCATAATAAAAGAGCAAGCCAGAAGAAAGATACTTTACCTTGGAGTACACTTTGAATAAATTTTGAGCACTAATTGAACAAGATTGTTTGAATATTTTGGAGAAGAATAAAAAATATGTGTTGAAGAAAATTTGAAGATCTTGGAGCAGCATAGTTGGTACTTTATTAAAAAGTTATTTGAGTGCCTTTGAGGATTCAAGTATTCATTGAAGTCATCTTGAAGACTTGGAAGACCACCTTAAAAGAAATTATTGGAGAATTCCATAGCATTGTTGAAAGGACCTTGTAAGAGTGGTGTGAAAACCTATTATACAACCCTTGAATTCAATTGAAGAACCTTGCAAACTTTGGAGAATATCTTGGAGCAGCTTATTGAAGACATCTTGTTAGGAAGCATTATTGAAGACCTATTGTAAACACTTATAGAAGTTGATCTTAAAGGCATTCTTGGAGACATCATGATGCATTGTTGAAACCCTCATGGAGTAACATTGGAGAAGTTTGTTTGGGTAACATGAAAAATCTTGGAGACACCTACTAAAGTTTCCATTGATGAACCAAGTGTTGAAATTCAACAAGATGATGAGCTTAGTGAAAAGTAAGCACCTTCACTAAGTGGGGCCTGCAGGCTATTTTTAGGTGTATGTCTATTTTTAGACATGGTGAGCATATTCTATAAGTTGCAGGATGCTATTTGTATATGGTTGATCAAATGTCAAAAATAGATGAAATTCTATTTTTAGAATATTAGGCGAAGTCTATTTATAGATCGTCAATCTAAAAATAGGTGCATGCCAATTATTATTAGCCCTTAATAATAATCCGACAATAAATATCAACTTATTCTCTTGGAGCACTTTATTTCAGTGAACAGATTTGGTAAATCAGTGGGTTGAAGGAATTACGCAATTCCTAGGGTTATTGATGGCTCATGCATGGAGGACTCAGTTACAACTGCAGTGGAAAAGTTGTGACAGAGTTGGAAGAGTAGTTATGGGAGTTGTTATTTAGTTTAACTCAGTTAAGTGAGTTGAACTCAGTTGAGCTAGTTGTATCTAGTCTAACTGAAAGATACACTAGTGAGAGTTTAGTGAATTAATTAGTTAATTAATTCACAACCAATAACTCACTAACAACTGAAAAAAATACAGTAGTTAACTACTTGCATGTCAGTTCCAGTGGAGAGATAGGTGAAAGGGTAAGATGAACTATCTGTTGTGATTATAGTGATGCATTCAATGCATCTGACACACATTGGAGATGCCAATGAGGATTACGCAATCAAGGAAAGGCCAATTTGAATTCATTCAGGGGTCTTCTTCAGCAGGGATTGCGCAGTGGAGGTAGGCTGTCAGGAGGCAAGAAATTGGTGCATGGATATGCAAATTTCTGCATGACAATGAGTGATGATTGTTGATTGTACTGAGAGCTTGATGTACTAAGATTTGTACGAGATTATTACATGATCCATTGATATATATAATATACGATATTTGGGGTTTTTAGCGTTAAGCTTTCCCGTTAAACAACTGTGTTTATGTGTGATTGATTTCTTCACATGTGTTTGCAATTGAGTTTTAATTTCTGCAAGATTAACAGTGGAAGGATTCTGTATTTAGCAAGAAGATAAATATTGTTAGATCAGGAGAATCCGGTAATACATCAGTATTAATAAATTTCTACACCAAGTGTTTTCGAATATTAATTGAGGGCGTTGTTGAATGAAACCTTGAATATATTATCAAGGTGTGTTGTAGAATATATTGGAAGCATTGAAGAACCTTTAAACCCACCTTGAAGAACATAAGAAGAGGGTTGGAGCCCTAAAGGATTGGAGTCCTCAAAAATACCAGGTTGGAGCCTAAAGGAGAAGTTTGGAGTCCTCATGTAGACCAAGTTGGTTCTTGGTGAAGTACCGGTTGGAGCCTGGTTGAATTGAATATCAGAGTCTTCATGTAGGGTTGGAGACCTGAATTATCATTGTACTTGATTTTTTGTAAAGAGGATTGGAGTCCTGATTATTCTAATTAATAAAATTATTTATTTTTTGTTCATTTTGTGTTATGTTTTGTTAATTGACCTTAACTGGCATAAAATAGAAATTTTAAAATAAATATTGATTCACCCCCCTTCTTAGTATTTCCAACAATTGGTATCAGAGCCAAAGGTCTCAAGTTAAAAATACCCCTGGTTCGCGTTGGGGGGGAGAATGTTGGACATTGAATGATCCAAAGCTCCATGTGTGTTTTGTGACATGTGCTTAACCACCTCTCAAGCATTCGTTAACGATGGCGATGTGTTTTTTTACTAACACCTGCAGGTTTTAGTGTAATGGAAATTGTGATTCTGACACATTGTTTTATAGTTTTATAGGAGGTCTATCACTTTCATCAATTAACCTAAAAGCTTCTAAACATGTTCAATTCTAATTAGACACAAATTAAAATGGTTACAAGCTAGTGCAATAGCTCAACAAATAAAATATTTCAATAATTTTCCACATGTGTGAGCCATAAGCCCTCAATAAGCATAACAGCATGCCCTTTTAGGGCTCAAAATGCTCCTTCGTTTCAATTGAAGGGTCGGAGGTGTCTCTAAGCATCATGATCAACCTCAATTTGAGGAACAGTACTCAAATCAAGCACCAAAACATCTTCATGTATTCAAAAGCCAATTTTGAGTGCCCAATGTCATCTCCATGGGTGTTATCTAGACAATGTGGCGTACTCTATCTCCACCATTGGAGCTCCATCATGTACAACAAGCCCACCTCAATCATCCTGAGGGATAATCATCCTCACCTGGGTTCTGGATCAAAGCATGCCCATCAAATAGTGTCAAGGCCATCTTAGGGACATGTCGGTTCCATTGGTACATCATCGAGAATCCTCAATGCTAAACAATATGAGGTCAACATTCTGACATTTAAGGGTGCTCTAGGGTGTCCACCAACTTCTAAGATCATCAAAGTGCCCAATGCTCTATTGTAGAAGGGAAACACTATATCTGCAAGGTCATCATGCTCTCTAAAATTGTACTATGGTATAGGCATCATGTAGACTAGGAGTGGAATATTGTGCCCTCAAGGCCTCAGTTGCTCTATGAAGATCCATCTAGAAAAATGATCTTAAACTAAATTGAAAGCAACCATTCATTAGAGATAATAACGATATATGCATCTAAGAATACCATACTTTAATCGTTAAGGGAATAATAATAACTCAAACTGGGATCACCTTCAAATATCTAACTAGACCAAGTCTCATAAAAGTGATCCCTGCCTTTGTAGGGGTGGTGAGGTAATCAATCCTATTAGGTGCTTCCAAACCCTAAGGGGAGGTAGAATTTCCAAGGTCAACTTGCCAATCCATAGGAGTTAGTGAAAACCAATGACAGTGAAGGGGAATGACTTCATGGCTAAGTGCCATGGTCAGGGGACCAGCTAATAAAGGTCCATAGCCTAAGTGTAATGTAATGGATCAATCGTGGAGGCATGAGTTACCTCTTTGCTCAGGCTACATTTTCCACCCCTCTAGTTCCTTTTACTTCTAACAATATATCTAGCTTAACAAGAACTATAACCTCAAAATAAGAATTCTAGCCCAAAAAGTCCCTACTTTTGCGAAAGAAACATTAAAAAACACCCTGAAATTGAAAAGTGGTGATGCTACATCTGTGAAAAATCCTAGATCTGGATTCCTACTGCAACAAATATGAATTACTTCTCCTATTATTTGATAATTATTTCATTACATTGAAATACAGAAGTAATTAATGAAGCAGTCTACACAAATAATGTTGCGGAAAAAATCTAAGTGCTGAAACAATATGAACAAAATACAATGAAAAACAACCACATTGACATAGTTATTTTTGGACTAAGTCTGGGAAAAACCCAACTTGGGAAAACCGATGCAGCAGATCTGAGGGTTTGTATTATTAAGCAACAAAATCTTGATACAACTAGGGTGCCAACATTCGGCAAACCCTTTAGAGAAATCTAGACAACAAAAATAACTGTGAGATATACCTCACTCAACAAGTTTCTGGGTGACCAAAAACAACAATGATAAAGCCCTCACTACCTCTACTTGATTGGTTACGTTAGATCTACGTAAGCCTGCGTAGGCAAGCTAGAGGAACTATGTCACCCTTTCCTGCAGCTGATCTGGCTGATCTGAAGCTGGATCTTAGCCCTCCTGGCTCAGAACCCCAACCTCTATCTTTATCCGGACTGACTCCAAGAGACACTGTGCTAGATCTGCGTGATTCTCTGCAGTAAGTACGTCACCCCTTCCAGAAAGTGCGTTGTCTCTCTCCTTTGTTGATGATGCCTCTCTCTGAAATGTATTCTTGGCCCTCCTGACCAATCTCTGCTTCTGCCTCTCTCTGGATCAGATCACTGAATCAAATCACTTAGCAAACCCAACCCTAGTGATTTGTTCTTGATCAACAAGCTATGTCTCCTCACACAAATTCGAAAATGCTCAATGGCTCAAGTGTCAAGTGTATTTTCCATAGGCCCCTCACCCTCCATCTTATAATCTTTCACTGACTCTTCAATGACCAAGATTAAAACATAATCAAGGTCTAAGATTAACTTGGAGGTGATCCATGACTTTATCTAAAATATTCACACTTGATTTAATTAATACACTTTAATTAATCAGTTTCCTAATTTTAGACTTAGGAAAACATTAAAAAATGATTAATTAATTTAATTAAATCATCTCTAAGTGGAGTTTTCCAAAACCAATTATGGGTTTTATGGAATACATGTGTCCTAGCCTATATACAAAGTTACAAGGCTAGAGCACATCCGATGATACCATAAATCAACACTCCCTCTTAGCGAGGAAAGTTCTCTAGCAAAACAACTCAATGTGTCGCTGATCTGAATTTTGTAACATTTGTTGTTGTGAAGTTGATGCTGCTCACTAACACTGCACAGAAAATGTTGCAACTGTACTGCTACTGACTCCGCTTGTTGTTGTCAACTACCACTGTACTGCAACTCCTTCTAAATTCTGCAATCATGTTGTTGCACTGCATGAGAACTGCTCTGCATTGCGTGAGCACTACTCTGCACTACACTGCCCCTCTGTGCACTACGTTGTTGATGTCGTTGATTTCTGTTGCTGCTACACTACTGCATTATTGCTAATTGCAACAGAAAAACATTTGAATTTTGGACAAATCTATCTGCCACTGAAAAATAAAATTGACTGCTGCTAGTTTCTGCACCAGCTCTCTAAAAATATTGTGTTGTTGTTGCTCTGCACTGCACTGCACCAGTGTGCACTGCGCTGTAGCTACTCAGTTGTTGCTGCTGCTACTTCTTCTCTGTGTTAATCAGGCTCTAGTACTGCTAGCCACTGCATCATCTCATCATCTTCTGTTGCAATTGTCCATCCTGCTACTGTATTTAGGCTGTCGTAGCTCACATGTGATCCAAGAGTTTGGAAATACTCAAGGATCCTGCCTTCTTGTAGATTCTGGATCTACAAATCCAAATCAACCCACTTTTCTCCTTCTGGAATATGAGCTAACATAGCACAATCTTTCTCTGCCTCAATCTTGGTAGCTCCTGCATGTGGATCTTCCTTCTCCTCTTTATCATTTTTCTTAAGAGGACATTGTGTGGCATAATGCCCCATTTCCCCACACCGGAAGCACTTGATCTTAGATAGATCTTTCTTCTTCTGCTTCGATTGCCCTTTTGATGCAAGGGCAGTGTTGTCTTCTTCCTCCTTCTTGACCTTTGAACTGCTACTGCCATCCACCAAGTGGATTTTTAGGAGATCTCTCCTCAACTCCTCTTGTTGTAATGCTACCCACATTGCTTCCCATCCTGGAAGCTTTTATCTTCCCAATATACTTTGGACAAAGACTTAATAATCCTCCAAAGCAGAGTTTAGTGTGAGCCTTACTAGCTATGAGTCTTTAGGAGCAAGATCCTACTGCAGACAGTTGATCTCGGTTTTCCTGAATCCGAGACAAGGAGTCAAAACGCTCTCCCTTCTTCATCCTGATATTCTGCATTTTCTCTTCAAGGTACATATTCCGTTGTTCGGAAGATCCTTGGCACAACTTTTCTAGCCCTACCCACATTTCTCTAGCAATGGTTTTGGCTGCTATATACGGTACGATATGATCCTTCACTCAATCTAGGATCAATTGCTTGGCTCTAGCCATATTCTTCTTGAACTACCTCAGGTGTGCTGCATCAAGAGGTTCTGCAACTGCGTTGTCTATAAGGGCGTTCAAATCATGTTCATCAAGGAGAAATTCTATCCTTGATTTCCAGATAACATAGTTGGAGGCACACTCCAATCTATCTTGGTCACGCAATTCGTTGCTGACCATTTCCTCAACTGTCAATACCTTGCTCTAACCCTCTGCTCAGCTTGACTTGCGTACTACTTGTGGAGTAAGTCACTTCTTCTGCTGCTCCACGGGAAAAACTGAATTTCTTTGAGTAAGAAACCCTCTGAGGTCAAGAAATCCCCAATTGTGTTTTTCATAATTTTCTGACGCTTATGCACCAGCATTTACTGCTATGTAGTAACTGCGTCCTTCAGCTACGCTGCCTCTTCTGCAACTAAAAAAGGCTTACCCCTCTGTCAACTCTCTCAAAGGGAGCTTTTTCTACACGGGAATGCCCTTCTGGCCTAGACAGCATAATTTTCTGGGAGGGTCTTCTGAAGATTACGCAGATCCCATACTCTTCAGCGTTGATCTGTTGGTTCTCTTTGTTTTCTCCTGCACTTCAACTTAAATAAGCTCTGCTACCATGTGAAAAATCCTAGATCTGGATTCCTACTACAACAAATATGAAATAGTTCTCCTATTATTTGATAATTATTTCATTACATTGAAATACCAAAGTAATTACTGAAGCAATCTACACAAATAATGTTGCAAAATATATCTAAGAGCTTAAACAATCTGAACAAAATACAATGAAAAACAACCACATTGACACAGTTATTTTTGGACTGAGTCCCCGGAAAAACCCAACTTGGGAAAACCGGTGCAGCAGATCTGAGGATTTGTATTACTAAGCAGCAAAATCTTGAATACAACTAGGGTGCCAACATCCAGCAAACCCTTTAGAGAAATCTAGACAACAAAAATAACTGTGAGATATACCTCACTCAGCGAGTCTCAGGGTGATCAAAAACAGCGTTGATCAAGCCATCACCGCCTCTACTTGATTGTTTACATTGGATCTGTGTAAGCCTGCGTAGGCAAGCTAGAGGAACTACGTCACCCTTTCCTGCAGTTGATATGGCTGATCTGAAGCTGGATCTTGGCCCTCCTGGATCAAAACCCCAGCCTCTATCTTTCTTCGGACTGACTCCAAGAGACATTATGTTGGATCTATGTGATTCTTTGCAATAACTGCGTCACCCCTACGAGAAATTGTGATGTCTCTCTCTTGTGTTGATGTTGCCTCTCTCTGAAATGTATTCTTGGCCCTCCTGGCCAATCTCTGCTTCTGCCCCTCTCTGGATCTGATCACTGAATCAAATCACTTAGCAAACCCAGCCCTAGTGATTTGTTCTTGATCAACAAGTTGTAACTCCTCACACAAATTCGAAAATGCTCAATAGCTCAAGTGTCAAGTGTATTTTCCATAGGCCCCTCACCCTCCTTATAATCTTTCATTGACTCTTCAACGGGAAAGATTAAAACATAATCAAGGCTAAGATTAACTTGGAGGTGATCCATGACTTTATCTAGAAGATTCACACTTGATTTAATTAACACCATTTAATTAATCAGTTTCCCTAAGTTTAGACTTAGGAAAGCATTTAAAACGATTAATTAATTTAATTAAATCATCTCTAAGTGGAGTTTAGTTTTCCAAAACCATTTCTGGGTTTTATGAAATACATGTGTCCTAGCCTATATACAAAGTTACAAGGCTAGAGCACATCCGACTACCATAAATCAACAACATCACCCTTTTATTTTTTAGGGTTAAAATTCCAACATTTTCTATCCATCATATTAAAAACCAAAATCATGATAATGGAAAACTTTAAACTACAACAATCTTCAACCACGGAGTTAAAGATAAAATAGCATGAATCCAAAAAACCTTAAAATTCTAACATTTTTCAACCATGAAATCAAAACCAAATATCATGGGTACAAAGGAACCTTAAGATTTCAACATTTTTCAACCATAGCATTATAAACCAAATATCATGACTAGAAAAACCTTAGAAATCAACACCTCAATGAAAGAGTAATTCTACCAAAACATTTTTTTAATGCAAAAGTATAAGTCTTTTGAGATCTTAACCTAGGACAACTTGACCCATTTTCAATGGGGCACTAATGAGGCTCTAAAATTGGAATATCTCTTAACTGTGGTTTATAAAATCATCATTAATGTATAAAACTCATGAAAAACGCCATTTAATATATATATATATATATATATATATATATATATATATATATATATATATACTTTCATTTTTTCATAGTGGGAAAACCTTTCGTAACTGAGTTTTCAAACCAACAATGAAGACAACCATCATTGGCTATTATCAATGAATGCAAATTCACTCATCACCATTATTTAAGGAAAAATACACCACCTAGAATTACATGTCGATGGTTTGTAAGGGAGCAGGATTTCACTCTTGCTAGATGCCTTTAGGTCTTAGGTTGTTAACATGTTTCCTTACATCCAAGGAAGACGAGCTCTTAGCCACGCAAAAGTTGTTTTAGGTCGTACTCCAAGCCCAATATATATCATGTAACAATTTTTTTATATTTTTTAATGAAAATGAAAAAAAAATATTTAAAAAAAAACAAATTAAATATTGCCCACTGGAGATATTGATGGACATTGGATAAGCCAACACTCCTTGTGTTTTTCATGACATGGACTAACCGCGTCTCATGGATCCTTATCTCTGGCGATGTGATCGTTGACTAACACCTGCAGGTTTTGGTCTAATCATGATTCCCAACAAGTGGTATCAAGGCATAGGTCACGAGTTCGATACACACCCAACTCGTGTGGGGGAGATTGTTGGACATTGGATAAACCAACACTCCCCTTGTGTTTCGCGGCATGGACTGGCCGCCTCTCATGGATCCTTATCTCTGGCGATGTGATTGTTAACTAACACCTGCGAGTTTTGGTTTAACGACAATCGTTATTCCCAACATATAGCTCAATTGGCGATTGACATATTATGAAGTATTATATAAAGAATGAGGTTCAAGATTCAAATCCTCATAGGTTAAGCTAACCAAAAAAAATTAAACAATTAAAATATATATATATATATATATATATATATATATATATATATTTCTCAACAGAAAGAGAAAATAAATAAATAAATAAATAAAAATATATATATATATAATGGATTTTTTATTTTATTTATTTATTTTCTCTTTCTGTTGAGAAATATTTTTTTTTGTTTAATTGTTTAATTTTTTTTTGTTAGCTTGACCTATGAGGATTAAAATAAAAAAATCCATATATATATATATATATATATATATATATATATATATATATAACCAAAAATCAAATAATTAAAAACATTATATAAAATAATAATAAAACATCAAAATAAAAATAAAAAACATATATATATATATAACCAACAAAAAAAAAAAAATTTAACAAATATATTAAAAAAATGTATTTACTTAAAAGAATTATTAAAAATTTTGGCCATTAGGGGTTGATAGTGAGGAGTTAAGTCCCTAGAGGTTCAAACCCCCGTAAAACAACGAAAACAAATTAAAAATAAATAAAATTTAATTTAAAAAAGAGAGATGAAGAAGATAAAAAACACAAGTGTAGTTATCGTACTCTCATACTCCCAAAAAATAAATAAAAAACAAGCCAAAAAAAAAAAAAAAAAATTGAAAAAAAAACACATACGGAAACGAATTAAAAATAAATAAAATTTAATATAAAAAGAGAGAGAGGAGGAAGACAAAACTCCCATACTCCCCTCCTAACATATACAACATATATACTCACCACAAATACCTTTGTTCAATTATATTTTTTTAATATGTTTTTTTTTAATAGAACTTCATTTAAATTTTTCTATTTATCTATAATTTTTTTTTTTCATTTTTATACTATAACATTTTAAATTTTAATTATTTTTTTATAATTTATGCCGATGATATCATTCTTCTTGCAAAAAGCCATGATGACTTTGACAAACAGCTTCAGATTCTTCATCATGACTACTGCTCCAAGATGGGTATGACAGTTAATATCGACAAGACTAAGTCATGATCATTAAATCCAAAAAAATCACCTATGGTAGTTTCGTGTATAATAACCAGTGTTTAGAGCAGGTTTCTTCTTATAAGTATTTGGGTATTGACTTCCCTCATCATCTCAACTGGAATTGTAGCATTGATAAAAGGATTATTGGGGGCTAGAAAGCTTATTATGAGCTTGAAAACAATTGTAAGTCGGTCAATCTTTTCATTTGGAGTAAAAAGAGGTTCCTCTTTGAGACCCTTGTCATCCCTATTGTCTTATACGGATGTGAAGTTTGGGGTTGCAGTATATCGAGAGAGTCATGGAGGAAGATTGAGATGATTCAAAAGCAATTCATAACCTACAACCTTAAGATCAAGGGAAATACTCCCTATCCTATCCTCTTGGTCCCCCATTGAAAGTACGGATATGTTTAGATATTTGATGTTTAAGAAGAAGCTTGATAACATGGAATCAAAACGGCTCCCTAAAATAGCTTCTAATTGTAGTCAAAACCCTCACCTTTACCTCAAGTGCGGGTGGCATAAGGATGCTCAGTCCTGGCTCAACCATTGGGGAATTGAGGAGGAGCTCAGTATGGGAAGCAAAGATAATATCAAAAATACTATTACCTCCAAGTTTAAGGACAAGTTGTGGGAGGATCAGGAGTTGGAGGGTAAAAGGAAGCTAAGATACTATACGGAAGTGATCAACCCCACACTTGATAATCAGACTTATCTCTCTGTGTTGTCCAACCATAAGAAAAAAATGAACATCGCTAAGATAAGAACTAATTCCCATGAGCTTCGAAGTGAGACCGGGTGGTGGTATATTCCCAAGACCCCTTGGAACGATAGAATCCATCATATTTGTGATTCTAAGCAGGTGGAAGATGAGAAGCACTTCCTTCTAGACTACCCGACTCTTACTCACATTCGCTCTCAATTCCCTACCATCTGTCACACTTCCAATCTTCATAACCTATTAAGCCAGACCACCTATAGCGATCTTGGTGCACTTATTTCCCTTCTCTTTGACCATAGAAACAAGATTTTGAAGAATCAAACTTAAATTCTTTCTCCTCTCTTAGAGTTTGATAGACTGCATTGGTCTTAACAGATAATATCCTTCATCATCATCAATATTTTTTTAATTATTTATTTATTTTATTTTTAATATGCTTTATTATTTTTTATTTTAATGTCTTGTTTTGGTATTTTTTTAATTATTTATTTATTTTATTTTTAATATGATTTATTATTTTTTATTTTGAATGTCGTGTTTCGAAATTTTTTTAATTATTTATTTATTTTATTTTTAATATGATTTATTATTTTTTATTTTGAATGTCTTGTTTTGGTATTTTTTTAATTTTCAAAGGTTTTTTTTTTTTCTTTTTGAATTTTGTTTTGTTTTTTCCAATTGCTCCCTTATTTTTTTATTGGTATTTTTCAATTTTTTTTTAAATTCAAAAATGAATTTTTAATTTTATAACTTTTAATTTTTAAATTGATAATGTTAATTTTTAAAAGAAAAATAATTAATAATCAAATAAAAATTATGTAATGTTACTTTTAAATTCAATCAATTTTATAAAAAAGAAATTATTAAGGTCGTAATGTAATGTCAATTAATTGGTAATTTTCACTCAAAAATAAAAATAAATACAAAATTGAAAAACACATTAAAAAAATAAAAAATAAAAAAAGCAAACAAACTTTAAGTTTTAGCATTTTTTGTCATGGTATTTGGTTTTTAATGATATGGTTGCAAGTTGTTTGAATTTTAACCCTAAAAAAAAGTGATGTTGCATCATCACTTTTGGATTTCAGCATATTTTTTCAATTCTTTCATAGTTGCAATACTTTTTTTAATGTGGTGATTGAAAAATGTTTGAATTTTAACCTTTAAAATAAAATAAAATAGAAAGTAATGTTGCATCACCACTTTTGCATTTCATTATATTTGGTTTTGTTGAAATTTTAACCTTGAAATAAAATGATATTTGGGGGTTTTAATGCAAGCTTCGGTTTCAGGGCCTAAATTGTGTATGGTGTATTGTTGTTACTCAGAATGATGAGAGAACAATTACCACCACAATCCACCGGGATGGTAGACCCTACATTAAATCCTGAGGTGACCCCGGAAGTATGGGTGCAATTGGGTGCAGAGCGCCAAGAATATAATAATATGCTACTTGAAACAGTGCAGCAGTTGCAAACTGAGATGCAAAGATTGAGATCTGAATGAAATCTAACTCAAACCCTTGCCCCATCCCGAGATAGTTACCGTAACTACTGTTCATCCAAGCCGTTTGATGCGAGGACACATGAAGTGAGATCGGGCTTGTTCTCGAATCTTCTACCAAGAGAACTTAATTAAATATCTATCCATAATCTAAACTTGCAACCAAACTGTTATGAATATAATTCATAACAAATAGTGTAAATAGAGTAAATGTAAATAATAAATAATCAAGATAATGGTTATTTAAATAGGCATTAGTTAAATGAAAAGACATGTCTAAAAGACATGAAAGGCCATGAAAGGCCACCTGCGTAGGTATATAAGCAGGGCCTCATTGTAACATTCAATCATCACATATAAATTTTATATATAATAAATTATTATTACAAATACCTCTTGTGTATTTTACAATTTAATGTCAACAAGCTACAGTTTTGTTGCTTCAGTGGTATCGGAGCCATGATGCACAATATAGTCTCACGAGCCTATGAACGTAGTTTACGAGCCTATGAACATAGTTTACCGTACAATGTGTCATTACGTGTAGATCCCGAAGAAATTGAGCAGATTAGAAAAATTCAAAGGAAGCTTGAGCAATTAGAAAAGTCATGTGCAGAAGCTACAGCCCGTTTTAAGAAAAGTTATGGAGAAATCCATAATAAGGAAGATGATAATGACAGTAAAGAAACAGAAAAAGATGAAGCTGATATAGACCAATATGAGGATCCTGATGAAATTGGTCTTGATGTGGAAGGAGAAGAAGATTTTGATCAGAATGATGAATATGAAAATGATATAGATCAAGATGATGATCCAAATGAAGTGGATTGGTATGAATCAGAAGAAGAAAAACAATATGAGCAAAGAAAAAAGGAGAAACCAGTAGGTCCTCCCTTAGAGTTGGATTTGCAGCAAACAAGGAAGGATGAAAAACATAATTACAAGGATCTTAATGAACTTGGAATTGATCAAGAGACTCCTAAAGATAACAACATTGCAGATACCAAATCTCGTAAACTTGATGACGCTGCTACAAAACCTTATGGAAAAAAGAGCATGGATAAGCTTATTGCCGAGGCAAGGAAGGCTAGGGAAGAAAGGAGGAAGTTAGAGGAAAGTCTAAGCCAATCAGATATACAGCAGCGGCCATTGCCACGACTGCCAAAGTGGAACCATGAGGCACCTGTAAAACAAGCGGTTTACTCCACTGCAATTCAAAACATGAAAGAAGCTTCTTCCATTGCAACTTATCCCAATATTCAAAATGTGAAGGAAAATATAATGCAGGAGGACAATCCAGCTTCGGCACTAAGTTTTTCATTGTTTCAGGTCATGAAAATGGACAAGAACGAAGCATACGTTGAGCTCGTGGAGGAATCTTTGCCCGCGCATCTGGAAGTAGAAATCTCGAAATGGTTGCCTCTTGAAGATGTATGTAAATATTGATCGGTGTGTCAGGAATGGAACACACTTTTCTCTTCCGCCAAATTTATAACCAGAAAGTGGATTCAAGCCCCTCCCAACAGCAAACCATGTTTGCTTATAGCCAGTGGCATAGATCCTTGTCTACGTTATTGTTTCTTTATTCGAACATGGAAGAGTTGTATGTCTCTTTCCTTCACAAAGGACCAACAGAAAGGGAAGTCGCAGATAATTGTCAAAGAAAGAAAAGGCCGCTGAGAGATGCTCTCGTTTTGAAAGGAACAGGCACAGGGACTGTTCTTGTTCGAAATCCCTGGCACTTTCCGCACGCCTATTGTCTGCAATCCTCTCACACAAGCATACTTCAAACTTCCACCCATGTCATCATAAAAAAACCGCGTGACAATACCCTAGCATTGCTCATCCAAGACAACGAGGGCAGAATGGACCCCGACGGGCTCCGCCGCTGCTCTAAACCCACCCCTCTGATACCACTCCGCCGTCAATCCTGGTCAACCTCCGCTCAAGACGTCAGAACAGTTCGCACACCGAAGATGTCGCCCATGGTAGCAACCCGTCTATCCACTATTGCATGATCTGTTGTGCTCTGTTTCATCATCAACCATCCATGTCTGCAAATCGTGACCACTGCAGATCGTGTTCTGCTGCCCTCGACTGTGCTATCACTGTGCTTGTTACATGTGTCGCATTCAAATAACACGCACAAATCGTTGAGAGGTAAGTTATGTCAATCGGTGTGAGGTCAAATGATGTACCCCGGTCAATGGGTCAACAGATGGGTTTGGTGCTTATAAATCGTGGGCATTCCACTCGATGCTTGGTGTACGGTAACGATTATAGTCATTACATAAAAATAAAAATAAAAAACAAAAAACAAAACAAATTTTATTAGTTTAATTAATTAAAATTATTATTTAATTAATTAAATCAATTTAAACAAAAAAATAAATTATATATATATATATATATATATATATATATATATATATATATATATTATTCAATTAAAAAAATTATTATTTTATAATATAAAAAAATAAAAAATAAAATTGCCAAGGGAATATTATTAACGAGTTGCATTTCGAGACAAGTGACCAATTATATATATATATATGAATGAATGATGCCACGATGAAAAACATGATCAAAATTGTGACCTGTCACACTTATCAAAATGACGAGAGAAAAACGAAGAAAATTGTTTGCAATTAAGCTAAATGAAATTGTCAACGATAAGCTTTGAGGACAAAGCTTCTGAAAAAAAGGGCAATGTTATGAGTATAATTCATAACAAATAGTATAAATAGAGTAAATATAAATAATAAATAATCAAGATAATGGTTATTTAAATAGTCATTAGTTAAATGAAAAGACATGCCCAGTCATGAAAGGCCATCATCAAAGGCCACCTGCATAGGTATATAAGCAGGGCCTCATTGTAACATTCAATCATCACATATACATTTTATATATAATAAATTATTATTACAAATACCTCTTGTGCATTTTACAATTTAAAGTCAACCAGCTATAGTTTTGTTGCTTCACAAACCTAGTGGGTTGGTATATCATGTATGTTAGGTGGTATGATGTTAAAACACAAAGTGTAGTGAAGGTTAGTTTGGAGCTCCATTGCATAGTCTACACAATGTACTTTATTGTTAAATATATGAAATCAAAACATTGCCAATTACCTTGGTTATCTTTATAAATTGCTTTGGCTATTTGTGTATATTTTACTATAAAATTAAAATTAAAAAATCTTGCATAGTTATGTGGAGTAAATGAGTATGTGTTTGGAGTCTACCTTAGCCATAATTGATTAAAAATTGTTCGAAAAAATAAATAAATAAATAATAAAAAATAAAAAAATTTATAATGTTGCATCACCACTTTTCAAAATTAACATGAAAATTATGATTTGATGTTAACTCCAAGTACCCGATAAAATTCTCATTAAGATGGTAACATTGTTTTTTTTTTTTTACTTTATATTTTTTTTTTAATGTTTTTTATATGGTGCATAGCTCATCGATCAAAACTTACTCTTTATGATATAGCATTTGTTACGCCCCTTAAGATGAGTCATGGGACATGCAAGGGTTCTTTACTATGAGATAGAGCATCAAGTGCTCAGGAATCAGGTGATGGCTAATGAAAGGGTTAGAGCATATGCTATACTTTTTCCCACACGTTAATTGTCCCTACATCTTTTGCATTTTAACTTTTCTTTTTTTTTTGTTGTGACCGTCTTAAGCTTTTTAACTCTTTTAATTGCATCAACCTCTAGGGAAAAGTTATCTGATCCTACTCAACGATGTGAATGTGTTTGTGTCAAACCTTAATGAACCAATGACATTTAACTTGAATGATGGAGGCAGTATCTAAGGGAATGATGAAAAATATTATGGAATGACAATAGACACGCTACTTCAATCCAATTTCCCCAAGTAGTGCCCCTCCTATAACCCTAAAGCTTTAAAGAAGGTCTCACTCAATTAAGGCTAAAGACTAACACCCACCCCCCCCCCCCAACCCCCCGCGGTAAAGTGAGAGAACAAGTTTTAGTGTCAAGATTGGTCAATCATCCAAATCACCCCTTTATCCATGTTAAAATGCTCAAAACATTGAGTAAAGGCATTTGATTGCAAAATGGTTAAAGTGCTTATTGAGTGGTAGTCCACTTCCATGCAAGAGTAAGAGGAGTGTTGGATGGTAAGAGGTGCTACTTGGGAATACAATGTGTGTATTCCAGTTTACTATTCAACTTAGGAAAACTGGGACATAACAACTTGTCTATTACCAAGTTGAATTCAACCATGAAGAATCCTTTCACATATAAATACACAAGGGCTTTATACTTTGTTCCCGACCTCCATGTTGTTATGTTCCTACAATGACCAAAGGTCATTGGATCCACAAAGAAGCCCATTTTTCTTAAAGAATTTCATAGGTTCCACTATATCATCTACCATAAAGATGGATAGCATTGGGGCTTTATTCACCATTCTAACCCACATGTAATGTGGCCTAGCCAACAGGGCACACGTCAAACATGTTTTATACAGAGCATCTTTGAACTAGAGCCTTGGATTGACGACAAGAAAAGTTGAGGAGTTGGAGGGAGGGATGCAAAGAGGATTGAGAGGCCATGGGATGACGAGGATGATAGGGATTTCTTCATCATGGAGGGGTGCCATCAGAGCCACTTCAACAATTATCAACATGAGGGGACCAAAGATATGCATTAGTGGGAAGAGTAGATCATGGTGCGAGTTGAACACCTCAAGGGGCCCAAGCCAAAAAAACTATATGCAACAATGTTGCACCTAGAGGAAAAAACTATATACAACAATGTTGCAGCTAGAGAAAAACCCTAACTACATGACATGGAGCTCCAAACCATGTCATTTACCCTAAATTTTGTCTTCAAATAAAACTACACCATTGACTTTTATAAAAAATTATATTTACCCTTAATTTTGTCTTCAAATGAAACTACAACATTGAATTTTATAAGAAACTTATACTAACACAACCCTAAATCTAAATTTAGGAAGGTTATGATTGCAATAAACACACCACAATTCATGTAACCCTGCAAATATATTTGTCTACTTGATGAAGATAGAAGGTCAAAGGGAAGAAATATATTACCAAAACGACAATAGCCTAACATGAAATAGAGCTGTTGCCACATAGATATTATTATATTATTAGCCCCTTGGGATATCGATGTAGTTCAATAATGGGAGAGAAAATAATTGAATTTTAAAAAATTTGTTTACCATTAGTACACTAATGTTGGTTGGGAAAACATGAGTATGACATGTATTCTGGAAATAAAATTCTTGTAGACAGGGCAGAAAACCAAATACCAAGATGGATAACATAAATCATGTATGAGGCTTCATCGCATCCTCAGTCTTCCGGCATATTGTACAAGATTTTGGCAGACTTCACATTTATAATTGTAGTTATTTACAATTTTGGAAGATTATCATCATTTTGAAAGGTGAGACATCAAGACACTTACTAAATAGTTATTTGCAAACCTGGAAGATTATCGTCATTTTGAAACATGAGACATTAACATGCATCCTATACATTAGTGTCCATTTGACTCGTTGGATTATATTACAATAACTTCTGAGAATACAATAAAAGGCAATAGCTAATAAAAATTTATTTGCCAAGTAAACGTGGCCACGAATTTATCATTGTTTTGAAATGTGAGACATCAAGACGCATACTAAATAGTTATTTGCAGACTTGGAAGATTATCGTCATTTTGAAACATGAGACATTAACACATTAACATCCATCCTAAGTGTTAGTGTCAATTTGACACATTGGATTATATTACAATAACTCCTAGGAATACAATAAAAGGCAATAGCTAAAAAAATATCTTTGCCAAGTAAATGTGACCACGAATTTAATTCGTGGTCAGGATATGATATCAATGTTACAATAACACTCGGAATTCCAAAGTGTTCCTCCAGCTAAAAAATCAGGGGAGGGAAATATTAAATGTAATGTGGAATCACCATGGCATCGTCCTTTCATATCCAATGACAGTTAGCCTGTCCAGTCTTCATCACTGTCATCACCATCCTGAATGGAATGAAAATAGTATTATCAATATATATGACCAAGAATCTTAAAAGGGCATAAAAGTCGTTTCAAATCTTTATCAGAAATGGATGTCGTCTATGTAAGCCAATATGGAGATAAGCGGTGAGTGCATCAGTTGTAATTATCGGCCAACAAATTCTACAAGTATCGAATAAACTAGTGCATAATGTCTTGCAGCTTTCCTTTCTATTTGTGACAAGCAATAGTCAATATAGTACCGACTAGAAAGTAGCATGGGTTCTCGAGCAGTAGCATGGATTCTCAAGCTGTCAAAGGAGCAAAGATCAAACCAAACCAAAAATGTCCTCTCTATTAGAAAGCCATAGAATGATAATTATCAAATACATTGGCAAATAAAGCCTATTGTAACCTCCTGCGTGCTAATCACCTGCCTTCAATGTCTAGAAATTGTCCAATATGTTATGTTGGTTTTCAAAAAGGGTATAAAGCATGTATGGAGCTCACTGGGAATTATTCTTGGCATATCTACATCTACAATCAATCCATTTTGATATGGGATTTTGTCTGGCTGAAAAATCAGAAACGGATAGACTGGGAGCTCTAAAATACGTGACACCTGTGCAACTTCTTCAAGCCCAACAGCGTATTTACTTTCGCTTGATATTTGTCTTTGTGCTCACCTCATGTTTGAATAGGATTTGCACGTATTGTTGTAAGGTACGTTGTAAGAATTCTCTTTGGAACAATGTTGTACTCCAACCAAATGTTAATGTTTCTGCTCAAGATTCCCAGGTAACTATGTAAAAGGTTATAAAAATGCATGTTTAAATAGTGTAATCCCCACCATTTCTGACATTATTTTCTCATCGAAGCTCAAACATTAACACTGGATAAAGTGCCGCTTGTGGTTAATGACAAACTTTCTGACCACTTCCGGTCATTTACAAAAGTATTTATATAATCACTACATAAGATTTTCATATTGCATTCAGCATCAACATTGTATTCAAATATATGTAATTCTGGCCTTCATAACTAACGTATTTCCTTTGGAGAAATATTTATATAAACACAAAAATAAGACTTCCATATTGCATTCAATATCAAGTTTCAACATCCTTATTCAAATAGATGTAACTCCGGCCTTCATAAATAACTTCTTTCCTTTCGGGAGTCAATGAAAATGTTGGGATGAGACAATGCTATGTCTAAACGAATGTACGGTAGTAACAAATGATAATAATAAGCACCTGGGTTATAACTCTTCATTATGCTTTTTCACTCATAACCCGTCAACGTATACATATATATTATATATCATTACAAGGTCCCTGTTCAATCATTCAATCATTATGAAATATATAAATTTATACTGATCTTTTGTTATTTTTGCAATACCCTCTCGTTTGTGATCTTTTATTATTTTTGTAATACCCTCTCGTTTGTGACACTGATTTGGCAAAAGTGTGAGAACCATTCCCGCAATCACATTTTGACCGCCTGTCTACATTCCATGAGCCATGAGCTTGAACCACAAATGGTCGCCTTTATCGAATGCCACAGCCAAATGCTAATATATATTAGAA
This sequence comes from Pinus albicaulis, assembly GCA_034641835.2. Taxonomy (NCBI): domain Eukaryota; kingdom Viridiplantae; phylum Streptophyta; class Pinopsida; order Pinales; family Pinaceae; genus Pinus; species Pinus albicaulis. Next base: position 1,298,763,219 of record CM076578.1, on the reverse strand, counting down.
CCTTCTGGACTATATGCCCTTTTTGTGAAATCAAGTACAGCTACATGAGGACCTTTTAAAATAAATATCTTCTCTGCCACAATTGCCCGAGTCCATTTGTTGCAAAGAATATTCTTTTCACATCATGCAGTGGAGATGACCACAAAGAGAATAGCATACGCACAGTAGGAGCTGCAAATTAACGCATCCTCCTTTCCTTGTAATTTCGGCAGAGGCAGTTTGGAGGATGAAGATCGTGTTAATTTCTATTACCAGGTTCAGATTTTTCTTTCTTATAGCATATTCTTATTCAGCAAATTAATTTTCTTCTTTAAAACAAAGTTTGAAAACTATAAAACAGAAATATTTGGGTACTCTTAACTCAGAAATTTTTAGAGTGGAATTGTTCAGAAAATCAGTCACAAAATAACCACACAAAACACAGTAAAAATTTTCTCCAAATTTATCTTCATCAAATTCTTCTCAGAAAAATTAAGGGCCCTTAATAGGGAAATTGGCCCCTAGAAATAAAAAAAATTACAGCAAAAATAACTTGGAAAATTTTCTGAAATTTCCCAAAAACAACAACCCCTCTCTCCCACATATCCCACGCTCTATAACCTTCTTAGACCCTTCCCACATGTGGCAAGCTGCTGTCTGTGCTCCTCTCAAACAACTACATAAAGAGGACAACTTCTCCTACATGCTAGACACAAGCCCATGCAAAAGACCTTCTAAAGCTACAAAATCAACACTCCCTCTTCGCAAGGAAGGGATTTTCCACCACCCCCAGTGTGTCCCTGTAGAACACGAACTTCCCCTTCGCTAGAGGCTTGTTGAGAATATCTGCTACTTGCTCATCACGGCACCTCTCTAGACCCTATCTCTGATGAAGTACCTGATGTCTATGTGCTTGGACTATAATGAAACATTGGATTTTCCGAAAGCTTGGTGCAACTTAGATTATCATAGTGAATCACAGTAGGCCCCATCTTGAGAAATCAATGCTTATAGGAATTAGGGTTTGATTCCTCTTTATTGATAATTACTTGTGAATTATGTTGGCTTCTTTTACTTCTTTATTAGTTTATCTTTCATCGAGCAATTACCAAATTATATGTATATGAAGACCACAAGAACAAGAGACACAAGATGTAGGCACTCAGCCAGAGCAAAACCCCTTCAAGGGGAAAACCCAGTCCAACTCTTCCACTAAGTAGATTCAAATCAAGATGAGACAATCCAAAACCTCTTTAAACCTAGACAAAGACCTCCTCCAACCACTAAGTCAGCGCTTCCCTTCAATAGATGATCTTTGTCAGTCTCCAAGTGACAACTTCCCCATACCAACTTCAATCCAAAATTTCGACCCCCAGTAACAGAATTTCAGCCCCCAGCTACATAATTTCAAACCTACAGTAGACACAGAATTTCGACCCGAGCAACTGCCCAGAAACTTCGTATGTGTGAGAGATAGATAGCCCAAAAACTCAAATTAGGTCTTCCCAGCTTCTTTCATCCTTCTCTAGCTACTTCGCTCTATTTTTCTGCTTCTCTTCCTTGAAGATCGAACTTGTTGAGTGAGTGCTCCAAATAGGTCGAACTGCCTCTCTATATATAGCCTTTCTATTGGGTCGAATTGCCTTAATGTAGGCCGACAAGTACCTGATGTCTATGTGCTTGGCCTATCATGAAACATTGGATTTTCCGAAAGCTTGGTGCAATTTAGATTATCATAGTGAATCATAGTAGGCCCCTCCTTGAGAAATCAATGCTTATGGGAATTAGGGTTTGATTCCTCTTTATTGATAATTACTTGTGAATTATGCTGGCTTCTTTTACTTTATTAGTTTATCTTTCATCGAGAAATTACCAAATTATATGTATATGAAGACCACAAGAACAAGAGACACAAGATGTAGGCACTCAACCAGGGGAAAACTCAGTCCAACTCTTCCACTAGTAAATTCAAATCAAGATGAGATAATCCAATACCTATTTAGACCTAGACAAAGACCTCCTCCAACCACCAAATCAGCCCTTCCCTTCAATAGATGATCTTTGTCGGTCTCCAAGTGACAATTTCCCAATAACAACTTCAATCCAGAATTTCAACCCCCAGTAACAGAATTTCAGCGCCCATCTACATAATTTCGAACCTGCAGTAGACACACAATTTCGACCTAAGAAACTGCCCAGAAAATTCGTATGCGTGAGAGATAGATAGCCCAAAAACCCAAATTAGGTCTTCCCAGCTTCTTTCATCCTTCTCTAGCTACTTTGTTGTATTTTTCTGCTTCTCTTCCTTGAAGATCGAACTTGTTGAGTCAGTGCTCCAAATAGGTCGAACTGCCTCTCTATATATAGCCTTTCTAATGGGTCGAATTGCCTTAATGTAGGCCGACTTCATGGGGACAGGGCCAACTTAGTGTGGAGGTGACAAATAACCTTTTTTACTCAAAATTAATTATTTTTACATGATACAAAAGCCCAAGAAGGGTCTAATAAAAATGACAATGACTCTAATGACTCAAGACAAAACCTAGAAGCCTTCAATGGAGACTTTGACCTAGAAAACATTGACCCAAGCATGAAACCCATGCTTTAATAAGTCATTTTCTTTAATAATAATAAAATTTTGACAAGTACAATTATGAAGACCGATACTAGTTGCATTCTTCAACACTCCCTCTTAACTAGGGAGGTATCCAAAATTACATACACATGAAGGTACATGGAAGATCTCAAAATGAAATGAACTATGAAGAGTTCTAGCACACGCAGTGCTACAAATTAGATACTTGACCAGGATACTCTAGTCGGGTGGGAATAAGGTGGACTCAAGCTTTAGCCACTCTAGGTACCATCAGGGTTTTAAGCTCTACCACCAACCTAGGGATCTAGGTGTGTATCCAAGGTCGAAGCTTCATCTACTTGTTCATCTGTCATAATATATTGTAGCTTCATGACCCCATCTTGTACCAAACTCTTAATGTAGTGGTACTTGTTGTTGATATGCTTCATCCTTGCATGAAATATGGGGTCTTCAGACATCTTGATGTTGCTTTGATTATCACAATTTATCACCGTAGGATCCAGAGGCTTTCGAAAAAAATACAATAATAATTTTCTTAACCAAACAGCTTCTTTTCCTACTTCACGTGCAGCAACATATTCTGCTTCAGCACTACTTAACGCAACAAGATCTTGTTTCCTACTCATCCATGAAATCATTGCAAATCCCAAACTAAAACATCCATCAACAGTGCTCCTTCCATCAGTCTCACTGCCACCCCAATCGGAATCAGTAAAACTTGTTAACTTGACTTCCTTTCCATCATACTTTAGGCAGTGATGTAGGTATCTCAAGATATGCTTGGCAGCTATCCAATGGTCATGACAAGGCTCAAACTGAAATTGACTAAGGAAATTTACATCAAAACATATATCAAGTCTCGCATTTACCAAGTACATCAGAGAACCCACCAACTTATGATAGCTAGTAGGATCGACGATACTAGAGTCGAAGCTTCTCAACTTCTTGAGATTAGTGATCATGGGAGTAGTCATAAACTTGGAATCAATCATATTGAACTTTTGTAACATCTTGATTATGTATTTCCCTTTACCAAGATATATCTCACTGGGTTTCTGCCAGACTTCCAAGCCCAAGTAATAGTGCATGAGTCCCAGATCTTTCATTTCGAATTCAGCTGCCAGCATTTTCTTGCATTCTAGTATTTTGTGCTCCACACCTGTAATAAAAAAATCATCCACACATAGTAGTATAATGACTAGTTCATTCTTCACCACCTTGTAGAGGTTTGCATCAACAGAACTTTTGACGAACCCAATTCTTAAGAGATATGCATCCATCCTTGCATACCATGCCCTAGGAGCTTGCTTCAAGCCATATAGGGCTTTCTTGAGTCTACAAACATGTGAATCTCTGCCATTTATTTCAAATCCTTCTGGTTGTTCAATGTATACTTCTTCATCAATGGTTCCATTTAGAAATGGTGTTTTGACATCAATTTTATGGATATTCCATCCCATAGTAACAGCTAGCGAAACCAAAGATCTTATATTAGTATACCTGGCAGTAGGAGCAAAGGTTTCTTCATAGTCTATTCCTTCCTTTTGTGAGAAACGCCTTGCAACAAATCTAGCTTTGTATTTTTCGTTGCTTCCATCAACAGCATGTTTAATTTTGTAAATCCATTTGGAGGTGACAACCGATTTGTCACTTGGTCTAGGATCGATTTCCCAAACCCCATTCTTCATAACATCTTCTTCAAAGGTAGTAGGTTCAGCTTCTATCAATTTTTTCATGTATGTTGCATACCATGAATATCTCTTCAGTCTTTTGCTTTCTCTAAAAGATCGTTTAGTTGCTCCATGTCCTTCGACATCTTCAAGTGTAGCTTTTAACCAATTTGGCCTCTTCTTCGTTTCAGGAATGATTATAGATTGAATAGGCTCACTTGGTCCTTCTTCTTTTTGGTTTGTAGTTGCCTTGTCATGATGCTCTTCTTCTTCAAATAACGGTACATCTTCTTCATCGGATTCAATTGGTATATCCTTGGATCTTTTGTAGGCATGGTTTTAATCAAATATAGCATCCCTGCTAACTTCAATTAGTCTTCCTTCCTTTGCAGATTCTATAATCTTTTGATGAAAGACTATAACCAACAAAGATCCATTTTATGCTTGTAGAATCCAATTTCTTTCACTTATCTTTTGGAACATGGATGTATGCGGGATACCCAAAGATCTGTAAATGGTCTAGACATGGCTTCCTCCATGCGAATGCTTCTTCCAGTGTCATATTATCAAGGATTATATGAGGACTTCTATTTTTGTATATACATTGTTGTCATTGTTGCTTCTCACCATAGAAATTTTGGTAGATCTTGACCAAATATCATAGTTTGTATAAATTTTTTAATAGTTCTATTTTTCCTTTCTGCAACTACATTATGCTCGAGGTTGTAGGTGTCAAAATATGTAACTAGGTTTGGTCTTCATAATGACATATGTAATCATGACTTTATGTATTTAATGAAAAGAGAAAAATAAATTTATTATTTTTATTCTTGAGGCATGGGTTTCATGCTCAAGGAAAATTTATTTTTCGGTCAAACACCCATTGACTGCTTCTAGGTTTGTCGTAAAGTCAATTGAGTCAATGTCATGTATGAAAGACCCATTTAGGGATTATACATCTTGTAAAGAAAATTTTGTATAGTCAAATATGTCAAGAAGAACCCTCCAAGACCTTGTCACAATGGCACATCAAGTCGGCTTCAAAGGAATATAAGTCAGACTGCATAAGAAGATCAAGTTGGCCTATTAAGGCTCTAGAAGAAGCCTATATATACAAGGGTAGTCGACCTCCTTTAAGGGCATCCAAGCACAAACTAGAAGCACTATAAAGTGCAGAAGATAGCTAAGAAAGGAGAGGACAAGACAAGGAAGAAGAAGTATTTTCTGTGGTTTGTTTATGGGTAATCTCTCACACATGCGGGTTGCAGCTAGGGCATCATATCACCAACAGAAAATCAGAATCACAGTCAGTCAAGAAGCCAAGCGAAGGGTAGAAGAAGCACTCATACTCAAGTCGAGTTATTGAAGAAAAAACTGTTGCCCAAGCGAAGGAGAAGAGAAGCTATCTTGATTCTTCACCATATTTTTGTCACATATGCAAGCTAGGGCTGCAGGAAGGGTCAAAAATCACAGTCAAGGTGCAGGTCTGAGCTTATGAAGTGAAGATAGATTTGAAGCTAAGAGACTTCAAGTTTTCAAGAAGAAATGTGACTTGGTCTTGCAGGTGTTTTGGTCAAGGATCATAGGTCTTGGAATTCGTCAATTGAAGTTCTATAAGAAGAAAAGAACTCTTGTGGGTTTTCCTCTCAATTGGAGGGGTTTTGGCCCTAGCTGATCGCCTATATTCTGTGTCCTCTTGTCTTATTGTTCTTTATGGTTTGGTAGTTGTTTGATAAAGAAAACACTTATAATAAACAAGTAAAGAAGAATCTAATCAAGATAAGTAAAAAGACTTCACAAACAGTGATCAAAATAAGAGAAATCACCTAAGTTAGCTACCCCTAGATTTCTCAACATGCTATCAGAGCTAAGGTGACAAGTCAAGGAAAGGCAACTTGAAAAAGAACTATCAGAAGGAGTATCAAGAAAGGTCAAGGCATCAAAGAGGACATCGAATCTTCAAGAAGGGATACTCAAGGGCCAAGTTCAAGGAAATCATCAAGAAGACTTGATCAAATTCTGGGCCCAATTCTTTTACTAGATCCGGAACAGAGGCAGCGAAGAAGTCTACCATCAAGATATTTTGAAGGTCCAATTCATTACAAGGTGGAGCGAAAGTCTGGGCTATATTCCATGAGATAAGAACCTCAGGCATGGATATAAATATAAAGGTATGTTTTTATCCCTACATCAAGGAGGCCGAAGACCTAATTCATCAGCCATAGGAAGGTCAAGACTTTTGGCAAGAAAAGTGAGCTTTTGGGCATCAAAGAGAAGGATTGTTTTCACCATTCCAAAAATTCAAACCTACAGTAGCAACCACAGAACCAAGACTCTGAGATAAGTATAATTGTTTTCTCCATTCAAGAATTGAGATCTCCCAGTAAAAGTTGATAAAGGAGACTCTAAAAGGAGGCACAGTCAGAATTCGTTCCCAAGAACTGATCTTCTTCTGAGCATACATAGATCTGAAATTCAACTCACTGAAATTTTGACACATGACCTTATCACCCTCTGGACATACGTATGATTGCACTCAGCCAAAAATTCGAGCTTGTTGAAAATTTTAAGTGCAGATCCCTCCATCTCTGTAATAACAATAAATCCCATCTTCAAGATGTGTCCTTGTGACATGATTACTCTATATTTTTGCAAGTTCAATTCTGTGGTGACAGAGTCCTTGTGGCACTACAGCCACCAATCTCATACACATTTGTTCTCTGAGAATCAATCAATCAACAGAAGACAGATCTTCAAGTAAGCAATATAGAAAAAGGTCCATTCACCATCTCTTTGAAGAAGTTTGGAAGAAGTAAGCAGATCTGAAGCAACCTAGTCATCAAGCAAATGTTGATCCTGCACCATCACTAGAGGTTTCTTGAGAAAAATTGATATACCTATCAGTCTTGCGTGAAGATCTGTGAAACTGTAAAGAGACATTGGTCCAAAGACAGTGAACAGGGCCTCTGTGGCAATCATATACTTTAAAGAAGGTTCTTAATGAGCAGATAAGTACAGTGGAGAAAATCTTACACATTAATGCAGATCAATGAAGATGGCCTCCAGAATTGCAAGTCATCACGACAAAGGTAAGTAACCATAAGGTATGAATGGCATATTTTATTAAGGATCCATCATAATATGTTTTAGAGTTAAAGATATGGCTCTAGGGTTTGTTAGTATTCTAGGGCAAAGGATGACCCCTAGTATGACATGATGAGAAAAATAATCTAGGGTTTGAACTTAAGAAACCCTAGGATGACCTCATGATTGCATGAAAACCCTAGAAAGATAAGTTGATATCATGTTTTGGTATCGTATACTTTGCTTGGGGTGCTTGTCAATAAATATTGCAGGTTAAAGAAGTAAATATGGATGGGCTAATCCTTTGTTTTGAGACGCATGATGAAAAGAGGGAACTATACAGACACTTAGATCCCTTAGATCCTCAGGCATTATTCATGATGTATTTGTAGAACTATGGATGCCTAGTTCATAACAAGGAGAAGTTAAAGGTGGAAGACCTCTACCATGGTTAAAGAATTACAGTCAGATACAAAACACTGTAAAGTATGATAGGATGCATCATATTAGAGATGACATCATATTAGAAGAAAAATAATCTAGGGTTTGAACTTAAGAAACCCTAGGATGACGTCATGATTGCATGAAAACCCTAGAAAGATAAGTTGACATCATGTTTTGGTATCGTATACTTTGCTTCGGGTGCTTGTCAATAAATATTGCAGGTTAAAAAAGTAAATATGGATGGGCTAATCCTTTGTTTTGAGAAGCATGATGAAAAGAGGGAACTATACAGACCTTAGATCCCTTAGATCCTCAGGCATTATTCATGATGTAATTGTAGAACCATGGATGCCTAGTTCATAACAAGGAGAAGTTGAAGGTGGAAGACCTCTACCTTGGTTAGAATTACAGTCGAAAGCACTGTAAACTTTAAAGTATGATAGGATGCATCATATTAGAGATGACATCATATTAGAAACATATGATTAAAGAAAGAGCTTGTGACATCTTTATAGAAGCTTGAAAGATAGTTGAAGTAGAAGTCTACATAGATGCAACAGTCATTATAGAAAATAAGTGGCTCTTGGTAACCTCATTAAAAACATTAGTACTTATGGGTAGAAGAAAGTCATCTAGCATAGAGTTCATCATACATCATCATCATTAGAAAAGAGCATTTGCAGGATGAGGATAATCAAGATCCTCTGTTGGAATCTTCATTAGAATGTTCACCTCCCTTGGGAAAAGCAAGTGTATCGCTAAGAATTCCATCTTGCATGGGATTCATGGTTTAAGAAGGATGATGGTACGGTGACAGAAAAATGCAGAACTTTCAAGCAAGGAAAGGAAGTTGTTGAAGGAAGCCTAGATGACCAAAAGAAGGAAATAGGTATGTATGCATGTATTTTGCTTGAGTCATTTTGTCATATGGTTGCATGGGTAAATGCTCTATCTCATGAGCATGATCAAAGAAAAGGGATCTCCTCCTTTGGTAAGATGCATGAAGGCATGGTTCACATATAGAATAGATGAAATCCACATAGTATGTCCTCATATGGAATATGAGGTGGTTGACAAAGATGAAGGAACTATGGATGGAAGTTCTTGGGGAGCAATATGTGAAGAAAGAAATAAGAGATCGTGAAAAGTGCAACTATGGTCACGTAGAAAAGGAAATCAACATCCAATGACTAGAAGAATTGGCCATGACATCTCCATAGAGAAGACATGAAGACCCCGATAAGACTTGTAAAGAAAGGAGATCCTTGACATTGAAATCCTTGGAGATGTACTTATGAATGTGCAAGATGTTGATGTTGCAAGCAAGATGTCATGATGAAAGGTCATCACAAAGGTAATTTTGATTTTATGTTCATTTTTTTATTTTTGAACAACATTTGGATGGATTGATATAGGGCTATCGAAAGAGAGTTGTAGATGTCACCTACAACTAGCACTCATGTGGTTGGGTGAAAGATCCTAAAGGAAACATGACTTGGAAAGGGGAGGTGGATGAAGAAAAGTCAGATGTGGATTAGAAGATCGCTTTTTGATGAAGAAAAGGATGACATGATTGACATGAGGGAAAGTGATGGATGGTCGATGCCCTATGAAGAAGTCCCAAAAGATGAAGGCTCCATAATGATAAAGATGAAATTCGTGACATCGGAAGGAGGAGCTCTTCAAGCAGATAAAGGTCCCATGATCTCCACCAAAGGCAGAAAGTAGTTGTTGGAAGCAAGTCTCTGGTTAAGAGGGAGCTTGGAAGCAAGTCCATGGTTAAGAGGGATCATGGACAAGTCCCTGGTTAAGAGGGAGATTGGGTACATTCCTTTTTATAGGAATGGGTTTATCTTCCCTAGTTAAGAGGGAGAGATGGACACATCATTCTTGTCTTCATATTGTGAAGAAAGAATGGAGGATTGGGTAAGGTTCAGGCATCCGATACTCTTTGAAGATTCTAGTAAGGCATCCATGATAAAAGTAGTCGTAGAGGACCGATATTCTTTGAGGACTAGGAATCCAAGATAAGAATAGTCCTAGAAGGACATACCCTATGAACACCCGAGTGGGGCATTGTGCTCTGATCTTGTGGAGAGATAGAGTTGTTAGTCAAGGCCTTGCTATGTGACAATGTTGGTCGATATAATGCCAAACAGATGGGTTACCATTTCGACTCTTCTTATGAGAATTCTTCAAATTGAGAATGTCCAAGTACCTTGTATGGATTATGAATACCTCCCTAGTTAAGAGGGAGTGTTGAAATATGTAATTAGGTTTTCTCTTCATAATGACATATGTAATCATGATTTTATGTATTTAATGAAAAGAGAAAAATAAATTTATTATTGCTATTCTTGAGGCATGAGTTTCATGCTCAAGGAAAATTTATTTTTAGGTCAATCACCCATTGAGTGTTTCTAGGTTTGTCATAAAGTCAATTGAGTCATTGTCATGTATGAAAGACCCATTTAGTCATGTTACATCTTGTAAAAAAAAATTTGTATAGTCAAATATGTCAAGAAGAACCCTCCAAGACCTTGTCACAATGCCACATAAAGTCATCCTTCAAAGGAATACAAGTCGGCCTGCATAAGAAGATCAAGTTGGCCAACTAAGACTCTAGAAGAAGATATATACAAGGCTAGTTGACCTCCTTTAACGGAATCCAAGAACACAATAGAAGCTTGATCTAAAGTGCAGAAGAAAGCGAAGAAAGGAGAGGACAAGACAAGAAAGGAGTATTTTCTTAGGTCTGTTTGTTGATTTTGTAGCATTGAAAAGTGTTCCAAGTCTCATATTTTGGGAAGAGGCTTGTGTTGAAAAGTGTAACTAGGTCGGTCTTCATGTTGACTATGTAATTATGTAATTATGAAAAAGAAGAAGTCAAAATAATATATGTTTTTGTGAATACTGCAGTCGTATTTATTTCAATATTTACTGAAGCATTTGTGAATAACTTATCATAAATAAGTAGGCGAAATAAATCAATCGTTGTAGTAGTATTTTCAAATTGAAAATTTCACATGGTATCAAAGCAAAGCCAAAAGGCAGAAAAGGAGGTTCTGCAATGAAATAAAGAGCCGACATAGATGCAGTAGTAGCTCGGAAGAATTCACGCAGTCCTCTAGAACAAATGGAGAAACAGAGGGATCATGACATCTCAATTCTGGCATCCAGACTAGAAGAGGATTTCGCCTGTGTGTCAAGCACGGCCTCTCCTGGCGTTTGGTATATTGATAGTGGAGCATTTGCTGAGAATACTTCTTGAGCTACCAAAAAGAGCAGATGAATTTTCAGATCACAATGGGAAACAAGGCCAAGTGTACCCCTGTTGGAAGAGGAACCATAATATTTCAGACAGAATTTGGTAACAAGCTTCGGGACACAAACGTACTGCATGTACTGCGATTGGGGATGAACTTACTCTCGGTGTCTTAGCTTCAGAATGAGGGTTACGATGTACACTTTATTGGAAATAAGGTTTATGTCAAACATCCTAGCTGGAAAAGGAAGGCACAAATTGGAGTAAGGAGCCATAAACTATATAAGATACAGCTCGAGTCCCCAATGGCACTAATCATGTTGATGATTAGAAAGAGACTCCAATGAATTAGCGGCACAAGAATGAAGACGGTATCATGGAGCCTTTGAAGATCCCCAAGAAAACTGGTTAAAGGGGAGCTTCCATAACTCACCACAAGGAAAACAACGTCTATGGGGTGCATTAGGAAGTATGCCTTATATTTATCGAAGAAGCAAGTTCTAGGCCAAGAGTATATTGGAGTTGATAAACTCATACATCTGCGAACCAATGTCCACAACTGCTCTCAGTGGTGCAAAGTACTTTGCTACCTTCATTGATGACCATTCCCGAAAAACATGGATCTACTTTATTTTTGAACAACATTTGGATGGATTGATATAGGGCTATCGAAAGAGAGTTGTAGATGTTACCTACAACTAGCAGTCATGTGGTTGGGTGAAAGATCCTAAAGGAAACATGACTTGGAAAGGGTAGGTGTATGAAGAAAAGTCAGATGTGGATTAGAAGATCGCTTTTTGATGAAGAAAAGGATGACATGATTGACATGAAGGAAAGTGATGGATGGTCGATGCCCTATGAAGAAGTCCCAAAAGATGAAGGCTCCATAATGACAAAGATGAAATTCATGACATCGGAAGGAGGAGCTCTTCAAGCAAATAAAGGTACCATGATCTCCACCAAAGGCAAAAAGTTGTTGTTGGAAGCAAGTCCCTGGTTAAGAGGGAGCTTGGAAGCAAGTCCATGGTTAAGAGGGATCATGGACAAGTCCTTGGTTAAGAGGGAGATTGGGTACATTCCTTTTTATAGGAATGGGTTTATCTTCCCTAGTTAAGAGGGAGAGATGGACACATCATTCTTGTCTTCATATTGTGAAGAAAGAATGGAGGATTGGGTAAGGATTAGGCATCCGATACTACTCTTTGAAGATTCTAGTAAGGCATCCATGATAAAAGTAGTCGTAGAGGACCGATATTCTTTGAGGACTAGGAATCCAAGATAAGAATAGTCCTAGAAGGACATACCCTATGAACACCCGAGTGGGGCATTGTGCTCTGATCTTGTGGAGAGATAGAGTTGTTAGTCAAGGCCTTGCTATGTGACAATGTTGGTCGATATAATGCCAAACAGATGGGTTACCATTTCGACTCTTCTTATGAGAATTCTTCAGATTGAGAATATCCAAGTACATTGTATGGATTATGAATACCTCCCTAGTTAAGAGGGAGTGTTGAAATATGTAATTAGGTTTGCTCTTCATAATGACATATGTAATCATGATTTTATGTATTTAATGAAAAGAGAAAAATAAATTTATTATTGCTATTCTTGAGGCATGAGTTTCATGCTCAAGGAAAATTTATTTTTAGGTCAATCACCCATTGAGTGTTTCTAGGTTTGTCATAAAGTCAATTGAGTCATTGTCATGTATGAAAGACCCATTTAGGCATGTTACATCTTGTAAAGAAAAATTTGTATAGTCAAATATACTGGTAAGAACTTCACATTCTGTCATCACATAAGTCAACCTTCAAAATAACACAATAATGACAAAGAAGACCATGACAACTAAGACTATAAGACTTAGTATACATGAATAACTCCCTTAAGTGGGAAATCCAAATAGAAGCTGATCTAAAAGAAGACAGCTAAGAAAGGAGATAATGTATTAAGAAAGTATATTTTCTTTAGTCCTGCTTTTTCATTTGTAGCATTAGCACCAAACCTGGTATTTGGGAAGAGCTTGTGTTGGTAAGAAATGATATGTTGATTAAAATTTATAATTATATGTGTGAGTGTCACATATATATTTTTGACTTGGCGACATGGACTAGGTTAGTCCATGTCGCCTACTGCAGTTGTATTTATTTCAATATTTACCCACATCCGCAATAATCTCTATTTAAAATAAGCAGGCTAAATAAAGAAAAGCACAGAGTATTTAATGAAAATTTCACATGGCATCGCAGCAGCCAGCATGCTGCAGTTATGTCTACAACAGCAAAGAGCCCACATAGACAAACAAGAACTCAAAACATTCACTACTCTCTAGAAAACAGACAATGAAGAGACTATATCTCAATTCTGGCATCCAGACTAGAAGAGGATTTCGCCTGTGTGTCAAGCACGGCCTCTCCTATTTAAGATGGATGCTGAGTGATTCATTGATGATTGGAGTTTAAGAATACCTTCAGCCAAAAAATGTGATGAATGTGATCACAATGGGAAACAAGGCCAAGTGTACCCCTGTTGGAAGAGGAACCATAATATTTCAGACAGAATTTGGTAACAAGCTTCAGGACACAAACGTACTGCATGTACTGCGATTGGGGATGAACTTACTCTCGGTGTCTTAGCTTCAGAATGAGGGTTACGATGTACACTTTATTGGAAACAATGGAAACAAGAATATGTCAAACATCTCACTTGAAAAGCAAAGGCACAATTGAGTATGGACACAAGGAAGATAAGGAAGAAATCATATAGCTCCAGCTCGAGTCCCCAATGGCACTAATCTGCAGGTAATGATAATGAAAGAGAATTTAAATGAATTACAAGTGTTAAAGAATGGGGCATTTACACTAGTGAGCCTTGGAACAGACCTCAAGGAAATCACCACAGTAGAGCTCACCCAGACCTACCACAAGGAAAGACAATGTCTGCAGGGGGTGCGTACTAGGGAAGTATGCCAAGACAACATTTCCAAGAAGTAGCAGTAGAGCCAAGAGTATATTGGAGTTGATACACTCATACATCTGCGGACCAATGTCCACAACTGCTCTTAGTGGTGCAAAGGACCTTGCTACCTTTATTGATGACCATTCCCGGAAAACATGGATCTACTTTCTCGAAACCAAAGATGAAGTCATTGAATGATTCAAAGAATTCAAGGCTTTGGTAGAAACTTTAACCGGAAAGAGGATCAAGAAGTTGCAATCAAATAATGGTGGACAGTATATTGATAAAGACTTCGCAAGTTTCTGCACAAAGGAAGGCATCAAGAGAGAATGGACAGCTCCATACAATCCAGAGCGGAATGGAGTTGCAAAAAGGAAGAACAGGACCATTGTGGAAGCTGCGAGGGTGATGTTGTATGATCAAGACATGCCCAAATTTCTGTGGGCAGAATCCTGCAATACAGCAGTGTATGTGCAGAACAGGGAGTCTCATAGAGCATTGGGGAAAGTGACTCCTGAGAGTGTGTTCATTGGCAGCAAGCCTAAGGTTAGCCACTTCAGGATCGTATTGCCACGTAGCCGATGAGAAGAGGAAGAAATTGGATCAGACTACGGATAAGGGTTATCTTGTGGGATATAGTGAAAATGCGAAGGCATATTGCATCTATATTCCAGAAAACACGAAGATCATAGTAAGGTGAGACGTGAAATTCATGGAGGAGAGAGCCTTCAGGAGATCCCGGGAAATGGCTACAGATACGCAGGTTGAGGAGGATCTGCTAGTACAACCACAACGGCCTACAGAGGATGGCTCAAGTGCCTCTCCATGGCACGAGGATTCTGAGGAAAGTTCTTCCAAAGAAGAGCAAGCAAGAGAGCAGGTAAATACACCCACCACCAGTGGAAGAGCGAGCAGAGAGCTCCAACAGACTCTGAGGGATGTAGAGGAATTTGTTGGAGCCCCTAGATATGAGAAGAGGGTACGCAGGCAACCTGACAGATACCAGGCACTGGTAGCACAAGTCGAAGAACCCTCTAGTTTTCTGGAGGCAGCTCAACATCAAGTGTGGGTAGATGCCATGGTGGAGGAGTAAAGCTCCATCATGACAAACGATATGTGGGAAGTAGTCCCCAGACCACAGAACAGATCGGTTGTAGGATCAAGGTGGATCTACAAGATCAAGTATGTTGCAGATGGCAGCATAGAGAATTTCAAAGCCAAATTTGTGGCTAATGGATATGCACAAAAGGAAGGGATCGATTATGAAGAAACCTTCGCCCCTGTAGCTCGATACACTTCAATCAGATCCATCATCTCTCTTGCAGCACAGATGGGATGGGAGATTCACCAGATAGATGTCAAGACAGCGTTCTTGAATGGGGTGATAGAAGAAGAAGTGTACATAGAATAGCCAAAGGCCTTTGAGACACATGAGCAGAAGACTCAAGTATACAAGCTTAAAAAAGCCTTGCACTGACTGAAGCAAGCCTCTAGAGCATGGTACAGGCGAATTGATAGCTACCTGCAGAAGATGGGATTTGTCAAGAGTGATGCAAATCCCAACTTCTATTATCTGAGAGTAGGGGATGAGTCGCTAATTCTGGTATTATATGTAGATGATCTATTCTTGACTGGATCATCTAAGCTCATCAAAGACTGCAAGGATAATTTGGCTACCGAATTTGATATAAAGGATCTGGGGCAGATGCACTATTTTCTTGACTTGGAGGTCTAGCAGCAGAAGGGAGAAATCTTCCTTGGGCAAGGAAGATATACTACAGAGATCCTGAAGAGGTTTCAGATGGAGGACTGTAGACCCATGGCCATGCCAATGATTACAAACTAGAAGAAGATAGACACGTCCGAGGATGATGAAGCTAACCCTACCTTGTATAGGAAACTCATAGGATCATTGATGTACCTAGTCAACACTAGACCAGACATCTGTTATGCAGTGAATACCCTCGGCCAATTCATGGTAGAACCAAGGAGGGATCACTGGGCAGTAGCCAAACATGTTCTCAGATATTTGAAGGGGACAGTCGAGTATGGGTTGAAGTACACCAAAGGCAATGAAATACAATTGAGTGGGTTCACTGACACAAATTGGGCTGGAAGCCCAGTGGATCGGAAAAGTACCAGTGGGTATTGCTTCAATCTCGGATCAGGAATGACTTCCTAGTGCAGCAAAAAACAGAAATTTGTGGCACTGAGCTCAGCCGAGGCTGAATATATGGCAGCAATCACAGCTTCGTGCGAGGCGATATGGCTTCGTAAACTGCTCTTGAACTTGCTCAAGAAGAGGATGGAACCGACCAGAATTTTGTGTGATAATCAAAATTGCATCAAGCTCTCTGAGAATCTTGTGTTTCATGATCGGTCGAAGCACTTCATCAAAGACTACGTCCAACGAGGAGTTGTACAGTTGAAGTACATTCCTACAGGAGAATAGGTGGCAAATATCCTCACAAAGGGTCTCGGTAAGATTAAGTTCCAGTAGAGGAATGGGTGGTCATTAGATTCAAAGGGAGCTGCAATACGGATGAGGCAGTGGCGGAGGTGATGTCACAGGCAGCAGTACAGAAGGCAACAACGCAGAGATGAGGGGCAGCGGTCAAGACATCAGCTATGCAGTGAATGCTTCAGGTCAGAGTAGATACAGTTGGTACCTTGTTGAAACACTTTCCTCGCTAAGAGGGAGTGTTGATTTGGTAGAATTGTAAAGTGTTCCAAGTCTCATATTTTGGGAAGAGGCTTGGACATCAGTATTCCAGAGAACCCAAAAATCGTTTATGGAAATTCCACTCGGATCATGCTTTATTAAAATAATTAATTATTTTGAAGTGATCCCTAAATCTAAACTTAGGGAAATTAAATAATTAAAGGGTATTACTAAAGCAGAGCATGAATCTTCTAAAAAATGAAGATCAAGTCATCTTTTAATATGAGCCATTGATTAAGGATATGATATGGGTCGTTGCTTCATCAACGAGAAGACTATAAGAGAAAGCTTGAGGGTCATTTGGAAAGCAAACCGATCACACTCTCACCTGAAGGAAATCGATTTTGAAGTAAGAGAATTTGATTTCAGAGGGTGAGGTTGTAGAGGTTGGGTTTCAGAGACAGAAGGAGAAGAGAGAAGTCAACAGTGATAGAAGAAGGCAAAAGGAAGACGAAGAGGAGGCAGCACTGAGCAGCAGCACTGGCCCTCCACGCAGAGTGATGCAGTCCAACGCAGTGACTGCACAGAGGGGCCACGCAGAGTGACGCAGAGAGAGCAGGACTGCCAATCGTGGGTTGGGAATATTCCGAAGTGCTCGAGAAATTCATTTCAGATGTATGCTAAATGATTTGCTCGTCATATTATCTGTAAAATAACTTTCACTGCTGAAGAATAATAAAACCCTCATCTGCTGCATCGATTTTCCCACATTGGGTTTTTCCGGAGACAATTGTCCAAAAATAACTATGTTCATGTGGTTGTTTCTATTGTGTTATGTGTTCTATTTATTCTTCTGCTTTTGATTAAAGTGAATACTGCAGTTGTATTTATTTCAATATTTACTAAAGTATCTATGAATAACTTAACATAAATAAGTAGGTTACATAAATCAATCACTGCAGTAGTATTTTCAGATTGAAAATTTCACATAATGGTATGTGGAAAGCATTAACCACACTATATCAAGGGAAATACGTCCAGAAGAAGATGCTTCTACAAAACTAGATGAGGTTGTTTATGATGACTAAGGGAGAGGAAATCGATCATTTCCTCTTCAGGTTGCAGGCAATTCGGGATCAGCTGATTGCCATGGGGGTCAAGGTGGAGGATGATGTCATGGTGAGAACTGCTCTAAATGAAGTCACAGATGATTGGGAAACGTTTGTCCAAAGCATCTTGGGCAGACAGGACCTTCCAAACTGGGACGACATGTGGGTTATCCTCCGACAAAAGGAAATCTGTCAGATGACCAAGAGACAAACCAACACCGGATCAAGCAAAGTGAAGAAAGAGGAAGAGGAAGATGTAGCCCTGGAATCTAAGAAGCAACAAGGGAGAAAGAAGCGTGATCTATCAAACATCAAGTGTTTTAGATGTGAACTTAGACACTTCGCCACAAATTGTCCTCTAAGGAAGAAGGACAAGGAAGCTTCTAGTTCCAAGGTTGTGGCAGCTCAAGAAGACTATGGCTTCGACGATGATGTGGCCATGAGCACTCATGTGTTGAGATTTCGAGTGTTGGGGTAACTTCGGATGTGTTATAGCTCCCAAACTTTGTGTTGGGATTAGAGTACATGCGATCTCCAAGACCCAGAAAGGGATTTGAGAAATTCCATCCGGTTTAAGAGAAAATTAATTAATTAATATTTTTAATTAAGGACCCTAAGTCTAACTTAGGAAAATTAAAATATTAAAGCTAATTAATTTAAGCATGTGATGGAAATAACTTAAGTCACATGGATCAAGCTTTCTTTTAATCTTAGTCATCGAATCAAGATTAGATCACGACCGTTGGTTGTTGAGATTTTGTGTATTTGGAGTAGCATCAGTTGTGCTCTAGGTCCCAAATTTTGTGGAGGGACTAGAGTACACTTGATCTACAAGACCCAGAAATGGATTTGAGAAATTTCAAGTTGTGTTCAAGTTATTTCAAATAATTAATTATTTTTAATGGATTTCCTAAGTCTAACTTAGGAAAATAAAATAATTAAAGTAAATTAATTAACACATGTGCTGAAATTGTCTCAAGTCACATGGATCAAGCAGTCTTTTAATCTCAGTCGTTGAAGGGTTCAACGAAAAGTATAAGAGAAAGGCTTGAGGGTCAGTTGAGGACACACAATTTCTGTAGAACTGAGGAATAGATCTGGAATTCTAGGGCAAGTTTGCTAAGAATTTCCAGTGGAATTACCTGCAGTGAAGGGTAGTATTGGCTGAGGGAATGATCTGATTCCAAGAGCCAAGAGACAGCAAGAGGCAAGAGGAGCAGCCACAAGGACAGCGCGGAGCGGCTTCAGAGCCACGCAAAGCAGCAGGGGCAGTGCAAAGGCAGCTAGGGTCACGCTGGGTTGACGCTGGCCAAGTAGAAGCAGCGCAGGGGCAGCGTATACCCTCCTAGTGGTGATGCAAGCCCTCCTAGAGCCATGCAGAGGCTAACGCAGTCCCTCCAAGGCAACAATGGGGCTTCAAAAGCAACACTGAGGGTTTCTAGAGTTAGATCTGGGCTGAGTCCAGTAAATTTCGTTTGAGGGTGTGGATCAGTCAGATATTTGGCACTAGATCTTCAGGTTAGCTGCAGATTTTATATCTTTTATTCTCTGTCAGGTTTTCCAAGGTTGGAACCCAAATTTGTTGTACTCAGAATTACTTAATAATAAAACCCTCATATTTGTTGAACCGGTTTTCCCGCTTTGGGTTTTTCCGGGGACTTATGTCCAAAAATCCATGTGTCACTTTGTTGCATGAGTGAATTATTCAGTAAATGATCTGCATGTGTAGGCTGTAGTTGTGTTTATTTTCGGTATTTTCTGAATCTAATTTCTGAAAATAACTTGTATAAATTAAATCAAGTAGGAGAAAATAAACCAATACACTGCAGTAAAATTTTCACATCGGTTTCCCAAAGAGAAATGTATAAAGGAAAGGCCTGGGGTCAATTGGAGAACACACACACAAAGGCAAAGCATTGAGGCTAAGCTGGAATTCTAGGGCGTGGTTTGCTAAGAATTTCCATAAGTGTTTCAGCTGCAGCGAGGGGTAGTATTGGCTAAGGGGATGATATGATCCCAGAGCCAAGAGTCAGCAAGAGGCAGAGAAGCATCAGTCAGAGCAGTAGCTGCGCAACGCAAAGAGCTTCAATATTACGCAGGCCCAGAAAGGGCAGTGTAGAGGCAGCAGGAGGCCATCAGGGCTTACGCAGGCCCAGCTAGGGCAGCACAGGGACAGCTTAACCCAATTTGAGGTTACGCAGGCCTCTCCTGAGCAACGCAGAGGCACACGCAGGCTAGCAGAGCTGACGCAGAGGGCTTCAGAGCAGCATTGGGGTTTATGAAGACAGAAAAAGGTTGACTTCTATAAATCCCGTTTGAGGGTGTGAATCAGTTAGTTTCTCCGTCTCCAGAACAGAGGTATTGCTGCAGATTTTGCATTTCTCTGTCGGGTTAACCAGTAAGGTGCCCAGATTTGTTGTACTTAGAATCTACTTAATAATATAAACCCTCCAGCAGCCAGAAAATCGGTTTTCCCGCATTGGGTTTTTTCGGGGACAGTTGTCCAGAAAATCTTGTGTTCGATGTTAATACTAAACATTTAAGATTAATAACTTGTATAAGTAGGAGAAATAAATCATGATTTAACAGTAGGGTTTCTGCATAAGTAATATTCAAAAAAATTCACATGGAATCAGAGCGATTGCAGATCTAGTTGGATCACCAGCAAGAAGACTAAAGAATCCTTGCTGCAAAAAGCAGCAAAGAAAGTAGCAGCAGTTGCAAAAAGTCGGACCAGAAAGGACAGCGTAGCAGCAGAGGGGAGCAGAGCCACGCAAAGGCCAGAGTGACGCAGTCTCCACGTACTTACTGCGCAGAGGTTGTGTTGGGACTGTCTTCTCACGCAGAGGCCAGCCAGGGTGACGCAGTCTTGAAGTTGTTGTTGATTCGAAGTGCCATAAGCAGTACTGCAAAGCTTCAATAGTTGCTGGTGGGGTTAAATTTCCGAAGGTGCAGAAACTAGCCTGAGCACTAGTTGACAAAGAGTGGGAGGAAAACAACTTCTCAGAAGATTTCCAGCGAAAGAAATTTGCAAATCAATAAGAGGATCAAAGAGAGTTGATTCGTTGAGATTTGGCAGACTTCCAAGAGAGGGAGTTAGTCGTCAGAGGGAGCAGAGGGTGCCTTTCTCGCCAAGGACCCTAGATCCGAGTCTCTAGCATAGAGAGAAGGATTAGTTCCGATAAATTTATTGAGCAGATGGCACCTCAAGGACAACGTGATCAAGATAGGTTGGACGGTCTGTCCAACTTTGCAGTATGGAAGGCCAGAATCCTGGTAGTCATGGAAGCATACATTCTGAGGGAGCATGCAGAGAAAGTTCTGGCCACGCCAACCGATGCGAAGCTCCTAGAGAAGCATGAAAATGCAACGGCACATGCCAAGCGCTTCATCATGGACGGAGTCAAAGATCACGTAGTGCCTCACATTGCCGAGAAGACAACGGCGCATGATATGTGGGTGGCTTTGTCCTCACTATATGAAGGAAGATTCATCCAAAGGAGAATGCTTCTGGAAAATCAAATGAGGTTATTCATGATGACCAAGGGAGAGGAGCTCAAACCCTTCCTTTTCAGATTACAGGCGATCAAGGATCAGCTGACTGCCATGGGGGTGAAAGTGGAGGAAGATGTTATGGTGAGGATTGCACTCAATGAGGTCACAGAGGACTGGGAAACTTTTGTCCAAAGTATCTTGGGCAGAGCGGACCTTCCCAACTGGGACAGTATGTGGGCGATTCTCTGACAAGAAGAACTTCGTCGGTTCACCAAGAGACAGTACAGCACTAGATCAAGTAAAGTGAAGAAGGAAGAGGAAGAAGATGCAGCCTTGACATCAAAGAGGCAGCAAGGGAGAAAGAAGCGAGATCTGTCTAAGATCAAGTGTCTCTAGTGCGGCAAACTAGGACATTTCGCCAACAATTGTCCTCAAAAGAAGAAGCACAAGGAAGCTTCTACCTCCAAGGCTGTTGTGGCGAAGGATGGCTCCGAAGATGACGTAGCCATGAGCACTCATGAACCACGAAAGTGAGGCGACATGGATCTGTAGAGCAGCTACAAAGCAGTGGTGGGATCCTTGAATAGCCCTACTCTAGGATCACATCCGTGCTATAGGAGCCTTAAGACAGTAGTGGGACAAGTGGAGCAGTGGGTGCAGAGAATCACAGATGGAGCAGAGGCGGCGCTGGACGCTGAAAGGGAGCAGCGCAGTGCAGATGCAGCAGCAGCACAGGGAAGAGGGGCTGATGTGACTTCAGCAGCGCAGTGCAAGTTGGCTTACACAAAGCAGAGCCGCAACAGCGCAGTGGCTTCAAGAGGACAGCGCAGAGAAGCACCCTATGGAGCTTCAGTGATGAGCATGCAGCCCAACTGACTTCTCTGTCAATGATGAGCAGGAGTTTTCAGTTGTTTCTCTCATCAACTAAGTTGCACTACAGCAGTTGGCAGAACGATGCAACAAATTGAGAGGGAGTTGCAGTACAGATGTGGCAGCGACGATGGCAGCGTCATGGGCAACAGTACGAGAGAGCAAAAGCAGTGCAGTGATGAAGGGCAACAGGCCAAGCATCAGTGCAGATACCCACACCAGAGATCAGTACAGAGCTTCGGCATGAAGTAGTGTTGTGCTAGAGCACTTTCCTTGCTAAGAGGGACTTTAAGATTTTGAGTGTTTGGGTAGCTTCGGATGTGCTCTAGCTCCCAGACTTTGTGGAGAGACTAGAGTACATGAGATCTCCAAGACCCAGAAAGGGATTTGAGAAATTCCATCCAGTTTAAGATCAAATTAATTAATTAATATTTTTAATTAAGGACCCTAAGCCTAACTTAGGAAAATTAAAATATTAAAGGTAATTAATTTAAACATGTGATGGAAATGACTTAAGTCACACAGATCAAGCTTTCTTTTAATCTTAGCTGTCGAATCAAGATTAGATCACGGTCGATGGTTTCCCAACGAGAAAAGTATAAAGGAAAGGCTTGGGGTCAATTTGAGAACACACACACACAAACAGAGCATTGAGACTAAGCTGAATTATAGGGCGTGGTTTGCTAAGAATTTCCAAAAGTGTTTCAACTGCAGCGAGGGGTAGTATTGGCTAAGGTGATGATCTGATCCCAGAGCCAAGAGTCAGCAAGAGGAAGAGAAGCAGCAGTCAGAGCAGCGTCGAGGGAGCAGCAATTGCGCAGCGCAGAGGGTTTCAGTGCTACGTAGGTGTTACGCAGGCCCAGAAAGGGTAGCCCAGAGGCAACAGGAAGCCACCAGGGCTTACGCAGGCCCAGCTATGGCAACGCAGGGACAACGTAACTCAATCTGGGGTTACGCAGGCCTCTCCTGAGCAATGCATAGGCACACGCAGGCTAGTAGAGCTGACGCAGAGGGCTTCAAAGCAGTGTTGGGGTTTCTCAAGACAGAAAAAGGCTGAGTTCTGTAAATCCCGTTTGAGGGTGTGAATCAATCAGTTTCTCCGTCTCCAAAACAGAGGTATTGCTGCAAATTTTGTATTTCTTTGTCGGGTTAACCAGTAAGGTGCCCAGATTTGATGTACATAGAATCTACTTGATAATATAAACCCTCCAGCAACCAGAAGACCGGTTTTCCCGCATTGGGTTTTCCTGAGGACAGTTGTCCAGAAAATCTTGTGTGTCACTTTGTCTATGTGCATGTATTCAGTTTAGATATGTATCTGTGTAGGCTATTAAAGTGTTTACTTCGATGTTAATACTGAACATTTCAAATTAATAACTTGTATAAGTAGGAGAAGTACATCGTGATTTAACAGTAGGGTTTCTGCATAAGTAATATTCAAAAAAATTTCACATCATGTACCTTGAGAGAAGAGGGGGGCGATATTGATCTGTAGAGCACCTACAAAGTGGAGGCAGGATCCTTGAGGTACCAAACTCTTGGATCACATACATGCTACGAGAGCCTTAAGATAGTGGTGTGGATGATAGGAGCAGTGGGTGTAGAGGATCACAATGAAGCAGTCGGAAGCCGGGAAGTTGTAGAGGGAAGCGACGCAATGCGAGCAACGGCCCGCCGCCGCCGGAACCCTCGGAGGGCGCCTCTTGAGCGGCGCAGAAGAGGCTGCGTGATGTTATGTTGTGTGACCCGTAGTAACTGGGAGAGACCAGCGAGCAGCCTTAGGAGCTTCAATGATGAGATGCGGCCTGCGGCCTGACTGTCCGTCATTATTTGGCGGGGGTGGCAGGGGTCCTTCGATTGCTTACTTCTCAGCAGCGGAGTTGCCGGTCCAACGCGGTTGGCAACACGATACGGCAATTTGAGAGAGAGTTGGAGGTATGGATAAAACGATGTGTGGCAAAGTCATGAGCCTGAGTACGAGAGGCGGCAACGGCGCGGGGATGGAGGGCAGGCGAAAGCAAAACGTGGTGTGGGCCGATGCCAGAGATCAAGGCAATACTTCGGTGTGGTTGTATTGCTAGAGCACACTCCTCGCTAAGAGGGAGTGTCGAGATTTTGGGGTAACATCAGATGTGCTCTAGGTCCGAAATTTTGTGGAAGAGCTGGAGTACATGAGATCTCCAAGACCCAAAAAGCGTTTGGGGAAATTCCATCAGGTTTAAGAGTTATTCAAATAATTAATCTTTTAATTAAGGACCCTATGTCTAACTTAGGAAAATTAAAAGATTAAAGTGAATTAAATTAAACATGTAATGTGAATGTTCCTGGTAACGTGGATCACGCAGCTTCTAATCTTAACCATCGATTAAAGATTAGATCACGGCCATTGGTTTCCCAATAAGAAAAGTATAAGAAGAACACAGTAGGATTGCTAGGGAACACACACATTAGTAGACAGAAGCTAAACAAGTCTAGGCGTGGTTTACTAAATTTTGAAGAGTTTGCGGTGCGGCGAAGAGCCGGTGTAAGGATTTAGAATCCAAGGCCAAGAATAACAATACGAGAGGCAACATATCCGGCGAGGCGAGGAACGACCAAGTCTGCAGTCCCGGCGAGTCCGGTCAGGGCGGCGCGAAGGCAGCGGGGCTGCTGAGTGAAAGCAGGGCGACCTTGAGGTAATGTAAGCCAAGAGAAGGGTGGCCTTACGGACCCTTCGAACAGCAGTGACAACGAACGTGGGGCGGCGCGAGAGGAGGCCGAGAGCGGCGCTAGGGTTTCAGTGGGCTAGAAAGGGCTCGAGTTCTGTCAATCCCGTTTGAGGGTGTGAATCAACCATATTTTCTGTCTCTGAGTGAAAGAGATATTGTTCCCTTGATTTTCTCTGTATGGCCAACCATGTCTAGTGCCCAGAAATTGTTGTATTAAAAATCTGCTTAATAATAAAACCCTCCAGAGCTAATTGCACCGGTTTTCAAGCATTGGGTTTTTCCGAGGACATTTGTCTAGAAAATATGTCACTTTGTCATATGAGTGTGCTAGTCAGTAAATGATCTGTATGTGTAGGTTGTTATTTGTACTGGTATTTTTAGAATATTGGATTAATAACTTGCATAAATAATCAAGTAGAAGTAAATCAATGGATAGCAGTAGGGTTTCTTAGATTAAGATTTTTTCACATAGATGGCAGTGTAGAAAAATATAAAGCTAGGTTCGTGGCTAAGGGATATGCTCAGAAGGAGGGGATAAACTATGAAGAGACCTTCGCCCTAGTAGCCAGATATACTTCTATTAGATCCATGATATCCCTTGCTACGCAGATGGGGTGGGAGGAGATTCACTAGATGGATGTCAAGACTACGTTCTTGAATGGGGTTATAGAAAAAGAAGTATATATCGAACAACCAAAGGGCTTTGAGACGCATGAGCAGAAGACTCATGTGTGTAGGCTTAAGAAATCCTTGTATGGATTTAAGCAAGCCATTAGAGCTTGGTATGGTCGAATTGATGGTTACTTGCAGAAGATGAGATTCGTCAAGGGCGATGTAGATCCCAATCTCTACTATCTCAAAGTAGGGAATGAGCCTCTAATACTGGTGATATACGTAGATGATCTATTCCTGACAGAATCATCTAGGCTCATCAAGTACTGCAAGGAGAACCTAGCTGCAGAATTCGACATGAAGGACCTAGGGTTGATGCATTATTTTATGGGATTGGAAGTTTGGTAGCAGAAGGGTGAAGGTCAAGGGAGATATGCTACAGAGATCTTGAAGAGATTCAAAATGCGGGACTGTAGACCCATGGCTACTCCAATGATCACCAACAAGAAGAAGATTAATATGTCCAAAGATAATGAGGATAATTCTACCTTGTATAGACAACTCATAGGGTCCCTGATGTATCTGGTCAACACTAGGCCAGACATTTGTTATGCTGTCAACACCCTCAGTCACTTCATGGTGGAACAAAGGAGAGCACATTGGGCATCAGCCAAGCATGTTCTCAAATACCTGCAGGGAACAGTCGAGCTTGGATTGAGATACACCCGAGGCAATGACATCAGATTGAGTGGGTTCACTGACGTAGAATGGGTTGGAAGTTCAGTAGATCGGAAAAGTACCAGTGGGTATTGTTTCAACTTTGGATCAGGAATGACTTCCTAGTGCAACAGGAAACAGAAGTTTGTAGCTCTGAGCTCAGCTGAGACGGAATATATGGCAACAAGCACTGCTTCGTGTGAAGCCATATGGCTTAGGAAGCTACTTGTGAATCTATTCAAAGAAAAGATGGAAGCGACCAACATTCTATGTGATAATCAGAGTTGCATCAAGCACTCCTAGAATCCTGTGTTTCATGATCAATCGAAGCTCATTGACATCAGGTATCATTTCATCAGAGAATGTGTCCAGCAGGGAGTTGTACAGTTGCAGTACACTTCGACACGAGAACAAGTGGCAGACATCCTCCCCAAAGCTCTGGGAAAGACAAAGTTTGTCTACTTCAGAGAGAAGATGGAAATGATCAAGAATCCTTTTCATTAACAGAAGTGCACAGATGCAAAATTGAGAGGGAGCTACAGTATAGATGAGGCAGTGACAGTGGCAGTGTCATGGGAAGCAGTACAGAAGGCAGCAGCGCAACAGATGAGGGGCAGCAACAGCCAGGCATCAGTAGCGCAGAGGTTGCTTCAAAGTCAGAGCAATATGCAGCAGGCAAACTGTTAGAACACTTTCCTTGGTAAAATGTGTTGAAAAGTGTAACTAGGTCGGTCTTCATATTGACTATGTAATTATGTATTTTATAAAGAAGAAGACAAAGATAATAAAATGTATTTTGTACTTGCTTCATGGGTTTCATGAGCAAGATTTTATTATAGGTTAAATAGACTTCTTCTTGATGTCTATCTAGGGTTTTGTCTTCTAGATATAAATGTAATAAGTGTCATATATGAAGGGTCTAAGAATGTATGCTCCAAGACCTTGTAGAAGAATAGAAGTCAAGCTAAAATTCATGCTCACAAACAGCCCTCAAACATCGATGGAAGTCAAGCTCCATACACCGTGAAGAACACCTCTCTCATGGCCCGGAACTAACCTTTGCAGTGACCTAAGTATCGGTCTCGCTATTTCTGTTTAAGTCTGTGCAATTGACCTAGAAGCAAGTAACGGTGCACTATATATATCATTGTTTTGCGGTTCATTTACTCTTAACAAATTTCGGTCAGCTCCAAAAAGTAAAGTGTGGATTATCTCTGAGAAGCAGACAGCGTTTAGGATCAGAAAAAGAGTGCGGATTTTTCTATGGAAGAGTGTGACCATATGCAGATTCTAGTGGACAGACAGAAGTGAAAAATATTTGTTTGCGGACATCTCTAACACACTATCAGCGTAACAGAATCTAGAATAAATGCGATGTAAGAGAAGTGTTCCAGTGTGATGCGGATCTGTTTTGTGAATTATTTTTGGAAGCAGTGGTTGCGGATCAGTATGAAGGAGCTACGGTCAAGAACAATGTGGATTTCTATGAAGAAAATAAATGCGGATCCCCGTGAAGAACTTGTGGATTAATCTAAAGGGATCATGTGACTAAATGCGTAGCAAAGTCTATGGCTTATCCTTAATAATATGCACTCAGACAAATCTGAGATATACAGTCCATCTGTGAAAGGCATTCATATGATGAATTGTGAAATAATGCGAAAGACTGAATTTTGTTTTGATGCGGAGTCTAAAGGCTATATTCCACAACGAAAATAGAAGGAAGGTAAATCTGTGATTTACCTTCCTATCTACAGTACGTAAAAGGAAGCAATGTATCTCAAAGAATAAGGTTTAAAGGATATGCAAAATAAAGTATAAGGTTTCAAGTGATTTTGTAATATTTGGGTAACCAAGAATAGATCGAAGAAGATAGAGATCGAGTTCTCTAGTGTTGGTGTTGGTCAGTGCAGATTGGTTTAGAAAAGAAGGATGAGTGTTGGAAGACAACAAAGAAGCAGTGACAAGGTCTCGAAAGCATACATAAGTTAAGGGTCCGAGTCTTGGTCATGGTACTTGTCAATTGAAAGTCTATAAAAAGAATTTCTCGTGGGTTTTCCTCTCCAAGAGGGAGAGGTTTTTCCCTGGCTCAAAGAGCCTAAATTTGTGTCTCTTGTATTTTGGTAATTGACTTGATGAAAGACTAAATAAGCTAAGAAGAGAAGACATAAGTAAAACAAGTAAGCTCACAAGTAATTATCAAGGATAGAATTTGAATTAATCATCACCCCTCCAAATTCTCAACATGGTATCAAAGCTAAGGTGCTAAACTCAAGGGTTGCTAGACAAAGGAGACACTCCAGGAAGCGAAGATCAAAAGTTTGGGTTGGAAAATCAAATCAGTTTGAAAAGGAAGACTCTCGAGTCTCTAACTACTTCAAGATCTCCTATCTCATTTAAATGATCAACTCAATCAAGAAAGTAATCTTTTGTTATCAAATATTCACATTCAAGACATTGTTAGAAGGAGGACTTCAATTTCTGAAGATATACTCCATCATCAAGGAAGCTGCTGAAGGAAAAAGTCACTCTATCAAGTAAGAATCTATGACTTTATCTAAATCTATCAAATGTCTTCTTTGCAAAAGAAAGCAACAAACTGGTTAGGGTTTCAAAACTTTCTTGCATGGAAGACAAGGACAATGAAGTCATACATGAAGGGAGATATAAGAGCCCAAAAGATTCTTACAGAATCCATAAAAGACTCTCTCATCTCCAATGTAACAAATCTAGAATCATCAAAAGGAATATATGAGAAATTGGTGGAGCTATTCTCTGAGAGTACTGTAGGAGAAGCAATCTCTCTGAGATCATCTGCCAAATGAATGGGGAAACTTCACTTCAAAATTATACAGGAAGAATGAAGCCACACCATTCCATGATTTAGGGTCTCTATGTAAAATAGAGGAAACAAGATTGAAAAGCCGATTACAGGATCAAGTGAAGGGAATCAAGCCTTTGCAGTCACGTCGAGAAAGAAAGGAAGATTCAGTAAGATTGGTCCTCAGAATAGTATGAACAAAGCATGATGCTTTGGATGAGATGAACGTGGGTATTATAATAGAAATTGTCCTTAATCTGAAAAAGGACAAGAGAAATAGGAAAGAAGCCCATGTCTCTAAAAAAGAACCCGATGCAAAGAAATCTAAGAAAGAAGAAGCAAGGGATCTCCACTACGATTGAGATCACCTTCTCTTTTAAGGTATTTATGTTGATTGTATGATGGGAGGCAATGCAGCATCCTGATCGAAGCATTTTAGGAGCTCCTAGTGAATCAACTCCGGGAAAACCTCTCTGACAAACATTACTAATGGAAAGTAGTCATCAAAATCAAAGGTCATCATGGAAACATATTTATGGGATGTGATGACATATTGATGAAGAAAGCCAAGGGAATGAAGCTCTTCATTCTTGAGAAATTGCTACAGGATGACTCAAGGGAAAAAGGTATCAGGTATGTATATATTTATATGCTGACATTGGATGTTGTGAAGTCATGTCATGTGGTTGCAGGTAATGGACTTCTGTACTTAGAAGTATGATCTAAGGAGGAGTATCTCTCAATGCACGGAAAGATGAAATCAACATAATATGTCCTCATGGAATATGAGGTGGTTGTATATGAACGAGAAACTAGAAAAGTTGTATGTTCCTGGGAATCAAGAATGTGCAGAGAGGAAGAGATCATGAAATGCAACCATGTTAAGAGGCAGTTATCATCCGGAGGCCAAGAAGATGTGACTAGGAGATCTCCTGGAAAGATATGTAGACTCTGACGAAAGACTGGTAAAGAAGAAGACCCTTGGAAAAACATATCATTAGGAGATGTGTCAATCTGTATGAAGGATGTCGATGCCTACAAGAAGATGTCATGGTGAAAGATCATCACTGAGGTAACTTTTGTTTTAAAAGTTCATATGTATATGTTTATCTAGATGAATTTGTGCAGGGCTGCTAATCATGAAAAAGGATGTATGATCCTGGGAGATGATTCAAAGGAAAACAGCATGGCACAATAGTGGACCAGATAAGGAAGTCTGATGAATCACTTTCTGACAGCTGAGACTCAGGATGAAAGTGATGGCTGATCTGTGCCCTATGAAGCTAAAAGTTGAAGATTCATCAATATCAAAATCCATGACATCGAGAACAGGAATTCTTCATGAGCAGCTGGATGTCTCACCATTGCTGCAGGAGGTCCTTAGTTAAGAGGGAGCATGATGATAAGTTTCTTACTTGGAAGAAACTTGGTAATTCCTAAGAATGAGCTTAGGTACATTCCTTGTATAGGAATGAGTACATTCCCTTGTGGAATAGTTTCTCCCTGGTTGAGAGGGAGAGATAGACACATCATTCTGGTCTTCACTTGGGAAGACAGAATGGAGGATTGGGTAATCACCTGGCATTCGATACTCTTTGAGAATGTATTAGGGCATTCAAGATAAGAGTAGTCGAGGATCGATATTCTTTGAAGGGCTAGCTACCCAAGAGAAGAATAGTCCAAGAAGGTCATACTTTGGGAACACCCAGGTGGAGTATGTACCTTGGACAGACAATGACGATGGTGTCTATAAGTCATGTGTCTCGCAAGCATTGTTGCCCATTGTCTCATTGAGAGATGGGCTTGTTAGTCAAGGCCTTGCACTAGGGCAATGCTGGTTGATATGACACAATACAAATGCAATTACCAATCTGATTCTTCTTATGAGATTCTTCAGTTTGAAAGTGACCATGTACCTGTCTAAATACCTCCCTAGTTAAGAGGGAGTGTTGAAAAGTGTAACTAGGTCGGTCTTCATATTGACTATGTAATTATTTATTTTATAAAGAAGAAGACAAAGATAATAAAATGTATTTTGTACTTGCTTCATGGGTTTCATGAGCAAGATTTTATTATAGGTTAAATAGACTTCTTCTTGATGTCTATCTAGGGTTTTGTCTTCTAGATATAAATGTAATAAGTGTCATATATGAAGGGTCTAAGAATGTATGCTCCAAGACCTTGTAGAAGAATAGAAGTCAAGCTAAAATTCATGCTCACAAACAGCCCTCAAACATCGATGGAAGTCAAGCTCCATACACCGTGAAGAACACCTCTCTCAAACACTGGAATAACCTCTCTGCAGTCGGCCTAAATGTCAGTGATGAAGTCGGCTCTATAAGAGTCTGTCTGGTTGACCTAGAGGCAAGTAACAGTGCACTATATATATCACTGTTCTGCAGTCCATTTACTCTTAACGAATTTCGGTTAGCTCCAAAAAGGAAAGTGCGGATTATCTCGGAGAAGCAGACAGCATTCAAGATCAGAAAAAGAGTGGATTTTTCTATGGAAGAGTGTGACCATATGCGGATTCTAGTGGACAGACAGAAGTGAAAAATATTTGTTTGCGAACATCTTTGACACACTATCAGCGTAATAGAATCTGGAATAAATGCGATGTAAGAGAAGTGTTCCAATGTGATGCGGATCTGTTTTGTGAATTATTTTTGGAAGCAGTGGTTGCGGCTCGGTATGAAGGAGCTACGGTCAAGAACAATGTGGATTGCTATGAAGAAAATAAATGCGGATCACCGTGAAGAACTTGCGAATTAATCTGAAGGGATCATGTGACTAAATGCGTAGCAAAGTCTATGGCTTATCCTTAATAATATGCACTCGGACAAATCTAAGATATACAGTCCATCTATGAAAGGCATTCATATGATGAATTGTGAAATAATGCGAATGACTGAATTTTGTTTTGATGCAGAGTCTAAAGGCTATAATGCACAGCGAAAATAGAAGGAAGCAATGTATCTCAAAAGAATAAGGTTTAAAGGATATGCAAAATAAAGTATAAGGTTTCAAGTGATTTTGTAATATTTGGGTAACCAAGAATAGATCAAAGAAGATAGAGATCAAGTTCTCTAGTGTTGGTGCTGGTCAATGCAGATTGGTTTAGAAAAGAAGGATGAGCGTTGGAAGACAAAAAAGAAGCAGTGACAAGGTCTCGGAAGCATACATAAGTTAAGGGTCTGAGTCTTGGTCATGGTACTTGTCATTTGAAAGTCTATAAGAAGAATTTCTCGTGGGTTTTCCTCTCCAAGAGGGAGAGGTTTTGCCCTGGCTCAAAGAGCCTAAATTTGCGTCTCTTGTATTTTGGTAATTGACTTGATGAAAGACTAAATAAGCTAAGAAGAGAAGACATAAGTAAAACAAGTAAGCTCACGAGTAATTATCAAGGAGAGAATTTGAATTAATCACCACCCCTCCAAATTCTCAACAAGAGGGAGTATTGATTTTTGTAGCATCGGAAAGTGATCTAAGTCTCAAATTTGTGAGGAGGCTTGGACATCAGCATTCTAAAGAACCGAGAAATCCTTTCTAGAAATTCCACTTAATTTATGTTCTATTGAAATAATTACTTATTTTAATGAGGACCCTAAGTCTAAACTTAAGGAAATTAAATAATTAGTGGGTATTAATAAAACAGCATGAATCTTCTAGAGAACAATGATCAAGTCAAGATTTAATCTTAGCCATTGATTAGACTTCTAATCTGGGTCGTTGATTTGTCAATGAGAAGATTATAAAAGAAAACTTGAGGGCCATTTGGAAGATAAGCCGGGCATACAATCAATAACCCGAGGGAAGTCGATTCTGAAGGAATAGAATTCAATTTCAGAGGAAGAGTTGCAAGGGAGAGGTAGCAGAGGGCATCGGCAATGTTAGGGCTCGAGGGAAGAAGGAAGCAAAAGGGTAGAGAGGCAACATAGAGGAGCAGCGCAGAGGGCTCACACAGTAGTGACGCAGTCTCACGCAGGCTCTACGCAGAGAGACACGCAGGGGTGACGCAGGGAGGGCCAGTGAGTCCCTCAGGTGTCCAAAATCCTTCAGAGGTCTAGAGAGAATTTATCTCAGATGTTTTCTAAAGAAGTTTCCCAGTTTTTTTGCCAGTCTTTCCTTGTAAAGAATTTGTTGCCGAAGATTAATATATAAACCCTCATTTGCTACACTGGTTTTCACACATTGGGTTTTTCCGGGGACAATTGTCCAAAAATAATTGTGTCATTTGATTGCTTCTTGTGCTTGCATTTTAATGTTTTTTTCTCTATTATGTACTTGGTGATAATTGTAGTAGTGCTTATTTCAAAATTTATTGGAAGGGTTTTGTAA
This sequence comes from Pinus albicaulis, assembly GCA_034641835.2. Classification (NCBI taxonomy): domain Eukaryota; kingdom Viridiplantae; phylum Streptophyta; class Pinopsida; order Pinales; family Pinaceae; genus Pinus; species Pinus albicaulis. Next base: position 1,298,729,894 of record CM076578.1, on the reverse strand, counting down.
ATAACTTATTGTGAAAATAAGTAGGAGAAATAAATCTATAACTGCAGTAGAATTTCAGAATTGAAATTTTCACAATGTCTTCCTTCAAAAGTGATCCTTGGCTCAGATTGATGATGACAACGCTTTTTCCTGCTTTTCTTCCTTCAAGTCAACGCTAGTCAAACTTCTTTCACAACCTCAAATTTTCTGCCCTTCTACAGAAATTCAACTTCTTGTAGCAGGTCTGCAATTTTGGCCTTTTCTGCAATAACCCTAGTTCATATGAGTGGCTAGAAGATGGACAAATTTGCCTCCTTTCTACTTCAATTGACTTGACTTCTTTTTCTTGTTATTTCGACTTGCAAAGGAGACTTTTCTTGGCACAAAATTTGACCCTTGATGGTGGCTGCAATTCGATACTTCTTGTTGCAGAAGGATATCCTAATACTTCGCACGTGTGGAGAATATAGCACAGAAAACAGACCCGAAAATGCTTCGTTCTTCCTTCCTTGTGATAATGATTATAGAATGTGAGTTTCCCGAGAATGCTTCAAGTGTGGAAACCTTCTTTGCATGAGCTAGGGTTTTAAGGCCTTCTTTGTTTTCTATTCTTAATGATTTATGCTCTTGATGTTTCCAAGATGATCTTTTCATACTTCGGCCCTTCAATATCCTTCTTTGTGTTGCCCTTCCTTGATGTGGTTGTTGAGATTTTGAATAGTTGGTGTAGCATCGAGTGTGCTCTAGCCCTGAAACTTTGTGGAGGGGCTAAGACACTTGAAATCCAAAACTCGGAAAGTGTTTTGTGAGATTTCAGCTGGTGTTCAAGTTATTCAAATAATTAATTATTTTAATGGATTTCCTAAGTCTAAACTTAGGAAAATTAAATAATTAAAGTGAATTAATTAAAACATGTGCTGAAATGTTCTAAAAGACACGGATCAAGTAGTCTTTTAATCTCAGCCATTGATGAGGGTTTTAATCTCGACCATTGATGAGATGAATGAAAAAGTATTAAGAGAAAGGCTTGAGGGTCAGTTGGAGACACACACACAGTTGCAGAACTGAGAGACTGATCTGGAATTCTAGGGTAGGGTTTGCTAAGAAATTTCCTGAGGATTTTTCTGTAGTGAGGGGTAGTATTGGCTGAGGGGATGATCTGATCTCGAAGCCAAGAGTCAACAAGAGGCAAAGGAGCAACAAACAAGGACAGTGCAGAGGAGTAGAGAGCAACAGCAGCAGCTGCGCAGCCACTACGCAAGTGTTATATAGGCCAAGGAAAGCGCAGCGCTGCAGCTCCAAAGGGTTTCAAAATTACGCAAAGGGTCTCCAGGGCCAGCGTAAGGCCTACGTCACCCTCTTTGGGGTTACGCAGTCCCTCTTAGGGCAGCGCAGTGGCACACAGAGCCTAGTAGGGCTAACGTTGGGGCTTTAGGGGCAACGTTGGGGTGTCTAGGGCCAGATACGGGCTGAGTCTTGTAAATCTCGTTTCAGGGTGTGGATCAGTCAGATATTTGGTCTTGGAACAGCAGGTTAGCTACAAATTTCTTTTATTCTCTGTCGCGTTTTCCAGATCTGGAACCCAGATTTGTTGTACTCAAAATCTACTTAATAAAACAAACCCTCATATCTGTTACACCGGTTTTCCTGCTTTGGGTTTTTCCAAGGACTTATGTCCAAAAATCCGTGTCACTTTGTTTGAATGAACGTAGTATTCAGTAAATGATCTACATGTGTAGACTGTTAGTTGTGTTTACTTCGGTATTTTCTTAATCTAATTTCTAAAGATAACTTGTATAATTTAAATCAAGTAGGAGAAGTAAACCATGATACTGCAGTAGAATTTTCACACAGTATCAGAGCAATAGCAAATCAAGCTAAATATCCAGCAATCCGCTGAAGAATATTTTTTATTTAGGATAGCAGCAGAAGCAACAAAGATCTGGAAGCGGCAGCTTGACAACAAGAGGACGCAAATCCAAGAAGGGACAGCGCTACAGATTCAGAAGGCCATCAGGCTTATGCAGAGCCTTCCCAGGCCAACGTAAGGACTACGTCACCCAGTCTGGGGTTACGCAGTCCACTTCTAAGCAGCACTGAGACTGCGTTGGGCCAGTCAATTGTTATGAATATAATTCATAACGAATATAACAAATATAATTATTAAATAGTCAATTAAGGATTATGTAAGTAGTCATTAAGTTAGTGAAAGGGCATGTCTAAGAGACACGCCCAATCATGAAAGGTCACCTGCGTAGGTATATAAGCAGGGCCTCATTGTAACATTTTATCATCTATCTATCTCATATCTTTTATAATATAATATTTGTATCCTCATGGATATCTTTGTATTCCAAGTGTTCTGGAGTATTTAAGCTTGAGAAGGAACTTTGTTCGCTTCATTGCTTGAGAAGGTACTTTGTTCGCTTCATCAATGAGACGTAGTCCAGTATTTTTTCTGTTACAGAAAGCCTTGCCAAGTTCTGAAAGCAGTGATTCAGATCTTCAGTAGTGCTAGTGTAGTGGAGATTCTGTCGGTGCTAGAATTGTGCCTAGCCAAGTCAACAAAGGCGAGAGAAAGACAGCCACTTAGCAAATCTGAGCCAAACAGATCTGAGATTCAATCAGCAAGGTGATTAGAGAGTACTGTCGGCTTGTGTTTGGGTGAAAGATTTCCAGAAGGGAAATCAGTGGTCAGAGGGAGCAACTACTATAGAGGCTTTCTGATCACCAAGAAACCCACATCCAGCATTTTTTGTTGAGTATTGCAACAGAAAGAGGGAGAGGAGTATCTGTTTTAACAGATCTGAGCAAGATGGCGAGATATGGACTGAGAGATCAGGATAGGTTGGACGACATGTCCAACTTTGTTATCTGGAGGGCCAAAATCCTGTCAGTTCTGGATGAGTATGGTCTCAAAGATCATGCAGAAAAAGTTCTAGCTGTACCTGTTGAGATTTTGTGTATTTGGAGTAGCATCAGTTGTGCTCTAGCTCCCAAATTTTGAGGAGGGACTAGAGTACACTTGATCTACAAGACCCAGAAATTGATTTGGGAAATTTCATCTGATTTAGGAGATATTAAATTAATTAATTATTTTAATGTATTTCCTAAGTTAAAACTTAGGGAACTTAAATAATTAAAGTGAATTTAATTAAACATGTGATGAAATTGTCTTAAGTCACACGGATCAAGCTTTCTTTTAATCTTAGCCATTGATTCAAGATTTGATCATGGTTGTTGATTTGTCAACGAGAAAAGTATAAAGGAAAGGCTTCGGGTCATTTGTAAAGACACACATAGGCAGAGCACTGAAGCTAAGCTGAGATTCTAGGGCAGGGTTTGCTAAGAATACTCATAAGTGTTTCAGCTGCAGAGAGGGGAATTTAGGCCAAGGGGATGATCTGATCCCGAGGTCTAGAATACACAAGAGGCAAAGATCAGCTCAAGGACAGCGCAAAAGAGGAGAGCAGCAGCAGCAACAAGGACAGCACAATCCCTCAAAGGACAGCATGATTTTTAGCAGGAAATCCTCAGAGGGTTACGCAAAGACCCTAAGGGGCAGCGTAGTGACTGCGTCACCCAGTCTGGGGTTACGCAGTCCCTTCTGGAGCAGCGCTGAGGGTTGGAGGTGCTTCATAGGCTGACGCAGAGGCTTTCAGGGGCAGCACTGGGGTTTCTAGGCCCTAATCTTGGCTGAGTTCTGTAAATCCTGTTTGAGGGTGTGGATCAGTCATTATTTTAGCCATAGATCAGCCAGTGAGCTGTAGATCTAGTATATTCTTTGTCGCGTTTTCCATATCTGGAACCCAGATTTGTGTATTCAGAAATATTCTTAATAATAAAACCCTCCAGCAACCAGAGACCAGTTTTCCCGCATTGGGTTTTTTCGGGGACTATTTGTCCAGAAATAACTGTGTCAGTTTGTCAATGTATGCATGAACTTGTTCTAGATTTGGATTGGTAGAGATCTGTTATGTGTTTTTCTTCGATTTTAACTTGAATTTATTTAGTTAATAACTTGTCTAAGTAGGAGGAGCATAACTAGATTAACAGTAATAATTTCTGCATAAAGTGTAAAGATTCAGAAATTCTACATGTTATCAGAGCAATTGCAGATCTAGGAGGGTCACCAGCAGAAGAGACTGAAGGTTCTAGCTGCAGAAAGCAGCTAGAAAAGCAGAATAAACGCAGATTTGAAGGGACAGCGCAATTTTCAGAGGCAGATCCACGCAGAAGGAAGGGTGACTCTGTCTAGCACTGTCTCCTAGCAAGCTCACACAATTACTACGCAGAGGCAGCTCAGAAACAACGTTGGATTGGTCTGAAGCCAGCCAGTGTGATTCAGATCTGAATCTATTAGATCTAGAAAAGCTGCAGAAATTCAAAAGAGCTAGTGGGGTTAAAATTCTAAAGTTTTCAAATTTTTAGCCTTAGCACAAGTGACAAAGAGCGGGAGAAGATCAGCTCCTCAGAGAGTTTTCTAAGCCAAAGGAAACTAGCAGTTTGATCAAAGTATCAAAGAAGAAGCTGAATCATAGTTGATTTGGTAGATTTCCAAAGAGGGAAATCGATTGTCACAAGGAGCAGAAGGTGATTGTTTCACTAAGGGCCTTAGATCCATTTCTCTAGCAAAGAGAAAAGGAAGTTCCGACAAATTTTGAGCAGATGGCTCCTCATGGACTGCGTGATCAGGATAGGCTGGTGGCCTCTCAAACTTTTCATTTTGGAAGGCAAGGATCCTAGTAGTCCTTGAGGCATACAATTTAAGAGACCATGCAGAGCAAACTCTGGCCACACCGACAAATCCGGATCTCCTTCGAAAGCATAAGGAAGCTGTTGGGCATGCCAAGCGGTTGATTATGGATGGTATCAAGGACCATATTGTACCACACATAGCTGAGAAGAAGACAACGAACGAGATGTGGAAGGCCTTGACTTCCCTATATGAGGGAAAATTTGTCCAAAGAAAAAAATTTCTGGAGACTCAGATGAGGTCAGTCATGATGACCAAGGGAGAAGACATGGAACATTTTCTCTTCAGATTGTAGTCAATCAGAGATCAGCTGACTGCAACGAGTGCAATGGTGGATGATGCTGTGATAGTCAGGACTGCCCTCAATGCAGTCACGAATAAGTGGGAAACCTTTGTCCAAAGTATCTTGGGCAGAGCGGACCTCCCAAATTGGGACAGCTTGTGGTCAATTCTGCGTCAAGAAGTACTCTGCAGATTCACCAAGAGGCAGCACAGCCCTGGATTGAGCAAAGTGAAGAAGGAAGATGAGGAAGATGCAGCCTTGGCATCAAAGAAGCAGCCAAAGAAGAGGAAGGATCTTTCAAAAATCAAGTGCTTCCAGTGTGGTGAAATGGGACATTTTGCCAGCCATTGTCCGGAGAAGAAAAGGGACAAGGAAGCATCTTCTTCCAAAGCAGCTATGGCAGATGTTGGGACAGGAGATGATGCAGCCATGAGTGCTCATGAACCACAGAGGTGGGATGGCATGGATATGTAGAGGAGCTACATAGAAGCAGGCGGGGTCCTTGAGCAGCTCATCTCTTGGATCACATGCGAGCTACAGCAGCCTTAAGACAATAGCGGGACAAGTGGAGCAGTGGGTGCATAGATCACAGATGAAGCAGAGGCAGAGGCAGAGGCAGAGGCAGATCTGAAGACAGGGAGGAGCAGCGCAGAGCAAAACAGTAGCAGCGTAGAAGCAGTAGCAACGTAGAGCAGTGCTGCTTACGCAGTGCAGAAAGCTTCAGAGGGACAGCGCAGTGCAACAGCAGCGTGATAGATTTCAGCACAAGGGGCTTATGTGACTTCAGTAGTGCAGAGGGAGTCTGATTACACAGGCAAAGCTGTAACTGTGCATCGTTCTTTAGATGCCAGCACAGATCTGTAGCCTATGGAGCTTCAGTGATGAGGATGCAGCCCATTTGACTTGTTTGACAAAGATTGGGCAGGAGATTTAGTTGTTTGTCTCAACAACTGAAGTTGCAGTGCAGCAGATCAGCAATGGCAGTGCTATGAGCAGCACAGATGCAGCATACTGAGAGGGAGCTGCAGTACAGAAGTTGCAGTGGCAATGGCAGAATCATGGGCAGCAGTACAAAATGGCAACAGCAGTGCAGAGTTGAGTGGCAGCAGACCAAGCATCAACAGCACAGAACCAGTGCCCAAAATCATGTAATGCAAGTGTGATGTACTGCTAGAGCACACCCTTGATGCTAAGAGGGAGTGTGAAGATTTTGTGTATTTGGGGTAGCATCAATTGTGCTCTAGCTCCCAAATTTTGAGAAGGGACTAGAATACACTTGATCTACAAGACCCAGAAATTGATTTGGGAAATTTCATTTGGTTTAGGAGATATTAAATTAATTAATTATTTTAATGTATTTTCTAAGTTAAAACTTAGGGAACTTAAATAATTAAAGTGAATTTAATTAAACATGTGATGAAATTGTCTTAAGTCACACGGATCAAGCTTTCTCTTAATCTTAGCCATTGATTCAAGATCTGATCATGGTCGTTGATTTGTCAACGAGAAAAGTATAAAGGAAAGGCTTGGGGTCATTTATAAAGACACACAGAGGCAGAGCATTGAAGCTAAGTTGAGATTCTAGGGTAGGGTTTTCTAAGAATACTCAAAAGTGTTTCAGCTGCAGAGAGGGGAATTTAGGTCAAGGGGATGATCTGATCCCGAGGTCTAGAATACACAAGAGGCAGAGATCAGCTCAAGGACAGCGCAGAAGAGGAGAGCAACAGCAGCAGCAAGGACAGCGCAGCCCCTCCAAGGACAACGTGATTTTCAGCAGGAAACACTTAAAGGGTTACGCAGGGACCCTAAGGGGAATTGTAGTGATTGCGTCACCCAGTCTGGGGTAACGCAGTCCCTTCCGGAGCAGCGCTGAGGGTTGGAGGTGCTTCATAGGCTGACGCAAAGGCTTTCAGGGGCAGCGTTGGGGTTTCTAGGCCCTAATTTTGGCTGAGTTCTGTAAATCCCGTTTGAGGGTGTGGATCGGTCATTATTTTGGCCATAGATAAGCTAGTGAGCTGTCGATTTAGTATACTATCTGTCGAGTTTTCCAGATCTGGAACCCAAATTTGTGTATTCAGAAATATTCTTGATAATAAAACCCTCCAACAACCAGAGACCAGTTTTCCCGCATTGGGTTTTTCTGGGGACTATTTGTCCAGAAATAACTGTTTCACTTTGTCAATGTGTGCATGAACTTGTTCTAGATCTAGATTGGCAGAGATCTGTTATGTGTTTTGCTTCGATTTTAACTTGAATTTATTCAGTTAATAACTTGTCTAAGTTGGAGGAGCATAACCAAATTAATAGTAATAATTTATGCATAAAGTGTAAAGATTCAGAAATTTCTACAGTAACAACCGATGCAGATCCTTTAAAGAAGTATAAAGAGAATCAAGCGCGGACTAAGCGTTTGATCATGGACAGAGTCAAAGACCACGTCATACCTCATATTGCCGAAAAGAATACGGCAAATGACATGTGGGTAGCCTTGAACACGATGTATCAAGGAGGCTTTGTCCAACGAAGGATGCTTCTGGAAAATCAGATGATGTTGTTCTAGATGATGAAGGGTGAAGAGATAGATCCATTCCTCTTCAGACTTCAGACTATTCGAGATTAGCTGATTGCCATGGGTGCAAATCCGGATGAAGGGCTCCTAGTGAGGAAGATCCTAATTCAGTCTCAGAAGATTGGGAAACGTTTGTCCAGAGCATTCTGGGAAGAGCAGTGTTACCATCATGGGCAGACATGTGGGTTATTTTCCGCCAAGAGGAGATCAGGAGGATCAAAAAGAAGCAGAATATCAATGGCGGAAGCGGATCAACCAGAGTGAAGAAATTAGAGGATGATGCAGCCCTTGTATCAAAGGAAAGGAGGCAGTGAGGGAAGAAGAAGAGAGACCTTTCCAAGGTTCGGTGCTTTAACTGTGGCGATCTTGGACACTTCGCCAGCACTAGTCCTAAGAAGAAGGACAAAGGATATTCTGATTCCAAGCCTACAGCAACAAAGGAAGATGGTTTTGATGATGATGAAGCCATGAGTGCTCATGTGCCTCGAGAGAAGAGGTGGGGTGACATGGATCTGTAGAGCATCTACAAACAGAGTGGCGGGATCCTTGAGTCAGCCCTACTCTTGGACACATACGAGCTACGGGAGCCTTAAGATGGCAGTGGGATGAGTCAGGTGATGGTTGCAGAAGGTCACATTGAAGCAGAAGGGAGAGCTGAAGAGGGAGCAGCATATTGCAGAGGCAGCAACAACATGGAGGCAGCAGCGCAGAGGCTGATGGGACTTCAGCAATGCAGAGAGGTTGAGCTCACACAGTGCAGTGTTGCAACAACGCAATGGCTTCAGGACAGCGTAAATCAGCATCCAACGGAGCTTTAGTGAAGGGAGGCAGCCTGACTTATCTATCAACGATTAGGCAGGAGTCCTTCAGTTGCTTACTTCTCGGCAACTGAGTTGCAATGCAACAGTTAGTAGTGGCAGTGCTATGGGCAGCATGATGCAGAAATTTGAGAGGGAGTTGCAGTACAGATGTGGCAATGACATGGGCAGCAATACAAAGCAGCTGTGCAGTGGATGGAGGGCAATAGGCCAAGCATCAGCAGCACAGAATCCAACTTATGCATTCCTAGAGCACACTCTGTGCTAAGAGGGAGTGTTGAGATTTCTTATAGTTGGTGTAGCATCGAGTGTGCTCTAGCCCTGAAACTTTGTGGAGGGGCTAAGACACACTTGAACTCCAAAACCCAGTGTTTTGTGAAATTTCAACTAGTGTTCAAGCTATTCAAATAATTAATTATTTTAATGGATTTCCTAAGTCTAAACTTAGGAAAATTAAATAATTAAAGTGAATTAATTAACACATGTGCTAAAATGTTCTAAAAGACACGGATCAAGCATTCTTTTAATCTCAGTCGTTGATGAGTGTTTTAATCTTGGTCATTGATGAGATGAATGAAAAAGTATAAAAGAGGCTTAAGGGTCAATTGGAGACATCCACACAGTTGCAGAACTGAGAGAGTGATCTGGAATTCTAGGGCAGGGTTTGCTAAGAATTTTTGGAGGAGTTTGAGTTTTCTGCAGTGAGGGGTAGTATTGGCTGAGGGGATGATCTGATCTTGGAGCTAAGAGTCAGCAAGAGGCAAAGGAGCAGCAAACAAGGACAGCGCAGAGGAGCCGAGAGCAGCAGCAGCAGCAGCAGCTACACAGGTGCTATGCAGGCCAAGGAAAGGGCAGCGTTGCAGCTCCAGAGGGTTTCAAAATTACGCAGAGGGTCTCTAGGGCCAACATACGGCATCTGTCGCCCTCTCTGGGGTTATACAGTCCCTCTCTAGGCAGCGCAGTGGCACACAGAGCCTAGCAAGGTTGACGCTGGGGGCTTCATGGGCAACGCTAGGTTGTCTAGGGCCAAATTCGAGCTGAGTCTTGTAAATCTTGTTTGAGGGTTTGGATCAGTCAGATATTTGGTCTTGGAATAGCAGCTTAGCTGCAGATTTCTTTTATTCTCTGTCGGGTTTTCCAAAACTGGAGTGTACCCATAATCTACTTAATAAAATAAACCCTCATATCCGTTGCATCAGTTTTCCCACTTTGGGTTTTTCCGGGGACTTATGTCCAAAAATCCATGTGTCACTTTCTTTGAATGAGCGTAGTATTCAATAAATGATCTACATGTGTAGACTGTTAGTTGTGTTTACTTCGGTATTTTTTGAATCTAATTTCTGTAGATAACTTGTATAATTTAAACCAAGTAGGAGAAGTAAACCATGATACTGCAGTAGAATTTTCACAATAGTCACTTTAGCTCTGATTCCATGTTGAGAAATCTAGGGCAGTGAGATTAGGTGATTTCTCTTACTTTGATAACTGCTTGTGATATATTTTGACTTTACTTGATTAACTTCTTCTTTCATTTATTATTATTAGTATTCTCTATCATCAAACAGCTACCAAATCATAAAGAACAAATAGACAATAGAACACATGATGTAGGCAATCAACCAGGGACAAAACTGTTGAGATTTTGTGTATTTGGGGTAGCATCAGTTGTGCTCTAGCTCCCAAATTTTGTGGAGGGACTAGAGTACACTTGAGCTACAAGACCCACAAATGGATTTGAGAAATTTCAGTTGGTGTTCAAATTATTCAAATAATTAATTGTTTTTAATGGATTTCCAAAGTCTAACTTAGGAAAATCAAATAATTAAAGTGAATTAATTAACACGTGCTGAAATTGTCGTAAGTCACATGGATCAAGCAGTTTTTTAATCTCAGCTGTTGATGGATGATTTAATCTCGGTCATTGAAGGGTTCAACAAAAAAGTATAAGAGAGGCTTGATGGTCAGTTGAAGACACACATTTTAGGTAGAACTAAGGAATACATCTGGAATTCTAGGGCGGGTTTGCTAAGAATTTCCAGAGGAATTTCCTGCAGTGAAGGGTAGTATTGGCCAAGGGAATGATCTAATTCCGAGGCCAAGAGGCAGCAAGAGGCAAAGGAGCAGCAACAAGGACAGTGCAGAGGGGCTTCAGATCCACGCAATCCAGCAAAGGCAGCGCAGAGGCAGCCAAGGCCACGCAGGGCTGACGCTGGCCTAGCAAAGGCAGCGCAGGGGTAGTGTAGACCCTCCAGGGGTGACGCAGACCCTCCTAGGGCCACGCAGAGGCTGACGCGGGCCTTCTAGGACAACGTTGGGGCTTCAAAAGCAGCACTGAGGGTTTCTAGGGTCATATCCGGGCTGAGTCCTATAAATCCTGTTTGAGGGTGTGGATCAGTCAGATATTTGGCACTAGATCTTCATGTTAGCTGCAAATTTGATATCTTTTATTCTTTGTCGGGTTTTCCATATCTGGGACCCAGATTTGCTGTACTCAGAACTACTTAATAATAAACCCTCATATCTGCTACACCGGTTTTCCCGCTTTGGCTTTTTCCGGGGACTTGTGTCCAAAAATCCATGTGTCACTTTGTTGCATGTGTATTATTCAGTAAATGATTTGCATGTGTAGGTTGTAGTTGTGTTTATTTTCGGTATTTTCTGAATCTAATTTTTGAAAATAACTTGTATTAATTAAATCAAGTAGGAGAAAATAAACCAAAACACTGCAGTAGAATTTTCACATTGTATCAGAGCGATAGCAGATCAAGCTGAATCTCCAGCAATCAGCTGAAGAAAATTTTTTTCTACAGGGTGGCAGAAGAAGCAGCAGATCCAGAAAGGGCATCTTGACAGCAGGGGAAAGCAGATCCAGGAGATAGCGATGAAGCTACAGAAGACCTTTAGGCTTATGCAGACCCTTCCCAGGGTAGCGTAAGGACTGCCTCACCCAATCTGGGGTTACGTAGTCCACTTCTAAGCAACGTTGGGACTACATTGGGCCAGCCAGGAAGACGCAGTCCAGTCACTTCTTCTGTTGCAGAAGAATTTTTCCAAGATCCAGAAGCAGTGCTTCAAATATTCAGCAGTGCTGATGGGGTAGAGATTCTGCAAGTGCAGAATTGTGCCTAACTAAGGCAACAAAGGCGGGAGGAAGACAGTTACTCAACAGATCTAAGCCAAACCGATCTGAGATTCGATAAGGAGGATCGGAGAGTACTGTCCATTTGAATTTTGGTGGAATATTTCCATGAGGGAAGTCAATTTTCAGCAAAAGCAGCTACTAAAGGGTTTCTAGTCACCAGGAAACCCAGATCCAAAGGGAGAAGTACTGTTTCTTTCAGATCTGAGCAAAGATGGCTCGATATGGACTGAGGGATCAAGATAGATTGGACGGCATGTCCAACTATGTTATCTGGAAGGCCAAAATCCTCTCAGTTCTGGATGAGTATGGACTCAAAGAGCATGCAGAGAAAGTCCTTGTTGTACCAACCGAAGCAGATCCGCTCAAGAAGTATGAAGAAAATCAAGCGCGGGCTAAGCATTTGATCATAGACGAAGTCAAGAACCACGTGATTCCTCATATTGCTAGTAAGACTACAACAAATGACATGTGGTCAGCCTTGGAGACGATGTACCAAGGAGGCTTTGTGCAAAGAAGAATGCTTCTTGAGAACCAGATGCGGATGTTCTAAATGATGAAGGGTGAAGAGATAGATCCATTCCTCTTCAGACTTCAAGCTATCCGAGACCAGCTGATTGGCATGGGTGCTAATCTAGATGAAGGGCTCCTAGTAAGGACGGCCCTAAATGCTATCTCTGAAGAATGGGAAACGTTTGTCCAGAGCATTCTGGGAAGGGCAGCATTACCATCATGGGAAGATATGTGGGCTATTCTATGCCAAGAGGAGATCAGGAGGATCACCAAGAAGCAGTCTATCAGTGGAGGAAGCGGATCAGCCAGAGTGAAGAAAGAAGAGGAGGATGCAGCCCTTGCATCAAGGGAAAAGAAGCAAGGGAAGAAGAAGAAGGATCTCTCCAAGGTCCGGTGCTTTAACTGTGGTGATCTTGGTCATTTCGCCAGCAGTTGTCCTAAGAAGAAGGACAAAGGAGCTTCTGATTCCAAGGCTACAGCAGCAAATGACAATGGCTCTGATGATGATGCAGCCATGACTGCTCATGCACCTCGAGAGAAGAAGTGGGGTGACATGGATCTGTACAGAGCTACAGACTTTGGCAGGATCCTTGAGTCAGCCCTACTCTTGGATCACATACGAGCGATAGGAGCCTTAAGACGGTAGCGAGATGAGTCGGGTGATGGTTGCAGATGGCCACATTGAAGCAGAAGAGGGAGTTGAAGAGCTGAAGAGGGAGCAGCGTAATGTAGAGGCAACAACAGCATGGAGGCAGCAGCGCAAAAAGGCTGATGGGGCATCAGCAGCGCAGAGAAGTTGGGCTCACGCAGTGCAGTGTTGCAGCATGACAATGTCTCTAGGAGGACAGCGTGATTCAGCATCCAGGGAGCTTCAGTGGTGGAAGGCAACTTGACTTGTCTGTCAAACAATAGGGTAGAGTCTTTTAGTTGCTTACTTCTCAACAATTGAGTTACAGTGCAGCAGTTAGCAGTGGCAGTGCTATAGGCAGTATGATGTAGCAATTTGAGAAGGAGCTACAGTATAGATGTGGCAATGGCATGGGCAGCAGTACAAAGAGCGACAATGCAATGGATGGAGGAGCAAGAATATACCTTGTTTCTCTCACGTGCAAGGGTTAGGGTTTCTGTAGAAGTTGTTGGATAGGTCAAAGTTGCAGAAGAAGTTGTTGGATAGGTCAAAGCTACAGAAGAAGCTGTTGGATAGGTCAAAATTGTAAAAGAAGTTGTTGGATAGGTTGAAGTTGCAGAAGAAGCTACTGGATAGGTCAAAATTGCAAAAGAAGCAATTTGAAGTCTGAATCGCCGAAAGAAGTTGGAAGCAATATTTGAATTGGTCTTGGAGGGTCTTGGTCAAGCGTTAAAGGTCTTGGAATTTGTCAATTGAAGGTCTATAAGAAGAGAAAGAATTCTGGTGGGTTTTCCTCTCAAGTTGGAAAGGTTTTGGCCTTGGATGATCACCTACATCTTGTGTCCTATGTGAAAATTTCTAAATCTAAACCAACAGAAATCCTACTACAGTAACTGATTTGCATTTCCTACTTGTGTTCTTCAATTAACAAGTTTATTTACATAATTATTCAGTAAATATTAATGCAAATACACTGCAGCCTACACCAATATACAGATCAAGTACTGAAAAATAAGATGAGACAATCACACAAAGGACACACTTATTTTTGGACTGATGTCCCCAGAAAAACCCAATGCGGGAAAACCGGTGCAACAGATCTAAGGGTTTTTATTATTAAGCAGTAGTTTTACGAGTACAACTAGGATGCCAAATCCAGCTCACCCAATAGAGAAAATCTCGGGATACAAATAAAATAGTGAGTTTTACCTCACACTGCAAGTCCCGGTGGATTCGGATACGAACTGGCAAAACCCTAGCTCCCTGTATGCTGCCTCTGCGCAGTAGATGCATAGGCCTGTGTGGGGATGGTTGATGACTGCGTCATCTCTTCTCTGAATCGACCTACCTCTAGGAAAATTGAGTTTCAGCCCTCTCGGCTCAGAAACCCCGATCTCCAACAAAATTTGGACTATCCCTTGGAACCACTGCGTAGTCCCTACGTGAGCCCTGCGTGGGCCTGCTTCACCCCTTCTGGGGACTGTGTCACCTCTCCTGGTGGCTGCATTGCTTCGTCTATTGTCTTTGCTACCTCTCTGTTATGTACTCTTGGTCCTCCGACCAATAACTGCTCCTGCCCCTCGCTGCAACTAAATCACTTAGTTCTTATCTTCATCCAAGCACTACTCCGTCTGAATTCGATCTCTAGATTCAATCTCTATGTGTGTTCTCCAACTGACCCTTAAGCCTTCCTTTATACTTTTCCTGTTGAGAAATCAACGATCGTGATCTAATTTAATCAACGGCTAAGATTAAAACAAACTTGATCCTCATCACTTAGAAGCTTCTCACCCACATTTATAAATTAATTCACATTAACTATTTTAATTTCCTAAGTTTTAACTTAGGCTCTATTAAAAATAATTAATTATTTGAATAACATTTATTCCGGGCTGAATTTCTCCAAACGATTTCTAGGTCTTGGAGATCTCATGTGTTTTAGCCCCTCCACAAAATTTCGAAGCTAGAGCACATCCGATGCTACCCAAAAAAAATAACACTCCCTCTTAGCTAGGAATGTGCTCTAGCAATACTTCTCACCAGAAGCATCACCCTGATCCACAGCATCGGTCCTCTACATTGTTGATGCTCGGCCTACTGCCCCTCATCCATTGCGTTGCTGCAATCTATATTGTTGCCCATGACTCTGCCACTGTCACTACTGCATCTGTAATACAACTCCCTCTCAAAATGTTGCATCATGTTGCCCATAGCACTGCCACTGCTAACTATTGCACCGCAACTCAGTTGTTGAGAGTTAAGCAACTGAAAATACATCCCAAATCTTGACATACTAGTCAGTCTAGATGCACCTTGATGTTGAAGCTTCCTCTACTGCTAATCTACGTTGACCCTCTAATGCTACTGCGCTGCTGCTGCTTTGCACTACGTAAGCACTGCGCTGCACCACTGACCCTCTAATGCTACTACGTTGTTGTTGTTGTGCACTGCGTTGCACCACTGTGCAATGCGTTGTTGCTACTACACTGCTATTGTCATTGCTTTGCGCTGCTTCAGACTTTAGCGCTCTATCTTTGCAACTGTCGCTCCATCATCCCTTGCACCAACTGACTCTCGTCACTCTGCTACTGTCATTAAGGGCTCCCGTAGCCATATGTGATCCAAGAGTTTGGGCACCTTAAGGATCTTGCCCGATTCTCTGTAGCTTCAATCTACAGCTCCAGATCGCCTCACCTCTTCTCTAGAGGTGCATGAGCACTCATGCCACATCCATCGTCATCCTCCTCATCAGCCGAGCTGGAGTAGCCTTCGAGTCAGACTTTCTTCTTTTCCCTTCTTCTTCAGAGGGCACTGCATGGCGAAATGTCCCATTTCTCCACATCTGAAGCATCTGACCTTTTAGAGGTCCTTTTTCTTCCTTCTCTGCTGCCCTTGTTGTCCCTTTGATGCGAGAGCCGCATCTTCCTCTTCCTCCTTGACTTTGATCCCTTTACCGCTACTTCCCGCCTTGGTCCACCGTTTGATCTATTCTTGTCGAAGAGCTGCCAACATCTCTTCCCAGCTAGGAAGATTAGCCCTGCCCAAAATGCTTTGGACCAAGGTTTCCTAGTCTTCAATGACTACATTCAGTGCAGTCCTGACCATAAATCCAACATCTGGTGTAGACCTTACGGAAGCTAGCTGATCTCAGATCCCTTGCAATCTAACAAGGAAGGGATCGATCTCTTCTCCCTTCTGCATCTGAAACAATCTCAACTGGTTCTCAAGCAACATCTTTCGTTGAACGGAAGATCCCTCGTACAAAGTGGTCAAGGCCACCCACATTTCCCTTGTTGTGTTCTTCTCAGCAATGTCTAGGATCACATGATCCTTGACTCCATCCATGATCATGCGCTTTGCTTTCACTTGAGCCTCCTCGTACTTCTTGAGAGGATCGGCATCTACCTGAACAACAATTGTGTTCAAGGCATGATTCTTGATGCGATGTTCATCCAAAACTGCCAGGATCCTGGCCTCAATCCACTTGTGGCCATCTCTACTCAACTAGATGTCGAACAAGCTCCTTTCTCCCTCTTTCATTGTTGCCCCAGCAAAACTCTAATCTAGATTTCTTTGGCGCTAGAAATTGTAATATCCCAAACAGGAAATAGACAGCAATACAAAACAACATAAACAAAAACTACAACAAATAGAAGCATACACAGAAAACACTGCAAATAAACCAGAACAGCTGAGCCATTTTATTATATTTTCTAAAATGAGGGACAATTACAAAGAGTGCTCAAAATGATAGCACCTTGGCATGTTCTAGGCAAGCTGAAATGATCTCTTCCTCCTCTATTAGAAAATCTGCTCAATCTCTGCTCTGCGTTGCTCCTCTACGCAGTCCTGCTGGAAATGTTGTTGCTAGCTGGAAAGGGACTGCAACATGGGGTGCTCTACTGCTCAGAAAATTCTGAAACTCGGACACCAGTCTCTCCTCCAAAACTCAGAATAACCCACGAAGGAATTTCGAAAAGGCTGACCCTAGAAATTCACCCTCTCGGGATGACTACGCACTCCTACTGGGTATGTTGACCTCTATGATGAAATGCTGGAAAGAAAGGCCTCCAACTATCCAAGGAACTCAACTATGGAAGGGTCGATCCCCTCACAAACCTCTGGACTAAAATCTCACAAAGTTCCTCCTCTCCCAGAGCTACTCTCCTCTATGACTGCGTAACCCTCTAAGAGACTGCGTTGCCCTGGAGATGACTGCGTAATCCTGGTGGCTGAAACAATGAAGCTGCTCTCAAAAACTGATGGAACAGCTCCTCTCCTGAGCAGGCACTCGAAGTCCCCCGAGGATGAGGTTGGGATCTCAACTCGGAGACACCCTTGTGCTAAACAGCACTGCAAACTCAGCTAAACAGCTTAAGCGTGCTCTAGTCTTGACAGACAAAAAATCAAAAGATATATGAAATGAATGAGAAAGGTTGCCTCCATCCCCTTTTATGCTAGTGAACCTCCACATTCCCTTGTTGCATTGTCCCTCTTGCCATGTTGTCCCCTAACTACGTTGCACTGCATGTCCCACACTGCCATTGCGCTGTCCTAGCTGCCTCCTCACCTCTGTTGTCACTTAGCCTCATGGGTCCCGCTTTGCATTTTAATTATTCTGCCTATTGACTTTAGGAAAGTGCTTTTATTCTAATGTCAATTTATGGGTACCCTCACCCCTTTATTTCCTGTTGAACTTTAGAAAGGCAAAAATTAATCAAAAATGAATATTCCAATTAGCTGTCTGCTAATTGGGAATATTACAGTCCTCCCCGCCAAATGTTGCTTGTCCTCAAGCAACTGCAAGGATGGATTCTGCAAGATCTTCTTCCCCCTCCCAAGTGGCATCCTCATCGGGAAGGTTCCTCCATCTGATCAGATATTCCTTGACTGTCCTGCTCCTCAGTTGTCTCTCCCGAGTGTCTAGAATGGCCTCTGATTGCAGCACCAAATTCCCCTCATCATCTATAGGTGGGAGCTCCATAGCAGCAGTCACCTGCTGCCCCAGAGCTTTCTTCAAGTATGAGACATGGAAGATGTTATGGATCTAGCTCCCAGCTGGTAGCTGTAGCTCATATGCCACCTCCCCAACTCGTCTAATCACCCTGTATGGTCCATAGAAGCAAGGTTTGAGCTTTTCTGCTCCCTTCTACTTCAACGTCGACTGTTTGTATGGCTGAAGGTGGAGGTAAACCAAATCATCTACCTCAAACTATCTCTCTATGCGGCCTTTGTCTGCATACAACTTTTGCAGGTTCTACATTGTGGCCAGGTTGTCCTTGAGAGCCCGGAGTATGTCTTGGCTCTCTTGGATCCAATCTTTGGCCCTTGGGGCCTTGCTTGCTCCAAACATGACATCAACAAAAGTTAGAGCATGATATCCATACAAAGCATAAAATGGAGACATACTGATCGACATATGGAATGTCATGCTGTAGCAGTATTCTCCCAAGTGGAGCAGATTTCTCCTGCCCCGAGACATAGTTTCTCAAGTAGGCCTCCAGCGACTTGTTCACTATCTTTGTCTGCCCATCCGTCTGTGGGTGATAACTGGTACTGGGTGTCAACTCAGTACCCACCAAATGGAACAACTCCTGCAAAAATCTGCCCGTGAAGCGCTTGTCCCAATCACTAACTATGGGCTTTGAAAATATCCCTGAAGAACTCGGCCACCTGTGAAGTAGTATACCATGCGGAGATGGCAAAAAAGTGTGCATACTTTGTTAGTCGATCCACAACTACAAAGATGTAATCCTTGCCCTGCACCATGGGCAACCCTGTGATAAAATCCATGGAGATGCTCTCCAATTTCCCCTCCGGAATGGGAAGAGACTATAGCAAGCCTGCAGGATGACTCAACTCTCCTTTGTTCCTCTAACAAACTTTGCACTCCCTGACATGTCGGAGTACGTCCTCCTTGAGGCCCCTCCAGGAGAACCTCTCTCGTATGGCTCTGTAAGTTTTGGTGAACCCCTGATGACTTGAAAGCGAAGAGTCGTGGGCTGCACGCAAGATCTTCTCCCTGAGCTGGGAGTTACCTATCAAGAAAATCATGTCCCGGTAGTAGATGACCTCATCCATCACCCGATACCTGTCATATGTCACCTGCCCATCCAGCACCTCACAAGCAAAACGGTCCTTGGAATACTCCACCAATAGCTAAGCTCTCCAGTCTGCGTAAAGGCTCATCAAAGACAGTGTTGCTGGCCTCCGTGACAAGGCATCTGCCACCACATTGTTCTTCTCCTTGACATACTCGATGTCAAAGTCATAGGCCTAGATTTTTCTCACCCATTTATGTTGTCTCTCCTGCAACTGTTTCTGCTCAAGAAAAAACCAGAGACTATTGTGGTCAATCCTCACTCGAAATTTGTTGCCTACTAGGTATTGTCGAAACTTGGCCAACGCATGCATGATGGCCAACATCTCTTTGTCGCATATCAGGTACAATCTCTCATGCGGCAGTAGCTTTCGACTCTCAAAAGCGATAGAATGGCCCCCCTGCATCAAAACTGCTCCTACCCCCTCTCCAGAAGCATCACACACCAGCACAAAGGGCTGCGTGAAATCTAGCATTGTCAACACTGGACAGCTGCTCATCACCTCCTTGAGCCTGTCGAAGGCCCTCTGCATAGCATCAGTCCATCCAAAAGCCCCCTTCTTGGTGAGATCCGTGAGGGGTGCTACAAGTTGTGAAAACCCCTCGACAAACTTTCGGTGGTAGGTGCAGATGCCCACAAATCCCTGAAGTTCTGTCACATTCTTCGATGTCGGCCAATCCCGGATTGCCCACATCTTCTCCTCATGCACTCTTACATCGTCAACTCCGATGATATGCCCCAAGTAGAACATCTCTGTAAGCCCAAACTCGCACTTGGATAGCTTATAGCATAGAAATGTTGCTCCTCCAAAATACGAAGTACAGCCTCAATGTGGTGCAAGTGCTCCTCCTATGTGCGGCTATAGATGAGAATGTCATCAAAAAATACCAGCACAAACTTCCTCAGCTGACCATAGAAGATGTGGTTCATACAAGACTGGAAGGTGGCCAGAGCATTGGTTAGCCCAAACGGCATCACCAAGAACTCAAAGTGGCCATAGTAGCATCTAAACGCAGTCTTGGGGACATCCTAGTCCATCACCTTGATCTGATGGTATCCCAACCTCAGATCGATCTTCGAGAAGAACTTCGCTCCCCTCAGCTCATCCATCAGCTCATCAATCCTGGGGATGGGGTAACGGTTCTTCATGGTTTTCTTGTTGAGCACCCTATAGTTGATGCACATCCGTAATGTGCCATCCTTCTTCTTCACCAAGACTACGGAAGAAGCAAAGGGACTAGTGTTGGGCGTGATGTGTCCCAACGCCAAGAGCTCATGTATGGCTCACTCAATCTCATCCATGTAGGCTTTGGGGTGCCTATAGGGGGTGGTGATCACTGCCTAGATCCCCTGCTCCAGCTCAATAGTATGCTCAAACCCCCAGTGCAATGGCTGCCCCGATGGTATGTCCCCAAAAACCGTGGAGTAATGGTCCAATATAAATTGCACATCAAGATGCATTGCCTGCCTTGTAACTCCTGCCTCTAAAATACATACCTCCACTATGCACTCTATGTCTCCCTTCCAAAAATTTGCCTCCATCCGGTGTGCCGAGACTCTCTGGGGAGGGTATGTATGCGTGTCCCTAATCATCACGTGCTTCCCACTCTTCTTATCCGTCCACTCCATCTCCAACATCTCCCAATCCGTAGTGACCTTACCAAGTGTAATAAGCCACTACACACCCAATACCACATTGGTATCAGGAATGTCGACCACGAAAAAGTGATCCATCATGGTGTATGTCCCCATGGTCACTGCTAACGCCGGAACATACTACATGCACTGCATGGTCTTTGCACCTTAAACCAACACGGAGAACCCATCAAAACTCTCTGTCGGTATGCCCCTCCACTGCACTAGTTGGGCATTAATGAAGTTATGTCTAGCCCCACTATCCACCAACACTGAGACACGTTGTCCCTGGACTGTGCCTCAGACTCTCAACGTCAAATACTTGGGAACTCCCCGCAAAGAGCAAGGACTCCTCCGGTGGGTGCAAACACTGCTCCTGCTGCTGGGGGAGGTGGTGGTGGATGATCTCCTCCTGGTGCACCAGCGCTGGCATCTCCCTCCAACTCCTCATATGCCTCTTCTTCTCCCTCACTGTCAAAGAAGACCTCAATGTAGTGTGCCTTCCCCGCAGCACAACGATGACCCAGTGCCCATGGCTCCTGGCAAGTGAAGCATAATTTCCTTCGTCTCAAGTCTCTCTGGGTATCATCATCCAAAGGCCCTCAGCTTTGGTTCCCCCTTGGGGGTGGAGCTCTCGTGTCTTTCCCCTTTTGCTGGAACACTAGTTTGTGCGGAAAAGGAGCTCTCTTCCTTGGCAGGGCATCCTGCAACTCCCTAGTCCTCCCTACTGCGTCCTGCAGCGTAGTAGGCCTAGTGGATCTGACTAGTCCCCACAACGGTTCTGCCAATCCGTCAATAAACATATATACCCTCCTGGCCACTGACAAGGCTTGCACCATCACTCAAATTTCAGGAACTCAGAAATGTAAGTCTTCGGGCTTCTTGATTGTTTGAGCTTAATCAACTCAACAAATTGTTCCTCTAGGTCCTTCCAATCAAATCTCTCCACTAGCCTCCGAGTGAACTCTGCATACGTTTTCACCCCTGCGTGACCCAGCATAGACATCCTGTGGAACCACCAGTCGTGAGCTTCCCCCTCAAGGTGCAACGCAGGGGTGAAATCTCTCCACTAGCCTTCGAGTGAACTCTGCATATGTTTTCACCCCTACGTGACCCAGCATAGACATCCCGTGGAACCACCAGTCGTGAGCTTCCACCTTAATAACCTCTACCTCCGCCATTTGGTTCAACTGAAATAGATGTCCAACTTCTCCACCCAAGCCTTAGCCGAACACTTTGATGATCCATCAAAGGTAGGCAAGAAAAATCTACCCATGGTACGTTGCAGGTCATTCCCCTACGTGTACCCTCCTCTATTATGTCTGTGTGGTCTACGATTGTTCTTCAGCTGGCAAAACTCGTTAAAGGTGACGGCCTCTCAAAACTCCCACCCATATGACTGATACTCTACAAAATACTCCCCGTAATGAGCCACCTCCGGCTCTTGGGGTCCTCCCATTCCTGCTCCTGAAGTCAAGAAAGTGGGCATGGTGGAACGTGGGGGAGTGCATAGCACCACCTACTGCGCAGCGTTCTGCTCCAAAACAGGGTGAGAGGTATCAGTCCCTTCTCTGTTGTGAAACTCCCTTGGGATCTCACACTGTTTGTTTTCTCCGGCAATCTTCTGCCCCATCTCCTCTATCTTTTTGGAAAGCTCCTATACTGATTTCAAGAGGAGGTTACCAAACTCTTTCCCATCATCTATCTCATCTACCATTGGTATTTTCCCTTTGTCTTCCTCAACCAGAACATTGTCCTCTTCTGCAAGTGTGATTTCGAGCCGACGCTCTCTGTCTTTGTACCTCTACTTCTGGTATGTGATGAACTCTCTATCTTTGGGTGTCATAGACTGATTGCTCCACAATCTGAGCCAAGCCTATGAGCTCTGATACCACTGTAATATTCCAAATGGGAAATAGATAGCAATACAAAGCAACATAAAAAACTGCAGCAAATAGAAGCATACAAAGAAAACACTGCAAATAAACTAGAAGTACCGAACCCTTCTCTGTTGTGAAACTCCCTTGGGATCTCACGCTGCCTGTTTTCTCTGGCAATCTTCTATCCCATCTCCTCTATCTTTTTGGAAAGCTCTTGTACTGATTTCAAGAGGAGGTTACCAAACTCCGTCCCATCATCTATCTCATCTACCATTGGTGCCTTCCCTTTGTCTTCCTCAACCGGAATGTTGTCCTCTTTTACAGGTGTGATTTCGAGCCTACGCTCCCTGTCCCTGTACCTCTGCTTCCGATATGTGATGAACTCTTTATCTTCGGGTGTCATAGACTGATTGCTCCACAGGCTGAGCCAAGCCTATGATCTCGGATACCACTGTAATATCCCCAACTAGAAATAGACAACAATACAAAGCAACATAAACAAAAACTACAGCAAATAGAAGCATACACAGAAAACACTGCAAATAAACCAGAACAGCTGAGCCATTTTATTATATTTTCTGAAATGAGGGACAAGTACAACGAGTGCTCAGAATGATAGCACCTTGGCCTGCTCTAGGCAAATTGAAATTATCTCTTCCTCTTTTATCAGAAAATCTGCTCAATCTTTGCTCTGCGTTGCTCCTCCTCTACACAGTCCTGCTGGAAATGTTGTTGCTAGCTAGAAAGGGACTACAAGATGGGTTTGTTCTGCTGCTCCAAAATTCTGAAACTCAGACACCGGTCTCTCCTCCAAAAACCCAGAATAACCCACAAAGGAATTCCAGAAACGCTGACCTCGGATATTCACACTCTTGGGATGACTACGCACTCCTGCTGGGTATGTTGGCCTCTATGATGAAATGCTGGAAAGAAATGCCTCAAACTATCCAAGGAACTTAGCTATGGAAGGGTTGATCCCCTCACAAACCTCTGAACTGAAATCTTGCAAAGTTCCTCCTCTCTCGAAGATGCTCTCCTCTATGACTGTGTAACCCTTTGAGAGATTGTTGTAAATTTATGTAGATGTTCTATGCTTGATGCAACTTTACTTTTTCTCCAATATCAGATAGCAATCACATAAACAATAAAGTAAAATGTTGACAGAACATACCAGTAGATCGACAGAAGACAAGCCAAAAATATATAAGTGTGTTGGTGCGTTACGACGGTCAACAGGATGCTTCAACCAACAAAGTCTCAATATGGTTAGCCAACAAGCAATGTCACACAACCCTCTAGGACAGCCAAACGGTCAACTCAAAAGTCAACCAAAAGTCAACATTGTCAATCAACGGTCAATGCAAACAGCAACAGCAACTAGGTCAACGCAACCAAGTCAAAGTCAACGTTTTGCCTCAGAAATAGTACCAGAAAATGCGGATTAGGGAAATCGAGATTTTGGGAAATTTTTAGGTCTGTTTGACCTTGCGTTGACCAAAGTCAACGCTAGTCAAAGTTGTTGCAGAAACCCTAGCTGAAAACAGAAATCCGAAAAAAGTTTTCTTCCTTGCTGCACTTTCCCACATGTGAAGAGAAGAGACTCCAAGTGATCGAACCGATCAGATGAGGAGAGAGAATCTGTGAGGATGAGATGAGTGAAATGTCCTCCAATGTTGACCTTATTTATATCCATCATTGAGGGTGTGTGACACATCTACTAGGGCACAAAACCTTAAGGCCGACCTGCACATATTTTGAATAAATTCAAAATAAATGTTCTGCTCATCGGATCAAGATGATCTTTAGATCGATCTTGCACCTCTCCAAAAGAGGAATCTAATAAAAATATTGGCATCTTCATTTGAGCATCA
Source organism: Pinus albicaulis (assembly GCA_034641835.2). Taxonomy (NCBI): domain Eukaryota; kingdom Viridiplantae; phylum Streptophyta; class Pinopsida; order Pinales; family Pinaceae; genus Pinus; species Pinus albicaulis. The sequence continues at coordinate 1,298,705,722 of CM076578.1, read as the reverse complement.
CAACATGGAGTTTGGACCTAGTTGTCCAAAATTAACACTTCCTCTCAACTAGGGAGAACTCCAACAACCTATGCAATCCAAACATCGTTCGTCATCCCGCTGTAACTTGCTTTGCTAGCTTCTTTATTTCAGAACAGAAGTGGGTCAGTCACAAAGACATCATTCCCGACTGACAGATTCAACCCAGAGGTCCGAAACCTCTATAGGACTCACAAAGAGTCTCATACCAACCCGTAATTGGTTTATCTGACCCGAAGTCAGTAGGAGGTCCGAAACCTCACTAGACTTGATCCCAGATCAAGTGGTTGTACCGTGCCATCCTAGATAGAGAGTACAGCAATCTCTGATGCGTCCATTAGGCTTTGCTACTAGTCTCTAGCTTTTCCCACCTCACTAGCCAAATGAGAGGTACTTCCCATGAGCCCTGAACTCAATGGGTAGGATGCATACGAGGCACAGATAATGAGAGGTGAACCAACTCAATCATCACAACGATGGGGCAGAAGCACACCAACAAGGTTCGGCAAGCCTAGCATTGTGGTTGCTTATAGCTCCGAGAAGCGATCCCCAAAGCCCCCCAAAGCTCCAGGAGCTCATCGTCCAACGAGAACCTCAAAATAGGGTCGTTCCACGATTCCAAGATTCTCACTGAAGGTTAGGAACATGACCTTCCCCAAGGGCATTATGAGAATATCCGCGACCTACTCATCAATTCCTATATTATCGAGCCTTACAACGCCTCGTTGTACCATATCCTGAATAAAGTGGTACCTGATATCGTTATGCTTGGATCGATCGTGGAACACGGGATTCTCGGACAACCGAATGCCACTCTGGTTATCACAGAGTATCATGGTGGTATCTAGCACATGCCCGAACAACTCGCTTAAGAGCTTTCGCACCCAGACTGCTTCACAACAGGCCATACTCGCTGCAATGTATTCGGCCTCCGTGGTGCTCAAAGCCACCGACTTCTGCTTCCTTATCATCCATGATATTGAATCAGAACCAAATGTGAAGCAGCATCCCGATGTGCTCTTACGATCCACCACACTGCCAGCCCAATCGGCATCAGTATATCCAAGGAGTGTCACACTCCCGGCAGTGTATCTCAGCCCATGGTTTATCGTGCCTCGAAGATATCTCAGAAGATTCTTGGCACCAACCCAGTGAGTGTGATGAGGCTCAACCATTTGTTGACTCAAAGTGTTCACTGCAAAACATATGTCCGAACAAGTGTTCACTAAGAACCTCAGGGCCCCTACAAGTTGACGATACTTAGTAAGATTTGCTAACACGGGCCCAGCAGCGCTGCCACTCAACTTCTTAAAGTTGAGCTCCATCGGTGTCGACATGGACTTACAGTCCACCATACTAAATCTTTCCAAAACCTTCACAATGTATTTTCCTTGAGAAAGGAAAATCTCGCCAGGTCTCTGCCAGACCTCCAGGCCTAGGAAGTAGTGCATCAGTCCTAGGTCCTTCATCTCGAACTCAGCAGCGAGCTCCCTCTTGCACTAATGAATGAGAGGATTAGCACATATCAGGAAGACATCGTCCACATACAGCACCAGAATGAGAGGCTTCTCTCTATCAACCTTGAAGTAAAGGTTCGAATCAGCATTACTACGAGTGAAGCCCAGCTTCATCAGGTAGCTATTTATCCTTCGTACCAAGCTCTAGGTGCTTGCTTTAGCCCATAGAGGGCTTTCTTCAACCTGCAGACATGGGTGTCCCAATCTTAGACTTTGAACCCCAGAGGTTGCTCTACATACACCTCTTCCTTTACCGCACCATGCAAAAATGCGGTCTTCACATCCATCTGATGAAAACTCCATCCTTGCGTAGCGACAAGGCCTATGATAGATCGAATGGTGGTATATCGAGCCACAGGTACAAATATGTCATCATAGTCTATGCCTTCCTTTTGAGAGAAGCCACGAGCAACGAATCTTGCCTTGAACTTTTCAACACTTCCATTAGATCCATGCTTGATCTTGTAGAGCCATTTCGAGGTGACAACTGCTTTGTCCTCCGGTCTTGGAACCACATCCCAGACATCATTCTTCATTATGGACTCATACTCTTCATGCATAACATCCTTCCAGACTTGATGCTTTACGACTTCCTCAAAAGATCCAAGCTCAAATTGTACAATAGTACTCATGGCTGCTAGATACCCTTGGTATCTACTCGGCTTCTTGCTTTCACAGAATGTCCCCCTCAGGGCCATATGTCCCTCGGCATCCTCGAGAGTGTGCCTGAGCCATGATGGTCTCTTCCCCAGTGAAGGAGGTGGATCAATCGGGTCCATCGGTCCTTCAGCATCGGGCATCGTCTCATCCTTAGGTTCTTCTTGATTTCCAGGCCTTGCTTCATGATCTTCCTCAGATCTCGAAAGATTGACTACTTTCCTCAGGGAAGCATCTTCGTCAAAGGTGACATCGTGGCATATCTCCACTTCCCTTTGACCAGGCACATAGACTCTATAGGCCTTCGAAGTTTTGTTGTAGCCCACAAACATTCCCTTCTTCCTAGAAGCATCCAGCTTGCTCCTCTTCTCTTTCGGCACATGAAAATAAACAGGACATCCAAAAACTCTAAAATGTGAGACGTCAGGTTTCTTACCAGAGAAAACCTCTTCGAGAGTTTTCGAGTCCAGTGCGGAATGCGGGCATCAGTTTTGTATGTACACGACAGTGTTCGCAACTTATCCCCATAGAAACTTCAGCAGACCCTGGTCACATAGCATGGCACGGGCAACTTCCACAATGGTCCTTTTCTTTCGTTCAGCAACGCCATTCTACTCATGAGTATAGACAGTTGTGGTCTCCCTCTTGATGCCAGCTTCTCTGCAAAAGTTCTTGAACTCGTTCGTCTCATATTCAGTGCCATTATCGGTCCTCAATATCTTGATCTTCTTCCCTGTCAGATTTTCCACCAAGGCTTTGAAAGTACGAACCACATGAAAGCCTCGTCCTTCTCCTTGAAGAAGTATATCTAGGTTTTGCGAGAGAAGTCATCTATGAACGTCATATAATAAGAACATCCTCCCAAGGATGTCACGGGCAGCATACCAGACAGATCATAATGTATCAATTGCAAGATATCAAATGTCTTTGTGACGCTTGAGGGGAAAGGTCCCCTTGTATGCTTTCCTTCAGCACAACCCTGACATACACCTTCATAATTATTTGAGAACTCGAGCATCCCCATCACCACCTTCCTTGCTTCGGGAAGGGCCTTGTAGTGAAGGTGTCCAAACCTCTGGTGCCATAGTTCAGTCTATCGGATAGTATCACATGTCATCGCTCCCAATGGACTTCCTCCAACTTGGTAGAGTGTATCAGCTCTAAACCCAATCGTGATAGCTTCCTTGAAGCTATTCTTCCACATGCGCACCTTTCTATCAATGAATGCCACATTGAAACCTTTATCTTCCATGGCTGATATAGACACAAGGTTCTTCTTCAAATTAGGTACATAGAGTACATCCTGTAAGCGGAGGACTTGACCTTGAGACAAGTGGGGGGTCACAGTTCCTGTCCCTGTCCCTTTCATGGAATATGTGGCATTATCTCCAAGGATAATTTCTAGATTAGTATCCTTCTTAACTATATCAGAGAGTGCTTCCTTGAACCCAGTGATGTGCCTTGAGGCACCACTATCTATCAACCAGACATCCATAGTGTCGGGTGGAGATGCAGCAGAGAGGGCAGATACAAGACTCAATTCATTTCTTTTATCAACAACATTTGATTCCTCATACCTGGAGTTTCTCGACCTTTTGAAAGGTTGACCATTTCCGCCGGAGGGAGCCTTCCTTTTCCCTTGAACCTGATGTTCCTTTGATTGCCATTCCTCTGGTTGTTGTTGTTGTCGTCATCACCATCAGGAGAATCCTTCTTAAAAGGGCATTATCTAGCATAGTGACCTGGCCTATGACAAGTGCAACACTTGCCCTTCTTTCCTTGGGCCCCTGCTCTTCCTTTGTCCTTTGGACCACCAAAGTTCTTCTTTCTAGAATGAGCAGCGAGGCGGCATTTCCTTCATTTTCATACTCCATTCTTGTCTCTTCTTGTACGCATGTTGATAGTACTTCGTCAAAGTCAGGTATCACATTGTTATTGAGAATGGTAGTGTTGAACACATGCCATTCGAATGAGAGCCCTCCAAGTGCGGTGAGTACCATCTCTCGATCAGCTATTGTCTCCCCAATAGCCAGCAGATTATTCTTGATCTCGATTAGCTTCAGAAAATATGATTGAACAGACTCATCCCTGCCTTTCTTCAGATTTTTCAATTGATTCTTGAAGAATAGGACTTGATTCGCATTGTTGGCCTTGAACATGTAGACCAACTTATCATACATCTCTTTGGATGTGCCCAGCTCAGAGATGTAGGCAACCAAACTCTTGTGAATTGAGTCCTTGATCATTAGCTTTGCTTTGATCTCCCCCTTCTTGTACTTTGTTTTGGCAGCAGCAGTAGTAGTGGATGGAGGCTCTTGGATTTTACCTTGCACATAGTCCATGACCTCTTGGTCTTCCAAGTTAAGATCCAATGTCATCTTCCAAGCATGAAAGTCATCTTTCCCAGTCAATTTGTCATCAGCCTTGAAGCCATTGTAGTTTGAGGAACCCATCCTCTTCTTTGGTGATTGCTACAAATTAGGGCTTTGTCTTCACCTCAGCTATGATACCATGTAAATTTATGTAGATGTTCTATGCTTGATGCAACTTTACTTTTTCTCCAATATCAGATAGCAATCACATAAACAATAAAGTAAAATGTAGATAGAACATACCAGTAGATCGACAGAAGACATGCCAGAAATATATATGTGTGTTGGTGCATTACGGCGGTCAACAAGATGCTTCAACCAACAAAGTCTCAATATGGTCAACCAACCAACAATGTCAGACAACCCTCTAGGACAGCCAAATGGTCAACTCAAAAGTCAACGATGTCAGTCAACAGTCAACGCAAACAGTAGCAGCAGCTAGGTCAACGCAACCAAGTCAAAGTCAACGTTTTGCCTCGGAAATAGTGCCAGAAAATGCAAATTAGGGAAATCAAGATTTTGGGAAAGTTTTAGGTTTGTTTGACCTTGCGTTGACCAAAGTCAACGCTGGTCAAAGTTGCTGCAGAAACCCTAGCCAAAAACAGAAATCCGAAAACAATTTTCTTCCTTGTTGCACTTTCCCACGTGTGAAGAGAAGAGACTCCAAGTGATCGAACCAATCAGACGAGGAGAGAGAATGTGTGAGGATGAGATGAGTGAAATGTCCTCCAACATTGACCTTATTTATATCCATCATTGAGGGTGTGTGACACATATGCTGGGACATAAAGCCGTAAGGCCGACCTGCACATATTTTGAATAAATTCAAAATAATTGTTCTACTCATCGAATCAAGATGATCTTTAGATTGATCTTGCACCTCTCCAAAAGAGGAATCCAATAAAAAAATTGTTATCTTCATCTGAGCATCACAACATGGAGTTTGGACCTAGTTGTCCAAAATTAACAACTGCGCTGCCCTGGAGATGACTGCGTAATCCTGGTGGCTGAAACAATGAAGTTGCTCTCAAAAACTGATGGAATGGCTCCTCTCTTGAGCGGGCACTCAAAGTCCCCCGAGGACGAGGTTGGGATCTCCGCTCGGAGACAACCTTGTGTTAAACAGCACTGCAGACTCAGCTAAACAGCTTAAGCATGCTCTAGCCTTGACAAACAGAAAATCAGAAGCCATATGAAATGAATGAGAAAGGTTGCCTCCATCCCCCTTTTATGCTAGTGAACCTCCACATTCCCTTCGGCCCAATGATGTTGTGTTGTCCCTCTTGCCACGTTGTCCCCTAGTTGCACTATGTTGCCTATCCCAAGCTGCCACTGCGCTGCCTGGCCCCACGCTACCACTGCGCTATCCCAGCTGCCTCCTCTCCTGCGTAGTCACTTGGCCTCATGGGTCTCGCTTTTCCTTTTAATTATTTTTCCTAGTGACTTTAGGAAAGTGATTTTATTCTAATGTTGATTTATGGGTCCCCTCACCCCTTTATTTCCTGCTGAACTTTAGAAAGGCAAAATAATAAAAAATGAATATTCCAATTAGTTGTCTGCTAATTGGAAATATTACAGAAATACTCTAAGGAACAGAAATCCTACTGCAGTTAACTGATTTGCATTCCCTACTTGTGTTCTTCAATTAACAAGTTTATTTACAGAATTATGCAGTAAATATTAATGCAAATACACTGCAGCCTACACCAATATACAGATCAAGTACTAAAAAATAAGATGAGACAATCACACAAAGGACACACTTATTTTTTGACTACCGTCCCCGGAAAAACCCAATGCGGGAAAACTAGTGCAGCAGATCTGAGGGTTTTTATTATTAAGCGGCATTTTTCTAAGTACAACTAGAGTGCCAAATCCAGTTCACCCAATAGAGAAAATTTCGGCAGATAAATAAAATAATGATTTTTACCTCACACTACAAGTCCCGGCTGATCTAGATCTAAAATGGTGAAACCCCAGCTCCCTCTATGTTGCTTCTGCGCAATAGATGCGTAGGCTTACGTGGGGATGGTTGATGACTACGTCACCTCTTCTCTGAATCGATTTGCCTCTCAAAAAATTTAGTTTCAGCCCTCCCAGCTCAGAAACCCTGATCTCAAGCAAAATTTGGACTATCCCTTGGAACCACTGCGCAGTCCCTACATGAGCCCTGTGTGGGCTTGTGCCACCCCTTCTGGGGACTGCGTCACCTCTCCTAGTGGTTGCGCTGCTTCCTCTAATGTCTCTACTGCTTCTCTACTATGTACTCTTGGTCCTTCGACCAATAACTGCTTTTTCCCCTCGCTGCAACTGAAACAATTAGATCTTATCTTCGTCCGAGCACTGCTCCGTCAGAAGAATTCGATCTCAAGATTCAATCTCTGTGTGTGTTCTCCAACTGACCCTCAAGCCTTCCTTTATACTTTTTTTGTTGAGAAATCAACGGTCGTAATCTAATCTTAAATCAACGGCTAAGATTAAAACAGACTTGATCCTTGTCACTTAGAAGCTTCTCACCCACATTTATATTAAGTCACTTTAATTATTTTAATTTCCTAAGTTTTAACTTAGGCTCTATTAAAAATAATTAATTATTTGAATAACATTCATTCCGAGCGGAATTTCTCCAAACAATTTCTGGGTCTTGGAGATCTCATGTGTTCTAGCCCCTCCACAAAATTTTGAATGCTACCCAAAAAACAACATCCTATTGTTACATTATTATTTATGTTTTGGAAGTTGTTTGATGATAGAGAAAATTAATTATAATAAAGGAAAGAAGAAGTAAATCAAGAAATGTAAAAATACATCACAAGCAGTTATCAACAAAAGATAAATCACCCGCACTTGTTACCCTTGGATTTCTCAACACTATCAAGGTAGAGAACACCTTTACGGGACTTGGTCTAGTCAAATATCGAAAGGTGATCCAAGTTTGAAGTATTATTCTTCCCTTAACATCCAAGTTTGGTCCATTAAGATGCTCATATGATCTTAGTCTCTAATGGATGGTTGCTTTCACTTGAGTTCAAGTTGGTTTTGTCAAGTGGTCCATAGCAGCCCAAGCCTTGAGGGCACCCACTCCATCGGTACCCATGCCTTTTCTAAGAGAGAGATGACTTAGCAAATGCAATGTTGAGAGCATTGGGCCTCATAATGACTTGAGCAGATGCTCCATGTCTCAGAGCACCCTCAAGAACCAAGATGTTAGACTACATTGACCAAGCATAGAGGATTCTTGATGATGGCACTACTGAACCCATCATGGCCCCAAACAGGCCTTAACACTACTATTCATGACATCAACATTTATGAGGCTACAACTCACACATGTGGCGATTTATGGTTTGTTTTAGCATTGAGCTAGTGGGTTGGCATGTAACCCAATGTCTATTTCATGTCAAACTTGTTTTAGGGGCTTCATTAGTTAAAATTCATTGTCATAGACCTCATATAAATAGAGGTCACCTCTTTTTTATTTCTCAACATTAATTGTGGATAATTTGGCCTCCTTAAAGGATTTCAACCTAGCTTTAAGTGTCGTGTATTCTTGTGGAAATGTGATATATTGGGGAGATTTTGCTTTTGGAGACTAGCACTTGTTGTGGAGACGTCATGTTGGGATAATTAAGGACTTGTTCATGCATTTCTTGTAAATGCACTTATTGTTGATTATCTTTGAATGGTTATTGCATGGAATGGTTGTTGTTAGGGTTTCTATGTGCTAGTTTTATTGAAGATCTTTCTATGAAATCTTGGCAAAGTATTGCATGTATTAAGAATGTCTAGCAATCCCTTGAATGAATCTTCATGTTAAGCTCCCTTCATGACTTTATCCCCTCATAAGGTGATAGCTAGGGATTTGAAAACTAGGGTTTTTCTTTCCCTTACCTCATACAAGGGTTTGATATTTCCATTAGTAGGTCTCCCTTAGACTCAATCACCCAAGGATCAAGCTCTAGCCATCCACATAAGTGATCACACCATAGAAAAAAAAATTCTACCTTTTTTTCTCTCTCCCTTACATTTTCGGCCCTTCAAGGCAAGTCGTCAAACTAGGACTAGGGACGAATTCAACTAGGAGTGCATTGGCCTCATGGCATCACAATCTACATTTTTCTGCAGTAAATTACTAAATTATTCCTTTTTAGGGCAAACGTCACAAGCTTTAGGTAATTTTTCCCTAGGGTAAACCCTAACCTAACCCTAGGCTTCAACTTAGGGCTTGTTAAAGGCTTGTTGCCCCAATTGTTGATCATATCTATCTTTAACAAGCCTTTTCTTGGCCTTATGCACCTTGGTAAGCCTTTGTCCTTGCCTATTCATTGGACCCTAGCTCATAAGTGCCCTAGATAAGCCTCCTAGAGTGCACATTTTGCCTTATCTTTGTTGGGTTGAACCTTGTCCTTAAGCTGAGTGCCATTCCTGAGTCTATCATTTGTCACCTCCAAGCCATAGACTTTGAATACCTATTAGGTCACCAATATAGGGAAGCCTCCCATGTGGTGAAACTTGAAAGTCCACTAAAGAGCAGGAGGTGGCGAGTTGTGGTGACAGTGGGCCTCCACCTCATAGTGTTGTCCCTTGGTCTGGCTCTTGTCTTGTAAGCCCTCTCACAAGACCTGCTAGATTTTGAAGCAACAGTTTCGTTGTTTGTACAAGTCAGATGTAAGATTATAGACCATGTTTAGATATTCTAAGTACAAACTACATCATTACAAGTAAAACTGGCCAGTTCCTAGAGGTTCCTAGTCAAAACTGGCCTCGCAAACCAGGATTGAGCAGTTTTTGTCTGAAACAATCAGAACCAGCCAATTCAATGCAAGACCAGTCATAACCAACCAGTTTGACCGGTTTTTTACCAGTGTTCCTTTCCCTAAAAATCCAAAACTTAAATTAAAAACACAAAGTAAAAGCTCGACAATGTTACAACCCCACTTTGATCTATTTAATGATGCCCCCCTTCTATCATGAATAAACTTTAGGACTTGCAGCCACTTCCACTGCCACATGATATGGACATTGGTGTTGGACCTTCGAGGACATCAAATCAAGATGCTGAACATACACATGCAGAGAATCAAGAGGATCTAGATTCAGATAATTATGAAGTTCTGACTTGATTCTAGAATATATAACTATTTCTGTACTCGGCAGACCATTAAGAGCCTCAGTGTATGTATTTTGGTTCAAATGTGTATCGTTCTTGGTGCCATTTTCCTATATTCACCCTTACAATGCTATATAAGTGGAAAACTTTACATATTTGGTACATGAAAATATATCTTGTTAATAAAAATTTGAATATTAATCAAAATTTGAATATTTTATGTATTCTTTGGTCAGCCAGTTTTTGCCCATTTTTTAACCAGTTCTGCTTCAGTTCCAGTTTTATAGGTTGATCAAGCCGGTCACTATAAATTAAACATTCACTGCTGCCATAGTAACAGAGTTTGCTCAGCTTCTCTTCTCTATTTTTTGTATTCTTTTATGATCATATCAAATTTAGATATATCTCTCGCCGGTGATGCATCAAGCACTCCCTCATTGGTTGTACTTTACATGCTCACTTTCTTTTGGTCCCATTGACTGTTTTTGGTCTAAAGACTTCAATTAAGGATTTATTTCATTTCTTTAAGAGAATTGACATAGTAAGAAATCTTGACATTTTTCTTTGAAAAATGTGTATAATTTTTCTTGATATTTTATCTGAAAAAGGCATATTTTCAATCATAAATCATAGTTCTCCACTTTAGCAAATTGGCAATACCAATGATAGAATAACAGAAATCAACATTTACCTCTGATTCGATCGACGTTTTCTCTTCATCAGAACTGTCCAGCTTTATTGGAGACTGCATTATGCATTAATGAGCAGTAAAGCAATTGTCAAAATGCATAGTTCAGCTTTCTATATCACTGACTCTTCCATAGTATTACTAAGCAAATACTAGAAATAATCATATCTAATAGACCATGGAGGAATGAATACTTTTTCTTGATACTACCCCCTGACATACAAAAACCAAAATCCTAGAGTTGTCAATCTATCATGTACACTGTGTGCACTGTAAACAGAAAACATCTGGAGATAGCACAGACCTTAATTTGTTGTCCTTTACTTGTACTTTCTGCTCTTCCTACATACACATGAAACAACAAAAGATTAAAATAGAAAAGCAGTTAGTTAATGGTTTTGTTTCAGGACAGGCAAAAGAATTGCTCAGCGCAAAATTTATCACATTGCTCTAGAGTCTAGATAAAGATAACTCGAATGACTGAAACACCAAGGAACCTAAGAAACAGTGACAGGGTATTTTTAAAGGATTCAAATATTATGCCTCTGTATAGTATTCTAGGCGACAACTTTGATTTGAAAACCATACATATAGAATGTAGGTGAATATTCAATAAAAAAACATGTAATTTACTATTAAAAATTGTAATTTTTTGGCGAATATTATCAATTTAATCATATATATGTAAAAAACAAGCAAATTTTCAACCAAATGGGTGAATATTTTTTTCAAATATGTCCAAAAATAGCCAATTCGCGAAATTTCAGTTGAAAATTTACCACCAAGGTGTTTCCTATGCTTTTCTCCTTTTGGCCTAGGGAGGCCCTTAAATCACCTTTTATCCAAGTGATATTATGAGTTTATTAATATCAAGGGGGCTAATATACTTATGTGGAGATGTACTAGGTACTTTACTATTAAAGTCATGTGATTTAAAATTTACTTTATGTGAAAAAGTAAAGTACACTTTATTTTATTAAAGTGACTTTATGAGGAAAAAGTGACCATGGTACTAAAAAAATTAAAAGTGCTAGGGAGGCTAATTAATAGAAAAGGGGACCACATGAGGAGGGATCAAGTAGGGGACTCATCTCCACCCTAGATCCAATGGTTTGAGATTAAATCTCAACCATTAGATCTTAGGGATAGGGTGCCTATCTTATTGGAAAGACAAAAAGAGAGAAAAGGAGAGAGAGCTTATTCATTATTCTCAAGAGAACATTGAGAAGAGAGGAGGAGCAGCAAGAAAAAAAGGACGAAGGGTTTTGTGAGAAGAAAATCGTACAGAAAAGAGTACAAGAGAGGTCCAGTGGTTCAATTCTCAAGGAGGCTGAGATTAAGCTGTGGTTGAGGCTCGAATGATGAATCTCCAAGGATCAGCATTGTAAACTTCAGTAATCAAATCGAACTGTTTTTCTGAGTAAGAGGCAGCGTACTGGCATCGATTTTCTCACCCACCAGTCAGCTAATAAGAGGCCAAGAATCTCGGGCCTAAGCAGCGAAATTCTTAGGCCAGACAGAGCATGCTTCTGTGTGTTTTTCAAGAGGCTTCAGTGAGGTGTATTGGCTAGAAAAAGGCCTGCACAGGAGTTATATCTACAGCAAAGAAATATATGTCAAAGTTCTGAAGTGTTGTCTGCTCCAAATATTACATTCCCTGAGTACAGTGAGCTCAAAGGAGTCTGCATTATTCGCTGGAGTAAAGGACTGTGAGCAGACTGATATCAGCCCAGAAAACTCAATGTTAAAGCAACCTTTGAGAAGAAGCTTCAAAGGGATGAGATAAGTCTAAACATTTCTTGAAATTTTGTTGTAAAAAAATTCTTTCAAGAACCAAAATAACAGCCTCCTTCCAGCATTGGTTTTCCCCAAGCAGTGGGGTTTTTCCAGGGTCTAGTTGACTGTTGACCAAAATAATTGTGTTAAACAATTGTGTGTGCTTGCTACTTTACTAGTGTGTTAGCTGTGCAAAAGAATATGGTAGAGTAGCTCTAATGTTTTATGTAAATGATATTATCAGTCTTGTATTTCACGATGGGTTTGGGCATTAAACCATGCAAAACATAAAACTGGGTTGGGCTACAAACTAAACACATTTTCTACATGGTATCAGAGCCAAAGAGGGGTCAGACCAGAGATTTTGTCATAGTTGATACAAAGACCAGCAAGCATTAAACTTTTGCTACCAGTGAACAGACTTGTAAAACCTCGTCAGAAACGCAAAGACTTCAGCAGTTGAGAGGGAGGAAAGTTCTAGGTAACAGATTTGCTTCATTTGCTGGTTGGGAAGGTCATGGCAACATGGTTGAGAGCAGAGGACAGATTGGCAGGGGCTGATAATTTTGGCCCTTAGAAGGAGAGAATGATGCTTTTACTAGAGGAAGTTGAAGTGTGGAACATTGTAGAGGCTCCTGTGCAACCACCTACTGGCCCAACTCAATTAATGGAATTCAACAAGAAGAATCTGAAGGCTAAGAAGATCCTTCTAGATGTCATCAAGGACCATTTATTCCCACATGTGTCCAAGATGAGATTTTCCTACCAGATGTGGAAGTCCTTGGTCTCATTACACCAGAGTTCTAATGTGAACAGGAAGATGGCGTTGAGGCAGAAGCTACGAAACACCAAGATGACCAAGATCGACAGTGTGACCTCATACCTCACCAGGATCTCACAATTGAAGGATGAGTTGGCTGCCTTGGGAGAGGCTATTCTAGAGAACCAATTGGCCAGGATTGCATTCAATGGATTCACCAAGAAATGGGATGGATTCATACATGGCATTGTGGCCAGAAAGCACCTTCCAGAATGGAGGAGGATGTGGGAGGATTTCATCCAGGACGAGATTACGAGGAGTGCTAAGGCAGGCGGCAAGAGTGGTGGAGGACGTGACGAGAATGTCGCTCTTACAGTGAAGGGCAAGAAGAAGGCCAAGAAAGGGTCTTCTAGTGGAGCAAAGAAGGAGAAGGAGAAGCAAAAGGCGATGGAAAAGGACATGAGCAAAGTGAAATGCTTTGCTTGTGGGAAAATGGGTCACTATGTTATTCAGTGTCCCAACAAGAAGAATAAGAAGAAACAAGGAGTTGCAGCTTCAGCACAGGTGGACGATTTCGCTTCCAGATTTGACACTAAGTTTTCCTTATCAGCAGAGGTGGATGAGTTTGCCTTAGTGGTAAGTTTAGACACTCATGTTACATCTTCCCATGCAAGGTTTGTTGACAGTGGAGCATCCTGCCTATGATCGGAGTGAGAGAGCACTTCATGAGTCTCTCAGAGGATGGCATTGACTTAGAGGTTGTGCTTGGGTATAACTCCAAGGTCAGAGTAGCAGAAGTGAGGACAAGATCATTTCAGAGGGAGTCTTTACCTCATTTGTGAGTGACGAATGTTCTTTATGTTCCAGGGTTGAAGAAAAGCTTGATATCAGTCTCTAGCTTTGAGGATAGGGGTTATGAGGTGTTGTTTTGAAAGGGACAAGTGTTGATATATCCCAGAGGATCCAGTATCGAGTTTTCTCATGTGATTATAGCTCGGAGTAGGAGGCTATACAGGCTTATATTTCAGCCTATTAGAGCCTTGATGACGCAAACCAACAGCAGTGTGTTGTGTGAGCTATGGCACAGGAGGATGGCCCATTTGCACCATGGAGCTTTCAAGATGTTGAGGGAGATGGTTACAAGTTTTCCTGACTTCAACACGAAGCATCATGATGCATGTAGGGGGTGCGCTTTGGGAAAGTACACCAAGTCACCTTTCGTGAGCAGTGACAAGTTGACAACAGAGCCGCAAGTATCCTTGATTTGGTACACTCTGGTGTTTGCGGTCCTATGTATCATTTATCATTGACTGGATGTGAGTACTATGTGACCTTCATTGATGACCACTCCAAGAAGACCTAGATTTTATTTTTGAAGACCAAGGATGAGGTCTTCAAGAGGTTCCAAGAGTTTAAGGCTCTTGTAGAGAAGCAGAAAGGGAAAAAGATCAAGGTGTTGAGATCAGATAATGGGAGCGAGTATACCTCCACGGAGATGAAGGATTTTTGTAGGAGTGCAGGCATCAAGAGGGAGTTTATAGTGCCTTATAACCTCCATCAAAATGGGGTGGCAGAGAATAAGAACAAGGCCATAGTGGGTGCAGCTAGAGCGATGTTGCATGATCAGAGTTTACCTTTCTTCTTGTGGGTTGAGGCATGTAACACCGCAGTATATTTGCAGAGCAAGAGCCCACACAAAGTCTTGGGGAGTAAGACTCCTGCAGAGGTGTTTACCGACAAGAAGCCAAAAGTTGGGCACATTAGGATCTTTGGGTGCCTTACATATTCTCACGTCCCTGGGGAGAAGAGGACGAAGTTGGAACCCACTGCAAAGAAGGGTATTCTAGTGGGTTACAATGAGACCAGCAGAGCCTACTATATATATATATATTCCTGCACATAGGAAAGTTGTCCAAAGGCGGGTGAGATTTGAGGAGGATAGGGATTTGAGGTCTCGGGAGGTTGATCAAGTAAAGCAGTAGGCTCCTCAACAAGGGGCAACACCACAGGTTTCAAGAGCATCAGGTGGTCCATCAGGATCAGGAGGGTCATCTACTTCAATAGTGATAGGGCCTCAGACTCCAATATCATCGAGTATAGGATCACCTGGTGTAGGATCGTCAGGTGCAGGATCTCAGAGTCCAGGATCTCCATTGGTTATAGCATAGCCTTCCTCGTCAGGAGGAGAGGCACCAATTGATGATTTTCCCATACCACCACAGGAGGCTACTGCATGGAAGAGGAAGCCAAGATGGCTTCAGGAGACCCTGAAGGAGGCTCAAGAGGCTATGGGGAAACCCAAGTGGTCAGTGAGGGAGAGCAAACCACCAGAGAGGTTGGGTGGCTTTGTGGTGGATGTTGTGGAGACAGAGCCAGTTCGTTTTGAGGAGGTTGTTAGTTTTTGTAACATCGGATGTGTTCTAGGCTTGAAATTTTGCGGAGAGGCTAGAATACATGAGATCTCCAAAACCCATAAATTGTTTCCGGAAATTCAGCCTAGAAATGACTTAATTAGATTATTAGTCAGTTTTTAAATATTTCCTGAGTCTAAACTTAGGGAATATGATTAATTAATCAGAATTAATCAAGTCAAGGTCTGAATGTTCTAGAGACTCACATGGATCAATTTCAAGTTAATCCTAGCCATCGATTAAGATATAATCTTGGTCATTGAAGTCTCAACAGAGGATTATAAGAAGAATTCGATGGGGCTTGGAGATCATACACTTGAGCAGTTCGATTTTACTAGGAAATTGATTTCCATAGTAGCAGTTGTTTGTTGCGGGAGAGAGGTTCAGTGAGATCGAAGCAGTGAGAAAGGGGCAAAGACAGCAAAGTCGAAGGAAGCATTCCAAATCCGGTGAGTGCATTTGCAAAGAGGCAGAAGTGCCACAGAGAGGCTGACGCGTGTGAAAATTCCTAGATCTGACAATCTTAGGATTTCTACTACAACAACTGAGTGTACTTATATCATGTAAATTACTTTTACAGAATTAATTCAGATCTGAATTATTGAAGTAACTACTGAAGCAGCCTACAGTGAATAAAAATATGATTCTGAAACAAGGAAACAGCGCAAGAAATCAATCACACATAGGACACAATTATTTTTGGACACAAGTCCCCGGAAAAACCCAATGCGGGAAAATCGGTGCAGCTGATCTGAGGGTTTTTATTATTAAGCAGTAGCAAATCCTAAATACATCTCTGAATACCTCAAGGGCTATTCATTTACAAAGATAAACATTAGCAGAAAGAAATGTGAGTTTTACCTCAATCAATCACTAGAAAATTCGGCTAATCTGGACACTGGAAGAACTACCTCTGGAGGTCTCTGCGCAGTCACTGCCTCACCTCCTCTAAGGATTTTCGCCCTAGCAAAAGATCGATCTAACTCCCAGAATCTCAGATCTGGACCTCTCTGTCTCACACCCTGACTTTCGGCTTCTGGATCTGATCCAACAACTGAATCTCAGAAAACTTTTGAACCTCTGTGCAACCTTACGTGGCTCCGCATTAGCTTGACTGGCTCTGCGCTGACTCTATTGGACGTCTATCTGCCTCTCTATGCTGATGATCCTCAGGGTGAGAAAATCTCTCTCTCCGGAAGCTACTCTGACCCTCACTGCACTGAATCACTTAGATCTGATCTTCATCCGAGCACTGCTCCGTCAGAAGAATACGATCTCAAGATTCAATCTGTGTGCGTCTTTCCAAATGGCCCTCAAGCCTTCCTTTATAATCTTCTCGTTGAGAAATCAACGACCAAGATTAGATCACTAATCAACAGCTAAGATTATATTAGACTTGCTCTCCGCCTTTCCTAGATTATTCTCACTCTGTTTTATTAATGTCCTTTAATTATTTAATTTCCCTACGTTTAGACTTAGGCTCTCCATTAAAATAATTAATTATTTTAATAAAACATTAACCGAGTGCAATTTTCATAAACGATTTCTAGATTCTTTGGAATACCAATGTCTAAGCCTCTCCACAAAATTTGGGGATTAGAGCACTTTCCGATGCTACAAAAATCAACACTCCCTCTTAGCGAGGAAGATGCTCTAACAATATACCTGCTGCATACTGCTTTGTCCCTGAAGCATCCTCCGCGCTGCTGAAGTCTATCAACCTTTGTGTTGTTGTTGTTGCCCATGACACTGCCACTGCCACTGCTACATCTGTACTACAACTCCCTCTCAAGTGTTGCATCTGGTATGCTCCTAACACTGCATCTGCACTGCAACTCACCTGCTCAGAGAAACAACTGAACTCACCCAAAACTGAACAAGTGCTCAATGGATGCACCTTGGTGTTAAAGACTTTGGATGTTGATAACTACTGTGTTGTCCCTCTGATACTCTGCATTGTTGTTGCTCTGCATTGCACTGCCCTCATGTGAATTGTGTTGTTATTGGTGCTCTGCACTGCGTTGCTCCAGAAATAGGTGCGGCTACCTACTACACTCTCATCTCCATCACTCCTCAACTCCCATTGAAACTCCTCCATATTACTACTACTAATCATGGGCTCCCATAGCAAGGTAATGATCCATGATGTGGGCTCCTCAAGGATCCTTCTCAACTGAAGTTCAAGGTGAGCTACAGTTCTATGTCGCCCCACTTCTCACCTAGAGAAGCATGAGCACTCATGGTGAACTCTTCCTATTCGATCTTTGCGGCTGAAACTTTTGGATCATGCTTCTCATCCTTGTCCTTTTTCTTCAAAGGACACTGTGATGCAAAGTGGCCCATCTCACCGCATCTTAAGCATTTCACCTTCGAGACATCTTTCTTTTGTCTCTGTTGCCCTTATTTCCCTTTCGATGCGAGGGTTGCATTCTTCTCCTCCTCCAAAGTCTTCGATCCGGTACTGCCATTACCATCAAGCTTGCAGTTGACTAGATCTCTCCTCAGCTCTTCCTCCTGAAGTGTTGACCACATTTGCTCCCAACTAGGAAGCGTGGTCCTACGCAAAATGCTTTGGTCAAAAACCTGCCACTCCTCCATGACTGCGTTAAGGGTTAGCCTCACCATAGTCGTTGCAGTTGGGGTGGTTCCCATAGCTACCAACTGGTCTCATATCTCCTAAAGTCTCGTAAGGAACGGAGCAATGTGCTCCTCCTTTTGCATCTGGATCATGCGGAGCTTCTGCTCCAAGTACATCTTTCGTTGCTCGAAAGTTCCTTCATACAGCAAGAACAAGGCTTCCCACATCTCCCTGACGATGCCCTTGCTAGCTAAATGTGAGACTATGAGATCCTTAACTCCATCAAGGATTAACCTCTTGCACTTTGCCATGTCGGCCTCGTACTTTTTGTTCTGATCAGGATCTTCAGGTACAGCAACCACATTTTCCACGAACACCTTGAGATCGTATTCATCTAGAAGGAATTGAATCCTTTCCTTCCAGATTACATAGTTGGAGGAACCCTCCAACCGGTCCTGATCTCTAAGACTATGAGTTTCCATCTCAGCCGAAAAACTGTCGAACTGCTTCCTCTTTCTCCCCCTCTATGCAGCCTAGGCAGGCTTACGCACTCCCTTTGGAGCTCGTAGATCTACTGCCTTGATCTGCAGCTCAGATCCTGGAAAAGTGTTGAATTCCTCGGCTAGGAATTCATGGAGGATGAACTCCCCGCTATGTGCTTTTTCTTTCTTCTGACTGTTGAAATTCAACAAGAAAATGCACACACACTAGAGTGGGATCACAGGTCACACAGTGATGGATCCTAGCGACAATTTAGTGTGCAACCAATTTGTAAATAAATTGGAAAATTAATTGTAATCTTATCTCATAACAACTTGTAATAGTTAACTAAGTGTGATAGACTTAGTTAGCTCAAGAATTTCAAGTGTGATTCTATTAGTGGGATCAGTTAACTCACATTAATTGAGTTAAAATCAGTTTAACTAGTTCTAACTATCAGTTGTATTTTTAGCAAACTGCCCAGATGCAGTTATATAACCACAAGAAGCCCATGGTGAATTGCGCAATCAAGGAAGACTGAATTTCCTATTGAATAGGGGTTTAATTTTCTAGGGATTACGTAAGCAGGGTAGGTTGAGGGTAGGCTGATAATTGGCTGTGTTTGTTCAATTTTGCCTAGATCAGTGTGAAGCAATTGGTAGTGTATGAGGTTGTGGTGAGCACAAATACATTGTATTGTTTCATGATTCCTTGGTTGATTATACAATAAAGATGGAGGGGTTTTGAGCAGTTGCTTTCCCCAGGAAATATCTTGTGTTGTGGATTGATTTACTTATTTCTCTTACTTGCATGTGATTGAGCAATCGTGATTTATATTCCGCAAATATTGTAGAAGGATTCAGTATCTTGTTTTAGTACATTACATGATCAAATTGAATCCATTGGTGTAATTTCTACATGGTATCAAAGCGCCAGGAATCACAACAGTGGAGAAGAAATTGAGTTTGTGTTGAACAGTATTCGAATTTGCAAGTACTTTCTTTGGAGATATAAGTTGATCAAGATGTCTTTCAATGGCTTGAGACTCGAATATGCACTCGAGGGTAGTTCGAATTATATTGCATGGAAGGACAAGATGGAGGCAGTGTTGGAGGACACTGGGTTGAAAGAATTTATAGATAATGATATTCCCAAGCCCGCAGCAGCAGATGCCCAACTTCTTGATGCATGACAGAAGAAGGTAGCAAAGGCGAGGAGGATCTTGTTAAAGGGAGTTCGAGATCATATTGTCTCGAGTCTCCATGGAAAGGAAACTCCATATGCTATGAGGAAGGCCTTGACAGATCTGTTTCAAAGCAGCAATGACCACAGAAAATTGGCACTCAAGGACAAGCTCAGGGAAATCAAAATGGAGGAAGGGCGACACAATCCAGAAATATTTGACCAAGTTCACTCAATGTCGAGATGAGCTTGGAAGTGTTGGGATTGTTGTAGCTGATGATAACTTGGTGAGCCTAGCACTTCTAGGCCTTCCTAAGAGCTAGCATAGATACCAGGCTCTGTGAATGGGAGGGAGAAGTTACCAGATTGGGAGCGACTATGGTCAGATTTGGTACAAGAAGAGTTTCAGCGGAATACCAGGCATGGATCCTCATCCAAGACTGATGAGGAGGAAAATTGTGCCTTAGTTGGTAAGGAAAAGAAGGGGAAGGGGAAGAAGTCCTATTTCAAATCTAAGACCAGCAAAGAAGGCAAGAAGCGTGACATGTCAAAGGTGAAATGTTTTCACTGTCATGATTATGGACACTATGCCACAAATTGTCCACAAAAGAAGAAGAACAAGAAGAAGGCTCCAGGAGCTGCAGCGGGTGAAGCTTTGGCCTCACAGTTGAGTTGGACTTCTCTCTCATCGCATGCACAGCATCAACTGTGATGGGATCTATGTGGTACTTGGATAGTGGAGCATCTTTCCACATGACGAGAAACAAAGAACTCTTTAGTATCTTGGAGGAGAAGGATCTTCAGATGCACATCGAGATAGGTGATGACGGGAGGTATAGCGCTACCGGGATTGGTACAGTTACTTTCCAGAGACAATCGAGTAAACGTTTCTTATTAAAATATGTCATGCATGTACCAAGCTTGAAAAAGAATTTAGTTTCAGTTGCTACGTTGGAGGATCTTGGATATGATGTGATTTTCAATAAAGGAAAGGCATTCCTTCGTCACAAATCCACAGGACAAGTAAAGAGGATTGGGGTTCGTGCGAAGAACCTCTACAAACTTGATGTAGATGGTTGTGCAGCATTGAGCAGTAAAGCAGGGAAGGTGGTGAGCCGGGATACAGGTGAGTTATGGCATAGGAGATTGGGCCATCTCCACCATAGTGCTTTGAGGATCATGCAGCAGATTTCTACAGGTCTTCCAAAGGGTACTCTTGCGCATATAGACACATGCAAGGGAGATACCATGGGGATGTATCTAAAGCCACCTTTCATGAGAAGGAGAATCGAGCAGCGGCAATCCTTGAGAGAGTTCACTCATATGTGTGTGGACCATTCTTTACACCTTCCACAACAAAGCGCAGGTATTATGTGATTTTTGTTGATGATGTTTCTAGAAAGTGTTAGATCTTCTTTCTGCAGAAGAAAGATCAGGTGTTCTCCAAGTTTTGAGAGTTCAAAGCACTCGTAGAGAAAGATACAAGGAAGAAGGTGAAGGCTCTAAGGAGTGACAATGGTGGTGAGTATATCTATAATGAATTCAAAAACTTATGTGCCAAAGAAGGAATTCAGAGAGAATTGATTGCACCTCATAACCCACAACAAAATGGGTTTGCAGAAAGAAAGAACTGAACAATTGTGGGAGCAGCATGAGCTATGTTACATGATCAGGGCCTATTATTGCATCTGTGGGCAGAAGCATGTAACACAACGGTTTTTGTGTTGAACAGTAGTCCTCATCGGATACTTGGCATGAGTACACCAGAGGAGGCTTTTTCAGGTAAGAAACCAAATGCTTCATATTTTAAAATTTTTGGCTCATTTGTCTATTGCCATGTCACCAAAGATGCCAAGAAGAAGCTAGAACCAACAGCAAAGGTTGGGATATTTGTAGGGTACACTGATACTCCCCACAACTATCAAGTGTATTTTCCAGCTAACAGGATGATAATTGTCAGGAGAGACGTTAAAAATGATGAGGAAAAAGCCATGCAATTATCCCTTGAGAGGGAGTTTGACTTGCATGAAGATGAAAAACTCTTAGTTCCAAAGGATGAACCTTAGGATGTGGAGTAGCCACAAGTAGAGGATCATGGAGTGGCAGAAACCACTCATGCAAAGCCATCCACCAGAAATGGTAGGAAGCACACAGAGAGGCTGACAGATTGATGCTAGATACGATAGAGCATGTAGGAGCACCTACATCACAGCGCAGGCAGAAAAGGTCCCCAGACAGGGACAGTGGATACATGGCTCTTATGAGAGAGTGTATTGTGACAGAACCATCCTCTTTTGAGGAAGCAGTGCAACAGCCAACATGGGTTGATGCCATGGTTGAGGAGTATGACTCCATTATCAAAAACAGTGCATGGGAAGTCGTCCCAACACCAGTGGGGAAGTCAGTGGTTGGATCCAGGTGGATCTACAAGGTGAAGCATGCAGCAGATGGGAGTGTGGAGAAATACAAGGCTATATTTGTGGCCCGGGGATTCCAACAGGTAGATGGAATTGACTATGAGGAGACTTTTGCACCGGTTGCAAGGCACTCATCGATTAGATCTATCCTTGCACTCTCAGCGCAGATGGGGTGGCAGATACATCAGATGGATGTAAAGATAGCCTTTCTCAATGGAGTTATTGAGGAAGAAGTGTACATTGAGCAGCTAGAAGGTTTTGAGACCTTTGACAGGGATTCGCATGTGTTCAAACTCGAAAGAGCATTGTATGGGCTAAAGCAAGCACCTTGTGCTTGGTACACTAGGATCGACAGCTATTTCACCGGGTTGGGCTTCACAAAGAGTGAAACAGATGCGAACCTATATCATATTGTGGTTGATGGTAAGCTTTTGATTATTGTACTTTATGTTGATGATCTTATACTGACAGGCGATGAGCAGCTCATAACTTCTTGCAAAGAGGATCTTGCAAGAGACTTTGAGATGGAGGACATGGGACTCTTGCATTATTTCCTTGGCTTGGAAATATGGCAAAGAGATGGGGAGCTATTTGTATCTTAGGGCAAGTATGCCATGTATCTTAGGGCAAGTATGCCAAGGAGATTCTGAGGAAGTTCCACATGGAGGGCAGCAAACCCATGGAGACTCCTCTTGCAGGTAACTGGAGGAAGGAGGATGCCACTTCAGGTGAGGTAGTAGATGCTACTGTTTGCAGGCAGCTTGTGGGTTCACTTATGTATTTGGTGAACACACGACCAAACATATGCTACGCAGTTAACCAGCTTAGTCAAGTTATGGTTAAGCCTACCAAGCTCTTTTGGAAGGCGGGGAAGCATGTGTTGAGATATCTCAGGGGCACTACAGAGTATGGATTATAGTACAAACGAACAGAGGGAGTGAAGCTTCAAGGCTTCACCGATGTAGATTGGGCAGGTAGTCCATAAGACAGGAAGAGCACATCAGGGGGCATCTTCAGCATAGGATCAGCAGCAGTTTCTTGGTACAGTAGGAAGCAGAGATCAGTTGCACTCAGTTCAGTCGAGTCAGAGTACATGGCAGCTAGTCAGGCTGCATGTGAGGCCATCTGGATGAAGAAGATACTTGTTGGTTTCTTTGGTCATCAAATGGATCCGATGGTGATACATTGTGATAACTAGAGTTGCATAAAGCTCTCGATTAATCCAGTATTCCATGGCAGGTCCAAGCATATTGACATCTGATACCACCATCTCAGAGATTGTGTTCAGAGGCGCATTATGTTGTTGCAGTACATTCCCACGGAGGATCAGGATACAGATATCTTGATGAAGGCGCTTGTGAAGAGCAAATTCGAATACCACAGAGGCGGGATCGGGGTAGCAGATAATCCCTTTCTTGTTGAGAGGGAGTGTTGATATTCAACAAGAAAATGCACACACACTAGTGTGGGATCACAGGTCACACAGTGATGGATCCTGGCGACACATTAGTGTGCAACCAATTTTTTAAAAAATTGGAAAATTAATTGTAATCTTATCTCATAACAACTTGTAATATTTAACTAAGTGTGATAGACTTAGTTAGCTCAAGAATTTCAAGTTGAGGGTCTACGGATAGGCATGTAGAGTGATTCTATTATTTACAGGGTCCAGTTGCAATGGTAGCACCAGTGCGGTGTGAGTGGGATCAATGAACTCACATTAATTGAGTTAAAATCAGTTTAACTAGTTCTAACTGTTTGATGAGCTAGTGGAAGATCAAGTGAATTAAAATAGATTTAATTCACCAATAGTGATCTACCAAGTAACTAATGATTCACTATTTATAGTTGCATGCATGTCAATTCTGGTGGAGACCCAATTGAGACAAAGGTTCAAGGCAAGTAAACTATCAGTTGTATTTTTAGCAAACTGCCCAGATGCAATTATATAACCACGGGAAGCCCATGATGAATTGCGCAATCAAGGAAGGTTGAATTTCCTATTTAATAGGGGTTTAATTTTCTACGGATTGCGTAAGCAGGGTAGGCTGAGGGTAGGCTGACAATTGGCTATGTGTTTGTCCAATTTAGCCTAGATCAGTGTGAAGCAATTGGTAGTGTATGAGGTTGTGGTGAGCGCAAATACATTCTATTGTTTCATGATTCCTTGGTTGATTATACAATAAATATGGAGGGGTTTTGAGCAGTTGCTTTCCCCAGGAAATATCTTATGTTGTGGATTGATTTACTTCTTTCGCTTACTTGCATGTGATTGAGCGATTGTGATTTATATTCCGCAAATATTGTAGAAGGATTCAGTGTCTTGTTTTAGTACATTACATGATCGAATTGAATCCATTGGTGTAATTTCTACACTGACGCTTCTCTGCTCTGGAAACTACCTGTAGAAAACTGCGTCCTTCTCGCTCTGTGTGAAAGTCTCTGCACAACTCCCTCGGCCTCAACAAAATCTCGAACGGGAAGTCCTACCTCTCTGTCGACTCACTTAGAGAGAGACAACCTCGAAACTTTAGCCCCCCTGGCTAGATTTGTGCAATCCCTTTGGGGATTCGAACTGTTGTTGCTGCAACAATTTGGCCTTCACTTTAGATACAGATCCGCTCTTCCTATTTCACGTCAAATGCTCTGATACCATGTGAAAATTCCTAGATCTGACAATCTTATGAATCCTACTGCGACAACTGAGTGCACTTCTCCTATTATGTAATTACTTTTACAAAATTAATTCAGATCTGAATAATTGTAGTAATTATTGAAGCAACGTACATTGAATAAAAATATGATCCTGAAGCAAGGAAACTAAGCAAGAAATTAGTCGCACATAGGACACAATTATCTTTGGACACAAGTCCCTGGAAAAACCTAATGTGGGAAAACCAGTGCAGCAGATCTCAAGGTTTATATTATTAAGCAGTAGCAAATTGAATACATCTCTGAATACCTTAAGGGTTATTCAGTTACAGAGAGAAATACTGGCAAAAATAAATGTGAGCTTTACCTCACTCAATCATTGGAAAATTTGGCTGATCCAGAAACTGGAAAAACTGCCTCTGGAGGTCTTCGCGTAGGGCACTGCGTCACCTCCTCGAAGGATTGCGTCACCCCATCAAAGGATCAATCTGACTCCCGAAATATCAGATTTGGGCCTCCCAGTCTTACACCCCGACTTCTGGCTTCTCGATCTGATTTGACAGGTGAATCTCGGAAACCCTTTGAACCTCTGCGCAGCCCTGTGTGACTCTACATTGTCTTTACGTCAGCCTGACTAGCTCTGTGTTGGCTTTGTTGGACGTCTATCTACCTCTCTCCGGCTGAGAACATCTCTCTCTCCGTAAGCTACTCTTCCCCTCACTGCAATGAATCACTTAGATCTGATCTTCGTCCGAACACTGCTCCGTCAGAAGAATTCGATCTCAAGATTCACTCTGTGTGTGTCTTTCCAAATGACCTCAAGCCTTCCTTTATAATCTTCTCGTTGAGAAATCAACAGCCGAGATTAGATCTCTAATCAACAGCTAAGATTATATTAGACTTGATCTTCGCCTTTCCTAGATTATTCTCACTTCGTTTTATTAATGTCCTTTAATTATTTAATTTCCCTAAGTTTAGGTTTAAGGTCTCCATTAAAATAATTAATTGTTTTATTTAAACATTAACCGAGTGGAATTTTCACAAGCGATTTTTGGGCTCTTTGGAATACCAGTGTCTAAGCTTCTCCACAAAAATTGGGGCTTAGAGCACTTTCCGATGGTACAAAAATAAATAACGCAGAGGCAGTGTAGTAGCCTCTAGAGGCAAATCCGTATTTGCTGGGGAGAAGCAGTGATTCAATGTCGGAAGTTGAGTAGAGGTTTCGGAGGCCAGGAGAGTCATTTACCCAGACAGGTTGAGGAGCAGCAATTATGAGTTGGGTGACGCAGAGACTACATGAGGGTGATGCAATGACTGCGCAGAGGCAGTTTGGACGACTCAATTTTGAGTTGAGGTGAGTGCTCGAATTCGCCTGTGGAGTAAGGAATTTTCTCACTAGTTTTTATTGCCAATTTTTCTCTATAGGATTGCCAATTTGGGCATTCAATTTTACTCAAATTATTTCACTGTTGCATAATATTAAAACCCTCAGCGGTTGCACTGGTTTTCCCAAGTTGGGTTTTTCCGAGGACTTTCGTCCAAAAACAACTGTGTTATTTTATGTGTGTGTGCTAGCATTTTCTTCCAACGTTTTATTTCTTCCGCAGTTTATTTCTGAAGGTTTCAGTGTATTCATTTCGATATTTGTCATAGGAAACAACAGATAAATTGTTAAGTAGAATTAACAATTAGTAGAAATAACATCAGTTGCTTCAATAGGATTTGGGTCTCTGAACTTTCACAGAGGCTGCCAGTCAGCAAATCTGGAGGGATGCCATGGTGGAATATGCCTCCATCATGAAGAATGATGTCTAGGAGGTAGTGTCGCAACCTGATGGGAAGTCGATAGTGACTTTGTTAATTTTGGGCAACTAGGTCCAAACTCCATGTTGCATTGCTCATATGATGGAGATGATATTTTTGTTGGATTCCCCTTTCAGAGAGGTGCAAGATTGATCTAAAGATCATCTTGTTTGGATGAGCAGAACTTATATTTTGAATTTATTTTCCACAAACGTGCAAATTGTCAAGGTCAGCCAGAATTGTTCAAGCCCCAAAAGATGTGTCACTCACCCCCAGTCATGGATATAAATAGGAGAGACATGATGCTCATTTCATCATCAACTCATCACACACATCTCTCTCTCATCTAATTGGTTCGTACAGCCTAAGAGGCTTCTCTCTCCTCCACACGTGTGAAATCAGGAAGCTGCAATTTCGCACTATTTTAGGGTTTTTTCTGGAGCATTGACCATGGGTCAAACCTGCTGTTTGACTGCGTTTTTAGCTCAGAAATTCGATCTTGGAAGGCTGTAGCTAGAGGCAAAAATACCGAGGTCAAACGTTCACCTTTGACCACATCATTTATTGCAACGTTGACTGCAACATTGACTAGTTTGACCGCAGATTTTGACTATGCTAATTTGACAATTTTGTGGACTAGTTTTTGGGGTGCGTCTGACTTTGAAGGAAGGCAGAGTTTGACCATGTTTTTTTTTAGACAGGGAATTAAGCAACCTCCCCGGGTATATGCAACAGCATGCAAGCCACATATACCAGTAACTCATGACTTCGCAAGGACCGAGGCATCCGAAGACCATGGTTAGATCCCAAACTCCAACGAGACGTCTATCCCTCTAGCTTGGTCATGACGGGCCATAGACAACGCTACCCCCCGCTAGTTTTGAACCTGTGACCTCCCAAGAGAAATCACAAATTCTTAACCATTGAGCCCACTCAAGTTGCCTAAGTTTGACCATGTTTGACTAAACCTGATTGGTGGTTGAAAGGGTTGGTTTGACCAGCAAAGACTTTGTTGGCTAGGGCATCCTGTTGACTGCAAGTAAATTACATTTCTCTCTATCTTTGTTGAATAAGAAAAATTACAAATTCTTGTATCTTGTATTGGCTTCTCTTCTGTCGATTTAATTTTATCTTCTATCAGCATTTACTTTCAATGGTTATGTGATTGCAAATTTGAATTGGGCTAATAAAAAAGATTGAAGTAAATTGCACTAAGCATAGAACATACCATGGTTGTCTAAAATTAACATGGTGTCAGAGCTAAGGTGAAGACAAAGCCCAAGCAAGTGTGAAGAGCAATCATCGAAGAAGTTGAATAATCAAGGACCGTGATCAATGGCCTCCTCATCATAAAAGGGTTTCAAATCTAATGATAAGCCGACTGATAAGTCTGATTATCATGCATGGAAAATGTCCTTAGATCTGACATTGGAAGATCTAGATGTTATAGATTATGTGCAGGGAAATATCAATGAGCCTCCATCAAATGCACCGGTTGCCACTAAGACAAAATACAAAAAAGGGGAAGTCAAGGCAAAGAAGATCATCAGGGATTCTATTCATAAACACTTGATTGCTTATATCTCCGAGCTGGGCACATCTAAGGAGATGTATGATAAGATGGTTAGCCTGTTCAAGGCTTGCAATGCTAATCAAATTATATTTTTGAAGAACAAGTTGAAGGAGATCAAGAAGGGAAAAGGAGAATCCATCCAATCATATTTCATGAGGCTCACCGAAATTAAGAATGATCTCTTAGCTATTGGAGAAGCCATAGCTGACCGAGAGCTCACTCTCATTGCTCTTGGAGGACTCCCCAGGGAATGGTATGGATTCAATACTAATATTCTTAATAATAATGTGATTCCTGATTTTGATGAATTGTTGACGAGATGCACTCAAGAGGAGACAAGGATGATGGAGAGAGACCATCCCTCTAATGGTAATGGAAGTGACCCTACTGCCTTCACCACTCATGCAAAGAAGAGGAACAATGTTGGTTCGAGAAATTAAAAACATGGAAGAGCGGGCCCCAAAGGAAGAAAAGGAAGATGTTACACTTGTAACAAGTTTGGTCACTATGCAAGCGAGTGCCCTAATAGAAGCAACTCTTCCAGAGATGATGACAACAACAACTTCAGGGGGAATGGAAATCAAAGGAACAACAGGTTCAAAGGAAAGAGGAAGGCTCCCTCTAATCGAAGTGGAAATGGTCAACCTTTCAAGAGGTCAAGGAATTCCAGGTATGATGAATCTAATGTTGTTGATAAGAAAAATGAATATATTCTTATATATGCCCTCTCTGCTACATCTCCTCCGACACCCTGGACAATTGGTTGATCGATAGTGGTGCCTCAAGGCACTTCACCAGATATAAGGAAGCACTCTCTAATTTGATTAAAAAGGATACTAATTTGGATATTATCCTTGGAGACAATGCCACCTATCCCGTGAAAGGGGCAGGGACTGTGACCCTTCATCTAAATCAAGGTAAAGTCCTCCACTTGCAAGATGTGTTGTACGTACCTGACTTAAAGAAGAATTTAGTGTCTATCTCGACAATGGAAGACAAAGGATTCAAGGTGGCATTCATCGATGGAAAGGTACGAATTTGGAAGAGGAACTTCAAAGAAGTGCTCACTCTTGGTTTTAGAGTTGATACACTCTATCTGGTTGGAGGAAGTCCGCTAGGGGCCACGACATGTGACACGACTCTTCAATCCGAGCTATGGCACGGGAGGTTTGCACACCTTCATTACAAAGCCCTTCCTGAAGCAAGGAAGGTGGTGAGAGGGATACCCGATTTCAAAGATGATCATGAAGGTGTATGTCAGGGTTGTGCTGAAGGAAAGCATGCAAGGAGACCATTCCCCACAAGTGTCACGAAGACATCTAATATTTTGCAATTGATACATTCTGATCTATCTGGTATGATGCCTATAACATCCTTGGGAGGATGCTTATATTATATCACTTTTATAGATGACTTCTCCCGCAAGACTTGGATATTCTTTTTGAAAAAGGACGAAGCATTCAAATGGTTTTGTACATTCAAAGCCTTGGTTGAAAATCAAACAAGGAAGAAGATCAAAATTTTGAGGACCGATAATGGAACCGAGTATGAGTCGAATGAATTCAATGATTATTGCAGGGAAGCTGGCATTAAGAGTGAGACCACCATTGTGTATACTCCCGAACAAAATGGTGTTGCTGAAAGGAAGAATAGAACCATTTTGGAAGCTTCCCGTGACATGATCTATGACCAAGGTCATCTAAAGTTTCTATGGGAAGAAGCTGCCAACATCGCTCTGTATGTTCAAAATAGATGCCCACATTCTGCATTGGACTCCAAAACTCCCGAAGAAGTCTTCTCTGGTAAGAAGCCCGATGTCTCTCATTTTAGAGTTTTTGGAAGTCCCGTTTATTTTCATGTGTCGAAGAAAAGAGGAGCAAGTTGGATGCTTTTGGGATGATTTACTTCTCCTACTTACATAAGTTATTAATCTGAAAAATTCAGCATTAAGATCGAAGTAAATAGTGTTAACAACCTACACATACAGATCAAATATTAAATAACATGCTCATAGACAAAGTGACACACAAGGATTTTCTGGACAAATGTCCTCGGAAAAACCCAATGCGGGAAAACTGGTGCTGCTAGCTTCTGGAGGGTTTTTATTATTATGCAGATTCTAAGTACAACAATCCTGGGCACCAAAACTGGTTAACCCGACAGAGAAATATAAACGAAAGCAATACCTCTATCCCGGAGACAGAAAAATATGACTGATTCACACCCTCAAATGGGATTTACAAAACTCAGCCCCTTTCCAGCCTCTAGAAACCCCAACGCTGCTATGAAGCCCTCTGCGTCAACCTCTGCACTGCTCAAGAAGGGCTTGCGTCAGCCTTTGCACTGTTCAGGAAGGGCTGCATCACCCTAGAAGGGGTTACGCTGCCCCTGCACTGCCCTAACTGGGCCTGCATCAGCCCTGCGTGGCTCTTGTTGCCTCTGCACTGCCCCTATTGGGCTCTTGGCTGGACTGCGTAGTTGTGGCTCCTCTGCATTGCTCTGAAATGCTCCTTCTCTGCCCTCATTGTACTCTTGGCCTGGGACTAGACCATCCCCCTCGCCAGTACTACCCCTCGTTGCAGTTGAAACACTTCTGAAATTCTTAGCAAACCACACCCTAGAATCTCAACTAAGCTTTAGTGCTCTGTCAGTGTGTGTGTTCTCCAACTGAACCCAAGCCCTCTTCTTATACTTTTCTCGTTGAGACTTCAACGGTTGTGATCTAATCTCGAATCAATGGCTAAGATTAGAAGATGTTTGATCCACGTCACTTAAGTCAGTCTCATCACATGTTTAATTTAATTACCTTTAATCTTTTAATTTTCTTAAGTTAGACTTAGGGTCCTTAATTAAAAAGATTAATTAATTAAATATCTCTTAAACATGATGGAATTTCCCAAAACTGGTTAACCCGACAAAGAAATATAAATGGCAGCAATACCTCTATCCCAGAGACAGAAAAATATGACCAATTCACACCCTCAAACGAGATTTACAAAACTCAGCCCCTTTTCAACCTCTGGAAACCTAGCGCTGCTCTGAAGCCCTCTACGTCAACCTCTGCGCTGCTCAAGAAGGGCCTGCGTCACCCTATAAGGGATTACGCTGCCCCTGTTGGGCTCTTGGTTGGACTGCGTAGCTATGGCTCCTCTGCGCTGCTCTGAAATACTCCTTCTCTGCCCTCATTGTACTCTTGCCCTGGGACTAGACCATCCCCCTCACCAATACTTCCCCTCGCTGCAGCTGAAACACTTCTGAAATTCTTAGCAAACCACGCCCTAGAATCTCAGCTTAGCTTCAATGCTCTGTCAGTGCGTGTGTTCTCCAACTGAACACAAGCCCTCTTCTTATACGTTTCTCGTTGAGACTTCAACAATAGTGATCTAATATTGAATTGATGGCTAAGATTAGAAGATGCTTGATCCACGTCACTTAAGTCATTCTCATCACATGTTTAATTTAATTACCTTTAATCTTTTAATTTTCCTAAGTTAGACTTAAGGTCCTTAATTAAAAAGATTAATTAATTAAATATCTCTTAAACGTGATGGAATTTCCCAAAACTCTTTATGGGTCTTGGAGATCTTATGTACTCTAGTCCCTCCACAAAGTTTGGGAGGTAGAGCACATCCGATGCTACCCCAACACCCCAAAATCTCAACAACCCATACTTCTGCATGAAGGAAACTGAATCTGAGAACTGAAATGCACTGACACTGGCTGTAGCAAACTGATGAACACGACTGAGATTGAATGAGGACTGAAGATACATCTGCAGCGGAAGCAACCAGATCTGATCTACATATCTACAGATCTATAATACCAAAACTCGGATCTGAAATATCACTAAGTGATCTCAACTTTGAAGTCCTAGATCTCAATCCAGGGGTCTGTCAATGACGCTCTGACGCAACTGTGACTGAATGACTGAAGTCTAGAAACGCTACGCAATAAACTGAAGGTGATCCAAATCCAATCTGCCCAGTAACTCTCTGAGCCACAGCCTTATCATGCTCAGCCCGCAGCTCTGGAGCTCTAAGCTGCTACCACAACACCCTATGCCTGCAGTTGAGCTTCAGAACAACCCAATCTGACCTCAGGGCTTTGGTCGCGCCCTTTACATATTGTGCCAGCGGCTTTGGCACCTTGGCCGCGGGCACAACACATCTTGCCTACGGCTCTGTTTTAGCAAGGCCACTACCAAGGCCTTACCTGCTCGCGGCTCTGCTTCAATAGACGCAAGTCTGGAATGTGCACCAGACTCTGACCCGGATCCACTATGTGCCATTGCGTGAGCTCATTTCTACGTACCTGTGCGAGGCAAAACATAAACATAGACGAAATAAACTAATGGATGCAAATCATAGATCGCTTGAGCAAGTGTGCAAATGAGCTTGAGATCGCCCCTATTTATAAATTTGTGAGTGACCGCTTAGGGCTTTGACCAGATCAACATGCGGTTAGGCCAACCGAGAAAATATTAAATTAATTCATAACTTAACTTCTGCTTAACTGATTGGGGCGATCTATAGGTCGATTTTGATCGTCTCGAAAAGGGGAATCTAATTAAGTTATTATCTTAATCATATGAGCTGTCCAATGTGGAATTTGACCTTAGTTGCAAAAATTAACATTGAGAACATTGAGAAGAGAGGAGCAGCAAGAAGAAAAGAAAGAAGGGTTTTGTGAGAAGAAAATGGAACAGCAAAGAGTACAAGAGAGGTTCAGTGGTTCGATTCTGAAGGAGGCTGAGATTAAGCTGTGGTTGAAGCTCAAATCTCCAAGGAGAAGCATTGTAAAATTTAGTAATCAAGTCGAACTGTTTTTCTGAGTAAGAGGCAGCGTACTGCATTGATTTCTCACCCACCAGTCAGCCAATAAGAGGCCGAGAATCTCGGGCCTGAGCAGCAAAATTGTCGGGCCAGACAGAGCATGATTCTGTGTGTTTTTCAAGAGGCTTCAATGAGGTGTATTGGGTAGAAAAAAGGCCTACGCAGGAATTCTGTTTTCAGCAGAGAAATACATGTCAAAGTTCTGAAGTGTTGTCTGCTCCAAGAATTAAATTTGCAGACTCCAAAGTGTTGTACAGTGAGTTCAAAGGAGGCTGCATTATTCGCTGGAGTAAAGGGCTATGAGCAGACTGATATCAGCCGAGAAAACTCAGTGTTAAAGCAACCTTTGAAAAGAAGCTTCAAAGGGATGAGATAAGCCTAAACTTTTCCTGAAATTTTGTTGTAAAAAAATTCTTTCAAGAAGCAAAATAATAGCCTCCTTCCAGCACTGGTTTTCCCCAAGCAGTGGGGTTTTCCCAAGGTCTAGGTGACCAAAATAATTGTGTTAAACATTTGTGTCTGCTTGCTACTTTACTATTGTGTTAGTTGTGCAAAAGAATATGGTAGAGTAGCTCTAATGTTTTATGTAAATGCAATTATCAGTCGTGTAATTCATGATGAGATTGGGCATTAAACCATGCAAAACATAAAACTGGGTTGGGCTACAAACTAGACACATATGTTCTACAATATCGCCCCTATGAAATTCCCTGAACAGTAAATTGGAAGCAGAAATTTTCTTGACTTGGGAATAATGCACCCTTTACATCATAGGCGCTTTAAGTTCTACAAGTTCAATATTCTCGACTTCAAATTCAGGATTAAGGTTCAGGTAAAAGAAGCAATTCTTGTAGTGAGGAAACAGATGAAGTTAAGCTTTTGCTGACACGTAAGGCAAATTTTGTACCATGCTAGAATACATCAAGAAGAATATTCTTGGTTCTATTTATGTAGCTTTTACGTAGCATCACATACACAACAGAAAAGCTCCAATATCAGACTCATGAATGAAGAACAATGCTGCATGTTACAACCCAAAAGATTACCAAAATGTACAGGTATTCGCTTATGTAAAATACTATTGCATTGGTCCACAAGTAGGTATTAGATCCCACATGCACATGCAAATGGTTTCTTACATGTGCCATCTGTTAACTGTGCTTTCACTGTTACCTACGATTCAGGTGCATAGAGGCCTTGGGAACCACGGTTAAATGGTCATGAACTAATTGAAAATACAATTAGAGTGTAATGGCTCTGTTACCCCTCTTTCAGCAAGGGTACTCCAAAATTTTGGCCACACCATATATGCCCAAAGGATGTGCCTTATAGCCTTGTAAAGCCATGTAAGTGAGTGTTACTTTTGTGAAAGTAACTCTCAAATCCCCATTGGTGTGGACGACCATGGATACTCCTAGTTTTGTTTTATTCATGGTATGTAGACTATGTGGCACTGCTGAATCCCCCCTGGTGGGTGCAACTCCCTGCTTTGATGGTGTAATGTCCCCGACCACTTAGGAAGCTTATGACGGAGTCCACTAGCCTAATATGGTTCCCGTAGGCTAAAATGGGGAAAATTTTAATAAGGGGATTTAATTTGCCTAAGAAAACATTATAAAAGTCTAATAGGTGATAAGGGGACATTTCCTAGGCCGGTGAAAAGTCACTTTAACTTTATAAAGTGAAAATATTATAAAGTGACTTTATAAAAGTTAAAAGGGTAAAGTGGCAGTAAAAATGGCCATTAGTTTATAAAAGAGAAAAAGTGAGGAGACTCTCCTCATTCATGCATTTGAATTTTTGGAAAAAAGAGATCTTGGAGAGTTTTCTTGAGGAGAAGATTAAGATTTGGAAACCCTAGCTGCCATAGTTGGTTTCAATGTTGAAACTATACACTCTAACTGGTCCAAAGAGTGAAATCACTCAAATTTCGCCATCGGGATTCAAAGGAGAAGAAGATTTGCCAGAGATATTGAGGTAGAAAAGTGTTATCAGTTGATTTTATGTTCTTATTTGGTGTTTTCTATCTCCTCTTGACAAGTTGAAGATCTCCAAAGAAGTCTGAGAAGCCAAGTCCAAATATAAGTTTTTGGGGGTCAATTTACACAGCAAGAATACAGGCTGAGTTTATGTTTCAAGGGTTTGCTCTCATTTGGTGACTAGCTGTAAGTGTTAGTGGTTTGATTTTCATCTTGAAAGGGCAGCTCAAGTACCCAGCCAACGGCCATTAAAAACTCCACAGCTAGACGAGGGTTATTACCTTCCTGGGCTGTGAATTAGTTGTTGGTCTGAACGTGTTGATTGTGGGAGCATATATACTGTCACAGCCAAGTCATATTCTCTGCTGGTGGGACATGAGGCTGATTCCCTTGCTCTCAGTCCGTGTGCACTTGATATACTGCCCATCAAAGTTCGAGTTCCCATTCTTGTGCTGACCATGAGTTTGGAAGGAAGATGAGTTCATCCCTGTGCATATCAACGCTGCTATAGATTCATTTCAGGGGCTGCATGTTATCTCAGATACAAGTACTGCATGGGTTTGCTGGAAGTATAAGGGCTGTTGCAAGTGTGGAACTTGTGTATATTTCCAGGGCAGTGTATATCATAAACAAGTGCTGGAGTGTTATACTGGTGAACTGATATTTGTGCATGTACTTATTATTATTGGCTGTCATTAACTACCAGATTCTTTCTTCCTAACCAGCTCACTGTATCTTCAAGTTTTTAAATGAGAAATGTCCATCCTGTAGGTGAACATTATTTAACATCAGTTGCATTGGATTTCTGAAACTTGTTATTAAAAATATAAGTTTATTTTGGAGGATTGTTGATGCATGTGGAAGTATTAAAAGCAGTGTCCAGAGAATAAAACGTATGAAAATCACCTACACAGTAGAGAATAAACAAACTGACTGAAAAAGTGTCACTGAAGAACTCATTTGAAAACTCAGAAATTTCAGATAAAATTGGGAGTATTGCAAATTGGAATTTTACACACATTTCAAGTGTGCCCCATCTTGCACTCAGCTTAACTTATATTATCTAGTCCTTCGTTTAAGGAGATACAATACAATCCATCACAAAACTGCATAGATAGATGTTACTCCAATCAACTACCAAAACAAAAGAGTGAATTGATTCTCAATAGAAATCAACCCTTAGTTCCTTATGACTCTATAGAAAAGTTAAAATCGTGTTTCTGTGTGTTAATACATATTTTAGCCAACTAATGTTGGAGTACGTAATGTATTATGATGATAGGTCGTGAGCAATTTCAGTCTATTAGCAGAAAATTTGTTCAACTTCTAAAGAGCCACAAATTTCACAATTATTGCCTACTTTTAAGGCACACACTATCATTTATATGTCGTTACAAGTTTGAGATTTAAGGTTATGTTGTTAAATCCTTGTATGTGTCAATTTTTAAGCTGGCATAGATAGTACCTACACTCGTATCTTTGCAAATTATGATGGCAATGATCATAAAGTATAACATTAAAAGGAAGTAACAAGCATATACTTTGATTAAGTACATACCAGATGTACGCCTTACAACTTTCTTGGACTCTTTGGGCACTTCTTCTATAATCTGCAATTTCAATCTTTAGCACTTGCATCATTTCTATAAACTAACAGCAATTAAAATTAGAATTCAAGTAGTTAAAATAAATTAAAAGGGCCCAAGAAGACCATACATCCTCATCGCTCAGTTTCTCTTCTACATCCTGGAGAGAGATACAAGAACTCAATAGTCCAAGACAAAAAGCAAAGTACAAAAAATGGTTGTATAAAAGACTAAATATTAAATGAACTATTATTTCAATTAAGGCTTTCATCTTTCCATAGCTAGAATTTGAATCCAATACGTCTTCAATCAATGGAAGGAAAATAGAAAGTTCATATGCAGACCTTGGTTTTTCTAGATTTTCCTTTCAAATCTGTTGACCGTCTCCTCTGAGCTGACCCTGGCAACACGCTCAATACTTCAGAAGGAAAATAAGTTTTGAGACAAACTATATTTGCCATATTCAAAGACAAGTCAATTTATAAACAACTGACTACTAACTTGAATAATAGAGATTGACCATAATAGAACCACAAACCTTTGGTCCCTACTGGAGTCTTTTCACTTTTTTGTGAGCTCTGCAAAATGATAAGCATCAAAAATAACTTTTTCCATAAGGAAGATATTTATATGATGTATGTTTTCTATTGATAGAAAAAACAGTATGCTATATCTACACCAAGAAAATAAAAATAGAAAAGGGCAGGCATGAAATGGAATGTTCTCCTCTTATACTAAGCCATGGTTCAAGCCTGGTCAATATTCAACTTACAACACAAGATGAACTTTTACTCAAAAATGTGCAACTGGATATAAGTACTTATGAGAAAGGTTTGTTAAAAGAACACAAATATGATGCAAAATAACTGCAATAATTCCCACAAGTAAACTACAGAAATAAGTAAACTACAGAAATTTTAAGAATCCAGCAATTAATGCAATTCATAATTTTCACCTCATTTACTTCAGGTTTCCCAGATCTAATCTCTGTGAACTTTCAATCTTAGGGCTGATCTGAAATATTAAATTACAGAAGTAATATTCACTTCCCTTCAACTCAATTTCACCTGGCATCCCAAGAGAATGAATACTATATTGAGTGGACTTCAATTCCACAATGCTATAGCCCTGGGACACACTTTTCAAAGCATATAACACATCTGAAATGTCTTATTATAGAAGGCAGCTTAGAACAGCAACAAATGTCTTATTTCATTCATATGTTATGTCAAATCATCATAAACAACAAGGGCTGAAATCTACTAAACCATGAAAATAACATAAGCTAAAAATTAAATCTGCAAGTAAACAATACTTGGACAGCTGGGAATGCCATATACATATGCATGAGAAAGTACAAGAATATACCACAGTGTTATGATAAAGATAATACAAGTCAAGCTCTCCAAACCCTAGCTGGGGAAACCACAAGAAAACACTAGCCACCAACTTGTCCTAGTTAGGAATCACTCAACCAAAATGGTCACTCGACCAAACATATGGTTATTAACCATTTGCAAGTGATTCCCTTCTCTCTATTAGGCTAATCAGGGATTCGTTGATGAGGCTTTTTCTTCTATGAACAATTTTGTGTTGCTTTAGGAGACATGGTTACTATTCACAAAGCTAATGATTGGCTTATTCTGTTGGATTCCCTCCTCACTGGATTCCTATTGCTTGGTCTCATATTCACTCAAGAGTTATAGTCAACTATCTAGGTATCCCTTTCTGAGTCGGGTTGTCCCTAATTGTCATGTGGCAATTGTTGATTTTTGTGTCGCATCGGAAGGTATTCCCACATGCCAAGAGGTCACATATGTCAGCCTAGAAAAATTGTGAAAATTAAAATAAAATAAAAATATTTTTGGGGCATCATGTAGGCTCAAAAAGGACAAGTTAACCCCACCATGAAAGGGTATGTCCCTTGGTCAAAATTCAACCCATTGACTTATATATATACACAATGTGACACTTCACTTTGATCATTCATCCTCACAGCCTCTCTCCTAGAGCAGCCACACGTGTGAACAGAAAGAGGCTGAATTGATTAAAATTTGACCAAGTTTGAGTTTGACCAGAGTTTACTGCAATATGGATTTGACTGCAAGCCTTTAACTGCAGGCCAAGTTGACCGCATGACCAAGCTTGACTGCAGGCCAAAATTTGACTGTTTGACCAGCATTGACTTTTGTATTTTTGGCTGGTTTGACCAGCATTGACTTGCTGGAAATTGACCGGGTTTGACTGGTATTTGGTCTTGGATATTGGCACAAATTTCTAGACAATTTGGATTTGTAAACTTTGTTGAAAAATAATTTCTCCTAGCAGAAAAGTTGATGGGTTTTCTCCCAAGGTTGGGTTTCCCGGGGTAAAATTGTTCTCTATTTATGCATGGTTGTCTCTTTATGATCTCACTGTTTTCGCTTCATTTACTGTGGAGATTTTTTGTGTATAATCGCTCAATGATATCAATGGCCTAGTTTTAAAACCAGCCCAGACGAACCAAAAATTGGTCAAACCGGCTGGTTAGCTCCCTGAGATATTAAACCGGCCCAACAAATCCGATTGGTTAGTTGGTCATGTTATCGCTCCTTGCTGCCTACACCTACCTACAAGTCAGTGGAAAAAGCTTTCAACCCCACAAGGTGTGGTTGGTGGCAAGGATTACAGAGAAGAGGTTGTCACACTTTTTGCAATGAAGTTGCAAAAGTAAGCAAATTTCCAAGTACCATAGAATTAAACTTGTTGCAAAATTTAAGAGATTAAAATGTTTCCATCTAAAGTGTTTCTTGAAATAAGATTTGCATGTGAAACTTTAAACCATCAAGATAGCAAAAAAATTGAGAAATTTGCAAGTAAATGTGATGAGATAGTGCTCTTGGTTTATTTTATTAATTAGCTCTAAAGCAAGATTACAATTGAACTCTAATCCTCAGACCTCACCCTCGCCCAAAGGTTTGGATCTCACAGTGAGGAGTCGATAGAGGTAAAGGGTCCCTAAAATGTCTATTCAACCAACTTAAGTTGGAGGTAAATTTTAGTGATGCTTTGGAATCTATTCCCCACTGAAATCGAATTCTATTCCTTCAGAATCGATCTCCTTCGGGTACTGAGTGTATGACCGGCTTGTTTTCCAAATAACCCTCAAGCCTTCTTTTATAATCTTCTTGTTGATGAATCAACGGCTCAGATTATAAGTCTAATCAATGGCACAGATTAAAACTTGAGTTGATCTTCATTCTCTAGAAGATTCACACTCTGTCTTATTAAGACCCTTTAATTATTTAATTTCCCTAAGTTTAGACTTAGGGTCTCCATTAAAATAATTAATTATTTTCATAAGACATGAACCGAGTGGGATTTCCACAAACAATTTCTCGGTTCTTTGGAATACTGATGTACAAGTCTCCTCACAAAGTTTGGGACTTAGAACACTTTCTAATGCTACAAAAATCAACACTCCCTCTTAGCGAGGAAAGTGTTCTTGCAATATGCCTACTACATGTTGCTCTGCTTTTGAAGCATCCTCTGCGCTGTTGATCTTTGGATGCTACCCCTCATCTGTTGCGCTGCTGCCTTCTGTATTGTTGTCCATGACACTACCACTGTCATTGTTGCATTTGTACTGCAGCTCCCTCTGAATCCTAATCCTATCCATTCCTACTATTGGAATGGATTCTTGATCATCCCCATCTTCTCTCTGAAGTAGACAAACTTAGTCTTCCCCGGAGCCTTTGTGAGAATGTCTGCCACCTGTTCTCCTGTTGGAGTGTACTGCAACTGTACAACTCCTCGTTGGACATAGTCTTTGATGAAGTGACAGCTGATATCAATGTGCTTCAACCGATCACGAAACACATGATTTTCAGAGAGCTTGATGCAACTCTGATTATCACACAAAACACTTGTGACACCTGATATCAATGTGCTTTGAACGATCATGAAACACAGGATTTTCATGAGAGCTTGATACAAATCTGATTATCACACAAAACATTGGTCGCTTCCATTTTCTCCTTCAATAGGTTCACAAGCAGTTTCCAAATCCATATGGCCTCACACAAAGTTGTGCTAGTTGCCATATATTTAGCCTCTGCTGAGCTTAGTGCCACGAATTTTTGTTTCCTGCTGCACCAGGAAGTCATCCCTGATCCCAAACTGAAACAGTACCCACTGGTACTCTTCCGATCTACTGGACTCCTAGCCCAATCTGCATCGGTGAACCCACTCAACCTGATATCACTGCCACTAGTGTACTTCAATCCAAGCTCGATTGTTCCTTGAAGGTCCCTGAGAACATGCTTGGGCCCAATGAACCCTCTTAGGTTCCACCATGAACTGACTGAGGGTATTTACAGCATAACATATGTTTGGCCTAGTGTTTACCATATACGTCAAGGATCCTATGAGTTGCACCTAAGAACATGCTTGGGCCCAATGAACCCTCTTAGGTTCCACCATGAACTGACTGACGGTATTCACTGCATAACAGATGTTTGACCCAGTGTTTACCAGATACATCAAGGAACCTATGAGCTGCCTATACAAAGTAGGATCAGCCTCATCATCTTCTAACATGTCAATTTTCTTCCAGTTGGTGATCATTGGAGTCGTCATGGGTCTACAATCCTCCATCTGAAATCTCCTCAGAATCTTTGTAGTATATCTTCTTTGACCAAGAAATATCTCCCCTTTCTGTTTCCACACTTCCAACCCCATAAAATAGTGCATCAACCCTAGATCCTTCATGTCGAATTCTGTAGCCAAATTCTCCTTACAGTCTTTGATGAGCCTCGATGATCCTGTCATAAATAGACCATCTACATATAAAACCAATATTAAAGGCTCACTCCCTACCCTTAGATAGTAGAGATTCGAATTTGCGTCACTCTTGACGAATCCCATCTTCTGGAAGTAGCTATCGATTAGACCATACCAAGCTCTAGGAGCTTGCTTCAGTTCATACAAGGCTTTCTTAAGCCTGCAGACATGAGTCTTCTAATCATGTGTCTCGAAGCCTTCTGGTTGTTCAATATACACCTCTTCTATCACCCCATTCAGGAACGCAGTCTTGGCGTCCATCTGGTGAATCTCCCATCCCAGCTACATTGCAAGGGATATTACAAATCTAATGGAGGTATATCTCGCTACTGGGGAAAAGGTTTCTTCATAATCTATCCCTTCCTTCTGAGCATACCCCTTAGCCACAAACCTGGCTTTAAATTTCTCAATGTTGCCATCTACAGCATACTTGATCTTGTAGATCCACCTTGAACCCACAACTGATCTCTCTTGAGGTCTAGGGACCACCTCCCAAACATCATTCGTCATGACGGAACTGTGCTCTTCGACCATCTCATCTACCCATACCTGGTGCTAAGCTGCTTCCCAGAAACTAGAAGGTTCCCCAACCTGTGCAACCAAGGCTCGGCACCTCTCAGGCTGCTTACACTGTCTCTTCACATCTCGAGGGGCTCCGACAAAGTCTTATGCGTCCCTCAGAATTTTTTATAGTTCCCTACTTGTTCTCCCCCTGGTAGTGGGCAGATTTACCTTCTCTCCCTCCTGCAAGTCCTCGAGAGAAGTGTCCCCTGGATCCCCATGCCTTGGAGAGGCACCTGAATTATCTACTGCGGATTGTTGAGATTGAACCAGCGGATCCTCCTCAGACTACATAGCAGAAGGCAACTCACGAGATCTTCTGAAGGCCCTCTCCTCCATGAATTTCACATCCCTTCGCACTACCACTTTTCTGCTCTCTGAAATGTAGATGCGATATGCCTTTGCATTCTCACTGTATCCTACCAGATACCCCTTTTCCGCAGTCATGTCCAACTTCTTCCTCTTCTCACTGGGTACATGACAGTATGTCGTACTGCGAAAGATCCTAAAGCGACTCAACTCAGGCTTGCTGCCAATGAAGACACTTTATGGCATGATCTTTCCCAATGCATTGTGAGGAACCCTATTCTGAACATAGACAGTTATATTACAAGCTTCAGCCCACAGAAATTTGGGCATGTCTTGATCGTACAGCATCGCCCTTGCAGCCTCAACAATAGTCTTGTTTTTCCTTTCTCCCACACCATTTTGCTCCGGATTATATGAAGCGGTCCACTCTCTTCTAATACCTTCCCTAGCGCAGAACCCAATGAATTCCTTGACCGTGTATTCACCACCATTGTCTGAACACAACACCTTGATCCGCTTTCCAGACAGATTTTATACCAAAGCTTTAAACTCTTTGAACCGACTGAAGACTTCGTCCTTGGTCTTCAGAAAGTAGATCCAGGTTTTCCTGGAATGGTCATCAATAAAAGTGACG
Source organism: Pinus albicaulis (assembly GCA_034641835.2). NCBI lineage: Eukaryota > Viridiplantae > Streptophyta > Pinopsida > Pinales > Pinaceae > Pinus > Pinus albicaulis. The sequence continues at coordinate 1,298,663,006 of CM076578.1, read as the reverse complement.
AAATACTCGACACCACTAAGAGCTCTTGTGGACATTGGTCTGCAAATATCCGAGTGTATCAAGCCCAATACACTCTTAGCCCTATTGTTACTTCTCTGATACGCTGCCTTGGCATATTTACCCAATACGCACCCTCTGCAAACATCGTCTCGCTTGGTGCTTAGTTCTGGAACTCCCGTGACAGTTTTCTTGAGAATCTTTAATGCCCCATTCTTTTGTGCCATAGTTCATTCAAGTCTGTTTCATCAACGCTACCTATCAGTGCCATTGGGGATTCAAGTTGTAACTTATAAAGTTTGTTGCTCCTTACTCCTATTTGTGCTTTCTTCTTCCAACTAGGGTGTTTGACGTAAACTTTGTTACCAATGAAGTAAACATCATAACCTCTGGTTTGAAGTTGAAACACTAAGAGCAAGTTCATTCCCAACCCATTCACATGCAGTACATTAGTGGCCCGAAGCTTATTTCCAACCTCGGTCTGAAATACCAATGTGGAAAAAGTCGGAGTCGGGATTAAATCGGCAGGGCTTCAAGTCGGGATTAAATCGGCAAAGTCGGGATTTTTTCGAAAAAATCGGCAAAAAATCGGCAAAACTAAAAAAATACAAAAATATTCATATTTTGAAAAAATCCCAACTTTTTGGAAAAAATCCCGATTTTTTCAAAAAAAAAAAAAAAAAATTATTAAAAAAATTACCTCCCTCGCGATTTTTTGGAAAAAGTCGACAAAAAGTCGGGATTATAACGATTAAATCCCGACTTTTTCAACTTTCAAAAAATTGGGAAAAAATCGGAGGATTTTATCGGCGCCTGCAAAAAATCGGGATTTTTTTAAAAAGTCGGGATAAAATCGGGATTTTTTCCACACTGTGAAATACTATGGTACCTCTTCCAATAGGGGTACATTTTGCTTTATTACCCATGGTAATTTTAAAGTTCATTTGCTCCTCTCGGTAGTCGGAAAATCATTCCCACACTCTCGTCATATGAGCAGAAGCTCCACTGTCAATGTAACAGACGTCAAGAGTAGCAGTGCTTGACACACAAGCAAATTCTTCTTCCAGTCTGGATGCCAAAACAGAAACATCGTGATCCATTTGTTCTTTCATGCTTCTCTTCCTTTCTGGGAAACTGCGTGAACCCCTCCGAGCTACTGTAGCAATGTCAAAATTCGGTTCACTCGTCGATTCTTTGTTCCTGTTACTCATCTCTGGCTCTAATACCATGTGAAAATTTCAATCTAGAAATCTATAATTGCAGTGATAGATTTATTTCTCCTACTTATTTACAGAAATATATCAGTAAACTTCGAAATAAATACCACTGCAACATTCACAATTATATATGCAGAGAAGTAAACAGTAAAGAACATAAGCATAAGAACCAATCACATGTACACACTTATTTTTGGACAATTGTCCCCAGAAAAACCCATTGTGGGAAAACTAGTGCAACAGATGAGGGCTTTATTATTATTCTTCAGCAAATGAATCTTTACAAGGAATAAATACACTGGCAGATATAATCAGAAAACACCTGAGACAAATTCTCGGCCCCCCCCCCCCGACAATTTCCTGACACCCGAAAGAGCCTCTGACTTCCTCTGCGTCTGTCTACTCTGGACTGCATCACTCTGCATAGGCTCTGCGTGGGTTCACTACGTTGCCTTCTATGACCCTCTGCATCCCTCTGTCCTTGAGCTCAGTCACTGCTGACTCCCTCTTCTCCTTTTGCTTCTGCAACTCTTCGCCCTGCAACTCTCCCACTGAAATCGAATTCTATTCCTTCAGAATCGATCACCTTCAGGTACTAAGTGTATGTCCACCTTGCTTTCCAAATGACCCTCAAGCCTTCTTTTATAATCTTCTCGTTAATGAATCAACGGCCCAAACTAGAAGTCTAATCAATGGCTCAGATTAAAACTTGACTTGATCTTCGTTCTCTAGAAGTTTCACACTCTATCTTATTAATACCCTTTAATTATTTAATTTCCCTAAGTTTAGACTTAGGGTCTCCATTAAAATAATTAACTATTTTCATAAGACATGAACCGAGTGGAATTTCCACAAACCATTTCTGGGTTCTTGGAATACGGATGTCCAAGTCTCCTCGAAAAGTTTGGGACTTAGAACACTTTCTGATGCTAAAAAAATCAACATCATCAGATCTGGGTGAGGGATCAAGACATCCAGAAGACAACCTTCAGGTGTCATTTGGGCATTTCAAGTTCTTGGTCATGCCTTATGGGTTGACCAATGTAATGTTTCTTTTTCTACTATTCCTTATGACATGGTTAGAATGGACTTTTAGAGTTTGAGGCAGACAAGTCACAAGTGCAGGTTGGCGTCATTGGCGAGCCATGGGGGCTTTTGGAGGGGTTTTAAGGAGTTCTTATGAGGACTGATGGCATTCACTTCGTATACTCCACCATCCGCATAGTTTGCCTTTCGTTTCGTCGAATTCCGACAACTTTCAGAAAATTGAGTTATTAATGGGCCTAGCTCAATTAATTACGCTCATTGGAACCAGAATGAGAAGATCTACAAGATGGGATGGATAGGAGTGATCTTCAGTGACTGGAGGAGGCATGGTGGCCAATTGACCATTTTACCACATTAAAAATAATATTTTAATTAAAATAGGAGCTTCTAGAGGAGTCCATCAGATCTATAAAAAAGAGGAAGGGCCATTAGAGATCATCTTGGATTTGATATTGCTTCTTGTATGTGAGGTTGAGTACCTTGTTCTCTACTCCATTGGTAGCCCCAGGACGGAAACCCTCAGGTGATTTAGAGAGATTGGGCGAGCACCCATCTCCCCTTGGTGAATTCATCCAGAATTCACAGGAGAGCTTAGCAATGGCAGTTTGGTTCAGTTTTGGTGGAAGGTTCGTGCAGCATTGCAGCAGATCCATGAGGCCAATTGTATCTCAACTATTTCTGCTATTTTGTCATTCCAGCATGTAAACCCCGGTTTATATATAATAATGAGAGCTGAGATTATTTTTGCATATTGTATGTTCGAATTGCATGTCTTCTCTAGTTCTATTTTACATGGCAATCTTATGTTAATCAAGTTATTAATTAGAGAAATTTTGGTTAATCGCATTTCCGCAAAATTTGCCAAAATATCTCGTTTGGAATATTACAGTGGTATCAGAGCATGATTTTGGCCAATTGTGGGTTAAAATCAAAGTTGTCGTATTGCTCTTGAAGAACAAGGGAGCCAAGTTTGTGGATCAAAGATTTCAATCTATTTTGTTGGAGGATATTGTTGCAGGTGTGAAAAAAAAATTATTGTTGGACCAGATTTATTGCAGGGCTGAAATTATTTTGCTAGGCCAAATTCATTTTTCTGAGACAAAATTATTTTGCTGGACTGAATTTATTTTTCTAGACCGAGAGCACTTTGTTGGGCCAAATTTATGTTGCAAGGCCAAAATTATTCTTTTGTGGGGAATTTCTCCTGATGGGCTAAAATCATTTGTTGGGCTTATTTGTTGGAGCCTAATTTATTTTCCTGAGCCTAGTTCATTTGTTAGAGCCAGATTTATCTATTGGGGCTAAGTTTATTTTTTAGGCCCAATTTACATACTGTAGCCCAATTTATTTACCGGAGTTTTTTTTGCAGGAGATTTCTCTCATTTGAGTCGGTGATTTTGCAATGAATTTGCAGGATTGTAGAGTTGGAACATTGTGGTATGAATTTATCTTATGTGGAGCAGTGTGCATAGTTGGGCAGACTAGGAAAATCACACTAAATTGGGGATTTTCTAGAACGTCTAGAATTTGCCCAATATTTTTCCAGGGTTTTTTTGGGTTTTGTGCAAGGTTACTTGGGAGCGAGAGCGAAAACACGGAACGGGAGGGGGAGCGGGAGCGGGAGCGCCATTTTTAGAAGCTTCCGGTCCAAAGCGTTTCCGGTAGCGTTTATATATATATATATATATATATATATATATATATATATATTATATTTTGATGCATATATGTCAACAAAAACATGTAGAATGATGAATTAGACATAAAAAACATAAAAACATAGATTGAATCATATAACATCAATCATCTAGAAGTTATAATCTTCATCAACCACGCCCACAAGTTGGAAGCATACAACATATTGACTCTTGAGTCTCGCGAATCATCAATCTGAAGGTTTCAAGCTTTCAAAATTCAATATATAATATTTATCATCATTGATTTCAAATTTCAATATCTAACATTTATCATCATTGATTCATTGATTTCAAAATTCAATATACATTTATCATCATCGATATATATCATTTATCATCATTGATTCATTGATTTCAAAATTCAATATATAACATTTATCATCATTGATATTATATAACATTTATCATCATTGATTCATTGATCACCATATAACTTTCATGAAGCATCATATTCATAATTCATAATGATTTGTAAACAGTAAACTTATAAATGCCAACTTCAAAGTTTCACCTTTCAAATTCAAACTTCAAACTTAAATTGTCATTAAATATATGAAAGAGTCAAGTTTCAACTGTTCAACTGTCAACAACAAATAGAAAAGACTAGTAAACAACAAATCTATTTTATCTACTGGCTGGCCCCTTGCCACACCCATGAGAAATGTCTAATTTGTGCGAGCCACGAGGAAATGTTGGTCTTCTAGTACTCTCAAGAGTACCACGACCATGACTAGAAGGTGGAGGCTGGATCTGCAAAGGAACAACAGTGTGATATCGAGAACTGGCACCCGCACCCGCACTGCTACCAGTAGATGGTGGGACTGGCCTTGTGTGTGGCGGTGTTGCTGATGCTTCATCATCATCCCTAAAAAGTTTTGCTTCCAATTCTTCCAGATGTAACGTGTCGTCCTCCAAATTATCATCCTCTGGGTTGTTGTCCCAGACTCTGTATGATTGATCCTCATTTGCCCGATCACAGTAATGGCTCAACAACCTCAAGTTGTAATGCACATAAACCAAGCTTTCAGCTCGGTTTTCATTCAGCTTGTTTCTTCTCACATTGTGTATGAAGTTGTAGGTGCTCCAACACCTCTCTGCAGAAGAAGTGTTCACAACCTGTGAGAGAACTTTTTTAGCCAACTTTGGCAAAAGTTCCATGCCGCCATATGCTTCCCACCATGTGAGAGCATCAAATCTGTCCCTGTCTTCCATTGCATGGAAAGAACCAAAGTTAGCAGTGCAACTGAAGTATTTGCCTAATTCAAGGTGCAATCTAGCACACTCCTCCCTGTCGGGTACCAGCTTGTCTAATGCCTTCATGTACCCCTCTTGTACCTCTAGATCTGTGTGAGGTTTCATCCTAACCCCACCTCCAGGTGCAGGTTGGCCCAACCAAGATGGAGAGTAATATTTTGGCGTAAGGATATATGCCAAAGCATGTAGTGGAACATTGATTTTATTCCACTGTGCACACACACAGTCATGAATCATAGCATACAAGTTGGGATCATTATCCTTAACAATATCTTTTATTTGCCCCAACATGTTGTCCATCTGCTCATAAACCTCCCCAATCACTGGTTTCATACTCTGCAAACTGAATCATGTCATAAATGAGCTTGGTAAAATTCAAAATTTCCCTCACATGTGCCCAAAACAAAGGGTCAAGGGCGGTCTCCTCCACATGTTCGCAACCTTGCCTGTCGACTATTGTCGCTGCCCTGTTCTTTAATAGCTGCCAGTGTGGGCTTGATACCATTGCAGCCAATGACTCTCTTACCTTCAAAAGGCGCCTAAAGGTGAGGTAATAGCAGCAAATCTAGTCTTTGCTATCTTCAACAACTCCAATTTGGAGTGAGTACGGAAAAGCCCATGGGTATTGCTATGATTTGTAATAAATTTTATCATTTTTTTACCTCTCTTGTACAAATCACCAAGCCATTTGAATTGAGGTTGTTTGTTTTTTATGATATCATGCATCAAAAGGTTCATTGTGTGAACCAAACACCTAGACCAAAAAATGTTGGGGTATTTATCCTCAACAATTGCTCCTGCTGCCTTACAGTTAGCAGCATTATCAGTGATGACCTGTATGACATTGTATGGCCCAGTCTTTTCAATTATATCAAGTAATGGTTCTGCAATGTTAATGTTGGTTTTGAATTTGTCTGAATAATCATATGCTGCCAGGAAGATTGCACCACTAATCGACACAGCCAAAACACTTATCAATAGCTTTCCTTTTACATTGGTCCATCCATCAGAGACAATGGACAGCCCATGTTCATTCCACGAACTTGTCATTCTAGCCAAAGAATGGTTTATTTTAGCTTTTTCATGATCAAGACCCATGGTTCTGGCCTTGTCATACCCAGAGCTTTTGTATCCTTTGGGGGCATCATTAATGGCAGAAACCATTTCATGCCAATAAGGTGAGCGAAGAACATTGAATGGCACCCCACATGCATATAGAAACCAGTAAACTTTTGAATCCACATCATTCCTACACCCTTCGTCCAAGAAATCGGATATGGTTCTACGCCTTAATCCAGTGCCACTGCCTCCAAAACCACTGGCATGGGTGGAAGTTGAACTTGTTTGTCCATGACGTGTTGGGCCTAAATCAATGAAACCCCTAGATCTTTTAGATGATCTCTATAGGGCAGCCTCCTCTTCCTTCCTATATTTCTCTCTCTGTGTTGCTGGCACATTAGTACAAACTTTGATTCCAATATTTTTAGTTCCATCCCCTGGCATTATCCCACAAAGGTGCCTTCTCGCACGGGTGTATGAACCATGGTATTGTTTATTGCAATGGGGGCAAAGAAATTTAGTGGTTCCACCACCTTTCCCTCCTTCCATTTTCTGAACATATTTCCACAAAGGTGTCCGAGTTTGGTCTCGTTTAGTTGGGGAATCTGTGTCCTCAGGTTCTCCACTCCCCACTTCCTCCTCAACATAATCCTCCTCCTCTTCAGGATTTTCTTCAAATCCACCATAACCCTCCTCTTCATCCTCCTCTTCTCTAATTTGCCTCTTTCTTCTACTACTCTCCAACACCATTATCACAAAGAAAGGAACCAACATGAGGAAAATCCCTAGCCATATAGCCATGATGGAAACAAGTTTCAAGTTTCAAGTTTCTAGCCTGCAAAACAAATGGAAAAATGCCAAATGGAAATAGGAAATGCAACATAGGAAAAAAACAATTCATTTTTTAAGTTTTAAACCCAATAAAATGCAACATTCAAGAAAAAATCAAGTTTTCATTTTTAAACAGCCTACAAATTCATCCTAGAAAATACAAAATTGGATTAGAAGGCCTTCTTGCAATCTTCCTGTTGCCTTGCAGCTTGCTCCTTGCTCTCCTTGTCACTTCTGCAACTCAGCTCTCCAGTTCTCTCCTCAAGCTCTTCTTGCTCTCTCTCACTCACTCAACAAACAATAAAAACAAAATGCCCCCCCCCCCCTTATAAACAAAAAAAAATTTCATTGAAAAAAATTTCCGCCCGGCGGGAAGCGTCTTTTGTTCCCGGGAGCTTTCGGGAGCGAACGCTCCCCGATCGCTTCCGGCGTTTAAAAAACGCTCCCAAAGCATTTTTTAAACGCCGGAAGTGCTCAAGGGAGCATTCGCTCCCGAGCACTTCCGGAAACGCTCCCGAAAAGGCAGAGAGCGTTTTAACAGGTTCGGAAACGCGCTCCCGAATATGCTCCCCTCAGGAAGCATTTTCGGGAGCGTGTTTCCGAACGTTTCCAAAACGCTCCCGCACGAAGCGCATTTCGGAAACGGGAACGAGGGGGGGGTGAAGCTTCCCCGCAACCCTGGTTTTGTGGGAGGAATCCATGGTTAAAATTTCAGAATTTTCTGGGCAATATTCAAGCTGGAAATAAACATTCCTTCAGCAGTGTGTTTTATTAGTGAACTAGGTAATTCACACCACTTGGTCAGTTTGGTCTTGGCTTGGAGTTAAGCCAAACCATTTCTGAGTTTTTATGGGTTTGGTGTGAGGAGCTTCGGATTAAATTTTCAGAATTTTTTGAGCAATGTTTTTTTTAATTTTTGTAGCATCGGAAAGTGCTCTAAGCCCCAAATTTTGTGGAGAGGCTTAGACACTGGTATTCCAAAGAACCCACAAACCATTTGTGAAAATTCCACTTGGTTAATGTTTCCCTAATTCTAAACTTAGGGAAATTAAATAATTAAAGGACATTAATAAAATAGAGTGAGAATGATCTAGAAAACAAAGATCAAGTCATGTTATAATCTTAACCGTTGATTGGAGATTTAATCTCAATTGTTGATTTCTCAACGAGAAGATTATAAAGGAAGGCTTGAGGGTCATTTGGATAGACACACACCGAGTGAATCTTGAGATCGAATTCTTCTGACAGAGCAGTGAGGGGCAGAGTAGCTTCCAAAGATCAGCCAGAGAATCATCAGCAGAGAGAGGCAAGAAGACGTCTAGCAGAGCCAGTGTAGAGCCAGTCAGGCTAATGTGGAGCCAGCGCAGAGCCACGCAGGGCTACGCAGAGGTTTAGAGGGTTTTCAAGATTCAACTGTCGGATCAGATCCAGAAGCCGGAAGTCGGGGTGTGAGACTGCGAGGCCCAGATCTGAGATTCTGGGAGTCAGATCGATCCTTTGCTCAAGTGACGTTGTCCTTAGAGGAGGTGACGCAGTGCATATGCAATGACAGCGCAAAGGCTGCGTAGAGACCTCCAGAGGTAGTTCTTCCAATGTCCGAATCAGCCGAATTTTCCAATGATTGATTGAGGTAAAACTAACATTTCTTTCTGCCAGTATTTCTTTCTGTAACTAAATAACCCTTGAGGTATTCAGAGATGTATTTAGGATTTGCTACTGCTTAATAATACAAACCCTCAAATATGTTGCACCTTTTTTCCTGCATTGGGCTTTTCCAGGGACTTGTGTCCTATGTGTGATTGATTTCTTGCTCAGTTTCCTTGTTTCGGAATCATATTTTTATCAGTGTAGGTTGCTTCAGTAGTTACTTCAATAATTCAGATCTGAATCAATTCTGTAAAAGTATTTACATAATAAGAGAAGTACACTCAGTTGTTGCAGTAAGATTCCTAAGATTGTAAGATCTATGAATTTTCACATCGTATCAGAGCATTTGATGTGAAACGAGAAGAGCAGATCTGACTCTGAAGAGAAGGCCAAATTGTTGCAGCAGCAGCAGATCAAATCCCCAAAGGGATTGCGCTAGTTGGAGGGTTCCTCCAACTATGTAAACTGGAAGGAAAGGATTCAGTTCCTTCTAGATGTATTCGATCTCATGACGTTTGTGGCGAATGTGGTTGTTGTACCTACAGATCCAGATCAACTTAAGAAGTACAAGTTTGATATGGAAAAGTGCAAGAGGCTAATCCTTGTTGGTGAAGGATCACATAGTCTCTCATTTAGCTGGCAAGAATGTTATGTACAATTTATTAATTATTATTAAATGTGATTGTCTTAGGTTGTCTTAGGTTTATTTAAGCAAAACGGCATGATCAAAGATCATGCCTCTTCACCAAGGGACACCATAAGGCTATATTTAAAGCCTTGGTCACTCCCAATTGTAATCATCTCATCTTTTTATCAATAACAAATATACATATTTCTGTTGTCTAGGTTTTTATACTCCATTGGTATCGGAGCAGGTTCAATCCTTTGGTCAGGGTCATCAAGATTGTGCTAAATCGTTCCATAAAACTGTCTTTCGTCGACTGTTCCTTATTGTTCCGCACTCGGCCCACTCAATCATTCCCTATTTCGTTGTTGTCCCATTGTCACGAAATTCTCGACTTATTGTCAATCACATTTTTCTTCGTTCCTTTCCGCTGGAAACACCATTGTCTTCTCTGCGTTCGTCTGTCGTTGTGTAAAACATCCTCTAATCGTTTGTATCACCCTCTCATCCGACACTATCACCGTGCCACACCATCGGCTCCCACTGCAAACGCCGACACCCTGACAACTCCTGTTCGTCCGCCATCGACCCCAGTCGTTGACCCATCATCGGCATTGCTCGGTCATTACTTCTTCCACGCGGCGATTTCCGGTAGGATTCCGTCCGGCACTTTCCATATCCCATCTACCCTGATTTCCATATTCTGTCTACCCCGATTTACACTTACCTGTGCGACGCTGCCAACCACCAAACGCCATTAAATCTTTCTCTGTTTTTTTTTTTTTTTTTTTTAAATCCGATGTATCGGGAAACTAATCTTTCGTCTATCCACCACTGTTTTAAAAAAAAAAAAAAAAAAAATCCATTGTATTGTGAAACTAATCTTCGTCTATCCACCGCTGTATCCATCGGCTGTTTAAAAAAAAAAAAAAATTGAAAAATCATGTCCTGTTGGCTAGACTATTCAATTAATTTTATTTTTTTTAAAACAGAACTTCACATATTATTATTATTATTATATATATATATATAATAGTTAATGAAATTTAATTCATTTTTTATATAAACTTTAATCTTAAATTATTTTTTATATATTAAAAAAAAGGGAAATTGGCAGATAAATATTCACCCCCTCTAACCCGCTCCATGTCGTCAATGAGAATGACCGATTTTAGCAAAAAATTGATTGAGCTTGAGAATAAAATTGTTAACCATTCTGATGACTTCAACAAAAAATTAGTTAATCTCAAGAATAAGGTTACAGGACACTACGACGATATCAAGAAACTTCAAGAAACAACAAATCGAATAGAGAGACAAATTGGGCAAAACCATAACGAGCCTACAGATAATCATAATAAAGCAATGTTGATGCTAACCACTATTTGTGACAGGATGAAGTTGTCACCAAAACAAATATTCCAGAATATCGAACAAAATCAAGAGAACAATTCAGCAGATTTAGGGAATGCAGCAGATCATCATGAAAAAACCGAGTCTACCAAAACATCAACCCCGCACCATCACGAAGATAGTAATGCAAATTTTCAAAATAAGCAGCTCTAGAATGCATTCGCTAATCAATACCCCTTTTTTGCTCTACCGTTAGCAGCATATCAACGAAGATCAAAAATCGAGCTACCCAAGTTCGACGGTAATGAAAAAAACAGCGTTGTGTGGCTTAATAAAGCCGAAGAATATTTCAAGATTTACGACATTGACAGTGATGATGAAAAAATTAAACATGCTTCCATGAAAATGGAAGGAGAAGCATATAATTGGTATATGTGGTGGAAAAAGACGACGTTTGCTATTAGTTGGAGAAAATTTAAGGATGTGTTCTTTAAAAGATTTCAAGGTATAAAGGAAGAAGAGTTCTTTTCAACATTCATAAAATTGCGCCAAAAAGGAGATGTGAATGAGTACACTCGAGAATGGGAGACCTTAGTGACATGAGTACCTGGATTGTCAGAATTTCGTCTAGTCCAATCTTTCATTTCGAGACTTAAAACCCATATAAAAGTAGAGCTCGAGCTTCACGACATTATGACGATAGAACTAGCAACACAGAAAGCAAAAGCTGCTGAAAAGAAATTCGAAAAGTTATTTTGGTCAAAGCCGGAAAGAGTATATTCGAGACGAAGATTTCCTCATTCTGAAAATATAGATAACACAAAATTTGTCCCACCCCATCTTCGTGAAGGAGAAAAATCTAACGTGGAAATACAAAGGATGAGAGAGGGCAAGTGCAAACGTTGCGGCAAAAAGTGGGACCCTAAGCATAGGTGCGCTAAAGGAAAAGAGACAAAGAATCTGTATAACTGTGAAGCAACTAATGACTCTAACAATGATGAATCAAATGTAGAAGGAATTGAAGACACCCCAGAGTTCTCTCCAGAACTAGATGACGAAAGCATTCCGCAAGTGTCACTATCAGCTATGACAAGTATATCACAACCTCAAACACTAAAACTAAAAGGACATCTTAAGGAGAACAACGTAATGGTCCTCATCGACACCGGCAGCACCCACGATTTTTTAGATTCAACCATGGCCAAAAGACTCAACATCTTTACGTTTCCCATGCCTAATATGAAGGTAATGGTGGCTGATGGTAAGAAGATTGAGAATGTAGGGAAATGCTATAAGGTCAAATTGCAAATTCAAAACTTTAATCTAGAATCTTCATTCTACACCGTACCATTAGGAGTAGTAGATGTGGTCTTAGGAATTCAATGGCTACAAACCTTAGGTACTTATTCTGCCAACCATCAAAAGCAATTTATAAGCTTTAAGAGGGAAGGGCAGAAGCACAAGTTATATGGATTCCAAGCACCAGAAAATCAAATCGTGTCGTCATCCCAGATGATGAAGATGATTCAAAAAGGAGCGCCTACCTATATAGTACGATGTCATCAGTTAGAAATGTTATCTGCAAAAATGATCAGTGAAGGGTCACCAATAGTACAAGGGCTAATTCAGAAGCACGAAAAAGTATTCCAAGACCTGCCCATGAAAATGCCTCCTAATAGGGAAATTGAACATACAATAGAAGTCAAAGCAGGGTCAGACCCTATCAACATCAAGCCATATCGCTATCTGCATCACCAAAAGACTGAAATTGAGAAGATAATCCAAAATCTTTTAAAATGTGGGCTCATCTCAAAAAGCAAGAGCCCGCCTCTTGGGAAACCAAAGCATTTTGTCAACAACATCCATCGTTACGTATGCTTTGAGGACAAAGCATCTTTTGAGGGAGAGGCAATGTTATGTACAATTTATTAATTATTATTAAATGTAATTGTCTTAAGTTGTCTTAGGTTTATTTAAGCAGAAGGGCATGATCAAAGATCATGCCCCTTCACCAAGGGACACCATAAGGCTATATTTTAAGCCTTGGTCACTCTCAATTGTAAAAATCTCATCTTTTTATCAATAATAAATATACATATTTCTGTTTTTCGGGTTTTTATACTCCAAAGAACATCGTCAAGGAGATGTGGGAATCTTTGTCTTTGTTGTACGAAGGAACTTCCAAGTAGCGGAAGATGTACTTGGAGCAAAAGCTCCGCATGCTCTAGATGCAGAAGGGGGAGCGCATTGCTTCGTTCCTTACGAGACTTCAGGAGATATGACACCAATGGGCAGTCGTGGGATCCACCCAAACTGCAACGACTATGGTGAGGCTGGCCCTTAATGCAGTCACGGAGGAGTGGCAGGTTTTTGTCCAAAGCATTTTGGGCAGGGCTACGCTTCCTAGTTGGGAGCAGATGTGGTCAGCACTTCAGGAGGAAGAGTTGAGGAGAGATCTAGTCAAGTGCAAGCTTGATGGCAACAGCGGGAGCGGATCTAAGGGTCCAGAGGAGGAGGAGAATGCAGCCCTCGCATCGAAAGGGCAGCAAGGGCAACAGAGACAGAAGAGAGATGTCTCGAAGGTGAAGTGCTTCGGATGCGGTGATATGGACCACTTTGCATCACAGTGTCCTCAGAAGAAAAAGGACAAGGATGAGAAGCACGATCCTACAGTTGCAGCCGCAAAGATCGAGCAGGATGAGTTTGCTATGAGTGCCCATGCTTCTCCTGGTAAGAAGTGGGGTGACATAGAGTTCTAGTTCACCTTGAACTTTAGTTGGGTAGGATCCTTGAGGAGCACACCTCATGGATCATTACCTTGCTCTGGCCGACCCATACCAGTGATAGCGAGATGGAGGGAGTTGATGAGTTCAAGAGTGATGGGTAACTGTGATCAAGTGGGTAGTAGTGCTCATTTGGAAGCGGCGCGAGCCTCGTGGCGGCAATGACGCGCAATAGTATAATGCAGTGTGATGCGGGTGCAAAGCAGCAGCTGTGAAAATTTCAACTTGAACTTCTACTGCATTATCTGATGTTATTTCTTCTACTTATTCAGAAATAAGTTATTTGCAGAAATATCTTCAGTAAATATTGAAATAAATTCAAATGCAGACTTCACCATATAATTACTGAGCAAAACAATAAGGAAAATACTAGCACGCGAATGACAGATATTTTGGACAATTGTCCCCAGAAAAACCCAATGTGGGAAAATCAGTGCAGCAGATGAGGGCTTCTATTATTCAGCAAAATCTTCTTGTCAATTTACAATCAGCAATGACAAAGAGAAATTCCCTACGAAAACACTAGAGAAATTCCTCACAAAATAATAAAATGAAGAACGACCCCGGAAGGACCCTCCTGAGCCTCCTGCGTCATCACTGCGTTGGCTCTGCATGGGGGACTGCGCAAAACTACGTGACCCTTTTGCGTTGCTCCCTCCCAACCTCTACATTGTCTCTTCGTGGCACTGTGTCACCTGCTCCTACACCCGGATTGTTGTTGAACCTTCTCTGCCTGTCCTCCACCTACTACTCTCCCTCTAAGCCGATTTTCTCTTGCCAAACTTCGACCACTCGAGCAATTGAGTATCTACACTGGTGTATTTTCCAAATGACCCTTGAGTCTTCCTTTATAATCTTCTTGTTGAGATATCAACGGCCGAGATTAGATCTCTAATCAACAACTAAGATCATAACTTGACTTGATCCATGTTTTCTAGAAGATTCACACTCTGTTTTGTTAAATGCCCTTTAATTATTTAATTTCCCTAAGTTTAGACTTAGGGTCACAATTAAAATAATTAATTGTTTTAATAAAACATGTTCCGAGTGGAATTTCCACAAACGATTTCTGGGTTCTTTGGAATACATGTGTCTAAGCCTCTTCACAAAATTTGAGACTTAGAGCACTTTTGATGCTACCAAAAACAACACTCACTCTTAGTGAGGAAAGTGCTCTAACAATATGCCTACTACATATTGTTCTAATCCTAAAGCACCCTCTCCGCTGCTGACATCTGACAACCTGCCCATCAACCTCAGCGCTGCTGCTACTATTGTATTGTTGCCCATGACATTGCCACTGCCACTGTTGCATTTGTACTACAGCTCCATCCTAAGTGTTGCTTCATCCATTACTGAAACGGATTCTCAATCATCCCCATCTTTTCCTTGAAATAAACAAACTTTGTTCTCCCTAGGGCCTTGGTGAGAATGTACGCTACCTGTTATCCTATGGGAATGTACTACAACTGTACTGCTCCCCGCTGAACACAGTCTCTGATAAAATGACACCTGATGTCGATGTGTTTCGACCGATCATGAAAAATTGGATTCTCATAGAGCTTGATCCAACTTTGATTATCACATAGAATACTAGTTGCCTCCATCCTCCTTCTGAATAAATTCACTAGCAGTTTTCTAAGCCATATAGCCTCACACGAAGTTGTGCTCAGTGCTACAGACTTTTGCTTCTCACTGCACCAGGAAGTCATACCTATTCCAATGTTGAAGCAATACCTTGTGGTACTTTTCTGATCCACAGAAGTTCTTGCCCAATCTGCATCTGTGAATCCACGCAGAACGATGTCATCGCCTTGGGTGTATTTTAATCCATAACCGACTATTCCTCGAATACATTGGAGAACGTGCTTAGTTGTTGCCCAGTGTGCCCTCTTTGGTTCTACCATGAACTGATTAACGGAATTAACAGCGTAGCAAATGTCAGGTCTGGTGTTGACCAAATACATGAGAGATCCTATGAGTTGTCTGTATAAGGTGGGGTCCACTTCTTTATCTTTAGATGCATTGATTTTCTTCCAATTGGTGATCATTAGAGTAGCCATGGGTCTACAATCCTGCATTTTAAATCTCTTTAGAATCTTTGTAGCATATCTTCCTTGCCCAAGGAAGATTTCTCCCTTCTGCTGCCAAACTTCCAATCCCAAAAAATAGTGCATCATCCCCATATCCTTCATGTCGAATTCCTCTGCCAGGTTCCTCCTGCAGTCTTTGATGAGCCTAGATGATCTTATCAAAACTAAATCATCTACATACAATACCAAAATCAGTGGCTCATTCTCTACTGTGAGATAGTAGAGAATGGAATCAGCGTCACTCTTGACAAATCCCATCTCCTACAAGTAACCATAAATTCGAACATACCATGCTCTCGGTGCCTATTTGAGTCCATACAAGCCTTTCTTTAGTTTGCATACATGAGTTTTCTTCTCATGCGTCTCGAAGCCTTCTGGTTGTTCGATGTAAACCTCTTCTTCTATCACCCCGTTCAAGGATGCAGTATTGACGTCCATCTAGTGAATCTCCCATCCCATCTGCGCTGCAAGGGATATAATGGATCTAATAGAGTTATATCTGGCTACAGGGGCGAAGGTTTCTTCGTAGTCTATTCCTTTTTTCTAAGCATACCCCTTAGCCACGAACCTAGCCTTATACTTCTCTACGCTGCCATCTACAACATACTTAATCTTGTAGATCCACCTGGAACCTACAACTGACCTGTCCTGTGGTCTAGGTACGACTTCCCAGACATCATTGGCCATGATAGAGTTGTACTACTCTACCATAGCATCTACCCAGACTTGGTGTTGAATCACTTCCTCAACCAAGTAGAGGGTTCATCAACCTGTGCGACCAATGCTTGGTATCTGTCAGGTTGTCTACGCTCCTTTTCTCGGTTCTAGGATCTCCAACAAACTCTTCTGCACCCCTCAGCGTCTGTCGTGCCTCTCTGTTGATTCTACTACTTGTAGTGGTTGGCTCAGTCATATCTTCCTCCTGATGTCCCATCAACTGCGATCTATCTGAATTTTCTTCTCTCAAAGAAATACTAGTACTAGTCACAGTGCTAGATCTTGATGGTTGTCCATCTGTTGGATCCTCTCCTAGCTGCCACTGGACAAGAGGCACATCCTCAGATTGTTCTTCGATAGCCATTTCACGAGATTTTCTGAAGACTCGATCCTCCATGAATTTCACATCCCTCCTCACTACAACTTTCATGTTACCTGGAATGTAGATTCTGTATGCCTGGGATGTCTCGCTATATCCCATGAGATACCCTTTCTCAGCAATTTGATCTAGTTTGCTCTGTTTCTCATCTGGAACATGACAATATGCCACACTCCCAAAAACCCTGAGGTGACTTACCTCCGGCTTCACCCCTGTGAATACACTCTCGAGCGTTGCCTTGCCCAATGCTCTGTGAGGGGTCCAGTTCTAGATATATACAGCTATGATGCATGCTTCTGCCCACATAAATCTAGGCAGATCTTGGTCATACAACATTGCCTTTGTTGCCCCAACAATAGTCTTGTTCTTTTGTTCTGCAACACCATTTTGCTCTGAATTGTAAGGAGTTGTCCATTCTCTTTTGATGCCTTCCATTGCGCAGAAATCTATGAATTCCTTATCAATATATTCACCTTCGTTGTTTGAACGCAACAATTTGATTTTCTTCCCAGTCAGGTTTTCTACCAAAGCTTTGAATTCTCTGAACCGATCAAAGACCTCATCCTTTATCTTTAAGAAGTAAATCCAAGTCTTCCTGGAATGGTCATCTATGAAAGTGACAAAAAATTCACTTCCACCAAGAGCTCTAGTGGACATTGGCCCGCAGATATCTGAGTGTATTAATCCCAATACACTTTTCGCCCTATTGTTGCTCCTGGAATATGCTACTTTAGCATATTTTCCTAAAACGCATCCTTTGCACACGTCATCATGTTTGGTACTAAGAATTGGAACTCCCATTACTGTTTCTATGAGCATTCTCAAAGCTCCATGGTGTAGATGCCCCATTCGTCTGTGCCATAGTTTATTCAGATCTGATACGCCACTTTGATTGTTGCCTATCAGTGCCATTAGAGATTTGAGATGCAACTTGTATAATATGTTGCTTCAAGTTCCAATCTGGGCCTCCTCATTCCAACTTGGATGCTTGACATAGAATTTTCTCCCGATAAAGTATGCGCATATCCCTTGTCTTGCAATTGAGACACTGAAAGTAAATTCATTCCTATACCTGGCACATGCAGCACATTAGTGGCTCAGAGACTCTCTCCTGCTTCTATCTGAAATACTACCGTCCCTTTTCCTACAGGGGTACATTTTGACTTGTTTCCCATAGTAATTTGTAAGTCCATCCATTCTTCTTGATAACTAGAGAAATGATCTCTTCCTCCAGTCATATGGGTCAAAGCCCCGCTATCAATATACCAATCATTTGATGATGTAGTGCTAGATAAGCATGCACGTTCCTTTTCCAGCCTAGAGGCCAACTCCGACAAAACTCAATCTTCCATCTTCTCTGTGTTTTCCCTTCCCAGACATTTTCTGCAGAAGAAATGCGTTAGCCCTTGGGTGTACGATTTTTTGCCAAGGCAGCACCACGAATTCCCTTTAGCGTCGTCCCTCCTGCTTCCTTTGCCTAACCTTGCTCTGATTCCATGTCAAAATTTCAACTTGAAATTCTACTACATTATCTAATGTTATTTCTTCTACTAATTATTCAGAAATAAGTTATTTGCAAAAATCTCTTCAATAAATATTGAAATAAATTCAAATGCAGACTTCACCATATAATTACTGAGCAAAACAATAAAGAAAATACTAGCACGCGAATGACACAAATATTTTGGACAATTATCGCCAGAAAAACCCAATGTGGGAAAACCAGTGCAACAGATGAGGGTTTCCATTATTAAGCATAATCTTCTTGTACAATTTAGAATCAGCAGTGATGAAGAGAAATTCCCTATGAAAACATTGGAGAAATTCCTCACAAAATAATCAAATGAGGAACGAACCCAAAAGGACCCTCCTGAGCCTCATGCGTCATCACTGCGTTGACTCTGCGTGGGTACTGCACAGAACTGCATCACCCTTCTGCATTGCTCCCTCCCAGACTCTGCATTGCTCCCTCCCAGCGTCGTCCCTCCTGCTTCCACGAATTCCCTTTAGCGTCGTCCCTCCTGCTTCCTTTGCCTAACCTTGCTCTGATTCCATGTCAAAACTTCAACTTGAAATTCTACTAAATTATCTAATGTTATTTCTTCTACTAATTATTCAGAAATAAGTTATTTGCAAAAATCTCTTCAGTAAATATCGAAATAAATTCAAATGCAGACTTCACCATATAATTACTGAGCAAAACAATAAAGAAAATACTAGCACACGAATGACACAGATATTTTGGACAATTATCGCCAGAAAAACCCAATGTGGGAAAACCAGTGCAACAGATGAGGGTTTGCATTATTAAGCATAATCTTCTTGTAAAATTTAGAATCAACAATGATGAAGAGAAATTCCCTATGAAAACACTGGAGAAATTCCTCACAAAATAATCAAATGAGGAACGAACCCGAAAGGACCCTCCTGAGCCTCATGCGTCATCTTGGCGACTCTGCTGACGTCGTCTTATGCGCGGAGAGCTGCGTCTTATCTGCGGCCACACTCCCTCCGACTGTGCACATTGCTCCCTCCCGGCGTCGTCAGCATCACCTTCACGAATTCCCCTTTGCGCGTCCCTCACCTTCCTTTTGCCTAGCACTCAGTTGTGTCAAAATTTCAGCAGAATTTCTACACCACATTATCTAATGTTCTTCTCATTAAACCCGAGAAATAAGTTATTTTTAAAATATCTTGGGTAAATATCAAAAATAAATTCAAATGGGACTTCACCATATGATTGCGGGCAAAGCAATAAAAGAAAATACTAATACACAGTGATAACACGAGATATTTGGACAGTTCTGTGGAAAAACCAGTAACAGGAAAACCCGATTGCAACAAATGAGTTTCCATTATTAAGCATAATCTTCTTGTGCAATTTAGAATCGGCGATGATGAAGAGCTTCCCCACACGTGCCCATGCCCTAAAACAACACTATGAAATTCCTCACAAAATAATCAAATGAAACGAACCGAAAGGATTCTCTGACCTCATAAATCATCCTTTGTGTGACCTGCGTGAGTCACCCTGCAAAGCTAACAGTGCCTTACGCACATTGCTCCCCTCTGACGTCAATCCCTCACTTCACAGATTCCTTTGGCGTCGTCCCTCTTGCTTCCTTTGCCTAACCTTTGCCACGATTCCATGTCAAAATTTCAACTTGAAATTCTACTAAATTATCTAATGTTATTTCTTCTACTAATTATTCAGAAATAAGTTATTTGCAAAAATCTCTTCAGTAAATATCGAAATAAATTCAAATGCAGACTTCACCATATAATTACTGAGCAAAACAATAAAGAAAATACTAGCACGCGAATGACACAGATATTTTGGACAATTATCGCCAGAAAAACCCAATGTGGGAAAGCCAGTGCAACAGATGAGGGTTTCCATTATTAAGCATAATCTTCTTGGACAATTTAGAATCAGCAGTGATGAAGAGAAATTCCCTATGAAAACACTGGAGAAATTCCTCACAAAATAATCAAATGAGGAACGAACCCGAAAGGACCCTCCTGAGCCTCATGCGTCATCACTGCGCTGACTCTGCGTGGGTACTGCATAGAACTGCGTCACCCTTCTGCATTGCTCCCTCCCACCCTTCTGCATTGCTCCCTCCCAGCGTCATCCCTCCTGCTTCCTTTGCCTAACCTTGCTCTGATTCCATGTCAAAATTTCAACTTGAAATTCTACTACATTATCTAATGTTATTTCTTCTACTAATTATTCAGAAATAAGTTATTTGCAAAAATCTCTTCAGTAAATATCGAAAAAAATTCAAATGCAGACTTCACCATATAATTACTGAGCAAAACAATAAAGAAAATACTAGCACACGAATGACACAGATATTTTGGACAATTATCGCCAGAAAAACCCAATGTGGGAAAACCAGTGCAACAGATGAGGGTTTCCATTATTAAGCATAATCTTCTTGTACAATTTAGAATCAGCAGTGATGAAGAGAAATTCCCTATGAAAACACTGGAGAAATTCCTCACAAAATAATCAAATGAGGAACGAACCCGAAAGGACCCTCCTGAGCCTCATGTGTCATCACTGCATTGACTCTGCGTGGGTACTGCGCAAAATTGCGTCACCCTTCTGCATTGCTCCCTCCCAGCCTCTGCGTTGTCTCTTCCTGGCACTACGTCACCTGCTCCTGCACCCAGATTGCTGTCAAACCCTCTATGTCTGTCCTCCACCTGCTACTCTCGCTCTAAGTCTATTTTCTTCGATTTTCTCTTACCGAACTTCGACCACTGAGAAATCGATTTACTCGGGCAACTGAGTATCTGCACTGGTGTATTTTTCAAATGACCCTCAAGTCTTCTTTTATAATCTTCTCGTTGAGATATCAACGACCGAGATTACATCTCTAATCAACAGCGAAGATCATAACTTGACTTGATTCGTGCTTTCTAGAAGATTCACACTATGTTTTATTAATGCCCTTTAATTATTTAATTTCTTTTCCCTAAGTTTAGACTTAGGGTCACCATTAAAATAATTAATTATTTTAATAAAACATGTTCCGAGTGGAATTTCCACAAATGATTTCTAGGTTCTTTGGAAATAAGTGTGTCTAAGCCTCTTCACAAAATTTGAGACTTAGAGCACTTTTGATGCTACCAAAAAACAACAGCATCGCAGTGCATCAGAGGGACAACGCAGTCGTTATCAGTAGTCAGAGTCTTCAGCACCGAGGTGCATCCACTGAACACTTGTTCAGTGTTTGGGTGATTTCAGTTGCTTCTCTCAGCAGTTGAGTTGCAGTGCAGATGCAATGTTAGTTGTGTCAGTGCTAGCAGCATAGCAGATGCAGCACTTGAGAGGGAGTTGCAGTACAAATGCAACAGTGGTAGTGGCAGTGTCATGGGTAGCAGTACAGTTGCAGCAGCAGCACAGTGGTTGATGGACTTCAACAGCACAGAGGATGCTTCAGGGTCAGAGCAGTATGCAGTAGGCATATTGTTAGGGCACATTCCTCACTAAGAGGGAGTGTTGATTTCTGTAGCATCGGAAAGTGCTCTAAGCCCCAAATTTTGTGGAGAGGCCTAGACACTGGTATTCCAAAGAACCAAGAAACCGTTTGTGAAAATTCCACTCAGTTAATGTTTTATTAAAATAATTAATTATTTTAATGGAGACCCTAAGTCTAAACTTAGGGAAATTAAATAATTAAAGGACATTAATAAAGCAGAGTGAGACTGATCTAGAAAGCAAAGATCAAGTCATGTTATAATCTTAGTCGTTGATTGGAGATCTAATCTCGGTCGTTGATTTCTCAATGAGAAGATTACAAAGGAAGGCTTGAGGGTCATTTGGAAAGACATACACTGAGTGAATCTTGAAATCGAATTCTTCTGACAGAGCAGTGCTCGGACAAAGATCAAATCTAAGTGATTAAGAGCAGTGAGGGGCAGAGTAGCTTACGGAGAGAGATTTTCTCAACCGGAGAATCATCAGCAGAGAGAGGAAAGAAGACGTCAAGCAGAGCCAGTCAGGTTGACGCAGAGCTAGCGCAGAGCCACGCAGGACTACGCAAAGGCTGCACAGAGGTTCAGAGGGTTTCCGAGATTCAGCGGTCAGATCAGATCCAGAAGCCAGAAGTCAAGGTGTGAGACTGGGAGGCCCAGATCTGAGATTCCAGGAGTCATATCGATCCTTTGTTGGGGTGACGCTGTCCTTAGAGGAGGTGACACTGTGACTGCGCAAAGGTTGTGCAGAGACCTCCAAAGGCAATTCTTCAAGTGTATGGATCAGCCGGATTTCCAGTGATTGACTAAAGTAAAACTCACATTTTTTTTGGCCAGTATTTCTCTTTGTAACTAAATAACCCTTGAGGCATTCAGAGATGTGTTCATGATTTGCTACTGCTTAATAATACAAACCCTCAGATCTGTTGCACCGGTTTTCCCGCATTGGGTTTTTCCGGGGACTTGTGTCCAAAAATAATTGTGTCCTATGTGTGATTGATTTCATGCTCAGTTTCCTTGTTTCGAAATCATATTTTTATTCAGTGTAGGCTGCTTCAGTAGTTATTTCAATAATTCAAAGTTGAATTAATTTTGTAAAAGTAATTTACATAATAGGAGAAGTACACTCAGTTGTTGCAATAGGATTCCTAAGATTGTAAGATCTAGGAATTTTCACAATTTTGAGGGTAGAAACTCCAATTTTTTTTCAGCAACAGCTATAGTATTTTCTAGGCAATGCATGCTACCTGTTTCAATCATTTTCAACACTTGGGTCTACTTTATTTCACCTGCGTTTTGCATGCATGCAGTGTGGCATCAAATTCGTTTGAGTATTATAATTCCCTCAAGTATTTTCCTCTCATGCTTATTCATGTTGCAAGTGTTTCCACTTTATCTACAAAGTGTTGAGGAAAGTTGTTAAAATCTCTCAAAGAAAGTTTTCAATATTTGTTTAATTAATGAGAGAGTATGGTGATTCTACGTGAGGTGTTCATATTATGTTTGGACCTCTATGTAATTGTTGAGTGTGTCTTGTGAGGGATGAGTATGGCTTTATGTGAGAGGTCTATGTATTGAGTCAGCTTGTCACTATTGTGTACTTCTTGATTTACTTGACTTCGTTAGACTAAGAAATGGATCAAACCTTCATAAACTCTCTTAATAAAAGGAAAGTTGGTAAAATCTCTCAAAAAGTTTTCAATATTTGTTTAATTAATGAGAGAGTATGGTGATTCTACGTGAGGTGTTCATATCATATTTGGACCTCTATGTAATTGTTGAGTGTGTCTTGTGAGGGATGAGTATTTCTTTATGTGAGTGGTCTATGTATTGAGTCAGCTTGTCACTATTGTGTACTTCTTGATTTACTTGACTTCGTTAGACTAAGACATGGATCAAACCTTCATAAACTCTCTTAATAAACTTGTAGCAGCTATCAACAGACCCCTTTCCAAGGGATACTTTCTATGCTACAGCAAGAACAGCCTCAGGAAGAGCGTGAATTGGGACACAAAATTTTTAAACTTGGGACAGATTTGAGATGCGTGGGGGTTACAGCAAAAGCCCTTCTCAAAGTAGAAGAACTTGCTTCACTCCTTTCCAAGGTGGATCAGTCAGATGGGAAGAGCTTGGTTTGGGCTCTAAAACCAGACATGTTTGCTCTCATACAACACAAATTTTTGGAGCATCCTTGTGTAAGGGTCAAACTTCCAGTTGCTTCTTGTCTTAATAGTATCATGATGGTGACCACACTTGTACCTCCTTACAGTGATGATATTATGAGGAGAGTCTTCTGATTGATAGTGGAGACCTTTCAGGATTTGGATAACAGTGAAGGCCCTACCTTTGGGAAGAGCTTAGAGATTCTAGAGGTCATGGCCTTGGTTAGATCTTATGACCTCGTGTTTGAGTTGTAGTGTGACGATTTGATCCTACAGATGTTCCAATGCATCTTCAACATTAAGAAACATCATCCTGACACAGTCATAGCACACATGCAATCCATTTTGTCCTCATACATGGGAGGCAATGACGCCATTTGCAGGAGGTTGCAGTCCAGATTATTGGCCATTTGGAGGAGAGAGCAATTGGTTTCACCTGCTGCGTATGGACTAGCCGAAAGGTTAATAGTATAGGACATTGAGTTGTTCAGGAGACGATTGACCCAGGAGGAGTTGCAGAGTATTGGTGGACCATGAAGCAAGAATGAGCTAAGGAAGGGTCATTGCTTCATCTGCAAAGAAGGACCTGACCACTCATGCTTGGGAGATGCAGAGGTAGAGAAGGGGGGCATTCCTTCTGTATGTTAGGAGGAGGACTCTTTTTTGAATGAGTCCATGAGGTCATACGAGGATGCCTCTAGGGAGCACGAGCAATCATGCAAAGTTATGGACAACAGGCCAGATTTATATTCCAGTATGTTTGGTGAGAAGTCAGTGGACCCTATGGGAAAAATTCAGGATGATGAGTCCCCCATGATGATTCAACTTGAGCAGCATATAGTGGAGCATGACTCAGCTGAGGAAGATGATATGCACAGTATGCATGTTGAGCCATTTGTGGAGGGCCAATTGGAGGATCACATTGAGCTCATGATGGAGGAGGATGAGCGGCCACCCTTTGGGTCAGCCATTGATGAGGAGCAGACAGATGGATAGATAGCTAGCAGGGTGGCAGTATTTACAGACACTTGTCCTCAGGAGATGCTGGAGTCTGGTAGGACAGTTTTGCAGAGGATTGATGGGCTAGAGGAGCGCGGAGTTTCCTATCAAGTGAGGGAGACAGCAATGCATCCATATTTGGGTCTAGCCATTGATGAGGTGCAAGTAGATGTGGTGGATAGCAACGCTGCGACATTTTCAGGCAGCAGCCCTCTCCAAGAGTACATAGACAAGGCTTGCAACACAACTTTCCCACCTAGGTCCATTATAGGGAGAGATGCAAGATTTCTTGGACAAATTTTGATGGTTGATCGGGCAAAGCATCAGGAGTTGAGCATGAACATTTTGTACCGGCATCAGGAATTGAGCATGGACATTCCATACCTATTACTGGCATCAGGAGAGAAGGATTAGCATTGGATTGGGTCAGGGGTTGAACTGGAGAGAGGTGATGAGTTGGTACGCAGTCAGTGGGCCAACATTCTCAGCCAGAGTTATAGCGCAACAGGAGCCGAGGAGCACTGATGCTTGTTCTTGGTGGCATTGGAATACAGGAGGATTTGTTGATGATATGCTCAGTCAGAGATTGATCTGGGATCCGGGCATTGAAGGGTCTGTTCCTGGTGGGTGGACAGAGAGGCATAACATCACCCAGTGGTTTGTATGGGATCTGGGCATTGGGTCTCAGTTGCATTGGGCCAACAAACTGGTCCACATATTAGGATTGCTTGAGGGCAAGCAATCTTGGGGCAAAGGATTTGTAATGTTTCTTTCTCTAGTATTCCTTATGACATGGTTAGGATGGACTTTCAAAGTTGGAGGCAGATAGGTCACAGGTGCAGGTTGGCGTCATCGGCGGGCCCTGGGGGCTTTTGGAGGTATTTTGAGTTCTTATGAGGTCTGATGACCTTCGCTTGGTATACTCCACCATCTGCACAATTTTCCTTTCATTCTGTCGCATTCCGACAACTTTCAGAAAATTGACTTATTAATGTGCCTAGCTCAATTAATTACACCCAAGGTGGCATTTCGAAAGGAATTCTTGGCAGAACACCTTAGTGTAATAGCTCGTTGGAACCAGAATGAGAACTAGGAGTGATTTTCAGTGAATGGAGGAGGCATGGTGGCCAATTGACCATTTTCCCACATTAAAAAGAATATTTTAATTAAGGGAAAATGTGCTCAATGATTAAAATAATAATAAAATAGGAGCTTCTAGAGGAGTCCATCAGATCTATAAAATAGAGGAGGAAGGACCATTAGAGATCATCTTGGATTTGACATTGCTTCTTGTATGTGAGGTTGAGGACCCGATTCTCATCTCCATTGGTAGCCCCAGGTTGGAAACCCTCGAGTTATTTAGAGAGATTGGGCGAGCACCCATCTCCCCTTGGTGAATTCATCCAGAATTCACAGGAGAGCTTAGCAGTGGCAGTGTGGTTCAGTTTTGGTGGAGGGTCTATGTAGCATTGCAACAGATCCATGAGGCCAGTTCTATCCCAATTATTTCTGCTATTTTGTCATTCCAACATGTAAACCCTAGTTTATATATAATAATGAGAGCTGAGATTATGTTTGCATATTGTATGTTCGAATTGCATGTATTCTCTTGTTCTATTTTACATGGAAATCTTTTGTAAATCAAATAGTTAGTTATTGGAGAAATTCTGGTTAAACGCATTTCCGCAAAATCTGTCAAAATATCTCGTTTGGGATATTACAACCAACTCCCCTGCCACTTTTCAGTCATGCATGAGCAATTGAGGAGATTTGTGTTGGTTTTCTTCGATGACAGCCTAATCTACAGTAGGATGTGGGAGGAGCACCTGCAGCAACTAGAGATGGTGTTGTGCATTTTAGAGGAGCAGCAGTTATACGCCAAGTTGTCCAAGTGTGAGTTTGGGCTGACAGAGATGATTTACTTGGAACACATTATTGGCGCAGATGGGGACAAGGTGCATGAAGAGAGTATCAGGGCGAGGAACGGCGGATGCAAAGAGATGTGACAATGCTGAGGTAGTTTCTGGGCATTTGCACTTATTACCGAAAGTTCGTCAAGGGCTTCTCACAGTTAGCGGCACCCCTTACATATTTGAATAAAAAGGGGGCTTTTGCATATGGATAGATAGAGCTCAGACTACTTTTGATCACCTCAAGGAGGTGATGAGTAGTTGCCCAGTTTTGGCACTCCCGGATTTCACGCAACCATTCACGTTGGAGTGCGATGCATCAGGTGAGGGGATTGGGGTAGCTTTTTCCCAACGTGGGCACCCCATTGCACAACTCTCTCCCTCTCTAAAAACAGCATACAAAAATGACTCAACTCATTAACCTATCAAACGCTAATGGCAGCATATATCACTCTACACAATAGGACTCTAGCAACACCCAACAACACAATAACTTCTCCGTCCTTCCAGCAGTGGCACCACCAGCATAAAATATCAAGGATTTTGACTCAGTAATCTTGCAATTGTTGATTTTTGTAGCATCAGAAAGTGATCTAAGTCTCAAATTTGGTGAGGAGGCTTAGACACCAGTATTCCAAAGAACCCAAAAACTGTTAATAGAAATTCCACTCGGTTCATGTTTTATTAAAATAATTAATTATTTTAATGGAGACCCTAAGTCTAAACTTGGGGAAATTAAATAGTTAATGGATATTATTAAAACAAAGTGTGAATCTTCTAGAGAACGAATATCAAGTCAAGTTTTAATCTTAGCCATTGATTAGACTTCTAATCTAGGCTGTTGATTCATCAATGAGAAGATTATAAAAGAAGGCTTGAGAGTCATTTGGAAAGCATGTCGAGCAAACATTCAGCAGCCCAAGGGAAGTCTATTCTGAAGGAAGAGAATTCGATTTCAAAGGGAGATTTGCAGGGCAAAGGAAGCAGAGGGCATCCACAGTGTTAGGGCTCAAGGAAAGAAGGACGCAGAAGGGCAGAGAGGCAACACTCAAGAGCAGCGCAGAGGCCTCACGTAGTAGTGACGCAGTCTCACATTGGCTCTGCGCAGAGAGGTACACAGGAGTGACGCAGGGAGGGCCAATGAGTCCCTCAAAGTGTCGGAAATTCTCCGGAGGTCCGGAGAAGAATTATCTCAGGTGTATCTCAAGAAAATTCTCAGTGATTTTCTGCCATTCTTTTCTTGTAAAGAATTCATGCTGAAGATTAATATATAAACCCTCGTCTACTTTACCGATTTTCCCACATTGGGTTTTTTCGGGGACAATTGTCCAAAAATAATTGTGTCGTTGTGATTGGTTCATGTGCTTCCATTTTACTGTTCTTTTCTCTACATGTACTTGAGTGATAACTGCAGTAGTGTTTATTTCGAAATTTACTATAAGGGTTTTGTAATAACTTATTGTGGAAATAAGTAGGAAAAAATAAATCTATAACTAGAGTAGAAATTCATTTCAGAATTGAAATTTTCACATGGTATCAGAGCTAAGTTGAGTAACAAGATAGGAGACTCTGCAATGGAACGAAGTCTACAAGCTGTTGCAGCAACAACTCGAAAGGGTTCACGCAGCTCTCCAGAGAAAAGGGAAAGCATGGAAGAACAAAGGGATCATGACATCTCTGTATTGGCCTCCAAACTGAAAGAAGAATATGCTTGCATATCAAGCTCTACTTCTCCATAAGTCTGGTATATTGATAGTGGAGCTTCTGCACATATGACAGGAGTACGAGAATGCTTCTCAAGCTACCAAGAAGAGCAGATGAATTTTCAAATCACCATGGGAAATAAGGATGTACTCCTATTGGGAGAGGTCACCATAGTGTTTCAAACTGAAGCTAGAAATAAGTTTCAAGCCACCAATGTGTTGCATGTGCCTGGTTTGGGGATGAACTTACTCTTAGTGTCTCAGCGACAAAACAAGGGCTATGACATCTACTTCATTGGCAAAAGAGTATATGTCAAACACCCGAGTTGGAAGAAGAAGGCACAAATCGAAGTCAGGAACAATAAACTGTATAAGTTACAGCTCGAATCTTCAATGGCACTGATAGGCAGCAGTGATGAGAAGGATTTGAATGAACTATGGCACAGGAGAATGGGGCACTTACACCATGGGGCTTTGAGAATTCTCAAGAAGACCATCACAAGAGTTCCAGATTTAAGCACCAAACGAGATGACGTTTGCAGAGGTTGCGCACTAGGGAAGTACGCCAAGGCAGCCTACCCCAAGAGTAGAAATAGGGCTAAGAGGTGTTCGGATGGATAAACTCAGACATCTGCGGACCAATGTCCACTAGAGCTCTTAGTGGTGCCGAGTATTTCGTCACCTTCATTGAGACCATTCCAGGAAAACTTGGATCTACTTTCTGAAGACCAAGGATGAAGTCTTTGATCGATTCAAGGAGTATAAAGCTCTGGTTGAGTATCTGACAGGAAAGCGGATAAAGATACTACGATCAGATAATAGTGAAGAATACACTGATAAAGACTTCACAGAATTCTGCGCAAGGGTAGGCATCAGAAGAGAGTGGATTGTTCCATATAATCCGGAGCAGAATGGAGTTGCAGAAAGGAAGAATAGAACTATTGTGCAGGTTGCAACGGCAATGTTGTATGATCAAGACATGCCAAAATTTCTGTGGGTCAAAGCTTGTAACATAGTTGTATATGTTCAGAATAGGATTCCTCACAATGCATTGGGTAAGATCACTCTAGAAAGTGTCTTCACTAACAGGAAGCCAGAAGTAAGCCACTTCAAGATCTTTGGTAGTGTGGCATACTGCCATGTACCCCAAGAGAAGAGCAAGAAATTGGATAAGACTGCGGAAAAGGGGTATCTGGTGGGATACAATGAAAACGCTAAGGCTTACAGAATCTACATTCCTGGCAGCAGGAAGGTTGTAGTGCGGCGAGATGTAAAGTTCATGGAGGAAAGAGCTTTCAAAAAATCCCAAGAGATGTCTTCAGCAACGCAATCAGAAGATGACCCACTGGTCCAGCCACTACAACCGGCATAGGATAACCCCAGTGCTTCCCCAAGGCAGAAGGATCCAACAGATTCATCTCTAGAATATTTGCAGGAGGGGGAGCAAGTAGAGCCACCCACTACTAGTGGTAGGATGAGCAAGGAATTACAACAAATTTTGAGGGATGCAGAGGAGTTTGTCAGAGCCCCCAGAAATGAAAAGAGGAAACGCAGGCAACCGGACAGATACCAAGCCTTGGTAGCCCAGATTGGGGAACCCTCTAGTTTTCAGGAAGCAGCTCAACATCAGGTGTGGGTACATGCAATGGTGGAAGAGTACAGTTCCATCATGACAAATGATGTCCGGGAAGTGGTTCCTAGGCCTCAGGACAGATCAGTTGTGGGTTCGAGATGGATCTACAAGATCAAATATGCTACAGATGGCAGCGTAGAAAAATTTAAAGCCAGGTTTGTGGCAAAGGGGTATGCTCAGAAGGAAGGGACAGACTATAAAGAGACCTTCGCCCCAGTAGCCAAATATACTTCTATTAGATTCATGATATCCCTTGCTGCGCAGATGGGATGGGAGATTCACCAAATGCACGTCAAGACTGCATTCTTGAATGGGGTGATAGAAGAAGAAGTATATATCGAACAACCAGAGGACTTTGAGACACACGAGCAGAAGACTCATGTGTGTAGCCTTAAGAAAGGCTTGTATGGACTTAAGGAAGCCCCATAGCTTGGTATGGTCGAATTGATGGCTACTTGCAAAAGATGAGATTCGTCAAGAGTGATGCAGATCCCAATCTCTACTATTTGAGAGTAGGGGATGAGCCTTTGATACTGGTGTTGTACGTAGATGATATATTCCTAATAGCATCATCTAGGCTCATCAAGGACTACAAGGAGAATTTAGCTGCAGAATTCGACATAAAGGAACTGGGGCTAATGCATTATTTTCCAGGGTTGGAATTTTGGCAGTAGAAGGGTGAGATCTTCCTTGGTCAAGGGAGATATGCTACAGAAACCTTGAAGAGGTTCAAGATGGAAGACTGTAGATCCATGACTATACCAATGATCACCAACTGGAAGAAGATTGATACTTCCGAAAATGATGAGGTTGATCCTACCTTGTATAGGCAACTCATAGGGTCACTGATGTATCTGGTCCACACTAGGCTAGACATCTGTTATGTTGTCAACACCCTCAGTCAATTCATGGTGGAACCAAGGAGGACACATTGGGCAGCAGCCAAGCATGTTCTCAGATATCTGCAAGGAACAGTCGAGCTTGGATTGAGATACAACTGAGGCAATGACATCATATTGAGTGGGTTCACTGACGCAGATTGGGCTGGAAGCCCAGTATATCAGAAAAGTACCAGTGGGTACTGCTTCAATGTTGGATCAGGAATGACTTCCTGGTGCAGCAGGAAACAAAAATCCATGGCTCTAAGCTTAGATGAAGTGGAATATATGGCAGCAAGCACTGCTTTGTGTGAATCCATATGGCTTAAGAAGCTGCTTGTGAATCTACTCAAGGAAAAGATGGAAGCGACCAACATTTTATGGGATAATCAGAGTTCCATTAAGCTCTCTGAAAACCCTAAGTTTCATGATCGGTCAAAGCACATTGACATCAGGTGTCATTTCATCGGAAACTGTGTTCAGCGGGGAGCTGTACAGTTACAATACACTCCAACAAGAGAACAGGTGGCGGACATCCTCACTAAAGCTCTGGGAAAGACAAAGTTTGTCTACTTCAGAGAGAAGATGGGGATGATCAAGAATCCATTTTAGTAGCAGAAATGGACAGATGCATAATTAAGAGGGAGTTGTAGTACAGATGAGGCAGTGACAGTGGCAGTGTCATGGGCAGAAGTACAGAAGGCAGCAGGGCAGCAGATGAGGGGCAGCAGCAGCCAAGCATCAACAACGCAGAGGATGCTTAAGGGTCAGGGCAGTATGCAGCAAGAAAATTTCTAGAACACTTTCCTCGCTAAGAGGGAGTGTTGATTTTTGTGCATTGAAAAGTGATCTAAGTCTCAAATTTGGTGAGGAGGCTTAGACACCAGTATTCCAAAGAACCTAGAAACTGTTTGTGGAAATTCCACTCAGTTCGTGTTTTATTAAAATAATTAATTATTTTAATGGAGACCCTAAGTCTAAACTTAGGGAAATTAAATAATTAATGGGTATTAATAAAACTGAGTGTGAATCTTCTAGAGAACAAAGATCAAGTCAAGTTTTAATCTTAGCCATTGATTAGACCTCTAATCTGGGTTGTAGATTCATCAATGAGAAGATTATAAAAGAAGGCTTGAGGTTCATTTGGAAAGCATATCGGGCAAACATTCAGCAAACCAAGGAAAGTCGAGTCTGAAGGAAGAGAATTCGATTTCAGAGGGAGATTTGCAAGGCGGAGGAATTAGAGGGCATCAGTAGTGTCAAGGCTCAAGGAAAGAAGGGCGCAAAAGGGCAGAGAAGCAGCACTCAAGCGCAGCGTAGAGGCCTCACGCAGTAGTGACACAGTCTCACACTGGCTCTGCGCAGAGAGGTACGCAAGAGTGACGGAGTGTGACGTAGGGAGGGCCAGTGAGTCCCTCAAGTGTCGGAAATTCTCCAGAGGTCCGAAGAAGAATTATCTCAGGTGTATCTCAAGAAGTTTCTCAGTTACTTTCTGCCAGTCTTTTCTTGTAAAGAATTCCTGCTGAAGATTAATATATAAGCCCTCATCTGATGCACCGGGTTTCCCACAATGGGTTTTTCTGGGGACAATTGTCCAAAAATAACTGTCGTTGTGATTGGTTCTTGTGCTTGCATTTTACTGTTATTTTCTCTATATGTACTTGAGTGATAACTGCAGTAGTGTTTATTTCGAAATTTACTGTAAGGGGTTTGTAAATAACTTATTGTGGAAATAAGTAGGAGAAATAAATCTATAACTGCAATAGAAATTCATTTCAGAACTGAAATTTTCACAGCAACCATGATACATAACAGACTCATAAATCAATTCATGATCCCTATTAATTCTAATTTCTTCAAACAGTTTGAGGGCATACTTAAGACTAGTAAATTTCATTAGCAATGTTTCATCAGATGACAAGTACTAATGGATAATAGGAGAGTACACAAGTATTAAATTGCGAACCTCACACTGCTTCAGTGATGCACGGAGCTACTCAGCATGGTTCATGCTCCAGCATTACGATCTCCAGAATAGATGGTTCAGCACGTGCTCATCTTCAGGAATGACAGTTCAAGTTTTAAGGTTGTTTGCAACTCGGCTCCCCATAGGTGATTCAGATACACAGAGTTCAGTTTGACCTCCTAGATGCACAGATGATGACAAGTCTGATCGGCATCATCTCATGTGCGCACGACTGCCCAACAAGCTTACTTCAATTTGGAGATTGCAGACTCAGTCTTCTTCAACGTGCAAATCACACCAGCTGCAAAGCAACGGACCAACTCTGCGACAATCTTCCAACGCTACCTTACCCTCAGTGAGAAACGTTGGGACTCTTCGATTTATCCAGCGCTCGAACAATTGATTCAATCATGTGATATATACTCAGCTACACTCGGAACTAAAGTTCAATCCAATGCTATAACCCATCGCACGGTCTCAGGTTAATATCACAGTCCAAATCAGCCCATGTGAATCACACGCAGGTTCTCCATGTGCACTCATAATCCCAGCAAATTCATCACAAGGCACAGGCCGCTACAACAATCAAAAGGATTGCATTGATCTCGAAATTCACAAAAGAATACAATAAAATTTCCTGCGATTGGTGGCGTGTTCTCCCTTCAGTGAACTCTATTGGTCGTCGCACGCTCGAGGAAACCATCAATTTTATACGCCCTACAATTTCCTCCAGCCTGGTGATTCAAACAACTCTCAACCGGATTGCCAATGACAGTTTCCAGCCACGTAACTTGCTCTGGTTACAATGTTGCAGCCACTAACAGTTCAAGAACGTTATGTCGTTGGATCTCACCATCTCTTTGCGCGGCCCCCACTTCGCTAGTCAACAAATGTTTTTGGACAACGATCTCATCCAGACAAATGTTGTTGCAGGTGAGCAATTACCTCAAAATCTTATTTCAAGTTTGTGGGCTTCCAATCTAACATAGCATGTATAGTTACATCCTCAACGCAATCTGCAGTCCTCCCAGAATTTTGACTGTCGGCTCCACCATTGCCACAGAGGAAGAATCTGCCTATTCTTTGAGTGCCACTGGAGCGTTGACTATTCCTGAAATCTTATGCGCAGACAGACTCAGCGGGAGCAACACATATGTCTTTAGTCAACCCATGCACTATTTTGAATAGCAGCAAATAGATCGACATTATAGGTAAAGTCGATCCTATTCTTCTCGCCCAATCTGCCATGACAAGATCCTTTGTCTTTTTTGTTCGTTGGTCTGACCTGATCTAGCCGCTACAGCACCCTCTTGAGTCACGACTACGTAGTTGATCTCTCTCTAATGAATCGCTTCCCAACTCCTAGATGCAATGTCGCCTCCCATGTCTCGACTCTCCATACGCGTTTTGTCAACGTATCATCCAGATGATACGACCTACTATTGTTTCCCACTACATGATTTTTTACGTACAACGATCGCAACCTTCACCCTTTCACCCATTCGATTCACCATCAAATTTATCCTGTGAGAAACTGATTGACTTCGGATCCACAAGATAATAATTCACTCCAGAGAAGAAGGGATTCCTTTCAGCAATCTAGCTCTAACACCTGTGATTAATAAATCTAGTCCAACAATTTTGATAAGCAAACCCTCAGGCTAGCAGGAAGACCAGCTCTAATACCACTGCAATATCCCTTTCGGGGAATTTTGCTAAATATGCAGAAATTTAACTCAACCAAGATTTCATTGAAAAATCACCATTCCTTTAACAGAAGATTGCCATATAAAATAAAACATACAAAGTACATGCAATTACATAACACCATAATGCAGAAAATAAACTCAGCTTTATTATAATATAAAGTTTAAATTGGGGTTTACATGCTAAAACCATAAAATAGCTGAGATAACTGAAATAGAACTGGCCTCAAGAATCTGTTGCAATGTTGCACGGCCTTCACCAAAACTGAACTAAACTCAATCACTTCAACCTATGAATCCTGAATGGATCCACCAAGGGAAGAGATGAGTGCTCACCCACTCTCACTAAATCACCCGAGGGTTTCCGTCATGGGGCTACTGCTGAAGTAGAGAACGAAGTTCTCAAACCTCTCATACAAGACAATGATCCAATCCAAGGTATCTCCAAATGACCTCCTATACTCCTTTTATAGATCTGATGGATAGATCTCGAAGCCTGTAGAAGCATCTTATTTTATTATTGTATTATTCTTCTAGAAGATCCTCCATTAACTTTATCTTAGTGACTTTTAATGTAATTCTATTTCACCTAAGTCACTTTTGGGCCTTTTCTCCAGTTAATTATTTTTCCTTTAATTAAATGATTAATTAAAGTCATTTTAAATTAAGAAAAATGGTAAACTGCCCACTATACTCTCACTGACCATTATAAGTCACTCCTCAGCATCCCATCCTAAAGATCCTCTCATTCTGGTTCCAACGAGCTATTACACTGAGGTGTTTCATCTAATAATCTTCTCGGAGTACCACCTTGAGCATAATTAATTAATTTAGGCTCCATAATAATGCTAATTTTTTAAAGTTGTTGAAATGCGACAGAACGAAAGACAAATTGTGTTGACGATGAAATATGTCAAGCGAATGCCATCAGATCTCGTAAAAACTCCTCAAAACTCCCTCGAGACTCCTTATAACACAAACCTACTCTAATGGCCTAGCCATCCCCTGTCCTAGAAATCCACCCTAGTTGTACTATGGAGGAAAATAAAAATTGGAACAGTAAAAATATATTGAATTAATATTTATATCATTTACCTCTTATAAATTCAACATATTAAGTTGACACTTAAAAATATTGACATACAATCTTTCTTACATTACGCCTAACTAGAGTGGACAAATCGTGTAGACCATCTCTTGAGATGCCAAGTGTTGGAAATGTAACTAGTGTTAGTCTTCATAATGTAATTCAAATTTACTATTGATGTATTTATTATATTCATCGATATTATTTCTACAGTCAAAGCATGTTCTTCATGGTTATAGGGTCAATTGAGTCAAAAAGAAAATTTATTATGAGTCAAAGAAATGTAATTGAGTCAAAGTCCTATTTGGACTTCTTGTAAGAAAAAGAAAAATTATTTTATCTCGAGTCAAAGAGTCAAAATGTCCTCCACAGACCAAGTCAGTCCTCCTTGGACAGGACAGCCTAAAGAGGCAATTTGACCTCCTAGACATGTATAAATACAAGGCAGTTCGATCTCAGTCATCACTCATCCATACACATCAATTTTTGTGCCAAGATAAGAAGAAAAACTAGCTAAGTCAAAGGAGAGAGAAGATGAGTTATTTTTTCCCTAGTTCTACTCACATGTGCAAGTTTTCCTAATGCAAATTTTGTGCTATTGCAAGCCTGAAATTTCAAGAGATGGCCAGATTTCAAATATTTGACCAGCGCTGGCCTCTATTGACTATAACTTGTTGGAGATGGGCTTAGAGAAGGGTTGACATGGGTCTTTGTGGCAGTCTTGGTCTTGGGTCTCAGATATTTCACTTTGATCTGATTCTATAAGAGGATTTCTTGGGTTTTCCCCCTTGTAAGGTTTTGCCTTTAGCTTGGAGCCTAATTTTTATGTCCTTTGTCTCTTTGTGATCTTCATGTTTCGTACATTTTGGTAATTGCTTAATGAAAAAAACATAAGTAATAAGAAACCAACAAACATTCACAAGTAATTATCAAGTTAAGAGAAATCGATCCTAATCTACTAGAATCTTGATTTCTCAACATGGTATCAGAGCTAAGGTTAAAGGAAGGCAGTTTGAAGATCACATGTTGGCATATTTGAAGACACTCCTACAACAGTTAACTCCTCTAAACATACTTGCGGCAATTACATTTGAGGACACTATTACAGCAGTTATCTCTCCCTCTCAAAGCAAAGAAAGACGAAGTTATTGTAACAGCCATCTTTGAAGAGATCTTTATAGTAGCCATCACTCAAAAACATCTTTGAAGACTCTTGGAAGCATCATCAAAGAAATAGATCCCTATGGAAGAATGAAAGGTTGAGCTTTCTCAAGCATCCTTGTGAACCAAGGAAACAAGTTTTATTTGTGACCTATCTCTCAATAGGTCAAGCTTCTCTGTAACATATTACCTGTGCAAAAGAAGAGTTGAACTCTATGGAGGTAGAGAGCCAAAAGTCTGTACATTTTGTGAAGAGAGGTCGAGAATCTACAGTAAAGAGGTTGAATTACTAAAGCCTATTTATATCTTCAACCAAGGTATATAATGAAAGGAGACCTAAAGTACATCAGATATGAGGATCGAAGTTTACTCACTATGTTGCACTGACAATTAAGGGCTAGAAAGAAGAACACTAAAATCGTTGTTAATTGTAGTAACCCTAAATCAAAGGCACGTTCTCCTATGAAGCACTTATGTCATCATCTTTTGGTCAATGTGAAATCTGTGTACTCTTCTATGACACTCGAGCTCACTGTGGCACTCATCTGAGATCAGTAGAAGGCACCCAAACTTGTTTCCAATCCAAACAACTGTGAAAAAGCGCAAAACAAAACTTATGAGAACAATCGTTACTCGAGGAAATGACTAGATCTCTCTAGCAATAATAACTACTTGTGAATACTTTTTAATTTTCTTGATTAGGATCTTCTTTAGCTTATTATTGTGTTCTTTTCATCAAAAAGTTATCAAAATATAAACAACAATGAGACAAGGGACACAATATGTATGCGCTCAGCCAAGGCGCATACAAAATCTCAACACTCCCACTATCAAGGGTGTTCTCTAGCAATACATCACACTTATGCATTACAAGATTTTGGGCAGTGATTATGTGTTGTTGAAGCTTGCCATCCTGCCACTCAACTCTGCACTGTTGCTGCCATTCTATACTGCTGCCCATGACTCTACCACTGCCACTGCAACCACTGTACTGCAGCTCCCTCTCAATATGTTGCATCCGTGTTGCTCATAGCACTGCCACTGCTGATCTGTTGCACTGCAACTTCAGTTGTTGAGAGAAACAACTGAATCCCCTGCCCAATCTTTAACAAACAAGTCAGATGGGCTACATCCTCATCACTGAAGCTCCATAGGCTACAGATCTGTGCTGGCATCTAAAGAACGATGCATAGCTACAGCTCTGCCTGCGTAATCAAACTCCCTCTGCACTACTGAAGTCACATCAGCTCCTTGCGTTGAAATCTATCACGCTGCTACCGCACTGCGTTGTCCCTCTAAAGCTCTCTGCACTGCGTAAGCAGCACTACTCTGTGCTTCTGAAGTCACATCAACCTCTGCACTGCTACTGCTTCTACACTGCTCCTCCCAGCCTCTAGATCCACCTCTGCCTCTGCCTCATCTGTGATTTATGCACCCACAGCTCCACTTGTCCCGCTACTGTCTTAAGGCTGTCGTAGCTCGCTTGTGATCCAAGAGATGAGCTGCTCAAGGATCCCGCCTTACTTCCATGTAGCTCCTCTACCTGTCCATGTCACCCCACCTCCATGGTTCATGAGCACTCATGGCCACATCATCTCTGGACCCATCATCTGCCACCACTGCTTTGGAAGAAGATGCTTCCTTGTCCTTCTTCTTTACTGAACAATGGCTGGCAAAATGTCCCATTTCGCCACACTGGAAGCACTTGATCTTAGAAAGATCATTCTTCTTCTTCAGCTACTTCTTTGATGCCAAGGCTGCATCTTCCTCTTCTTCCTTCTTAACCTTGCTCAACGCAGGGTTGTGCTACTTCTTGGTGAACCTTCGTAGTTCTTCTTGCCACAAGATCGACCACAAGCTGTCCTAATCTGGGAGGTCCGCTCTGCCCAAGATACTTTGGACAAAGGTTTCCCACTCATCCGTGACTGAATTGAGGGTAGTCCTGACTATCACTGCATCATCTACGGTTACACCCGTTGCAGTCAGTTGATCCCTGATTGACTGCAATCTAAAGAGGAAATGCTCGATGTCTTCTCCCTTGGTCATCATGAATGACCTCATTTAGGCCTTGTTGACCACTCTGTGTCAATGACCCTATAGCAGTACACCCCCATTTTTGCAAATGGGATTTATGATGTTCGAAGTGTTCACGCCATTCAAATTTCATCATCAGTCGACATTTTTATAAATGATGTAAACCCATTTTACATGTTTATGATGTAAATGATCTAAGTAAGACCATCATGTATGTAACAACCTAGGTAAGCCTAGTATTTTGGTGATGATTTCTATCCTAGGAGGTTTTTTGTCTCACTGATTCATTTGTGTTTCTCGACACAAGTGATCGACAGAGTTTTCCCCTCCAGCCTCACCCCAAAGCTAGGGTGGATTTTGTCATCAAGATGCTAAGTGAGTCCTAGTGTTTTCTATCGAGTCTTTGTAAAAGTAGTTTAGGAATAATCCTAGCTAATTGACTAGATTATTTCATTACAAGCTACTTGGTCTACTAGATCATGTTTTGAGTCGCAGAATTGGGTAGTTATTTGAGGATCTATCACGAATGGGTATTCCCCCTTTATGTGTCTAAATGTATTATCTTATGTAAAGAAGGTTGGAAAAATAATAAAATCCCCTCTTAGTCAATTAATTAAATTTTCTGGCCAATTTAAATTAAAAATCCGAAGCCAGAAATTTAATTAATTTTAAGTCCTAGGTGAGTTAAAATTCTTCAAAGGCAAAATTCGTGGGTCCTTAAAAAATGAATTTTTAAAGGTCCCATGCCAAGAGAATATTGAGAATTTCCAGAAATTTTGGACCCTTGTGCTTTGGTGGTTAAGTCAAAGTCAAAATTTTGAGGTAATTAACTCAAATATTAAAATGGAATTAAATGATAAATTTGAATTTCCTCAAAATTATAATTTCGACAGTCTAGATTAAAAGATAATTAAATCTTATTCGATAGCTCCGTCAAATAAGGGACCTATATGTCAGTGGTGATTTAGGTTTGATTTATAGGGTGATGGAAGAGTAGGTAGGGTAACC
Organism: Pinus albicaulis; assembly: GCA_034641835.2. Lineage (NCBI taxonomy): Eukaryota > Viridiplantae > Streptophyta > Pinopsida > Pinales > Pinaceae > Pinus > Pinus albicaulis. Next base: position 1,298,623,074 of record CM076578.1, on the reverse strand, counting down.
ATTGCCCCTAGTGTAATAGCTAATAAGACTAGATATGAACACTTGCAAGCATATCCTCTTTTGATATAGGAAAGAGAGCAAACTCCCTACTCGAGATTATTTTGACATGGATCAACCAAACTAGTCGTTGAAGATTTTATCTTATAAATTAGAGGTCTTTGTATGTCATTTACATCCGATCTTTAGATCGTGCACTTGTTCTCAGAAGCTCTTGTAATTTTTTGATCAATAAAGCATAAAGACTTTGGGGTTACAAACTTTGGTGTTCATTTTCCAGATCTATGTGGTGATATTGTTTCTAAACTCTGCTCCTTTTATTGGCATTTGATGGTTGATGGCCTTTATGGATTGATTTGCATGCAGGTATCTTGTGTATTTTTCTGGATTTTCTTAAATTGCATTTTGATTTGACAGAAATATCAGTTATCTATATTTCTGAAAGGTCTCATGGCTATTTTTTAAATCTCTATCAATCTAAAATTTAGATCTAAGTGTGCAAAGATAGATCATTATTCAAGATTTGAGCGTTTGGGGAAATCTTCAGTTAGATCAGCCGATTTTCAGATTTCAGAAAATTTGAAAAAACCCATTGTTTCCTAATTTCTAAGGTTATCTTACAGAATATTTTTTGCAAGGTCTTTCTAGAGCTTGTGCCTAAATAAAAAAATTTATCTTAATTTTTTATTGAATTTAAAGTTAGATCTGGCTAGTAAGAGCCTTAGATCTTCAAATCTAGGATCGAAGTCAGACTTATGCTCCTCAGATTTGACAGATCTACAACTCTTGTGCATAGATCTGTAAATATATTGTATAGATTTGTAATTTACATGTATAGATCTGAAGTTTTGTAACATAATTTTGAATTCTAACATTTGAGTTTTTAAGATTTTCTCTATTATTGTACATATTGGGTATTTGGTTTTTCTTTTTTCACTTGTGCAGAAATAGATCTGAAAAATCAGCCAAGGAAATCTTCAGATCTAGACCTTGGAGGGCAAGATCTGAGCTCAATATTTGTTTGCAGGAATAGATCTGAAAAATCAGCCAAGGAAATCTTCAGATTTGACCCAGATCTATACTCTTGAGGATGTATAGGCTTTTGAGGCTATTTTTACAGGATTTTGGTTTCCAAAATTCTAATTTTCAATCAGCAACATTATCCCAAAATTTCAAGAATTTTCAACAGTGGAATCTTCTAAGCCTTGGGCTAAGGGTTTGATCTCTAAACCCTTATTTTCTGCAAATTTTATTACAACAAGCAAATCACAAATAATTAGGCCCTAAAAACACATTTCATATGGTTAAAATTGTTTAGAATTGCAAAATCTTCATTTTCAGGATTTTTGGCCATTTGGGCATCTTTAATTTTGCCTATATCTGACTTTGAAGCTTGCTGGAAATTACTGCATAACTATGAAAAATCAAATCTGAACATTTCTTATGCATATCCTAAATAAGGTCTTAAAAATTTGAATTTTCAGTTTTTTCGCCAAAATTTACTATTTTTAGACATAGTGGAGATCATTTTCAATATTTTCAGTTTGTTGATCTGTTATCAATCTACTGCTGTTACAAACTTATCAATTCTGAAAATTATTGAATCAAACTCTCTTAAAGTCTTAAAATTGAAATTTTCAAGTTTTAAAATATTTTTGCTATTTCTGAAAGTATTTGGCAGCTATTTTGGGCAGTTTTATCTTGTTGATCTTTCACTGTTGAAATAAAAATATCAGATCTGAAATTTCTCTCAATCAAGCCCTAAAAATTGATTTTTCTTCAAGTTCAACATTTTTTACTATTTTTAGTCATTTTGGGCATTGATGCCGATATCGTTTGTTTGTTGATCTATGGTTTAAATTACTGCTGCAATTTATATTTCAGATCTGAAATCTTGCTGAAGAAAATATCCTAAGTTTAACTATAGAAGAAAATTAAAATTTTATCAGATTTGCATTTTAACATTATTTAATCCATAAATTGCTTGATGAAGTGGTTTCATTAGCATTATACTGTCATGGTATATCTAGATGAATAATTATTGAGATTTAAGTGCTAGTAAATTTCATATGTTTCAGTTAGGTTTGAAGATCATTGGCATCTGAGTTTTGGAACGTGTTCTATCAATTAAAATTGTCTAATGTTTAATTAACTTTTGTTTCATTTACTTGAATTATTGGATGTTTATTGAATACTAATGTTTGGGAAATCTTTTCAAGTAAGTGTGGTCGATATCTGATTTTGAGAGCTCTATTGTAGATCTATATATCTTTTAATCGAGTAATCTTGTGGGCATCTTCATAATTGACACTCTCGCTTAAGTACTTAGTGGTTAGATCAGATTATTTATAATCTAAGTGCTTTAGACTTTTAAACATTAACTCTCATCTTCGAAGCTTGCTTCATCTCGCTTCTTCTTCAAATCGTTTTCTTTGCATTCTGCATTCTAAATTAACATTGCATAGCAGCAGTTCCTCATCAAGTACTTGATTGTAATTTCCTTAGCAGGATAGTTGACTCCATAAGGCACTGGTATCAATCTTTCCAATTCAATCGAATCATTTGATCTTGCAAGATCTTTTACAAGTATTTGGTCGTTTAACTGTGTCTCCCATTCTGGTTGGTTTCCAACTAGTTCTCCTTCATTCCATTTCCATAGGGTCTACCCCACTTAGTCTGCTATAAGGAGACAACTTAAATAGAGAGATTGGGGATCAGAGTGACAGCCCCCGACCTGAGCCGTTGTCGCGATGCCTAGACATTATGTGCAACAACAGACCTCCAACAGCATCTTTCTTTGGACTGATTTTCCCTCATATACGGAAGTCAAGGCCTTCCACATCTCATTAGTTGTCCTCTTCTCAGCTATGTGTGGCACAATATGGTCCTTGTTATTGTCCATTATTAGCTACTTGGCATGCCCAGCAGCTTCTCTATGCTTCCGTAGGAGATCCGCATTGTCGGTGTCGCCAGGGTTTGCTCTGCATGGTCTCTTAGACCATATGCCTCAAGGACAATCAGGATCCTAGCTTTCCATACCGAAAAGTTTGAGAGGCCCTCTAGCCTATCCTAATCATGCAGTCCATGAGGAGCCATCTGCTCAGAATGTGTCGGAGCTCCTCTTCTATATGCTAGAGATCTTGGATCTAGGGTCCTTTTCGAACTGGGAACCCTCTGCTCCCTCTGACACTTGATTTCCCTCCTTCGAAATCTACCAAATCAACTATGATTCAGCTTCTTCTTTGATCCTCTGAGCAAACTGCAAGTTTCCTTTGGCAAGAAACTCTCTGAGAAGCTGATCTCTTCCCAACCTTTGCCACTTGTGCTAAGGTTAAAAATCTAAAAACTTCAGAAGTTTAACCCCACCAGCTCTTCTGAATTTCTGTAACATTTCTATAGACTTTTTCTGGATCTGACATATTCAAATCTGAATCACACTAGCTGGCTTTAGACCCAACCAGCGTTGTTTCTGAGCTGCCTCTACGCAGTAATTGCGTGGGCTTTGCTAGGACACAGCGTTGAACAGCATCACCCTTTCCTCTGCGTGAATCTCCTCCTGAAAACTGCGTTGTCCCTTCAAATTTGTTTTTCTGCTGCCTTTCCAACTGCTTTCTACAGCTAGATCCTTCAGATGCTTCAGCTGGTGACCCTTCTAGATTTGCAATTGCTCTGATACCATGTAGAAATTTATGAATCTTAATTCTTATACAGAAATTATTTATGTTAATCCGATTAAGCTTCTCCTACTTATACAAGTTATCCACTGAATAAATTCAAGTTAACATCAAAGAAAAACACATAACAGATCTCTACCAATTCAGATCTAGAATAAGCACATGCACACATAGACAAAGTGACACAGTTATTTCTGGACAAACTGTCCCCGGAAAAACCCAATGTGGGAAGATTGATCTCTCGCTGCTGGAGGGCTCTATTATTAAGAATATTTCTGAATACACAACTTTGGGTTCTAGATCTGGAAAACCCTACAGAGAAAACTCTAGATCTGCAGCACCTGGCTGATCTAAGACCAAAACACTGACTGATCCACACCCTCAAACGGGATTTACTGAACTCAGCCAGATCTAGGCCTAGAAACCCCAGATCTGCCCCTGAAAGACACTGCGTCGGCCTCTAAAGGCCTCCAAATGCTCAACGTTGTCACTGGAAGGGACTGTGTTACCCCAAACTGGGTGATGCAGTCACTACGCTGCCCCTAAGGGTCTCTGCGTAACTCCTGAAGGGTTTCCTGAAAATCACGTTGTCCTTGTTGCTGCTGCTGCTGTCTGCTGTTGTTGCCTTCCTCTGCGTTGTCTTTCCTGATCTCTTCTCTGCTTCTTGTGTATTCTAGACCCCGAGATTAGATCATCCCCTTGGTTTAATTTCCCCTCTCTGCAACTGAAACACTGGAGAATTCTTAGCAACCCCACCCTAGAATCTTAGCTTAGCTTCAGTGCCTAGCCTGTGTGTGTCTTACAAATGACCCAAAGCATTTCCTTTATACTTTTCTCGTTGACAAATCAACAGCCAAGATTAAATCTTTAATCAATGGCTAAAATTAAAAGAAAGTTTGATCCGTGTGATTTAAGACAATTTTATCACATGTTTAATTAAATTCACTTTAATTATTTTATTTTCCTAAGTTTTAACTTACGAAATACATTAAAATAATTAATTAATTTAATATCTCCTAAACCAGATGAAATTTTTCAAATCCATTTCTGGGTCTTGTAGATCAGGTGAACTCTAGTTCTTCCTCAAAATTTGGGACCTAGAGCACAAATGATACTACCCCAAATACACAAAATCTCAACACAGAGTATATCTTGGCTCTCTTGGATCCAATCCTTGGCCCTGGAGGCCTTTCTAGCTCCAAACATAACATCAGCAAAAGTCAGAGCATGATATGCATACAAAGCATAAAATGGAGACATACCAATAGACATATGGAAAGTAGTGTTGTAGCAGTATTCTCCCAAGTGAAGCCAATGCATCCATGCCTTTTGCTGCCCCGTGACATAGTTTCGCAAGTACCCTTCCAGCTACTTGTTCACTATCGTTGTCTGCCCATCCGTCTGTGGGTGGTAGCTGGTACTAGGAGTTAACTCCGTACCCACCAAACAAAAGAGCTCCTGCCAAAAACCGCCCATGAAACGGTTATCCCTGTCACTGACTATGGTCTTGAGAAGACCATGCAATCTGAAAACATCACGGAAGAATAGCTCGGCCATCTATGAAGTTGTGTACGGCGTTGATATGGCGAAGAAATGGGCATACTTTGTTAGTTGGTCAACAACCACAAAGATGCAATCCTTGCCCTTACTGTAGGCAATCCTATGATGAAGTCCATGGAGATGCTTTCCCACTTTCCTTCTGGAATGGGAAGCGGCTGTAGCAAACCGACAAGGTGGCTCATCTCCCCCTTATTCCTCTGACACACTTCGCACTCCTTGACATGTCAGAGTATGTCCTCTTTGAGGCCTCTTCAAGAGAACCTCTCCCTGATGGCCCTGTAGGTCTTTGTGAGTCCCTGGTGGCCTGATAGCGGAGAATCATGGGATGCACGCAGTATTTTCTCCTTGAGCTCAGAATTCCCAGTCAAGAAGATCCTGTCCCGATAATAGATGACCTCATCCATCCATCACCCTATACCTGCCATCTGCAATTTGGTCATCCAACACCCCGCAGGCAAAGCGGTCTTTCGAATACTCCACCAGCAATTGAGCCCTCCAGTCTGCGTCTAAGCTCATCAAGGATAACATTGTTGGCCTGCGTGACAAAGCATCTGCCACCACGTTGTTCTTCCCTTTGATATACTCAATGTCAAAGTCGTAGGCCTGAATCTTACTGGCCCACTTGTGTTGCCTCTCCTGTAACTGCTTCTGCTCAAGGAAAAATCGGAGGTTGTTGTGGTCATTCCTCACCCGAAACCTATTACCCACCAGATACTGCCAGAATTTGGCCAATGCATGCATAATGGCCAGCATCTCCTTGTCGTATATCGAATACAACCTCTCATGCGGCAGTAGCTTCCGGCTCTCGAAAGCTATAGGGTGGCCCCCCTGCATCAACATTGTGCCTACTCCATCCCTCGAAGCATCACACTCCAGAATGAAGGGTTGCGTGAAATCCGGCAAAGCCAATATCAGACAGCTGCTCATCACCTCTTTGAGCTGGTCAAAAGCCCTCTGCAATATCAGTCCATCCAAATGCCCCCTTCTTGGTAAGATCTGTGAGGGGTGCAGCAAGTTGAGAAAACCCTTTGACAAATTTCCAGTAGTAGGTGCAGATGCCTACAAGTCCCTGGAGATCTATCAGATTCTTATGTTTCGGCCAATCCCGGATGGCCCGGATCTTCTCCTCATGGACTCTCACCCCGTCCACACCAATATTGTGCCCTAAATAGAGCATCTCCGTCAGCCCAAACTCGCATTTGGAGAGCTTAGCATAGAAATGTTGCTCCCTAAAATACAAAATACAGCCTTAATGTGCTGCAAGTGCTCCTCCCATGTGTGGCTATAGATGAGGATGTCATCAAAGAACACCAGCACGAACTTCCTCAACTGACCACGAAAGATGTGGTTCATGCAAGACTGAAGTGTGGTTGGTGTGTTGGTTGGCCCGAAGGGCATCACCAAAAACTTGAAATGGCCATAGTGGCACCTGAATGCAGTCTTGGGGACGTCCTGGTCCCTCACCTTGATCTGATGGTACCCCGACCTCAGATCGATCTTGGAGAAGAAGTTTGATCCCCTCAACTCATCCATCAACTCATCAATCCTGGGAATGGGGTATCGGTTCTTCATGGTCTTTTTGTTGAGTGCCCTGTAGTCAATGCACATTTGCAATGTGCCATCCTTCTTCTTCACTAGAACAACAAAAGAATCAAAGGGGCTAGTACTGGGTCGAATGTGTCCCAGTGCTAAGAGCTCATGGATAGCTCTCTCAATATCATCCCTGTAGGCCTTGAGGTGCCTATAGGGGGTGGTGATCACTGCCTGGATCCCCTGCTCCAGCTCGATAGTATGCTCAAACCCTCGATCCGGCGGCTACCCTAGTGGTATGTCCCCAAAAACCGTGGAGTATCTGTCCAATATCGACTGTACATCGGGGTGTACTGACTGCCCTGTGACTGCTGCCTTTGAAATATGCAGCTCTACTGCCCACTCTATGTCCCCCTTCCGTAAGTTTGCTTCCATCCGGTGTGCTGAAACTGTCTGAGGAGGGTATGTGTGCATGCCTCTGATCATCACATGCTTCCCACTCTTCTTGTCTGTCCACTCCATCTCCAGTGTCTCCCAATCTGTGGTGACCTTACCCAGCGTAATCAACCACTGCACTCCCAATACCGCATTGGTATCTGGGATGTCAACCACAAAGAAGTGGTATGTCATCATGTACGTCCCCATGGTCACTGCCAATGCTGGAACATACCTCATACACTGCATGGTTCTGGTGCCCGGAACCAACACTGAGAACCCATCAAAACTCTCTGTCGGTATGCCCCTCCTCTGCACTAGCTGGGCATCAATGAAGTTATGAGTGGCCCCGCTATCTACCAGAACTGAAACACATTGTCCTCGGACGGTGCCTCGAACACGCAGTGTCAAATACATAGGAACTCCTCGCAAAGATGCAAGGACTCCTCCTGTGGGTGCAAACGTTGCCCCTAATGCTCCTAGGGGAGGTGCTGGTGGATGATCCCCTCTCGGTGCATCAACGTTGGCATCTCCTTCTAACTCCGCATACCCATCTTCTTCTCCCTCACTATCGGAGAAGACCACGATGTAATGTGCCTTTCCTGCGGTACATCGATGACGCAGTGCCCATGGCTCCTGGCATGTGAAGCATAGCTTCCTCCGTCTCAAATCTCTCTGGGTGTCATCATCCAAAGGCCATCGGCCCTGGTTCCCCTTCAGCAGTGGAACTCTCGTGTCTTTCCCCTTTGGCTGAAATGTCGGTCTCTGGGGGAAAGGAGCTCTAGTCCTGGGCAAAGCATCCTGCAAGTCCCTTGTCCTCCCAATTGCGTCCTGAAGTGTAGCAAGCCTAGTAGACCTCACTAACCCACGTAGAGGCTCTGCCAACCCCTCAATGGACATGTAAATCCTCCTAGTTGCAGACAAGTCTGGCACCATCACTAAGAGTTTCAAGAACTCATAAATGTAAGTCTCTGGGTTCCCGGTTTATTTGAGCTTGGTCAGCTCGACAAAATGCTCTTTTGGATCCTTCCAGTCAAATCTCTCCACCAATCTTTGGGTGAACTCTGCATACACTGTCACTCCTAAGTGACCCAGCGTGGCCATCCCATGGAACCACCAGTCATGGGCTTCCCCCTCAAGGTGCAACATTGCCACCTTGATGGCCTCCAGCTCCGTCATCTGGTTCAATTGAAAGTAAATGTCCAACTTTTCCACCCAAGCTCTTGCTGAATATTTTGATGACCCGTCATATGTTGGCAAGAAAAATCTACCCATGGCACGCTGCAACTCACCTCCTTGCGTGTACCCACCTCCTCTATTCTGGTTGCAGGGTCTGCTTTTGTTCTTCAGCTGGCAGAAATCGTGGAAAGAGAGAGCTTCCCCAAACTCTCGCCCGTATGACTGATACTCTGCAAAATAATCTCCATAATGAGCCATCTCCGGCTCCTGGGGTCCTCCCATTCCCGTACCTGCAATCAAGAATGTGGGCATAGTGGAACGTGGGGGAGTGCGTAGCACCACCTGCTACGCTGTGTTATGCTCCTGTGTGTGATGACAAGTGTCGAACCCTTCTCCGATGTGAAATCCCCTTGGGGTCTCACGTTGTCTATTCTCCCCAGCAATCTTCTAACACATCTCCTCTATTTTTTTGGAGAGTTCTTGTACAGACTTCAAGAGGAGATTACCGAACTCCTCCTCATCATCTACTTCATCTGCCATGGGTGCTTCCTCCGCATCCTCTACTGGAACGCAGTCCTCTTCACCAAATGTGGGCTCGAGCCTCCGCTCTCTGCTCTTGTACCGCTGCTTCCAGTAGGTGATGTATTCTTTGTCTGAGTATCATAAACTGATCTACTCCACAGGCTGAGCCAAGTCTATGAGTGTTGATTTATGGTAGCATCGGATGTGTTCTAACCTTGTAACTTTGAATATAGGCTAAGATACATGTATTCCATAAAACCCAAAAATAGTTTTGGAAAATTCCACTTAGAGATGGTTTAATTAAATTAATTAATTGTTTTCTAATGCGTTCCTAAGTCTAAACTTAGGGAAACTGATTAATTAAAGGGTATTAATTAAACTAAGTGTGAATCTTCTAGATAAAGCCATGGATCACCTCCAAATTAATCTTAGCCCTTGATTATGTTTTAATCTTGGTCGTTGAAGGTTCAACAAAAGAATATGAGGGTGAGGGGCCTATGGAAACAACATTGAGACACTTGAGCCATTGAGCATTTTCGAATTTGTGTGAGGAGACACAGCTTTTGATCAAGAATCAAATCACTAGTGCAGGGTTTGCTAAGTGATTGTGATTCAGTGATCAGATCCAGAGAGGGGCCGAAGCAGAGACTGGTCAGGAGGACCAGGAGTGCATTTCAGAGAGAGGCAGAGGTGACGCAAAGAGAGACAGCGCAATTTTCTGAACAGGTGACGCAGGCCCTGCAAGAAATCACGCAAAAACAGCCAGTGTCTCTTGGAGTCGGTCCGGAGATAGCTAGAGGTTGGGGTTTCTGAGCGAGGAGGGCCAAAATCCAGTCTCAGATCAGCTAGATCAGTTGCAGAGGAAGGTGACGCAGTTCCTCAATCTTGCCCACACAGGCTTACGCATTTCTAGCATAGGCAATCACGCAGAGGCAGTGAGGGCTTCACTAACACTGTCAGATCAGCCAGAGACTTGCAGAGTGAGGTATATCTCACATTTTTCACTAGATTGTCTAGATTTCTCTGAAGGGTTTTGTCGGATGTTGGCACCCTAGTTGTATTCAAGATTCTGCTGCTTAATAATACAAACCCTCAGATCTGTTGCACCAGTTTTCTCAAGTTGGGTTTTTCCGGGGACTTAGTCCAAAAATAACTGTCACATGTGGATGTTTTTCATTGTATTTTGTTCAGATTGTTTACGCACTTAGATTTACTCTGCAGCATTATTTGTGTAGACTGCTTCAGAAATTACTTTGATATTTCACAATAATGAAATAATTATGAAACATAATAGAAGAAGTAATTCAGATTTGTTGAAGTAGGAACCGGATCTGGGATTTTTCACATGGTATCAGAGCTTATTCAAGCTGAAGTGCAGGTGAAACACAAGTGAACCAATAGATTAGCGCTAAAGAGTCTAGGACCCTCCCAGAAATTACGTTGTCCAGGCTAGGAGGGCATTTCAGCACAGAAAAGGCTCCCCTCTGAGAGAGTTGACAGAGGGGTAAGCTTCTTCAGTTGCAGATGAGACAATGTAGCAGACCAGCGTAGCTGAAGGACGCAGTTACTGCACAGCAGTAAGAGCTGGTGCATAAGCGTCAGAAAATTTTTGAAAAACACAATTGGGGATTTCTTGACCTCAAAGGGTTTCTCACTCAAAACACTCAGCTTTTCCCATGCAGCATTAGAAGCAGTGACTTGCTCCTCAAGGAGTGCATAAGTCTAGCTAAGCAGAGGGTTAGAGGAAGATTTCGACAAGTTGAGGAGATGGCCAGCAATGGACTGTGTGACCAAGATAGATTGGAGGGTGCCTCCAACTATGTTATTTGGAAATCAGGGATAGAATTTCTCCTTGATGAGCATGATCAGAAAGCCCTCAAAGACAGCACAGTTGCAAAAACTCTTGATGCAGTACACCTAAAGAAATTCAAGAAGAGTATGGCAAGAGCCAAGCGATTGATCCTAGATGGTGTGAAAGACCATATCGTACCCCACATAGCAGCAAAGACCACTGCTAGAGAGATGTGGGTAGGGCTGGAAAAGCTATACCGAGGATCTTTTGAGCAGTGGAAGATGTACATTGAAGAAAAGATGCGTAATATCAGGATGAAGAAGGGAGAGCATTTTGACTCCTTGTCTCGTATTCAGGAAAACCGAGATCAACTGTTAGTAGTAGGATCTGCTCCTAGAGACTCAGAGCTAGTAAGGCTCACTCTAAACTCTGTTTCAGAGGACTATCAGGTCTTTGTCCAAAGTATTATGGGCAGAGAAAGACTTCCGGAATGGGAAGCAATGTGGGCAACCTCGCAGCAAGAAGATTTGAGGAGAGATCTCCTCAAAATCTATTTGGAGGATGGCAGTAGTGTCGGTCAAAAGTCAAGAAGGAGGAAGAAGACAACACTACCTTTACATCAAAGGGGCAACAGAAGCAGAAGAAAAAAGATCTGTCCAAGATCAAGTGCTTCCGATGTGGAGAAATGGGGCATTATGCCACACAATGTCCTCTTAAGAAGAAGGATAAAGAGGAGAAGGAAGATCGCTGCCAAGATTGAGGCAAAAAAAGATTGTGCTATGTTAGCTCACATTCCTAAAGGAGAAAAGTGGGTTGACTTGGAGTTCTAGATCCAGAATCTACAAGGAGGCGGGATCCTTGAGCATTTCCGAACTCTTGGATCACATGTGAGCTACGACACCCTAAAGACAGTAACAGGATGGACAGTTGCAGCAGAAGATGAGAAGACAGTGTAGTGGCTGGCAGTACTAGAGCCTGATCAGCGCAGAGAGGGAGCAGTAGCATCAGCAATTGAGCAGCAGCAGCGCAGTGCGCACTGGTGCAGCGCAGTGCAGTACAGTGCTCATGTAGTGCAAAGCAGCAACAACACAGTATTTTCAAAGAGCTAATGCAGAAACTAGCAGCAGTCAATCTTATTCTTCAATTGCAGATTTACTTGTCCAATTTCGAATGTTTTTCTATTGCAAGTAGCAACAATGCAGCAGCAGCAGTAGTTGAGCAGCAGCAGCGCAATGCAGAGTAGTACTCACACAGTGCAGAGCAGTGTTCACGTAGTGCAGCAACATGGTTGCAGAATTCAGAGGGAGTTGCAGTACAGTGGCAGTTGGCAACAGCATGCAGAGTCATCAACAGTACAGATGTAGCATTTTCTTGTGCAGTGTTGGTGAGCAGCATCAATAGCACAACAGCAGATGTTCCCGTAGTCAGAAGCAACACATTGAGTTGTTTTGCTAGAGCACTTTCCTCGCTAAGAGGGAGTATTGATTTATGGTAGCATTGGATGTGCTCTAGCCTTGTAACTTTGTATATAGGCTAGGATACATGTATTCCATAAAACCCAAAAATGGTTTTGGAAAATTCCACTTAGAGATGGTTTAATTAAATTAATTAATCGTTTTTTAATGTTTTCCTAAGTCTAAACTTAGGAAAACTGATTAATTAAAGGGTATTAATTAAACTAAGTGTGAATCTTCTAAATAAAGTCATGGATCACCTCCAAGTTAATCTTAGCCCTTGATTATGTTTTAATCTTCGCTGTTGAAGGTTCAACAGAAAAATATAAGGAGGAGGGTGAGGGGCCTATGGAAACAACATTGAGACACTTGAGCCATTGAGCATTTTCGAATTTGTGTGAGGGGATACAACTTTTGATCAAGAATCAAATCACTAGGGTAAGGTTTGCTAAGTGATTGTGATTCAGTGATCAAATCCAGAGAGGGGCAGAAGCAGAGATTGGTCAGGAGGACCAGGAGTGCATTTCAGAGAGAGGCAGAGGTGACGCAGAGAGAGACAGCGCAGTTTTCTGAAGAGGTGACGTAGGCCCTGCAGGAAATCATGCAGAAACAACGTAGTGTCTCTTGGAATCAGTCCGAAGATAGCTAGAGGATGGGGTTTCTGAGCCAGGAGGGCCAAAATCCAGTCTCAGATCAGCTAGATCAGTTGCAAAAGAAGGTGACGCAGTTCCTCAAGCTTGCCCAAGTAGGCTTACTCAGTTCCAGCGTAGGCAATCACATAGAGGCAATTAGGGCTTCACTAACACTGTCAGATCATCCGAAGACTTGCAGAGTGAGGTATATCTCACATTTTTCACCAGATTGTCTAGATTTCTCTGAAGGGTTTTGCCGGATGTTGGCACCTTAGTTGTATTCAAGATTTTGCTGCTTAATAATACAAACCCTCAGATCTGTCGCACCGGTTTTCCCAAGTTGGGTTTTTTCGGGGACTTAGTCCAAAAATAACTGTGTCACATGTGGATGTTTTTCATTGTATTTTGTTCAGATTGTTTCCACACTTAGATTTATTCCGCAGCATTATTTGTGTAGACTGCTTCAGAAATTACTTTGATATTTCACAGTAATGAAATATTTATGAAACATAATAGAAGAAGTAATTCAGATTTTTTGCAGTAGGAATCCGAATCTAGGATTTTTCACAATGAGCTCTTATACCACTGTAATGTTCCAGATAGGAAATAAACAACAATACAAAGCAACATAAACAAAAACTACAGCTTATAGAGATGCACCATAAAAATCACTGCAAACATTTCAGAAAAGTTGAGCCATTTTATTATATATCTGGAAAATAGGGAATGAGTACAAAAAGGTGATCAAAATGATGGCACCTTGGCTTGCTCAAGGCAAGCTGAAATATCTCCCCAAACCCTACTATGGATGGTTTCTTCTCCTAGTGACTGCATAACTCCTTGAGTTGTTGTTGTTGCTGGGAAGTGTTGCTTCTGACTTGAATGGAGCTGCTCTTTGGGGTTGTTCCCCTGCTTAGAAAATTCTGAAACTCCGGCTATGAACTCTCCTCCCAAAACCTGAAAAAACCCAAGAAGGAATTCCAGAAAGGCTGACCCCGAAATTTGACCCCCTTGGGAAGATTACGCACTCCTGGAAAGTACGTTGGCCTTTGAACTGAATGGTTGGAAACACTGGCCTCTCACTGCTCCAAAATACAACTTGTGAAGGGTTGATCCCCTCACACTTCTCCCGGACTGAAACTCCTGAGTCTCCCTCACTCCCGACGCTGCCCTCCACCAAGACTGCGTAATCTCTCTGAGTGACTGCACTGCCTGATGGCTGCGTAACTCCTGGGTGAATGGTTCTACGTTCTTTGCTCTGGAAAATGACGGTAAAGCTCCTCACCTGAGCGGGCACTCGAAGTCCCCCGAAGCTGATGTTTGGATCTCTGCTCGGAGACACCCATGTGTTGAACAACACTTGCAGACTTAGCTAAATAGCGTAAGCGTGCTCAATCTTTGTTAGACAAAAATTCTGAAAATGCATAATAGAATGAATGAGAAGCTAGGCCCTCACTCCCTTTTATGCTTGAGACCCTAACATCCCCTTGGGCCCCACTATGTTGCATTGTCCTCCTTTGCCACACTGCCCTGCCTACTCTGCGTTGTCCTGGGCCACTGGGCTGCATGGCCCACGTTGCCTCTATGCTGTCACTTGGTCACCCTAGGCTCCACGCTGAAGGCATCATGTTGGTTATGTGACTTTAGAAAGATTATTTCTCCTAAGTTGGGTTATGGGTCCCAGCACCCTTTTTATTTATGGCCGAACATTAGAAAAGCAAAATCTGAGCAAAAATGAATATTGCCAATTAGCTGCTGCTAATTGGGAATATTACAGACAAAAATTGTATATGTGAATTTTGAGCAATCTTAAACCTTGTATTTGGCTAACATAGAAAATATCGGAATCTGTCAGCAGTAGCTAGTTGTTTTTATCATGCATTTATATCATCCTTCAATATTGTTAAGATATATCATATGCATATGACATCATAAATAAATGAGACTTTTTCTCCAAGGGATAGCACTATAGCTCCATCCTTGATAACATCAATATCATCAAACAAAAATTACAAACAGCATTCTTAGCACAGAAAGTTATTGACTGGTTGCATGTTGAGAAGTGAAAATGTGAATGCCAGCCTCAATTTGGAGAGGGGTAGGAAAAACATAAAAAGAGATCAATATCAGCAAGCCAGATGCCAAACCATCATAGCCCATAAGATGGGGGAAATACAATTTGTGGAAGTAAATGCCAAGACTATAGTGAAAGGAACGAGGACAGGTCACTAAGCCACCACAATGGAAACCTTGCACAAAAAGACAGGAAGCAATTCTGACAAGGATTTTCAGCATCCACCATGGATATACCAGTATCATGTAGCTTTAAGTGAAAGACACATGAACAATTAACTGCAGCATACAGCAATAAGCCCTCCATATAACACGTGCATATAGGACTGTTTATTTTAATCAAGAAAAGACTAGACTCCTGATAATATAAAACTAAGGTGCAATATCAATTACAGGAAGATTCTAAGAGAAAACTGAAAACTTAAACCACCTATAATGAAAAATAACACAGTACAAAGTAGTTTCTCTTCAAGATTTCATTACCTTTTCCTCAGGCTTTTGTAGAAAGGAGGACATGCTGGATTGAACCAAAACTCCTTTAGTTGTGCCCACCAATTTAGTTGGAGTTTCTTTGGGTTTCTTTTGTGATGGAGTCTTCCGAGCAGATGAAGAAGCATTCTGCACCTCATCTAATGCTGTCTTCTTTTTGTCATGTCCAGTGTCAATCAAAGCAGGGGTAAAATCTTCTGCAACTGCTTCGTCTGTGCAAAGCAACCATCAACAAAAAAATAGCACAAGCATGAAACAGAAAAATAATAGGTTCTGCCAGCCAAAAGTAGCTTCAACTACAACAAAGACCTTGATCTAAACAAGTAGACTTAGGATTCATTTCCAAAAATGTATGAGGCTTCATAGAGGCTGGTGAGGCAATACCATGTGAGGGAACATCTGGCTTGAGCTTACAAAGCAAAATGCCAAGATTACAAAACAATCCTGTGTGAGGGAACATCTGGCATGAACTTACCAAGTGCAGTGCCAAGATTACGATTCACTTTCTGTTTCTTTGCTTGCTGTGCCTGTCCTGAGTCTGATGAACTAGAATCATTTCCTGTGCTGTCTATATCATCTTCAGAAGGAGAATCTGCAAACCTGGATCAGTGAAAGTACAAAAACATTAAAAAGTAAAACCATACAATGCTTGCTCATTTCTGCTCTCTTTAAATTCATCTATCATGCTATACGCTTAAATTCATTGGGATAAATTTTAAAAATCTATCATCTCAGAATAGCAACACTGATTCCATAAAAGTCCATACTTGAATGCCTTTCCTGCTGTTCTTGCAGAAGACCGTACTGGTGTTGGCTTTATTTCTTCTTCCAAACTTTCTATATTGTGCTTGCTAATGCGAGGTTTCGGCTGCTGAGAATCTTGCAACTGATCCAGCTTGAAATCAGTTTCAGGATATAGTGCTCCATCACATTCCTTCGAAGGAAGTTTTGCCGTGGCAACACTTTTATGGTGAGCAATTGTGCCAGCTCCACCTTTAAAGTCAAACTCTGCATGCTTCTCCTGAATATATGAAAGCAAAATAATGAATTCAGCAAAGATCTATTTTGACATTCTCTTATACCCAGTATTGAAAAAAGTACCTGCTGACCTGTTTTAGTTCCTTTGGGAAATCTAGTTGCACCTCTTCTGGGTTTTCTTCCTTTGTTCCAATCCACCATACATCGGAAAATACAACCTACAACAATGCAATCCACCTTTATCAGGCATTGCAAACAGTCTGGCTAAATCCATTTAAAAAATTATGGAGAACGCGAGCATCTGAAATTCATTTTAATCTTATAAACATTTGTGTCACACTCAAAGAAACAGTTGGAAGGGAAAACAGGTTCTAATGGAGACTTGTGACATCAGCAATATTATAGTGGCCTCTGCAAATCCAGGCTCCCAGATAAAATATGCTCCAACGAAATGGATGTTTTCAAACCAGAATGCAACAGTGGACATGTCCAGATTGGTACAACATCCATTGAAACAATAATTCTAAAACTAATTCATACAAAGCTCGTGGCATTGGAAAGGATCTAGGAAAAAGACAGTAGCCAGATTATGAGGTACATATTGATTAAATAGACTTCATATTAATGGTATGAAAGCTAGTATTGAAGCATGTATGCTCCATCCTCACAGAAAGGTTTTACAAAGAAAACTGATTTTTATCAACTATAGACAAAATAAAGAAATAGCAGTGTGTGTGCCTGTTGTTTTCACTCAAAAACTGTCCTTGTGAGATTTTGCCACCAACCTCACAAATAGGGATCAAATAGAACAATCAGTAAGGGTGCCCCTGTCACCAGCAACTTCCTCTCATTTTGGAACTAGTGTGTGCTAGTTCCAAGGGGGTATCTCTAGTGATATTCACTGAAATCTGCAATTTGGTCAATGATATATGTCTGGAAACCAAGAAACCAAGTCTGATTCTGAATACCAATGCTCAAATCCGCAATAGAAGATTGCAGATCTGTGTACTTGCAACTTAAAAACAGAGAACTGAAAACACTCCAAAAGCTGAAATGAAAATCCTTGAATGTAAATTTGACTGGTGCCATAGAGCCTTAATCAAATGGAGACAGAAATAAAGTTAATAAGGGAAGCAATATACTCAAGCTTTTGAACTCGAAAAACCATCATTGATTCATTATAAATCAAATATTACACGTGAAACATCAATTGGCTGCCATAAGAGTATTCTTCATTAATAAAGTTGTAGATAAAGTACAAGGTCTTTGAGCAGATCATCTTAGAAACTTTCTACAAGCTTCTAAAGGTAAACCGATCTTATCTCAACTAATGTCAATTAATTATCCACTTTCCCTAAGTTTAGACTTAGGGAGAATTTAACATGATCACTAATTGACATAATTAAGATATTTTTCCTAAATAAAACTTTAGGAAAAACAACATGGGCTTGGAGATAATTAATTCCTCTGTGTTCCTAGCCTAAAGAAAACAAATTTTCCTTTATTCAAGGCCTTCATCAGAATGTATACCACCTGCTGCTCTGTAGGCACATATTCTAGTCGAACCAATCCACATTGTACACAATCCCTAATGAAATGGTAAACAAACTTTCCTTTATTCAAGGCCCTCATCAGAATGTCTACCACCTGCTGCTCTGTAGGCGCATATTGTAGTCGAACTGATTCACATTATACACAATCCCTAATGAAATGGTATCTAATGTCGATGTTTTTCAACCAATCATGAAATACTGGATTCTCAGATAGCTTGACGCAACTTTGATTATCACAGTGGATAATGGTCAACTCCATCTTCTCACCAAATAGTGTCACTAGCAGCTGCTGAAGCCATATGGCCTCACATGTATCCATGCTCGCTACCATGTACTCTACTTCTGTAGAGCTTAACGCAACCGACTTCTGCTTCTTGTTGTGCCAAGAGACAACCCTTGATCTAATGCTAAAGCAACAACCTGAAGCGCTTTTCTTGTCTACTGCATTACCTACCCATTCTGCATTAGTATATCCCATCAATCTAACAATATCTCTTTGAGTATATCTCAATCCATACTCGATTGTACCTCGTAGATATCGCAACACATGCTTCACCGTTGTCCAATGTACCCTCTTTGGTTCCACCATGAACTAAATAAGAGTGTTGACCACAAAGCAAATGTTTGACCTTGTGTTGACCAGATAATGAGAGCCAATAAGTTGTCTATATAAAGTTGGGCACTATTGACCACTAGAGTGGCACTTGATGATAATGTGAAGACTCCATCCCCAAGGATGAACCAGAAGACTTGTGTACCATCAGATATCATCAGTTCAACAGAGCTTTTAAACTCTACTTCTTCTTATCATTTTCTTTTTCAATCCTCAAATTCTGCAGCCCTACGAGGATATTGTATAAATTCACTAGCATGATGAATAAAGCCATGTAACAGGCCTAGGGTGTTGGGACTCGATCAGCAAGCGAGTACACCTTGGAGTGTTTTTTTTACTTTGTTAATTATTCCTTCTTTTTAGCAACGAATAATTTTCTAGGTTTTTTCACTCATTGCATTACCCCAAAGCTAGGGTGACGACTTGAAGGTTGAGCCCCTAACGCATCTTAGTGTCTAGAGTCAATGTATATTACCATGCTAGATCATCTCTGAAATTTCGCGAAATTTGACTAGGTCTAAGTAAGATTTTTTAATAATTAAAAATTTCTCGCAAAACGGGATTTTTTAATTAATTTCTATGTAACGATGTAAATAAGTGGCCTTAGGAAATGTCTGGGGTGTGTGACTACTCGAAATTCATTCTCAGAGATCCAGCATTATCTTAGGACCCACTTTGAGGGTCAAAAAACGACTTATAACCCCTCAAAATCCGATTTTTCTAATGTCAGTGACAAAAATAAGGAAAATTTCAAAAAATTGAAAAATTGGAAAAATTTAGAAAATTTTCCAAAGTCAAAATAAGTCAAATTTTGACATGGCAATTATGTGGAGAAGTAAAGGTGATGTGGCAAGCCATGTGGGACCCAATTGAGAAGGTACAACATGCCAAATAGGCAAGTCAAAGGAAGTCAAAAGGTTCCACAATGAGTTAAAGAAGCAACGTTGAAATATTACATATGGTGAAAAGTTAAGTTATTGATTTAATTGACGTTGGAGATTAAAGTTGAGACTTTAATAAAATGAGTAGGGAATGGACCCCACTCACTCTGCATAATCTACGTATAGCCAAAATCAAATAAGCACATGCCAATTTAAAGACATGCTGGACAGTCAAAATTCAACGCATCAACAAAGGAATTAGAGTATGGTGTAAAGATATTTTGATAGATTTAATTGAGGATTTGACGAATGTATGCCCCCACTTTGCTTTGCTCCTCTCTCCATCTGCTTGTATGCACTGCTGCCAGCTACATACCTCAAACTCTACGCAGTATATATGACAATCAATGCACTAGCAGTTCACCCATACATTGTTCTATTTGGCAGCTATATACATGAGAAGAGTTGGCACAGTTATATTGCATTCGTTTGGTGACTAATTTAGTGGGATATTGCTCCCACTCAACTCCGCATATTTTACACATGGCAGCCAACAAAATGTGCACATGGGAAATGGAACTACACGCACACCAGTTTAACTCCAATGCTGCTAGTAAACTACAGCCAATATGCAGAGTGACTAATGTGACACACAACAGCATTTTTACGTGGAGTTTGTGGGTAGTTTTACGTGGTAAGTTAACAGCAGTTTTACGTGGAGTTTTGTTAAATTTAGTTAAAAATGATGTTCTATGCTTGATGCACTTTTAATTCAATCTTTCTTGGGCCCAATACAAAATAGCAATCACATAAACTTGAAAGTAAAATGCTAATAGAACACAATAATAGATCAATAGAAGACAAGCCAAATATAAATCAGATTGACAATTCCTTATAATATTGTTGCGTTACGGCGGTTAGCAGGATGCTTCAACCAACAAAGTCTTTCTCGGTCAGCCAACACTTTCATGTGTCACACCCACAACCCTCAAAGACAGTTCATCGCAAGTCAAACCAGGGACAGCGCAGAAAAGTCAACACAGGCAGCTTCAAAAAAGTCAAAAAAAGCAAACTAGGGCTAAGGTCAAACAGCCTGAAATTCCTCGATTTTAGTGCCCAGCTGTACGGGCTCCTAAAATCAGAATTTCTGCAGAAGATTGAGGTCAAACGATCAAGGGTTGACTACAATCAACATTGCAGCGAAAAACCCTAAACAGATCAGCGCAGAAAACAACAGCAAGCCTTAAACAAATTAGCATAGAAAACAACAGCAAGCCCTAAATAGATCAGCACAGAAAATAGCAGCAAGCCCTAAACAGATCAGCGTAGTAAACAGCAGCTTCGCTACACACAAGTGAGGGGAAAAAGGCCTCCAAAGGCCATTGAACCAATTAGATCAAAATGAGAGCTTGTGTGATGAGTGATGAGAAACTGACCTCCAAATCTCTCCAATTTATATTCATCAATGAGGATGTGTGACACATCTCTTAGGCATGTGGGATAAATCTGGCCAACCTTGCACATGTGGAAAATAAATTCAAAATCAATGTTCTGCTCATCCGATCAAGATGATCTTTAGATCAATCTTGAACCTCTCCGAAAGAGGAATCCTTCAAAAATATCACCATCATCATATGAGCAGTGCAACATGGATTTTGGACCCAGTTGCTCAAAATTAACACTCCCTCTCAACTAGGGAGAACTCCATCTGTCCACAAGTGCCATCCATCATATACCAAACCAAACATCATGCGTCATCCCGCCGTAACTTGATTTGTTGGCTCTTTATTTCAGAACGAAAGGTGAGTCACAAAGACATCACACACAGCTGACCCGAAGTCAGCTTTAGAGGTAAAAACCTCTCTCGGACTCAAAAAGAGTCTCCTACTAACCCGAAGTTGGTTTACTGACCCGAAGTCAGTTTAGAGGATAAAACCTCATCATACTTGATCCCAGATCAAGGTGTTGGACACGTGCCATCCTAGACATAAAGAGTACGGTAATCTCCGATGCGTCCATTGGTCTTGCTAAGGTCTCTATCCACATTTCCCACCTCATTGGCCAAATGAGAGGTACTTCCCATGAGTCTGAAACTCCAAGGTAAGATGCATGCGGGGCACAGATCAAAGAAAGGCGAACCAACTCAATATCATAACGATGGGGCAGAAGCACAACAAGGTTCGACAAGCCTAGCCCCGTATGTGCTTATAGCTCCCCAAGCCCCCTGGAGCTCCCAGAGCTCATAGTCCAACTCAAGCTGGACCCTCAGAATAGGGTCTTTCCACAATTCCAAGCTTCTCACGGAAGGTTAGAAACTTGACCTACCCCAGGGGCTTTGTGAGAATATCCGCGACTTGCTCATCAGTTCCTATATGATTGAGCTTTACAGCGCCTCACTGTACCATATCCCGGATAAAGTGGTACCTGATATCAATATGCTTGGATCGATCGTGGAACACGAGATTCTCAGAAAGACAAATCCCACTCTGGTTATCACAAAGGATAACGGTGGTATCTAGCACATGCCCGAATAGCTCACTGAAGAGCTTTCGCAACCAAACAGCTTCACAATAGGCCATACTCGCTGCAATGTATTCGGCCTCAGCGGTGCTCAAAGCCACCGACTTCTGCTTCCTGCTCATCCAAGATATCGAAGCAGAACCCAAAGTGAAGCAACATCCAAATGTACTCTTGTGATCCACCACACTGCCAGCCCAATCAGCATCAGTATATCCATGGAGTCTCAAACTCCCGGCAGTGTATCTCAGCCCATGGTTGATTGTGCCCCTAAGATATCTCAACAAATTCTTGGCACCAATCCAGTGAATGTGATGAGCATCAACCATATG
The DNA here is from genome assembly GCA_034641835.2 of Pinus albicaulis. Taxonomy (NCBI): domain Eukaryota; kingdom Viridiplantae; phylum Streptophyta; class Pinopsida; order Pinales; family Pinaceae; genus Pinus; species Pinus albicaulis. The sequence continues at coordinate 1,298,600,863 of CM076578.1, read as the reverse complement.
TTGACTCAAAGTGTTTATTGCAAAACATACGTCTGGACGGGAGTTCACTAAGAACATCAAGGCCCCCACGAGTTGTCGATACTCGGTAGGATTTGCTAGCACAGGCCCAGCAGCATTTCCACTCAACTTCTTAAAGTTGAGTTCCATCGATGTCGACACAGACTTACAGTCCACTATACCAAATCTCTCCAGCAGCTTCACGAAATATTTTCCTTAAGAAAGGAAAATCTCGCCTGGCCTCTACAAGACCTCCAAGCCTAGGAAGTAGTGCATCAGCCCTAGGTCTTTCATCTCAAACTCAAAAGCTAGCTCCCTCTTACATTGATGAATGAAAGGGTCAGCACCTGTTAAGAAGAGATCGTCCACATAGAGAACCAAAATGAGAGGCCTTTCTCTATCAACCTTAAAATAAAGGTTCGGATCAGCTTTACTTCGAGTCAAGCCCAGCTTCATCAAGTAGCTATCTATCCTCTCGTACCAAGCCCTGGGGGCTTGCTTCAACCCATAGAGGGCTTTCTTCAACCTGCATACATGGGTGTCTATATCTCGAACTTCGAACCCCAAAGGTTGCTCCACATACACCTCTTCCTTTATAGATCCATGCAAAAAAGTGGTCTTCACATCCATCTAATGTAGACTCCATCCTTGCGTAGCGTAGCAGCAAGGGCAATAATAGATCAGATGGTGGTATATCGGGCCACACGTGCAAATATATCATCATAAATTATGCCTTCTTTTTTAGAGAAGCCTCGGGCAACAAATCTTGCCTTGTACTTTTCAGCACTTCCATCAGATCCATGCTTGATCTTATAGAGCCATTTCAAGGTGACAACAGATTTGTCCTCTGGTCTTGGGACCACTTCCCAAATATCATTTTTCATAATGGACTCATACTCCTCGTGCATAGCATCCTTCCAAACTTGATGCTTTATGGCTTCTTCAAATGTTCCAGGGTCAGATTGTACTATCATACTCATGGCTGCTAGATACCCTTGGTATCTCTTCGGCTTCTTGATTTCACGAAATGTCCCCCTTGGGGCAATATGTCTTAGCATCTTCGAGAGTATCCCTAAGCCATGAGGGTCTTTTCTTATTTGAAGGAGGTGGACCAATGCGATCCATAGGTCCTTCAACATCGGGCATCAGGTCATCGTTCGGCTCTTCCAGCTTCCCTACTTCTTCTTCTTCTTCTTTGTCTTCCTTGGAGCTAGGAAGATTTCTTACTTTCTTGAGGGCAGCATCTTCATTGAAGGTGACATCGTGGCATATCTCCACTTCTCTTTGACCAAGCACATAGATTCTATATGCCTTTGAAGTTTCATTGTAGCCCACAAACATTCCCTTCTTTCCAGAAGCATCCAGCTTGCTTCTCTTTTCATTCGGCACATGAAAGTAAACAGGACAATCGAAAACTCTAAAATGAGAAACATCAAGTTTCTTACCAGGGAAGACTTCTTCAGGAGTTTTGGAGTCCAGAGCGGAATGCGAGCATTTATTTCGAACATACACAGCAGTGTTCGCAGCTTCTCCCCATAGAAACTTCGAAAGACCTTGGTCACATAGCATGGTGCGGGCAACTTCCACAATGGTCCTGTTCTTTCTTTCAGCAACACCATTTTGCTCAGGAGTGTACGCAGTTGTGGTCTCCCTCTTAATGCCAGCTTCTCTACAAAAGTCATTAAACTCATTTGACTCATACTCGATCCCATTGTCGGTCCTCAAAACTTTGATTTTCTTCTCGGTTTGATTTTCTACCAAGGCCTTGAATGTACAGAACCATTTGAATGCTTCGTCCTTCTTTTTCAAAAAATATATCCAGGTCTTGCAGGAGAAGTCATCTATAAAAGTCATGTAATAGGAACATCCTCCCAAGGATGTCACAGGCAGCATACCAGATAAGTCAGAATGTATCAATTGTAAGATATCAGTTGTCTTTGTGACACTTGAGGGGAATGGTCCCCTTGTATGCTTCCCTTCGGCACAACCTTGATATATGCCTTCATGATCATCTCTAAATTCGGGCATCCCTATCACCGCCTTCCTTGCTTCGGGAAGGGCTTTGCAATGAAGGTGTGCAAACCTTCAGTGCCATAACTCTGTTTGAAGAGTTGTATCACATGTCATAGCCCCCAATGGACTTCCTCCAACCTGGTAGAGTGTATCAACTCTAAAACCAATAGAAAAAGCTTCCTTGAAGTTCTTCTTCAAAATAAGTACCTTTCCATCAACGAATGCCACCTTGAACCCTTTGTCTTCCATTGCCGAAATGGACACAAGGTTCTTCTTCAAATCAAGTACGTACAACACATCTTGTAAACCAAGGACTTGACCTTGAGATAGATGAAGGGTCACAGTCCCTGTCCCTTTCACGGGATAGGTGGCATTATCCCCAAGGATAATTTCCATATTAGTATCCTTCTCAACCAAATCAGAAAGGGCTTCTTTATAATCAGTGAGGTGCCTTGAAGCACCACTATCAATCAACCAAACATCCAAGGTGTCAAGTGGAGATGCAGCACAGAGGGCAAATACAAGAATAAATTCATTTCTCTTATTATCAACAACATTAAACTCCTGGAATTTCTTGACCTCTTGAAAGGTTGCCCATTTCCACTACGATCAGAGGGAGCCTTCCTTTTTCCCTAGAACCTGTTCTTCCTGCCATTCCTTCTCGAGTTGATGTTGTCATCATCCTTGGGAGAGTCCCTTCTATTAAGCACTCTCTTGCATAGTGACCAGTCTTGTTACAAGTGTAACATCTTCCTTTGGGCGTCGCTCTACCATGGTTTTGATTTCTCGAGCCACCATGTTTTTGCTTCTTTGCATGAGCGGCAAAGGCAGTAAGGTCACTTCCATTACCATTAGAGGCATACTCCATCATTCTTGTTTCCTCTTGACTGCATCTCGTCAATATTTCATCAAAATCAGGAATCACATTATTATTAAGAATAGTGGTATTGAATACATGCCAATCACGGGGGAGACCTCCAAGTGCAATAAGAACCATCTCTCGATCAAATATTGCTTCCCTAATAGCTAGGAGGTTATTCCTAATTTCAGTGAGCCTCATAAAATAGGATTAAATAGATTCATCCTTACCCTTCTTGATATTCTTCAATTGATTCTTGAAGAAGAGGATTTGATTAGCATTGCTCACCAGCTTATCATACATCTCCTTAGATAGCTTTAGCTCAAAAATGTAAGCAACCAAGTGCTTATGAATAGAGTCCCGAATAATCATCTTCGCTTTGATTTCCCCTTTTCTACACTTCGTCTTCGTGACAGTAGCTGCATTTGATGGAGGCTCATGGATCTTCCCCTATACATAGTCCATGACATCTTGATCTTCTAACACCAAATCCAAGGACATCTTCCATGCATGATAATCAGACTTATCAGTCAATTTATCATCAGCCTTGAAACCCTTGGAGGTTGAGGAGGCCATTTGTCCTTGATGGGATTTCTTCCTTCAGAGATTGCTTCTAACACCAGCTTGGACTCTTGGACTTTGTCTTCACCTCAGCTCCGATTCCATGTTAAATTTAGATAACAATGGTGTTCTATGCTTGATGCACTTTTACTTCAATCTTTCTTAGGCCCAATACAAAATAACAATCATATAAACATGAAAGTAAACTGTTGATAGAACACAATAATAGATCAATAGAAGAGAAGCCAAATAAAGATCAAATTTACAATTCCTTTTGTCCAGCAAAGATATGAGATATTGTTGCGTTACGGCAGTAAGCAGGATGCTTCAACCAGCAAAGTCTTTCTCGGTCAGCCAGCACTTCATGTGTCACACCCACAGCCCTCAAAGACAGCGCATCACAAGTCAACGCAAGTCAAAACAGGAACAGCGCAGAAAAGTCAACGAAGCAGCAACAAAAAAGTCAACGCAACAAACTAGGGCTTCGATCAATCAGCGCAGAATTCCTCAATTTTAGTGCCCAATTGTACAGCCTCCTAAAATCAGATTTTCTACAAAGGATTGAGATCAAACATCCAAGTGTTGACCACAGTCAATGCTATAGCAAAAAGCCCTAAACAGATCAGCACAGAAAACAGCAGCTTCGCTCCACACGTGTGAGGGGAAAAAGGCCTCCAAAGGCTATCGAACCAATCAGATCACACTGAGAGAATGTGTGATGAGTTGATGATGAAATGACCTCCAAGTCTCTCTAATTTATATCCATCAATGAGGGTGTGTGACACATCTATTAGGCATGTGGGACAAATCTGGTCAACCTTCACATGTGGAAAATAAATTCAAAATAAATGTTATGCTCATTCGATCAAGATGATCTTTAGATCAATCTTGCACCTCTCCGAAAGAGGAATCCAACAAAAATATGACCATCGTCATATGAACAATGCAACATGGATTTTGGACCTAGTTGCCCAAAATTAACACTTCTCCAAATGACCCCAAGCCTTTCCTTTATACTTTTCGCATTGGGAAACAAACGGCCATGATCAGATCATGAAACAATGGCTACGATTAAAAGAAAGCTTGATCCATGTGACTTAAGACAATTTCGTCACATGTTTAAATTAATTACCTTTAATAATTTAATTTTCCTAAGTTAGACTTAGGGTCCATAATTAAAATTATTAATTAATTAATTATCTCCCAAACTGCATGAAATTTCCCAAATCCCTTTCTGGGTATTGGAGATTTCATGTACTCTAGTCCCTCCACAAATTTTGGGAGCTAGAGCACATCCGATGCTACCCCATATTGCAGGTTTGCAATGAGTGAGATGCTCAGTTGTGTCAGGTCTAAGGAAAGAGCACAGAGCAACAAAGGAGATCTGCATAAGTAATATTGCAGGTTTGTTGTGAGTGAGATACTCAGTTGTGTTAGGTCTGAGGAAAGAGCACTAAACAATAAAGGAGATTTGCATGAGTAATATTGCAAATTTGTTGTGAGTGAGGTACTCAATTGTGCTAGGTTTGAGGAAAAAGCACAGAGCAACAAAGGAGATCTGCATGAGTAATATTGCATATTTGTTGTGAGTGAGATGCTCAGTTGTGCCGAGTCTGAGGAAAAAGCACGAAGCAACAAAGGAAATCTGCATGAGTAATATTTCAAGTCTGTTGCAAGTGAGATACTCAATTGTGCCAAGTTCAAGGAAAGAGCACGGAGCAACAAAGGAGATCCAAATCAGCAAAGATCCAGGGCTTGATCCATTGGATTTAGATCGTATCTAGGGTAATTGTTGCATATGTAATTTCCTCAAGGGCCATTAACCCAACAAGGGAGCCTTAGTAGGTTCTGAGAAGATTTTAATGAAGAACTGTGTTGAGTCCAAGGAAAGAATACGGAGCAACAAAGGAGAGCTACATGAGTAATATTGTAGGTTTACTGTGAGTGAGATACTTAGTTGTGCCAGATCCAAGGAAAGAGCATGGAGCAACAAAGGAGATCCATATCAGCAAGATTGAGGACGGATCTAGGGCTTGATCCACTAGAAAAGATCCAAGGTGATTGTTGCATATGTAATTTCCTCAAGGGCCATTAACCCAATAAGGGAGCCCAAGTAGGTTCTGAGAAGAATTTAATGAAAAAATGTTGATTGGGCAGAACTTGTATGTAATATGTTTAATGTGTATGATCTAATTGTTGGTTTTATAAGTTTCGTTGTGTAGAATTTGTTTGTAGTCAGGCACATTAGTGTGTTTCAGTTAATTAGTTGGATTAAAGTTAATTTTAGACTGTTACCAGATCCAGTGCGTGTGTGTGCATTGAGTCTGGTGCCCAAAATTTAACAATATCTTGAGAAACTCTCCAAATGTTGAGAAGAAAAGAAGGTCCAAATAATAAAAAATGAAATCTATAGCACACAAATCTAAAAATTGCCCCTTCAATTGGCTCCAAAATCTCACTAAAAATCAGCCCAACAGCTCTCCAACCAGCTCTTCAAATCTGCCCAAAAACTCCCTCAAAACAGCCCTACAAAACAGCAATTGTTTGGACAAAAATAGAAGAAGATAGGGGGCCATTGCAACTTTTACAAAAAAAATAGAACTCTGCATAGAAAACCCTAGGATTTTTAAATTTCTATGAGAAGAAACAGCAAATTTTTAGAAAAAATAGAAGAATAGATGCCATGAAATACCTTGAGTTGATCTCCAAATGTTGAGAAGAGAAGCAGCTCCAAACAGCATCAGCTCTGTAGCAGCCCCCACAAAATCAGAAAAATGTCCCTTCAATCAACTCCAAAGAAAACTCAGCAACACCTAAAGATCTTTGGAAAAAGAATCCTTGAAGCAGCTCCAAAATATCCCTTACAAATCAGCGCAGCAGCTCTCTAACCAGCTCTTCAAATCTGCCCAAGAACTCCCTCCGAACAGCCTTGCAAAATCTCTCCAATTCCCCTCAAGAAACTCAGCTCAAGAATTTCAAGAAGCTCAAATGAATAGTACGAGTGAATGAGAGGGGGTGGATGTGTTTAAATAACTTTGGGGGGGTCTAGGGTTCCATTAGTTGTGGGCCAACTCACAAAATTTAAAAATTAAAATTAAAAAAACAAACTTGGTTTTTGGCAACATTCACTGCACAGTACAGCTCTGTATGGAACTGGCCAATTCAGAGAAATAGGCTGGTTCGGTACTGAGCCAGCCTATTCCAGTTTTAAACACCAAACCAGACCAGTTTGAGTCCCAAACCAGTTGTTCTGATAACATTAATTTGGAGCACATATGTAAGGCAAACATGTCAAAGCCACGTACAGAGGATACTGGTTACTATGTTCTCAAAACAGATACATTCATAGAAAATGGTGCTGCACTATATCATATTAGCTGATGACTCCCATCAAGTCAAAATAGATACATTTACTTAGCTCTCCCATCTTCGATGCAACTCTTCTCTTCGATGAATGGTTAGCATGCTCAAGACTCTTCTCTCCAACATTTAAACTTGGATATTAACATTCACTAAAGGAATGTTAATAGAGTTATAACAACTAAGAACTACATAGTCCACTAGAAAGCCAAATGGACTTGGTCAAAAGAGCCCTAACTTCAAAAGTAAACACTACTTCCACAACTACATGGACTTCAAAGACTGCCTCCTTTGCACTTTCATATATACCAACTTGCAACTACCTAGAGAGGTCCTTGGCCCAACTTCTCCCATCAGCTACACAGATAGACAAATCATCACGTCCGAAGGAAGCATCACACTTGCAAACTGAGTATGTCATGACTTGAATTAGAAGACCATTTAATTATTAGATGCCCTATCTATTATGAAGTTAGTGGTTGTTTTCATTGCATGTTCAGAGACTCTCAAGGTTTCCAGAGGATTTTCATAGACAATGTGGACCAAAGATGTACCACACTACTCCTTCGTGGGAAGATTCATTTCTAGCTAAAAACTCTCGGAGAGATCTCCCCACATTGCTAACTCCAGGCTTATCACCTCTCACTTCAAGCTTCTTGATGACTCCAATAACAAAAGGCGCTTTGAAAAGTACTCCAATATTAGTTCTATCATGTAGCATAAGCTTCAAATCAATGTTACCCAACTTATGGATGGGGACAAGTCAAACTCACAGTGAACGAGTTTGACTCGCTGTCAGTGAATTTGACTTGGGTTGATTTGTTAGTACACGTCAAAAAACTAGGTGGCATACATGTGTTAGGCCCCGTTCATTATAACTAGGCAATAATCACAAATAGTTTCGATAATCTTAGCACAAAATTGCCTCAATTTTAGCTGAATGTTAACTTTCCCTTGGTCATCCCTGCAGCTGATCTAACCGCTAAATGAATACTTTGTTTTCAAAGATGGCAAAAGAGGTACCATAATTTGTTTGCACTGGAAGAAAGATGATTACATTCAAAAGGAATGGTCAAAGAGATAAAACCCAATTGCCTAACAGATGACATCTGAAGTTTTGGATATCGTTAGTTATTTGAGCTAACCGATCCTCCAGCCATTGGGCATGGTGACTGCGTCAGCAAAATATTTTATCTTTATGAAATAATTGTTTAACATAGTGTGGACTGCATTTGCCATAATAGTGGGTTTTTTTTTTTTTTTTTTTTTGGTACTCTTGAGCATTCCTTCTCATGCTAAAGGGTGTTATGATATATGTTTGCTAGATATGGTAGGCTGGGGAATTCTGCTTTAGATCTTGGGACTTCTACTGCTTTCCGGGCTACTGACTGTGGCGATTGCCCTGCAACCCTCTTTTCTTCATATAAAATACCCGCTCACATAAAAAATTTCATTAATGGTTAAAGCAAACATTTTAAAACAAACGACAATTTGAGAACCGTAGCAACTGGTAAGCAGTGTCTCAAGGTAAGTTATATTTTTATGTTCCTTGTGCTTAGAGATCATTAAAAGTTTAAAAGAATGCAAGAAAGTTATATCCTAGGTGATTGCTCTACGTACGCCCTTCAGTTTAACTGGAATCTGCCCAGATTTTTTTACCAAACATGTGATGATGATGATTATACAATGTACATCTCTTTACGATCATTTAACCACTGAAAAAATAATTCAAATAAGAACTTACTATACTGTCAAAAGAATCCTCACAGACCACGTTTCCTGATCCCCTCATGAAGTGTAAGGTGAGATACTTGTTCTTTGGATAGATGATCGTTCCGAAGAACTTCAGCCTCCCCTGCCATAAAAACCAAACGTAGCAACTACTTCAGATATGGAATTTTTTTAAGAATCTGTAGGGCTTGAAAACTTGGGAAATCTTTATAACTCAAAAAATGTCACTTGGCCAAGCTTTTTTAAATTTATATAATTGATTTTTATATTTTTTTTAAATCTATAGAAATTTTAGATTTTTAAAATTTATAGATATTCCATAATTATACTTCTTATTGAAAAACTTTGGCAATTTTTCCAAGATGGTTTTATCCGGTAGAGATTTGGACAATGATAATCAGTTTTTTTTCAAAATTCAAAAAAATTGCCCAATAACGAATATGAAACCTTCTCCGCTCCAATAACAAAAATGCAGAAGCCTAACTAAACACACAAATCCATATTATCATGATCAACTTCCTCTTGTATAGAGGCAAAACTACTGCCGCTACCATGAAGCAATTTACTGGAAACTTTACACAGGACAAAGATATTCACAGAAGCATTCAACTCTGACAATAAGATCCTCATCTCAGAGTATAAAGAAAGATGATTTTCTACGGCGCAATAAAAGACTAAACTATAAAATATACCGTAAGCAGATGCCGGAATCGAACCTCGGACAAGTAGGAAGTTACCTGAGGGAAATCAACGTAGAGAACGGGGTTTTTAGTGTCCAAGTGAGCCAATTCTCCCATCTTGCCACCAGAAACGGGAGCTACCAGGCAAGGGAAGGAAAAGAGGTATTTAGTTTTCCTCTGGCCTTTCTTCACGATATCTTTGCCATCGCAGTTGAGAATGATTTTCGTAGGTTGTAATGGACGACTAGGGTTTGATCTTGTCTGGGAGATTAATTTTCTGTTAAATGCCAGCTTACGCAACCTCTGCCTCTCGCGATTCTCAGCATTATCCTCCGTCTTGGCATCGTTAGCGTCTTTCTTCGTGGATTTCACCATATTTAGCCCGCTCTATCTGCGCAACTTTATGCTCGCATGATAGAGCAGGGATTGCAGGAGACAGATGTGAGAGTATTTGGAGTTTCTTTCCTTTCTGTGGGGTTCCGCCTGTCGGTTAGTCGGTATTTCTCGTTCGGCATCACATGGAAGAGAGGAACCCGGAGGTTCGAACAGTTGACCGGGTACAAGGCCATGTAAGGGCTAGAAGAATTTTATGAATTTTATTTGAGATTAACAGTGTCATAATTACTTCGTTATATCATAATATAAAGAATTATGAATAGTACAGATGTAAAGAATATGATGTGCATATAATTATCCATTTATAACACCGTGTCAGTTGTTTTCTTAGTAGATTCTTCACCCCACAGTAATTGTGTTTCTACTAATTATTATTTTCAGTGCCAAGTAATATCGGCTTCATGGTAAAAAGGGAAATTCTTTGGGGAGCGTTGGAGTGATTATTGTTTTGAAAAGAAACAATAATACCTGTTTTTTCCAACCTATCTTGGTTTCTTTTGGTTTTTTAACCATGTTATATTTTTTTGGGTGATTTTTTTAAACCTGTGTTATTTTATTTATTTTCATAATAGGCAGATAGTTCACTCGGTTAGTTTAAGTAATTAAGTGTGGTGAATTATAAGTAAAAGGTTATAAGGTCAAATTTATGTGTAAGTTGTTTTTTTTAATATTATTGTTTTTTATTTAATGTTTTTATTCAATAACGTTATTAAAATTGCAATTTATTGGTTTACTTTGGGTATATTTTTTGAATGGGGAGATGTGAATTGCAATTTATTGGTTTACTTTGAGTATATTTTTTGAATGGGGAGATGTTTGTTTTATTGTAAAAAATGAAAAGATAAATTTAGTTATTTTAATGACTTCAATTTTTGTTGACAAAATAAAGTAATTTTATGATTTAAATTTGTGTTATTTTTAAATGGGCGGAAATTCTTAGAAGCAAATTTTATGGTCAAAGTTCTCATTAATTAAGTGGAACTATAACTTCCAACAAAATTCTTACATATTTGACAAATAATTTTCACTAAAAAAAAGGATTGAGTTTGTCTATTTATTAATTTATTTTATATTTTTTCTTCTAAGTATTTTGAGAGTCGCAATGATGAATATGTCATTTTTGGGGAATTAATATTTTTGGAAATACTATAAAAACATATTTGTTTCAATTCAAGTTTAAATGTTCATTCTCAATGTACGTGGGTAGCATAACTTGGTCCACATGAGATGGTGTAGGAGTTTATCCTTGTAGATGAGTTAATGAGCTTAAGTAGTTGGCAAGCTACAGATATATAGGATGATTACAATTGTACATCACAAAGCCTTTCGAAGAAGCTTGGATGCGTTACTAGTACACAGTTTTGGCTTTGTATGAGCAAATGTGCATTTCAATGCAATTTGCAATGAGTGCATAGATTTTGCCCACCATTGTTCATGAAAAGATTTAGCAATTTCCAACTTCTTCATATGCTCATGCCCATGTTCATGCAGCTCATGATTCTTATTGTCAATGTGGAAACACTTTTGCAAAGAAGAGAGATGGGAATGGTTGCAATTTTTTATTTATTGGATTGACATTTTAGTCATTGGAGGGATTTTTGCATCAACTTGCTTTTGTATTGAAAGACTTGCATACCATATATCAATCTAAAGTTGGTGGGTATATGTGTCACTCTTAGAAATTGGATGCCTCAAACAACATTAGGGAGATGCAAACAAATATAAGAAGACCTCATTATTTAACTCATTTTATTACTTTAAACAACGTTTATAACTATTTTTTCAACTTTTCCTTAGGAATAATATGAATGAGGTAGCTCTCCATGTCATTGTGTCTTGAGAACTCTTCTAAAAAACTTCACCTACTTTGCATCAGAGCATCCTCTCACTTTTTTTATAGTTTCCTAGTTGCCCAACTATCCCTAGTGAAGGACTAGTTTTAACCTTTGATTAAAGAGCATGGATTAGTGGGTAACAAGCTCCATCAATATTCTCTATATCCCATAGCAACTTCTATGATTGTGAGAATTTCACTTCAATCTAATTGGCTCTCCAAGTTTGATTAAACTACTAATACCTTCACTTATCAAGCATTGCAAATAAAATAGAAATAAAAAATTATGAAAATAACTTGTTCTATGGTAGTCACCCCATCCATCCAAATTTAAATACTCATTCTTAACATAGGTAAACAACATGCCTTGATCCATGTGTGATGGTGTAGGAGCTTATCAATGTAGACAAGTTAATGAGCTCAAGTATGTGGCAAGCTACAAATATACAAGACAATCGTCATTGAATAATGTGAAGCGTCTTAGAGAATTGTGGATGCCTTAATAGTACACAAATTCGACTTTCACTAAGCAAAGGTGTATTTCAATGCAATTTGCATGTAGTGAATAGATTTTTCCCACCATTTTCTCATGGAAAATATTAGCAACCTCCAACTTCTTCACATGCTCATGTCCATGTTTTGTAGCTCGTGATTCCGTCAACATGGAAATATTTTAGCATAGAAGATAAATAGGAATGGGTGCAATTTTTCATTTATTGGATTGGCGTCTTAGCCCTAAGGGGGTTTTTTGCATCCACTTGTGTCTGCATTAAGAGACTTGCATACCATATATAAATATAGAGTTGGTGGGTTTTTATACCATAACATATATGGCCCACTCCTAAAAACTCAATGCCTCAAATAGCATTAAAGAGTTGCAAATAAAGGTAAGAAGACGTTGTCATTGCACTCATTCTACTACTTTAAAGGGTGTTTATCATTATTTTTTCAACTTTTCTTGAAAAACAACATGAATGAAGTGGATCCCTGTGTCATTGTTTAGCGTTACTCTTCTTGGAAACTTCTCCCCTTTTGCATCAAATCCTCCTATCATTTATTTTATGATTCCTAGTTGTCCATATGTCCTTAATGAAGGACTACTTTTAAGCTCCTACGTAAAGAGCATGGATTAATGGATAACAAGTTCCATAAAGTTGCTCCAATTACTATAGTAACATTTGTTACTTTGGGAATTTCTAAAATGTGCACTATACACACTTCAAAATTTCAACCTCATTTAGTTGAGTTTCCTCAAATCTATTTCACGTAACTTTCATTGTTTAGCATTGTGATTGAATCTAAAACATAGATTACAACATCAATTGATCTGATCTGGGGTGAACCTCTGATACAAACTTGATATGGATTTGGCTCACTTAAAATGATTAGATTTATAGGACCGTTTTAATTGATAACTTGATTGCATTTGAAGGCTTGAATCCAATTTTAATTAAAACATCATTGAACTGTGCATTTTATGCCTCTATCATCACTTAATGCATCTCAACGTAATTGTGGAATGTAGAAAAAAATGCATAAGAAACAAGAGACAAGATACCAAACACATAAGGGAAAATATATCATCAAGTTGGTAATGGAGTTCACTCGATGTGGGCTATATCTTCGGGCCCATGAATCCATGAACCGCTTCATTCTCTTATTCAAAGATACTCTCCTTTACAAAGGGATGAATTCCCACAATAATGGAAATATCAAAGAGTTGCTCTCATACGCAATATTGAGAGTTGATTATCAAAAGCAAGTGGCCATGTCTCTCTTACAAAGAGACGATCTCCTCTGGATGGGTTGATCTCTCACAAGCTTGTAGCATAAACGGGACTCTCTCACATGAAGTGACACAAGTCCCCTTGAATCTGTTTTCAAATTCAAATCATACTCATCATCATCATACCAGTCTCGCAATTCTGAGACCAATGGTTGTAAACATGACTACTTTCCAATGAAGTGTCAAAATGGCCTTTTTCAGCATCACACCACCTTGGTTTGTGTGCAATGGCTCAAATGATGAATTCCCTACAATGATTCAGATCTTGTTGCCTTGTTGTAGGATACAAAGATCACCATAAATTGCAACACACGTTCATCCCTTTGAAATATCCAAAAAGAGACAAAAACCATAAATGCATAAAGCTTACATCAGTTCTCATGCAAAGGCAATCGCAGTGTTTCCCAAAACATGGCTAACACATCACTATCATGTTTGTCTCGTGATTCTATGAATTCTGACTGTAGAGTTGACCACCTTTTTAGGAGTGTAACATTGCCTCGTGAAGTGTGCCAAATAGTGAATGTCAAATGTGAGCTCCAACCACAAGCTCTGAATTCAACTGCTCAAATTGAAACATACTCCATAACCAACAACTTTGTCTCATAATTATGCAACTTTAGAGTATAAACATGACCACCTTCTAACATGTGCAAGGTTGCCTCAAATGTCGTGCCAAACATTAATGACAAATATGGGCTTCTACCATAAGCCCTCATATCTGCTGCGCAAATTACCATTCTGACTGCACTATTGATTTCCTTGTGAAATTATGATTAAAATGATTATAAACTCAGTTATGTTCTAACACTGCAATTATGGGCTCCTTGGGAATCTTTAAGATGCCATAAGAATCTTTCCAGAATATTCATGCCTCATGATTTATGCCCAGACACAGTTACGCGGGTCTAGTTATGCCCCTGCACCATTTTCCAAATCGTCGTAGTTTTGTTGTGCGTTCATGTTCCTCCATGCTTATGGAAATGGTTTAAATAAACTTTGGGTGGAGAAGTTAATAAAGCTTGTTAGTTGGGCGTATTGGTTGGCATGTTGTATTTAAGGCATGTTGTCATGGGAGGTCTTAGGGTCAAACCTATTGGCCTCCCACTTGTTTTTGTTTTTAAATATAACAACATATATTGTTTTAATCATTGAACCATATAATAAAATGTATGACCCATGTGATTAATGACCCCCAAAACCATATGTATGCCAAAATGGAGGTTGCACACTTTAAGGCCACATGCCCTAATTTAAGGTGCCATATGGCGCTTTGTCATTGGGACACGACTTCTCATTGGTCCATTGCTTGCACAGTTAGCACCTAACCTCCTACCATATGTCAATTTCAGATGCTGACACATCAACCTACCAGTGAATGCCACATGTCGGCTTATGGTGTTGCCACATAGCCTACTTGTCTTGATTGTACTTGTTGATTGTGTTGCCACATGTTGTTTGTACGGCCTACCACGTGGCAAAAGGTTGAATTTGATTTTTTGCCTAATGTGACCAAAACTTTGACTGGCCATAACTTTTCATACGGACCCATATTGAGGTGAGGTTCATGTTGTTCGAATCGACTCACCAAGCTCTGCAACCTAACACTATTTCCATCAACTTTTGAGAACTTCTATTTTTGAGGTTTTTGGAGACACCTGGATCATTAATATACTTCACTTTTGTCCAACAAAACTATTAAGTAAGCTCAAAAACATTAAAAATATGTGATTGAAGAAAAGAAGTTTCATATATTTTAGAGCATAATCTACTTCATCGATAGGATCTAATTATTATATTAGTTATAACTAAGAAGCCACTCATAAATATTAAGAACAAAAGTATGATGTTTTAAATTAGTAACATACATATTTGGATAGCAATGGTAAACTTTATATTACATCCAAATGAAGCTGCAATGCAATACCTCATCTTATCCCTTGTTTGTAATGTACCTTCCTAATTATTTTCCTAAAGTTAGAGGAACAATTTTGACAATTTTGATTAATTATGCTCTAAGGTGTTGAGAATTTAGTAGGATAGAGTTTAATTCAATTCTCTTACTTGATAACTGCTTGTGTTATAATTTTTATGCTTCTATTACTTAGATCTTGTCTTCATTAGCTTATTATGTCTTAAGTCAGTTATCAAAACACAAGAAACACAAAATTTTGGCTCTTCAAGCTAGGGCCAAAACCTCTCCCTCTTGGAGAGAAAAACCCAAAAGTAATTCTTCTTCTAGATCTTTAATTGACAAGTATCATGACCATGACACAAACCCTTGATACCAGTATGCCTCTAAGACCTTGTCACTGCTCTTTCTTGGCTCCTTATGTTGATCTCCTTTTATGCACTGCACTACACCACACTTCTAGATATTCTTGTTGTTGCAATCTTAGACTGAGGTTTCGGTCTCTTTATTGATGCAACCCAAGACCATACAATGGAGGCTTCTCTTATGATAGACCTTGAATATCCTGAAATGTATCTTAGCTTACTTCTTCGTTGTTGCAAGTACCCTTCTTTGTGTTGTGTATATCTATGAGTTTATGTGAGAGTATAGACTCCAGGCCAAGGCTAGTGTTGCCTCACCTTCGCACTGATCGAGGTCACCTTTACTATGTTGTCTTGCCTTCCTTCTCGGCACTGTATTTTGCACTAGTGCGAGCTCCTTAGACCAAGACCCTATCCTCTTCTTCGCACTGTAGTTCAGATATATTTCAGACAGTTGACCGAGATGGATAGACCCAAAATAGGAGGTAAGAACACCTCTCTCTTCTTCGTAGGTCAGCTTCCTGTCTTCGCACCAATGCAAACCTTATCTCGCACTTCTATTGTAGACCATGTCCAAGTTCCTTGCTTTACAATGAGGCCACATCACTCTTTATATACTGATTGTCTTCTAGCAAGTAGGCCATCATGAGGTGTGGAGGGTATGTTGACTTCATCAAGGAGTGTTTCTACCATTCTTTGAGCTTACTTCTTTCGAGCATGTGACAAGGTCTTGGAGCATATACTTTACATCAATAATTTGTCTTTTACAAGTGTAACATCACTTAATATGCATGACTCTAAATTATATTTATGACAAGATGACAAACCCCTAAAGACCTGAAGAAGAAGTCTTTGACCTATAAAAAAAACTTCCTTGCTCATGAAACCCATGAGGCAAGCATTACAAAATACATTTTATTATCTTTGTCTTCTTCATTACATAAATTCACAATTACTAGTCATTATGAAGACTGAACCTGGTCATAACCACCTCATGTTCCATATGAGGACATATTATGTTGATTTCATCTAGTGTAGATCATGTCTTTTTGGCAACCTGTGCATCTGAAGAGTTTTTGCTTTCTATTTTGATCATACTTCTAAAGACTACAACCACATGACATGACTTCATAACATCCAATGTCAGCATATATACATGTACCTCATTCTTTTCTTTTTGAATCATCCTGCAGCATGTTTCCTTATAATGAAAGAGTTTCATTCTCTTGACCATCTTCATCAATATGTCATCATATTCTAACCCTAGAATTCTGCAAGTTAGAATTCTCAAAGAAACCTTTTGCTTTCTTTCTAACCACTGAATCCAAAGAGGATTCCATTAGAAAATGTCAGCACCTGTTTACATACTGATTATTGAATGATGACCCTTGATCTAGATGACTGCCTTAGATAAATGTTGTTTTCAACGAGGTTCCCAGGAGCCATTTTTATAGCATAGATGCCACATAGATATTTTAGACATCCTCCTATGATGAGTGTTCCTCATTCAATGCTTCCATCATGATTCCAATTCTAAAGTTATGCATATATCTAATATCCAATGCTTCCTAACATACTATTTTAGAACCTGACAGATACCTCTTAAAGAGGAAGCTAATCTCAATCATAATAGAGATCTTTCACTTCTTCTTTCGTAGGCTTCTTTGAATGTGGTTCTTTCATTTTTCAACGATATGGGCTTCTTCCTTTTTCTTCTTTTCCTCATTATATTTGGGACAATCTTTCATTATATCCATAACATCATATCTTATACATGTTTCTTCTTTTCTTTTGAGGACCAAACTTACCGAATCTTCCCTTTCTCCTTGGCATGGAGGCATAGGCTTGATTCTCTTCATTTGATCCTATATCCACTTTAGATTTCAACCTTGTCTCTTCTATCTTACAAAGAGACAATAGATCATGGAATGGTGTTGCTTCTTTCTTCCCATAGATACTTGAAGCAAAGTTTTCCCCATCCCTCTGATAGAGCATTCAGCGCCACTACATTACTTTACCCAATTCCCGCAGTTGATATTATACTTCATAAAGTATGAAGTTATTATTTCTCTTGACATATTCAACCTGTATAGTTCTTATCTTAGAGATATTACTTCTCCTGCAGTACTCACCGAGAATAGCTTCACCAATTTGTCATATATTTCTTTTGAAGATTCTAGTTTTGATACATAGGGGACGAGAGAGTCCTTTATGGATTCTATAAGAATCCTCTAGGATTTTATGCCTCCCTTCATGTATTTTTCATGACTTCATTCTTAATAAGATCTAGATCTGTCCTTTTATTCCATGCAATAAAGTTTGAAACCCCAACCAATTTGTTGTTTTCTTTGCAAAAAGACATTTTGACAGATTCAGATGAAGTCATAAAGATACTCACTTGAGTAGATGCTTCTCTTATTCTATCAGATTCTTTGTTGTTGATGATGTAGATAGCAACAGGGGCTCCCTCTTAGATTGGCTTCTTCAAGAGAGGTGAAAAGAGCTAGATCACCTTTAATTCTCGATGATGATGATCAAGGATGGCTTGATGATGATTTCAACAAAATGATGATTTGATGATGTCTTCAATAATGTTAACTTGAATTCAATCACGAGATAGCTTTAGATTCATCGAAGATAAAGATCACCTCCTTGATCTTGCTTTTCCTCTTGTGCAAGTCCTTTGAGTAAGGTATTTGATCCCTTTGAAATGGCTTGAGGGTTTCTCCAATTCTTCAAACTGCTCCTTCTTGAATGACTGAAGATCTTCTTAGATCTGAAGATTGACTCTTCAATATAGATCCCTTTCTTTAATGTAGAACCTTTACTTTTCTTTGATGTCTTCTAAAAAAATTGATCCTTGTTGTTTCCTTTGAAGCTTGAACCTTGTCCCTTCTTACAAAACTACCCTTTCTTGTCTTCAACACCTTAGCTCATTGAGAATTTAGTAGGGTAGAGTTTAATTCAATTCTCTTACTTGATAATTGCTTGTGTTATACTTGTTATGCTTCTATTACTTAGATCTTATCTTCATTAGCTTATTATGTCTTAAGTCAATTATCAAAACACAAGAGACACAAAAATTTGGCTCTTCAAGCCAGGGCCAAAACCTCTCCCTCTTGGAGTGGAAAACCCGAAAGTAATTCTTCTTCTAGATCTTTAATTGACAAGTACCATGACCATGACACAGACCCTTAACACCAGTACGCCTCCAAGACCTTGTCACTGCTCTTTCTTGGCTCCTTATGTTGATCTCCTTTTCTGCACTGCACCACACTTCTAGATATTCTTGTTGCTGCAATCTTAGACCGAGGTTTCAATCTCTTTATTGATGCAACCCAAGACCATACAATGGAGGCTTCTCTTATGATAGACCTTGAATATCCTGAAGTGTATCTTAGATTACCTTCATTTTTGCAAGTACCCTTCTTTGTGTTGTGTATATCTGTGAGTTTATGCGAGAGTATAGACTCTAGACCGAGGCTAGTGCTGCCTCACCTTCGCACTAATCCAGGTCACCTTTACTATGTTGTCTTGCCTTCTTCTTTGCATTGTATTCTGCACTAGTCTGAGGTCCTTAGACCGAGACCCTATCCTCTTCTTCGCACTGTATTTCGGATATAGTTCAGACACTTGACCAAGATGGATAGACCCAAAACAGGAGGTAAGAACACCTCTCTCTTCTTCGCAAATCAGCTTCCTATCTTTACACCAATGCAGACCTTATCTCACACTTCTGTTGCAAACCTTGTCTGAGTTCCTTGCTCTACAATGAGGACACATCACTCATTATATATTGATTGTCTTCTAGCATGTAGGCCGACTTCATCATGGAGTGTTTCTACCATACTTTGAGCCGACTTCTTTGGAGCACTATGACAAGGTCTTGAAGCATAAAATTTACATCAATAATTTGTCTTTTACAAGTGTAACATCACTTCATATACATGACTCTAAATTATATTTATGACAATATGACAAACCCCTAAAGACATGAACGAAAATTCTTTGACCTATAATAAAAACTTCCTTGCTCATGAAACCCATGAGGTAAGCATTACAAAATAAATTTTATTATCTTTGTCTTCTTCATTATACAAATTCATAATTACTAGTCATTATGAAGACCGAACCTAGTTACACTTTTCAACACAAGCCAGTTTTGGTGAAGGGAACTTAGGAAAAGTGGGTCGATTTGCATGTCAGTGAAATGTGGGGGCCACTCACCCACAAATAATGCGCACTCATAGAAAGGAATTTGAATTTCCTAAGGTGAGGTCGAAATTATAATGGGGCCCACGTGAGACTCATGGTCCATAAGCATAAATAGGAAGAGTGAAGCAACATTTGGGACCTTTTGACAATTCGAAAATCATAGTTGCCTTAGTTGTTCAGGTGAGCCACATTGTGTTGTTTAGAACAAGAGCTTCCCAAGGAGTCAAGCTCATCCTTTCTTTGGTGGACCTTGAGTTCCACCCTAGGAAGGCTTCCCTTTTCATCTTGAGACCGGAGGAGACATGTTTTGCAGGCCTCTACGCAGTTATGGGCCAGCTACTGCACAGTAGAGGAGGCTACGCTGTTGTGGAGGAGTAGAGGAGTTGGGTTCTGATTTTGTGGAGCTACAGGGGTGTTCCTGGATCAATTTATAGCTTGGAGGAGTGAGGCTACAACAGAGGAGACAACATTATATACAACACTGATTTCTAGAGCTCAAGGTTGCATCATCCCCTTCATGACTGCGCAGTCATTTGTGTGGGGTATTTGGGAAAAGAAATAACTGGAGGATTGAGGAATTGGGTTGTTGGGGATTTGGTTGGAGGTTCATTTGGAGAGGATTGTTGGTTTTTTGGGAGCAAATATTGACAGGTTCAGTTACAGGAGCATATTTTTAGTTTGGAGGAGGGCCAAGCTATGAGAAGCCAAATTTAGGAGGTCAAAGCCAAGGGAAATCCTTTTTGGGTTTTTCTGGGTTTGTGGAAAAGAGTCCACCCCTAATTTCCTAGAATTTCCTAGGCAGTTTTGAGGGGACAAATCAGAGTGTGAAGTTTTTCTGTAGTGCAAAAACAGAGGGAGAACACAGTTTTTTGGAGAGAAATTTCACTATAGCAGCTGGGCATTTTGTACTTATCATCTGAGGCTTGTAGCTTGCTTTGTGCAAGCCTAGGTGCACTTTCTCCAACTCGTATTGTACTCCAACACTCTTATATAATAAAAAATGGCTAGTTTGGTGTTCCAGGCATTTTTTTGTTTTTATGTGTGTTTGTTGAATATTTTATGTGTTGTATTATTGCATGCCTTTGTTTATGATTATAAATTTCTAGTAGGAATATTACAGTGGTATCAAAGCATGTTCTTGGCCAGGTTGTGGAACAGGAGCACATGATGCCACCTAGATATCGATGAGTAGTCTTCCAGAGAGGTCGTGGTAGAGGTAGAGGCAGAGGTCATGGTAGAGATTATAACCCAGATCCATTTTCAAACATCGAGGTAGAGAACTGGAGGGGTGGAATGTACAACCAGGAGTTCCTGAGAACTAATCAACAAATGATGAGACAAGGACAAATTATGATGGACATGACGCAACAAGTGATGGGGATCCAGATGGGTGGAAGGTCAGAGGGGGAATCAAAGCCTCAAGGTGATGGGGGTTCCAAAGCAGGAGGGGTTAGTCATACTTATCAACCCCCACATACTCCCTAGTGTGGGCAGGTTGGTAGTCTCACTTTGCCTCATTTTGTGGATGATCCTGAACCGGAGAGGGAGCTAGACCTGGTTGCAGACTTGGTCCACTCAGTTGCATCTGGTATTGATGAGTATGAGTTGTTCGATGCCCGTATTAAGCGGGTGATGTCTTTTGGGGAATATATTCACCTCGAGGAGATGCATGTTACAGGGGTTGGGTCCCAATACATAGGAGGATCATTCAACTAGGATGTGCATAGGATAGCTCGGAAGGTTACACTTCCGAAATTTTATGGGGCAGCTAAGAGTTCACCCCACAACGTGGATATAAAATCTAGAAACATATCTCCACCTGAACCCCATGCGGGAAACTGATTCCATACGATTTTCCACCCTTCATTTCGAAGGGGATGCCCAAGAATGGTGGTATCATGGGTTGATCACATTGGGGAACATCCATATCAAAACTTACATGAAGTTACCTGGAGTTTGTTGGAGAGGTTTGAGAGGAAGGATCCAAAGTTGCATTTCAAGGAGTTAGCCCATCTGAGACAAACTGTAAGCGCGAAGGATTTCATCATGGAGTTCTAGAGATTGGCGGTGATGGTGACTGATATCTCAGAGGCCCGACTGATTATGCTATTTTTGGAGGGGCTTGTTGCACCTTTGTGTGGTTGGGTGACGGATTACGAACCCACTCACTTCTGGATGCTATTTCCAGGACCCGGGATATGATTGATATAGTGTGCAAGACCTGGGATTTTGTTCCCACTAGACCTATGACCTCGCAGGGGAACTAAGACACTAGGCCGCCACAGAGGGACGAAGGACGTGGCTAGTTGGATGATGATACCCAAAGGGGCCTTATGAGGAGGAGGTTGTGCTTTACGTTCCAGTAGCATTGGGCACCTGGACATAATTTCACCAAGGGAAAGGCCCATTTCATTGAGGTGTTTTTAGATAGTGATCCAGATGAGGAGGCTGAGATAGCAGATGAGTTGGGAGATGAGAAGGGAGGACCATCATCAGGAGGGCCACCACCAACACCACCTAGAGGAGGACCATTTGCACAAACTGAGGGATTCATTGCTTCACTTCGAGGAGTACTGAAGTAATTGACACTCAGTATCAAGGGGACTATACAGGGGCAACATATGCCAATCCTAATAGAAAATGAGGCCACCCGCAACTTTATTGATGCTCAGATGGTGGAGTGTAGGGGCATCCAAACAAAGACATTTGAGGCGTTATTCGTTTTGGTGTCAGGAGACCGGACGATGTAGTGCATGAAGTATGTTCCCAAGCTTACTTTGAGGCTAGGGAACTACTCACTCATTGATTACTTTTTTGTAGTTGATGTTCCAAACACCAACGTGGTGTTGGGTGTTCAGTGGTTGTGCGTGTTGGTGAAGGTCACCACTGATTGGTAGAAGCTGGAGATGGAGATCAAGGGACCAGATGGGAAGTTGGTATTACTGAGGGGAATGCACTCTTATCCACCTCAGACAGTTTTAGCTCATCTGATGGAGGCATATCTATGACATGGAGATGTGGAGTGGGCAATTGAGTTGAGGATTTTAGAGACAGGGGATCAGGCACAGTCTACGCATCCAGATATACTACCTTTATTGGAGAAGCACTGGGGGGTATTTGGGGAGGTCCCACCAGGAAAACCACTAGACTATGTATTTGAGCACACTATTGAGTTGGAATATGGGGTGAAAAAAATCATCACCACCTCTTATAGGCACCCAAAGGCCTATAAGGACGAGATAAAGAGGGCCATTCAGGAGCTGTTGAGGTTGGGTCACATTAGGCCTAGCTCGAGTCCCTCTGCTTATTCCATTGTGCTGGTGAAGAAGAAGGATGGGACCTTGCACATGTTTATTAGATAATGGGCCCTCAATAAGAAGACATTGAAGAACAAATATCTCATTCCCCGCATTGACGAGTTGATGGATGAACTTAAGGGAGCTAAATACTTCTTTGAGATAGATTTGTGTTTGGTATATCATCAGATCTGGGTTAGGGAGCAGGACATCCCTAACACTGCCTTATGCTGCCACTATGGTCATTTTGAGTTCTTGGTGATGCCCTTTGGGCTAACCAACGCTTCGACCGCATTCCAGTCATGTATGAATCACGTGTTCTATGGGCAGTTGAGGAGCTTTGTCTTGGTTTTATTTGATGACATACTCATTTATAGTCAGACATGGGAGGAGTGCCTTCAACATTTGGAGGTAGTGCTTCGCATACTTGAGGAGCATCAACTTTATGCGAATATGTCCAAATGTGAATTTGGACTTACATAGATCTTGTACCTGGGACATGTGATTGGGGAGGATGGAGTAAAGGTACATCAAGAGAAGATTCAGGCTATACTGGATTGGCCCACACACATGAATGTGACGGAGTTGAGAGGATCCTTGGGAATTTTCACATACTATGGGATATTTGTGAGAGGGTTCTCACAACTTACAACACCTCTCACAAATTTGACGAAGAGGGGAGATTTTGAGTGGACACAGGTAGCACAGGAGGCTTTTGAGTGCCTTAAGAGGGTCATGAGCAACTACCCTATTTTAGCCTTGTCGGACTTCACACCGCCCTTTGTGCTGGAGTGTGGTGCTTTTGGTGAGGGAGTTGGGGCTATTTTGACACAGGGAGGCCATCCCATTGCATTTTAGAGCAGGAATTTGCTACCTCATGAGCGGTTGTACTAGGTGTATGAAAATGAGATGTTGGTTGTGATGCATGCACTAGCCAAATTTAGACAGTATTTGGTGGGAAGTCAGTTCAAAGTGAATACTGATCACAACAATCTTTGGTTTTTCTTAGAGCAGTAGCCATTGGGGGATAGACAACAAAAATGGGTGAGTAAGCTCCAAGATTACGATTTTGAGATCGAGTATGTGAAGGACAAGCATAACATGGTAGCAGATACCCTCTCTAGGAGACCTGTAGCGTTGTCTTTGATGGATTTTACGCATGACTGGAAGGCTCAAATTTTGGCTGAGTACTCCAAAGGCAGGCATGCTTGTGATATTTTGGATGGCACACAGGGATGACATATTACGGGTGATGGATGATGTGATCTAATACAAATATCGGATTTATTTGGTGTCAGGATCTCAGCTTAAGGAGAGGATTATGTAGGCAACCCATGATTCCCCCCTAATAGGACACCCAAGCTTCCTCAAGACATACCATGTTGTTAGAGAGAGGTTCTATTGGTGGGGGCTCAAGGGAGATATGTTGAGGCAAATGAGGGAGTGCATGGATTGTCAGAGGAATAAGGTAGAGTTGTCACATCTAGTTGGTCTATTACAACCAATTCCCATTCCAGAGAGGAAGTGGGAGAGGGTATTCATGGATTTTATCACGTGGCTTCCAATTGCATAGGGACGGGATTGCGTTTATGTATTAGTCGACAGATTGACCAATTTTTCCCATTTCTTCGCCATTCCATCGAGATATTTAGCCTCCTAGGTGGCTGAGTTATTCTTTCAGGAGGTCTTCAGGTTACATGGTCTTCCCAAGACCATTGTTAGTGACAGAGATAACAGCTTTATGGGGGATTTCTGGTAGGAGTTATTCTAGTTGGTGGGGACAAAGCTTACACCTAGCACTGCCTATCAACTCCAAACCGAGGGGTAGACCGAGATCATGAACAAGTGGTTGGAAGGGTATCTACACAACTATGTGACGGGTCAGCAGAGAGCATGTGTCAAGTGGCTTCATCTCGGGGAGTTTTTCTACAACACCACTTACCACATGTCTATCAGTATGTCTCCTTTCCGATAACTCTATGGATATGATGCACTCTCTTTTAGTGATGTGATATTTGGAGATAACAGTGCCCCATGGGAAAAGGATTGGGTTGAAGAGAGCGAGGATGTTCTCCAAGCTCTCAAGAACAAATTGCAGGTGGATCAAAATCAACAGAAGATATATGCCGATAAGCACAGGGTGGAGAGACAGTTTGAGGTAAGAGACATGGTTTACCTACGCTTGCAGGCATATAGACAACCTTCACTCAAGCAAAAGGGTGTAGAAAAACTTCGACCCTAGTTTTATGGGCCTTACAGGGTGGTCGAGAGGGTAGGAGAGGTAGCTTATGAGTTGGAGTTGCCTTTAGAGATCCAGATCCACAACGCGTTTCATGTTTCATGTCTAAAAAAGGCGTTGGGGCAGCATGTCATAGTAGCAACCGAGTTGCCTCCATTGGATGATGAGGGGAATTTCGTTTTGACACCAAAGCTCATACTAGAGACCTGGAAGTGGAGGTTGAGGAACAGGGTGATCAGGGAGCATTTTCTCAAGTGGAAGGATTTTTCGGAGGAGGATGCTACATGGGAGAGTGAGCAGATTTTGCAGCATCTAACTCTACAGTTGCTTGGGGTCTAGCAACATCCGGGAGGGGAGGACTGTAATGTCACTTTATGGTTATTTTTCTAAAGTTAGAGGAACAATTTTGACAATTTTGATTACTTATGGTCTAAGGAAATTTTGGTGAAGGGAACTTAGGAAAAGTGGGTCGATTTGCATGTTAGTGGAATGTGAGGGCCACTCAACCACAAATAATACACACTCATGGAAGGGAATTAGGATTTCCTAAGGTGAGGTCAAAATTAGAATGGGGCCCACATGAGACTCAAGACCAACAAGCATAAATAGGAGGAGTGACACAACATTTGGGGCCTTTTGATAATTCGAAAATCATAGTTGCCTTAGTTGTTTAGTTGAGCCACATTGTGTTGTTTAGCACAAGAGATTCCCAAGGAGTGAATCTCATCCTTTCTTTGGTGGACCTCGAGTGCCACCATAGGAAGGCTTCCATTTTAATCTTGAGATCGAAGGAGACACGTTTTGCAGGCATCTACGCAGTTATGGGTTAGCTACTACGCAGTAGAGAAGGCTACATTGTTGTGGAGGAGAAGAGTAGTTGGGTGTTGAGTTTGTGGAGCTACAAGGGTGTCTTTGGATCAATTTCCAGCCTGGAGGAGTGATGCTACAATAGAGGAGATATCATTATACGCATAACTGATTTTTGGAGCTTAGGACTGCATCATCCCCTTCATGGCTGCACAATCACTAGTATTGGGCATTTGGGAAAAGCATTAACCGAAGGATTGAGGAGTTGGGTTGCAGGGGATTTGGTTGTAGGTTCATTTAGAGGGGATTGCTGGTGTTTTGGGAGAAGATATTGACAGGTTCAGTTACAGGAGCATATTTTTGGCTTGGAGGAGGGCTAAGCTGTGAGAGGCCAAATTTAGGAGGTCAAAACCAAGGGAAATCCTTTCTGGGTTTGTGGCAAGGAGTTCACCCCTAATTTATTAGAATTTTATGGGCAGTTTTGAGGGGAAAAATCAGAGTCTTAAGTTGACTAGCAGTGTAGAAACAAAGGTATAACGCAGTTTTCTGGAGAGCGATTTCACTACAGCAGTTGGGCATTTTGTACTTATCACCTAAGGCTCATAGCTTGCCTTGTGCAAGCCCAGGTGCACTTTCTCCAACTCATATTGTACTCCAACACTCTTATATAATAAAAATTGGCCAGTTTGGTGTTCCGAGAGAAATTGTTGAGATTCAACAAAATGATGAGCTTAGTGAAAATTAAGCACCTTCACTAAGTGGGGCCCGCAGGCTATTTTTAGGTGTATGTCTATTTTTAGACATGGTGAGCATATTCTATAAGTTGCAGAATGCTATTTGTAGATGGTTGATCAAGTTGGAAAAATAGATGAGATTCTATTTTTAGAAGATTGGGCGAAGTCTATTTATAGATTGCTAATATGAAAATAGATGCATGTCGATTATTATTAGCCCTTAATAATAATCTGACAATAAATATCAAATTATTCTCTTGGAGCAATTTATTTCATTGAACATATTTGGAAAATCAGTGGGCTGAAGGAATTATGTAATTCCTAGGATGGTTGGTGACTCATGCATGGAGGACTCAGTTAGAACTGAAGTGGCAGAGTTGTGACAGAGTTGGAAGAGCAGATATGGGAGTTGTTATTTAGTTTAACTCAGTAAAGTGAGTTAAACTCAGTTATGCTAGTTGTATCTAGTTCTAACTGAAGATACACTAGTGAGAGTTTAGTGAATTAATTATTTAATTAATTCACAACTAGAGACTCACTTGCAACTGAAAAAATACAGTAGTTAACTACTTGCATGTCAGTTCCACTGGAGACCCAGTGGAAAGATAGGTGAAAGGGTGAGATGGACTATCTGTTTTGACCATAGTGATGCATTCAATGCATATGACACACATCGGAGATCCCAATGAGGATTGCGCAATCAAGGCAAGGCCAATTTGAATTCATTCAGGGGTCTTTTTCAGCAGGGATTGCATAGTGGAGGCAAGAAATTGGTGCATAGAAATGAAATTTTCTGCATGACAGTGTGTAATGATTGTTGATTGTACTGAGAGCTTGATGTACTAATATTTTTATGAGATTGTTACATGTTCCATTGATATACATAATATATGATAGTTGGGGGTTTTTAGCTTTAAGATTTTCCGTTAAACAACTGTGTTTATGTGCGATTGATTTTGCTTCATATGTGTTTTGCAATTGGCGATTTAATTTTCGTAAAGAATTGAGTGGAAGGATTCTGTATTTAACATAAGATTAATTTGTTAGGTCAGGGGAGTCTGGTAATATACATGCATCTTGTATAATTTCTACAAAAATTCCTGTTTTTATATGTGTGTTTGCTGAATATTTTCTATGCTGTATTATTGCATGCCTTTGTTTATCATTGTAAATTTCCAATAGAAATATTACAATGTTTCAACAACATTTCATTTTAACTCATCCAATTAAGGACAATCCAATTACTACCAAACCCTAGCTAAGGCATCCATCATCAATAACAAACCATGAAGTGATATCACAACCTAACACATCATCTCACCAAGCTCTATTAATTGCATCAGAGGCTCTAAAACAAGATATCATCACACCAACAAAGTCCACCCTTGGATATCCTACTTTCATCATGCAAGTCTTCAATGATATCAAGAACTTACATCACACAAGCTTCATTGGCAACAAGCATTCCAAGTCTAATCTAGTGTTTCATCCCACAAACCTCGGGTCTTTCTCAAACCAAGATTTCAATTCTAGTGCTTTTCTTTCTAGATTTTATCTCACACAAAACATAGTGCATGAGGTCTTCACTTAAGATTTTAAACTCTTGCATGACACAAGCACAAAGGTTATGATATAGGTGCATTAAGAAGATATAAATGTTCTAGTGACTAAATTGTGAATAAAAAGACACTCTCCTCCTTTCGATAGGTGAAATGGGCTAACAATACAAAGTGGACAAAGTTTAACATAATCTAAGCCATTGAAGTATGTCCACATATGGAGTACCCTATTTGAGGTGCACATATATCACGTGTTATTCTCTCTAAGTTGGCTCTACACGTCAATATTTCTCTATCATAAGGTTGAAAACTATCCACAAGGATTCAAGATTCAATGCTCCTCCCCCACATGTGTGTCCTAGGTCCACAACAAACTCCAAGTTGTGGTCTTCCAAGAAAGACTCCCTCAAGCCAAATCCTCAAGCTCCTAGAATGTGCCACCCAAGAGCCCTTCTTCTTAGTGCCTTTAAATCCTCCATAAGATAGCTCCATATTGTATTAAGGCCCCATCCTCCTCAACACTTTCATCATGTAGAAGATGTCAATATCACATAAAATAACTACCTTCATAAGAAGTGTGCCTCTCCAAACACATATCCTAAGTAAAAGAATCCATCTATAATGTACTCTTTAAATTTCAATCAACCAAAACAGTATAAAATAGAATGATAGGTTGGGGTTTAATCATGTACCCAACATCACATGAAGCACATCCCTAGCATGGTGTAAACACTTTAAGAGAAACCCAAAAGGCAACACATTTTGACCTACCCCAAGTTGGTTTTTCAAATAAGTTGTAGATCAATGCTTGATTATAGTGGCCCTTAACACATAGGATTGTAATGTGTGATGAAGAGACTTATGAGAGCCACTTATCTTGTTATTTTGGAATGGTGTCAAGAGGCCACGCCTTCTCTCTATTATTTGATTCAATAATTTCCATGGAAATTAACTCCACACGATACTTGTGATGATTTTCTATTAAGTGCCCTAATCTATGTTTTATATGGCCACTTATATATGAGATAGTTATGAAAACAATTATAGACATTTTAAAGTTCATTCTATTTTCAAGGAATTACATGGTAGCCATTGGTGTTAATTTTGGTGTCATTACCCAAATATGCATTGCTAATTTAGAACTTCTGCTCTTGTTTTCCACTATTATTTTTTGTCAAGTAGTTGCTAGATTTGCTATTACTATTTCAAAGAAGCCTCAGTGGAAAGTAATCACCAAGGATCGTTGTAGGCTAAAGTTATGAAACTATGCAAGAGCAGTTGACTATGGACTTCAACATTCACATACTTTGGTGGTTATGTTTGTTGAGGGGTGTCATAATTGTTATTCCACAAATTGTACCAAAACAAGACTTTTTTTTCGAAGAAAACACATTAATGTTGGGGGATCAAAACTATGGACACAATTAAGATTCCCTCTAGAAAATATATGCTACAATTGACCATATTGTTCAATGGAATTGTGCCTTTCCTTCGAATTATATGTGAAAGCCCCATGGATAGTCACTTTAATTTCCATGTAGTAATTGCATTGCAATTTAGTTTACAAAAAATAAAATAATATGTTTTCTTTAATCTTCCTACAAAGAAAAACAACAATTTTACTATGCAACACAATTTCATAATATTACATTCAAACCTTATGGTCCTTTTCCAAGGATCATAGTAGTTGTTGAAGAATGTAACTAGGTTTGGTCTTCATAATTGTATTTGAGTAATTATGGAATGTACTTATCAAAAGAATGAAAACGTTTTATTATTATTATTATTACAATGACTTATTAAAGCATGGTATTCATGCTTGGGTCATATTTTTATAAGTCAAAGTCCCCATTGTGGACTCCTAGGATTTATATTGATTCATTAGAGTCATTGTACATTTTATGAGACCCTTCTTGGGCTTTTTAATCATGTAAAAATAATTATTTTTGAGTCAAATATGTAATTTGTCACCTCCACACCAAGTCGGCCCTTGCCTGATGAAGTCAACCTACAAAGGAGCAATTCGACCCACAAGAAGGCCATATATAGAAGTGCAGTTCGATCTATTTGCTCACTAAATAAACAAGTTTGATATACATAACAATAAGTGTTGAAAAAGTGTGAAGTGCAAGGAGGAGAAGAAGAATTGCAGGATCAAAGTTTTTGGGCTATTTATCTCTTTCTCTCATATGAATGTTTTTGGGCAGTTACAGGATTGAAATTTTGCAGTTGCAGGGGGTCAAAGTGTTTTTGCTGAATAGATTGATGTTTTTTTGCTTCAAGGTCGAAGGTCTAGATCGAAGCTACTAGAAGGAAGGGCTCACTTGGTGGTTGGAGGAAGTCAGTGTCTAGGTTGAAGAGTCTTGGATTATCTCGTGAAAATTATTGAAGGAAGAAGTTTGACTGGGTTTTCCCCTAGATAGGGGTTTTACCCTAGATGAGTGCTTATATTTTGTGTCTCTTGTTTTGTGATCTACATACACACATAATTTGTTAATTTCTTGATGAAAGATAATATAACAAAGAAGTAAAAGAAGCCAATATAATTAACAATTAATTATCAAGAAAGAGGAATCGAAACCCTAATTCTACTAGCATTGATTTCTCAACATGGTATGAGAGCTAAGGGAAAGGAAGATTGGAGATTAATTTTTTGGCTCGAAATAAATGGTTACTCCCTCTATGATAAGATACATGAAAATGGGATTCAATATTGTAGGAAGCTTGATCAGAAGAATCATCTGCAACTTATTGATCAAGGTCAAAAGCAAAGGGTTATTGGTTGCACCTACAGGTTCACTCAATGATGACAATGCATGGATTATTTATAGTGGAGCATCAAGGCACATGACATGGGAAGTAAAAATATTCACACTCTATCCAAGGAATCGTATTCTCATGCAGTGGAATTGGGAGACAACAAAAGTTATGATGTTAAAGGCTCGGGAACAAATTCTTTGAAGCTGGAAAATGGAGCTAAGTTGCATCTCAACAATATACTATATGTTCCAAGTTTGAAAAAAAAATCACTTTCAATTTCTTGCTTAGAAGATAAAGGAGATAGAGTTAATTTTGTTGATGGAAACGTTTTAGTTTGGGGAAAAGATTCAAGCATATATAAAGCTAGGGTTATTGGAGTTCGTGAAAGAAGTCTATATAGAGTCATAACACCATCTCCTCAAGCCCTAGTTCACATGGAAATCAATCCCATTGAGTTATGGCATAGAAGATATGGACATCTACACTATAAGGTCATTCCCTCTCTTAATCAACTAGTAAATGGCATCCCCAATATCAAAGAAGACCGTGAAGGAATTTGCAAGGGGTGTTGTTTAGAAAAAAAGACAAATAAACCTTTTACAAACAATGAAACAAGGTCTATAGAAATATTAGACCTCATTCATTCAGATGTGTGTGGGCCTATGTCTGATAAATCACTTGGAGTTCACCTTTATTATGTGACATCCATTGATGATCACTCTAAGAAGACATGGCTCTACCTTCTCAAGAAAAGGATGAAGCATTTGAGAAATTCAAGGAGTTTAGATATGAAGTAGAGACCCTAACCGAAAGAAGAATAAATACTTTGAGATTTGACAATGGTGGGGAATACACTTCTAAAGAATTGATTACATATTGTAAATACAGAGGAATTAAGAGGGATCTCATTCTTCCCTACAATCCTGAACAAAATGGAGTGGTCGAAAGGAAAAATAGGAATATTGAAGAAGGTATACGAACAATGATCTTTGATCAAGACTTAACAAAATTTATATGGGGAGAAGAAAAAATCACAACAGTATATATAAAAAATAGAAGTCCTCATAGAATTCTTGAGAATATGACACCTGAGGAAGTATTCATAGGAAAGAAGCCAAGTGTGGACCATCTCTGAATCTTTGGGTGTCCTGCCTATATCCACATTCCAAAGGAAAAATGAAAGTAGCTAGATTCTACAAGCATTAAAGGGATCTTCGTTGGCTACAATATTTCTTAAAAAACATATAGAATCTACATCAAGGAAGGAAGATATATTGAAGTAAGAAGAGACGTTATATTTGATGAGAATCATGCCTACAAAAGATCCAAAGATATCCCTATTGATTCCAATGATGAAGACATGCCAACATTCGAAGAAGAAGAACACCATGACAATCATACTATAATTCAAGAATAAGAAGAAGGACCAAGTGAGCCTATTCAACCTGTGATCATACTGAACACAAGGAAGAGGCCAAATTGGTTAAAATCTACCCTTGAAGATGTTGAAGGACATCGAGCTGCAAAAGGAACCTTTACAGAAAGCAAAAGACCAAAAATATATTCTGGATATGTTGCACACATGAAAAAACTAATAGAATCTGAACCAACTACATTTGAGAAAGATGCTCATCAAGAAGTATGGAAGAAGGCTATGCATGAAGAATATCAATCCATCATGAAGAATGGGGTTTGGGAAATCGTTCATAAAACTAGTGACAAATCGGTTGTCACTTCTAAATGGATCTACAAGATCAAGCACATTGTTGATGGAAGCATCGACAAGTACAAAGATAAATTTTTTGCAAGGAGTTTATCTAAAAAATAAGGCATGGATTATGAAGAAACCTTTGCACCTACTGCAAGGTATACTACTATAATATCATTGGTTTCATTGGATGCTACAATGGGATGGAATATCCATCAGATGTATGTAAAAACAACATTTCTAAATGGGACCACCGATGAGGAAGTATACATTGAACAACCTAAAGGTGTTGAATTAAATAGAAAAGACACTCATGTCTGTAGACTCAAGAAGGCCCTTTATGGTTTTAAGCAAGCTCCTAGGGCATGGTATGAAAGAATGGATGCATACCTTCTAATAATTGGGTTCGTTAAGATTTATGTTGATCCAAAACTCTACATCAAAGTTGTGGATAATGAGCCAGTCATTATTCTACTATATGTGAATGATATATTCATTACACGTGTGGAGTGAGGATACAAGAATGCAAGAAGATTTTGGCATCCGAATTTGAGATGAAGGATCTGGGACTGATGCATTATTACCTAGGTCTAGAAGTATGGCAGAAACCTGGGGAGATATATCTGGGGAAAGGAAAGTATATAATCAAGTTGTTGCAAAAATTCAGGATGATGGATTCCAAACCCATGACTACTCCCATGATCACCAATATCAAGAAGTTGAAAAGCTCCAACTAAAATCTCGTAGATCCTACCTCCTATCGCAATTTGGTGGGTTCTCTTATGCATTTTGTAAATACTAGGCCATATATATGTTTTGTTGTGAACATTCTTATTCAATTCCAGTTCAAGCCTCGTCATGATAGTTGGATAGCTACTCTACGTGGCACTATACATCACTGCCTAAAGTACGATAGCAAGGAAGTCAAGCTGACAGGTTTCACAGATTCTAATTGGGGTGGTTGTGAGACCGATGGAAGAATCACTATAGGTGGATGTTTTATTTGGGGATTTTCCATGATCTCATGGATAAGTAGAAAGAAAAATCCCATTGCTTTGAGTATTGTTGAAGAAGAGTATGTGGTTGCATGTGAAGTAGGAAAGGAGGTTGTATGGTTGAGGAAACTTTAGTCATATTTTTTTGAGAAGTATCTAAGTCCTAATGTAATAAATTGTGACAATCAAAGCTGCATCAAGATTTCTGAGGATCCTGTGTTTCATGATAGGATGAAGCATATCAACAATAATTTCCACTACATTAGGAGCTTGGTGCAGGATGGTATTGTGAAGCTATGGTATGTCCCGACCAACGATCAAGTAGTTGATATACTAACAAAGTCTCTTCCCAATAAGAAGTTTGAATATCTTAGAAGCATGCCTGGTTTGATTAATATTGTGGATCTTGTTGACGATGATAAAATTTTGGAGGATATTTGTTGAGGCTTTGTGTGTGATACACATTTCCTGGGAAGACATCTAGCTGACGCTATGTGTTGATGTATAGTTCCCGAAGTAGGGAGGGTGGTGTTGGTCATAGAGCTTTGACCTTGCATTATGCACTTGGATCCATGGGTTAATCGTTAGTAAATAAGCATTATGGTACCTAGAGTGGTTGAAAGCTTTAGTCCATCCTAGTCCCACTATGACAGATTTCACTGGTACAAAATCTAGTGTGTGGCACCATGAGTGCCTAAACTGTTTGAGGACCTTGATAGATTTCTCTATTAAGGAATCTAGTCCATGGTATTGCAGTGCCTAAAATCTTCATGGTTAATACGTTTTGAGATCTTCCTTGTACTTGTATATGTCATTATGAATACCTCCCTAGTTAAGAGGGAGTGTTGAAGAATGTAACTAGGTTTGATCTTCATAATTGTATTTGAGTCATTATGGAATGTACTTATCAAAATAATGAAAAGAAAAAAATGATTGTTATTACAATGACTTATTAAAGCATTGGTTTCATTCTTGGGTCATCTTTTTATAAGTCAAAGTCCCCATTGTGGGCCCCTAGGATTTATATCGAGTTTTTAGAGTCATTGTGCATTTTATGAGACCCTTATTGGGCTTTTGAATCATGTAAAAAGAATGATTTTTGAGTCAAATATATAATTTTTCACCTCCACACCAAGTTGGCCATTGCCCGATGAAATTTTTGTACAAATTAGTAATTCGACCCACAAGAAGGCTATATATAGAAGTGAAATTCAATCTATTTTCTCACAAACTCAACATGTTCGATATACACAAGAAGCAGTGCAGAAAAAAGTGTGAAGTGCAAGGAGGAGAAGGATAATTGCATGATCAAAGTTTTTGGGCTATTTATCTCTCTCTCTCCTACAATTTTTTTTTGGTAGTTGTAGGATCGAAGTGTTGCAGTTGTAGGGTCGAGGTTGTTGGGGTCAATGTGTTGATGCCGCATAGATCGAAGTTTTGTTGCTTCAAGGTCGAAGGTCTAGATCGAAGTTGTTGGAAGGAAGGGCTGACTTGGTGGTTGGAGGAAGATTGTGTCTAGGTTGAAGAGTCTTGGATTATCTCATGAAAACTATTGAAGGAAGAGGTTTGCCTCAATTTTCCCCTAGATAGGGGTTTTACCCTGGTTGAGTTCCTATATCTCATGTCTCTTGTTTTGTGATCTACATACACACATAATTTGGTAATTTCTTGTTGAAAGATAATATAACAAAGACGTAAAATAAGCCAATATAATTCACAAGTAATTATCAAGAAAGGGGAATCAAAACCATAATATTACTAGCATTGATTTCTCAACTGTATCCACATACTAAATGTAATTGGGAGTAAATTGGAAGACCCTCTCAATTATATTATGTTCTCTTTACACTAGTTGGCAAGTGGTTTGAATCATATTGGGGTTAAATATAAGAGTATAT
Source organism: Pinus albicaulis (assembly GCA_034641835.2). Classification (NCBI taxonomy): domain Eukaryota; kingdom Viridiplantae; phylum Streptophyta; class Pinopsida; order Pinales; family Pinaceae; genus Pinus; species Pinus albicaulis. Next base: position 1,298,565,161 of record CM076578.1, on the reverse strand, counting down.
GTACCACCAATGTATAAATATTAGATGGGGCTCTACAGTCACGAAAAAGGTATATGGTTTCCATAGTTGAAGTGGATGGTGCTAGGGTCGGGATTCCATGTCTCACACTTGGAAGAGGATACAAAACTAGTTGATCACGGAGACAAATATTTACTAATTCCTACGTTTAGTTTTATGGATGCATGTCAAGCTTTTGGAAATCTACAAGTGTATTAAGGAATGTAATGCATATTCACAACTAAAGTGGTGGAGACCACTCATATGTTGAAACTTGTAGGTAGTAAAGTTAAAATGATGGATACATTATATGTAGAAATTTGAATAACTGATATATTATCCATCGAGATTCTCCTGATCACACACTATTTTATCTTCATGCACAATACATAATCTCTTCTACCATTGATCATTACATGCGGAAATAAAATCAATTGCATGCGCACATTAAAACCATAAACAATCACACATATGAACACAGTATTTCATGGGAAAGCTTAAAGCTGAAAACCCCAACTATCTGTATATTATATGTCATAGAGATCATGCAACAATCATTGTACAAAGCTCCTCACAAGCTCTCAGCACAACCTCCAATTGCTACACACTAATCAAGCTAGATCTAGCAAAACACATGCTCCAATCTCTGCCACCTGATAGCCAACCTCTATTGCGTAATCAATGTTGTAGGATGGCTCATTAAATAACTTGAACCACCTGGCTTGTACTGTGCAATCCTCATTGGCTTCTCCAATCACTGGTTGTTGCAAATATGCAACAATATAGTCACAACTGATAGTTAACCTGCTCTTTCACCTATCTCTGCACTGGTCTCCACTGAAACTGTCCATGCACTGAAGTTAAATGATGTATTCTTTAGTTGATTAATGAGTTTATAATTAGTGAATTAATTAATAATTAATTCACACCACTCTTCACTAGTGTATTAATCGGTTAGACTAAATACAACTAGTTCAACTATGTTTAGATTAGTTAAACTGAACACAACTCCATTAACTCCTCAATCAACTCCACCAAACTCTCTCACATGAGTTCTAACTAAAGTCTCCATGCAATAGCTCCACTTAACCCCTAGGAATAGAGTAATTCCTTCTGTCAGCTCCTGTGCCACATCTGTGCACTTAACTGAAGTGCTCCAAGAGAATAAGATAATGTTTATAGTCCAAATATTATTAAGAGCTAATAATATTCGACATATCTATTTTTAGACTGGCAATCTAAAAATAGATTCCGCCCAATATGTCTAAAAATAAAAGTCCATCTATTTTTTCCGACTTGACCAACCATCCACAAATAGCATCCTGCAACTCATAGAACATGATCCATATGTCTAAAAATAGACATAGTCTAAAAATAGACTTTGCGCCAAAAATAGCCTGCGGGCCCACTTAGTGAAGGCGACTTCTTTCCACTAAGCTCATCATCTTGTTGCAATCTCAACATTATATGCAATACATCCAGAGATCGAAGGGGTGGCTTTGCAGCAAAGGAAACATAATACATCTATGAATTGATTGTCTAAAGCCATTATCGACATTGATCCCTCATTTTGACACCAAATTGTTCTTCAGGGTCCTTGGAATAGACCAAGCCATTATCAAATTCTCATGATAAGAATTAGATAGAGTTGGAAGGATATGGCGGTCATGAAGATGGTTTGAGACCTAACAATAAGGGTGCTGAGGTGCAAATTAGTGTGATCAAGGTAGAAGAAAGTTGTCCAACAATAGAGTCATTTAGGGTTATTTCAAGGAAGTACAATACATGTAAATGAAAGAGAGCATGGTTTGCCCTGATAAGATCAAAATGGTGGTAGGATTTGATGTTGGAATCATGAATTTCAAGGGTTAATGGTTATGGTCATTGTTAGAAGGATTATGGATAATGTGGTTAAAGGAGAGACTCTTAAACTTTGGTTTCTCAAGTAATGAAAACAAATTTTGGGATATTTCTTGAAGTTTCATTGTTCATTAGAGGATGGATAGGTTTCATTCTAAAATTAGAGGAGGATATGAAGTTGATTCTTGAAAAGGACTAGATTTGGGGACCATTATGATTGATTTTAAAGCATTGGAGTGCAATGTTCACCTAAGAATAAAACACAATTTTATTTCAAAAGTATGGGTCATGATGCTTCACCTTCCTCTATCATACCTGGGTGGATATGTAAATATACTTGAGGAGTTGAGAAGATGAGATGTGGTTTCATATCTTAAACTTGTAATTTTTTATTTATTTAGTGAGATAGTCCCTTTGTTAAATGGGCATAACCTTTTTATATGGCAATCAAGCTAATAACAAATAATCATAAATAAAATTAATCATAAGTCATTAAAGACTTTGAAGTTTGTAAACATTTTAATCTATTTTCAACATGATGGTTGTAAATGGTTGTTAACTTTCCATATCCAACATCATAAAAATAAGAAAAAAGCATAGTTGATCAATTCTTGATAATCATAATAAATGACACATCAACAATATAAATGTTGAAATAAATATGTACATATTAGTCTTTGTTGCCATCACCTTGATTATAATCCTTACTTAACATTATAATATTTTTGTTCTCAAAAATATACTTTGCTCTTGAATCGAGTCATAATACAAACCACCAATCTATATCCAACACATCTTGGTAAAAATAATACATTGTTGTAGTGTTTTGGAAAAACTTGAGGCTCCTTATTTTCATCCCACATTTGTTTAGAATTGTTACCTATTAACCCACTACCTCAATCTTCCTTTACATCATTGATCTATAATTGAGGGGTTGAGAGTCCACACAATTCAACGACATGGATCCATACCACATAATTTAAATGATTATACTTCTAGAATTTGAATGCATTGACAATTTGATTGGGACTTTGTTTACACACTTTGAAGTAAGAGTGTTAGCATCAATTTCAGTGTGTCAATGTTATGGGTAAAATTCCAAATCACCTAGAATTGAAGGGAATTTTAATTGTTTGCTTTTGGAAATTTTGTATTGCTCCAATAGAAACCCAAGCAATCATTCACTTATACATAAAATAACCCTTTTCTATATGTAACACACACAAATCCGTGCATTGAGGACGTTTGAATATAGTATGATATTGCACATTAATCTATTTAGTTTATATACCCAATCTAAAAATGAAGTTTAGACTATGGCCAATGAATCAAAATGATAACCAAATGAAGAAATTTGAATTTATACCATTGATAAAACATAGCCTTAAGAAGATAAATAATTTTCAGGATAAAAATGCTAGAGGTGAAACATGTCAACCTGTGGATATAGACAATGGCCAAGTCACCAAGGATCAAGGTGACTTTGCCCATAACAAATTGCCTTAATTTGATGCACATGGACTTCATGTGTCATCATATGCTGGAATTGGATGGGAATTAAGTTGAATTGTAACTTTTCAAACTAAATCCTTATGTTTAGCAAGTAGACTTGGCCCCTCAACACATAGTTTGAATTTTCAATTGTTAAAATACAAGGAATTGGTCAGTCGACTCACATAAGATAGAAGAATTCAATCCTAGTCTAAGCCACTGAAGCACTATTGAACAATTTAGTTTTGTAAGTAATTATTAGTTCCCACAAACAACAAGAAGACCATTGAAATTACTATGGCGAGTGGATATGAGTCAGTGAATCTTGTAACTATTAACCAAAATTAAACATAGCATATACACATCAATTAAGCAACCACACCATATAAACAATAGAGATTTATTTAGCTCTGGAAATTCCCTACAAAGGATGAGTTATGCATGCTTAAAAACCCCATGCATTGTTACTCATTAAAAAAATGTAGATGGCCATGGCTTAGAGATGCCTTCTCTCATCATGGAAAAGCTCCTTGACTCCTTCATCCATTGATATTAAAGCAGGGTTCATTCTTTGAGCTCTCATCTCTACAAACTTCTCAAGTTCTCTTTCCATATTCGTTGTTCCTCTCCTCACTACACTATCCTTTTTCTAATGAGTTGCCTTTTGGAAGGCCAACCATCACAAATGTTTGTTTCCAATTCCAAATTTTCTATAAAAACAATTTAAAATGTCTGGTACAAAATTTATAAGACGTAAAATAACCAAGCACTTATTAGAAAGTTTGGAAAGGATCCAAATCAAATTATACACCATATAGGAGCTTTTGGTCCGCAAAAGCTTCAATTCCTTAAATCTTCGAGAAAAATAGGAAACACCCCCAACACCTATACAGTAAAGGAGATGGGATTAAAAAAATATGTCATCAACCAATAAATTTCAAAAGATCCATTTAATTCAACTCCATGTATGTCCTGTAACATTCTTGATCTTTTATGAAAAAAAACTAGGATGAAATTTTTAGAAATACAAAGACAATAATATTTTAAAGAGGAAAATGAAGAGATTTTTAAAGCCTATTCCTATAGAAAATATATCTATGAGTTTAGTTTCCAATCTGTTAGGTCCCTATATCACTAGTATAGCCCCTTATTATTGTTAGTGTAAACCCCTTATTGTTATTATTGTACCCTTGTAACCCCCATTTTGTTATTATTGTGCCCTTAAATTATTATTGTTAGGTCGGCTAGGATTACATTATGGCCCACTAGGATTACATTATGGCCCCATGGACTCTGTATGCTATAGAAAGGAGGTTTTATGAATTGTATCATCCAAGAATTGTTCATTTATGTAATGTATTGGAGGTTGCCCCCTCGAAGAGCTCATTTTCTAAGGCGTTGATATCTCTTTTCTTCTCTTTTTGGGCGGTTACACAACATTTGGTATCGAGAGGTTTGGATTCTAGGTTTATTTATCAAACGGTCATCGTAACATTTCGCTATAACTTTTTTCTAACTACTTTCGGATTCTTTGAAATTTTCGATGCTAAGAAAAAATCTTGAGGAAGCTTGTATAAAAATTTCAGAGTTTGGTTCGCAATAATTTCGGAGATATGATCTGTGGAAGTCAGGTATTTTTTCAGGCTCCTAAAAAGGTCATCGTGGCATTTGCGCTATAAATTTTTTTCTACGAAGGTTAAGAATCTGAAATTCATATGGTGCGAAGCTGAAATCCTGAGGAAATTCATCAAAAAATTTCAGAGCTTGATTCGCAATATTTTTGGAGATATGATCTGTGGAAGGTAGTGCTTTTTCAGGCTCCTGAATTTCATCTCAAAGAGGTGATCGTGGGAAAAGTTCAATAACTCTCTCTCTGAAGATTGGATTGGAGTGCTGTCAAAAGTGGTCACAAGTACACAGCCTGTAGTTTCTTCGCTATCAATTTCAGAGACAAAGGACAAAACAGTGACACGTGGCAAGTCGTACAAGTTTGCTCTACTGAACCAGTCCAGAATTAGGTCATTGTGGGAGATTGGACACAACTTTGTCTTGGAGAATCAAAATTAGGTCAGACCTATGGCATTTGAAAGAAGCTTAAGAGGGCTACTACAGGGCTGAATTTCAGATATAGAAGATTTTCAATTACAGAGATAATTCAATTTCAATATCGATCTCCTAAAAGCTAGTAAAAGGTGTGTATTTTTTTTCCGAATTGCATAAGTCTTGTTTGAAGAATCAAGTTGAATTGATTCAAGGGCATCTTAGCAGAATAGATATCAATATTGGATTCTAAAATGGCCCCGAAAAATAATTCAACACCCATTAAGCCTTCAGAAGGCTCTACTATGACTCATGAAGATGAAGAATTGCAACATGATCTATCAAAATTACAAGAGCAAATGCAACAGTTTTCACTCTCGCAAAGAGCAACAAAAAATGAAATGGAAGTTTTGAAGAAAGGAATAGAAGTGAAGATGGACGGTTTGAAGAAAGGCGTGGAAGCTAAGATGGATGACATGAAAGACAACATGGAAAACATGAAGAGTGATCTAAAAGCATACATGGAAGGCTTGATGACAAGCTTAAAACCAGAAATGATTCCTAATGGCGGAAATATAGGAGAAGAACCTCCTGAGGAGAACAAAATAAATGTTAATCATGATTTCATAAACTCGAATGTTGGCGGGAAGAACCACCATATTCCAAAAATGGATATGAGGAAGTTTGATGGAAAGGATCCTGTAACATGGATACTACAGATGGAGCAATATTTTGATCTCCATAACGTGCAAAACACACAAAGGTACGCATTGCAACTTTACATTTAGAACAAAATACATTTGTATGGTATCGATGGCTTTGCTCCCGTAAAAAAATTGTCACTTGGTCAATTTTTACAGAGGAAATGATAGCACATTATGAGGATACAAAGAGCAACACCTTCTTTACCCAGTTGATAAATCTCAAACAAAAGGGTTTAGTGGGGCAGCACATTGAGGACTTCCAAAAATTGAATATAAGGGTAACTGATCTTACAGAGGAACATAGGATTGATCTCTTCCTAGGCACTTTAAAGGATAACATCCAACATGAAGTTCGCGTTTTGGAACCTGATTCATTGGAGAAGGCATTCGGGTTGGCAAGAAAAGTTGAATGTAAAATTATGGCGACAAGGAAGCCTACCACTCAATTCTATAAAGAAGGAAGTGTTGCTACGCCTAGATTTCCACAACCTACAAGGTTGACACCACAACGATTGGAAGAAAAAAGAGCAAAAGGGCTTTGCTACAGTTGTGATAGCAAATACACTAAAGGTCATAAGTGTGCTGAGAAGAAATTATTTTACATAGATTGTGAAGAAGAAGAAGAAAATGAACAAGAAGAGGATATACACCAAGAACCACCCCTAGAAGAGGAAGAAATGAATCTGACCATATCGTGTAATGCACTGGCAGGAATTACCACTCCTCAAACTCTCAAGATAGAAGGACATATAAAGAAGAAAAGGGTAATAGTGTTGATTGATTCAGGTAGCACCCCTAATTTTATTCATTATAAGGTAGCCAAGGAATTAAATTGTTTCCTATACCCAGCACCAGAATGTCAAGTGATGGTTGCAAATGGAGGAACTATAAATTACTCTGGAAAATGCCATAATATCAAGCTAACCATGGGGGAATATGTATTGACTAGTCCAATGCTTGCCATTCCTATGGGAGGTGCTGATGTTGTACTAGGAGTACAATGGTTACAATCTTTGGGAACGGTAGCTTTTAATTTTCAAGAACTTTTCTTGAAATTTTTTTCAGAAGGAAAGGAAGTTGAATTACGGGGTATTGCGGGGAAGCCAGGAAGGATAATAAGCTCTAATGTCATGACAAAGCTTCTAAAGAAAGAATAGCAAGGCGTAATTGCACAATTATGCTCACTAGAAGTTCCAACATCAAAATCATCTATTTCTGCAGATCTCCAACAAGTCTTGGACAATCATTCCAAGGTGTTTGAAACTCCCAAAGGACTCCCACCTATTCGTGATCATGATCATGCTATTCATTTGATTCCAGGAAGTGTTCCTCCAAACATCAGGCCTTATAGATATCCTTACTTCCAAAAAGAGCGAAATTGAACGTATGATTGCAGAAATGTTAGAGGCGGGTATAATTCAACCCAGTCAAAGTTCTTTCTCTGCTCCTGTAGTGTTGGTACACAAGAAGGATGGATCATGGCGGATGTGTCCGGATTATAGGGAGCTCAATAAGCTCACCATTAAAGACAAATTTCCCATTCCTGTGATTGATGAATTATTGGATGAATTACATGGAGCAATTTATTTTACCAAGTTGGATCTTCGTTCAGGATATCATCAAATTAGAATGAAGACTGAAGATATTCCAAAAACGACATTTCGAACTCATGAGGGTCATTATGAATTTTTGGTCATGCCTTTTGGCCTTACCAATGCACCTTCTACATTTCAAGGGTTGATGAATTCCATTTTCAAACCCTTCCTTAGAAAATTGTGCTAGTATTTTTTGATGATATACTAATCTACAGCAGGTCTTGGAAGGATCATGTTGAACATGTTGACAGGGTGCTCAAACTATTGCAGGAGAAACAATTATATGCAAAAAGATCCAAATGTTTCTTTGGAGTACAAGAGGTGGAATATATGGGTCATATTGTATCTCACGAGGGTGTTAAAGTAGACCCTAACAAAATTAAAGCCATTAAGGAATGGAAAGTCCCCACAACCATAAAGAAGTTGCGAGGATTTCTCGGGTTAACAGGGTATTATCGCAAGTTTGTTAAGAATTATGGGAGAATAACGGCACCTCTAACAACATTATTGAAGAAAGATGCATTTTCATGGACTCCTGAAGCAACTAAGGCCTTTGAACATCTTAAAGAGGCAATGTGCCTAGCACCGGTCTTAGCTACGCCAGACTTCACAAAAACCTTTATTGTGGAATGTGATGCCTCAGGAAATGGAATTGGTGGAGTTTTAATGCAGGAAGGAAGACCCATTGCTTTTGAAAGTCGTCCAATCAAAGGAAAGTATTTACAGAAACCTATTTATGAGAAGGAAATGTTAGCAATACTACATGCACTAAAGAAATGGCGAACTTACCTAATGGGAAGACACTTCAAGGTAAAAACTGATCATGATAGTCTTAAACACTTTTGGAACAAAGACTATCGTCAGAAGAACAACAAAAATGGGTCACAAAGATGTTGGGTTACGACTTTGAAATAATCTACAAAAAAGGAAAGCTGAATGTTGTTGCAGATGCACTCTCAAGAAAGAATGAAGAGGTGGAAGCATTGCTTTGTACCATTTCTATTATCCAACCAGATTGGATAACTGAAGCAAGAGATGAATGGAAGAAGGACAAAGATGTATGGATACTCATTCAAAAGTTGCAGCAAGATCCTTGTACATCTGATACATTTAGTTGGAAAAATGATTCCTTATGGTACAAAGATCGCTTATACCTTTGTAAGAATTCCCAACTAAAACAAAAGATTCTTCTGGAATTGCACACTTCTCCTTTAGGAGGACACTCAGGATTTTTAAAAACTTACCACAGGGTGAAGAAATAATTTTTTTGGGATGGCCTTAAATCTGATATTTGAAAGTTTGTGGCGGAATGTTTGGTTTGCCAACAGAATAAAGTGGAAACAATTAAGACCCCAGGACTTCTACAACCTTTATCCATTCCAGGTCAACGTTGGGAGGAGATTTCAATGGATTTTATCACAGGTTTACCTAAGTCCGAAGGAAAGAGTGTCATCATGGTGGTAGTTGATAGACTTACCAAGTATGCACACTTTTGTGCATTATCTCATCCATTTAAAGCAAGTACAGTTGCTACTACATTTATGGACAGAATTCAAAAGCTACATGGAACCCCAAGGGTTATTGTGAGCGATAGAGATCCCATTTTTACTGGAAATTTTTGGACGGAGTTATTTTCTTGTTTGGGTACTCAATTAGCTCATAGCTCATCTTATCATCCTCAAACTGATGGTCAAACTGAGATAGTAAATAAATGTTTGGAAGGATATCTTCGTTGTTTTGTATCTGATAAACAAACACAATGGGTCAAGTGGTTACCTCTCTTTGAATGGTGGTATAACACTTCCTTCCATACTGCAGCAAAAATGACCCCATTTATGGCACTTTATGGATATCATCCACCATCCATCACATCATCTTTAAGGGAAAATTCGAAGGTTCAAACAGTGGAAGATCACATCGAGCATCAGCAAGAAGTTCTCCAACTCTTAAAGGATAACCTGAATTTGGCACAAAATCGAATGAAACAACAGGCAAATCAACATCATAGCGAGAGAAGTTTTGATGTAGGAGATTGGGTATTTTTACGGCTACAACCATACAAACAAATGTCCCTCAAGCAAGCAAAGAAGGATAATAAATTATCGCCAAAGTACTATGGTCCTTACAAGGTGTTGCGAAAGATTGGTACTATGGCATACAAATTGGAGCTTCCTGCTTCTTCGCGAGTACATCCAGTTTTCCATGTTTCATGCTTAAAGAAGGTTATAGGTGAAAATCTTCTAGTTCAAACAATATTTCCAGAACTTGATGAGGAAGGAAAATCATATTGGAACCTGAAGCGGTCACAGAAACAAGCACTCGACAACTACGGAATCGATCAATTTCAGAGTATCTCATCAAGTGGAAGAACTTACCCACTGAAGATTCTACATGGGAGGATGAGAATTTTATACAGAAGCACCCAGAGCTACTCAAGTGTTGAAGACAACACTTTTTTGAAGGAGAGGGGCATGTTAGGTCCCTATATTACTAGTATAGTCCCTTATTGTTGTTAGTGTAACCCCCTTATTGTTATTATTGTACCCTTGTAACCCCCATTTTGTTATTATTGTGCCCTAAATTATTATTGTTAGGTCGGCTAGGATTACATTGTGGCCCACTAGGATTACATTATGGCCACATGGACTCCTATATATAGAAAGGAGGTTTTGTGAATTGTATCATCCAAGAATTGTTCATTTATGTAATGTATTGGAGGTTGCCCCCTCGAAGAGGCTCATTTCTAAGGCGTTGATATCTCTTTTCTTCTCTTTTTGGAGCTGGTTACACAACATTTTTGGAGGATGAAATTTTTAGAAATACAAAGACAATAATATTTTAAAGGGGAAAATGGAGAGATTTTTAAAGCCTATTCCTATAGAAAATATATCTATGAGTTTAGTTTCCAATCCAATTGAAATCACTCCATTTCAACATTGTATAAAGAAGTTACACCCAAAATATTGACTGCTTGTCTAAAAATCTACACTATTCCAATTTTTCATGTTGATTATTTATTGGCATATCTTGCATATCAATTCAAGCCATCATTAAAACATGCTTATATTGGAAATAAATCTATGAATCTACTTATTTCTCCCATTGGAATCACATTAATCCAATATCAAATGAAAAAATTATGCTAAAAAAATTATAATTGTTGGCCAAAGGTGAAAGTGTAAACAATTCTCATACATGAGATATTTATCAGTAGATTTAACATACCAAAATTTTGCACTTTAGAAGCCTACTTTTACTAGATATTTCTCTATAAATACATTTCTAGAGTCCTTTTAAAACACTTAAATCCAGTACCATATGAAAAAATTATCATTGAAACATCTAGGTAGTCTAGACTAACTTCCACTTCTCAACATGTTAAAATGAAAACTATTTCGTTAATCCTTTTCAAATCTATTTTATCTACATTATTTATGAATATTTTGATGTTATTGGAAAAATAGATTCATCACACCTCTCTCCTTCTATAATATTACCATGCATTGTAGGGAAATTGTTTGCTTTGTGTAGATTGCCAAGGGTCAACAAGGCCAACTTACCTATGAATGAATGATTTAAGAAAGTACATGAAGAGGATAATGCACTATAGGGTGAAGAAATGCAATTGGTTCTATAAAATAAGTACAAGTTCAAGAACGTCACGAGGAGGACAACCATAACTAAAGAAAGTGAAGAAAACCCTTGTCTTAGGTGAAAATAAATATGGAACATCTTAAAAAAAGAAAACATAAAAGAAAATAAAAATTCCCATGATGAAAACCTATTTGAGGCACTTGGGATAGGTTTCGACTTTAGAAACTCCTCGAGGAGGGACTAAACCTAAAAAGGGAAAAAGGAGAATTTCCTCATGGTGAAAACCTTCCTAAGGCGCCATGAGGCAAAGCACCAGTGAAATGCAAAAATGGCACTAGTACCTTGACAAAAAGGAAAAGTGAGAAAAAGGGGGAAATGGAAAACAAATATGGGGAAAAGGAAGAATAAGGAAATAAAAAGAAAATATTTAGCACAATGTTCACAGGAAATAATAATTTCTAGACCTGCAGATAGAAAAAATAAGATTAGAAGTCTAGAGTAGCATCAACATCAATATGGATCTCCTATTGAAAAATAAAAGGATCAACCTATAAGGCTCAATTCCCCCTATACTCACAAGGGAGAAGACAACCATATTATTACTTGCATTTCATTTTAAACATACAGGTAATTAAAGGACATCATTATGACTATGGAACACTAAGCAACAAGAAAAATTGAAGTCCGTGACCTTCTACAGGATCTTGTGTACAACTACAAGATCCTCTATATCTATAAATTCTACAGCATGGCAGATTCACCACCAACAACATACACAACCTACTCTAACATCCACAAATAAGGCACCCATATAGTGGAGGTGACTTCTACCATTCAAGTGACATTAGCATCACCCAATGACAACCTAATGGGATAAATCAACCTACAAAAAGCTCCAAGAAGCTATATTTCAACCTAGATATGGACAAGAACAACCAACCCTATATGAGACCTCCAAGAGAATCAATAAGTCTAAAGGATTGTGTTAGCACTTATACAAGTGGGTGAATACTTGCTTGTCAACACAAGGAAAATGACAGTATGTGATCGATGTCAACTTTAGTTACTTCTTTAAGTTAAAGTCAAGCTCAAGAGTACTACAAGAAAGCAGCTACATTAACTATTGAAGATGGGCATCGAATATCTATTTTTTAGGGGGTATCTAAAGTTATGATTGAGACAAATATCAGTTGGTCAGATAATAAATAAAGTATGAATCTTGTATTAATTGCATCATGACAATTCAAATAGCACAAATCTTTTGAAAAATAGTAATAAAAGCACTCAAAGCCACCTAGATTCATCAACTTGAGGAAAATTACATGCATGCTTGTCAAGTGATGATTTCAAGGGTCACTTCAGTTCATTTAGTTGAGTGGACGAGAAACGAAGTTTGCAACATTTGGCAACACTAGTTAACAAAGACAAAATGAGGTTTTTGGAAATTCTATGGTGGAAATAATGGTCATGCCACTTCCAAAGTGCATAAATATTTTAGAAACATGTAGAGTGGTGAAGGAAAGTTATAGAAGTCAGAAAAGGTGTCATCAACAACTGTAAGTAATATTACTCTCTTGGTTGGAGATTCAATGGAGCAATCTTCCATTCTTGTTTCAACAATAAAATTTATAGGCTCAAGGTAGATTTCCAACCAACAATGAGCACCTACGCAAGCATCAGCTCTAGAATTTTAATAGTAGAAAAGCAGGAAACAAAATTTCATAAGCATAAAATTCAAGAGCATATATTTATCCATTTTAAATGTGAATTTCATTAAGGGACATTGAGGATATTCTTTGCAAAAAAATCAATTACAAACCCCCATTGATGCAGTGAAAAAATTTGAGGAAAGTGGATTGCAAATGATTTAATTACTTCTTAAGGAACTTCAATGTCTCCAAAAATTCAATGTGAGCAAAGGGGGAAGATCATGAGAGGATTGGACATGATCAAAATCAATTTTTAGTAAATTGTTTTGTTGCATACGGGCGTGCAAAATTTTTATTTGTCGGATGTTAATGGGCCTCTAAATTGGTTATTTTTACGACCCATTTTGCATCTACATTCCATATATTGTTGCCCCTAAGCCATAAACTTCATGAAAAATTCATCTTTTTGATGATTAATATGACTTATGTTTATTTAGCTATATATAATTGGCTTAATTTAAGCTGAATGGGAAATATGCTTAGTTTTAGAGTGATTGATTGTTCTTATTATTGTATATGTTATATATGAAGTCTAATATGATCCCCAAAGGCTAAGTACAAATCATATCAACAAGATAAGATTTGTCTCCCTCATTCACTACTTGAGACAAACTTGAAACATGTTGATTTATTTAAGGGATTCTATCCCTTCACCTTCTCTAGAAGTAGAGAAGGTTGGAGTAATCCCATTAAAAAGGTTGCAAGACTTTAGGAAATTCTGGGACATATTTCATCAATCAAGGGATTGATTGAAATATTTAGCTAGGATTCCTTTTCAAGTATAAGATGAAGTCTCCTTTCGAGGATGGTTATTAATTATTTTGTAAATTCAAATTTAAATGTAATACCAAAATTTTGGTTCAAGTTTCTTGCGAAAATAATGTTTTTAACTTGAGGGATTCACCCCTTTGCTTTCTTTAGGGTTTGGGGCTACTTTGGAGCTATAATGGAAGTTGAATCCCCTCTATATATGGATTGGATAAATGTTACTTTATTCTCTTCCAAGAGTTATGGTTTTATTAATTCAATTTTTGTACTTTCATTGCGAGCATGCATTTACTTTCATGTGTTTCCTTTATTACTTTCACTTTATGGTTCATCACTAGAATCATTTGCTTTATGGTTTTTGAATTTTTGTTATTCAAATAGTTTAAATTCTACAATTTACTTTTTGTTCATTTCCCTTATGCACATTTACTTTATTGTAGCTTTATTAATTGTTATTACAGTAGTTGGCTTCAAGTTGGCACTAGAATTAGCATTTGTTTTATGTTCATTGGCTTTTTTAGATCTTTAATTATTGGAATTAGCATGATCCATTTTTAAAATATGGTTGTTCCAATGTAGTTTGAACTTATAGTGCACAACACCTCGCAAGTTTTTATGAACCCTGAGTTGACGTTTAAAGTGAGGAGTTCGACATTATTGCTGTAATTCTTTAGACCATCACAAACTCTGACAAATATCTAAGAAAGGATTCCTCCATTGCAAGATGGAAGATAAGCATTGAATAAGAGTTTCCATTGGCGTAAGATTTTTTCCCATCTTATGGCTATAGATGACATTCATTATTGCAATAAGTCATTGGGAAACCAATGGTCCTTGGGATGAAAGTGCAAATAGCTCTTCTTACCCTTGACATTAACTCTCCAAGCTTTGTTTTTAGTTGTTTGGTTCTTGGGATGGAATTTTAGGTGAAGCCTCCAAAATTTGGCCTCCCAATGTCTAATTATTTGTGGTATTGACAATAGTTCCTATATGGGCTACTTGGCCTTCTAGAGTGCCAACAATTGCTAACATTATAACCCCTTTTTCTTTCAATAGAGAAACCAAAGATATTAGACCATGTTTTTTTTTGTGATGATGCTTGCCAACTTGGTTGCTTGGTCCCCCAAGAGTTGGAGTAATTTTGGATGGTGAATTCATCTCTTTATTGCTCTCTTCCAAGCCTATACAATGATATTTGAGTGGCGTTCTCAACACCCATTTTCTAATCCTCCACTTATTATAATCCTCTTCCAAGCCTCTACTTATTCTTACCTTGAAAAATGTGGTTTTAGTTGAACTTGTGTTGACTCCTTGTCCACTAAATTCTAGAGCCTCATGCTTGGGCCTCTGTTGAGCTAAAATAGGGATCAAAATCCCTTGGCCTTCCTCACTTAGTCACTGGTAATCATAGCCCATTTTCCTCACAAGCTTGGATCCAATGCCTCTAATGTTATTTTCAAATACACCAAAGGTCTCTTGAGGAAGGGTCTTAGAAGGTGAGTTTATCAGGCTTAAATTCATCACAATGTTAGACTCTAGAATGGTAATGGAAGGAACTTACTTGGTCTCTTGGAAAACTACTTCTAGCTCTTTCAAGGCATATTCCTTCACTACCAAGTCTTGGTATAGTTGAATGGTCACTTTAGTCTATGTATCCTCTTGCCAATTGTCCAATTGAGTGAATTTCTCCTCCAATAGGAAAATTTTCATTATGATTCTATCTAATTCTACCCTCACGATGGTGAGAATATTGCCATTTGGAAAGTTCTTTTTCCATCGTCTACTTTTTGTCTCCAATACTAACTTTCCTTTTGTAATTTTATGTTGAATTATCTCAATTCTTCCAACTTATGTTTATTCATGGCTTTTCCCATGGAAACTACTTCAAGGTATTTGACAAAATTGCTCTAATACCATATGAATCGTAATTGAGGAACTAAGAGTCTGAACAATTCACCAACATGAATATTTATTGCAAAGTATCAATAGTTATACTTCTATAATTTGAATGAATTGTCATTGGTACTTTTTTTACATGTGTGGAATTAAGAGTGTGAGCATCATTCCAACATGTCAATGTTGTGGGTAAAATGCTAAATCACCTAGGATTGAAGGGAATTTTAATTGATTGCTTTTGAATACTTCGTCTTACTCCAATAGAAGCCCAATTGCATAAACAATTGACCAATCACTTAGTAATACATATAATGGGCCTTTGCTATATGTAATACATACCAATATGGGCATTGAGGATGTTTGGTTGTAGCATGTTACTACACAATGCATTGGCCAATATGCAGGATAAACAAATCTAATAAAAGAAGGTTAGAATGTAAATGGTGAGTCAAAATGAAAACCGGATGAAAAACTATGTTTATGTATCATAAATACAAAATGGTCTCATGAATAGATATAATTTTACATGGTAAAAATAAAACAAAGGTTAAATAAGTTATCTTGTGTATATAGACAATGCCCAACTCATAGAAGATCAAGGTGACTATGGTAATAACAATTTACCCCAATTAAATGCACATCAACTTCATGCCTTCTATATGTGAGGATTGAATGGGGTTTAAGTTGAATTATACTTTTCAAATTAAATAATTTTTCCTTATAAGTAGACTTGACCCCTCAACACATGGTTTGACATTTCTTTCAACATCATGATTTATGTATGCCAAGTAAAGTAAGATAGCATATTGATATCATCATGTAAAGGGGTTTCCATTATTGAAACTTGAGGAATTGGTCAACTGACTCACTAAGAACATAAGGACTCAATTCTTTTCTAAGTCACTTAAGCGTTATTGAACAATTTAGCTATGCAGGTAATTATTAGCACCCACAAACAACGAAATAACCAATGAAAGGATTGTGGTGAGAGGAAATAAGCTGGAAAATCTTATATCTACTAACCAAAATTAAACACACCATATACACAACAATTAGGCAACCACACCATATACACAATAATTAGGAAACCACACCATATACACAACAAATATTTATTTTTCTTAGGGGATTACTTACAAAGGGTGAACTATTCATCTCATGAATTGTTATTCAATAAAAAAACATGTAAATGGGAATGGCTCAAATAGGACTTCGCTCATCATGGACATACTCCTTAACTCCTTTTCCCACCTATATTCAAGTAGGTTGCACTCCTTGAGCTCTCATATATGCAAACTTCCTAAGTTCTCTTTTCATATTCCATGTTCATCTCTTCACTAGAACCTTCATTTTTTTGATGGGATGCCTTTGGAATGCCAACCATCACAATGGTTTATTTCCACTTCCAAGTTTTCCCAAAAATAGAGGCAAATGTTTATTACAAAATTCACAAGAGGTAAAACAACCAAGTGCTTATTACATAGTTTGGAAAGGATCCAATTTAGACTAATTGCTCCAATTTAAGGTATCCCACTACTTGCACCTAAAAATAACACATTGGAAATATAAGAAAGCCACTAGCAAGATCTCTTGTATCTTTCTAGCGTAACCTAATTTTCTCTCTATTAGGTTATGGTCACAGTGATTAGCATGACTAGATTGGTTGAACTTGACCTACACTCAATAGTCTAATGTGAAACATCCATAATTCGCTCCCTCATTATGAAAGTTATGTCCATATGCCCACATATATGGGAACAAATGTTTACATATACAAATGTGAAGAAAATACAATGTCATGTGTCTAATATCCCAAGCATTAATAAAAACAAAATACACATTATAATTCAAATGCAAATTATAAAGGGAATAATGTACATAGAGAGATTATTAGAGAGTGTTGTACCCAATCCACGTGTTCATTGCATCCTCTTTGCCATGTGGGTAATGATTAAATGCACTATATTTCTCCTTGATTTGGTCAACCATGTAACTATTGGGACGAGTCAATGGAACACTTTCTTTTAATTGATTAAGATGAAGCATGTTTCTACCATTTAACTAACTAAATTCTCTCATGTCACCATCCCATTTTCTTCTCCTCTTTTAACATTGCAACCCATGGTTGCATTGCCTTTCCACTGTAAAGAACGAATTTACAAATGAAAACAATTTCTAAATTTGTTGGTGTATTCATGAAACCAAAATGAATTGCTTGAGGTCAAATATATATTATCAAATTTAGTTTAAACAATCACTATGTAGAAAATAGACAAAAGATAATTGACTTACTATTTAACACACACATTTTTCTCTTCGTTTGGTGTAGCTCCCTTTCCCTTTTGTCTTATCCATCATTAAAAACCATTATACCTAGTGTATCATCATTTTGGCTGATGTGTCACAAACATAATAGAACAATTCGTATGCTATGAACCCCTTTTTCCATAAACCCCTTGGGTTTTTCCTTTTATCAAACACAACCCTTCAACTTTTTCATTTATGTATTTAAGAAGAACACCCAGTAACATGAGACCACTCTTATGAATTCAACATCATTAGTTTGATGAACTAGAAGAGGGGCTTGCAAGTCCATGAAACTCGTGGGCAATTCTTTCACAAACATACAAACAATCTTAGCTACCACTTCCTGCCACCACGAAATGATAGTTATATGAGCTTCCTTTAATGTAATCCAACTTATAAATGTAAGAAATTTAAATATATCACATCACAGGTCCTGAGGGAATTCATCGCTCACACAACCATGCATGATTAAAGGACAATGGAATTAGAAAATAAACAAATACAAATTTAATTGGCATAAAATTGCAAGTGCATATCATATTATAACCCACACTACAAACAAAGAAGCATGTATATATATATATATATCTATATTTTCCAGGAAAAAAGTTGTAATTTTTCATTAATATGTAAGAAAAATTACATGTTACATTTTACAGATAATAACTAGTAAGTCCATGGTTCTATATCATCTCCGAAGAGGCAAATAGTAGTCAGATAATCAATAAATAACAGTGGTAATAAAACCTAAATCTAATCACAAAAATGTACAGAAATACATGGTAGCAGCTGATATAAGTAATGTTGATAAATAGTTTGTCAACATGATAAAATATGATTGCCAAAAATGACGATGATAACAAAATCGCAGTCATGGAGTGACTGCTCTCATATCCTGTATGTCATCAATGAAAGGTCGATGATAAAATTGGAACACCTGCGCCCCGTCATGCTCCATAATAAGCCGCCGACCACAATCTAACTCTGATGCTTCTTTGGAAAGCTTGTCTGCCACTTGGTTCCTCTGCCTGTAAATGTGAGTGACAGAGATAATGTAAAAAAATGATTTCAGCAGATGCACCCCCCTCAATAATGAGACAAGTGTGTGTGAATGGCACTGTGTTTGTGAATTGAACCAATTTATGACAATTTGTGAGTCCCCAAATATCTGCATTAGTTTGCATCCTTGTTCTCGGGCGAATAGTAGAAGAAGCCGAAGGCTGAGGAGTTCAGAAAAATTATTAGTCCCCGAACTCAACCCCATATTAAGGTGAAAGAGATGAGTGGCAGATAAATGTAAAACCACACCCCCCCCCACACCCAAGATTGTTTGATGCTCTGTCAAAATATGCCCATGGGTAAGTATGGTCAATGATTTCAGGGATGATTTCCTTTCTGCAGGTGGGGTGATCCACATCAGGAATGAGTCTATAAGTAGAAATGATGGATGAAAAAATGTGGTCTCAGACCACATGCACCCCATCGAAGGTGAAATGATTCCGACTGGTCCAGATTCCCCAGGCGATCAACAATGGTAAGTTCTGAAGTTTGGTACAAGTACCATCTTACAACCACGCTGACCAGGTCGCTGATATAGATGTGCCTTGCCAAGTGAGTGAGCAACCCAGTGCTTGTGAAGCCGAGTGTCATAAATCCACGATAACAGGGCATTCAAGGAAGAAATGGTGGTCATCTTCCTCACGAGAAAACCAAAACAACATTTGGATGGACCCTGGATGGCCCGTTTGTGAAGATTGTCAATGGTAGGAATGCAATTATTGAGGATGCACCACATGAGTAGTCGAGTTTTGTGAGGCGTCTGCAGTTTCCAAATCGAGTTGCACCACCAATTTTTATTTGGAGGTTCCCTGGGCGCACAGAGTGTGATATATCCTGCTTTTGAGGAATATTTACCACTGGGTGAGAGAGCCCACAAAAGATCATCGTCATGTTTTGTGAGTCGTATGTGTGAGGCCTGTAATGCCCTGATGAACCGATTCTAGTAGGGATGGCCCTCAACGGGAATCTGAAGATCCTGAGCCGAAAGGCAACCTTGAGCAGCCCAATTAGTCCGATGTGGATCAGCCACCTGTGATAGATAGATATATCTAGCATGGCCCAGGCGTTGAAGGATGTCCTGAGGAATTTTGAGATTCTTCCCACTGCCCGACCAAGAGTCCGCTCCCAATCGGACCATAGATCCGGATCCAATGTGCCATGTCAAACCTTGCTGAATCATATGTGTAGACTTTGCAATGGCCTTCCAGATGATCGAGGACCCCGGACAAAGGCGAATGGAGCCTCTGATCCATTCCAATGTAGACCGAGGAGCGATGTATTTGGAGACAATTACCTCTTTCCATAAGCTATGACAAGTGACGAGGTGCCAACCCAATTTTGCAGCCAGGGAAGTGGAAAATAAGGAGAGATCCTTAAGTCCCCAGCCTCCCTAATCCTTGGGCTTGATGATATGGTCCCAAGCCACCCAAGAAAATATTCGTTCTCTACTAGAACTCCTCCAGAGGAATTGTCTGCAAATCCGTTGAATGCGGTTGGTGATACCCTTAGGTAGCCAATCAAGAGACATCCAGTATACAAGGATGGCTTCCAGGACTGATTTGATTAAAACCAATCTGCCCACCTGCGAGAGCCACCTATGATGCCAGATATTGATCCTGTGCTCCACCTTGGTGATCAGCCAGTTCCAATCCTTTATCTGATAGTCATTTGGCTTAAGGTGAAAACCAAGGTATTTTAAACCTTCCTTAATGAAACTGTGCTCAAAGGGAAAGTTCCTCATGGCATGCCCCATTTCATTAGCCAAACATCTAGTCAATATTATGGTGGATTTTCTATTGTTGGGAGCCATACGAGTAGCTTTGTAGAAATTTTTTAAGATGTTATCAAATTGTGTATTGTCCTGACAAGAGCCATTCAAAAATATAATAACATCGTCAACAAATAATAAATGAGTCAGTTGTAAGAATTCATTTAATCGAATGCCATGAATGTCACCATCATCCTTTGCCCGTTTCATAAGAGACAAGAGGCCTTCCATAACAAGGAGAAATAGGAGTGGTGAGAGGGGGAAACCTTTCTTGAGACCTCTACCAGAATGAAAGAAATCAGTAGCTTCCCCATTTATAAGGATACTGAAAGTGGCGTTCATGATACAACCCATAATCCAATTAGTAAAATAATGAGGGAATCCCTTCTGGATGAGAATAAGGTGAATGTAGTTCCAATTAGCATGATCAAATGCTTTGGAAAGGTCAATTTTGAGTATGGTGCTCTTGAGTTTTTTTGTTTTAATGGAATGCATGACCTCTTGTGCAATGCGAATGGCTTCATGAATCTGTCTGTGGTGGAGAAATGAAAATTGTTCCTTGGAAATATGAGAAGAGAGAATGGGTTTAATACGATTTGCAATGATTTTGGATATAATTTTATATATGTAGTTACAGAGGGAGATAGGTCTAAAGTCTGGGTGATCTATTTTGGGGATCAGAGCAATGAATGTGGAATTGAAACCATGATAAATTCGACCAGATATTCTGCTTTCTTCGATGACCAAAAGGAGATCCCTTCCAATCAGATCAAAGAAATGAAGATAGAATTCGATGGGCCATCCATCTGGCCCAAGACTTTTGTCCTTCTTAAACCATTTTAGAATACCTTCAATCTCACCCAAGGTAAGCAGTGCATTGAGATCCTCCAATTTCTCCTCATCAACAAACTTGTGAAATGTACGAGAAATGTGCATAATTTCCTATAGATTAATATAGAATGGCACTTTTTATTGGTTTGAGAAATGTTGGATTCCTATTTCAGCAAGCTGAGCGTGTGATTTGGCCACAAATCCAGTATTATCAGATATTTCCTAGATTTTATTGATGATCCTTCTTCCTTTGGCACATTTTTGAAAGAACTTGGTATTTTCATCTCCAACTTTCAACCAAATGACCCTGCTTTTTAATCTCCATTCCTCCTCTTTTTTACGGAGGATGGAAGCTCTAGTGGCTTCTAGAGCAATCAGATGCTCTTTTATAGACATGAAACAAAAGCCCGTATAGTCTGGACCACTAAGCTGAGTAATTTCCAATCTAGTCCTTCTGAGCTCCTCCTCCTCGAGTATTCTTTTGTTTCTAGCCCATCTGATAGTATTTTATTTGATACGCTTGAGATTATCATTGAAAACTCGAGCAGGTTCCTGGTCCGGGAATTGATTGCAGTCCTGCCACTCCTTAGTGACCAGTGATTAGAATTCAGGTTCTTGTAGCCAAGCAGCATTAAATTTTAATGGAGCATGGGGTTTCTGTTCACTAGCCAGAAATTCCAAATAAATAGGAGAGTGATTTGAGGCACCGCCCGAACCCACCCATTGTATGGATCTAGCCATGAGGTTATGTAGTGACAACTTTATAAGGAATATATTAAGTCTACGAGCAAGGGCCGCCTCCCCCCTGCGTCTGTTCCTCCAAGTAGGTGTCTTCTTTTGCATATATATATCAATAAAATCAATCAATTCTAATTGATTGGCAAAGAAATCCAATAGAGGATCCAAAATGGCTTGTGGCCCCAAGATTCCGAGATACCAATAGAGAAGTTCAGATCCCTGCCAAGAATGATGTTATTTTGCTGGATTAGAGTGCTTCGCAGCAAAGAGTCCCATAAAGCCTCTTTTTTATTGCAAGGACCATAAACATTGATCAGGGTAAAGGGAAGTTCAAAATCACAAGTGATAACTTTCGCACCAATGACACCCCCCTGACCCCAGCAATTCATTATCCGAGTGGTCTTGTTGTTTATGCCTAAAGAACAACCCCCTGATAGGCCTCAGGCATCAATTGTCACAAAAGTCCAATCCAGAAGGAGTGAAGATAAGATCATGGAAATGGAGGTACCATCCCCAATGTTTCTTGAAGGAATATAGCATCAATGCGAGTAGGGAGCAGAAGTCTCCTGAGTTCCAATTTCTTATCCGGGCTGGCAAGGCCCCTGCAGTTAAATGACATATAAATCATGATGGAACCACGTCCTTGGGTTTTCTTGCTCTAAGAACCCTTAGTATGGAGAACTGTGTACCCACAGCCACCTCCAAATTGCCCCTGCAGATGTCCTTTGAAATGGCAGATGGTCTACCCCGCGATTTAACTGTTGAGGGGCCTGGATTTGAGCCAATGCCGAGGGCGGACTGATGATCATAGGTAGTAATGGTGACTAGTGGAGGATGATTCTGAGGCAGTTTTAGGGGAAGGGTACAAGGTCGCCGCAAACGTGTGGGGTATGGTGGGCGAAATAGTGGGGGGGGCTGAAGCAACAGAGCAACATAGGGAGTCCAGTGTGCAAATGGTGTGATGAGATACATTAGACAATGAAGGAGATAAATAAGAACAAACAGAAGGAGGGGGGGAGAAGTACCCGGTATAGGAGGTAGTTCCCTCTGATTAGTGAAGACGACATGGCTGTGAGTCCAAGCCTGTGTAATCGGCCAAGACGGCAACAACTCCTTCAGTTGAGATTGATCTCCCACAGGGTTCTCCTCCGGTGTCGATACAAAACTAACCGAGTCAGTTTGTGTGGCCATGTGCACGAAATTTTTGGTGAGGGGAGCCGCACCACCCATGAGAGGGAATTATTTGTAGATATGTCCAACCAAATGACATCGCCGGTATCTAAAGGGTACCCCCTCATAATCCAACAACTATTGCCATACCATCCCATCGAAGAACATGTTGTAGTTATCATGGAGGCCATCCCTCATGTCTAGGAAAACCAAAATGCGAGCGACAAAAATGATGCCTGTCTCCAAATAGGATCTATCATGATCTAGA
The DNA here is from genome assembly GCA_034641835.2 of Pinus albicaulis. Classification (NCBI taxonomy): domain Eukaryota; kingdom Viridiplantae; phylum Streptophyta; class Pinopsida; order Pinales; family Pinaceae; genus Pinus; species Pinus albicaulis. The sequence goes on along the minus strand of CM076578.1, from coordinate 1,298,541,366 downwards.
TAATGACCAAAACCCTCCCCAATGCTGCAGAGGGAAGCTTCATTCTAGAATTTTCGCTGCATGCCAGGCAGATGCATCCAAATCGGTCCAGCTCTTGAATTATCTTTATTAGGATCGAATAGAGGGGACCAACGTTTCAACAGTACTGAATGCATCTCAATATGCCAATACTTGGATAGGACCTAGTCCACCAAAGCTGGCTGGGAGAAAGTGAGGGGAAACCAACCCCTGTTCATAATCAGTACACCAGGAAGGTGTTCCATGTTTCTGCGCCAAAGCTCCTCTTTCCAAATCTTTAGCCTGGCACTGGTGTATTTTCTTCTTCGAACCTTTCCCACTAATACTGTAGCCGCTGTCATCTCTACATTCGCCATACCCCTTTTCGACCCAAAATTTGAATTGCAGTTGTTTCGATTTTTAGTGTAGCGAGGTGTTTTCTTGAATCTAAGCAGATTCAGAACCTCAGAGATTGCTCTTGGATCACCAAGTCCGTCAGAATCTGAAGAGTGTTGCGCGTCCGTAGTCGGAGCATCAATGGGTAAGTCCTCAAAGTAGCATGATTCCGCAATCGGCGCGGATGCAAAAAATGAAGAGACCAGTTGTTGAGAAGTCTCCGCCCCGCCAATGAAGAGATCTGAAAAGGCTAATGTTTCAGCACAATTATTAGCAGGTTCCCTAGCAACACCCGAGCCCGACACAGAGATGTTGTGCGGCGGTAGGTCAGGGGTTTCTTGAGCTTGAAGCTCACATAGACACAACACAGAATGCAACAGAATCGAGAAGGACAGAGAGTCCAACCGATTTAAAATAGGGTCTGAACAGACCACTGGCATGACCTGTAGTGACTGATCAGTCCGGTGCAGAGAGGGTGATGAATCCCCATCCACCATAGCAACCACATCATCACACAGACTGTCCCCCCATATCTCGACACCCTCCAGAGGGTCAGCGGAGTAGTCGTGTTCCTCCTCGAATCTGCTCATGACCGCTGGAGAAACTTGCAGAGAAAACCGCAGCAGTCAGTGAAGAAGGGCCCGAAAAGCACAGACAGATAGGATGGAAAGCCCAAAATAATATGCCGCAAGTAGTGGCCGTGAGACCCATTAATGCAAGAACCGTCGCGATGAAACAAACAATTGTTGGAGGAACGAGTCCCAAATAGGTAGACGAAAGTGCAATTGAGATCCAATAATAAGGTAGTGGGGAACCGGTCATAGCGAAATCCAGGCATCGAGGAGTATTTCAGGTTCAGAAACATTAGTCAGGTTGTAAAAGGGCCCAGACCACCCACGGAGCAATGGGTAATGAGCAGGGCAGTGAAACCTCCAATGTGAAACCCGTGACCGACAACCCAGCAAGTCCCACCATAAAAACTCGTCGACAGTAGAAAAAGTGAGATGCACAGGACTATAGGTAGTAAACAAAAACATTATGGGTAAGTCCGAGAGCTGATAATGGATGCCGCCCCCCCATGGCGGCGCCGATGCAGGGCCAAACTAGTCAAGACCATCACCATGCTAGCGTTTCCCCAACTCCAGTTCAAGAAGCATGTAATCTACTTACACACCCTTAGAAATTTCAAATGGTCACGTGATTTAAACCCCAAAAAATTTCTTCTATGGAAGTAACGTTTAGAGTCGATATGGATATTGAAGGTCCCTTCACACCTAATATAACATCTTTCATGAGAGAAATATCATATTTCTTCAAAATTCATGTGATGATATCTTCTTTAGAAGGTCAACATGGACCATGCTCTCCTCTACCTTCTTTTATTGGCCATTACTTCTTTTTAGTATTTGAAGAAATAAGATCTCTCCAAATACCAATGTGCCACTTTATTCAATGGTATGTGACTCCATACATGAATGAAACTATTTTTAATATATGCATGGGATCTAGAAAGTGGACAATCCTAAGATGCTCACAATATGGAATCTCATAAAATGGAGATATCCTTTTCAGCTTAACGAGAATTTTCTCAACCTAAGTGTAAGAGAATTTGAGATCACCAAACATTGGTTCCTTATTTGAATCAAATGGTTCTGCAATTTTCTTCTCCTTCTAGGTCATATATGCTAAGCTTGTATGTTAATGGTAATATTTCAAGTCTCTAGGTTCTCTCAAAGTTACCATTGAAAGTAGATGCTTTTTCTTTTATAAGGGTGGCCTTTTGGAATGAATATCATTGATTAGTGAATCATCGAATTTCATAGGTGGTTGAACCACCCAACCTTTATAGAAGATCCACAAAATTTACATCAATCAAACACATGTTATGAGACCTATGATGTTATTGTATATGAAACAAAATTTCATAAAGAGAATAGTTGTACAAAATTAAGTATGTCAAATAGTGGTACAGATATAAAAAAAATCATCAACATGCTTACGGTTACCATTCAAACTAGCAGGGGACCTAAAAGGGTTTCCTAACTGCTAGTTTAAGATCAAGAGTTGAGGCTTATCCCACTGTCACCACAACTAAGGCTCCCTTCCCTTTACGACATTTTACCAACGAGAGGAGTCCCCATGCTTTGGGAATCTAATTATAAAGGATATATCAATTAATATACATGAAGTGACCCCTTAAACCCTTTCCCTAGGAGGAGGTGAAGAATGGAGATTGTTTTCTCTTTGAGCAAGGGCCTTGACTTTCCAGGTAGAGGGGTTGAGGATTAGCGAGTGAGGATGAAGGGTATAACTTGTAGAGGTTCTTCCTGATCCCTAAAATCCTATAAGTAATTAGGTTCCCAAACAGTCCTTGATGTGTAATCTTTGACAATAAATGAGACCACATGGGGCCAAGTGGACGCAGCCCAGGTTCAGGGATGGAATTTAGCAACCAATGATTTTCCTATCCTAGAAAAGGTGAGAGGAAAGGATCAAACAATAATTTTTACTTCAAAAGGTAAAATTGATCCTACTAGGTGCTAGCCTTGGGAAACACAGGGAAAAACTTGATCCTAGAGCTAGGGCTTGAGATATCCCAAGATTCCACCGTCAGAATGTTTTCAAAATTTGAGGAGACCTGGGGGATGCACCAACATAGTTGAACCTAGGAGATCAAATTTTTCCTATGGATGGATTTTCGGGAAAGTGATTCCCTAGGTGACCTAATGGGGCTAGACCTTGGAAAAATGGATAAAAGGTAAAAATAAGGGTTAAAACGATCACCCTGTGAAGGATCAATGCATAATTTCACTTGTACATATGGATTCAAGTATATTTAAGAAGATGGAATGTATTTCTATCGTTCAAGGAGGCTTTAAAGTCAACTTCTTCCAATGTTAGAGGCTAGAGAATAAAAGGTGACTTTAAAACATTTATACTTCTTGCAAACTGTGAAGGATTACCAATATAACATGATATCTATGAAATTTCATTCATATAACATGCCCCATACAAATATATACGCTAAAATAGAACATAATTGCACATTTAACATATGAAACAATTATTCCTAATCATTGCGAAGTTAAAATGTATGCATCAACAAGAAAAATGACATCAATTTTGCACTTACACGTTATAGAATATATCCAACCAGCATCACATTCGCAATATAAGAAGCTCCAAGATAGAGAGAACCCAAATCCATACATCAAAATTCATCCATCATCCAAAAATCTCCACCCAGGAAAAAATGTGAAATTCTCTTAAGAGAGATAAATCCAAATCCAAGTGTTGATACAAATGAATCCAACTGACTCCTATTTATATGCCTTTTAGGAGTTCGATTTAGCTAATGAGCCTACATTAGCTCCTAAACATAATTTAATGTGAAAATAACCCAAATTTTGGCTACAAGCTCACCAAACTAGCTCATAAATGAAATAGTAAGCCTCTCATCAGGTCAAATAATAATATATGCATGTCATGGGGCCCTCCAAAGGCCTGAAATTGTCCATAAGTGCCTAAATGATGAATACAAGCCTCAAAATGTGATGGACAAGGGGGTGACCCCTTGGTTTCCAAGTAGTAGACCTGTGGTGCTCCCACTGGGTGTGGGGGCATAACAATAGTCCCATGGGTCTCCATATGAGTCAAATATTCCTGTAAATCATCTATAAGGTTTAAAATGATGGAATGGATGATTCCATGTAATTGTAAAAGTCTTGGGACACTTTCCAAGTGTGTGGTGCTCCTGTGGGGCTCACTGGGCATAGTGTACCAAGTGCATCATCCTCATCCCAAAAGTGGATCTATAGTAATATATAGACATTGGTGGGGATCCATGGAGTGTTTTATGCTACTGTGGAGGCCCATGCATCTCTACACACACCCTAAATTTTCAAATCTAGCCCTCTGGGAGGTTAGGACCCCATATAGGGAGACCAAACCCAAATGGACACCATATCCAATCATGTATAAGATCCAATGCGCCCCATAGCCTTCCAATACAACAAGTCGTTAGAGTAATCATGTACAAGAGCTTACAAACCATAGACAAAAAGTGGGCACTTCATAATGGCATGCCCTTCCGTAGTGGGTTTTTGCCTTCCGTAGTGGGATTTGGCATTCCGTAGTGGGTTTGACATGTGCTAATGTCTCCAAGCTCCAAAGGGGGTTAGCTAGGTACCTTATTAGGTGGTTTCTACCCTTAGAGGGGATAGTATGTCCAAGGTACATCCCTCAAATGGGGGTGGGAAGTGATATAGAAGTGAAATGGAATAGGGAATGAGAGGGGAAATCTTGGGCCACATATTGGGGCTCAAGGGTAGTTATGATAAGGGGAATCCAACACCTGGTTATATAATGTGTAGGAGGGAGAAATTGTGGTACATGAGGTGCCTCGGTCTTGATTTTTCTACCCTTATCAATATGTCTTTTTCCTTTTATGAGTTTTCTTTAATTAACTACTCGGGGCTCAAAGGACAAGAGCATGATGTGTAGGATATAATAGTGATTAGCCCCTTTTATGTAGGGTGTTTCATTACTCTCCAGGGGTTGGGACAATCATGGGTTCTTGAATGATAAAAGAGGTTCATCTAGGGTGTATGGAACTAGGGTTATGACCATGGGTATGGGGTAGAGCTCATGTATTGGCTTTTGCCCAAGTGTTAATTATTTTTGTCTCAACCATCTATTCCATTTTGTGGTACAATTTCATGTTGAGTATGGCCATTTATGCTTTTACTTTTTGTTTTAGTTGCTTCGAACTCATGGCATCATTCCAGGCCTGACCCAAGGTGGGGGCAAGCGGATAGGGAGACTGACCCTATGTGGAACCAGAGAGGCGATGTGGACCGAGGCGGGAGAAATGATGAATGGGGGCATAGTGAGTGGAAAAGGAGTAATATATGCAGATAAAGGAGCAAGACCACACACCCAAAGTCGGGATTTCCAAAATAGTACCACCCTAGAACGAAATGGTCAATAAAGGAGATCCCACGGGACTAAGATCTAAGGGTAACATCTAAAATATATCAAGGGGACAAGATCACAAACTAAGCCCACTCTTTCCGTAAAATCCCCCCATCAATGCATGCCCAGAAGTATCCATGATAAGTAAACCCAATACTCAATTACCAAATGACAAGACATACCTTTAGATTTGGGAGTCCCACCTTCAAACATATGATCAATACAGATGGGTGAGGGACCACATGGTTAGCTTAGGTGGTAGAGAAAAAGAACAATGAGCTAGTTGAAGGCTACAAGGGGTTGCTAGTTGTCAGCTAAGGTCCATCATGGAGAAAAAATTTCTCCTAGGGATATCATCCACGAAGTGGTGGGTAACATTTGGCTCCAACTGGGAAGTGATATCTCGAAGAAGTGGGAAAGGATACTCGAATGGGAGGTCATGAGAACTCCAATAATATCTTGGTCACCGTAGACCTGTTATTTGCACATGTCAATGACCAAAACCATGGGGCAACATGTTTTTCACAGTGTCTTATGATCACCCATGCTTAATGTCAGCCCATAAAACCAACAAGTAATAAAAATATGAAATTTTTAATCTAAATGTAGCTAATATATCATGAGAAATATCATTTGAGATTAGTTTTAGTTTTAGTGCATCCTACCCTAACATGCATATGGTATAAAAGTAATAGTAAGTGTAATCATAAAGCTAGTGTTACCAACAAATCATAAAATCAATATAAATATATCTGTTGAGATTCAACAAGAAGATGAGCGTAGTGAAAATTAAGCACCTTCACTAAGTGGGGCCCACAAGCTATTTTTAGGTGTATGTCTATTTTTAGACATGGTGAGCATATTCTATAAGTTGCAGGATGCTATTTGTATATGGTTTATCAAGTTGAAAAAATAGATGAGATTCTATTTTTAGAATATTGGGTGAAGTCTATTTATAGATCACTAATCTAAAAATAGATGCATGTCGATTATTATTAGCCCTTAATAATAATTCGACAATAAATATCAACTTATTCTCTTGGAGCACTTTATTTCAGTGAACATATTTGGAAAATTAGTGGGCTTAAGGAATTATGTAATTCCTAGGGTGGTTGGTGACTCATGCATGGAGGACTCAGTTAGAACTGAAGTGGTAGAGTTGTGACAGAGTAGGAAGAGTAGTTATGGGAGTTGTTATTTAGTTTAACTTAGTTAAGTGAGTTAAACTCAGTTATGCTAGTTGTATCTAGTTCTAACTGAAGATACACTTGTGAGAGTTTAGTGAATTAATTATGTAATTAATTCACAACTAGAGACTCACTTGCGACTGAATAAATACAACAGTTAACTACTTGCATGTCAGTTCCAGTAGAGACCCAGTGGAGAGATAGGTGAAAGGGTGAGATGGACTATTTGTTGTGACTATAGTGATGCATTCAATGCATTTGACACACATTGGATATGCCAATGAGGATTGTGCAGTCAAGGCAAGGCCAATTCGAATTCATTCAGGGGTCTTCTTCAACAAGGATTGCGCAGTGGAGGCAGGCTGTCAAGAGGCAAGAAATTGGTGCATAGATATGCAAATTTATGCATGAAAGTGTGTAATGATTGTTGATTATACTGAGATCTTGATGTACTAAATTTTGTATGAGATTGTTACATGTTCCATTGATATACGTAATATATGATAGTTTGGGTTTTTAGCTTTAAGCTTTCCCGTTAAACAACTATGTTTATGTGCGATTGATTTTGCTTCATATGTGTTTTGCAATTGACGATTTAATTTCCACAAAGAATTAAGTGGAAAGATTATGTATTTAACATTAGATTAATTTGTTAGATTAGGGGAGTCTGGTAATATACATGCATATTGTATAATTTCTACATGGTATCAGAGCAGTGTTAATCACTGAAGATTGCAATCTTGAAGCGGTGTTGAGTTTTGTGATGGTGGACGATTCGAATTTGCTGCAGAAATTTCTTGGTGCGACAGTTGAGTATTCATCGAAATGGCTTTCAATGGGTTGTGGTTGGAGTATTCCCTTGAGGGTAGCTCGAACTACATTGCTTGGAAGGATAGGATGGAGGCGGTGCTTGAAGATAATGGTATGAAGGAGTTCATCGATAGTGATGTTCCTAAGCCTACTTCTAGCGATGCTGCATTACTTGACGCATTACAAAAGAAGGTAGAAAAGACATGAATAATTCTGTTGGAAGGTGTGAAGGACCATATTGTGTCAAGCCTTCACGGAAAAGCCACTCCATTTTCAATGTGGAAGGCTTTGACAGATCTTTTCCAAAGTAGCAACTACCATAGGAAGTTGGCACTGAAAGATAAGCTCAGAAAAATCAAAATGGAGAAGGGCGACAATATTCCAAAATATCTCACAAAGTTTGTCCAATGTAGGGATGAGCTGGGGAGTGTGGGAATCACAGCTGCAAATGATGACTTGGTGAGCTTGGCTCTCCTTGGACTACCGAAGAGTTGGCACAGTTATCAGGAATCTGTCAATGGACGGGAGAAACTGCTGGATTGGGAGTGACTTTAGTCAGATCTAGTGCAAGAGGAGATAAGGTGAAGTACTAGGGATGGATCTTCATCAAAGAATGATGATGAAGAGAATTGCGCTTTGGCTGCCAAATCAAGGAAAGGGAAGGGGAAGAAATCCCATCCAAAATTTGAGGCTAAAGGCAAGAAGCTGGATTTGTCCAAGGTGAAGTGTTTTCACTGTCATGAACATGGGCATCTCACCACTAACTGCCCACAGAAAAAGAAGAACAAGAAGGCTGTTGGAGCTGCAGTTTGTGAGGCCTTAGCCTCACAATTTTAACTTGATTTCTCTTTTATCGTATACTTGGTTTCAAGCGCAAGGGGATTGGTGTGGTATCTTGATAGTGGTGCTTCCTTCCACATGACAGGAGATAAGGAGTTGTTTAGTGACTTGGAGGAGAAAGATCTCCAAATGCATATAGAGATGGGCGACGATGGTAGATAAAGTGTGACCGGAATTGGAACCGTTAACTTTGAGAGGGATTTAGGTAAACCATTTCTGTTGAAAGATGTTATGCATGTTCTAGGTTTGAAGAAGAACTTGGTCTCGGTCGTGATGTTGGAGGACAAAGGTTCTGACGTTGTTTTCAGCGAGGGAAAAGCTTTCCCGTGACATAAAACAACGGTTCAGACCAAGAGGATAGGGATTCGAGTTAAGAATATCTACAATTTGGAGGTAGATTGTTGCGCTACAATGATGGGAAAGCAGAAGAAGTGGTGAGCCAGGATGAGGGAGAATTATTGCACAGGAGATTGGGCCATCTTCACCATGGCGCCTTGAAGATTTTGTAGCATATTTATACTGGACTTCCCAAGGGTACTCTTGTGCAGTCATATCAGTGAAAGGGATGTACTATGGGTAAGTTTGTGAAGACCACCTTTCATGAGAAGGAGAGCCCTGCTTCGGTGATCCTGGACAGAATTCACACAGACGTTTGTGGACCATTCTCGGTTGCTTCAACAACAAAACATAGGTATTATGTTATATTTGTTGATGTCTGTTATCGTAGATTCTGGATCTTATTCATGCAGAAGAAGAGTGAAACATTCTCAAAGTTTTGTGAGTTTAAATCATTGGTGGAGAAGGAGTCGGGGAAGCAAGTGAAGGCTCTGTGGAGCGATAATGGTGGTGAATATATCTCTAACAAATTCAAAGACTTCTATAACAAAGAAGGAATTCAAAGAGAACTCATAGCACCTCATAACCCACAGAAAAATGGGGTCACGGAGAAGAAGAACAGAACGATCGTGGGTGCCGCACGAAGTATGCTGCATGACTAGGGCCTACCAATGCACTTGTGGACGGAAGCATGCAATACTTCGGTTAATGTGAAAAAACGTTGTCCTCATAGAGTACTTGGCATGAGTACACTTGAAGAATATTTTACTAGTAAGAAGCCTGATATTTCTCATTTGAAGATTTTTGGCTCATTTGTATACATTCATGTGACAAAGGACGCCAGGAAGAAGCTGGAGCCAACTGCAGAAGTTGGAATATTTTTGGGTTACACAAAAGCACCCTATAATTATTGTGTGTATTTTCAAAACAGTCAGATGACTGTGGTGCGACGGGACTTAAAATTCAATGGGGAGAAAGCCATGAATTTGTCACTTGAGAGGGAGCTACACTTGCATGCAGAGGAGGAACTTCTTGTTCTCAAAGATGAGCCTCAATATGTGAATCAACCACAGGAGGAGGATCATGGAGTGGAGGAGTCCACTCACGCAGAGCCAAACATCAGAACAGGCAGAAGGCATACCACATCAGCTAATAGGCTGAACCTTGATGCGGCACAGAATGTAGGAGTCCCTACATCACAGCGCAGACAGAGATAGTCACCTCACCGATTCACTAGATACATGGCTCTTATGAGCAAGTGTATCGTGACAGAGCCATCTTCCTTTGAGGAAGTAGCGCAGGAGCCCACATGGGTAGATGCCATGGTGGAGGAGTATGACTCCATTGTCAGAAACAATGCTTGGGAGATTGTTCCAAGGACGGATGGTAAATTAGTGGTAGGTTCAAGATGGATCTATAAGGTAAAGCAAGCTGCCAATGGGAGCGTCAAGAAGTATAAGGAAAGATTTTTTTCCTGGGGCTTCTCACAGATTGAGGGGATTGATTATGAAGAAAACTTTGCACCTGTCACACGATATTCTTCCATAAGGACCATCCTTGCTCTCTCAGTGAAAATGGGTTGGCACATTCATCAGATGGATGTGAAGACTACGTTCCTTAATGGGATCATTGAGGAAGAAGTGTACATTGATCATCCCGAAGGATTTGAGATCTTCAGCAGTAAGTCGCATGTGTACAGACTCAAAAGAGTGCTGTATGGGCTGAAGCAAGAACCCCATGCTTGGTACACATGGATCGACAACTATTTCATAGGACTTGGCTTCACCAAGAGTGAGGTGGATGCAAACCTATACCAAATTGTGGTGGAGGGTAAGATTTTAATCATTGTTCTTTATGTTGATGATGTAATACTAACGGGTGATGAGCAATGGATACTCTCATGCAAGGAAGATATTGCAAAGGAGTTTGAGATGAAGGACTTGGGCCTCCTTCATTATTTCCTTGGATTGGAAATATGGCAGCGAGAAGGTGAAATGTTTGTGTCTCAAGGAAAGTATGCTCGGGAGATACTTGGTAAGTTTCACATGCAGGACTGCAAGCCCATGGATACTTAAATAGTCCTGTGAAACTCGGAGGAACAATGAAAGAGGATGCTACATCGGTAGAGGTAGTGGATGCTACTGTCTATCGACAGTTGGTGGGTTCGCTCATGTATTTAGTTAATACAAGACCGGACATATGCTATGCGGTGAACCAACTTAGTCAAGCGATGGTTAAGCCTACCAAGCTCTATTTTAAGGAAGGAAAGCATGTCCTGAGATATCTCAGGGGCACGTCTGAGTATGGCTTATGGTACAGACAGACGGATGAGGTGAAGTTGCATGGCTTCACGGATGCAGATTGGGCAGGCAGCCCAACAGACAAAAAGAGCACATCAGGAGGGGTTTTCAGTATCATATCTACAACAGTTTCTTGGTATAGCAGGAAACAAAGATCTGTGGCACTCAGTTCAGCGGAAGCAGAATACATGGCAGTAAGTCAAGCTACATGTGAGGCTATCTGGATGAGGAAGATCCTGGTCGATTTGTTCGGTTCTCATTTAGATCTTATAGTGATTCATTGTGATAATCAGAGTTGCATTAAACTCTTGATTAATCCTGTGTTTCATGATAGATCTAAGCATATAGATATCTGGTATCATCATATCATAGATTGTCTGCAGCACAAGATCATGTTGCTTCAGTACATTCCTACGAAAGATCAGGATGCAGATATTCTGACGAAGGCGCTCACCAGGAGAAAATTTGAATACCATAGAGATAGGATCAGGGTGAAGGATAATCCCTCTCTTGTTGAGAGGGAGTGTTGAGATTCAACAAGATGATGAGCTTAGTTAAAATTAAGCATCTTCAATAAGTGGGGCCCGCAGGCTATTTTTAGGTGTTTGTCTATTTTAAGACATGGTGAGCATATTCTATAAGTTGCAGGATGCTATTTGTAGATGGTTGATCAAGTTGGAAAAATAGATGAGATTCTATTTTTAGAAGATTGGGCAAAGTCTATTTATAGATCGCTAATCTAAAAATATATGCATGTCAATTATTATTAGCCCTTAATAATAATCCGACAATAAATATCAACTTATTCTCTTGGAGCACTTTATTTCAGTGAACAGATTTGGAAAATCAGTGGGCTAAAGGAATTACACAATTCCTAGGGTGATTGGTGACTCATGCATGGAGGACTCAGTTAGAACTGAAGTGGCAGAGTTGGAAGAGTAGTTATGGGAGTTGTTATTTAGTTTAACTCATGTTAAGTGAGTTAAAATTAGTTATGCTAGTTGTATCTAGTTCTAACTGAAGATACACTAGTGAGAGTTTAGTGAATTAATTATTTAATTAATTCACAACTAGAGAATTACTTGCAACTGAACAAATACAAAAGTTAACTACTTGCATGTCAGTTCCAGTGGAGACCCAGTGGAGATATAGGTGAAAGGGTGAGATGGACTATTTGTTGTGACTATAGTGATGCATTCAATGCATCTGAAACACATTGGAGATGCCAATGAGGATTGTGTAGTCAAGGCAAGGCCATTTCGAATTCATTCAGGGGTCTTCTTCAGCAGGGATTGTACAGTGGAGGCAAGCTGCCAGGAGGTAAGAAATTGGTGCATAGATATGCAAATTTCTACATGACAATGTGTAATGATTGTTGATTGTACTGAGAGCTTGATGTACTAAGCTTTGTGTGAGATTGTTACATGTTCCATTCATATACATAATATATGATAGTTGGGTTTTTTAGCTTTAAGATTTTCTGTTAAACAATTGTGTTTATGTGCGATTGATTTTGCTTCATATGTGTTTTTCAATTGGCGATTTAATTTCTGCAAAGAATTAAGTGGAAGGATTCTGTATTTAACATAAGATTAATTTGTTAGATCAGGGGAGTCCGATAATATACATGCATCTCGTATAATTTCTACAATATCTGCCTATATGATTACTCATGTAGAAAATGTCAAAGAGAAGGTGGACATAAGCACATGGATGATAAGGTTGGTGGGAGGTAGAGATATAGGATGCCCAATCATGGATGATCATGTGAGAGGAGGTAAGAATAGGATGTAATCTAGTCCATGAGATTCTCTCTTCTAACCAAAATATAGAAATAGAAATGATTAGGCTCATAAATTGTTGATTGATAGAAACCTTAGGAATATTATTTCCATTACCATTTATGTCATATTTTATTGCCTCAAAAGGGTTATGATCGGTAGGAAAGGGAAATTGGTGAGATGGAGAAACACAAGCAGGTCTCCATGACAATCACACTGAATAGGGGAGATTATAGATTGGTAATGATCCTGAGGGGGTGCCCAAGAAGATAAATAATATTCAACAAGGGGTTCTTCCTCGACACCATACTCAAAAGGGGAAAAGGGCTCATGGTCACTCGAGATCATTCGAAAATGGGTGAGGGAATCACTTGTGGAAGACTTCAGGTGATAAAGAAGAGGATAACGAAAAGGGGAGGGTGAAGTATTATATTCAATGAGTTTTTCCTCCTCAAAATCATCCTTTCAATGTAAGGGAAAATAATGATCCTTCTTCTCAAGGGTGTTGTTGGATATGGCATCATAAATAATGCCTGAGAGAAAGGGGATACCACTTTCAACCTCATCTTCCTTGTTGGTGTCATAAGTGGGAGCACAATCAAATTGAGGATCAACAAATTCCCATTTACCCTTTTCAATTTGGAAGTAATATTCAATGTCATCTTCCAAGGGGCTAAATGGATCACCTTCCTCAAGGTTCTCAAAAGGAGATTCATTGAGAGTAATATCCTTGAGAAAGGCAAGGTTAGTCTCAACTTCACTTTCCATGGAGTCATCCTTCCCAACACATGTGTTCTCAAAATAATCCTTTTCATCATGTGGAACCAAGAAGGACTCATCTTCCCATTTATCACTTAGGTTCTCAAGGTCTTGATGATGCTCCATGAAGGCTTCCTCTTGAATGCTCAATACGAGGCATACTTGAAAATGTCTAAGAAATCCATCAACAAACTCCTCAATAGATGAGATGATCCTAGGTTTGTGATTTTGCAACCATGAGTTATGACCATAGAGGTAACTAAATAATAAAATCATAAGGACATCCCGATGGACCAATTTATCCTTTGAAGTATGTGCATTAAATCTTCCCACATGGTCAATTGCGGAACTTGGGTCACCATCAAATACGAGTACCCCATGTACCATCCTTCTTGTGACATGATTGGGGTGCCCTGGGCTGTTAGAAATGCCCAAATCAGGAAATTTATCAAAGAAGGAGAACCTATTTGAGATATACATGACAAATACATAGGAGTCTCCGGGGTGAATTTGAACATGCCTAGAAAAATACTTGCTTCACCCTACAAGCATTGACCTTAAAGTTCAATGAAGAAATAGGGTTTCATTTTTCCAATGGAGTAGTTAATAATGATATGTCAATATGTTTTATGGTGAAAAAAACACATGTCTCATGTCTCCGGCAACGGTGCCAGAAATGTTACCAGTCAAACTAGCAGGGGACCTAAAAGGGTTTCCTAACTGCTATGTTAAGGGAAATGGTGGAGGCTTAGCCCAATGTCACCACAGATAAGGATCCCTACTCTTTACGGTCGTTCACTAATGGGAGGAGTCCCAATGCTTTTGGGAAGCCACTTATAAATGATATATCGATGAATAGATGAGAAGTGACCCCTTAAACCCATTCCCTAGGAGGAGGTGAAGAATGGAGATTATTTGTTCTTTGAGCAAAGGCCTTGAATTTCTAGAGAGTGGGGGTGAGGATTATAGACTGAGGATGAAGAGTATAACTTGTAGATGTGCTTTCCGATCCCTAAAATCCTAAAAGTACTTGGATTCCCAAATAATCCTTAATGAATAGTCTTTGACAACAAATGGGACCACACAAGGCCAAGTGGACCCAACCTAGGTTCGAGGATGGAATTTAGCAACCATTGATGTTCCTATCTGATCCGGATTTATGCAGGAACGCAAAAGAATACAGAAATAACCATAAACATAGAGATGCAGCGGAAATAATGCGTCATTTCATTAATATCAAATAACAGAAATATGCTTACAGACATAATGAAAATAAAATAGCTAGGGTGCTGGTAGCGAATCTCTGAGAAGAGATGTGGTGGCTACAGACCTCTGAACTGTGTTACAATGAGGCTCGAGGGCCTATTTATTGTTGAGAAACAATGTAGAATCCGAAACGTCCAAAAACCTAACCATAGGAGATGAGGCGCCAAAACTATGGGCGCTCATTTGGGTAAATTGGTGGTTCAACTTCCCGGGGGCGTAACTTTGGCATCCGATCTCCGTTTGACGCACATGATACATCATTAGAAAGCTCTGTCCGAGGACCACAACTTTCGGGGCGAATTTCATTCTGTGAAATTCGCTGGTAAAACGATGGCCAAAAAACGTCGTTTAGGGCCTCAAAACGGCTCCGGAAGTTCAGGACCCAAAAAACTGCTAAAAATAGTAAGTTTTGTTGCAACTTCAAAACTGAAAGAACTGATGATGGGGGTTCAAATGGAATAGGTGGGTGGCCACCAATATCCACCTGGATCATTAAACCCCCAAAACGGCTCCGAGAGTGGAGGACCTGAAAACCTGCTAAAAATAGTAAGTTGTGCTGAATGTGAAAAGCTGCAAGAATTGATGGTGCTGGTCCAAATGGAATAGGTGGGTGGCCACCGATATCCACCTGGATCACTATCCTAGACAAGGTGAGAGGAAAGGATTAAACAAGAATTTCTACTTCAAAAGTTCAAATTGATCCTGCCAGGTGCTTGTAGAAATTTGAATAATAGCTGAATTATTCACCGAGATTATCCTGATTACACACTATTTAAGCTTCATGCACAATACATAACCTCTTCTACAATTGATCATCAATTTGCGGAAATAGAAGCAGTCGCATGCGCACATTAAAACATAATCAAGCACACATATAACACAGTATGTAATGGGGAAAGCTTACAGCTGAAAACCCCCAACTATCTGTATATTATAATGATAGAGAACATGTAAAAATCATAGTACAATACTCCTCACAAGTACTCAGTACTATCTCCAATAGTTACACACAAACTAGCTCAGATCTGAACAAGTCACAGGTTCAAATCTCCTCCACAAGTCTGCCTGCCTCTACTGCGCAATCCAAGATGAGAATGAATAGGATCCAAGTTCGAATTCCCTTGGCTTGTACTGCGCAATCCTCATTGGCAATCTCAATAAATGTGTGTGCAAATCTCATGCACAGCTATAGTCACAACTGATAGTAGACTCACCCTTTCACCCACCTCTAACACTGGTCTCCACTGAATCGGCCCATGATTAAAGACCCATGTATTCTTCAGTTGATTAATGAGTTAATAATTAGTGAATTAATTACTAATTAATTCACACCACTCTCACTAGTGTATCAATCAGTTAGACTAGATACAACTAGCTCAACTGTGTCTAACTGAGTTAAACTGAACACAACTCCACCAACTACTTCTACAACTCCACCAAACTCTATCACATGAGTTCTAACTGAAGTATCCATGCAATAGCTCCACTAAACCCTAGGAATAGCGTAATTCCTTCTGTCAGCTGCATGTGCCACATCCAGGCATCAAACTGAAGTGCTCCAAGAGGATAAGATAATGTTTAGAGTCCAAATATTATTAAGAGCTAATAACATTCGACATATCTATTTTTAGACTGGCAATCTAAAAATAGATTCCGCCCAGTATGTCTAAAAATAGAAGTCCGTCTATTTTTCCCGACTTGACCAACCATCCACAAATAGCATCCTGCAACTCATAGAACATGATCCATATGTCGAAAAATGTATACAGTCTAAAAATAGACTTTGCAACAAAAATCACTTGTGTGGCCCCCACCTAGTTTAGGTGATCACTTCCAACTAGGATCAAGAAAGATGTTTTAGGATGCCTCCTTCACTCTTTCTTGTTGCCATCTTCAACAGTGCTAGCCTTGAGAAACACAGGGAAAAACTTGATCCTGGAGCTAGGGCTTGAGATATCCTGAGATTCCACTGTGTTATGAAACCAACTCCAAAAATATAAGAAAAGAGAGATCAATGCCTTATAAATGACCCACTTCGAGGGGGAAACCTCCTTTACATTACATAAATGAAAAAATCTTGGATGATTCAAATGTAAAAACCTCCTTTCTATATATAGGATTCCACGAGGTCACAATATAATCTTATCCGACCTAACAATAATAATGTAAGGGCACAAAAATAACAATAGTGGGGCTTTATGGGGCATAATAATAACAATATGGGGCCTACATGGGTATAAAAATAACAATAAGGGGGTGACACTAACAACAATAAGGGGCTACACTAGTAATATAGAGACCTAACATGCCCCTCTCCTTCAAAACAATGTTGTCCTCAATGCTTGAGTAGCTCTGGATGCTTCTGTATAAAATTATCATCCTCCCATGTGGAATCTTCAGTGGGTAAGTTATTCCACTTGATGAGATACTCTGAAATTGATCGATTTCATAGCTGTCAAGTTCTTGTTTCCGTGACTGCATTAGGCTCCAATTTGATTTTTCCTTCCTCATCAAGTTCTGGCAATATTGTTTGAACTGGAAGTTTGTCACCTATAGCCTTCTTTAAGCATGAAACATGGAAAATTAGGTGCACTCGAGAAGAAGCAAGAAGCTCCAATTTGTATGCCATAGTACCAACATTTTGTAATACCTTGTAAGGACCATAGTGATTTGGCGATAATTTATTATCTTTCTTAGCTTGCTTGAGGGACATTTTTTTGTATGGTTGTAGCTGTAAAAATACCCAGTATTCTACATCAAAACTTCTCTCGCTGCGATGTCGATCTGCCTGTTGTTTCATTCGATTTTGTGCCAAATTTAGGTTATCCTTTAAGAGTTGGAGAACTTGTTGTTGGTGCTCGATGTGATCTTCCACTGCTTGAACCTTAGAATTTTCTCTTAAAGATGATGTGATTTGTTAGCGCTAGAATCAACACTTGGATTGTAACAAGCGCCTGACCATACACATCTTAAGCTCAAGGGATTTTCTTATAGTTGGATTATGATTTGGAAAGTGGTTGAGATTCTTACACACACTGGAAAATTAAAAGGTTTCACGCTCATAAATCACTCACACATATGAGGGTACTACTGTTTGATGTGGTAACAAGGAGAAGTTTGTGTTTTAATGGTTAGGATAATGTGCAAGAACAATGGGTGTAAAGAATAGAAGTCCACTATTAAGAAGAAAATAAGACAAAATATTTCAGACCTATAATGTATTGATGAAAGAAGGTTTCTTCAAGACTTAAAAAAATCTCATCATACATATAAAGATTTCTGTAACAGGGAAAGATTATGAATAATCTCACCATACATATCTTATCCAGAAAGCTTGTAAAACAAGACTTACAAAATTAGATAATCATGTACAACTATACCACAAGACTAACAAAAACATGAAACAACATATTTAGATCATAATATGGAATGAAATTGTGAAGTATGGAAACACATAACGAGATAGAAAATATACACATCAAATCATTGATAAGTCCTCAAGAGTGCATTTGGATATTATAAGCTCAAAAATATACAACACAAGATGCAATGAGATAAACAACCAACGAACCCTTTCTTCATTGATTTAGATAATATATATACAAAAAGGTGTTCTGTTAATGCTTCCACAAAAAGTGCAAGTTTGTTGTAGGGACTTTATTACAATCTTCTACATATAGTAAAGCTTATCTTAAACATAACAGAAAATTAATTTGAAATACAAAATTTGGTTTGCACATGCATGAAGATAAAACATGACAATCATGGAGATCGAAATGGCTAACTGCTCCTCGTTTCCTGGAAAAAATTCCTCCACAAAAAGTACAACTGCCAACTGAAAAGGACACCTGGACCTTTATCCACAAAAGTGTAGGAGTAACCAACTGAAAATGACACTTGGAAGATAGCTTCACTCGATGACAGTTGGCAAAAATCATTATCACTGAGGCTGCAAACACTTTATCACCACTTAGTGTCATTCCTCAAAACTAGAAAAAAAAGCTACCTTTTCATCTTCTTATACAAATTCTGAAAATAATAGCTACTTTTCTGGAAAAGGTAGCTATTTCTGATAATTTTGTAGTTAGGCCAAAAATGATATGATTGTTTAGATTTTCATTGTTTTAGATATTCAATCATTAAAGATCTAGTATAGAACCAAAAATCCTAATAGCTTCTACCTTAGTGACCCTCTTATTTTGATTTCTCTTTTGTACTTTCTTTTTATTCTGAGCCTTCTTCTTCCCTGGATCATTTTCTGGACTTTCATCTGTGTTTATTATCTCATCTCTGAGAGCAGTATTGGCTATGATTTTGCTTACTAGCCTGATCTTATTCTTTGGTCTGGTATGAGGCCTTTGAATGTATGGATTAGGAATGTATGCAAGCCTCCTTCTTCCATGGATAACTCTGGTTGACTGCCCCTCTTCAAACTTGGTTTTAGTAAAATCTATTTCACTGCTCTCTTCCTCAAAAGATGAGTATGAGTGGATTATTGCTTTCTTTTTTCCTTTAGCTGATGAACTGAGAGATGAATAAAGCAGAGCTATAGTTGGTGCTTCTGTTGTAGTCTATGAAACTTTAATTTTCCCCTTAGCTGATGTTTTGAGAGAGGAAGAGACTTGTGCTAGTGTTGGTTCCTTTGCTGCTGGAGTGGCATTGTCTTCTTCATTATCCTGTCTAGTCTCTAGAACAGGGCTTGGTGTTAATGTTTCAGGGGTGACTTCTACTGAAGACCCCTATGTTAGAATAAGTTTTCTTCTGCTTTTATTCTTTGAAGAGGAAGCTACCTCTTCCTTTACTTTAAACATAGCTTTTACACCATTTTTTGGTCATCTAACCTATTATCATTAGATGGACCCAAGTACATCATGTAGGACCAATTTTACTCCAAGTAAAATTGCTTTCACTATAAAAATAACTTAGTATATCACCTTTATTAAGTTGCTTGTGGTCTAAACAGGAAACCCCATAAGGAAATATCAAATAAATATATATTTGTTTGATTTTCCTCAAGAAATAATTAGTTAAACAGTAGTTTAATTAATATTTCTAGTTATATTTAACCCAAAACAAAGAAATTAATTAGATAAATCATTATTTATCTTATTATTTTCTAAAGAATAATTGTTTAAATCTTATTTAAATAATATTCTTTATTAAATATGACTAATTCACCCTTAAATAATTAAATAAATCATTATTTATTTGATTATTACTCAACCATATCCTTAAAATGATAAATAAATCATTTATTTATTTATTATTACTTAATCACATCCTTAAAATGATAAATAAATCATTTATTTATTTATTATTTACAAATAAGGGGATTTGACCCAAGTCAAATTCCTTTTCCCTCAAACAAATATAATAAAATATTCCATAAAATTTGGATCTAGATTTGATTAATAATATTTTAATTATGCACCAATCTCTAGACTAACTCAATATTTTGTTATAAATAGAAGGGTTTTCCCATTCATTTGTCACCTTTTGTTGCCTAAAGATCACTCTGGATCTCAACTCTTGGTCTGGCTATTGATCCATTATCATAGCCATATTTTTCCAATTTTTTGTCCGGGTTTTCTACACCCATCAAGAGAGAGGAATTATAAATCTGAAGTGCTGAGGACTTACAAGAACCCATCCCATTGAGGAGAATAGGGAACACCCTCTTGTGTTTTCCTCCCAGGTGCCCATTAATAAAAATTTCATTGGATATATTCTTGTCTTGTCTATTGGATCTATGGATTAATTCTTATTTTTCTACTATTTAATGTCTTCTAATGCATAGATCTAGATTTTTGCAGCATTTGTCTTGATCATCTAACTGCAGATCTGAAGATATTAACAGTCATTTCTACTATTATGACTGTTTTTTATGCACAGCTAAAGTGGTCTTTTTTCGTACACCTCGAATCAAGATTCATACTAACAACTGGCGACTCCACACGGGTTTACCATTAAGACCGCTGTCATTTTTCTGATCCTTGCATATCCAGCTGCTTCAAACCCTAGGATTTCTCTTTAGCCCCTTGTTTTGCTTATTATTGATGTTTTTTTTAATCCATAAAACCCTAAAACAATAAAAATTCTAACTTCCGCGTGTTTTTGGACCCATTGCGCAGGTGAACGGCATCAGCTGCAGCTAAGACAACAATTTTTTTCTGAAACCTGCCGCCGAGAGTGCCGGAAGTGCAAGTCGCACTTTTCTACCCAAAACCTGCGACCTGGACCTCCAGGGAGCACTTTACAGCCCAAAAAGTGCGACCTCTGCTGAAAACAGGTCAAAAACTGCGACCTGAACTTTCTGCAGGGATTTTTCTGAAAGTTTTCTGGGTTTTGCTGAGCCTCTGTTCAGGGTTGTCTGACCTCCGTCTCCACCCGTTTTAGACCTGTAGTTGTTCTGTTTCGCTCAAATAAGTGGGAACCTAGCCCCCTAGGGCTTTAGTACCCTCCACTTTTTGTGGAAGAGTGTTTGCTGTTGCAGGTTGTCTGAAATTTTAGAGTCTTCAACCATTTTTCAGATCTGATACCTCATCTTCAGATCCACTACATATCGGCTTGTTATCCATCCAAATCACCTTATTTAGCTTTGTTTGGGTTTTCCATTAGGGGGAACTCCGCTTCCCTCCTAGAGATATCCTTTCGCCACCTATTTTTACAACAATTTTCCTCTGATTTGTTGCTATTTTCTGCACCACTTTCCAGTAGATTTTGTCTTTTAGATCTCTGTCCCTCTTGACCCAAGATCTATTAGCCTTTTTTAGTGTGTTTAGATTAGTTTTTTTACTCACCTATTGACTAGTTTTTGAGAGGCCCACCTTCTTGGGTTTAGGTTATTGCATTGTTAGCTATTTATTTGCTGTTTTGCAAGCCTATATACTGTCATTTGTAGGTTTATTTACACCTATACAACAACACTTTTTATTTTTCTCCACAAATGTCTGGGTTTAAAAATTAAAATTTACACACTTTTACACACATGCCCTATGTGAAAAAGGGCTTGGTTAACACCGCCAAGAAAAGACTCTAAAACATTGAAATCAATTGATCCTGCACCTCTCTGCCCTTGTTTCGACATTGTAATCGATTGATCTGGCACCTCTCTGCCCTTGTCGGTCTCTTTTTCCTTGGTGCCGTGTGTGTGTCATCATTGCTCAACCTCCCATGGGCTCTGATTTTCCTCAAGGGGGGGCCAGCACCTCCTGCCCATCTCCCCTTCTTGGTAGCACATATTCAGGGTACATCATGCCTCCTCTATTTGCCCAACCTCCTGTATACCACACTGTTACCCAACCTCTTCTGTCTGGTACCCCCGATGACCAGATTCTCATGCTAAAATCTGATCAACCTTCAACCATAGACATCAATATTTAGACTCGGTCTCGTTAGTACAGCAAGCCTCCCGCTAAGTCTGTCCCCGAGCCACCTCCTTCAGTCTCTACAGAGCCTCTTTTGACACCTAATGGCCCCTTGAAGATCCCTCAGCCTAGGGCGGAGGTTCATACCAAGATCCCTAAGGGTCCACTACGCCGAAATGCTGCTTCTATCAAAGCTGCCCATTCGTATAGCATAGTCGATGATTTGGCACAATCCCCTGCTGCCATTTCAACGCTGGAACTCCTTCAGTTGTGCCCTTCACAACGAAAGGCTCTTCTCTTTGCCGTGGGCGTTGTAGACCCTTCCGATGATCAATCGATTGTCTTTGATGTTGACCGGTCAGAGCATCCTCCTCTTCCTGCTTCTGTAGCTTTCCAAATCCTAGTCAAGATCGGAATGCCAACATTTCTCAGTGCATTATTGATGAGGGGGCATCCACTTGTGTGATGTTCGCTTCGGTTTGGAAACAACTCAGATCTTTTGAGTTGGCCCCGTCCACGATCACTCTCCGAGTGTGGGATGGCCACGCCTCCAAGCCCATTGGATTATTTCGCAATTTTCCTATCACTCTTGCGGGCAAGACGGTTTGCATTGACGTAGAGGTCCTAGATGCCCCCTTAGACTACAACATTCTATTGGGTCGTAGCTACACTTATGCCATGTCTTCTTTCCCTTCCGCGGTTCACCGCAAGATGTCCTTCCCCCATAACGGAAAGATAGTCACCATTGACCAGTTGACGTATTACGAGCCTAAGTCTCAGACCTCCCCTGAGTCCACTATCTCTTCGGTAGCCAACAAGAAAACCATCGACCCTTTGACCAGTGCCTCACCTGGCGTTTAAAAGGACTCCTCCTTGCTTGGTACATTCCCTGGTATTCCTCCTCCCATATCTGATCCCATCTCATCGAATGTTTGCATGATGCAATCATATCGGGCTTCTCTCAAGAGGCCCGCCTCGGCTAGTCAGCAGCCCCCTTGCCCTCCGCAGCCGTCTCCTAGCCCTTTGATGCAACCTCTTAGACCTTCCCCTTCTGGCCCTTCAGCTGGTACTCATGAGCCTATTTATCCTCCTGGGTCGGTTCCTCCAGGCCTTAACCATTTAGGAGCCGTCCCACCTGGCCATTACCCCTTCGGTCAGATACCGTTCCTAGTCCCTCCACTAGGCATCTATATGGCACCTGTGATGGCCACCCTCTCTCTTCCCAACTTGACCATTGGGCTCCCGGTTTGGTACCTTGATCCTCCAGCCGCCACCCCGCTAGGTCAACCTAAACATTATCTTGCTCTGACCCCGGTTCAATTGGTCCCCCTAACTTCTCTCGTTGTCACAGTGCCTCAGCCACCTTAACAGGATCCGCCCCCTGTTGCGATCGCTTCGGATAAGAAGGGGCAGAGCTCGCAAAAAGGCCTCAAAGGACAAAGCCACCCCGAATGACCCTGCACCTCCTCTGCCTCCAAAGCCTTGCGCTTTGTGTGATGTTGTCGGCCATGCCACCCATACTTGTTCTGAGTTGCCCCACATCAAGCCCATGGTTAATGTCGTGTTCCCTGAGTCTACAGTCCCGGAAACCTCTGATTCTTCATCGACCACAACCAAGAACACCAAGAATATTCACACCAAGCACCCTTGTGATTTGTGTGGTCTCCATGGCCATTACTCCCATCATTGTACCCCCCTCACACATTACCGTGCCTCCTTGGAAGTAGTTCGGGAGTATGAGATTGAATAGAATCAATCCGCTTCTCCCGTGCTTGCACAGTATGCTATAGGCCAGACTGAGGATTTACCCGCTCCTTTTGACATTCCCCCCCTGATGTTGAAACAACAGAGCATGCGGCCACCATCCTCTACATTTCATCATCCTTGAGATCCTCGACAGAAGCTCCCTCTGAATCTTCTCTTTTTGTTTCGCTTGACCTCCTTTCGGCAAACACCCTGGGCTCAACATCAGTAGATCCTTTATCTGCTTTTTCTTCTGTCATCCCCCGCGATGATGTGCATGTGAGTCTTTCTTCTCATGATAATGAGTCAGGTAGCCTCACTGCGTCATGTGGTCTCCCTTCCTCCTGTCCTTCCACCTCCTGTTGCGACGACGACATCTTGGAAGCTACGTCCACCCCTGACTTCATCTTTCCCGCCCATAAACGGGATGCCATCATCCATACCTTTGGTGACTTATGCAGCCTGAGCTCAAGCCACGCCTTCAGTAGCTCCCACATGCCCCCTCACCGGCAGCATGTGGGAAGTAGACATCCTACCTAGATCACTCCCTCCCACAGAGTACGTTCGATTTGTACTATGCGCTCAGGTTGCCAGTACTGTTCTTTATCCTCCCAGTTATTGTCTTGTGGCACCTTTCAGAGGGACCCCCCGTCCACACCTTATATTGGTTTTGCCGATGGTGCAAGTCGCTATTCCCGAAATTTAGCCTCGGTAGGTTGGGCCATTTTCACCCCTTTGCAGGCGCTTGTTCTTTCAAACGGTGTATGCATTGGTACTGCTACCAATAATCAAGCCGAATATGATGTCGTGCGAGGTTTATTAGCCGATGCCCTTTCACATCGCATCCTCCACCTTCATGTTCGTTTAAATTCCCTACTTCTTGTCATGCAATTGAATGGTGTATATCGTGTGCATAATCCTATCCTTTTCAGAAGATATTTAGAAGTGAAGCTTTTGATGCGTTAATTTGAAATCATTACTTTCAGTCGTGTACCTAGAGCACAAAATCACTATGTAGATAGCATTGCAAACCATATTCTGGATTGGCATTTAACACACACATTTAACACAAGACAATAACATAAAAATATCAAAACGATGCATATCCATAGTATGTGTCGTATAAAATGTTTTAGAATTCATTAAATCTGATACATATGACATGCCCATAGCATGTTACAAAACCTCAAAACTAGGGGCACCACCTGCCCCTACACACTAATCACTATCTAGAGGATCCTGAGCCAATGGCTATACCCCCGCCGCTCGTAGATCATGCATGCCCTGCCCGGCCATCGCCATACGCCGCATGACCCCTCGCCATTACGAGGGTAAACCAATACATGGCTCTATGTACTGGTCATGTAAGTCCTGCCAACCGCGTTCTGAAACACCGTTCAGAAGCCTCTCACATCTATGATATATATCCTCCAGAAGGGCCACCGCATCCTCATTATGCTGCGCCCTCGATCCACTAGACCCTGTGGCCCCTGATACTGCAGGTCGTCCCATGTACCTGACCGGTTTGACCGGTGCTATATCTGCATACCAAAATTAAAAGAATCAGTATCATATATAACATTCTAGAAACTTTACATGCACATAAAAGATTAGCAATTTTTCACTCACCATCAGGTCCCCATATACGACCAGGCGGCAGTGGCAGATCCGGGTCCCCACAATAACTCATCCCACTATAGGGATAATTGTCTATATACAGCGGCATCTGATCCCAATGAACAAAGAAATCAGGACGAAACACCCGTCCAACTGCTCCATCTCCTCCTCTGCATAGTAGCCGCCCCCACCAGCGCATCCTAGGTTCTCTCGAGCCTCCATCTGGGAGCTGTATGCGAGGTCGAAGTGTCCGGATCTTGTCAAAGAAGAAAGAGCACAAAACTGTACCATATGCACAGTCATGGTTCACTTGTCGCTTACATAACGACAACTGTCATTTCAATGACGACAGCATCATCTGGGCCCGCCCATCGTAGGTCCCACTCAAAACACTCTCCACAAGCATCATTTGACCCCCTGTGATGTGATGGAGTGCCTAGTTGCCCAGGATCTGCAGCACAGCTATGGACACAGCACGGGTCTCTAACCTCTCCATGAAATCCCCGATGGGTATCCGAGTGCCCTTGACTTGGAGACCTGGCCGACAATGGTGCTCTACAAACTCTATGATGTTCCGCCCACGCGGTAATACTTGCTGAGTATTCCCTACCATCCCAAGTGGTGGAAGACCAGTCAGGAAATATATATCCTGGACCGTCAAATCGATCCGGTGCCCCTGCACTATAAAGACCTCATGGTCCGGATCCCAATAGTTGACAATCTGGGCCAATAAGGGCTCCCCAGCTCTCATCAAAGGGTTCTCCACAAACTTCAGAACCCCAAACCTGGCCAAAGCACTGTGGACACCCTGATCCTCCCAGATCTCCGACCGTAATGCGCCCAGGTCTCTCTCTCTCTCCAGTTGATCCATAATTCTACCATACCTGCACAAAAACATCATATTCATCAGTATAAAGATAGGAAAGACTGTTGCTCATCAAAAAACCCTAGTGCTCAGCCAAAAAATAGCACAAAAACACCCCTCCCGGACTAGTCGCACTTTTCAGGCCTAAACTTGGGACAAGTCGCACTTTTCTGGCCAAAACCTGCTACCCAGGTCGCACTTTTTTCCCCAAAAAGTGCGACTCGGCCATGAAGAGGAGTAGAGAGCTGTTACTGAGCCTTAGGGACCTAATCTAAAATTTTAATCCACTGAAAAGAAAGAGTAGGGTTAGGCCTCTTACCTACAACTGATGGATCTCGATTCCAATGGTCGGTTTGTCCGCTACGATCGCCGAAAGATTTAGGGCCTTCTCTCCTCTCCACATTCACCACAGCTGCACATGCAAATGAATGATTTTGGTGGGAAAATGCCTTATTAAAAGAGAAACCCCCGTTTTTTCTTTCGCCTGCTGCAATCCAACCGTAGCTCCGTTTACCAAACCGTCCGTACCGTTGGAAAGCTCTCACCGAGCCCTCAAATGGGTATCTGTTAATTTTTAGTGATTTGATACTTCACCAGGACACATTTTTTCCATAAAGCGTCACTTCACCCCTTCTCAAAATCGAATTTCTTCACTTGAAACACTCGTACCGGGGGCACCATGTTGCCTCCATACTTGTCCACGCTCGTGTTGACTTTCGTCATAATTTACCATCTTGTACTCATGCCTTTATGGTCCCCATTAGACCCTTTTCCTGTTTGGCAGCACCATCGAGTCACCCTTGTTTAGAGCATTCGAGTTGAGTCATCATTGCTTTCATGCAGTTTATCCCGAGTTCGCACCCCGCCATAGTCCTCCATCCTCCGTTGCTTAGTTTCTCTCTTATTTTGCTCATTATGGCCTTCAGTACCACTGTCCCCTATCTCCCATGATATTGTGTCAGTTGCTGCCAGGTCATCCATGTTGTTTATGCTCTAACAAGGGAAGTCGTCTGTTCGCCACTCATTTCCCCCCATTTCATCATCATCATTGGTGTCAGTCTGTCAGTCGCTCTACTATTTTCCCTCATGCCTTAGTTGAGGATCCCTTATTGCCTCACCTATGGTAGACCTCCTTCTATTGACATCAGCTCATTCATTCCAGAAGACAGGTCTAGAGGGCAGTGTACCTTGGTTCTAGCTTCCACTTTTTTTCAGTACCTCGGATTAGGAAAAGGGACTCCTCATTGCCCTTTGAATTGATTTATTCTCAGCTACAGCTCCTTTCATCATGATCGAGATCCGTATACTTGATGGTTCGGTGATGCAACAACTGACATCGATGATTCCCGGGTGTGTGTGAGATGTCTCAGTCCTCATGAGGGGGTGGCCCTACAGGTAGCCCCCCACACACTCGGATGACATCTTCATTACAGCCTTCGATGCAACTCCATACATTTGATGATGTCGGCCCAGCCGCTTGCAGCGCCTTTTTGTTTGCATGTATCAGTTAGATTTTTTAGAGCCCTTTCTTGTGTTTAGGGGCATCTAGGTTGTATTTACATCTCATGTACTTAGATATTATTGTAAAAAGTCCTGGTTGTTATCTCAGGCACAATATGTATGTGGGATTCATTATCGTGTTATTTATCTGGCTCATGTTTAGGCCAGCATATTATTGCGTTCCGTGGTTTTCCGAGCGTCTTATTGTGTGTACTATTGCCTCGGCGGGCATAGGTATGCCTCCCCCGCCGCCTATAGCAGGTACTCACTCATAAAATAGACTTGTCGCACCTACAAGTCACCTCCTCAAGGTCTATTTCTTTCAGAACTTTGGTTTACCTCATGCTTCTCTCTCTTTGACTTCCCCTTCGATGTCTAGTGATTGAGTTCTTACAACGTACTTCGGTCATACGATTAGCTCCTAACGCTCGCACGCTGGGGGGAAATTTGTTACACCATTTTTTGGTCATCTAACCTATTATCATTAGATGGACCCAAGTACATTATGTAGGAGCAATTTTACTCCAATTAAAATTGCTTTCACTATAAAAATAACTTAGTAAGTCACCTTTATTAAGTTGTTCGTGGTCTAAACAGGAAACCCCATAAGGAAATATCAAATAAATATATATTTGTTTGATTTTCCTCAAGAAATAATTAGTTAAATAGTAGTTTAACTAATATTTCTGGTTATATTTAACCCAAAACAAAGAAATTAATTAGATAAATCATTATTTATCTTATTATTTTCTAAAGAATAATTGTTTAAATCTTATTTAAATAATATTCTTTGTTAAATATGACTAATTCACTCTTAAATAATTAAATAAATCATTATTTATTTGATTATTACTCAACCATATCCTTAAAATGATAAATAAATCATTTATTTATTTATTATTACTTAATCACATCCTTAAAATGATAAATAAATCATTTATTTATTTATTATTTACAAATAAGGGGATTTGACCCAAGTCAAATTCCTTTTGGTTAATAATATTTTAATTATGCACCAATCTCTAGACTAACTCAATATTTTGTTATAAATAGAAGGGTTTTTCCATTCATTTGCCACCTTTTGTTGCCTAAAGATCACTCTGGATCTCAACTCTTAGTCTGGCTATTGATCCATTATCATAGCCATATTTTTCCATTTTTGTTTGGGTTTTATACACCATCAAGAGAGAGGAATTCTAAATCTGAAGTGCTGAGGACTTACAAGAACCCACCCCATTGAGGAGAAAAGGGAACACCCTCTTGTGTTTTCCTCCCAGGTGCCCATTAATAAAAATTTCATTGGATATATTCTTGTCTTGTCTATTGGATCTATGAAGTAAATATTATTTTTCTACTGTTTAATGTCTTCTAATGCATAGATCTAGATTTTTGCAGCATTTGTCTTGATCATCTAACTGCAGATCTGAAGATATTAGCAGTCATTTCTATTGTTAGGGCTGTTTGTTATGCACAGCTAAAGTGGTCTTTTTTCGTACACCTCGAATCAAGATTCATACTAACAAGAGCATTCTTGTCAGGTAGAGTGACATTTTGTTTAATCTTGCTTGCATGCTCCTGCCTGAAAGACCACAAGGTTTGTGGCTCCTTAGGTAGTCTTCTGGTATAAACTTCCTTGGTTGGTTGCATCATAGGTATAGGAGTGGTGGTTTGAACTCTAGCTATCCTAGCTGAGTTCCTTGTCTATTTGCTTGATGGTGATGAAGATTGACCAGTTTGTGAAGGGGTCAATGTAGGTGTAGGTATTGACTGTTCCTCTTGGGTCATTTGTCTTAAAGGCCTTCCTACCCTTCTCCTTGAATTGACACTGCTGAAACACTTATCTGCTAGGAAATTTTCCTATGTGGTTCTCTTCTTCTTTAGATGATAAACCACCAAAATTTTGATTAAACCCCTGTGATAAATATTGTGAAGAGAATAATCTAGGTTTCTTTGTATTTTTTGAGACATTGTCAATAGATATTTATAGAGGAAAAATGGTAAGTTCATAGGTTTAGAGCTTGAAATATGAGCTAAAAACCTCATCTGATATTGATGCAATTTGGAAAACCTGCCTTCACAAGTGATATAACACCGCACTGTGGTAATAACATTTTTCCATTCAGTCCTAAAATAAGAAATGTGAATAGTAGGGGTCCAATCTACATTTTCATGCTCAAGCTTAAGATAGGGATTTAAATATGCTTTAAGCAAAGTTTTTCTCTTACACCAGGACTCACGGCTGAAAGCTGGGTAGCTCGTGCAATGATGGTCTTTGTGATCCTGAAGGTCTGAGACCCCGGCTTGACCTGCTCTCCATTGAAAGACTTGGAAAATCCCTGAGAAACTGTAACATTTTCTCCTGAAAACTTCTTCAAGAACCGATACCATCGTGCTGCTTGGAACTGTGGCTTTGCACGGTGATCAACGAAACATGTATTGGCCGGTTATGAACGGTTTACCTTACCACCCTTACGCATTCTGTTAACAACTAACTCAATCGTTTATGCACACCTGTAAAACTATGAACATCAACCATCCACAAAGCCCTAAATACTGGTACAAGGTAACAAACTGTTTTGCTAGAGGATAAGAAACTATTTGTTGTGGTTTTCTAGGGCTAAATTGGAAACAAAGCTCTGCATGCCCTTATTCACGGTGAGGCTAAGTGACACGAACTCAAATGATTTAAATTTTGGTGCCAACTCACTACAACGAACATTTCACTCCATTGAATAATTAAACTAATTTCTACTCGTAATTCAACCTTGATATATTTCACCTTTGATGAGTAGCATTAGATTTAGCTAGCATTAGCAAATAAAATAACCAACCTCCTTTTAATGAATTTTCCAATTAGAAATAACCACCTTTCACAGGGTAATACCTCTTGTTTTAGCAAACCTTCAATTATTATAAGAGCAATGTCTTTTCACCTGAGCAATGCCTTTTTACCTCCTTGTACAAAGTCTGAAGGAAATAGCTACCTTTTTGAAAAAGGTAGCTATTTTTGTGTTTCTTATGAAACCAGTCTTTCTGAAGAAAATAGCTGAATTTCAGAAAAGGTAGCTATTTCTGTGTTATTCCTAAAATAACTGATGTCTCTGACATTTTGTCCTTAGGCCTTGGATAGAAGATATCATTGTCAATAAATAATACTTCTCAAACTAAATCCATGACCTTAACTACTCAAAGTAGTTAAAAGACTTATTTAAAAGAAAATTTGCTCTAATAACTCTAGGACATAAACAAACTATTGGACTCAAATTTTTTTGGATTTTTAAAAAAATGATAAAAACTAATACACATTTTAACCCTCCAGGGCCTTCAACCATAGGCTAGGAGATAAGATAGGATCAAAGACACAAC
This sequence comes from Pinus albicaulis, assembly GCA_034641835.2. NCBI lineage: Eukaryota > Viridiplantae > Streptophyta > Pinopsida > Pinales > Pinaceae > Pinus > Pinus albicaulis. The sequence continues at coordinate 1,298,510,262 of CM076578.1, read as the reverse complement.
TTACAATGATGACCAGACTTTGAAAAATTGTAGTGCTAATAGTGGCTCCTATTGGTGATGAAGTCCTCCTTGTGAGGCCTCAAGGACCATAGATTTAGTGCCTTAAACTCTCAGGACTTTTGAATTTCAGAAGCTAATGACATGAACTGAATTTTAGTGACTGAACTCAAGAATAACTCTATTTAGAGTCACAAATACCATTGGGTATGGAGTTTTACTGAAACAACATTCAAGATATTTACAATGGAAAGATTGACCGAATTATCATTTTTTTTTTTTTTGTTGAGAAAATGACCATTGACTGGACCTCCAATCAATTGATCATCATCTAAATTCTTTAGCAAAAATGCGTTATTTTCCGGAACTTGAGCAATTTTGAATGGCCTGAACCACACGTTGTTAAACTTACCATGCTTTCCATGGTCTTCTCTTCTTACATCCCAACACAATACCAAATCATTTTCTTGAAATACCTATTGGTTTGCCCTTTTGTCAATTTTTTTTTACTTTGGATTTGTATTTATGTGCTTTGTCCATCAGGGATCCCCGGATTTGATGAGCTTCTATAAGTTGCAACATCATTATTTTAATGGAATTTGAATCATCAGTTTCATCTTGTAAAAACTTTATCACAGGAAGGGGAAGGGCCAGTTGTAATGGCATCACAACATCAGTACCATAAACAAGTTGAAAGGGAGAAAATCCAATTGATCTCTTGTTACTGTCCCTATCTACCCAAGGAGCATGAACTAGTTGAGTATCCCATTTTCCTTTTTGGCATCATCTTCTTTGTGATTCTTACCAGGATTTTGTCCGATGACTCAGCTAACCCATTACCTTGGGGGTAATAAGGTGTAGAATGAGTCAAATCAATGTTATACTTCTGAAAAAAATTATTCATCTTGGCAGATATAAAAGCCATTACATTGTCAGTCACCAAATTTTGAGGGAAACCAAATCTAGACATAATATTTTCCAACAAAAATTTAATTATTACCGTGTTAGTGGCGTTTTTGGTTGGAATGGACTCAATCCAATTGGTGAAATAGTCCGTGGCTATAAGAAACCACTTGTGTTGTCCCGATGGTGGCGGATGAATATCACCAATGAATTCTAGCCCCCACTGCTGGAAAGGAGCGTCTGTTGAAATGGGAATGAGAGGTAGCGGGAACAACTTATGCTTACCGAATTTTTTTTGAAACTCAATGCAAGCCCTGACTTTAGCAAAAACATCAGAGAAAAGAGTTGGCCAACAATAGCCAGCTCTTAGAATTTTATTTGCAACAGTTTTCCAATATAAATGTCCACCACAAACCCCTGCATGTATTTTTGACATAAAATTCTATGACTCAACTTCATCTACACATCTAAAAAAAAATCCTACAGGGTCTTTCCAATAAAGATAATTTTCCATTATGCAACACTTAACAGCCTTCAATTTAAAATCCCTTCTCTTTGATTTTTCCATTTCTAGAGTACAATTGAAATTTAATAAAAAGTACACTATATCCTTATACGAGTTGGAATAAAATATTTCAGGATAATCAGATATACCTTCTTTATATGCTTTTTCAACTACCTCCATATTCAGATTTAGAGCTTTACAATTTGATTATGCCATCAAGCGGGCTAAGCCTTGTCCCTTTATCAACTTAGTAGATCTGATTTCAATGTCAAATTCCAAAATCTTTGTTAACCATTTTCCCCTCCCGCCATCTGTATCTAGCTGCAACAATACATCATTGACAACAATATTTGGTACAAAAGCAATGACTTTTGAATGCAGAAAATAAACTCGAAAAGACTTTAAAGCCTTCACCAATGTATATGCATGTTTTTCAATCAGGCTATACTTTAACTCAACATCTCTTAATGCATGACTGAAAAAAGAAATAGGCTGCTCCAAGCCTTCATTGTTCTTTTGAAGTAAAACTGCTCCAATAGTTTCCTCGAAAGCATATGAAAAAGTCAGAAAATCCTTCTCAAAATCAGGGCTGATTAACACTGGGGCTTCAATCAAGGTAGATTTGATTGCTATGAAAGAGTTTTTTGATTCATGTTTTCACTTGAACTCTGCATATTTCTTCAACAAGACATTTATATGTTTAATTAGTTCTGCAAAGTTTGGAATAAAACGCCTCAGAAAATTAATTTTACCCAAAAACGACTGTAACTCTTTCTTATTTCTGGGTAAAGCAATTTTCTGTATAGATTCAACTCTCCCTGGGTCAATCCAAATACCATTTTCTGTTACTATATGCCCCAATAGTTTTCCTTCTTGAACAACAAAGCATGATTTCTTTGGGTTTAAAGACAAACCAAAATTTTCTGCACCTATCAAACACTTGTTGCAAATGTTTTAAATGATCCTCTTCAGATTTTGAAAAGATTGTTATTTCATCCAAATAAATGACTACAAATCTGTCCTTTTCCCCTGCAAAGACAATGTCCATTGCCCACTGAAATGTTGCACCTGCATTCATTAAATTGAAAGGCATCTTATTGTACATAAAAGTTCCCCAGGGTGTAGTGAGAGCTGTTTTCTCACTGTCTTGTTTGTCAATTGAGATTTGATTGTACCCTAAAAAACCATCTATCATTGACAACCTCTTTGAGCCTACAACCTTCTGCAAAATATGGTCAATTTTGGGTAAAGGATAGTTATCCTTTAGCGAACACCGGTTCAAATTGCGAAAATCAACACAAATTCTAATCTTGCCATTCTTATTTCGAACCGAGACTATATTAGCTACCCAATTGTAAAATCTTAAAGGCATAATTATTTTGGCTTCCCACATTTTTCTGATTTCCTTTTCAATAATAGGGAGCAACATAGGATTAATATGTCTTATCTTCTGCGCCACAGGCTTTGCTTCTGATTTAAGAAGAATTTTATGTTCCATTATACTTCTGTCATATGTCTTCAAAACACTGTAGGACCATGCAAAAATGTCTGCATATTGTTTCAACAACTTGACATATTTAGTTCTAGTTTCTTGAGGAAGAAATTTAGAAACTTTAACATATCTAGGCTGATTTTCTGTACCAATATTGCAGTCAAGTGTACTCCCTCCATCTATTTTACTATTAGGCTTTAAAAATACATCATTATTGTCAAACAACTTCTTTAAATGAACCAAGCCTTTAGGAATGAATTTTGTTTTTAGATCAATAATGTCTTTTCGAGCAATAGTCTTTTTAAATGGCTTGCTGTTCTGAATTTCAGCTGTATCTTGCTCATTATCAATCTGAATGTCTGAAAATTCCTCTACCCATTCCAAAGATTTCTGACTTTCTTTATCATCTTCAAATACTTGCTAGTATTTGATATTGTCAGGAATGGAAGGTCTGTTTTTAATCTGAACATCATATGTTGCTTTAACATCAAGAGGAACCTTAAAATTACTAGCAACTATGGCTAGTGTATCAACCATTTCATTTTCTTCTCTGGAAACAAAATTCAAATTGACTTATGGTTCTCAAGCTTCTGTGGTTCTCATTTATTGAATAAATCTCCGGATTATTCACAGCGTTATAAACCAATGGTCGACATTTCAAATCCCAACGGGAATCCATCTTCATGACAAGATGTTGAATGAAGAATGAAAGAAGGACACCAAATGAAGGTTTTAATAGTGACACAATGAAAAAAGGCCAACAAAAACTATATGAAGGTTTTAATAGTGACACAATGAAAAAAAGCCGACAAAAACTATCTAATTAATATTTTATTAATTAATTAAATAAAGAACTAGTTTATTATAAATTTTAATAAATTTAAAAAGTTTATAAAATATAATTTAATCAACCATTCAAAAAATAATTCTATTAATTTTATTATATTATATTTTTAATAAATTTTAATAAAATTTTAATGCATTTATTTATTTCTATTAATTCAATTAAAACTTTTAACTTTAATATATATATATATATATATATATATATATATATATATATATATATATATATATATATATATATATTAATAATATTTATATTTGTTTTATTTTATTTAATAAAAACTAAATGTTAAATTTTTAAAAGTTTTTTAAATTTTTTAAAAATTATAGTTATTATTAACTTAATTTTTTAAATAAATTCTTAGTCTTTAGTGAAGAGTATTATAGTATATTTTCCTACCATAAGTAAAGACTCTAAATAATAATAATTAATAAAAGTTAATAAATAATTAATAAAATTAAAAATATTAGTTTATTAATTAATATTAATATTTTTTATTCAAAATAAATGCTAATAAATATTAATAATTATTATTTATAAATAATTATTTAATTTTAATAATTATTATTATTAAATTATTTTTTTATTAAGAAAATTGACTTAATCCTAATAAATCTAGTTATAATTAAGACTATTTTTTTTTAAATAAATTAGATATTCATAATAATTATTAATTAATTAATTTTTATTAATGGGAATTAAAATTAATTAATGATAATTATTAGAAGTAAATAATTCAATATGTTGTTTTTTACGATGCTGAAAACTAATGTTCAATTAAATCCCACACTTTATTTCTGTAATTCTTCAATTTTGAAATTTTCACTTGATAATTATCACTCTCTTGCTGTACCACCAATTCTGAATCACCAAAAACAATTAACTGTTCAGCTCCTAAATCTTTTGTTGCCTTCACACCCAAAATAAGTGCTTCATACTCAGCAGTGTTATTGGTAGTGACAAATTGTAATTTGTATGATAGAGTCACTACTTGCTGAGTCAGAGAAATGAGAACTACACCAACCCCTGATCCCTCTCTTGATTAGGCTCCATCAAAATATAATTTCCAAATCTGCCCTGCTTCTAAATTCTGCTCTTTTGTGACTTGCAAATGTTGTTTTTTCCTAATTTAAGGCTGAAAATGGTTGTCATCAGCAGCAAGGTGTAATATGGATGACCCTTAGTCCTTCTCCTCTGCATATATAGGATGATTTGAGGTATTTTGTTGATCACTTATGATATAAGCCATTTGTGTTGCCCTATACAACCTCCTGAATTCTCCTCCAAAGACTAGGATAGTGGCATATGTCATACCCATTTGAAGAGTACCTCCCAAATTTTTGGCCCAAGATCTAGAAAGAAGCATTCCAAATGTAAATGGTATGTCTGCAACTACTATGTCCATCACTATACTTTTCATGGGGAGTTGGGTAAGAGAAATTACCAAATCTTTGATCACTCCTAAACACTTGACCCTTTTAGAGTCGAATGTGTAAAGATCATGGTATTGCTTAGTGATTTCCAATCCTAGTTCATCCATCACTTTCTTAGGCTTTAGATTGTGAGAGGCCCCAAAATCGAATAGGCTGTTATGCAGCAATTTGTTATGAATATTGAGTGAAAGATAAAAACGTGGAGAATTATCATCATTTTGATCTTTGACATGGCTGCCCAAGTAGATGGTAGGATGTTCATCCTCTAGATTGACTGAATCAGGGGCAAGGGATGGCTGTAACAGACTTTTAAATGACTCTCTGTAGGTTGGATTTTTCAACAATTCAAGGAGCGGAACCAGAATCTTGCTTTTATTCAATTTTGACTTGAAACTAAAATTACGAGGAGCCAAATCTTTATTTTATGTATCAATTTTAATGATTGGGGCACGGTTAGGCAATGGAGGAACATCATTAACTTTTGCCTTTTGTTGGCCTCAGTAAGCCTCTTAGGAGTTCAAATAGTAATATATGCATGTCGTGGGGCCCTCCAAAGGCTTGATAATGTCCATAAGTGATATAATGATGAATAAACTCCTCAAATGTGATGGATAAGGGGGTGGCCCCTTTTTTTCCAAGTAGTAGACCTGTGGTGCTCCCAATGGGTGTGGGGGAACACCAATGCCCCCATGGGTCTCCATATGAGTCGAAGATGCCTATATATAATCTGTAAGGGCTCAAATGATGGAATGGATGATTCCATGTCATCGTACAAGTCCTGGGACACCTGCCAAGTGTGTGGTGCTCCTATGGGGCCTACTGGGCATAATGTACCAAGTGCATCATCCTCATCCCAAAAGTGTAACTCTAGTAATCTCTGTACATCGGTGGGGATCTGTGGAGTTTTATCTGCTGCTGTGGAGGTCCATGGATCTCTACACACACCCTCGATGTGCCAATGTAGCCCTCTAGGAGGCTAGGACCCCATATAGGGAGACCAAACCCAAATGGACACCATCTGCAATCCCGTATAAGATCCAATGCAGCCCCTAGCCTTCTAATACAAGAAGTCATTATATTAATAATGTAAAAGAGCTTACAAACCATAAACAACAAAGTGAGCACTTCATAATGGCATGCCCTTATGTAGTGGGATTTAACATGTGCTAACGTCTCCAACTCCAAAGGGGGTTAGACAAGTACCTTATTAGGTGGTTTCTATCCTTATAGGGCATAGTATGTCCAAGGTACATACCTGAAATGGGGGTTTCAGGTGATAAAGAAGTGAAATGGAATAGGGAATGAGAGGGGCAGTCCTGGGTCACATATTGGGGCTCAAGGGTAGCTAGATAAGGGGAAGCCCACACTTGGGTATATAATGTGTAGGAGGGAGCAATCATGGTACTTGAGGTGCCCCGACCTTGGTTTTTCCACCCTTCTCAATACTCCTTTTGCCTTTTATGAATTTTCTTCAATTAACTTCTCGGGGCTCAAAGGACAAGAGCATGATGTGTAGGATATAGCAGTGATTACCCCTTTTTAGGTAGGGCGGTTCATTTCCCTCCTGGCGTTGGGACAATCATGGGTTCCTGGATGATAAAAGATGCTCATTTGGGGTCTATGGAACTAGGGTGATGGCCATGGGTATGTGGTAGAGATCATGTATTGGATTTTTCACACATGCTAATTATTTTTGTCCCGACTATCTTTTGAATTTTGTGGTACAATTTCATGTTGAATGTGGTCATTTACGCTTTTAATTTTTCTTTTAGTTGCTTCAACCTCTAGAGCATCATTCCAGGGTTGAGCCAAGGCCGGGGTAAGGGTATAGGGAGGTTGACCCTATGTGGACCCAGAGAGGCAATGTGGACCCAAGCGGGAGAAATGATGAATGGGGGTATATTGAGTGGAAAGGGAGTAATATATGCAGATAAAGGAGTGGGACCACTCACCCAAAGTCAGGATTTCCCAAGTGTTACCACCCTAGAACCAAATTGTTAATAAATGAGATCCCACAGGACTAAGATCCAATGGTAACATCCAAAAGATATCAAGGGGACAAGAGCACAATCTAAGGCCACTCTTTTTTCCAAATCCCCCCATCAATCCATGCCCAAAATTATCCATGATAAGTAATCCCAATACTCAATTACCAAATGACAAGATATACTTTTAGATTCGGGAGGCCCACCTTCAAACATACGATCAATATAGATGGGTGAGGGACCACATGGTTGGCTTAGGTGGCGGAGAAATGGCACAACGAGCTAGTTGAAGGCTGCAAGGGGCTGCTGGCTGCCGATTGAGGTCCATCATGGAGAAAATTTGTCTCTTAGGGATATCACCCATGAAGTGGTGGGTAACACTTACCCAAGAAAACTCTTGGTCTTGGATAATCGTGTATAGTATATGCACATATGCCATACACATAAAAGAGCTCTCTATTGGGATGGGTCTTTATACATTGTATATATGTTTCCCTTCCTATAATTTTATAAATTCATGAAACAATAGTCGGACATAGAAATCCATTATTTTCACTTGTGTTCTACCAAGGATTGTAAGATTCAACATAAAATGTTCATTCTTAATAGACAACTATGACATGGTATGTTATTGATCATTATTACTGGCCAAATAGAATAGTTTGTGTTTTGAAGGGAATACAAGTAAATTTTAACCATATTGGCTATGCTCAATCAAGGGATTTGTATTTCATTATTAAACCCATCAAGCCATGTATACTTTATATGCTTCATGGTTATTTAATCCACTAGGATCTACATAAATCATGCTCCATTTCTATGCAAGACTCCCACCCTTGCAACATGATAAATTATTTCCAACAAATAACCTTTGAATTCTTGGAATTATAGGCATGTGCCTCAATATCTTATGAGGACCATGTGCATTTCCCTTGGTTTTTCATTTTTGGTGCCTAATATCTTACGTTTTAGACACATCATTTTTCCCATATATTCACCTTTATATAACATGCAATCATTTGGACAAGATAGTATGATATGTACTCAATATCCATTTTTTTTCAGTAGTTTATTTACCTATTCACAGTTGTTGTGGAGGGCATTATCACTTCGAAGTACCTTTGTCTTTGAGTAACTTGCAATTAATGAGAACATTTTCATCAAGCATGCATGAAATCCCTTTTCGTTATTTATTGTTACAAAAATATAGGGGATTAAATGGTAAACTACCTCAGTAGTGTAAAGAAACATGAATCTAATATACCAACCATTATTTTCAAGTTATATAATAACATTGTTGTCCCTAGTTGGATATACCATGACACATGTCTAAAGAGGGAGGTGATGGAAGTAGAATTTAGGATTTTGAATAAAGTATCAACGATATGTGTATTTTACCCTGACTCATATTGTGGAATGCATGTAACAATGTTCCCTCAAGGACATGGATATCCCATAACAAATCACCCACACCCACTTCTATAATATTATCTTCATCTCTAACATGTGAAGAACAAGTGTTACTGTAGACATGTATATGTGACTCAATATGTAGTGGAAATTAAATAGGTTGTTGATTCAACAATGCTTGGTATGCTTCCTCAAATTATGCTTGTATGGCGACATTCTCTCTATTTGAGATAGTAGTGGGGTGCAACATTAGTTGGTAGACATGTTGCTCATCATTAAAATCCTTATTGCTAAAATACTGAACATTATAATGATGATATTTGCAAGTGCACAAATCATTTAGTATGTCCAAATATTAGACCAAACATCTATTAGAAGCATGGAATATTTTTGAAATAACACACATGCAAACAACAACTTAATAAAAAAAAATATTGAATTAAAAAATAAATTTACATTAGTTCCATTGAAATCCAAAAATACAACTAAAGGATCTCTTTCTTGTGCCACAAGGGGACATTTAAAGATAGTCCTAATGCAAGCCATCTTTTACGAGCAATTGGTGGTTTGTGAAAATTATAATTTACCAACAAATCATCACTAGGAAATAAACCTTATTGCTTGCACAGCAATAAACCTAGATGCACATATTTTCATAAATAAATCTTTGTCATTTGATTAGTTCTCAAATGAACGACCTTGATGTGTACTTAGATTTTTTTTCTCTTGGCTCATACAACTATTTGGATCTCTTAGTAGAGATGTTTTGGGTAGCATTTATATCATACTTTGATTCACTAGAACTGTTGGTTATCTCAATAGAAGTAGACATGTTGGTTAATTAACGACAACATATAGTTTAATTGGATCTCTCAACTTTTCAAGAAAGTAGCATAAAAAAGTGTTCCAACGTGTCATTTCTATGTTACCTTTTAGATCCTTGATCATAGGAGTAAGTAGATCATCGACTTTGGGTAGTTAATCATTAATATAACGAGTTGGTGTGACGCTCTGAGGGTTCAACTTCAACCCTTTACATTTTGAATAATCACATACTACTAAGGTGCCATAAAATAGATCTAATTCAAGGTGAAGTATCATTGACTGAAGATGGTTTTTGGGAGATGTCATGCTACAATTCATATGGGAAATTGGCTCTCCATTTCACCTACCGTGTGCTTGTGGTATCTTGCTCTTGATAATAGCTTGTGACATTTTTGGATTAGTGGAATATCACATGCATTTGAACTCGAACTCAAATCAAGATCCCAAAAAATTCAAGTATAATTATTCAAAAGTACATGTTAAAACATCATATGGACTTACTATGAATTGCAAGAGAAAACTTGATGAAATTGAAAATACGAAATGAGTTGAAATGTGAAGAATTTTCCATTCAATATTATCACTTTTTTCTCTCATTTGAACCAAAACCATAATCAATACATATCTATATTCTTAAGAAATTTTGGGATGCATATAACATGATAATTTCACATCTAAAGTCTATTTTAAGTAATTGGTGCATTTAATTCATATATAATACACTAATGTGTATGTATAACCTAAATGCACTAATGCACTAAATTATAATACACAACAACAAAACCTCCACAAAGTTATAATAGTGAAGGTTTACACTTTTATTTTCAATGTAAATTGTTTATTCGGCGTGTTTAAGTCAACAATATGCATTAATATGCTAAAGTCTATACGTATGTGCTAAAATATCTAGCAAAAAAATGGACATGAATTTAATTTTAATATATATATATATATATATTAAATTAAATTTTATTATTTTTTAAATAAATTATAATCCCAAAAATGATATCTAAATTATAATCACATTCCATTATTTTTCCAAAAGTTAGAAGGGGGACTTGTGCAACAAGGGAAGACATTTGAATGGATATATTTTTTTGAAGAGCCAAATTTGCAAAAAAAATATCGCAAGCTACATACAAATCTATAAAGGAGAAATTTATGATGTAACTTCATTCTATTCATTTCAAATTTACCCTCAATTGATTCAAAATATAGTATAAAAAAAATTTTATTTATTCCTATTAATATTTAATGTGCATAACCTATAGTATACATATCAACAGGAAACAAATATTTCAAAAAAGAAAAAGAGGCAGGCTCGTAAGCCAAAGGGATGGAAAGTACTTGATAGTTCTGAGGATGAAGAAGAAGAGCCCATGGAAGATATTCCAAATATGGGTACTCAGACACAACATGGCAACCAGGTAGACGAAGGAGCTGGGGACTAGTTAGGCATCGTGACCTATATTAATAACGGTAAAAAATTAGCAAAAATCAAAGCACCAAAGCAACAGAAAGAGGGTACACTCATTGAAAAGGGAGTGAAGGGTACAAAGAGAACCCATGTATCTAAAAGTTAGGATTCAGACAAAAAAGTCCTTGTGCAGGAAAATGGAAATCAATTGGAAATAATAACAAATGATCCTAGGTTTAGCAGAAAGTTCAGAAAAAGAGAGGAAAAAATGGGAAGTTAAGTGATTATATCATACTTAGCCCCCGACAAAATTATGTATTTTTATGGTTTTTTATTTTATTGAGCATCAATCGAAAGGTTGACATGATCGAATGCCTAATGGCATCTAGAGAATTTATTTTTGTTCCTTATTTACAAATTGAATAAAATTGCAATTTTTTCTTCGGGAAAAAATATTTATTGTGCATTTTAAGAAAATATAAAGGTTCCAAGATTACCTTCCTTGCTACAAACACTAGTATTTTTATCGTTTCTCATTATTTTATGTTGTTGCAAACTTTAGCATTGAAGGTTTATTCTCTATTATTTGACTATATATATATATATATATATTAAGTAATGAATATTTATTAGTTGTCCCCATTTGTATATGGGGCTTTGGGTATCTACTACATTGAAATCACTTTTTACATTAGATCCAAAATGTTATCATTGTCACTTTTAAAAACACTTTTGTGGTTCAGAGTGGACAAAATTATAGAAACAATACACAAATTCTTTTTTAATTTAAAACACACAATGTGATGTGACATTTAAAATAATTACCAACTTTAGTAGTTTGTAATGCACATTAAAGATGTGCCATTATGAAATATTACATTAAGCACATCATTTTAGCTATCTTTTTTATTGAAAACATTATCATGCTTATCAATGCACATTGTATAGTAAGTACACACCATTGCATGTTAGTGGATTGTAAGTGCCACCTAACATGAAATTCTTGATTTGGTTTGTAAACTAGCAATTGCCCCAAAAGGTGTAAGGAGACGTTGATAGGATTTTTAAATTGAAGAAGTTGTACTTTAGTTTCTATAATCAAGCAAATAACCATTAATATATTAAATTTAACTTTTTTTTAATGTATTTTTTTAACGTTTTTAAAATTATATGTTTTTATCTAATTCCAAGGAGCCTAGAGTTAAATCTATTATATAGTAATTTATGACCTCACTTATTTTTTATGAGTTTGAGTTAATCCAAATATAGTTGATAGGTAGTCAATATTAAGAATGATTTAAATTTCCTAAGAATGGACTAAACAAATTGATTGAAGAGTAAAATGACCTATTATTCAATAACTACTTATCCAATGCTAATGCAATCCATTCCAAAATGTAATGCACTTAAGAATCAAGAATTATGCTCGATTCTCAATTGCTTCCAACTAATTTTGATCTTCTCTCCAAGTAAATATCAAGTAAATGTTATTCTTGTCTCCAACTTTAATTTATTTATATTGCATTTCTAACAAATATGATTTTATAATAGATTTCTAACCGAGACACCATGCAAATAACAATAAATCTCAATCCATGATAATTTCACTAAATTTCCAGGAATTTTACCCATAAAAACATTTGATAGAAGGTCCAATGCAACAAGGGAAGGTAGCTATTGTAACTCCATTGGAATTAACTATGTAAGTTATAAATAAATAAATATGCACATATAGCTATAAAATAAAATAAAATATGCACATAATTATAAAAATATTATATAGTGATATATACATAAGTATTTATCCTTGTACCAATAAAGTCATTTAAAACGAGATTGCTTTTGATCTATTTGGTCAAGATAAGAAATATTGAGACACTCCTATCAACCAGCCTCTATCCATTGTCAGAGACCGCACCAAAACCTCCTTGTATATGATGATATTTTGATATATGCTTGGGGCTCACATTGCTCCTACACAATCATATGTTATACAAATTTATGACAAATATATTTAATTAAAAAATAAAACACATAGTATTATATAAATTTTAATTAAATATATTTAATTAGAAAATTAAAACACGTAGCTTTTGCATCATATGTTATATAAAATTCTATCAATATTTTTAATTAAAAAATTAAAATATAACTTTATAAACATCCAGTATATTATATAATTTTCCCTCCATATATTTAACAAAAAAATAAAATATAACTTTATAAACATATAATAAAATATTGCAAAGCTGCATGGTAAAATAGAAAATGTAAATCTAATTATGTTAATATTTGACAAAACGATAAATAGTAAAACTGACAGAACGATAAATAGTAAACATGAGACATACAAACATGATTTTGTTTGTAAAATGTTTGTATCCATTGCCCCAGAGAAACACATGAAGGTAATCTCTGTCCGGATATATTGGAAAATTCCTTTGCATGCCAACTTCTAGGAATAATCTCATCCATTAATATATATATATATATATATATATATATATATATATATATCTTCTATACAATTTTTGGAACATATTCTTCTTGTAAAATATACAAATGTTTATATTTATATCTTGTTTATAACTTTGGAAAAGATTTAAAGATTGATTTTGCACAACTTTGGAACATATTTAATGATGAGAAGATTCATACCATTTTCAAACAGAATAATACACAACAATGAAAAATGAGCTCAAGCAAGCTAGTAACCATTTAATGAATGAGATGGTCTTTCCAATTTCTAGAAGATGATCAATGCTACTCTACTATTAAATGCAATTATGTTTAATGTACATGACATAATTTCCCAACTTAAGATTGTAGTCCTAACAACTGAGTAATAAAAAACCACGACCTTGGTTTTTTATCTCCAAAAAATAAAAATAATCAATGCCACTTTTCAAAGTAAATTTTGAAAACAAATGTGAGCATACACAATAATCATAATAAGATGGTCTTAATCCAATTTCTAGATGACCAATGTTCTATTACTAAATGCCATTTTGTTTTAATGTGCTGAGTAAATTAAGCAACAATGTTTGTAGAGTTTGGTTTGAAGAGAATGTTCTCTCACTAAGCCCAATGTTGCCTTGCTTAGTGAGAGAACAAAAGCCCAATGTTGTCTTGCAACCAAAATAAAGAAACATATAAATGCATAATTGGGCTCTTCGTGAACTTCATCTTGATTTTGAAGCAAAAAGAACCCAGTGATCAAATATATGCCCCAAACTTACTAAGAGCTATGCCTAACACTGTTTTGAAGAATGTACAAGAATTCCTTTTATTCATGTATTAGGTGAAACAAATTCCATTGATCCAAGGAATTCTCTCGCCAGATATATATAACTTTCTAGAGCCCAATGGATACACCTCTTGGATCACCCTGTGAATGGTAAAACTTGTGCTCTTATCATGCGTTCAATTAAAAATTTGTCTTCACGGTCTGCATTTTTTTGGGGAAAAAGTTTAAACCCTTTAATATATAATGAACTTCCAAAATATAAACATCTGCATCTTCTTCTACCAAAAGTTCAAACCCTTTAAATGTGTAAAGAAAACAAATAATTACAAGTACAACAAACTAACTAAATAGATATCAAACATCTCTTTACCATCATTAAACGACAGTTTGCAACTGCAGGGTCACACATCTCCATATTCAACTGAAGAAATTATAGTCTTATAGAAAGCAATACATAATAAACCAAAAATTTCAGACCTAATAAGTCCTAGATCCCATGTTCCATCTTTTGTTTGCATTGTTTGCATATAAGAAAGAACTAAAATTAAAATGCTTGTATTTTTTCTTCATAATCATGACTAGCATTGTAGGGCAATCCCTTCCAAATACATCTTAGGCTACGATGATTAATTTGCTGAGGTTTCCTTGCGATTTCAACTCATGGCATGTCATTGACTGGAAAGCAAAGCATCACTTTGGCTGTTTCGTCATCTTCAAAGACAATGGAGAGGGCTTCATTACAGGTAGAGATGGAAACACTGCATGTGATATAGGAGCTAGAAAAATACGTGACAGGAAAATATTGATTTTTTCCCTAGACTGAGCTGTCTTGTAAATGAAGGGGTGTTTCCGGTTCCTGGGACGAGGTCCTTTGATTCAACTGGAATTCTAAAAAAATGAAAAAAGCATCAAGACCATTAACAATATTAATAGAATATAAATTTGATATTAAAAACACCATCTTAATGGTTCAATTAAGAATATTGATTTCTTAGTCAAATTAATTCTAGGAATATTAATGTCCATGGGGTCTTGGAGAGACGGTGATCGGGTGCTCTGTTGAGGCACTCCTTGATGTGAAGTGATTGGTTTAGTTCCCACCCCGATCAGGGTGATATATTGAACATGATGAATATATAGTCCTACCAACCTTACAAAAAAAAAAAATCTAAAAATATTATTTTCCCTTATAATTAGAGTTAATAGTATCAATGTTATTAAACATTGACTGGTTATATCAAACTCTATCGACGACATTTTCTGTGCATGTCTAGCAACCTGCGTCAGTGTTGTAGTCTTTACAAAGTTTCTAGAAATTCCATGCCAAGCTCTCTTACCAAATCTCTAAAGGCCAACAAGAAACATATGGTGTTCTTCAGTCTAAGGGACTCCTGCAACACAAATAATCCGAAACCTTTATAAAAATTGAAAAACCGCTAGATGTATCAAAATAATGCTCCTAACAATAAAGAAAATTTGTGCCAGATGAAAATAAAACTCACCCCTCTTCCTCTCAGAGGAATTGTTGGATGAATGAATGAGGTCATCCAAGACATAACCATCAAAACCTTCAGCGGCAACATCAGTTGGATCTGAGTGCTCATACCGAGATAAATTTGACAAATTATTCATACTCACACTCTTTCTCATTAGTCCATCTGTTAGACGAACCCCAAAGCACATCACACCATTTCCCACACAGGTACGATAATTGTGGCCATTAAGTCCACACAATGAATAAATCCCAGAAGACATGGCACTACGTTCCCCTGGTAGCATATTATAATAATTGAATTACAAGCATTTATGGATGTTTTCCTACAAGTGCTAACAAACAAAGAAGAACCATTTTAGGTTTGTTTAACACTATATTAACTATATAATATAATATGAGTATATTTTGGAGTATCAAAGACTAATTGAACAATTTGTAAGTAGCTATGTTGTTTTATTTCCATTATTTTATAACCAATATAACCACAATAAATCTTTAATTATATCTATGTTTTTCCATAGGGTATAAAACTAAAGAAAAAACAAATAATAGAGAGCAGCCAAAAAATATATCTTAAGAGATGACAAGGACCATGATTTTGAAAAAAAATGTATTGTTATAAAGCACTCGTTACTATATTGCCGTCTGTAGAGCTGAGCGTAACCTAGCTGCTTCTGCCCACGCGCTGCTGCCCCTGCGGCTGCGCCTACTCTTGCAGGGCCTGCTGCTTCTGCCGCTTCTCGTTGGAGTTCCATATTTGGCGCCTGTCTCTGACCCTGACTGTTTTCGGGTTGCAGCGGGCTCTCTATGCCTGCTTTCACGCCTCTTTCGTCTTGCTTTTGAGGCTGTTATGAGGCCTTTCCGCATGGAGAACCTGGACGCTCATTCTCCTCTGCCTCCTCCTCCGAACTCTGCCGCAGATGCCTTCAGCCTCCTTTTGGCCTCGCTTCCAAAGAAGAGAACTTTTGAAGCTACGAAATTTGTCAAAAAGTTGGATGACATTCCTGAGATTTCGCTGCTTGGCGAGGGTCCTATTAAGGTGGCCCTCTCTCTGGCCGACCGAGCTCTCGTAGGCCAGTTCACTGGCCTTTGGCCCTCACCCAAATCCACTGAGATTTGGGTTGCTAAAAACTGGGCTCCCCTCATTATGCACAGCGTGTCCTCTTACTTCTTGGGAAGAGGGTTTTTCCTTTTTGAATTCGCTGACAAGGAGGACAAAGAACTCATCTTTAGGAATGGCCCATATTTCATGGGTCCTCAAGGGCTCTACCTCAATAAATGGACCCCTGATTTCGATCCGGCGGTAGATGTTCCAACTGCTGTCCCAGTCTAGGTCAGAGTCCCGAATTTGCCTATGCATTGTTGGAATTGGGATTCGCTAAAGCATATCGGGAACACCCTGGGAAAATTCATAGATCGCGCAAATAACAAAGACCAGTATGAATGTGCTCGTATCTGCGTTGAAGTCGATCTGGAAGTGGGTCTGCCGGAGGCCATTAAACTCAAGGTCGGAAACTGGTCTCACATTCAAAAGCTCGACTATGAGAAACTTCCTTTCAAGTGTCGCAAATATCACGTCTATGGACACTTCGCTAGAGGATGCCCGAGTAATGTTGAAGCTACCAAAGGAAAAGATGAGGGTTGGAATCAAGTCAAAAGGGCAAGGATGCACAAAAAAAATGTTGGAGCTCAGGCAAGCAAAGGATCTCAATCTGCTGGTCAGCAAATCCAGACTTCTAAAGGACAAGGTAATAAATTCGAACCTCTTAGGCTCAATTATATAGAGCTGCAGGATGTTGAAACACAGAATGACTCCTTAGGCAAAGACACTACCCCAGAACCTAATCAAGGTGTCAATACACCAAGCGGACTCAAAGGGAAAAATACAGAAACGGAGGACATGGTGCAGGTCTCAGAGGAATCTGAGGAGGAAGGCGAAATAGGGGATTCACAAGCCTCTACTCGAAGATCAACAAGAGGAAGAATGCCTGAGCGGGAAAAAAGGGAGTAGGAAAAATTCAAAGACAAACTCCAAGGTACTCAGCCAACCCTTGAGAAACTGTTGGAAAAATCGGCAAAGAAGACAAGAAACCAGAGTGGCTCCAAGGGAGCCCAACACTCCCAAAAAAGTAAGTAATGAAAATCGTCTCCTGGAACTGTAGAGGTTTGGGCAGTAAAGTGAAAGAAGAAGCTATAAGGAGCACAATTCGAATAGAAACTCCTGATCTTATATTAATCCAGGAGACCAAGATGGAGGAAGCGGCTTTCCTCCGTTCCAGTCGTAGTTTTTGGAATAAAGGTGGGGGGCAGGCTGTCTCGTCTAGAGGGGCATCTGGCGGCCTGGGTACGTTATGGAATGCAAACAAATACTTGCTGCTCAAAGAAATCCCTAACACTCACTGGCTGTTCCTGAAACTTCAGCTCATTGAGTCTAAGGATGAAATCTGTCTTCTAAATGTCTATGTCTCGGCTAACGCAGGAGAGAAGAAGTGTTGTTGGGACTCCATCAGAAATCTTGCTGATTCTGAGAACCTTGAAAACATCATCATAGCTGGAGACCTTAATATCACTCTAGCACAGTCTGAAAAACGGGGTGGCAGCATTGTGAGAGACTCTGCTAGGGAATGGGTGGAGGACCTCATGCATGAGTGGGACCTTATTGACATCAAGCCCTTAAATGGTAAGTTTACTTGGTCCAATAAAATAATTGGCCCTGGCCATATAGCTGCCAGATTAGACAGATTTTTAGCACAAAGCTCCTTCCTGCTTCGTGGGTTAGAATCTAGATTGCACATTCTCCCTTGCAGTGCCTCAGATCATAGGCCTATTTTGCTTGAGCTATTGCCGCATAAGGATCTGGGGCCTATCCCGTTCAGATTTAGCCCCCTTTGGATCCAGCTTCCAGGTTTTAAGGAAAGAGTTAAGGAAATTTGGGACTATCCTGTTACTGGCTCGCCTTTCTATGTGTGGGAAGAAAAGCTTAGAAGGCTTAAAGCTGAGCTAAAACACTGGGCAAAATCTATCCCATGTCCGGCTTCTGAGCGGAAAGCAGCTCAAGACTCTTTAGAGGCTCATCACCTTCATATGGAGAACACTGACATTTTTTCTGCAGACTTGAATATGGAAGTAGACCTCCAGCAAAAGTTTCACAAGGCCTGCAGGGCAGAAGAAGAACTTTGGAGGCAAAAATCTCGCAGCCTTTGGCTAAAGGCTGGGGATAGAAATACCTCTTTTTTCCACAAGCAGGATAATGCTAGAAAAAACTTCAACATAATCTCTGAAATTAAAGAAGGAAATGCTGTTCACAAGGAGTTCGAGAACATCAAAAAGGCTGCCTTCAATCACTTTAAGAACCTGTATGGCAAAGATGAAGATGGGATTCACTCTGAGATCTTTTTAGAAAGGATCCCCAAAGAGGTAACTTCCAGCATGAATAAAATTTTGGAAGCAAAAGTTACTACGGAAGAAATTAAGTCTGCTCTGTTTGAGATGAACCCTGACAAATCCCTCGGACCTGATGGTTTTACTGCCAGATTTCTCCAAGTCTGCTGGCAAATTGTTGAAAAAGATTTATATAAAATGGTTAGGAAATCCCAATCTTGCCATAAAATCGGGGGAAGTACCAATTCTTCTTTCCTAGCCCTCATTCCGAAGGAAAAGGGAGCTAATGTCTTTAACAGATTCAGACCCATCTCGCTATGCAATATTGGATACAAAATTATAACTAAGGTTATTGCAAACAAGTTGAAAGGAATTCTTCCCAAACTCATTCCGGAAAACCAAGGAGGTTTTGTGCAGGGAAGACAGATAGTAGACAATTACATTCTTGTCCAGGAGGCGATCCACTCTAGCATCCAACGCAAGGAGAAAGGTATGGTTATAGAGCTAGATCTGGCAAATGATTTTGACCGTGTTAATCACAGCTTCCTTGTTAGTGTTCTTCGAAAGTTTGGCTTTGGGGAGAGTTTTATAAATTGGATTAGCGCTTGCATTTCCGAGCCTTGGGTCTCTCCGTTAGTGAATGGAAGAGCTGCTGGCTTATTCAAAGCCTCGCGTGGGTTGCGCCAGGGTTGCCCTCTTTCCCCTCTTCTTTTTGTCCTTCAAGCTTCAGTTTTAAGTTTCTATTTAAATAAGGAAATGGCTGAGCAGGAAATTTTGGGTCTTTGTATTGCAAGAGGTGTTAGAAACATTAATCACGCCTTGTTCGCTGATGACACTTTATTGTTGGGCGCAGCCTCTCTGCCTTTTGCCCTTAAATTCAAAATGATCCTTGAAAAGTTCTGCGCTGCTTCTGGCAGCATGCTCAATAAAGGAAAATTCCATGTCTATAGCTGGAATATATCCTCCTCTCTGCTCACTGCTATCTCCAAGTGCTTTGGTTTTGCAGGCTCGAACTCCTGGTCGTCTTTCAAATACTTGGGACTTCCAGTCTTTTTCAAATCTGCCTTTTGCAGAGACTGGGATCCTCTCATTGACAAATTCAAATCTCGAATTCAGGCCTGGGGTCTTTCGTGGCTGAATTTGGCAGGAAAAACAGTTCTGGTCAAATCGGTGCTCTGCAGCTTACCCATTTTTAAATTCTCTGTTCTGTTAGCGCCCTCTGGTGTTCTTGAGAAACTGGACGATCTCATTCGGCGCTTCTTCTAGAAAGGAGGAAAAAACAATGAAAGCCGCATCCCCTTGGTGAGCTGGGAGAAGATCTCCCGTCCTGTGTTGGAAGGAGGTCTAAAGCTGAAATCTCTCCGCGAGCAGAACGCTGCCATGGGTGCCAAAATTATCTGGCGCATGGTCGAAATCAATCCGGGCTGGGCGCAGAAGGTTCTGTGGCGAAAATACTTCTTGGGCCCAAGAAAGCGATGTCTGGACAATCCTAAGTCTGTTCCCCATTCGCATCTGGCCAAACTCTGTATTTCCTCTACTCCTCTCATTCAACATCATGCGTTCTGGGTGCCTGGGAATGGAAAATTAATTGATTTATGGCAAGATTGGATTATGATGAAGCATCCGCTTGCTGAGGAGACCTCTCTGCAACCCCTTCATCTCTGGATGGCGAATACCGGTCTAACTACTCTTTGGGATCTCTCGAGATGGTCGGAGAATAGATGGATCGGTTGGATCGATACACAGGTGCCACCAAACTTGAAAGCTCTGTGGGATTCGTTGCTGTCTCTCCTCCACGGTCGAGCGCCAATTCGCCGCATCCAAGCTGACAAGCGTGGTTGGGGGCCTTCTGGCTCCTACACCGTCGCCATGGGGTATATTAAACAGTTGGAAATTCCCCACGTTCCTCCGAATCCTGCGGTCTGGAAAGGTCTGTGGAAACTTAAAACCATCCCAAAAGTCGATCACTTTTGTTGGCTCATGTGCCATAACATAAATATCACTGATGACAGGCTTACAAAAAGAGGTTTTCATGGCCCTTCCAGGTGCCGGATGTGCTGGGCAGAAGAAGAAAGCATCAGTCATCTAATGCTGAGCTGAAAGTTCGCTGTAGAGGTGTGGACCGAGCTTCTGCCCACTTGGGGTGACAGATCCCTCTTTCCTAGCTCTATCCCGACACTTTTTTCCTCTTGGCCCTTCATTTATCCTGGAGGTTCCCCTAAGAACAACAGTCTTGAAGACATTTGGCTTTCGCTCCCTAAATTTGCCTGTTGGCAAATTTGGCTTGAACGGAACAGTAGAACTTTCAGAGATAAGGATCAGCCAACAAAAATTGTCATAGCCAAAATTAAGGCTCAGCTTAAAGAAAGCTTAGATAGCTTCCTAGAAGGCTCAAATCTCAGCCAGAGGGATAAGGATTGGAGCAGCTCGCTGGGCTTCAACTTTTCGGCATCTCCTAAGCAAAGCAAGATTAAAGAAAGCTGGCAGATTCGACTTAATGAGAATGAATTTTCCGATTGGCTTCTTAACCATTCCTCTCCCCTATTGTTCTTTGATGGTGCCGCTAAAGGTAACCCGGGGAAAGCTGGGGCGGGTGGAGTGATAAAAAACAATGAAGGCACGATTATTCAGTGGTTCGCCTGGGGCTTGGATATCTCCTCCAGCATTCAAGCTGAGGCTCTTGCTCTTCTTCAAGGCCTCATGCAAGCTAAAAATCTTGGCATCAAAGATATAGTTGTGGTTGGGGATTCTCAATCACTCATCCAATGCTTGGTAAATGGTGTTGATCCGAAGGATATCAGATTTGCTAGACTGATTATGCGAATTACTGCTATTTTCAAAACTCTCCAAAAGGTCACTTTTTTTCATGTGCTCAGAAACAAGAACAAAGAAGCTGATCTTGAAGCTAACAAAGCAGCCCTTCTCCCCACTGGCTCTTTGTTAAATAATGGTCACGAGGAATGGGCTCCCATTCCTTAGCTTTTCAGCCCAAGCTGTTCTGTTCTTCTTGTTTTTCCATGTTTTTCTGCATTCTATTACAGCAATTCGTCTGCATCCACAAAGATGGAAAAATTGTGGAACTCGCTGCAAGGAATATCTGTAAGAAAATAGGGAATAGACATAGTTTCTTTCTAAACTCTGTGACAATAGTGAAAGACAACGAAGCAGGGCTTCACTTTGTAATCTGTTTGAAGGCTTCTTTGCCCAAGTTCTAATGCAAATCATAACCGTTCTTGTTAAAAAAAAAAAAAAATCACTCGTTACTATGGTAATTCTTTTCAATTTACACTATTATATATATTACACTTTAAATGTAACTAAATCATTACACTTTATTTCTATGTTTTTAGACAAACATAAAGAGGCATAATTGTGTCAAAATCAAGTCAACTAACAAAACATTCCAAATAAGCCAAGCACAATATTTCATTGATATGATGAAGAAACAAGGCTACAAGGTAGCTACTACCCGCCGCTTAATTTAATTATAGTAATGTTGCAGTGTGATATTGGAAATGTTTATGGGTAGCTATTACATGCCGCTTAATGTAATTATAGAGATGTTGCAAATGCGGCTTCACATTTAACATTTAACATTTAGGAATGTATGAAAGTAACATGATCTTCCGCTGCACACAATCTCTGATATGATGATACCAATCCGTGAAGCCATGTCGCCTCAACTCATCCTCCTATTTGTACCATGAACCATATCCCGATGTGCCTTTGAGATATCTCAATACATGCTTGCCTGCCTTCCAGAAGAGCTTGGTAGGCTTAACCATAGCTTGTGAAAGCTGGTTAACAGCATAGCATATGTCGGATCGTGTATTGACCAGATACATAAGCGACCCCACCAACTGTCGATAAACAGTGGCATCCACTACCTCCGCTGAAGTAGCATCCTCCTTCCTCCATCCACCAGGAAGAGGAGTATCAACAGGCTTGCAGCCATGCATGTTGAACTTCTCCAGTATCTCCCGGGAATACCTACCCTGAGAAACAAACAGTCCACCACTGCGCCGCCAAATTTCCAATCCCAGGAAATAATGAAGGAGGCCTAAGTCCTTCATCTCAAACTCCTTTGCAAGATCGGCCTTGCATGAGTG
This sequence comes from Pinus albicaulis, assembly GCA_034641835.2. NCBI lineage: Eukaryota > Viridiplantae > Streptophyta > Pinopsida > Pinales > Pinaceae > Pinus > Pinus albicaulis. Next base: position 1,298,487,216 of record CM076578.1, on the reverse strand, counting down.
TATCAACAGTTCATCACCTGTCAAAATCAAATCATCTACATAAAGTACAATGATCAGCAACTTACCCTCCACCACAATCTGGTATAGGTTAGGATCCGCCTCACTCTTGGAGAATCCAAGTCCGGTGAAATAACTGTCTATCAGTGTGTACCAAGCACGAGGTGCTTGTTTCAACCCATACAGCGCTCTCTTGAGCCTGCACACATGCGACTCGCTGCTGAAGATCTCAAAACCTTTGGGCTGCTCTATGTACACCTCCTCCTCAATGACTCCATTGAGGAACACAATCTTCACATCCATCTGATGAATGTGCCACCCCATCTGCGCTGAGAGAGCAAGAATCGTCCGTATGGAAGAATACCTTGCGACAGGTGCAAAGGTCTCCTCATAATCGATCCCCTCAATATGTGAAAAGCCTCGGGCAACAAATCTTGCCTTATACTTATCCACACTCCCGTCAGCTACCTGCTTCACTTTGTAGATCCATCTCGAACCCACCAATGATTTCCCCTTCGGTCTCGGGACAATCTCCCATGCACTGTTTCTGACAATCGAATCATACTCTTCCACCATGGCATCTACCCATGCGGGGTCCTTCACATCTTCCTTGAAAGAGGATGGCTCTGTCACGATACACTTGCTCATAAGAGCCATGTATCTAGTATACCGGTCAGGTGACTGTCTCTGCAAAAAAAAAAAAAAAAAAGGTTCAAGCAACCCTCGCATCTGAGCGCTCGCTCACTTTCGTAGTGCGCTTCCGCCCTCTCGATGGTTGGCGACGCTCGAGTGGTCTCTCCCACTCCATGAACCTCATCTTGTGGCTAATCCACATCCTGAGATTCATCCTTAGGAACTAATAGCTCCTCGTCTGGATGCAAGTGTGGCTCCCTCTCAAGAGAACACTTCATGGCTTTCCCCTCATGAAATTTGATATCCCGTCGTTATCACTTCGACCGTCCGGAAAAATACACATGATAAGCTTGGTGGGGCGTACGTTGTACCCCATAAATATCCCAACCCTCTTTCGCCGGCTCCCAGCCTTCTTCCCTTCGGCATCCTTCGTCACATGAATGTAAACAAGTGAACCAAAAATTCTCAAATGGGAAATATAAGGCCTCTTATCAGAAAATGCCTCCTCGGGTGTACTCATGCCAAGTATTCTGTGAGGACAATGGTTCTGTACATATACTGCAGTATTGCATGCCTCCACCCACAAGTGAATGGGTAGGCCTTGATCATGCAACATCGCCCATGCAGCACCCATGATCGTTCTGTTCTTCTGCTCAACAACCTCATTCTGTTGTGGGTTATGAGGTGCTATGAGCTCTCTTCGAATTCCTTCTACGTTGAAAAAGTCCTTGAATTTTCCAGAGATGAATTCACCACCATTTTCGCTCCTAAGAGCCTTCACATTCTTCCTCGATTCTTTCTCAACCAGTGCCTTGAACTCACAGAACTTTGAGTATGTCTCACTCTTCCTCTCGCATGAAGAAGATCCAAGACTTACGAGAAAAATCATCAACAAATATCACATAATACCTCGTGCAGCTACTGGCCGAAGCCACCGAGAAAGGTCCACACACGTCTCCCTGTGAATTCTCTCGTCGATCGTCGTGGCGTGACTATCCTTCTCGTGAAAGGTGGCTTTCACAAATTTTCCCAAGGTACATCCCTCCTTGCACCGATCCGCCGACCGCGCAAGAGTACCCTTAGGAAGCCCAGAAATATGTTGCAATATCTTCAAAGCTCCATGGTGAAGGGCTCCAATCTCCGTGCCACAACTCACTATCATCCCAAACTACCACTTTTTCTCTGCTTGTATCTGCCATTGCCGCGTAGCCATCTACTCCGCAATTGGATAAAGGTTCTTAACTCGAACCCCTCTCTATCCTCCGGGACTCACCAGTTGCCTTATTGCGCAGGAAAGCCTTTACCTCGCTAAAGACAACATCATATCCCTTGTCTTATAACATTGCCACAGAGATACGATTCTTCTTCAATCCTGAAACATGCATCACTTCCTTCAATACGAAGGGTTTACCAGACTCCCTCTCAAAGGAAATGGTACCGATACCGGTCGCATTGTATCTACCATCATCGCCCATCTCGATGTGCACTCCAAGATCTTTCTCATCCAGATCAGTAAACAAATCTCGATCTCCTATCATGTGAAAAGACGCACCACTGTCCAGAAACCACACTGAACCCATCACACTTGAGACCAAGCATGCGATCAGTGAAAAATCCAGCTCAAAATGCGAGGCTAAGGCCTCTCCAGCTGTAGTCCCAACAACCTGCTTATTTTTCTTCTTCTGTGGACAATTAGTGGCGTAATGTCCGTGTTGGTGACAATGAAAGCACTTCACCTTGGACATGTCCTGCTTCTTGCCTTTCACACCGGAATGAGAAGCTTTCTTGCTCTTCCCCTTCTTTGCTTTGGCAGCCAAAGCGCAATTCTCTTCATTAGAGTTCTTTGATGAAGATCCGTCCCTGGTACTTCGCCTTATCTCCTCTTGCACAAGATCCGACCAAAGTCGCTCCCATCCTGGCAATTTCTCCCGACCATTGACAGAGTCCTGATAGGAGTGCCAACTCTTCGGAAGCCCAAGGAGAGCCAAGCTCACCAAGTCCTCATCATCAACAATCACCCCCACACTTCCCAGCTCATCCCTGCATTGGATGAACTTCGTGAGCTACTTGGGCATACTGTCGCTTTTCTCCATCTTTATGTTCCTGAGTTTGTCCTTGAGCGCCAACTTCCTCTGATCGCTCTTGCTTTGGAATAAATTTGTCAAAGCTTTCCACATCAAGAATGGAGAAGCCTTACCATGAAGGCTGGATACTATGTGATCCTTCACGCCCTCCAACAGAATCCTTCAACACTTTGCTGTCTTCTTTTGCCATGCGTCAAGTACGGCAGCATCACTAGAAGTAGGCTTTGGAATTTCTGCATCTATGAACTCCTTCAACCCATTGTCATCAAGCACCACCTCCATCCTGTCCTTCCATGCAATATAATTAGAGCTGCCCTCAAGGGAATACTCCAATCGCAATCCGTTGAAGGACATCTCAACTTTGACACCAAGAAAACACTGCTGCAAATTCGAATTCCACCAGCACAAAACTCAACCGCTTCAATGTTTTGCAATTGCTCCAATGATCAATATCGCTCTGATACCATGTATAAATTTGAATAACTGATATATTATTCACCGAGATTCTCCGGATCACACACTATTTTAGCTTCATGCATAATACATAATCTCTTCTACCATTGATCATCACATGCAGAAATAAAATCAATTGCATGCATACATTAAAACCACAAACAATCACACATATGAACACAGTATTTAATGGGAAAGATTAAAGCTGAAAACCCCAAATATCTGTATATTATATTTCATGGAGATCATGTAACAATCATAGTACAAAAGCTCCTCACAAGCTCTCATGCACACCTTCAATTGCTACACACTATCAAGCTAGATCTAGCAAAACACATGCTCCAATCTTTGGCCACTTGATAGCCAACCTCTATTGCGTTTTCAATGTTATGGGATGGCTTCATTAAATAGATAAACCACCTGGCTTGTACTGTGCAATCCTCATGGGCTTCTCCACCTATCTGTGTGTTGTAAATAACAACAGTATAGTCACAACTGATAGTTAACCTGCTCTTTCACCTATTTCTGCACTGGTCTCCACTGAAACTGTCCATGCACTGAAGTTAACTGATGCATTCTTTAGTTGATTAATGAGTTTATAATTAGTGAATTAATTAATAATTAATTCACATCACTCTCACTAATTGTATCAATCAGTTAAACTAGATACAAATAGCTCAACTATGTTTAGATTAGTTAAACTGAATACAACTCCACTAACTTCCTCAATCAACTCCACCAAACTCTGTCACATGAGTTCTAACTGAAGTATCCATGCAATAGCTCCACTTAACCCTCAGGAATAGCGTAATTCCTTCTGTCAGCTCCTGTGCCACATCTGTGCACTTAACTGAAGTGCTCCAAGAGAATAAGATAATGTTTATAGTCCAAATATTATTAAGAGCTAATAATATTTGACATATCTATTTTTAGACTTGCAATCTAAAAATAGATTCCGCCCAATATGTCTAAAAATAGAAGTCCATCTATTTTTCCAACTTGACCAACCATCCACAAATAACATCCTGCAACTCATAGAATATGATCGACATGTCTAAAAATAGACTTTGCGCCAAAAATAGCCTGCGGGCCCACTTAGTGAAGGCGACTCCTTTCCACTAAGCTCATCATCTTGTTGCAATATCAATAGATGATGATGAAAGATACCATTGGAAACTGGAATCTGAGCTCTATATAATTGGAAACTGATTGTTGCAATTCTTGCTCACTTATAGTATTTTGAGCACCAAAAAATGAGAGCCTTCTGAGGGAACAACGCCTCTCGAAGGAGAATGTAAAGGCAATTATTTAGGAGTATCATGAAAATATTGGAGATTTGGATGGACCATATGAGAAAGAATGTACCCAGACGAATAATTCAGAAATTCATTGATGCAATGCAACTGTGACTTTGAATGAGCGGTGTTAAAGCCATAAAATCACGAGTTGAAATATCGTTCCATGCCCTATGACCCCTTACAAATAATAGTTGGCAATGGGATGCATTGGGATATGACAAAGAATCATATACAAAATCATTTTTGTCACTCGATCATTTTCATATCCACAAATATATGGTAGCATGCTTTTCGTTGTTACATTTTATGTGTAAAATAAAATATGATCATAATGATATGCATCATTTTTTTTACCTGATTTAATTATATTTTGTATTGAAGTACTATTTTTTGGTATGTCTAAGGTAAAGTATTCAAAAGCACTAAGAAAACCAGATATACATTCTATGGGGGTCATACTTTGTAGGATTTTCTTGTCATTGTCTTTATGTACTTTATTACATCATACTAATATTTATGTGTACTTATTTGGATTTTCAAGAATTTTAGATCATTGTTTTTGTGGTTTTATGTACACACTATTCAAACAGAGGAATTATATTGCACATTGGTTTCTAGAACTTGTATTGAAGTACTTTAATGAGATGATTTCATATTCTTATGTAGTGTTTGTGTTTTTTAAGGCAAATATTAAATATTAGAGTTCAAATTAATGTTAGTTTAGTTGTTTTTATTTTATTTTATTTATGGAATATTATTTTATTTGTACTTACTCAATAGACACTATAAATAAGTACACGGACCAAATAAATAAGTACTATATCAATCATTAACAAATAAACAGATACTATAAATAGAAATAGGTACACAGATCAAATATTCTAGTTAATTCACTACCCTGGATCCGTATCTCTACCCCGCAAATTGCCTGAAATTTTAACTACAACAACACACTCTTGAATGTGATGGTGCTGGAAATCAAACTAATTCAATAACGAGATCAGTGTTAACAAGTTTTCTTGTCAGACAATATTTACACCGCTAGTATATGTTATGAATGGAACTGGTTCTGAATGTAGGTGTCTCGATTGATTTAATGTCTGTATGAATGCCCTCGAATTCCAATAAGAAATTGTGTAAGACACCGATTGTGAATCGAGTTCTGTGTTCGTTGTTTGAAGGGGGTTCGACTCCCTTTACCTTCCGATTTATTGCATTGTATGGGGTTTTGAATTATTAGCCTCTGTGTTGAAAGGATCGATCTTATTTAGAGAAGTTGAACTAGTGTTCGGCCTAGTGTGTATTGATTTGATTATAATCGGATTGACAAGAACAGGGTTGCAAATGAGATAGATCCGGGTAAGAAATTGTGAGGTTCAACATGTATTCTTGTAGTAATAATGTTGTTGGTTGCTATTGTTGAATTGGAGTCACCAACAACATAAATCAATATTCATCGATGAGAAATTTCCGTCGAAGGGCAGTGCAGAAGGCGATATAGTGGTTTGGAGTGATTTGGGGGTTGAACGCTATCCACATATAGAGGTCCTGTATTAGGTGAAGGCGTTGGAGAAGTTAAACCCAATGCGAATAACAGAGCCGTGAGTTCTGGTGAAAGTTGGAAGTGAGCGCGCGAGTAAAGGGAATAGAGTTAAAGTTGCAAAGCTGAAGTTAGAAGCTAATGAAACAGAGTTGAAAGGAAGGATTAAAGTTGAACATGAAATTTGAAGAAGGTGGAACCTTGAGCGAGAATCAGAACCTTGATGAACAATGAAACCAGCGTGTTAGAAACCGAATGTATCGCGTGCGAGTAAGGGTGGTAAGTTGTTTCACCTTTTTGAACGCAATCAGGGTCTTGGCCCGACACGTGGCTTAAGGTGGTATTGTGAAACCACTTGCATCACGCAAAGTTTGAAGATTATCGCCCACGTACTTTAGTTGCGCGATATTCATTATATGCCGTCGGATATTTGGTTTGAGCGCGATGTCTGGTGGATCGTTGGATCCGTTCGACGGTTAACATCAAGGTAAGTTGTGTGAATATTGCTGAAAATTCATAAATGGGCACTAAGGTCAACTGAAGCGATGGTGAAAACGAGTACCTAATAAGTATGGACTGTAGAGTTAAATTTAAGCAGCTGAACTATACCTTACAACACCATTGTGAGTAACTATAGAATTACATATAAGTGGTGGATGCAGAAGTATCAATCCATCACATTCGATATACAACATAGTGTACAATTTGCTGACCAAGTAGCCAATATGTCAAATTGTAACTATTGATTTTGACTAATAATTAAATTTTAATATAGTTTTATAATACTTGTATTAGAGCCACAAGTTAAGTAATCTCCTAGCTAAGTGAGCAAAAAGTCAAGTCTACCAATCAAAATGCCTTTCACACAAAAAAGTGAAATCACCATCTGTGAATTATTTGCTGCAATAAATAGCATATCACTATTTGTCTTCAATTAGCATCTGGTTTATGGACATAATAACCAACATATTCCTTGGTGCAACCAACATTGACTGACCAAAGAGATTACCATTTTCTAAATTACAAAGGTAATAATCCACTTTGAATATGTGATATTAGTAGCACACATATGACAGACATCAACCCCAAAAACTAATCTTTCAAGGTTCCTTAGCATTTATGAATTGATCGCATTGCTCTGCACTAATCATAATGAATCAGCTCTTTCAGTAGGTCAATTTGTTAAAGGTGCGTATGATTAAGGAAACATATCATTTACCCTATCATATCCACATCTATATTGTAAGGTGCACAATACAATACAACATACATGATGGTTCGAAAAAGAAACCAAAAACACAAATTTGATAGGAAAAGCAACGAGTTCACTTCAAGAACAGAGCATGCAAACTCTCGTGTCAAAGATTATTTTATTTTTACTTACTCAATAGACACTATAAATAAGTACACAGACCAAATAAATAAGTACTATATCAATCATTAACAAATAAATAGATACTATAAATAGAAATAGGTACACAGATCAAATATTCTAGTTAATTCACTACCCTGGATCCGTATCTCTACCCCGCAAATTGCCTGAAATTTTTACTACAACAACACACTGTTGAATGTGATGGTGCTGGAAATCAAAATAATTCAATAACGAGATCAATGTTAACAAGTTTTCTTGTCACGCAGTATTTACACCGCTAGTATATGTTATGAATGGAATTGGTTTTGAATGTAGGTATCTCGATTGATTTAATGTCTGTATGAATGCCCTTGAATTCCAATAAGAAATTGTGTAAGACACTGAGTGTGAATCGAGTTCTGTGTTCGTTGTTTGAAGGGGGTTCGACTCCCTTTACCTTCCGAGTTATTGCATTGTATGGGGTTTTGAATTATTAGCCTCTGTGTTGAAAGGATCGATCTTATTTGGAGAAGTTGAACTAGTGTTCGGCCTAGTGTGTATTGATTTGATTATAATCGGATTGAAAAGAACAGGGTTGCGGATGAGATAGATCCAGGTAAGAAATTTCGAGGTTAAACCTGTATTCTTGTAGTAATAATTTTGTTGGTTGCTATTGTTGAATTGGAGTCACCAACAACATAAATCGATATTCATCGATGAGAAACTGCTGTCGAAGGGCAGTGCAGAAGGCGATATAGTGGTTTGGAGTGATTTGGGGGTTGAACGCTATCCACATATAGAGGTCCTGTATTAGGTGAAGGCACCGAAGAAGTTAAACCCAATCGAATAGCAGAGCCGTGAGTTCTGGTGAAAGTTGGAAGTGAGCGCGCGAGTAAAGGGAATAGAGTTAAAGTTGCAAAACTGAAGGCAAAAGCTAATGAAACAGAGTTGAAAGGAAGGATTAAAGTTGAACGCGAACTTTGAAGAAGGCGGAACCTTGAGCGAGAATCGGAACCTTGATGAACAATGGAACCAGCGTGTTACAAACCGGCTGTATCGTGTGCGAATAAGGGTGGTAAGTTGTTTCACCTTTTTGAACGCGATCAGGGTCTTGGCCCGACATGTGGCTTAAGGTGGTATTATGAAACCACTTGCATCGTGCAAGATTTGAAGATTATTGCCCACGTACTTTAGTTGCGCGATATTCATTATATGCCGTCGGATATTTGGTTTGAGCACGACGTCTGGTGGATCGTTGGATCCGTTCGACGGTTAACATCAAGGTAAGTTGTGTGAATATTGTGGGACCCGAACCGCTTACATATGTTGATATTAGCGCTTGGGACACAACTAAAGTTAAAGAATTATTGCAATGTTTCATAACGACTGGTTTGGGAAATACATATATATATATATATATATATATATATATATATATATATATATTGATATATATATTGTTTAGTACGAGCTAATGGAACCATATGCCTGAAACAAATATTGATTGGTCGATGTATATATATATGTTGTGGGACCTCGACTGTATTGCGGATTATTGGTTTGGGGGGACGTTGCTGCATTGTTATTATGATGCGTGGGTTTAGTTGATTAAGTCGGAGTATGTATGAACACTGTGGCCCCGAAGATAATTACACATGTTATCGTTTGGGTGTTGATCTAAGTCAAGGTTTTGTTAAATGTCCATAACATAGAAGGAGGATGCTAGCTGGCAGAGCGGGCTGGCTTCGACATGACAAGGTATGTCTGCCTCGTACAACCGTTGACATGAATCAGGCATGAGTAGTCTGCACAAATATCTATGAAATTTGCAATAACATGTTGAATTTTGCAACCAATAGAATCCCAGAAAAACAAATTAAAATAATTAAAATAAATAAACAATAATAAATCTTATAGTTGAACCATGGAAAAAATAATTTTTTTTTGAAAACATATGTCTAATCAAGGTGAATTAATGTCACAATCAGGAAAAACCTGATGCGTAGTGACCTGCAGCGGTAGGTACAATAAGGCATTCAAGCAATAATGGTAGTTCAAGTGATGAATTATGATAAATGGAATTAAACGCTACGAGTTTTATATTTTGGAATGTCTCTTTATTTTGAAAGTCAAACTTCTTATTTAACTCTTACCAATACCTATACTAATTATTTATTGACATTTTTAATTTCATGGACCTTTATATTGTCCAATTATGTATAATAAAGGGTCTCTTGTTCGTATAAATAAATCAAATTTGTTATTCTATTGCATTATCTAGTGTTTTTTTTTGTTTTGTTTTTGTTTTTTTTTTCCTGAATAAGTCTACTCCTATTATTGATACAATTTTTTTTTACAAAGAGGCCTCTGCCTCATGAGATCATGCGCAGTATTGCTGCAGATTGTCAAGAACACAGAAATTTCTCCCAACATGCTCCAAAACGAGACCCCCAACCTTGTTCTAAACAAAAAGCCAAAAACAGAAGCTACAGCTCTGAACCAAGCAAGACTGAAAAGAGAAGGCTGCCCACGCAGGGGATAACGGCAGTTCCAAATAGAAGCATAATCCTGAGCATAACAATTTTGAAAACCAAAACACCAGAAACCAAATCCTGACCAGCAATTACAAAACAGAAACCTGGGATTACAGTCACGTTCAGGATTCATGAGAATTGGAAGGCACTTCCTCCACAATCCGACACCTATAGTCATATGGTTCTTCCTCCATGGCTTGAGGGGTTTCTGTGCCAATCGGGCCGCCACACAGCTTATCGTTCGGACCTGTATGAATGTTGGAGACAAGAATTCGGCTATGATGGAGCTCCACACTCTGCTTGCAGTTGGGAGGAGGAGTAGGAAGCTGCTCATTGGAAGGCATCTCCAAAGGTGCCCCAGAAGTCTGACCACCCCCAGTGTCAGAATCGGCTTGGAAATCAAAAGTGATGTTGACTATGATGGAAGAATGACAAATGGCGTAGGGAAGGTGGACTTGGGTGGAATGAGGCTGAGCTTGAGTGAAAGGGTGGCATCGAGCATGAGTGAACGTCCCCGACCCACGACTGCGACCGCTCCTGGTGACAGGGTAGCGACCGGAGAAATACTCAGAGGACTGGGAAGACGAACCCAAGGTGGAGGAAGAGGGCTGACGAGCAGCAAGCCCACGACTGGTGCCTCTTCTGCACCTCATTCTATGTCTGAGGCGAGGCATGATGCTGCAAGCAGACCAGGATAGGTGAGGGTCAGCAGGACGGGAATTGCACTCAGAAGCCACAAAGAAATGCTGAAAATCGCCAACAAGGAAGGTCGAGACCCGCTCAGAAGGAGGGTTGGACTTAGAATAGCAGAGGGCGTGGTATGTGTTAAGAAAGCCTGTCGAGAGATTAGTGCTGCAGACAATATCACCCCTCCACCCAATGCAGGGCCGAGAGCAAGGCGAAGCTGCAACCACCGAGCAAGGCAAACATGGAGGAGTTGCTTCAATTTTTCTGGACTGGAGCGGCATGGTAGAAGTGCTAATTGGCATGCTTCGGATGAAGAGCTGCATAATTGCAGTATTGAAGGCGTTTGCAGTGGAATTAATATCAACCCAAGCGCTGAACTGGATGATGGTGGAGTGAGGCCACGCGCCAACCTCAATGAGCCCACGCGCCCATGTACAACATTCGTTAGACACCTGCATCCGGGATGCATTATCTAGTGTTTGTAAAATGTTACATTGCTAATTAAATATATGGATTATTTACAATGTTATAATAAATATAGGTGTCATCAATTCGTTATTTTTTTAAATGATACAACAAATTAATGTAATGATTATATCCAAACACAACAATTAAAATATAAAAATAAATTTATTAAAAAAACATACTTTTAAATAATTCATTGAATTTTGTTTAAAAATAAAATGAAATTAAGAAGTTGTATTTAAATACTTCAATGTGGAGAAATTTAGTGTGAAAACATATTGTTGTATTGTATTAATTGTAACTCAATGAGGTGGCTCTTGTAGGAATTTTTAGGGTAAGTTCCGTAGATCAAGAACCAAAGGTCACCGCTCACAAACAGATCACAAATTAGTACACCAGTATAATCACGTGGTTAAAACCCTAAAAAAGGGAAACAATCCACGGCCTAAGCCAACGCGGCCACTTCAGACAATTTATTAATATAAAAGGAAAAGTTACATATGTTTCTCTCATAAACGGTTATAGGACAAATAACCCTCCATGCTATTTAAATAGAGATCATGGACCAATCGGGTGTTAAACCACGGATCAAGTGTCGTTAATACCGAGGTGAGAGATAACCGTCGGATCACTACAAATCATGACCATCGGATTATAAGTTACAAATGTACATGGTAAAGAAACACACTTTACCTAACTCTACACTAGACTAAGTTATTCTTAACTATTTCCTATGTGTCGGAATATCCTAACATCCCCCCTTAAGAACAACTTGGGATAGGATTGAAGGATTTACAAAGGTGGCACAAAAGGAGCCTATTTCCTTTGTGTCAAAATATCCTAACAGTTCTTACCTTCTTAGGCATTGATGTGTCTAAATGAGTGTTACACACCTATGCGAATAGATATAACAAAAGCAATGGCACACCTAATAAAAAAAAACATTGCTTCCTTCAACAATTTTTTTACTGCCACCAACATTATTATTGTTATGTTACAAAAACTTAAAGTGCACAAGATGATATGTGTGTTGATGCTTTCATTATATAAACTGAGAATTGGGGCTTCATAATATATATATCATAAGCACTAATGCCTATCATTGGTAAAACCACCTCGATGCATGTCAATATATGATACATTGGTGCCTATTGTTAGCATAAGCACCCTAGTGTTTCCAATATCTAAGTTACATATTCGTGGCTTCAAAACTTTTTCATATGCTTACGAATGCTTAGTATATATATTTGGAAGCCATAGTGTGTATCAATGCATAACACACCACTGTGTGCTATATATAGTTGGTGCATTAGTGTGTGCTATAGATATAAGTGCATTGACTAACAAACCTTCACTAGAACCTCTAGTGACCCAAAATTTTTAGTTATATTGAAAATACATTAGAACCCCCCACCAATAATATAAGTTTTAGCAAATTTTTTTTGATAATTTTGTTGTATCTATTAACATTAAAAACCTTTGTTTAAAAGTGTTGTCATTGTAGTGACTGTTTTCTAAAATAGAGGTAAAAGTAGCCACTAAATATCACCTATTAAAAAAATAGACTTTGAAGAGATTCTGTCAAATAGTTATTTATGTTATGAGAGAAGGTTGAGCAACAAGTATATTCACATGACAACAATCAACCATTATTGTTGTAGGAGACACTCTCACTGGTTTCCCCTATTGGCATAAGGATCATGGTATATTGGAGCTAGTATATTGTTGTGGATCACTTCTTTCAAGCAATGTGGGGTGATAAGTTTTGTTTAGAGAGGTAATTATGTTATAGAAATAATTATAATACACATATATGTTAAACATATCTAGCTCAACAAGGGACATTGTTGTAGAAATATGTGTGAAAGGGATATTGTGGAATATTGATAATGGGAGATTTTTTTTGTTTTTTTTGTTTTTTCTCTATTGGAATTTTTCAATGATTTTTGTTGAATATAAGTTTTATGTGGGTGTTACAACCTATCTTAACTTCTATTTTGGGAACTCTTGTCCCCCCTTAGTAAGTGTATGAGGGAGTTGTGCAGTGTGAGGATTTAACAAATTATGTTGGTTGTTTTTTTCTCCATAAAAGTAGTTAGTTGAATAACTTGTACACTTTGTATAAGTTATTTCCAAAGAAGTTAAATTTCTATCATTTTTAAGTTTTAGGAATCGTAACTTGTTCTACTTTGGTATTTTTTATATTTACAATTTTCTATTGACTTACATGCTTATATGCACAAATTAGAATATAAATTGAGGATTATATCAACCTTGGTTGAGCTCTGAATCTTGCACCATTTTCCTCAACCTTAGAAAAGTATGGCATTTGATGGTTGTACTCACTATCTAGTTATAGGATTATAAGTAGATGAACTCTCATCCATCATTTCCCTCCCTAGGAAGATGATTTGATCTCTTTCTCCTATTTGTGTAGTGCATTTGGCTCCCCTATGTTTTTGAACAGACAAGTCTTTCTTAAGAAGTAAGAGACTTCATCAAAAGGTTGATGGACCACATTATCCTTCCAAGACAAGAATGATCGCAACAAGGAATATTGGGCATGATTATGGAGTTTTCTCACTGCAATGTGAAGTTTAATTTTTTACTTTCTTTTTGTCCACATCATATAAAAAATACTTAGTATTATCTCTTAAATATATTGTGAAAATACTTTTGAAAATTGATGCAAGGGCATCCAACCTCCAAGTCAAATATATTTGACTAGACTTGGGGGTCATTCACTTACTAAGGGAGTTGGTTCCCTAAATTGTCAATTATTTGTATTTTTCTATGTTTTTAAGAAGATTGTAATGTTAATCTAACTGGTATGGAATGAGATCTTCTTCTATGAAGATGTCTCACGAGGTTGAGTGAGCTATAGATATTTAGAGGCAATTAGATTTCTTGAGAGGATTTTGTGGATTTGGAGGATCTAAAGATAGGTTTATTAGTTGAGTGAATTGTGGATATGAACTAATTCTAGTTCAGGATCATTTTGTATATTTTGTAAAGCGAAAAGTCATTCGAGGGCATCCATCACAAAGAGAGGATAATAGGAGAGATTGATTCCGAATATGGCCATAAGGCCAAGATGGGAGATTAATGTAAATCAGGCTGAGAATAGGGCCTTCTGTCATCTTGTACAATCATGTATCATTAATATAAGAATTATTTTTTTTCGAGTGAGGAAAGACTACATGAATCCTTATTAATATATGGATATGAATCTTGTACATTATGTTAGAAGTGTGAATTGATAGGATTACAGGTGAATCAAAGCTTAGGAGGGATTTCCCTGAGATTAAGTGCCACAAGAGTACACAAAGGTTGCAGGATTGATGTTTAAAGCTAAGGAGGGAGGGAATTTGAGAACAAAATTTAAGTGCAGAGGAATCAATTTCACAAAGGAAACAGAAGCCCTTTGGAGTAGGTTTGAGGGTCTCTTTACAATGGAAGAAGTTATCAAGTGATCGTTGATCAACCCAGTGGATCAACGATCTAATCCAATCAGAGTAAGCATAATAGAAGTAGTAAAATCCAAGTCGTGCATACAAAAGGCCGAGACCAGAAGAGAAGGATCAAGTAGAGAGTATAGAGAGGAGGGGGAAGACTTAGTTTTATTAAGATTTTTTTGAGAGTATGTTAATTAATGAAGGTCGAGAGACATAACTTAATTTATGTAAGGAGATAACCGTCACTTGACAACACTAGGATGGAGGTTCAATTCTAGAAGAAAAAAGGAGAAGCGCATAAGGAAATAGTCGAGCTGACTAGGCACCAACTGACATGGAGGTCAACTAATAGGAAAAGTGTCGGAAGGACATGGAAGTATAATTTATGGAATAAACAGAGTAAAGTGGGCCACAAGTACTATTGACTCATATCGGAGGAAAAGGCTTACGTGACTTTGAAAAAGGGTCGGGAACGATAATTAATCAGAGTCGCGATCAGTAGTTGATGGAAATATTTCCATTTTCCGGAAGAGGAATCTTTGTACAACTTTAAGGAGGATCATGTTGACGAGGACCATGCAGATGTGGCATATGAAACCAGCTCCAGAAATAGAAGAAAAGAGAGATCAATGCCTTAGAAATCAACCAATTCGAGGGGGAAACCTCCAATACATTACATAAATGAACAATTATTGAATGGTACAAATGACCAAAACCTCCTTCTATATATAGGAGTCCATGGGGCCACAATATAATCCTAGCCGACCTAACAATAATAATGTAAGGGCACAATAATAACAATATTGGGGTTACAGGGGTACAACAATAACAATAAGGGGGCTACACTAATAACAATAAAGGACTAAAATAGTAATATAGGGACCTAACATGCCCCTCTCCTTCAAAAAGTGTTGTCCTCAACGGTTGAGTAGCTCTGGGTGCTTCTGTATAAAATTCTCATCCTCCCATGTAGAATCTTCAGTGGGTAAGTTCTTCCACTTGATGAGATACTCTGAAATTGATCGATTTCGTATCTGTCGAGTTCTTATTTCCGTGACTGCTTTAGGTTCCCATATGATTTTTCCTTCCTCATCAAGTTCTGGCAATATTGTTTGAACTGGAAGATTTTCACCTATAACCTTCTTTAAGCATGAAACATGGAAAACTGGATGCACTCGCGAAGAAGTAGGAAGCTCCAATTTGTATGCCATAGTACCAATATTTTGTAACAACTTGTAAGGACCATAGTAGTTTGGCGATGATTTATTATCCTTCTTAGCTTGCTTGAGGGACATTTGTTTGTATGGTTGTAGCCATAAAAATACCCAGTCTCCTACAACAAAACTTCTTTCGTTGTGATGTTGATCTTCCTGTTGTTTCATTTGATTTTGTGCCGAATTTAGGTTATCCTTTAAGAGTTGGAGAACTTCTTGTTGATGCTCGATGTGATCCTCCACTGCTTTAACCTTAGATTTTTATCTTAAAGATGATGTGATCGACAGTGGATGATATCCATAAAGTGCCATAAATGGGGTCATTTTTGCTGCAGTATGGAAGGAAGTGTTATACCACCATTCAGTGAGAGGTAACCACTTGACCCATTGTGTTTTTTTATTAGATAGAAAACAGTGAAGATATCCTTTCAAACATTTATTCACTATCTCAGTTTTACCATCGGATTGAGGATGATAAGATGAGCTATGAGCTAATTGAGTACCCAACAAGAAAATAACTCTGTCCAAAAATTTCCAGTGAAAATGGGATCTCTGTCGCTCACAATAACCTTTGGGTTTCCATGTAGCTTTTGAATTGTGTCCATAAATGTAGTAGCAACTGTACTTGCTTTAAATGGATGAGATAATGCACAAAAGTGTGCATAGTTGGTAAGTCTATCAACTACCATCATGATGACACTATTTCCTTCGAACTTAGGCAAACCTGTGATAAAATCCATTGAAATCTCCTCCCAATGTTGACTTGGAATGGATAAAGGTTGTAGAAGACCCGGGGTCTTAATTGTCTCAACTTTATTTTGCTGGGAAACCAAACATTTCGCAACAAACTTTTGAATATTAGATTTAAGGCCATCCCAAAAAATTATTTCTTCACCCTGTGGTACATTTTAAAAATCTCGAGTGTCCTCCTAAAGGGGAAGTGTGAAATTCCAAAAGAATCTTTTGTTTTAGTTGGGAATTATTACAAATATATAAGCGATATTTGTACCATAAAGAATCATATTTCCAAGTAAATGTATAAGATGTACTAGGGTCTTGCTGTAACTTTTGAATGAGTGTCCACACTTCTTCTTCCTTCTTCCATTCATCCCTTGCTTCGGTTATCCAATCTGGTTGGATAATAGAAATGACACAAAGCAATGCTTCCACCTCTTCATTCTTTCTTGAGAGTGCATTTGCAACAACATTTAGCTTCCCTTTTTTGTAGATTATTTCAAAGTCATAACCCGACATCTTGTTGACCCATTAGAGCTTATTATATTTCCCGGATTCCCCGCGATACCCCATAATTCAACTTCCTTTCCTTCTAAAAAAAAATTTCGAGAAAAATTCTTGAAAATTAAAAGCTACCGTCCCCAAAGATTGTAACCATTGTACTTTAGTACAACATCAACACCTCCCATTGGAATGGAAAGCATTGGACTATTCAATACATATTCCCCCATGGTTAGCTTGATATTATGGCATTTTCCAGAGCAATTTATAGTTCCTCCATTTGCAACCATCAATTAACATTCTAGTGCTGGGTATAGGAAACAATTCAATTCCTTGGCTACCTTACAATGAATAAAATTATGGGTACCACCCGAATCAATCAACACTATTGCCTTTTTCTTCTTGATATGTCCTCCTATCTTGAGAGTTTGAGGAGTGGTAATTCCTTCCAATGCATTACACGATATGGTTGGGCTCATTTCTTCCTCTTCTAGAGTTGGTTCCTGGTGTATATCCTCTTCTTTTGAAGATTATTGTTCATTTTATTCTTCCTCTTCACAATCTATGTAAAATAATTTCTTCGCAACACACTTATGACCTTTAGTGTATTTGCTATCGCAACTGTAGCAAATCCCTTTTGCTCTTTTTTCTTCCAATTTCTGTGGTGTCAACCTTGTAGGTTGTGGAAGTCTAGGAGTAGCAACACTTCCATCTTTATATATGTGAGTGGTAGGCTTCCTTGTTGCCACAATTTTACATTCAATTTTTCTTGCCAACCTGAATTCCTTTTCCAATGAATCAGGTTCCCAAACACGAAATTCATGTTGGATGTTATCCTTTAAAGTCCCTATGAAGACATCAATCCTGTGTTCCTTTGGAATATCAGTTACCCTTATATTCAATTTTTGGAAGTCCTTAATGTGCTCAACCACTGAACCCTTTTGTTTGAGATCTACTAATTGGCTAAAGAAGGTGTTTCTTTTTGTATCCTCATAATGTGCTATCATTTCCTCCGTAAAAAATGACCAAGTGACAATTTTTTTATGGGAGAAATGTAGGTTTTAACCCTGAACAGAAATTATCTACACACGAATCTTATAACAGAAAATAAACAATAGCGAGAGCATAAAACATAAAACAGATAAACACAGAGATTTTCCACTGGATCCCAAATCGGGACGACCAACTTGATTTTTCATTATATTCCTTTTAGTGTTACAACACACATATATATACATGCCAAAGCATACATAAACCCCAATCCATAAACCCTGGATTAGAACATAACCATAGTTCCCTTGACCGGATCTACAAAAATACCAGGGGCTGAAAACCATCGTACCCCAATACCATGTGCAAAACCATGCACAAAACCATGGATGCGGACTACCCGCCGGAAATTAAGGACCAAAAATTTTCTCGGCGCACGGACCCAAACGAGGGAGACTGTTTGCTTATTCATGGAAAGAATATAACACATACCCAACATTCTCCCACTTGTTGTTTTCTTTCCACAGGGGGCCACAGGAGAGCTTAGTCATTGGCCCAATTCTTCAGCACCCATTGTTTCTCTACACCAAGAGAACTTCTGAGTGCTCACAGACTTCGTCAATGCATCTGCAACATTCTTCAAAGTGTCCACCTTTACCAGCAAAACCCTTTTAGCCTCAACCATATCTCTAACAAAGTGATATTGAACATCAATGTGCTTTGTCTTTGAATGATAAGCAGGGTTCTTAGCCAAGAAAATTGCACTTTGGCTATCACAGTCTATCCTTATAGCTTCTTGTACCAACCCCATACTTGAACACAATCTCTGCAACCAAACTGCTTCCTTGCTTGCATGAGTGGCTGCTATGTATTTTGCCTCTGTAGTTGAAAGCGCCACTACAGACTGTCTTTTACTCATCCAACTGACTGCACCTCCAAATAGGCTAAACACATACCCACTTGTAGATCTTCTTTGGTCCAAATCTCCAGCCCAGTCTGCATCAACAAAACCACGAATGTCCAACATTCTTTCCAATTCTGGTCTTCCCTGGTAGCACAAGCCATAATCACTAGTGCCACGTAAATATCTGAAAACCCGCTTCACTACTGTCCAATGCTCCTTCCCTGGGTTTGACATAAACCTGATCAATACTCCCACTGCATGTGCAATGTCTGGTCTAGTACAGACCATTGCATACATCAGGCTACCCACTACACTTGCATATGGAACACGGGACATATCCTCCTCTTCTTCTTGTGTCTTGGGACACTGTTCGGCAGATAGCTTTACACCTACAGGAATAGGAACATTCACCAGTTTACTATCCCGCATATTGAACCTCTGCAATATAGTCTCGACATACTTCCTCTGGTTTAACCAGAGCTTCCTCTTTGCCCGATCTCTCTTAATTTCCATGCCCAAAATATAGTTTGCAGCACCCAGATCCTTCATGTCGAATTTGGAGAGCAGTTGGGTCTTCAAATCTTGGATAATTTCTTTGTCATTTCCAATCAACAACATATAATCCACATACAAGACCAAATAAATAACACGGTCACCAATTAATTTAAAATAAACACAGTGATCCTCCTTGCTTCTGGTGAAGCCAAGTCCCTGTATATAGGTATCAAATTTCCGATACCACATCCTTGGTGACTGTTTTAACCCATACAGAGACTTCTTCAACCTGCATACCAGTTCTTTCTTACCCTTCACCATAAAGCCTTCAGGTTGCTTCATGTAGATCTCCTCTTCTAGATCCCCGTGAAGAAAAGTTGTCTTCACATCCATCTGTTCTATCTCAAAATCAAATGCAGCAGCAAAAAATAAAAGTAATCTAATAGAAGTAACCTTGGCAAAAGGAGAAAAAATATCACCAAAAGCAATTCCCGGCACCTGGGAATAACCTTTCGCTACCAACCGAGCTTTGTATTTCTCCACCTTGCCTTCTACATTCATATTCTTCTT
Source organism: Pinus albicaulis (assembly GCA_034641835.2). Classification (NCBI taxonomy): domain Eukaryota; kingdom Viridiplantae; phylum Streptophyta; class Pinopsida; order Pinales; family Pinaceae; genus Pinus; species Pinus albicaulis. The sequence continues at coordinate 1,298,467,307 of CM076578.1, read as the reverse complement.
AAACACCCATTTGCTCCCAATGGGCTTCCTTCCAGCCGGCAACTCCACCAAATCCCATGCATCATTTTTGTGCAAGGATGCCATTTCATCAACCATGGCCTCCTTCCATAGTTTTCCATCCTTTGAATCTACTGCCTCCCTGAAAGTTCTGGGTTCATCACCAGTTATAGTTAAGGCAAAACCTGAACAGAAAGCAGATGGACTATACCTTTCTGGTTGCCTTCTTTCCCGAACTGATCTTCTCAAAGTTGGAGTTTGTGGCTCTTCATCTTCTGAGTCTTCTTCTGTTGTAGAGTCTGATTCATCCTCCTTTAGCTCAAACTCTATCTTCTCGGGTTCCTTTGGTAGGACTTCATGTTTAACAACATCTTTCACTTCTCTAAACACCACATCTCGGTTGTACACAACCTTCCTTGTTTCTGGGTTCCAAAGCTTGTAACCCTTTAAACCATCCTTATACCCAATAAAGATGCACCTTTCAGATTTATTATCCAACTTGATCCTTTTCTCCTTTGGAACATGTACATATGCATCACATCCAAATACCCTTAGATGTGAAAGAGAGGGTTTCTTACCAGTCCATACCTCATGTAGGGTCTTATCCTCCAACGCTGATGAAGGTGATCTGTTAACTAAGTAACATGCAGTCTCCACTGCCTCTGCCCAGAATTCTTGTCCTAACCCGGTACCACTGAGCATGCTTCTTGCCTTTTCCATCAGTGTTCTGTTCATTCTTTCTGCAACTCCATTTTGCTGCGGTGTGTATGGAGTAGTCTTCTGTCGTGCTATACCACACTTCTTACAGAAATCTTCGAATTCCTTCTTGTAGAACTCCCCACCATTATCTGTCCTCAACACCTTTATCCTCTTCTCTGTCTGGTTTTCCACCAGAGCCTTAAATTCTTTAAATTTGTCAAAGGCTTCAGATTTCTTCCTCAAGAAATATATCCATGTATTCCTTGAGAAGTCATCTATGAATGAAATATAGTACACAGACTTTCCCAGTGACGGAACTGACACAGGCCCAAACACATCACTGTGCACAAGTTCTAATATCTTGTTCGCCCTCTTAGCACCAGAGGGAAAATTCACCCGATTCTGCTTCCCATATACACAATGTTCACATAAATCAAAATCCAGAGAGAAATTAGACATACCTTCTACCATACCATTTCTATGCAGTATCTGAAGGCCCTTCTCTCCAATATGTCCAAGCCTTTGATGCCATAGCATGGTCTTTTCTCCAGACACAGCTAGGCTTTCCGTCCCACTTTCAAGAACCACAGAATCATACATCAATAACCTGTGCTTACCAGAGTCTGCATGAGTTCCACCAACTTCCTCAGATTAATACCGCTACCTTCAACCATCTGTTGGTGCATCTTTCTCGAACACTGTTTTTACACCTGCATCATCCATCTTGCTTACAGAAATCAGATTTCTGGCCAATGCAGGAATATGCAGAACACCAGGAAGTGTTCTAATCCTTCCACTTTGCAGCTTCAGCTTGACCTTTCCACGTCTGACGATTCTGGCCTTCCTATCATCCCCTAGGAAGACATCACCACCATCATATTTCTCATACTCGCAGAACCACTCCCTATGGGGAGTGAAGTGAAAGGATGCACCTGAGTCAATCAACCATGACTCATGATCTACATATGTATTTGAAGAAGAAGCCAAATACACATCCCCACCTTCATCTGAGGTGGTTTTTGCCTCTGCAGAAGGAGCTTCATCAGATCCCTTTCCTTTCTCAGGAGCTTTAGATCTGCATTCCTTTTTGTAGTGTCCTTCCTTTTTGCATTTCCAGCACACCTTTACAAACTTTCCAGGAGATTTAGATCTCCCTCTAGATTTAGATTTCCCACTCGAAACCTTATTCTTGTTTCTGTTTTGGGACCTTCCTCGTACAGATAAGGCATCTCCATTCTGACCCTCCATATTTCTCCATCTCATTTCCTCCAACAGCAAGGCTGAGACAATATCATCAAAGTTCAAGGTAGTTGTATTGCTACCTATTGCAATAACCAGACTGTCCCACGAGTCTGGTAGAGAGCACAACAAAATGATGCACTTATCTTCATCTGAGATTTTAATATCAACAGACGACAACTGACTTACCACAGTATTGAAGGCGTTCAGATGCTCTGTCACCAAGTCTCCATCCTTCATCCTCAGGTTATACAACTTTTTCCGCAGGAACAAATTATTCACTAGAGACTTATATTGATACAAAGTCCCTAGCTTGTCCCACAAGGCCTTCGCCGTAGCTTCCCCAGATACATTCAACAATACTGAATCTGAGACACACAACCGTATTGTGCTCTTAGCCTTCCGATCCAGTTTCTTCTAGTCTTCATCTGACATTGCCATTGGTTTAGTACCTGGATCTACCGCGATCCACTGATCTTTATCCACCAGCAGATCCTCCATCTTGAGCTTCCACAACTCAAAACTCTGACCATTAAATTTCTCAATCTCTATCTTTCCATTTCTCGCCATCTTCTTTCACCACAAGAATCGATCCCGTAGATCTCCCACCGAACAGGGTCTACCTCAGGCCCAAGCAAAAAACCCTCAGCAGCAAAGGCATCCTGTTGAAGCCGAAACAACTCTGATACCAAATGTAGGTTTTAACCCTGAACAAAAATGATCTACACATGAATCTTATAACAGAAAATAAACAATAGCGAGAGCATAAAACATAAAACAGATAAACACAGAGATTTTCCCCTGGATCCCAAATCGGGACGACCAACTTGATTTTTCATTATATTCCTTTTAGTGTTACAACACAGATATATATACATGCCGAAGCATACATAAACTCCAATCCATAAACCCTGGATTAGAACATAACCGTAGTTCCCTTGACCGGATCTACAAAAATACTAGGGGCCGAAAACCATCGTACCCCAAAACCATGTGCAAAACCATGGACGCGGACTACCCGCCGGAAATTAAGGACCAAAATTTTTTTGCCAGGGCGCTACCCCGGACCCCGACAGGGGGGGGCTACCGCCCCCCCTGTGACCCCCCCGTTGCGCCCAATGCAAATGGGGGGCTATCGCCCCCCCTCTTACCCCCCTGCGCGTGCTTAGTCGTGAAAAGAATATAACACATACCCAACAAGAAAAGCCATCGATACCATACAAATGTATTTTGTTCTAAATTTAAAGTTGCAATGCGTACCTTTTATGTGTTTTTCACATTATTGAGATGAAAATATTTCTCCATCTGTAGTATCCATGTTATGAGATCCTTGCCATCAAACTTCCTCATATCCATCTTTGGAATATGGTGGTTCTTCCATCCAACATTAGAGTTTATGAAATCATGATTAACATTTATTTTGTTCTCATCATGAGTTTCCTCTACTATCTTTTTGCCATTAGGAAACATTTGTTGTATCAAATTTTCCAAAACATCGATGTCTACTTTTAGATCATTCTTCATGTTTTCCATGTTGTCTTTCATTTTTTCATCGATCTTAGCTTCCATGTCATCCATCTTAGCTTCCATGCCATCCATATTAGCTTTCAAACCATTCATCTTAGCTACCACGCCTTTCTTCAAACCATCCATCTTGGTTTCCATGCCTTTCTTCAAAACTTCCATTTCATTTTTTGTTGCTCTTTGTGATAGCGAAATTTGGTGCACTTGCTCTTGTAATTTTGATATCTCATGTTGCATTTATTCGTCTTGATGAGCCATAGTAGAGCCTTCTGAAAGCTTAATGGGTGTTGAATTCTTTTTAGGGGGGAATTTTAGAACCCAATATTGATATCTATTCTTCAATATGCCCTTGGAATGAATTCAAACTAATTTTTTCGAATGAGACTTATGTGATTCGAAAAAAATACACACCTTTTTCTTGCTTTTGAGGAGCTCGATATTGAAACTGAATTATCTCTGTGATTTCGGATCTTCAATATCTGAAATTGGGCCCTGTAGTAGCCGTCTGAATCTTCTTTCAAATTTCAGAGGTCTAACCTGATTTGGATTCTTCAAGACAAATTTATGCCAAATCTCCCACAATGACCTAATTATGGACTGGTTCAGTAGAGTGACCTTGTACAACGTGCCACATTTCACTGTTTCGTCCTTCGGCTCTGAAATTGATACATAGGAAACTAAAGTCCGTGTGCTTGTGGAATTTTTTTACAAAATTTCAATCCAATGCTCAGAGAGAGAGTTATGCCGATTTTTCCACGGTCACCTCTTTGAGATGAAATTCGGGAGCCTGAAAAATCCTTAAATTCCACAGACCCTATCTCCAAAAATATTGCAAATCAAGCTCTGAAATTTTTCCACGACGTTCCTCAGGATTGTGGCTTCTCTTGTTATATATTTCAGCTTCAGAACCCTCGTATACCAAAATTTATAGAAAACATTCCACGATGACCTGATTAGGTTAAATTCAGGAGCCTGCAAAAATTCCTAACTTGCACAGATCATATCTCTGAAAATATTGCGAAACAAGATCTGAAATTTTTCCACGAGGTTCCTCAGGATTTTGGCTTCGCGCTGTAAAAATTTCAGCTTCTGGACCTTTGTAGACAAAAATTTATAGCGAAAATTTTGCGATGACCTGTTTGGAGCAGCGAAACCCTAGAATCCAAAGCTCTGATACCAAATGTTATGAAACCAACTCCAAAATAGAAGAAAAGAGAGGTCAACGCCTTAGAAATTAGCCACTTCGAGGGGGAAACCTCCAATACATTACATAAATGAAAAATTCTTGGATGATACAAATGACCAAAACCTCCTTCTATATATAGGAGTCCATGGGGCCACAATATAATCCTATCCGACCTAACGATAATAATGTAAGGGCACAATAATAACAATGTTAGGGTTACAAGGGTACAAAAATAGGAATAAGGGGGCTACACTAATAACAATAAGGGACTAAACTAGTAATATAGGGACTTAGAAGGCCAGGTTGAGTAGGAAAAGGCAACCGTAAAGCAAGTCAAGTGGAGTTGGGGCCCGCATACCTGCTTGCATCATCTCAGAAAGGAAATCTCGAAAGGAATGCTTAAGAGTGCATTTAAGGATGGTAGAGATGACATAGATTCATGCTTACATGTAATGTTGGAATGAATGCCCAATAAGAAACACATAGCTGGGGTCGTTTGATTACTGACTTGTCCTGGAGGATAAAGGCCATGCATGGACGTTAAAAGGGCCAGGATCCAGGTTATGTAGAAAGGTTGTATGAAGGACCTATCCTTGCGCTATGTTATCACAAAGCTCGGCTCCGACATTGATATGTAATAAAAAGGGGCTTATATTGTAATTTATCTCTTATGCGCTTGTTTTATCGTGAAGGTTGAGGCCACAATAATTCTGCATATAGTTTGGACCACACATTTTTATGTATATAATTGGAAAGTTTTGGCTGTGATGGCTATAAAGGAAATCATATATGTAGTATGAAGTGTTGCGCGCTTGTGCATTATAATGAAGCTTGAATCTAGTGGTTTTATAAATGGGTTTATAATATTCCCTTACGACTCCCCCCACTTGGTTTTAAACAAGTATTTAAAATGACTTTATCTTCCTTAGTAGGGTTTGAAGGAAGCGCCCTTTGACCAAGTTTGGCATTGTGGGGATTTAAGGCCGACAAATTTTCACAACCACTATTACCCGACATAAAAAATGCCTCTCATGCTATTTTTTTACCTATATTTTAACATTATTCTTGTATAAGTTTTAATATGAAATTTTAAGTTATTTTAAAAATATGTCAAAGTTAAATGGAAAAAAAGTTTAAAATCATGTTGAAATTGGTTAAATAAAGGTAAACATAAAATAACAATGAAACAAGAGGTGCATGCAACAAATGTCCCTGGGGTTGCAAATATTTTAGCCTAAAATCAAAATCAAAATTAAAGATTGCAAAAATTAGTTAACTTAGAACCAATAGAACAATATATTCATTAGGAGCCCAATGTGTTGCTCACTAGAATTGATCATGGGTTGAGTGCAAAACAATGCTAATATAGAAAGCGAAATAATGATTCCAAGTGAAGACAATAAAGTAAAATGGATAAATTCTAAGTAAAATATATTTCCTAATATGTAACCCGGGTAAATTTTGTACACGGGAAATCAAAATATAATTCAATAACTAGAGATATAGATCACTTTGTTAAATCATTTAATCAAAACAAAATGTAAATGATAACCAATTGAATTAAATAGTTATTTGAATTCTAAAATGAATAACATTCACATTTAGTCTTGAATTATTATGGCTACAAATGAAAGATACAATGAGATAATGGTGAATTATTAAATCTTTTTGTTATAAGCATGAACAAGCTTAAATGATTTGAATAAAAAATTTAAGAAAAAACCAATGATAGTGCTAGTTTTGTTGTGCTTCCCTGAGACATGAAATCAAAAGCGTTTTAGGTTGTGTTGGAAAATAAAATAGTACAAAAATGCAACTCAACCTTTTTTTCAAAAAATTAGAGCATATAACTTTGTGACCAAGATCTACTAAAATAGTTTTTACAATGTCAAAGGATACAGTTCTTGCTCCTAGATTTCTTCAACAAAACAGTAACAAAAATGTAAAAATAGAGAATCGTTACATCATTCAAAATTTTTCAAGTGAATAAAGTGAATAATTTCCATTTGGAACATAATAAAAAAGTTGAAAGGAATCAGTAACAAGGACATCTGTTAAAATTGATCAAAATTTTGGAAATCATAGCCCAAAGACAAAATACCTTTGAATGTAATGTCGAGTTAATATTGTAGAAAGACCAAAACTAATTAGAATGTCCCCTTCTTTGGTAGTTACAAACTTTGAAATATTAAACTACAATGAAGAAGAACTAAGTAAAACAAGGTATCACCACTGTAGCATAAATATTTTTTTACTCTTTGTTAAGGAAATCTAGTTGTACTATACATTATTTTTACTTGAGGAAAATAAATTTTGAAAAAGAACACATCAAGAAGATAGAGTAGATAATATAATATATCGTAGGAGATGCAATTAGTCTGACTTAATATTCATTAATATCCAAGGAAGATATAGCAATACATTGATAGAGCCAAAATTTCAAAATCCATGGACCCTTTTCATATGGTTTCCTTCTTCTTAAACAATAGATCAAAATTGCTTTCTATTACCACATCTAACTGTGAAAAATCCTAACTATCATAACTAACTTTTACCTAATTATTATTCTCAAAATGTTTACATACAAAAAAATAATTTTAAACGAGAAACCAAACAATTTCTTAAATAGTAACTTAATTAAAAACACAATCAAATGAAAGGTTCCATGCATTGGGTGTTGGTTTCATTGACTACGTATATTGTTATCAAATCATTTTCACACATTTATGCCATATTGCTTTATTTGAATGTGGCTAAGCAATCATTTCTTCACAAAGTAGTTGTAGACTAGAATGCTTGGTATAATTTGGCTTAGCTACAAACAAGGTTTTCACTAACCATAGAAATTGGAACTCTTGCTGTAAATAATTAACAATAATCTAGCCCTTCAAAGATTCAAATGATGTATTAGCCTTGTCAACTTTATTCTTTGCATTTGTTAAATCCTTTTCATATACCTCCCAAGAAAATATTTTTCATCGTTGATCCCAATAGCTAGGAAATCCAACTCTCACTCTCATCAAATTTGATGTTAAAAAATGAGACACTTTTTGGAACTTCCTTCTGTTGGTTTGAGGCCTGAATTTGAAACATATTTTTCTTGATTGCATTTCTTACTTCCATAATAATAAATTTCCTATCCACTATATCAAGTTATATGAACTCATTTGTTGTTTTATTATTTAGATATTTAATAATTTGCTTTGCCTTTGGGACCTTACCCTCTAATTCATCCCTAGCCATTTTTTTATTAAGGGGATAAAAAATACGCTAGAAAATGAAAGTGCTCAAAATATCCCGAAACTAGCACCAAATCATAGATCTTGTTTTTATGATTCCAAAAACACTTGAATCACCTCAATCTGACACTGTATGAGGAAGTTATCGTGTTCTTAAGTTTTGGGCAACCAAAAAAAAAGTCAAAGTGCAAGGTTGACTGTGCAGTCTGTACATTTAACGTGGAAGTATGTACAATGACGTGGTGTTGATGTCAACATCTGACTTGGAAGTACAAATGTCAAACGGGGCCAATCAGGAGCTGACATTTGGGTCAATCATACGAGGACATGTGGCATAATGTGATTTGATGGTTGGTTGGTGAGATGGGAAAATAGCAGAGTGGCATGCGGCCCAATCACAAGGTATCATGTCGCCCTCTGGATGGCGCCAAAATTTTGTTATGCCGATTGAAAGGATTCATGGGGTTCGACCCCATGACCTATGGGTTCGAACCCATGACCTCTCGTTCACGAAATAGTGGCTCGACCAACCGAGCTACGACACTCCTTGTTAAACTATGGGTGCATGAATATATTTATTATCCAATAGAATGGTGGCTGGGGAGAGATTTGGGTCGGCAGGTGTGCCCTACCGACCCAACCATAGGTCACATGTTGTTAACGAAACCAAAAACACGGTGATAGGGGCTGGGGTGTGTGGCATACCACCCGCGCTCATGGCCTAAGGCCACGTGGTAGCGAAAAGAACAAGGAGAAAATTTGGTAAGGGTTGTAGCCCGTTTAATAATTTATTATTATTATATATAAAACGAACATGCAACCAACACCTAGTCCAATGATTCGAACTCAAAACTATCAGGATACTAATTTTTGGCTCCACCATTAGGCCACGGGCCTCTTTAGTTGAGCGTTTAATAGAGCCAAGACTTTTTGTAGAACAATTTTTATAGTGGAACTGAAAAAAGGGGGGTATTCTATTCAATTTTTAATCTTTTTGAGCTCAAGAAGAGCCTAGATGCGGGTTTTTGAGTGTTCTGAGCAGCATGGAAGTGTCATGTTTTTAGCTTGAAGCTTGTAAACTGATGTAATTATCATTTGAGGGCCACCATTGGAAGCTGGACCCAGAGATGTAGTCCAAGCGGAGTGAACTTCGTTATCAATTTTCTCTTGTTTTATGCTGCATTTTTGTCCTCCTTTAACTGTTAAATTTTGCAAAATTTACTTAATTTTGTGTACTTTTGAACCACAATCCATTTCCTAAAAGTCATGAACTAGATTGATTTTTTTTTTAACAAAACCTTCACTTTTAATTTTTAGATTATTTTGGTATCAAAGCATGGTTTTTGTGAAGGTTTGACAGAATTTGCAAGGTTTTTGAATGCTTATAAGGTCTAGATTGAGAAGAGGAGAAGGAGAAATTGAAGAACCTAACCCTCTAATTGGCTCACGAATATCACATACTCTACAAGTGATAGCACATGAATAAGGACGAGGATAAGAACTGATGTATGAGGATGAGAGAGCCTTTAGAAAAGTTTTCTTTGATATGAATGAGATGGTGAAATTGTTGTATAATGAAAGAACTACACGATTGCAAGGAGAAAGTTCTAATCAACCGAATGGTGATGGTGGTAATGGGAGCAAGCATCCACCTCCTCCTCCTCTTTCACCTCCATCCTCACCTCCTTATTCACATAAACCTGCTCCTCCTACATCTCCAAGAGGACATGCTAAGTCTCCTTTTCTTAAGCTCGATGCCAAGTTTGAATTGGTAATGTATAATGGATAAGTAAATGATGAAAAGTTGGATAATTGGGTTCATCAAATTGAAGTTTATTACTGGATTCAAAAGATTGATGATGATGTCACAAATATCCAACTTGCTTCTCTTCTCTTGGACGATGTAGCTCTCATCTAGTGGCAGGCCAGAACTTAAGAAGATTTGAAGAAAAGTGGTGGATTTATTTCTTGTTGGCATGATTTTATAGTTGTATTAAGAAGGAAATTTTATCCATTAGCTTATATGAAAAAAAAATAATGGATTGGAAAATTTTTAAACAAGCTAAAGGTGAGAGTGTCCATAGTTAAACAAAAGAATTTAGAAAAAGAGAATTAATCTTGGGTGTTGATTTTACCTCACAAGATACTCCCCTTAAATATATATGTGGATTTCATAGTTATTTGAGACATACTATACTTATATTTAATACCACCAATCTAGATGAAGTATGTGTTCTAGCTACTCATTTATAATCAAGAGGCAAGAATGTTCCTCAAGAGTCTAGCAAGAAACTTCAAACCATTTAAACCCAGAGACAAAGGAAAGGGGAAATTTGAAGGAAAATTTAATAAGAATGTTACCGTCAAGAAAGAGGGAGAGAAACTTACTTGTAAACATTGTTCAAAAGATGGCTATGACGAAGACCATTGTTGGAAATTACATCTAGAATTGAGACCAAAGAAGTTCAATAACAAGGGGAAACAAAACACTGCTACTACAACTCAACAAGATTTAGGTTCTGATTCAGGTGATGAAACCAAAATCACAACCATGGGGATGAAAGGTATAACTTCTAATGCAAGTACTAATTCTTATATCAAGCCTATTGAATCCTAAAATGATAAATAAAGAAGTGAGCTTTTTCATATGAGGGTCATTACAAAGCATACAAAGGTTGATACACTATTTGATACTAGATCTCAAGTCAATTCGATCTTTGAAGAAATTGTCAAGAAACTTAATTTAAAGACTACACCTCATACAAAATCTTACCATTTGGGTATGTGATTATGCCAAATTTCAAGTGACAAGAAAATGGAAACTTAAATTTTCCATCATTGCAAATTTTATAGATGAGGTAGAGCTTGATGTTGTACCATTTGATATTTGTGGGACTATCTTAGGGAGTCCATATTTATATGACCGAAAAGCCATATTCTATCATCATGAGAAAAAATATCATATTTTTAAATATGGAGTTAAGTATATTGTTAGAGCACATTGCAAAAATATGAACTTATCTCTTGTTAGTGTAGGTCAAATGAAAAGGCTTGTGAATGCTAGTAAGAATTTTGTGTTGTTGATGATTAAAGCTAAATATATTGCTGAATCTGAAGATTTTTGAGGATGCGATTCTAAACTCAAGCATGAACTGGTTGAAGTTGTTAATAATTATGATAAGATGTTTCAAGAACTTGAAGGGTTACCTCCAAAAAGAGGAATCAAACATGAGCTGCAATTGCAGCAGGATGCACCAATTCCAAATATTGGCATGTATAGAATGTCAGTTTTGGAGAACACAAAGATCAAGAAGCAAATTCAAGCACTGCTTGACAAAAGGGTCATTATACCTAGTGCATATCCTTGTGGGTCTCCTATTGTTTTGGTTCCAAAGAAAGATGGTACATGGCAAATGTGTGTGGATTTTTGAGCTTTGAACAAGATCACGGTAAAGAATCGCTATCCTCTTCCTCACATTGATGATTTGCTAGATCAATTAAAGGATGCTATTTATTTTACTAAATGGTTATAATCACATAAGGATTGTTGAAGATGATATTTGGAAAACTGATTTCAAGACAAAACAAGGTCTGTTAGGATGGTTAGTTATGTCGTTTGGGATTTGTAATGCACTTGCCACACTCATGAGAGTTATGAATGATGTATTGCGGCCATTACTTGATGATTTTGTCATAGAATACTTAGATGATATTCTGAATTTTATTAAGAGTCGTGAATAACATGTCAAGCATGTAAAGCAAGTTCTAGATGTCTTAAAAAAGGAAAATTTGTATTTGAAGATGTTTAAATGTAAATTTGGGAAAACCTCTTTGGTTTACTTAGGTCATATTGTAGGAGGTCGTGAATTAAAGATTGATCCCTCCAAAGTCTATGTTATTGTGAATTGGCCTAAACCCTACAATGTAACAAAATTTAGGATATTTTTGGGAGTAACCCAATATTGAAGAAAAAATATCGCTAACTTCTCATTTATTGTAGCACCATTCCTTGCTTTGACAAGTGTGAAGCAGGTCTTTCAGTGGGGAGGCAACCAACAAAAATCCTTTGACACTTTGAAAGAGAAATTTAGTACAACACTAGTTCTAACACTTCCAGATCTTAAGCAACCATTTGAAATTAAAACTAATGCAAGCGAATATGCTATGGGAGCAGTATTGATGAAGCATGGTAAGCCAATATGATATCATTCTGAAACCTTTTCCAATATAGCAATTAACTATCCAACTTATGATAAAGAGATGTATGCTTTGGTACAAAGCATGAAGAAATGGAAGCATTATTTGATGGGTAAATAAATGATTATTCATACTGACCTTCAACCTTTGAAATATTTAAAATCACAAACCAAGCTAGAACAAGCTAGACATTTTATATGGATGGGATTTCTACAACAATTTCATTTGGTTATCAACTATAAGAAATATATTTACAACAAAGTTGCAAATATGTTGTCAAGACCTATTGTTAATGCATCTATCATTCTTAAGCGTAACTCAATCATTGATGAAATCTATATTGAAAAATATGTTCAAGATGAAGATTTTAAAGATGCTTATGCAACTTTGAGTCAAGTCAGTCATGCTAAAGAGTTAGGTTATCATGTTCATAACAAATTGTTGTATTATCTTGGCAAGTTGTGTATTCCACAAGGTGAAAGAGTTAATGTCATATGGGAAGCCCATACTTCTCTTTTTTATGGTCACTTTGGTGTAAGAAAAACAATTGTGTAACTACATAGGTATTGTTATTGACCCCATATGAATGAAAATATATCAATATATGTAAAAATATGTTCTATGTGTGCTAATATAATATGTTCTATGTGTGCTAATAGAAAACTAAGTAATGGGAAATTGAGTTTGTACACTCCACTTCCCGTCCCTTCGTGTCCTTGGGAAAGTGTTTCTATGGATTTTTTTGGGGTACTACCAATGTCTAGAAAAGGTCATGATTATTTATATGTTGTAGTGGATCGTTTCAGAAAAAATGTGCGTGTTGATGCCTTGTAAGAAACAAGTCACAATTGAAAAAACTATAAAGATGTTATTCAATGTATGGGTTCATTTTGGGTTAGCTACTTTGACTATTTATGATCAAGATTCTCGATTTATTGAGAAGTTTTGGTCAATTTTATGGGAACTCATGGACACAAAGTTGAAGAAGATCACAACATTTCATCCACAAGATGACAGCCAAACAAAAGTAGTGAACAGAAGAATAGTGCATCTCCTTCGAGGATATTGTGTTAAGCATTCTAAAGTTTGGGATGATAATTTTCATTACATCCAATATACCTAAAATCGTGCCAAGAATTCATCTAGAAAAGTACCTCCATTTGAAACTCGTTTGGGTTATCTGCCAAGGCCTCCTTTGGATTTCATCTTTGGTAAAGATATTTCTGTAGATGTACATAGTGATGTAGACAAAGCCAAACATTTCATTGAACAAATCCAATTAGTGTATCAAAGGGTACAAGAACAATTGGAGAAAATCTAAGTCAGGTATAAAGAAAGACATGATAAGCATAAGGTTGATCATATTTCCAAGTGGGAGATCAAGTTTGTTTGTACATCAACAAGGAAATATTACAAGGTGAAGGTAAAAATCCCAAACCGATTAGATATGGTCCTTTCAAAATCTTGGAGAAGGTTGGTAAAAACACTTTCTGAGTAGATTTGGCACCTTACATGCAAATTTATTCTATTGTGAATGTGGAGAACTTGAGATTGTATGAGCCTCGTATGATCTTTGATCAAGAAGAGAATGTTTAGATTCTATCTATAGAATATATTTCTCTTGAATATTTAAATAAGTTTTAGGAAAACACTATTCTTGACAAGAGGACAAGAACTTCACGCAGGGGAAATGTGGAGTATCTTCGTGTGGGGCTCAAAGGAACCAATCCAAGCAAAAAAAGGTGGATACATACTGGGAAAGTGAGGGAGATGTACCCTCACTTTCTAAGTAAAAACAAACTTTTGGTGGTCCAAAAGCTTCCAGTGGGGAGGAGTGATATAGGGGAGCAAAAATATGATAGAAAATAAAAGTGATAAAAATTTCCCAAAACTAGTGCCAAATCATAGAGCTCGTTTTTATAATTCCAACGATGTTTGAATCGCCTCAATTCGACACCATATGAGGAAGTTATCACGTTCTGGAGTTTTGGGTAAATAAAAAAAAAGTCAAAGTGCAGGGTTGATTGTGCAATCTATATGTCGATGTGGCAGTCTATACGTTGATGTGATGCTGATGTCAGCATATGACTGGGTAGTATGAATGTCATAAGGGGGTCAATCATACGAGGACACATGGTGCATTGTGATTTGATGGTTTGTTCGTGAGATGAGAATATCATAGAGTGACATGTGGCCCAATCCTAGGGCAACACATGAAACTATGGATGGTGCCAAAATTTTGTTATGTCAATCGACAGGATTCATGAGGTTTGAACTCATGACCTCCCATTCATGAAACAATCGCCCGATGAACCGAGCTATGACTCTCCTTGTTAAATAGTGGGTGCACGAATATCTTTATTATGCAACAAAATGGTGGTTTGGGAGAGGGTTGGGCCAGTCGGGTGCATGTCATATGTTGTTAAAGGAATCAACGATGTAGTTATGGGGGTTGGGACACGTGGCATACCACCCATTCCCATGGCCCTAGGCCATGTGGTAGTGCGAAGAACCAGGAGCGACTTCGGAAAGGGTTGTGACATAATTTTTTTATTATATATAAAAAAACACACAAACAACACCTACTCTAATGATCCCAGAACTGTCAGGATACTAATTTTTGGTGCCACCATTAGACCACAAGCCTCTTTTGTTGGGAATTTAACAGAGACAAGACTTTTTGTAGATAATTTTTTACAATGGAACTGAAAAAGGGAGGGTGTTTTACTCATTTTTTAACCTTTTTGAGCTCATGAAGAGACTAGATGGGGGCTTTTGAGTGTTCTGAGTAACATGGAAGTCTTATATTTTCAGTTTGAAGCTTGCAAAATGATGTAATGATCATTTGATCATTTTAATAAAAATGCCACTGTTGGAAGCTGGACCCGGAGACGTATCCCAAGAGGGGTGAACTCCGTTATCAATTTACTCTTGTTTTATGCTGCATTTTTGTCCTCTCATAACTATTAAAATTTAAGAAAATTTACTTAATTTTTGGTACTTTTGAAACCACGATCCATTGCTTAAAAGACATGAACTAGCTTTCAAATTATTTAATGAAACATTCACTTTTCATTTTTTTTTATCATTTTTATGACTGGTTCTGATTTACCAAGCAAGGAGTTGTGTTGTGCAATTATAGAAATGTATCCCCAAACATATCACATCTCCTGTATGATCCCCTTCCAAACTATCCACTTTTCCTCAAGTAGGGAGACATTTTCTTTTAGTTTTTCCTTCAGTTTATTTATTTATTTTTGGGTAGATTTTTTTTCCTTTGTCAATTTGGTGTTCCTTTCATTTGCAATATTCAACAACCCATCTTTACAATTCAACCATCACTTATGCCAAGGAATTTTGCGTTTTACTTAGCTCTAATTTAGAAATATTAAGATATGATAAAGCCTTAGAGAATTGTTCTCAAGGGTCTTGCGGATTCTGGATAGTTGAAATGGGACCAATACCAACATGAATTTTTAAATATTGCTCTAAATGTTGAATGTTTTCTTGTAGTTTGGTGATTTCACTATTTCTTTGTATGAGCTGTTGTCACAATTGTTTTTCTCTTTTTCTAATTGAAGGAGCTTTGTTGTATACACATGTTCATACCTTGGATTTTTTAACTTCTCTCTTAAATATTGTATTTATTTTTCTATGTTTTGCAAAAGAACTTTATTTTCGTCTGTATCTACTGGATCAGTTCCCAATTTGACTCATTGAATTCGTTTAAAGCTTTTTGACGAATAGCTAGAAGGTCAAGTGAATAGGGAGAATCATAGATATATGATTCTATCTATGATTCTCGGTCAATTAAAGTAACATTACAAGGATTTTGTGAATGAGTAGGCTAGAGGTTTTTGAGCTTAATCATTTTAACACTTTGGAAAGACTCGAGATTGAAAGATACAAAAGATTAGCGATAATTGGTAAAATTGTAGAGTTGGAGCTGAATTGGATGACGTCACATTGGTGACCATGGCAATATTCAATCACATGAACCCATTTTTCTAGTCCCCTTCAACATAAAATCCCTTTTTTATTTGAAATTTTGGTTGTACTTTATATTGTAACGGTTTAGTTGGATGGCATCATGTCACTGTGGCAGGAACTATGGTGCCACCTCACTATCTGATGTGTGAGGTCATATAGCTCACTTTTGATGTGGTGAGACCATTTTGTGTCGCTTGTTCGCTTGGCATCGCTTGCTTGGCAAGCTCACTTAACAATATTCTATGAATTTTTTTGGAATTCACAAGAATGTAAGGATAACATGGTTTAATGCTTGTTGTAAGATACTAATTTTTAATATGAAACACTTTTACTTTATACAGAAAATAATGAAATGAATAAATTTCATATAGGAAGTTATGAGCATGTAGGAATTTCCAAATCCATTCTTATAAACAAGAATAGAGGATTTATTAGTTTTTGAATAAGGTTATTAAAAAAAAAAAAAACACAAAACGATAAACAAAGAATCTCGAAAGAAACTAAATGGAGTAACTTGCAAGATTATATATCAAATAAATTTGGAGTAACTTGCAAGAAATTATAAGCAATATTTGGAGTAACTTGCAAGAATATATATCAAATATGATTTGGAAGGTGGGGGCCAAGGAGTGTTATGTGGATAAGTGGAAAGTAAGATTAGGAGACATATAGAGAGACGTCTCGCGAATAAAATATCAGAGGAAATGGAAGGGGGATATCGCTAAAAATTCTAAGAGGGAACATTTTGAGACGATAATTGTAAAGTATGTTAAGAGCCTTGAGCGGAGACTATCTCAAAAGAAACAAGAAGTGTTGCTGAGCAACAAGTCCCTGCCTTGTAGGAGCTGCAATTTCTGCTTGGTTGCAGGTCACAAAACTGTGACTGAATACTGCAATTTCTGCTTGGTTGCAGGTCACAAAACTGTGACTGAATAATTTATTGAGATGCCATTGTTATCCATCATGTTGAAATGTGAATAGATTGGTACCCAAAATCCAATGATTAATAATTTGCAAGTTTAATGTTTTCTGATATTGAAGTTTGACAATTGGCAACAAAGGTAGGTAACCATTAAAAACTTGTTAATAATAATGTTAGGAAGTAAAATTACTCAGAGAGACAAAGTATTTATTTTCAGTGATAAAAATGTAAGCCATCGAAAACTGGAAACATACATAAAATTGAAATTTGGAAATATGGAAGAAATTTAATATATAAGCTCATGTGCTTCCAAGTATGAAATTATCTACTGCTAAATTTCATATCAGTTTATTTTAAAAGAAAAACGCTTATAATACGTTTCATCTAATAAATGTGAATGGTTTGGTTGGGTTCAAATTTTTCATGGGAAACCTGATCATTTGTACTGCACGCAATCAACCCAATATGATGCTAAACACTGGAATGTATCTACCCGCCTTACGCATTCACACTCACACCCAAATGTAAACCTGCAATACACAACGTATATATATCTCTCTTATCAAAAGAGAATGAACAATTGGTATATATATCTTATTGGTATGTGTATGAATCTTTGAAACTGGATCATACCGTGTGAATTAGCGATGGAGTGGATATACAGACTCACATTCATATTTTATGTACTCTTATGTTGGTGGGATTATTTTCATGGGGGTGCTTCTCTGGGCCCAATTACTTGGTAGGAACATGGTCATATGATATCACAGTACCTGCAGCAGATGTTAACATGATGGGTTATGCAAATACCAAACAGATTGCCTCTGGTGTTCATTTTAGGCTGAGGGCCAGAGCATTCATTGTGGGGAAACCCAATGGGAAAAGGATAGTGTTTGTGAACTTGGATGCCTGTATGGCCTCTCAGCTGGTCACCACTAAAGTCCTGAAAAGGCTCAAGTCCAAGTATTCATTTCTATCTTAGTTTAATTGTTGTTGAAATCAAATGTGATATTTATTTACAGTGACTACAGTTTACAATGGTATCGAGCAGTCACCAATCTTTAGAATTGCAATAGCATTTAGCGCCACTGAGAGTGATTACAATTTACAATGGTATATAGCAGTCACCAATATCTGGAATTGCAATAAAATTTAGCACCACTGAGAGTGATTACAATAGAATCTAGTAGCTGAGTAGTTATAAAGGTAGGTGTCTGGATGAACTTCAATTTTTGGGAAGGGGTTTTGTAGATTAAACTGTTAGAGACAAAGGCTTATACTTGGTTTTCATTTCTGCAACTTATAACAAAACAATAATAACATTACATTTAGTGTTTAAAGGCGGATACTTGTGCCAATTTATTATGCTAAAACTAGTGATAACTGTCGCAGTCTAGTCCAATCAAAACTTGGTATGTAAAACAAATACAATTTATTTATTTATTTTAAATTTGCATGTCCGTTGATATGGAAAAAATATTAAAAAATAAATATAAATTAAATTAAATATATGAAATAAAACATGTGGGTTGGAACCCCAAGATTGCATGTGGGGCTTGCATGTAGCCCACGCGTGTATCCCCTCTCCACATTACAAGAGTTGTCTGAGTCTTGTTAAGAGAGCACCATCAGTCGTGTCTACTCTCCATCACACACCATCAAGCATGCGAGTTAAGGTAGGCGTAGGAACAAGGCGTAGTGAAATATCATGGACAAGCATTCACCGACAGAAGCACCTAACCACTACTGCACTCAAACTATATTTGAAAGTTAAAGCACTAACCTGCTCGGATACCTCAAATTAACAAGATTGTTCTACGCATTTTATGAGGCAATAGAGCCCAATATGCCCATTGCAGAGACACCCATAATTCTATGGCTGTAAGGGGGCCCGGGCTGCTCAACCATGATTGGTAATTTCTACGAATTAGGGCCCTGGAGAATCTCGTCAGACCTCAAACTCTATCAAAATGACTCACCATGGAACCGTAAATTCAGTGTTTTATTCATTGATAGTCCAGTGGGTTCAGGCTACAGCATAGCAGAGAGGGACGAGGACATCCCTACCGATCAGAACCAGGTTGCAGAGCATCTCTATCCCGCTTTGGAGGAGTTTTATACCTCTGTTCCAGAATTCAGTAACCGCCTTTTGTTTGTGGCTGGTGAGAGCTACGCAGGTAAGTATGTTCCTGCTTTGGGTCATTGTATTTTAATGAAATCTAAAAAGAATTCAATGGAGAATGCAGAATTGGGTTCATTGGGTGATGGTGGCTCAAAACTTCCATTCCGTCTTGGTGGGCTTCTGATTGGCAATGGGCTGACAGACCCAGAAATTCAGGTGCAAACCTATTCCAGTGTTGCATACCATTTTGGGCTGATTGACAGAAACCAGAAAACCCATGTGGAGGAAATGGCAGAACGGGTTTCGGAATTCATGCATAAACAAGAGTGGTTTGAGGCCTACAAGGCTAGGAAAGATTTGTTGGACTGGATTCAGAATGCTAGTGGTATTGCAACTCCTTTGGATGTGAGGAGGAGTGTTCCTTACCACTGCTTTCCTGATGGAAAGGACTTCCTTGCACCTTTCTTGAACCAGAGATCAGTGAAGGGGGCACTGAATGCCGAGCAGGGTGTGGAGTGGTTACCCTGTAATCCCAGGGTCCGCAGAATTATGGCAAATGATATAATGAAGAGTGTGAAATGGAAGGTGGAGAAGGTGCTGGAAGAGGTTCCTGTTTTGCTGTATCAGGGCCATTATGATATCCAAGATGGAGTTGTCAGCAATACAGAATGGATGAGAACAATGAATTGGTATGGAACTAAAGAGGGCATTGGAGAGATGGATTGTTGATATAGGGAAGATGAGTAGTGTTACAATTACCAAAAATACCTCATTGACAGGATAGAGTAAGCATCATTGAATACTGATAACATACCTATCTCCAATTCAAGCTATGATAGTCAAATCGTTGGTGATTCTTTGTGTGTTAGGTTAGTTGCTGCTTCTATCTTCTGTTTCTCCCCTCCGCTCCCTATGGTAGGCTAGATTTCCTGTATACCCATATGCCGCAAACCTGCTGCTATCAGTTTTTTTGTAGATGGGCAGTACAGAAAATCGGAATTAAACTTCACAGTTCAAGCAGATTGTTTTAAGGTTTTGAATCTGAATGCATGTAGGCGTCTATAGGCTATACATGTCTATCTGTTTATACTGCTTAAAATTTCATTTACCTTTTCTGTGTAGTTTTGGTTGCTTCAAAATTTCATTTACCTTTTGTGTGCAGGGCTTCCACTTCCGATGGCCTCGGGCATGGTTGCATCGATGAGCACGTCCAGGCTGGGGAAACCGCAGGCTTCCGCCATGAAGGTCTGTTGCTGCAGTGTCGAGACAATGTGTTGCCTGAGGAACGAGAACGAAGAATTCTGGCCTATTCTTCAAGTTGAAGAAGCGCTGAATGAAAAGGCCAAGGAAGAAAGCACAATGACAGCGTGATGGCAAGCATAAGGACAACTGTTCAGTGTAACAGAACCCGTGGCAGCATAAGCGGTGGACAATGATTTATTAACGCTGGAACTTTGGTTATAGATGTATGCCTCAGGATACCGATCTCATACTAATGTTTATGGAAACTTATGAAACATACAAAGCATTCATTCAAACTAATGCTAGCATTAGTTTCCGAGAGTGAAATCTCAATCAAAAATATGCAAAAAAGAAGATTTTACCCTAAGTTTCTAGAGATCTGGCCTCGATATGAGGCCAAATAAGACCTCCAAAATTTCTAGTGGTTGAAATAGCGGCCAGAGGTTTCTTATTGGTTTAAAAAAAGTTGTTTATTAAATATAAAATCAAAACTTTGGATTATAAGTTTCATTTTTAACTCGGTTGTTGTGCAACACTAATGAAAATCTAAAAATCGATTACAAGAGTCCCTGCCATGCCGCAGGCGGCAGGGACTAATAAATTTCAGGAGATTTGAGTGGAGCTGCTTTAAGGAATTTCCAAGACTCAATATTACGAGATGACATAGGTTGTGGAACCGGTAAAGGCACCCAAAGGAAACAAAGAATTATTATAATTATATTATATAAACAATTGAGTTATAATATAAATATATACATTGGTTTTTTTAACGTGCTCGGCTGCAGTGATTCAAGGCATTAGGCCTTATTTGTTTATCAGTTTATTTATATTTAAAGTCTTAGCCATGATGATTATTTAGCCATAAAGCCAACTTTAAATAATAATAATAATTTTGAATTTTTTTGGGTTTTTAAAATGGGTTAGAATTTTAATAAAAGATAGAAAAATATAAAATAAATGTTTGAAGGATGTTCATTTTTTATGATGATTAAATACAAATTGGGGGTTTGTTGTTTTGTTACAATACAAGGTTAACCATAACAAGGTTTTTTTGTTTATAGTCGTTGATATTGAATTTGGACATATAGGTGTATTCAACTTAATTATTATAATAACTCAGAGTAGTGATGTTGTAATTTTTATTGATATTAGGATTTTGTCTCATAGAATTAAGTAAATATCTAAATTTTTAGTAAAAGCATCATTAACAATTTCATATTTAGAGCCATATTAATATCTATTTTAAATACACAAGCCTTAATCAAAGGTTAAGATCCTATATTTGAATGAGGCATTTGTAGTGGTGGATTAATGTTTTAAGTAGACTAATAGCTAGGGGCTTTGATTTAAATCACTTTCAGCTTCCCTTTTTGCTAAATTTTGCTATCATATGCATAATCAATTTTGGAGTAGTGAACCATTTTCTTTCAATAACTGCAACATGACTTTCAAGGCTTTTTTATATAGTAATTTTTTTTATCACCCGTGTTAGATTTAAACATGTCTAGATTTACATTTTTTTTGTACCATAAATGTTTTGTCTATCATATAGACAGAGTGATCATTCAACTCGTGGAATTAATGCATAAGAAATATATCATAGAAATGCCAATTATGAGAACATAGTCATTACGTAATTTTTTCATGAAATAGAAAATAATGATTAATCTTACCGGCATTGCAATCTTATGACGAAGAGGATTAAGAGTTAAAAAGTGGGCAATCAGGTTTCTAACATATGAAAATGACATGTAAACTTATGAGTCATAATGGCAAGGAAGTTGACCTCTCAAAAATGACTAAATTGAATTATTAAAAGTGGAGTTTGTAAGAAAAAAAGAAATCAATTGATATACTTTGTTTCATCAATGAAAAAGAACCCTTCCACTACTTTGTTTACAACTTAAAGAAATTTATTAATACTGATGTATTACCAGACTCTCCTGATCTCACAATATTTATCTTCTTGCAAAATACAGAATCCTTCCACTGTTAAACTTGCGGGAATTTGAAACTCAATTGCAAACACATGTGAATAAATTCAATCGCACATAACACAATTGTTTAATGGGAAAGCTTAACGCTAAAAACCCCAACTATCATATTATGTATATCAATGGAATCATGTAATAATCTCATACAAAGCTTAGTACATCAAGCTCTCAATAAAATCAACAATCATTACACACTGTCATGCAGAAATTTGCATATCTATGCACCAATTTCTTGCCTCCTGACAGCCTGCCTCCACTGCGCAATCCCTGCTGAAGAAGACCACTAAATGAATTCAAATTGGCCTTGCCTTGATTGCGCAATCCTCATTGGCAACTCCAATGTGTGTCAGATGCATTGAATGCATCACTATAGTCACAACGGATAGTCCATCTCACCATTTCACCTATCTCTCCACTGGGTCTCCACTGGAATTGACATGCACTGTAGTTAACTGCTGTATTTGTTCAGTTGTTAGTGAGTTATTAGTTGTGAATTAATTAACTAATTAATTCACTTAACTCTCACTAGTGTATCTTTCAGCTAGACTAGATACAACTAGCTCAACTGAGTTTAACTCCATTAACTGAGTTAAACTGAATAAGAACTCCTGTAACTACTCTTCCAACTCTATCATAACTTTGCCACTTCAGTTCTAACTGAGTCCTCCATGCATGAGCCACCATAAACCATAGGAATTGCGTAATTCCTTCAACCCACTGATTTTCCAAATCTGTTCACTGAAATAAAGTGCTCCAAGAGAATAAGTTGATTTTTATTGTCAGATTATTATTAAGAGCTAATAATAATCGACATGCATCTATTTTTAGATTGACGATCTATAAATAGACTTCACCCAATATTCTAAAAATAGAATTTCATCTATTTTTCCAACTTGATCAACCATTTAAAAATTGCATCCTGCAACTTATATAATATGCTCACCATGTCTAAAAATAGACATACATCTAAAAATAGCCTGCGAGCCCCACTTAGTGAAGGTGCTTAATTTTCACTAATCTCATCATCTTGTTGAATCTAAACACACCTTATTTGATCCAGGTGGATATTGGTGGCCACCTCCCTATTCCACTTGGGGCCCCACCATTGTTTCTTTCAGTTTTTCGGTTTCCTTAATTGTAGCACATTTTACTATTTTTAGCAGTTTTTTCGGGTCTTGAACTTTCAGAGCCATTTTGAGGCCCTAAACGACGTTTTTTGGAAAAAATGGAGCAACATGAAAATTCCTTCAATGTTGTTGCTCACATCAAAAGTTGTAGTCCTGGGATAGATCTTTCTAATGAGGTATTGTGTGCGTCAAACACATATCGTATGCCAAAGTTACGTCCCTGGGAAGATTGATGTACCAATTTACCCAAACGGGGCCCATAGTTTTGGCACTTCATCTCCTAGGGTTAGGTTTTTGGATGTTTAGGGTTTTCCATTGTTTCTCAATAATAAATAGGCCCTCGAGCCTCATTGTAACGAAGTTCAGAGGCTTGTAGCCACCACATCTCTTCTAAGAGATAAGCTATCAACGCCCTAGCTAGTTTATTTCCATTATGTATGTAAACAAATTTCAGTTCTTTGCTATTAATGAAATGAAGTGTTATTTCCTCTGCATCTTTTTATTTCTGGTTATATGTGTACTCTATTGTATTCCTGCATAAATCCAGATCAACGGTATCAGAGCGTTCTGCTCTTTCTTGATCCTTCTTTGCATGTCCCCAACAAGGTCGGGGTATAAGGAGTTAGGGCTCGATCTGGTTGAACCTTTGCAAGATCAACCTCGCAAACCCCAACGATCGCCCATGGGGGACGAAAAGAAATATGAGGGATCTGGAGATCCTATCAAAATATTGCTTGAGGAGGCCCTCGAAAAAAAAAGGAACGCGATGATGGATAACTTTGCTCATATCCTTTAACGACTACCCACCGGCGACGCATCTACATCCAACAACCACTCTAGAGGCGCAAATCCTTTTAAGGTACAAGTAAAATTTGAAATTCCCATATTTTAGGGCCAAATAGATGCAAATATCATAGATAGATGGTTGAATATATTAGAAGGATATTTCTTGGTTCATGAATTTTCCGACTGAGAGAAGATTATTTTTTCACTCCTCAAAGCTACCCCCCATGTCAAGGACTGGTGGGAAACCTCCTTTGAGAAAAAGGACGAGGGGGAACGCTATCTGTTCTCGGTCGTACCCACTTGGAATTCTTTCTGAGATGCCATTAAGGAATAATATTATCCCGTGGGGAGTTGTGAGGACAAGTACATAAAACAGACTACGCTGCGACAACAAAGGGATCAAGATGTGCATGAGCTGACGAATCTTTTCCATACCCCGCTCACAAAGTTGGGTATCAAATATTCAGAGAAAAATTTGGTGCTGAAGTACCACAGTTGTTTGCACATATACATTCAGGAGGAAATGGAGTTCCTTGACACCTCCTCTCTTGGTACGACATACCGGTATGCTGCCAAGATTGAGAAAAAATTCAAACAGAAGAAGTGAGACTATGGATCTGCGAATCAAAAGCAAGGAAAAGGTGCCCCAAAATTGCAGAACAAAGAAAAATGCCAAGGCATGGCGGCCCAAGACAACCTGCCAAAGCCGCAAGCAAATAACAACACCACGAAGTTGAAGAAGGACACGGGAAAGTCGTGTGAGTTCCATAAGAGCTCCACTCACAACATAAGTGAGTGTCAAGCCAAGTAGTCACTAATGGCTGAGATGAGGGATTCTGAATCAGATGCATGCTTCGACTCTAAATCAGAACCCAACAAGGGGAATGACAAAGGGAAGCAGATTATTGATGCGAAGTCCAATGCCACTGTTGCCACCATGAAGATACAAAAGGAGGAACTGAAAGATATAGAGGAGGAGCCTCTCTTCCACTCCCATATGTGGGTAAAGGATTCCCCGCTATAGTTCATTGTCAATAGTGGGAGCCAAAAGAACATTATTTCAGCAAAGGTTGTGAAGTAGTTGGCCTTACCGACCACAACACACCCTCAGTCGTACACCATCGGGTGGCTTCACCAAGGACGAGATCTCCACGTTAGCCACCAGTGCCACCTTCCCTACAACATCAAGCCTTTCACGGATGAAGTATTATGTGACATTGCTCCTCTTGATGTTTGTGATGTATTACTAAGCCAACCATACTTGTGGAAGTGACATGTTGTGTATGAGTCCTGACCTCACGCTATTATTGTTACTTTAGGAAATAAGTTGTACAAGATACTAGAGGTACCATCGCCTGTCGCTATGTCTTTGATTACCGCAAAAAAATGCAGTAAGCTTATTTCCAAAACTGGGAAATTTGTTTTCCTAATGAATCGACCTCAGGGAAAGAATAAGATTGTGGCCACGACCTCCAAACAAGGCTCCTCCGCATGACAACAACAAATAGACAAGGTCGTGGAGGAGTACGTGGACATATTCACCTCACCCGCGGGGTGCTTTTGCACTGTCAGGTCAAGCACCCCATCAATATGACCCCAGGTGCGCTGCTGCCTTATGGAACGATCTATCAATGCTCTGTTCTGGCGAATGATGAAATCAAGAGGCAGATTCAGAAGCTGCTGTAGAAAGGTCACATCTGGCCGAGTTCATCGCCCTGTGGGAGCCCGATCGTGTTGGTACAGAGGAAGGATGGGACTTGGAGACTCTGTATTGACTATCGGGTGATGAACAAGATCACTGTTCGGAATAGGTACCCGATCCCATGGATTGATGACCTTCTGGACCAACTCAAAGGGATAAAATATTGCAGCAAGATCAAATTAAAGTCTGGGTATCACCAGGTACCAATCAAACCCTCCGATGTGTGGAAGAATGCCTTCGAAGCCAAGGAGGGCATTTTGGTATGGCTGGTCATGCCTTTTGAGTCGACGAATGCTCTCGCAACCTTAATGAGGCGGATGGATGACATATTACAGCCATTCACCAACTCATTTGTAGTAGTGTACTTGAATGACATCCTGATCTTCAGCCAGACTTGGGAAGAGCACTTCCACCACATCCTATAGGTCCTCCAAACACTACGGCAACACAATTTGTGTGCTAGTTTGGAGAAGTGCACTTTTGGCATGACCCAGGTTCAATATATGGGATATATTATTGATGAAGAAGGGGTGCATGTGGATCCAACCAAGATCCAAGTGATTCGGCATTGACCAGCCCCAACTACTCTAATAGAGCTTCGCAAATTTCTAGGTCTTGCTAATTTCTTCCACAAGTTCATATTGGGATTCTGTCATATCACTTGGCCCTTGAGTCAAGTCACCAAGGGAGGAGTGAAAGAAAAATTCTTTTGGTCAGAATCTCAATAGAGGGCATTCATAGAATTGAAACATCACCTCTGCTCTGTCCCAATGCTCACATTACCAGACTTGCAACAACCATTTGAGATCGAGACAAATGCCTTTGACTATGCTATTGGGGCAGTTCTTACTCAACAGGGGCATCTAATGGCATATCACAGTGAAACACTATCCGACATAGTCCGCAAGTATCCCATTTATGACAAAGAAATGCATTCCATTGTGCAGGCTTGCTGACAATGGAAGCATTACATTTTGGGGAAGGAAACAATCATCCACACAGACCACTAACCCCTGCAGTTCATATAGACACAAGGGAAGTTGCAGAACGATCACCATCAGAAGTGTTCCACATATATGCAATAGTTTCACTTGAAAATCAAGTACAAGAAGGGAAACACCAATAATGTTGCAGACTGCCTCAGCCGACCGCCGATTGTGGCACTAACCACTGTTCTCAACTCTTGTGGGCATGATACTTCTAATTGGCCACTTATCTACAAGAGTGATCTAGAATTTGGCCACACATACAAGACACTCTTGGAGGGTACGCAAGTTCCAAATTTTCACCTCCAGGATGCACTGCTATATCACCTGGGACACCTTTGTGTTCCTTCAAGTGAGCGTGCCAATATGATTTGGGAAGCACACTATAGTCGATTTGCTGGGCATTTCGAGGTTGAAAAAATAGTGGCAGTACTGCAAAAGTATTTCTATTGGCCGAACCTTCGACAAGATGTCAGGAAGTACATCAGATCCTGCACTGCTTGCACCATTGCCAAACCGACCATCAAGAAGCAAGGCCTCTATAATCCGCTACCTACCCCTAGTCTACCTTGGGAATCCATATCCATGGATTAAATTTTCGGCCATCCTTCTACTAAGCATGGAAACGACTGTGTTTTTGTGGTCGTCGACAGATTCTCGAAGATGGCCATTATGGCGGCTTGTAAGATGAATATCACAGCAGAATCCACTGCTAAAATCTTCTTTAAACGAGTGTGGGTGCACTTTACGATCCCATAGTCTATCATATTAGATCTAGATAGCAGGTTCCTCAAAACAATTTAGTCAAGCCTCTAGTCAATGCTGGACACCAAGCTCACCAAGTCCACAACTTTCCATCCCCAAACTGATGGCTAGATAGAGGTCATCAATAGGATGATCGTACACATTTTGCGCATGTACAATTCAAAGCATCCACGCACATGGGATGAGAGCCTTACTTATGTACAACACAGTTATAACTAGGCTCTCCACAGCTCCACCGACCATAGTACCTTTCAGGTGGGCTTGGGATTCCAACCAATATGTCCCATTGACGTAGCCATGCCATTTGCGACTACTCAGACCGATTCAGATCATGTCCAGTTTGAAGCTGACAAATCGAAAAAATTCATTAAGTACATTCAACACATCCACGAATAGGTTCATGAAATATTGGACAAAGCCAATGCTAAGTACAAGCAATGATAATATCAAGATCGATTGCCACACAAATTTCAGGTGGGCGATAAAGTGTGGCTACATTTGCAGAAGGAGCGCCTCACGGGAC
Source organism: Pinus albicaulis (assembly GCA_034641835.2). Lineage (NCBI taxonomy): Eukaryota > Viridiplantae > Streptophyta > Pinopsida > Pinales > Pinaceae > Pinus > Pinus albicaulis. The sequence goes on along the minus strand of CM076578.1, from coordinate 1,298,439,067 downwards.
CCCACCGCAAGCTTCGCCTGCTCCGATATGGGCCGTAAACCATCACCAAGGCTATAGGGGCCAATGCCTTCGAGTTCAGTATTCCACCATTCATTGTTTTTCACCCATTATTCAATGTGCATCGCCTTCGACCCTACTTCCCACCTCTACTGGACACCTCCGACATTGCAGAACAACTCACACCAACAGAGTTAAAACTAGACTAGAAGGAACATGCCACCACAGATTGTATCACGGACATGAAAATAAATAACACTCACTAACAGAAGATCCAACTATATCAGGTTGTCAAATCTGGCCAACTCCTGCACCAAGGAAAATGGTTCACCAGGGACCAAGTTCAGCAGAAGTTTCCCCATCTCATGGATGAAATAAACAAAATGGGGAACATTGCTTCCTAAGGGGGGAGGAATGATCCATGTGGATATTGGTGGCCACCCATCTATTCCACTTGGGGCCCCACAATTTTTTCTTTCAGTTTTTTCAGTCTTTTTAATTGTAGCACAGTTTACTATTTTTAGTAGTTTTTCGAGTCTTAAACTTCTGGAACCGTTTTGAGGCCCTAAACGACGTTTTTTTGGAAAAAATAGGAGAAACATGAAATTTCCTTCAAAATTCCTCAAATCAAAAGTTTTATTCCTTGGATAGATCTTTTTAACGAGGTATTGTGTGCATCAAACGGAGAATGTATGCCAAAGTTACGTCCCTAGGAAGATTGATGTACCAATTTACCCAAACGGGGCCAATAGTTTTGGCGCTTCATCTCCTAGGGCTAGGTTTTTGGATGTTTAGGGTTTTACATTGTTTCTCAATAATAAATAGGCCCTCAAGCCTCATTGTAATGAAGTTTAGAGGCCTGTATCCACCACATCTATTCTGAGAGATAAGTTACCAACGCCCTAGCTAGTTTATTTCCATTCTATATGTAAACAAATTTCAGTTCTTTGCTATTAATGAAATGAAGTGTTATTTCCACTGTATCTTTGTATTTATGGTTATATGTGTATTCAAGTGTGTTCCTGCATAAATCCGGATCATTATTTGACACTTTTATTTGCACTCTAGTTTGAAGGAAGTATTTATTAAACCTTAAACAATTAGTACAAGTTTTGAAAAGGTTTTTAAAGGAGGGAAATAGTTTTGAAGTCGAGTTTACAAAATTTTGAGTTTTCAACTCAAATTTAGACTTAAATAAGGTCTGGGATTAGAAGACAAGTCTATCACTCTACTAACCACAAATTCACAACAAGATAGAGATGATTTTATAAACCACGAAGGCTTAAGTTTATATCTGATTAAAGGTCGAATTCACCACTAGAATGGAGCACGACTTTGTAGTTAAGGTGGATCACAAGTTTGGAGCATGCAAGAAATACTTGTGTTATCCAAAACACCAATAATTAAATTTAAAAAGCACAATAATAGAGGTACGTATAATTTCCCTCTAAGGAGAAAAAAAAGGACAACATTTTCATAGCTAAAATTTGAGCTAAAACCTTGTGTATTATATAACTATAAGCGAAGAAAACTACGAACAATGAAATTATTTTACAGTAGCACTTTATTTTTTGAAAGAAACACACTCAGGAGGGGATTTTGGGAAGTAGGAGATGGAGCGAGGGTTTTTGTGTAGGTACATTTAGGGTTGGAAGTAGATGGCGTTCAGAGGGGGAGGGAACGTGGCTCTATCATATCAAAATGTGATAACGGACAAAGGGAAGGGATTCAAGGTGAGTTTCAAGCTTTCAGGAGAAGGCGTATCAGGGAATAGTCAAGGAGAGACTAGAGTAGGTACCGAGGGTAGGAATGGGCAGAGAAGAGAAGAGGACATAAGTACTGCAGGTAATCAGGTAGATTAGCAATAGCAACAAAAGTCAAAAGGAACCACTGGAAATGGGTCATGTAAGCCCAAAACGATGGTAATCCCAACGAAATTAATCATTGATTCTGAGACACATGACTTCATGGATCACATGCGATTATATGTAAGTTTATGGGCCTCTGGACCACAAAAAAATAATTATGTGACTAGATCAAACACCATTGGAAACCATGAGGGGATATTAAGCTCCATCTAGTGTCAAAGGAGTTATTTACTATGGTCTTTGTGAATATGGAGGATAGAGACCTAATCTTTGATGTCGGTCCTTAATTTTTTGCATCAACAGGTCTGTACATGTGGTCGTGGATGGAAAAATTTACTCTAGAAAAGGATACCTTCACCAGAGTTCTTGTTTCGGTTAGGATGTACTCATTACCTCTTGTTTACAAGCTTCCTTCAACACTAAAGCTCATAGGAGACACGTTAGGAAAGTTTATTAAGATATAAGAAGCAATGATATAAGGAAGATACACATCATATGCAAAGATATGTGTGGAAATGGATGTCTGTGGTGCTTTTCCTGAAGTAGTCAAACTTGAATTCAGGGATGAAATATGGTCACAATAGGTTTATTATGAGAATATCCCATTTAGGTGCTATTACATGGATAAATCCCTCTTGCTGACAAGAGTGAGCTCCCTAGAGTCTTAAAGGAAACTAGAAACAAATAGACAAAACAATAGCTCTTTCCTTAGCCTACAACCAAAACATGAAACATGTAGTATGTAAAGGATCACTTACCTATTAACAAAGTGCTTGTAGAAGTACTTTGAGCTCTTTCCAGAACCAACTTTTCCTCAATGCTTTACAGTCTTTCTAAATGCTTTCCACAACTTCTCCATGGTGCTCCAAAAGAGATCTACATAGACAAAAACATTCAAAGAGATAAAAGCATCTCACATATGAAAGAAAAGGTAAATGCTATTCTTAATCTAGCATAAAACATATAATTGAATCAATAATTAGTTATAAGCCATGCGAGTGATCAAGGAATGTCTCAAATAACATCAAAAAGAGATGCAATTAGGAAAGAACAATTAATTTTTATTAAAATCAAAAGGGAAAACAAGCTTACAACGTGGTTGCCTTGATATCACAAGCCTCTTCCAATGGTCTCCTTTCATTCCATTGACGACAAGCTCTTCAGACCCAAAACCAACAGCATGAGTTTAAAAATCCCCCTCTCCCGTTCCTTTATTCTTATGCTCAATTTCTAGGAAGGATGAGGGGGTTTCTAGTTCCACTTCTCAAGGGATATGATCCTTATTAAAATGAGATTAGTTCCATATACCAAGGGATGAGGCGGAGGTATGTAGTGGTTCAAGATTTCTAATTAGGATAAGATTCCTCAACAAAAGCTTCTAGAAATTAATTTTTTATTTTTACCTACGTGAACAAACCTGCACAGTTTATAGTGCAAGAAACTGTGCAAATCTGCACAATTTATAGTGGAAGAAAGTACGCATGCGTGGGTTTTGTTCCGGAAAATTGTGCATATGCTCAAAAAGGTGTTTTTATGTAGTGTAACCCAAAATTCCTTTTGTACATAGTATTATTTTACTTCAATATTCATAGGGGATTCACATGAGACACTCCATCAGATGGTTAGACATCTGAATTGATAGTCATGGTGACAAATTTTAATGTAACGGATTTCCCCCTAAAGTGCAAAGCCAAAAAATATGTTTGATGACTGAAGCACTTTATCATGTCAAAGGTTCAGATTAGAGACCAATTGGTTGAGGAAATGAAACAAACAATCAAGGATTACCATATCATGCTTTCATATAAACATCATCGAGGTAGGAATTCCCATACTCAGAGTAAACATAACTCAATGAACCTGTTAGGAATATGTAATTTTAGCAGATTGGTGAGACTAAAACTGCAGAAGAAACATTATTTCAACCAACTTTGGGATTCTAGGATCTAGCCCTCCTGAATCCGGAGAGGGATCTCTCCAATAAGTGCAAAGATAGATTTGTCTTTGAAGTTTGGGGTAATGATATTAGGCTAGTTATGAAGGCCAAGGGTTTTGTTTGTTTTTTGGATGGTTGAGCATGAATATTACTTGAGGGGAAAGTTCTAAATGCAAAACAATTTCAAAAGTGAGAAGTTGCAAGAAAATGGAACAATTAGGCTAAAGAGATAGATATAACGTTGGTTTTTAGTCCATTGGGCTATGGAGTCGAAACAGGGCTTTAATTGAACAACAACATCAAGAGTGATCCAAGGGGAAAGTCATCTACATCACAAGATTATTTGAGATTATAATGATGGAATGGAAACAATAAAGTGTTGGAGGGGTGGAAACTGATAATAATTTCACAAAGGATTTATAGTCAGTCCAAACAAGAAAAGCCTCTTAAGTAACTGTTTAAAACCAACCAAGTGCAGGGCTAACCATTGACTTCTTGGGCAAGTTTGTATTAAAGCAGCTTAATTGACAAACAATCCAGTAATCCACATAATTACCTTTAGAAAGTATGAAAACATATAAGAGAAGACAGAGTGTAAACTTAAGATCAGATAAAGTACTTTTAAACCTATTCTGCTTTCAGTCAACACCAAGGGAAACTTTCAGCATCTGCTTTTGGAGAAAAACTAGGACCAGGGCACACCATATCTTCCATAGTCATCTTTAATAAGCTAAATAAGGAAAATAGCTTTCAAGAACAATGTTTAAAGCAAACAGTAGGACGAGGGAACTCCAGCATTCCTAACTGCTTAGACTGTATTAAATCATTCTTAAATAAACAAATTGGAGGAAAACATTGAGATAAAGCTTTTCAGTTAGAGAAGGTTACTGATATACAGTAGGTCCTAACTCTATAAATGCTGTTCTTTATCAGAGAAAGTGAACAATATGACATACATAGAAGGAAAAACAATAACAAAGAAAGAAGCACTTCACCAGTGATATAGACCAGGATCCCAAGAAACAGCTTGTTTATTGATGTCAAACCAGTTACAGTACTCAGGTCCAATGTTTCAGTTCAACAATCATCTTCACTATTCAACCTAGCTAATCTATCACAAGCAGAGCTCCAAGGGCCAGTGAACACTATTTACAATTAGAAGTTTAAGCTCAAGTATATTTCAAAGTTCTACAACCAACCCCTCACTCATCTTCTGCAGAAGTATATATAGAAGAATGAGGAGGTGAGATTTGATAAAAGATCTCCAATTACAATTAATACAGATTTAATGGCTTATTGGCCTTTGAGGGGCTCAATGAAGAAACTTATATACATATCCTCTGTATTAAATGATTTACATAAAGATTTAAGCTCGGTGGGAGATTTTGTTGACCTTTGAGGCTCTATGTGGCGTCGAAGTAACTTTGCAGATGTCTGTCATTAAGTTCCTTGGCAGAATTTACTCTTTGGCTGCGTTTTGAGACAAATATCTGATTCTGATCAATATATTCGGCTCCTAATTGAATACTTTGAGGCACAGGTGGCGTCGTGGTAGCTAGAGGGATCAATTTGCCTCAATTTGTGGCGGTGGAGGGTTTCCTGTCGATAAAACACTTTAGATTTTCTTTAAACTGTGTTTTAAATCGGGGATTAAGCTTTTGATAAACATTCTTAGCCGTGATCCCCGCAAAATCTGTCCTTTAATCCTCTGTTCTGATAAATTTTGGTCTTCGTCACTGATACTCTCTGAGTGTCTGATTCATGGTTTTTTGCTGGTATGCAGGGCTGTGCAGGATTGTGTGGCATCAATGCTTCATGAATGATTGATGAAAACGTGGATTTAACCCCTGTGATGATTTTCTTTGGTGAGTCGAAGGCAGGAAGATCGTCATCCTCTGCCCTCGAATTTCCTTCAAAAATAGTGAGAAAACCATTTAAACCCTGCAAAATACAAACAAATATTAAAAAATCCTGCATATATAGGTTTACTGCTTTAGAAGGCACGTGGAGGAAGCATGGCCGTTGGATGGCATCATCCAACGGTCGAGATTGATCGGAGGAAAGAAAGGGAAGGCGGAAGAAAAGTTTAAATATGAGCCGTCGATCGTGCAGAGATCGACGGTCGGGAACAAAAAATGGGAAGTCAACACGGGAAATGTTGACCGGGCAATCAAATCAGGGCGATGGAATATGGATTATCGATCTGCAGATCAGATCGACGGCGGAGATTTATTGAATGCCGCGCCGTAGCCCGGTTAACTGTTGGGCATCTTCGGTGAGCGATAGCCGTTGGATGGCCCGCTCCAGATCGGACGGTGTACGACGATATCGCGCGGCATCCACATCTGAACGTTAACGTGCAATGGATGGCAGTTTTATGAACAGTGCCCAGGACGCGTGTCAAACGATGAGTGCAATCGCCGACGATCAGGAAAAAACCGCCCTCACCCAAAGGCAGTGCGATGAATACCGCGCGGTTTTTGGGATGGGTTAGTGGAATGTGGGGACCACCGGGAGACGAACTCCGCACCGTACGATCTTCAGATCAGATCGACGGTGCGGAACGATTTAAAACTTGTACCAGCGGAAATCTAATAAAATAATAAAGCTGACGGAAAATTAATATAAACAAAGGTTTTATTTTTATATATATAACCAAAGGTTTTAAACTTTGGCGGGAATAATTAAAAAATGGCTTGGCACCCGATTGCGGGGCCGTGGGGCATATAGGAAATAATGTGACCGGGGTTTTTAAGAGGAGGGGCTAAAGACTTAGCCCGAGGGGCTTAAGTCCATAATACATTAAAATATGATTTTTATGACTTTTCAATGGTTTTCAAAGGGTTAGAGAGGTTTGGATAAGGCGAAAAAGGAGTTTTCAACCTTGTCAAGGGGTTTTGATGAAGGGGAAAGGGAAAAATTATGAAAATGAGGGATTTTTCATGGGAGATGAAAGGGTTAAAATGAGGTTAGTTTTGGAAGAAGGGAAGGGGGAAAAAGGTGCTTGCAGCAGTATTGTGGCTTGGAAATCAGCAGGATTTCTAAGTGTAAAATGGGAACAACAATGAAGTTTGGACAGAGGAAAGGCATGAGGCCTTCAAGAGTCTTCAAGAGCCAACAATTTTTAGCAATGAAATTTGTTCCTTGAAGTCTCAAAAAAGTTTTTAGCCAGCATTTGGTATAACAAATTTTATAGTTGGCTAACAGTGGCTCCACTTGGGGATGATGCCTTCTTGAAGGCATCAAGAAATTCAGACCTACATTCTCTGGGAGGCTGACCTGTGCCACATCCATTATGTTCTCTGGGAGGCTGACCTATGCCTGATCCATTGGGCTACTTTTTCTTTGCTGAGATGACTTTCTCTAAAAACATATTAGCAACCATAAAAATAATGGATCTTTATCAATACAAGCTTCTACCTACCCAATCCTACAGATCTAACATTTTTTCTTCATTGGAGTGCACTTGGATTGGCAAACTCCTTTACAACATTTTATTCTTTTGAAATCAGGAAAACTAATCTAATTCTACTCCTTATTTCTCCCTGAACTCAGATTAAACTGTTGAGTTCAGATGCTTCTCTACCTATTCTACTATCTGTTGGGATTAAACTGTCCAACAGATTTTTATTCTCTAAATTCTAAAACATAAATTTAAAAATAGTCAAGTCAAGATTAAGCTGTTTGACTTGCTGTGATCTATGGCATAAAAACAAGCTACACATAGACATTTATTTTGCAGAAAATTAAATCAAAATGGAAGGCTTAAGATCTGAAAGTTTATCATCATGGCCTTCTCTTTTCACAGCTATGTTTTGAATTTGTTTGAGCTGTTTTTCTTTGTTCTCTGGTTCAGATTTTGAGTTAATTAGAACTAGATTTACATCTTCTTTGAATCAAAAAATAAAATAGATTTGAGTCATCTCTTTTTGGAAACTTAGGTTCAGATTTTGAGCTTGTTTGAACCTTTAATTTCTATCCTAAACTATCTACTAATAAGCCAAGATTAAACAGTTTGGCAAATCGAATTCACTATCCTATCAACAGAAAATTTAAAACTAATTAGTCAAGATTAGGCTGTTTGAATAACTAGAAGTGTGTTTTGTAGGAGTGGCATTTAAGCTTGCACACTTTCAGAATTTGTTTCTCTTTTTTGGTATGGGGCTATACCTTTCTTGTTTTCATAATCAGCCCTCTTTTCTTTCTTTTCATTGTTTTTTTATTTTTGTTTTTTACAACTTTGAATGCAATGGTGGATGAAATATTTATAGTGGAAAAAAGATAAAAAGGCTTTTGGAACATAACATGGATCAAGAGAAGTAATGCTTAAGCATCCTGCCATTGACAGGACCCCCAAACAACTCTGCTCCATTCAACTCCTGCAAGAAAAATGCATTGTTACCAACAACTGAGTGAATAGAGTAAGGGCCAAGCCATACAATGTCAAATTTTCCATGCTTGCCCTTTTCTTCCCTTCTTGAGTCCCACTTTAAAACTTGGTCCCCAATTTTGAAATTGCTGGCCTTTGTTCTTCTGTCAAAAAGCTTTTTAATGTTGATCTATTTCTGCAATGCTTTATTGTAAAACTCCTCCCTGTTTTGCTAAAGATGAATGGTCTGATTTATTCTTCTGATCATGTCATTTTCTTCAGTTTTTAACTCTTGAATCAACTTCATTACTGGTACACCAAGGCTGTTTGGAAAAATTGCATTAGTACCATACACCAGCTGAAAGGTGACATGCCAATGGATTTCTTCAAAGTCAATCTGTCAGCCCAAAGTTCATGGACTAGCTTTGTGTGCCAAGACTTTTTGTTGTCTTCCAACAGTTTCTTGATTATGTTCACTAAACTTTTGTTTGAGGATTCTGCAAGTCCATTACCTTGAGGGTAATAGGCCGTGGAATGCCCCAATGTTATCTGATATCTGTGACATAAATCAACCATCTTGTTTGATCCAAATGCTGCTACATTATCAGTGATAATATTGGTAGGACAGCCAAACCTGGAGAGAATGTTAGTCTCAATGAATTTTATAATAACAAAATCATTGGCTTGCCTACAAGGAATGGCTTCTATCCATTTAGTGAAGTAGTCTGTGGCAGTGAGAATCCATCTATGCTGGGCAGAAGATGGGGGATGGATTTCTCCTATGAAGTCAAGTCCCCACTGTTGAAATGGGGCTTCAACAGTGATTGGATGCAGAGGCAGGGGTAGCAGTTTTCTTTTACCTTAAAAAAGTTGACATTTATGACAGGCTACGATCATCTTATGCACATCATGGAAAAGAGTAGGCCAATAGAAACCAGCCCTCAAGATTTTGTTGGCTGTTGTCTTCCAGTACAAATGGCCTCCACACTCTCCTTCATGGAACTGGTATTTAACCTTATCTGCATCAAAATCAGGCAAACATTTAAGCAATACACCACTTGCATTTTTCCAGTAAATACATCTATCAATAATGCAGTAGTTTACAGCTTTCAATTTGAGGAATCTTGCCTTTGTTTTTGTCAAACCAGGAGGTGTATTCAATTTAAGCAAAACATAAAAAATATCAGCATACCAAGGGGAATTCATAAAATGGTCTTCAACTATAGGAGTTGAGAATTCTTCTTGGTCATCTGAAGCATTAATCATATTAATATCAAGAACTTCAAAATTTGATTCAGCCATTAATCTAGCTAGACCTTGGCCTTTGATGAGTTTAGTGGGTTTTATCTCTAAATCATATTCAAGGATAACAACAATCCACTTACCTCTCTTACCATCTGGGTCCTGTGTTAGAATGTCTTTAACAACTGAGTTTGGGACAAAGGCAATGATGTGTGAGTGAAGGATGTATACTCTGAAGTCTTTTAAAGCTTTAACCAAAGAAAAAGCTTGCTTTTCCATAATGTTATACTTCAAAGGAGCATCTCTCAATGCCTTGCTAAAGAATGCAATAGGCTGCTCTTGTCCTTGTGGATTTTTCTGTAAAAGGACAGCAGCTATTGTATGTTCTGATGCAAATGAAAAAATATAAAAATATTTTGAAAAATCAGGACTTATTAGAACCGGTGTTTTAGTTCACGCTTGTTTCACCAGTTCAAAGGACTTCTTTGGTTCCAAGGTCCATTTTACCCCTTGCTCCTTCTTCAGCATGTTTGTTATATTCCTAAGGAGCTCAGCCAAGTTGGGTATGAACCTTCTCAAAAAGTTCATATTTCCAATGAAAGATTGCAACTCCTTGATGTTTCGAGGATGAGAGATTTGCAATATGGCCTCAATCCTCTTTGGATCTATCTTTATACCCTCCTTAGAAATAATGTGCCCAAGAAGTTTACCTTCTTGGAGACCGAATAGTGTCTTTTTATGGTTTAAAGATATTCCAAACTTTCTGCATTTCTCGAAAACTTTTCTCAAATGTTCTAAGTGCTCTTCATCTGTTTTTGAAAACACAATGACATCATCAAGGTATATAATGATGAAGAAGCCCAGTTCTTCCGAGAATGCTATGTCCATGGCTCTTTGAAAAGTTGCTCTAGCATTCATTAGACCAAAAGGCATTTTCACATACATGAAAGTGCCCCATGGTGTAGTAAAGGCTGTCTTTAATTGATAAGAAGGGTGAACTAAGATCTGATTATACCCTGAATAGCCATCCAACAAAGAAATTCTTCTAGACCCTACCACCCTTTGTAAAATATGTTCCATCTTAGGTAAAGGGTAGTTGTCTTTCAATGAAGCTTTGTTTAAGTCTCTAAAGTCTATACAAAGCTTGATCTCTCTAGTTTTCTTCCTAACATACACCAGATTAGACACCCACTCAGAATATCTAATAGGGACAATAATACCAGCTTCATACATTTTCATGATCTCCTTTTGAACCAAAGGTAACTGAACATGGTTTATTCTGCGCAGTTTCTGTTTGAATGGTTTTTGGTTTTCTTTAAGGGGAATTTTGTGCTGTATTATTTCAGTGTCATAGGATTTAAGATCTTCGTAACTCCACGCAAAAAAATCATAGAACTCTTTAAACAACTCTATGTATTTAAGTTTAATGTGAGCTGGTAAAGTTTTAGACAATTTAATCATCATAGGTTTAATTTCACTGCCTATATTGCACTCCTCCACTTCAGTCTCTACAAGTTCCAGTTTTGGTTTATTCGACACATCGTTAAAATCGAACAACTCTTCTAAAGGGGCCAGACCCTTAGGCAAACTTTCATCTTTAGAGTGCAGAGTTTCTAACTCATCTGTTTCTAACTCTGCATTCAATTCTGTTTCGCTTTCAAGTTTGCTAGATAACAGGTTTATATTAGTAGGTTCAGGAGACAGTTCTTCTTCACCAAGAAAATTTTCTTCACTGCAGTCTGTATCATAATCTGAGTCCGAATTGTGGAGTTCGAATTCATTTCTGAATTGCATGAAGTCTTCTATTTGTTTATCATTGTCAAACACTTGCCAATAATTTTCATTATCAGGTACAGCTGGTGTAAATTTTATCTCAATTGTGCAGTCTTTGGTGTTATATGGCATTAAGCACGTTCTAGCTGTAAAGGCTAAATTGTGGGCCGCAATATTTCTTTTTCTTGGGACAAAAAACAGTTTGGACTCCTTGAATGTTTTCAAAAGGTCCATGACATCGTTTCAGTAGGCTATAAGTCTAGGATGATTTGCGTTATATTCCCCATTGACTTGCCTAATGACTAACTCTGAATCCCCAGGCACATTAATTCTTCTGGCTCCTAACTTTTTCAATAGGTGTAAGCCTAAGAGAAGGGATTCATATTCTGCTATGTTATTGGAACAATGAAAGTTTAATTTGTAGGAAATGTTTTCTGTGTGGTTGTTTTCAGTGTTAGTAATCCAAACCCCTGCACCAGCATTGTTCTTAGTGCAAGATCCATCAAAATACATACTCCATAGAGGACATTTCTTAGGTTCATCCTGGTTACTGTCCTCTTCAACTATTGTGCTTTCTGATTGTTGTGGGATCTCAGCACTTAGTTGTATTTTTTTTGATTCCCCAAGATTTGCATTTGTTTGAGGGTTGTTTTCTTGATTGTGAATGTTTAAGAGCAAAGGACATCTGCCCTGTAGCTCAAGACCTGTGTTTTGTTTGCTAGATTTTACAGGTTCAGCGAACTGTTTAGACACACCTACATTGTGTTCCTCTTCCTCCCTATCGGCCATTAATTCTGTTATAGTAACTTGTTCAATAAGTGTTTCATCATTAAACATAATAAAATAATCAAGGCCTGTATTTACAGAATACAGGGGAGAGTTTTGTGGTTTGTCTTGACTTGTAATTGTGTATTTCATATGAGACTCCCTGTAAAGTCTTCTAGTTTGATTGAAAACAGGGATAGTCGCATAGGTCATGTCCATTTGCATAGTCCCTTGTAACTTAGCCCCCCAAGATCTTGATAATAACATTCCATACTTTGGGGGCACATCAGCCACAAAAATATCCATGACTAAACATTTGGCTGGAATTTGGGCTAAGTTAACACAAAGGTCTTTGATTAATCCTAAACATTTTACTCTGCTGGAATCAAAGGAGTAAAGGTCTTTGTAAGGTCTGGTGATTTCTAAACCCAGGCTCTCCATTACAGCTTTTGGCATTAAATTATGAGAAGCCCCGGAATCATGCATAGCGTTGTGCAAAATTTTGTCATGAACGTTTAAACTCACATAAAAGGGAGGAACAGGTCCCTCTTGATATCTACCTTCAATCTTAGGACCAAAAATCAACTCTGGTTGGTCATCATTAAGATTGACTGTGTCCTCATTTTCTTCTATTTTCAAAGCCTTCAAAATTTGGGTTCTATATACATGTTGGGCAGCTAACTCAGTCAAGGGAACAGAGATTTTGATCTTTGAAATTTCCTGCTCCAGGCTGAAAGGAATTTGACTCTTTAAAGTGTTGGTTTCAGCCTTATTAGCTGTCATTCTATCAGCAATATCAGCTTGCTGATTCATTTTATTTATACTTGACAAAATTGTTTTCATAGGAGTACTAGCTGAAGTGTTAGTACTACTAATGTATGCACTCTGTTTTTCTTTGTTTTGAGTGTTTTTCTCTTTATCATTACCAGAATTTATAGCCACTGTTTTATCCTTTTGTTTGACAACTTTAGGTTTGGTTGCAGTGCTGTTTTGTGAAGATTTTTCAGAGGTTTTATTGTTGGGGGTCTGTTGACTGGTTTTGCTTCTGAGGTCATATTATTTTTGAGGTTCTATGATGACATTTTCCATGTCTTGATAATAATTCTCATCATCATCTCTTCTGTCATCATAAGGTGTGTATAGACCTTGTTTTCTATCATAATGAATCTCAAAGTCATCATTGTCTATCCCCAGCATGTTGATATCCTCGTCCTATGCTATTTCATCTGTTTCCTAAACCTCACTTACATAGTTTTGCTGAAAGGGAGGAGTGATCTGCTGATCATCTTCTCTAGGTCTGTTTGGAGGTTGGTTTCTTCTAAAATTCTGGTTTTGGTTCTGGTTTCTATTTTGAGGAGCATTTTGGTTTTGGCTTGCTTGTGCTCTCTTAATTATGCTCATTTCTTTCATCATTTCTTCCATCATTTTTTCCATCTTTGAGTTGGAAGTAGAAGGTGTCGATTCCTCTCTAAAGATACTCTCTTTTCATTTTTCATTCTTGCTCTCTTCTCCATTAAGTTGACTTCCACAGAAAGAGCACCTTTTTGCATATCTTCAAGAGTTGCAAAATCTCTCTCTCTCAGCTGATAGGTCATGTCAGAGTCAAACCCTTCAGGAAACTTGTTTAAAGCTGAGCCCTGTGGAGGTTTTAGTTCCGGGGAAAGTGCATTATACACACTATTGAATCTAGTGCAATAAGCTTGCACACTTTCCCTAGTGTTTCTATGGAGGTTCTTGTAATCAGAAAGGACTTGGAGAGGATTCTTATTTACTTCCCATTTGTTTAAGAATGTTTGATGGAAGGCTTGGAGATCATTAATACTCTGGGGGGCTAAACCTTTGAACCATTTTATTACTTCTCCCCCTAAGCTCTGAGCAAATAACCTAAGCTTGACAGAATCATCATCAATCTCATTTCTGTCAAAGTAGTCATTCATCTTATCCACATGTTGTGATGCAGTTGTAGCATTGCTAGCATCATATAATGGAATTTTGGATTGATAGTCCTGTGGAAGATTGACTAATGGTGCATGAAGGACTAAGGGAGCATACCATGTTGCCATGATATGTGGTGGGGGTGGATTCACAAGGAGTAGATTAACAAGAGGGAAAGTGGGCTGAAGTGGAGTGGTTTGAACAGTGGATGTAGGGTGAACAGAATTGGATGGACCAGGAATAGATTGCTGAGTTGATCTTGGATGAGAGACACCTAAATTGTGAAGGAAATGCAAATCAGGAGGTGTTGTTTCTCTGCTGCCAAGATGTTCACTTGTTTCAGGAGATGAAAGTGGAGACTCAGAATCTAAATGATCTAAATCACCAAGATACCTAGTTCTAAAAGGATTTACTAAGTCAACTTGAGATTGCTGTAGAGCTGAAAGATTTTCAGGAACTGAATTAGCTCTCAAGGGTGATTTGAAAACATTTGATAATTTAATCTTAGGAGACTTCCTAAGGATACCTTCTGGGTTATTAACTACTTCAGGTGGATCAGGGTCAGGATAGGCTCTAGTATGAATCTTTCTAGGAGCCACTATGCTGTGTTTTTCAAACCCAAATAAACAAGAAAAGTTCAACCAGGTATGACAATCTTTGAGAGGTTAACTAATCTGTTTACACAAATTTTAATCCTACAATCCTCTAACTGAGTTTGACTAATGTTTAAAATGATGACGGTTCTTCCCAGTGGAGTCTTAAGGTCTGTTTAAGGATTGTGGAGTCGCCAAGTGGAAGTTTTTAGCTCTTTTCAGAGGTAAAAGGTTTTATGGTCCACCACCATGTTTATTTGAATTAAAATCTGAAATATTTTTAGGTTTTCTGAGTTCTTTTTCAATTGTGTGGCTTCTAAGGATATCCTAACTTTGTTCAAAACTTTTCTATGGTTAAGAGACAAAGGCAGTCTACTCTATATGGCTAAGCCAGTTGATTTTTCAAGGTTAGATAAAGGCTTAAGATAATCCTATGGTTTACCTAGTTTGTCACTAATTCAAACAAGTTTTATCATGATTTCCTTTCTTGGTAGTGCTTGAAAAGGCTGCTTTTTACTCTCAAAGTTTTATGAAGTGTTTAAGGGAAGCAGTCCCAAGCGGAGTCGCCAGAAATGTTAGGTGCTGGTGGCTCAACTAGCAAACATAATAATTTTCATAAAACCAGGGGTTATCTAGAGTTTTAATGTGTTTTTGAACTTTTATTAACTCAGAAAAATGTCTCCCCAGCGGAGTCGCCAGAAATGTTAGGAATTTGTAATTTTAGCAGATTGGTGAGACTAAAACTGCAGAAGCAACATTATTTCAACCAACTTTGGGATTCTAGGATCTAGCCCTCCTGAATCTGGAGAGGGATCTCTCCAATAAGTTCAAAGATATATTTGTCTTTGAAGTTTGGGGTAATGATATTAGGCTAGTTATGAAGGCCAAGGGTTTTGTTTGTTTTTTGGATGGTTGAGCATGAATATTACTTGAGGGGAAAGTTCTAAATGCAAAAAAGTTTCAAAAGTGAGAAGTTGCAAGCAAATGGAACAATTAGGCTAAAGAGATAGATATAACGCTGGCTTTTAGTCCATTGGGCTATGGAGTCGAAACAGGGCTTTAATTGAACAACAACATCAAGAGTGATCCAAGGGGCAAGTCATCTACATCACAAGATTATTTGAGATTATAATGATGGAATGGAAACAATAAAGTGTTGGAGGGGTGGAAACTGATAATAATTTCACAAAGGATTTATAGTCAGTCCAAACAAGAAAAGCCTCTTAAGTAACTGTTTAAAACCAACCAAGTGCAGGGCTAACCATTGACTTCTTGGGCAAGTTTGTATTAAAGCAGCTTAATTGACAAACAATCCAATAATCCACATAATTACCTTCAGAAAGTATGAAAACATATAAGAGAAGACAGAGTGTAAACTTAAGATCAGATAAAGTACTTTTAAACCTATTATGCTTTCAGTCAACACCAAGGGAAACTTTCAAAATCTACTATTGGAGAAAAACTAGGACTAGGGCACACCATATATTCCATAGTCATCTTTAATAAGCTAAATAAGGAAAATAACTTTCAAGAACAATGTTTAAAGCAAACAGTAGGACGAGGGAACTCCAGCATTCCTAACTGCTTAGACTGTATTAAATCATTCTTAAATAAACAAATTGGAGGAAAACATTGAGATAAAGCTTTTCAGTTAGAGAAGGTTACTGATATACAGTAGGTCCTAACTCTATAAATGCTGTTCTTTATCAGAGAAAGTGAACAATATGACATACATAGAAGGAAAAACAATAACAAAGAAAGAAGCACTTCACCAGTGATATAGACCAGGATCCCAAGAAACAACTTGTTTATTGATGTCAAACCAATTACAGTACTCAGGTCCAATGTTTCAGTTCAACAATCATCTTCACTATTCAGCCTAAATAATCTATCACAAGCAGAGCTCCAAGGGCCAGTGAACACTATTTACAATCAGAAGTTTAAGCTCAAGTATATTTCAAAGTTCTACAACCAACCCCTCACTCATCTTCTGTAGAAGTATATATAGAAGAATGAGGAGGTGAGATCTAATAAAAGATCTCCAATTACGATTAATACAAATTTAATGGCTTATTGGCCTTTGAGGGGCTCAATGAAGAAACTTACATACATATCCTTTGTATTAAATGATTTACATAAAGATTTAAGCTCGGTGGGAGCTTTTGTTGACCTTTGAGGCTTTGTGTGGCGTCGAAGTAACTCTGCAGATGTCTGTCATTAAGTTCCTTAGCAGAATTTACTCTTTGGCTGCGTTTTGAGACAAATATCTGATCCTGATCAATAAATTCGGCTCATGATTGAATAATTTGAGGCACATGTGGCGTCGTGGTAGCTAGAGGGATCAATTTGCCTCAATTTGTGGCGATGGAGGGTTTCCTGTTGATAAAACACGTTAGATTTTCTTTAAAATGTGTTTTAAATTGGGGATTAGGCTTTTGATAAACATTCTTAGCCGTGATCCCTGCAAAATCTGTCCTTTAATCCTCTGTTCTGATAAATTTTGGTCTTCGTCACTGATACTCTCTGACTGCGCCTGATTCATGGTTTTTTGCTGGTATGCAGGGCTGTGTAGGATTATGTGGCATCAATGCTTCATGAATGATTGATGAAAACGTGGATTTAACCCCTGTGATGATTTTCTTTGGTGAATCGAAGGAAGGAAGATCGTCATCCTCAGCCCTCGAATTTTCTTCAAAAATGGTGAGAAAACCATTTAAACCCTGCAAAATACAAACAAATATTAAAAAATCCTGCATATATAGGTTTACTGCTTCAGAAGGCACGTGGAGGAAGCATGGCCGTTGGATGGCATCATCCAATGGTCGAGACTGAACGGAGGAAACAAAGGGAAGGTGGAAGAAACGTTTAAATCTGAGCCATCGATCGCGCAGAGATCGACGGTTGGGAGCGGAGGCGAAAAGTCAAAATGGGAAAACGTTGACTGGGCAATCAAAACAGAGCGATGAAATGTGGGCCATCGATCAGCAGATCAGATCGTCAGAGGAGGCTCGTTAAAATTCCGCGACGTAGCCCGGTTAACGGTCGAGCATCTTCGGTGAGCGATAGTCGTTGGATGTCCCGCCCCAGATCGGACGGTGTACGGCGATATCGCGCGGTGTCCACGTCCGAACGTTAACGCGCGATGGACGGCAGTTTTATGAACATTTCCCAGGCCATGTGTCAATCGATGATTGGAATCGCTGGTGATCGGGAAAAAATCGCCCTCGCCCAAAGGCGGTGCGATGAATACCGCGCGGTTTTTGGGATGGGTTAGTGGAATGTGGGGACCACCGCGAGACGGAATCCACACCATCCGATCTTTAGATCAGATTGATGGCGCGGAACGATTTAAAACTTGTACCGGTGGAAATCTAATAAAATAATAAAGCCGACGGAAAATTAAAATAAAACAGAGGTTTTATTTTTATATATATAACCAAAGGTTTTAAACTTTGGCGGGAATAATTTAAAAATGGCTTGGCGCCCGATTGTGGGGCCGTGGGGCATATGGGAAATAATGTGACCGAGGGTCAATGGAAAAAAGGGCTAGGACCCATATATGCCCAAAATGTGGGTTTTTATAGTTTTTCAATGATTTTCAAAGGGTTAGAGAGGTTCGGATAAGGAGAAAAAGGAGTTTTCAACCTTGTCAAGGGGTTTTGATGAAGGGGAAAGGGAAAAATATGAAAATGAGGTATTTTCATGGGAAATGGAGGGATAAAAACTAAGGTTAGTTTGGGAAGAAGGGAAGGGGGAAAAAGGTGCTTGCAGCAGTATTCTGGCTTGGAAATCAGCAGGATTTCTAAGTGTAAAATGGGAATAGCAGTGAAGTTTTGGACAGAGGATGGGCATGAGGCCTTCAAGAGTCTTCAAGAGCCAACAATTTTTAGCAATGAAATTTGTTCCTTGAAGGCTCAAAATTTTTACAACTGACCATTTGGTATAACAAATTTTATAAATTTGTGCGGAGTTATAAGGAAATACACAAAGATCCATGTCAACAGTAGACATAGTATGGACACAACCATCAATGGATCTGTATTTACAATCATGAATATTTAATAAATCCACATAGCTTGGATGGATGAAACTAGATCCAGGGTCTTGATCTCCATCTCTCAATCCGTAGTACAATTCTAACCACGCGAGTGAATTTCTCAAAGTCGAGCATGGCAGAAACCACTTGAATACCGGTCAATGATGTGAACCATTAACAAGTGCGAGAGAAACCACCAATAATGTAAATGGATCTCAAGGTAATCCAGTACAATATATGAAGTGTGATTAAATGTTTTGAAGTCGAACACTCATAGAATCATTCGATCGAAGGCCAATGATGAGAACCTATCGTCAAAAGCGAGAAACCTGCCATTAAGGCATGCAGGCCTCCAGGTACTGAAAATGGTGTCCAAATCAACTTCCTAGATAATGATATGAAGTCGATAGGACGCGATCCATCATACGAGGGCCTACGACACGAAACTTCATGTCAAGTTTTGAAGAACAATATTTGAAGTGATTCAGGACTGACTCAGGGATGACCAACGCGATTGAAGGTTATTATTTGCAAGGTAATTTTGACTGAGGTTGGACTTCTCTTGAACATATTGGTGACACAAGACTTAGACTTGGCAGCATTTGAATCAACGATAATACCCAAAAACAAATGAATAATTTCAATGAGGTTTGATTAACTATGAGACAAATGAATTTCCCAACTCAGACACAAATGTAACAGAGTGTCATGTTCAAGAGCAACATATTGCCTTTAATAATAAAAATAAATTTTCGTTCCCAATTCCCCCACACCATTACTGGCGAGTACCTATTTATTTTTACACAAACTTGAGGAGAATAACATATGCTTGTCATATAAGCTCATCCTTCAAATGAGTCCTTCGAAGTATTTGTAACGAACCCTAGGAAGGAGTAGTTCGGTTCCGTCATGATTGATGAGTCCTGCACTATTTAAGTTTTACGAGTCCAGTGTAGGGTTAACTCTATGTCGTTTTCATGATTAAAGAGTTTAAAAATACACAAAAAAAACTCATGTTTTTCTTTTAGTGTAAATTTTTAACAAGCCCAGAGAAAGATAACTCGATGTTTTTCAATTTTAGGAAGCAAAAGAAAAACATAAGAAAACTCCAAATGTTCCTTTTCGTAAATGTAGTCCCTCAAGCTCGAAAAAGGATAAAATAATGTAGGAGAGAACTGCATTGACCATGCTTAGTCAACGTATACCTTTTTCGTAAATAGTCTAGTTCAGTCTGGAAAAAGGGTAAACTTATATTGAATAGATGATTGTTCATTTTCTTTTTTGAGTTCGAATATTCAAGTACTCGATGATCTTTTCATGTTTAGAGAGTATAAAAAGGGATTAAAAGAGAAATCCAAGGTTTCGCTTTGTCGTAAGTTTTAATGAGTCTGTAATAGTGATAAAAATATACTCATATCATCGAATTTCAATTCAATTAATGAGCAGGAAAAGAAGGAAATAACTCGACATTTTCATGTGTTTTACGAGCATGAAAGATAACAAAAGAATCTCGGGAATTTCATGAGTTTAACAAGTCTTGAAAATAATAACCAAAATGGAATCGAAATAGGTTTCATTTTTATACAAGCTTGAAACAAATAATAACTATGCTTGAGATTGGTTTCATTTGTACACAAGCTTGAAACAGAGAAAACTGTGCTTGAGATAGGTTTCAATGCCCCCCCAAGCATAACCTGCAAGAGCACATGCCCCCCGAGCTTCATTTCATTCACCTATGTAGATTACTGGCTACTAATAGCTGTATTGAATGAAGGTTCATTCAAGAGACTAGATGAAAGACTCAACTTAATTAGGGGAGGATTTGTTTCATTTTTTAACGAGATTGACACAGGAAAAGAACTATGCTCATGAAAAATTGTTTCATTTTTAATGGTCTTGAAACAAGAAAAGGAAATATGCTCATGGGAATCTGTTTCATTTTTTAATTAGGGTGACACAGTAAAAGAACCATCCTCATGGGCTTGTTTCATTTTCTTAACGAAGTTGACGCATTAAAAGGAAATATCCTCATGATGACATGTTTCATTTTTTTAACGAGGTTGACACATCAAAAGGAAATATCCTCATAAGGATCTATTTCATTTTTTAACGAGGTTGACATAATAGAAGAACCATCCTCATGGACCTCGTTTCATTTTTTAACAAGCTTGAGACATGAAAAGGAACTATGTTCATGGGGACTTGTTTCATTTTTTAACAAGGTTGACACAGTAAAAGAACTATCCTCATGGAAACCTGTTTCATTTTTTAACGAGGTTTATGTTAGGGTCCTATAATAATAGGGATCATAATTTTGAATTGACTATGTAAAGTCTTATAATATTTTACATAAATTTTCTTTCTGCAAATGTTTTCCCATATTAAAAAATGAAAAGAGGGCAAGTCTGAAAAGAAAAATCAAAGGACTAAAAGAAAAAGATCAAAAAAGAATATAAAATATGAACCCCACCAAAAAGAGATAAAAATAGATCATGAAAGTGTTGCACATTCAAATGAAATTACTTTAGTTTACTTTTTGCAAATACAAATTGTGTGCAGCTTGTAAAAATGACACAATCCATGAAGATCAAACAGTTTAATCTTAATTCATTCATGCTTTTAAATTTCATGTAAAGATAGTTAGAGAATAAATATCTGGCCAAAGCATTTAATCTTGGCAAATCAGTAGTTAGGTAGAGAATAAAAATGAGCTCATCAGTTTAATCTGAGCCATTGGAAGTTATAAGGTTAGAAGTAGATTAGTTTGCTTATCAAAAGGAAAATAAAGGGTCAAAAAGCTCAAATGCACCCAATAAATGAAGAAAAATGTTAGGGTAAATAAAGGGTAGGTAGATTACTTTCACAAGGAATGGAAAGCATCAATTGGTCATTTCATATCACTAATATCCCCCTAAATCCCCTTCCCCTTGCATAAAACCCTATTTCCACTCTTAGAAGGCATTTTCCCTTGTAAAATAACCTTTTCCCCTTATTTCACCCCTTTTCCCTTCCTAAAATCCCTTTCCCTAGTTAAAAAACACATTTTCATTTGAAAAATAAATCCCCTTTTCCATTTTAAAAACATAAAAACCCACTTATCTAAAGCTTTTAAAATATTTGAAATGTATCGGGCCCTACAGTAAAAATCACTCCCCGATATCCTTTTAAATCCATTCCTAATGTATTATTACCTCCTACCATTATCATTTTAACTTATCCACATTAGTATATTAAATCCCCGTTTTTATACCTTTACCCCATATTATATTAAATCCCGCTTAAATATATTTCCCCCGACCCTTATGTTAGCTTAACATATATTTTTTATTTTTAAAAGCCCCTCCATTATATTAATTCCCCGAGGTCCCACTTTACTTTAAACCTCGCACATATATAATCTTGGGTCTAACTTCATATAATCCCCGACCCACTCATATTAAAATCCCTCCGCATAAAAGATTCCCGGTCTTACCTATCAAATCTCCCCAACTCATCCCTCGACCCTTGTCAACTGTTCGATTGGCGCTACTTATGATCCAACCATTTTCTAAAGATTTCTCACTTTCAATTTCCCAATGTTTAAAACCAATAAGGGGTGTGAAATAGGTGGTTTCACACCCCCTCTCCCCTGCCACGTGTCAGTCTGACATCTTATCACATCCCGCAGACGAAAACCACCAACCCGCCTTTCATCGTGCGATAACCGCCATACCAAAATTTTGTTGTACGACGAATACTGCCTTTGTTTGAATTTAACCTCCGCGCCCTATGATTAACCACCTTCGGTCAAGAAGCAATAAAGCCCGCCCGTAACAATTATTCCTTATTGCTGTGCATTACCAAACTATTTATTTGCAGAAAATAGTCCAAGATGACTGGTGCCGACCTATTTTCAAGCTATTCTTGACAATAATTCAAGCCTTTTGCTACCAAAATGTTGCTGACTCTGACTTAAAGATTTGGAGACCGAAGTTAAAACCTACTGTGGCAAACAAACCTTCTGTAGACCGAATTAAACCATTTCACAGGTAATCCTAAGCATCCCGAAACCATTTCTTAAACACATAAAGTAATAATTGCTAATTGAACAAGTTAAATGGCCTCCCAGATCATAATATCTATAAATCCTCTGCAAGCCCTTGTAGTAGATGTTGAACATACTCCCCTTTCTGATAAAGACTGCAAAATAAGTGATACAGTCATTGAATTCAACCTCCTTGAGCTTCACTGCTAGAGCCATGATAATTTCATAGACCAGGTTGATGATATCCACCTTTGGGATTCAAACCTACCGAGGTATATCTTCCCACAGACATTTCAGTTTCCGAAAATCATCAAAAACTGTCAAATCAATTATCTGCCCAATGAAAGAGCCCTAGTAACCCCTAGCAAAGAGATTTTATTCAAAATCACTCCAGAATCCATAAATCAGATGTTGCAGATCCAACCCAAACCTGATGAAGCTCCATTGTCTATTGAAATCCTCACTGAATTATATATGAAACTGGACTTTCCCAAGAGGTTTCAAATATTCCAAACCTTCCTCCCTCCATCAGTTGAAACCCCAAAGAAAAACCCTCCTTACTCAACTTCAATTTTTTCAGAGAGAACCAAACAGATTGTCACAATGCTGTCTTGTATTTTAGGGTACTTTACTAATGAATATGTAGATGCTTCAATCTTAGGTTTTCTATCCATATTCTACCCAGGACAACCTCCAGCTTCCACATTTAACTTTTCTTAATACCCATCAGATGCCATCCATGAGAAATTAGTTAAATTACCAGAGGAAAGAGTGTTTAAATATTCATCAGTTTTGTTTTAGTTTTTCTTCTATTTGCAATCAGAAAGGTTTGCAATTAGCCTTCAAAAACTGGACACAGTGGGTAACCCCCAATCTGTAGTCTTCTGTACATCCTTGATTAGAAAGGATTCCATAAAATTCAGCTACAAGGACTTCATTGATTCATTTGTACATCCAGTTGTCAACATGCTAAACAATAGCATTCAACCTAGGGCCAATGAAGAAATAAATAAAGTATTGTAACTGTCTTAACAAAGCAGAACAAGAGTCTGATATTTATACCAGAACCACAATGAAATTAGGGTGTATGGATGCCAGCTTGTTCCATAAAATCTCCCCAAATACCTCCCAATGAGGTTATTTGCACTGGAATATATAAGGCAAATCCTAAACTCAGATGAGGTCAATTTTCTGTCAACAAAGAAGAAAACTCAGTTTAAGAACTAGCTTGGTCCTTTCATTTGCAATAATAGGAATGCTGGTCAACAAGAAGAAAAGTGTTTATAGGATTTCAAGTTCAACAATAGTTTCAAATGGAAATATGATCCTTTGGGAGTCATCAGTAAACTAATAGTCAAATTCAAATTGACTCCTTTTTTCCATGAGTCTAAACCAGAAATTGAAAAGTACTCCAACCAGTTAGAGTGGTTGGAAAATAATTTGCAAGAAGTAGAAAAGAAGATTGAGATTAGTTTCGTCCTTCATACTCCAGCCCCACAAGATAGGGACTCAAAGAGAGCTAGAGAGGAAGGCTCTTATTTTGCTGAGACCACTAATGAAACCAAATTCAAACTAATGTATAGGAAGAAGCCCAAGCTGAATCCAGTAATTGAGCAAGAAGAAATAATTGACACTCTTGAGATTATTGATACTGAAATAATTGTCAGGGATAATGCACCTCCCATAGTTTCAGAGGAAACTCATCAGCCTTCAACCTCTAGTGCTTAGATTATTCAAAAGAAACATAGTGTAGAAGTATCTTCATAAAGCAAACCAATAGATAAAGAACAAGATATAATGGAGAAGTACAAATAAATCAAATTGAAGAATGAGGCATTTAAAGCTTTGACTTATGCCCAATATTGGAAACAGACTCCTAGTGACCAAAATAGGTTACTTTCAGCCTTTGAATTGCAGCCAACAATGTAGAATCGAAAGTCATCAACAGACTACAAGAAAATGACATTTGAAGTTATGTCTAAAGATGTACATCCTATATATCAGATTTAGTTCCATACGCAAGCTGGAGAAATGATATATTCAACTATGACCAACAAAGGTATGGGTGTCCAAAAACTAAAGAATTCTCTAGAAAACATCAGAGCACAGTTAAAACTAGAGAAGGCATCTTCACAAGCCAAGGACAACATAATAAAATCATTGAAAGAATTGGTCATGGAGGTATGATCCAAATAACATCAAAGCAGCTGAAGAGATTATCAAGAAGAATAATGCAGACATTGCTGCATTGAAGAAACAACTGAAAATACCTCCAATAGAGCATCCACAAACTAAAGAATTTTTTGAGAAAGAAAGTCAGAAATATGAAATGATGAATCTCATCATTCAGTTGACAGCTCAACTCAAATAGATGGAGAATGAAATGGAAAAATTAGTGCAGGAAAATAAGGCCAACATGGAAGAAGTTACTGTTACTGCCATTCCCATAGCTTCAACTTCAGCTTCAGTGGCCACAACAACTCCATTATCTATTATAGTTCCAGTTACTACAACCATTCCACTAATAACAAAAGTTTCAGCAACACCAGCTACTACACTAGCTAGAACAGCAGCTCATCCCAATGATGAAGTAGTTAAATTAATCAAAGCTATGCAAGATATGTCAATCCAAACAAATGCGATTAATAGACTTAAAGATCAAGTACAAAGTATTGAAGATAAAAAGAAGTTGGCTTAAATCATGTATAAATCTGAAACATAGAAATCCCATAGGTTGACTGACAAGATACAGAAGTTAGAAAAAGAATTGACATTGAAAGAACCACTAGCCCAAGAAAACCATCTATACAAGTTATATTTGAGCAGAAAGAATTGATAAAGCACGAAAGTGATGCTATTCAGAAAGTTAAAGAAGAACTTGGAAAGAAACCAGAGGAGGCCACTGAGATAATCAGGTTTCTCAATTTTAGGAACAAGCAAGAATTAGAAGAAATTGAGATAAGTGACAAAACAAAAACAATATTAGAGGTAAAAAAGGTAATTTCCAAGAAAAATCTCATGATACAGCTTGAAGATAAATGTCAAACTATGGAGTTAGCAGTAAACATATTCATGAAAAAATTTGATACCTTGAGGCGAAAGGTCTGCCTAATCCTTCGGTGATTAATGATAGACTAATGAGACATTAAGATTATGACAAGAAGATCAGAGAAGTGGCTAAAGAAAAGTCCAAAAATTCCTCTATGAAAGGAATTCCTATAGGTAAATTACTCCATCAGACATTTGAAAATCTCTTTTACCTCCAGCATGAGGTAAATCATCTCTTTATAAACAAGCCTACATTTACCAAGTACACTAAAGCAGACGAGATTTATAGGAGAATGGTAAAAATTAAACTACAAGATGAAGAGGCTTGGGAAAAATTGTATCATTTACTGTAAACAGGTAAAAGTAAAAGCAGGTAAAAGAGAGACAAGGACAAAAGTGAAAATAGAGCAGGGAGACAAAGTAGTAAAGTAAAAGAGGAATTTTCTGTGATAGTTAAAGGTAAAACATGTTAAAAGAGAAGTCAAGTTAAAGTGAATACAGATGAAAGACAAAGTTTAAAGATGAATTCAGTTAAAAGGTAGATAACGTAAAGATACAACTAGCGTAAAGCACCAGTCAGAGAGATAAGATAGCAACAAACAACAAACAAATAAACAGGGACAACTTTCATTTAGTTACATAGGTGTCTCTATCTTCTTACATGAAGATATTTTATTTCCCTTGAATAATTCCTAAATCAGTTTTAGGATATTTTTTATTAGTTTTTGTATAAATACTTCATAATTCAAAGTATTGTGTGTGGATTCCTCAACATTTCTATAGTTGTAATTGATCTAAATACCTGAGCGTTCATTGTACCATTTTCAAGTCAACAGACAGGACAAGAAATAAAGGCATTGCATTACAGGATTCATGTGTTGTGCCACTTCAGTGAAGTACTTTCAATTGTTCATTGTTATTTTCTTAAGTATTCCATAAACTTTTATGTTTTCTAAATTTAAATGTTATAACAGGAATTTTATTTCAGAACTTGTTTAAATACACTCTGCCTTGAACTATTATTCATTTTCATGTTTTCTTCTAATATGCAGATCTGAGAATCCTTAATTTCTCTCCCATATCGATTGACCCCTTTCACCTTCATTCATTATCTGGTTTAAGGAATCCTTAACTGCTCCTTGATCCCGATTGAAAACCACTTCACCATTCAACCTTTAAAGATCTGATTTTTCTCAGCTACCTTGCCCTGTGAACACTTCGTTTAGAACTTGATTCTGTCCTGTTTTCTTGATATTTTGACTCCATTTCCAAATGGATAATAGACAGGCACTTATCCATCTAAATCAGTAATTCCACCACCAAATAAAAAAGCAAACCAAATCAAGCATACATAACTAGCCTAAAATCAATTAAAACAACAAAGTTAAATCATTAAGAGAGAGCCCTCTCTGAGCATTAGGAAGGCTAGATCCTAATCCTAAAAGTGGTTGATAGTTACCTTTGTTATTTATTTTAACACAAATATAACAACCCAAGGGAAATTTCAGAGTGGTAACATACTGTCGACCATACTGGGGAATCAGTCCTCAGTTAAATAAATCTTAAAGGAAACACTTTTCCTCATCTATTCACCTTAAGTTTTATTTTGCTTTGCTAAAATTTATCATTAAAAATTAAAATTCTGGGTCCTAAAAGAACATACAATACCAGGGCTCATCCTGATCCACAACCTGCTATAATTGTTGATGATCCTGACAGAATTTTAAGAAAACATAAAAAAGTAGAAAGTCTAGGAAGTAGTAGTCAATTAATCAAATCAAATTCACTTCCCAAAAACTTGCCAAGCTTACAGGATATACAGTTTGATTTATCATTTGAGCACTCTCTATTTAGAACCAAATCTAAAAGTTCAATTTATAATATTGTAATAGAACCTAATTTTATTCAATTTATTGAAGAAAAGAAGGAAACTATACAACTTGATTTAGATCAACAAGTTATAAATACTCTTGAAAATCTTGCTATTTTAGCTGCAAATTTGATTAAAGATATAGATGAAGCTTACTTTCAATAGTCAGTTGAATTAGCTGCTTTAACTGTTGCTACCCCTAAGCATTCTGCTATTCCTTCTGAAACTGTAAATACAACTTTATATAGTACCACCTCATCTATAATATCCACCATAGTTCATTCCACAGATCCATTCATCCCAAAACTTCCTCTTCAACCTAGAGTTTTATTCCCATCTTCTAACATTCCAAGTTCATCTGCAATCACTTCAAGTTCATCTGCAATCACTTCAAGTTCATCTCCAAACACTTCAGGTTCAGGTCCATGTTTAAGTTTAGTTCCATCTTCAAGTTCAGTTCCATCTCCAAGTACTACAAATTTACCTCTCAGTCAAGTTAGCATCTTAGCCATGGCAACCAGATATGCCCCTTTGGCCCTACAGGCCCCTTTACATGCCATGCCACTGGACTACCAAAGTAAAATATTTCAGTTTGATGATGTAGGTCAATACACTGCTCAAAAACATGTAAAAAAAATGAATGATTACTTTGAATTCCATGAAATTGATGAAGAGCATGTTGTGAAACTAGCTCCAAAAATAGAAGAAAAGAGATATCAACGCCTTAGAAATGAGCCACTTCGAGGGGGAAACCTCCAATACATTACATGAATGAAAAATTCTTGGATGATTCAAATTACAAAACCTCCTTTCTATATATAGGAGTCCATGGGGACACAATGTAATCGTAGCTGACCTAATAATAATAATTTAAGGGCACAATAATAACAATATGGGGGTTACAAGGGTACAATAATAACAATAAGGGGGTTACACTAACAACAATAAGGGACTATACTAGTAGTATAGGGACCTAACATGCCCCTCTCCTTCAAAAAAGTGTTGTCCTCAACACTTGAGTAGCTCTGGGTGCTTCTGTATAAAATTCTCATCCTCCCATGTAGAATCTTCAGTGGGTAAGTTCTTCCACTTGATGAGATACTTTGAAATTGATTGATTCCGTAGCTGTCGAGTTCTTGTTTCCATGACCACTTCAGGTTCCAATATGATTTTTCCTTCCTCATCAAGTTCTGGCAATATTGTTTGAACTGGAAGATTTTCACCTATAACCTTCTTTAAGCATGAAACATGGAAAACTGGATGTACTCGCGAAGAAGCAGGAAGCTCCAATTTGTATGCCATTGTACCAATCTTTTGCAACACCTTGTAAGGACCATAGTACTTTGGTGATAATTTATTATCCTTCTTAGCTTGCTTGAGGGACATTTGTTTGTATGGTTGTAGCCATAAAAATACCCAATCTCCTACATCAAAACTTCTCTCATTGCGATGTTGATCTGCCTGTTGTTTCATTCGATTTTGTGCCAAATTCAGGTTATCCTTTAAGAGTTGGAGAACTTCTTGCTGATGCTCGATGTGATCTTCCACTGCTTGAACCTTCGAATTTTCTCTTTAAGATGATGTGATGGATGGTGGATGATATCCATAAAGTGCCATAAATGGGGTCATTTTTGCTGCAGTATGGAAGGAAGTGTTATACCACCATTCAGCAAGAGGTAACCACTTGACCCATTGTGTTTGTTTATCAGATACAAAACAACGAAGATATCCTCCCAAACATTTATTTACTATCTCAGTTTGACCATCAGATTGAGGATGATAAGATGAGCTATGAGCTAATTGAGTACCCAAACAAGAAAATAACTCCATCCAAAAATTTCCAGTAAAAATGGGATCTCTATCGCTCACAATAACCTTTGGGTTTCCATGTAGCTTTTGAATTGTGTCCATAAATGTAGTAGCAATTGTACTTGCTTTAAATGGATGAGATAATGCACAAAAGTGTGCATACTTGGTAAGTCTATCAACTACCACCATGATGACATTCTCTCCTTCGGACTTAGGTAAACCTGTGATAAAATCCATTGAAATCTCCTCCCAACGTTGACTTGGAATGGATAAAGGTTGTAGAAGTCCCGGGGTCTTAATTGTCTCCACTTTATTCTGCTGGAAAACCAAAAATTCCGCCACAAACTTTTGAATATTGGATTTAAGGCCATCCCAAAAAAAATCTTTCTTCACCCTGTGGTAAGTTTTTAAAAATCCTGAGTGTCCTCCTAAAGGAGAAGTGTGCAATTCCAGAAGAATCTTTTGTTTCAGTTGGGAATTCTTACAAAGATATAAGCGATCTTTGTACCATAAGGAATCATTTTTCCAACTAAATGTATCAGATGTGCTAGGATCTTGCTGCAACTTTTGAATGAGTGTCCATACATCTTTGTCCTTCTTCCATTCATCTCTTGCTTCGGTTATCCAATCTGGTTGGATAATAGAAATGGCACAAAGCAATGATTCCACCTCTTCATTCTTTCTTGAGAGTGCATCTGCAACAACATTAAGCTTTCCTTTTTTGTAGATTATTTCAAAGTCATAACCCAACGTCTTTGTGACCCATTTTTGCTGCTCTTCTGAAGATAGTCTTTGTTCCAAAAAGTGTTTAAGACTATCATGATCAGTTTTTACCTTGAAGTGTCTTCCCATTAGGTAAGTTCGCCATTTCTTTAGTGCATGCAGTATTGCTAACATTTCATTCTCATAAATAGGTTTCTGTAAATACTTTCCTTTGATTGGACGACTTTCAAAAGTAATGGGTCTTCCTTCCTGCATTAAAATTGCACCAATTCCATTTCCTGAGGCATCATATTCCACAATAAAGGTTTTTGTGAAGTCTGGCGTAGCTAAGACCGGTGCTAGGCACATTGCCTCTTTAAGATGTTCAAAGGCCTTAGTTGCTTCAGGAGTCCATGAAAATGCATCTTTCTTCAATAATGTTGTTAGAGGTGCTGCTATTCTCCCATAATTCTTAACAAACTTTCAATAATACCATGTTAACCCGAGAAATCCTTGCAACGGCTTTATGGTTGTGGGGACTTTCCATTCCTTAATGGCTTTAATTTTGTTAAGGTCCACTTTAACACCCTCGTGAGATACAATATGACCCAGATATTCCACCTCTTGTACTCCAAAGAAACATTTGGATGTTTTTGCATATAATTGTTTCTCCTTCAATAGTTTGAGCACCCTGTCAACATGTTCAACATGATCCTTCCAAGACCTGCTGTAGATTAGTATATCATCAAAAAATACTAGCACAAATTTTCAAAGGAAGGGTTTGAAAATGGAATTCATCAACCCTTGAAATGTAGAAGGTGCATTGGTAAGGCCAAAAGGCATGACCAAAAATTCATAATGACCCTCATGAGTTCGAAATTCTATTTTTAGAATATCTTCAGTCTTCATTCTAATTTGATGATATCCTGAACGAAGATCCAACTTGGTAAAATAAATTGCTCCATGTAATTCATCCAATAATTCATCAATCACAGGAATGGGAAATTTATCTTTAATGTTGAGCTTATTGAGCTCCCTATAATCCGGACACATTCGCCATGATCCATCCTTCTTGTGTACCAATACTACAGGAGCAGAGAAAGAACTTTGACTAGGTTGAATTATACACGCCTCTAACATTTCTGCAATCATACGTTCAATTTCGCTCTTTTGGACATAAGGATATCTATAAGGCCTGATGTTTGGAGGAACACTTCCTGGAATCAAATGAATAGCATGATCATGATCACGAATATGTGGGAGTCCTTTTGGAGTTTCAAAAACCTTGGAATGATTGTCCAAGACTTTTTGGAGATCTGCAGAAATAGATGATTTTGATGTTGGAACTTCTAGTGAGCATAATTGTGCAATTATGCCTCGTTGTTCTTTCTTTAGAAGCTTTTTAATGACATTAGAGCTTATTATCTTTCCCGGCTTCCCTGCAATACCCAGTAATTCGACTTCCTTTCCTTCTGAAAATTTTTTCAAGAAAAGTTCTTGAAAATAAAAAGCTACCATCCCTAAAGATTGTAATCATTGTACTCCTAGTACAACATCAACACCTCCCATAGGAATGGAAAGCATTGGACTATTAAATACATATTCCCCCATGGTTAGCTTGATATTATGGCATTTTCCAGAGCAATTTGTAGTTCCTCCATTTGCAACCATCACTTGACATTCTGGTGCTGGGTATAGGAAACAATTCAATTCCTTGGCTACCTTACAATGAATAAAATTATGGGTACTACCTGAATCAATCAACACTATTACCTTTTTCTTCTTGATATGTTCTTCTATCTTGAGAGTTTGAGGAGTGGTAATTCCAGCCAATGCATTACACGATATGGTCGGACTCATTTCTTCCTCTTCTTGGGTTGGTTCCTGGTGTATATCCTCTTCTTGTTCATTTTCTTCTTCCTCTTCACAATCTATGTAAAATAATTTCTTCTCAGTACACTTATGACCTTTAGTGTATTTTCTATCACAACTGTAGCAAAGCCCTTTTGCTCTTTTTTCTTCCAATTGTTGTGGTGTCAACCTTGTAGGTTGTGGAAATCTAGGAGTAGCAACACTTCCCTCTTTATAGAAGTGAGTGGTAGGCTTCCTTGTCACCATAATTTTACATTCAATTTTTCTTACCAACTTGAATGCCTTCTCCAATGAATCAGGTTCCAAAACACAAACTTCATGTTGGATGTTATCCTTTAAAGTACCTATGAAGAGATCAATCCTGTGTTCCTCTGGAATATCAGTTACCCTTATATTCAATTTTTGGAAGTCCTCAATGTGCTCCCCCCATTAAACCCTTTTGTTTGAGATTTATCAATTGGCTAAATAAGGTGTTTCTCTTTGTATCCTCATAATGTGCTATCATTTCCTCCGTAAAAATTGACCAAGTGACAATTTTTTTACGGGAGCAAAGCCATCGATACCATACAAATGTATTTTTTTCTAAATGTAAAGTTGCAATGCGTACCTTTTGTTTGTTTTTCACATTATGGAGATCAAAATATTGCTCCATCTGTAGTATCCATGTTACAGGATCCTTTCCATCAAACTTCCTCATATACATTTTTGTAATAAGGTGGTTCTTTCCGCCAACATTAGATTTTATGAAATCACGATTAACATTTATTTTGTTCTCATCATGAGTTTCCTCTACTATATTTTCACCATTAGGAAACATTTGTTGTATGAACTTTGTCAAACCTTCCATGTCTGCTTTTAGATCATTCTTCATGTTTTCCATTTTCTCATCGATCTTAGCTTCCATGTCATCCATCTTAGATTCCATGCCAGCTTCCATGCCATCTATCTTAGATTCCATGCCATTCTTCAAACCATCCATCTTAGATTCCATGCCTTTCTTCAAACCATCCATCTTAGTTTCCACTCCTTTCTTCAAAACTTCCATGTCATTTTTTGTTGCTCTTTGCGAGAGTGAAATTTGTTGCACTTGCCCTTGTAATTTTGATATGTCATGTTGCCATTCTTCGTCTTCATGAGTCATAGTAGAGCTTTCTAAAGGCTTAATGGGTGCTGAATTATTTTTAGGGGCCATTTTAGAATCCAATACTGATATCTATTCTACAGTATGCCCTTGGAATCACTTCAACTTGATTCTTCAAACAAGACTTATGCAATTTGGAAAAAAAAAATACACACCTTTTACTTGCTTTTGAGGAGCTTGATATTGAAATTGAATTCTCTATAATTGCGGATCCTCAATATCTGAAATTCAGCCCTGTAGTAGCCCTCTGAAGCTTCTTTCAAATTCCACAGGTCTGATTTGATTTGGATTCTTCAAGGCAAAGTTATGTCCAATCTCCCACAATGACCCAATTTTGGACTGGTTCAGTAAAGCGAACTTGTATGACTTGCCACGTGTCACTGCTTCCTCCTTTGGATTTGAAATTGATAGAAAAAAAACTACAGTTTGTGTACTTGCGGTCACTTTTTATAGCATTCCAATCCGATGCTCAAAGAGAGAGCTATAAAGATTTTCCCACGTTCACCTCTTTGAGATGAAATTCAAAATCCTCAAAAAGCCCTAACTTCCACAGATCATATCTCCGAAAATATTATGAAACAATATATGAAATTTTGTGATTATGTTCCTCAGGATTGCGGCTTCATACTCTAAAAATTTCAGCTTTTGAACCTTCGTAGAAAAAAATTTATTACGAAAATACCACGATGACCTGTTTAGGTTAAATTCAGGAGCATGCAAAATGACCTAACTTGCACATATCATATATCTGAAAATGTTGCGAACCAAGCTCTGAAATTTTGCGACGATGTTCCTCAGGATTTTGGTTTTGCACTCTAAAAATTTCAGATTTTGAACCTTTGAAGAAAAAAATTTATAACGAAAATTCCACGATGACCTGTTTGGAGCAGCGAAACCCTAGAATCTCAAAGCTCTGATACCAAATGTTGTGAAACCAGCTCCAAAAATAGAAGAAAAGAGATATAAACGCCTTAGAAATGAGCCACTTTGAGGAGGAAACCTCCAAGACATTACATGAATGAACAATTCTTGGATGATTCAAATTAAAAAACCTCCTTTCTATATATAGGAGTCCATGGGGCCACAATGTAATCCTAGTCGACCTAACAATAATAATTTAAGGGCATAATAATAACAATATGGGGGTTACAAGGGTACAATAATAACAATAAGGGGGTTACACTAGCAACAATAAGGGACTATACTAGTAGTATAGGGACCTAACAGAGGATGTTAAAATGAGATTGTTTGCTCAAACACTAGCAGGAGATGTAAAGAAATGGTTTAAAGCTTTACCTACTGGTCATATTGCTGATTTAGCTGCTTTCCATAGATTGTTTATCAATAGATGGGAAAGAAATAAAAACCCTTTACAAATATTGTCTGAATATGAAAACATTAGAAGAGCTCCTAATGAATCAATTCAGGATTATTGTACTAGGTTTAATAGTATTTATAATGCAATTCCTGCAAATATCAAACCTCCACCAGATCTAGCCCTGATCAAATTTCCAGATGGGTTTGACACTGATATGTCTTACCAATTGAGAGAAAGGAACCCTGAAACCTTAGAGAAAACACAGAGTAACGCAGTTAGTGTAGAAGCTAACTTATTAGCTAAAAGAGCTAGGATGAGAAATGAAAGAAGAGTAACCATTAAGGAATAACCATCCACATCAGATATTAGGATAGAGAGTTTAGCTAAAAGTATGGAAAGAATAATGGACGGATTAGAAATTATGGAAAGAAAACCTTAGTGGTATAATCAAAAAGTTCCTCAAATCAGAAATCCCAACTTTATGAAAAATCCTAACACTGGAAAATCTAGAGAAGTTGCACCAGATCAACTCATTAGACCACCTTTCCAAGAAAACTATGCTAAAATTTCTCAACAAAACGAAGAAGACCAGGACACTCAGATTAACTTAATGGGGATAAATGATGATAATACTATTTTTCTTACCCAAGAAGAACATGAATTATACATGTTACAACAATTACAGTTAGATTCTGGACAGTCCTTTGACTATAAACAAAGTTATGAAACTGCTATCAATGAACTTCACAAACAATATAACCTTAGAAATAAAAAGAACACATAAGCTCCTGCTAAGAAAACTATCCAAACTCAAACTAAGAAAACATTAGAAGCTCCTGCAACCAAAACTTTACAATTTCTCCCTAGAGAAACCCACAATACTTCAAGTCCAAACATTGCAGCCAGTCCAAAAATTGTAGACATAACATCTGCTGATACTCAAACACCAACTGCTGCTAAAACTACAACTGCCACTCAACCTGTTCCAGATAAGAAAATTGAAAAGAAAACAGTGGATACACAGACTGAATTACCAACTGTTGAGAAAAAGGATAAAAACATACAAACTAAAATTGGTAAAGAGGAAATGATTCAATTAGGCAAAACTCAAATTCTTTTTAATATCGAAACTGAAATAGCCAAATTGAAAGCATCAGTTCCTTTAACATTGCTAGTAAAAAATGATCTATACAAAGCCCAAATCACTGAAACTCTAAACATAACAGAAGGAGAAGATGTTGTTAACCTCAATGATGACCAACCAAAGTTATTATTTGGTCCTGAGGTAAATGGAAAACATCAAGAAGGTGGTGTTCCTCCATTCTACATTAGCTTGAGCATTCATGATAAAATCTTACACAATGCTATGTTAGATTCAGGAGCATCTCACAACTTAATGCCTAGGCAATCATGGAAACATTGAACTTAGACATTACTAGACCATACAAAGGTTTGTTTTCATTTGATTCTAGTAAAGTTAAATGTCTTGGCCTGATAAAAGAATTGTGTGTAACTCTAGCCCAATACCCAGCTAAAAGTATTGTCATGGATATTGTAGTTGTTGATATTCCTCCAAACTATGGAATGTTATTATCTCGCTCATTGGGAGAAAAATTACAGGGATCACTGCACTTAGACATGTCATATGCTACAATTTCTGTATTTGGTCAGCCCAAAAAGCTTTACAAAGAAACTTTAATGAAATACATGGTTAGTAGTGCAGAAAAGCCAGAGAATTGTCCTATCTACTCTATACATTCTGATATGGATTCTTTCATCCTATGTAATTCAAACACTGGAAAATATTAAAACACAACAGTAGAACAGAAATATAAAGAAATTGATAGTGACAATATAACTCATGAGTCTATGTGGCACCTAGATTTCGATGGTTCTGTAAACATACTATAAGCAGGAGTAGGAGTGTGGATTTATAACTTAGAGAATGATCATTTTGAAGGTCATACATTCAGGTTAAACTTTAAATGCACTAATAACATTGCAGAGTATGAAGCATTAGTGTTAGGACTGCAAATTGTAAGAAAACTTGGAGTTAAGAGAGTTTCTATCATGGGAGATTCAGAACTTATCATAAAGAAAATCAAGGGAGAGTATCTTGTGAATAATCCTAGACTTAGCCAATATAGAGAAACCATTCTAGATTTGATAAATTGTTTTCTTGAAACTGACTTTGCTATTATTCCTACAAAACAAAACATGCAAGCTCATAGTTTGGCTACCTTTGCTAGCACCTGCAGATTAGCTTTCCAACCCAATCATCAATACACTGCAGAGGTAAGGCATCGACCAACCATACCTGACAATTTGAAATATTGGCAGATTTTTTCACATGACTCTCAAATTTATGACTTTATGAATTGTGAAGGAGAATTTCAGAAATGTAATATAGATACTGATTGTACAATAGATTGTACCATGAATAACGAGTTAGATGTAAATAATGTAGATAAAATAGAACCAACTAGATTTACTAAAGTAGAAATAGATAAATTAGAAAAAGTAGAAATAGAAGAATTGACTAATGATGAATCATATATTTTAAACCTTAAAGATAAATTTTTGCCTAAGGGATTAGTCCCATTAGAAGATCTTTTTGATTCCAATGATGCAGCTAGAAAACCAAAAATGGAACCCTTAAGATCATACATAAAAGAATGTAACATAGGAACAAAAGAAAAACCTAAGCTTATCAAGTTATCCAAAGCATTACCTCTAGATGAGAAGGTGAAATACATTAGTTTGTTTAAATAATTTCAAGATGTCTTTGCCTGGAGTTATGAAGACCTCAAATCTTATGACACCAACATCATCCAACATAAAATACCCATCAAAGAAAATAAAAAACCCTTTAAACAAAAGCTTAGGAGAATTAACCCTGTTCTTATGCCTTTGATAGAAAAATAAGTAAAAATGATGTATGAGGCACAAATCATAACACCTATTAGATATTCTGATTGGGTCTCAAATCTAGTCCCCACTAGGAAGAAAACAGGGGAAATCAGACTCTGTGTTGATTTTCGAAACTTAAACAAAGTGTCACTAAAAGATAACTATCCTCTTCCTAAGATGGACCATATTCTAGAGAGGGTAGTTGGATCATCCAGATTTCATTACTTGATGGATTCTCTGGATACAACCAAATTCTAGTCCAACTAGAGGATCAAGAAAAAACTGCATTTACCACTCCATGGAGAACTTTCATGTATTTGAAGATGCCCTTTGGTTTGATGAATGCTGGAGCTACATTCCAAAGAGCTATGGACATAGCTTTTGCCAAGGAAATTCACGACTTTCTAGTCATTTATCTAGATGATATCATAGTATTTTCTAAAATAGATAATGAACATCTAGATCATTTGAGAAGAGTTTTCATTAAATGCAAAAATTTTTGCATTTCCTTGAATCCTAAAAATACACTATTTGGATTAGAAGAAGGTAAACTCCTAGGACATATAATTTCAAAAGAGGGAATTAGAATAGATCCAGCTAAGATAGAATCAATTTTAAGCATCAGTCATCCTAGAAACATCAAATAATTATAGACATTATTAGGTAAGATAAATTTTCTCATAAGATTCATTTCTAATCTAGTAGAACTAATCAGAGAATTGAATAACATGCTAAAAAAGGATTCAACACTTAAGTGGAAAGTAGAGGCTAAATAGTATTTTGAATCAATTAAAGAAGCACTCACTAAAACACCTGTCCTCATAAGTCCTAATTTCAAAAAAGATTTTATAATTTTTTTTTTGCTTCAAAACACACCATTGCAACAGTGTTTTTGCAAAAGAATGATGAGGGTTATGAACAACCGATTGATTTTTTCAACAAATCCTTAAGATATGCAACATTAAAGTACAAAATTATGGAAAAAAAGCACTTTCTTTAGTGAAAGCTATTAAATATTTCAGAGTGTATATTTTATACTCCCACATAATTGCACATGTTCCAAACTTTGTGGTAAAGGACATTCTGACTAAGAATGGGAATGATGGAAAGAGAGGCAAACGGATTGCCACTATATTGGAATATGATATTGTAAAAAAGCCTACTAAATTGATTAAAGGCCAAGGTTTATCCAAAATCATGGCTGAATCGAACTGTCGAGCCTTAGATATAAATTTCATTACAACAATAGATGATCAAGAAGAGATGGCGACTCTACATATCAGTGAAGCTTTTTTAGATTCACCCTGGTATGTAGATATTATATTTGTTTTACTTAATTTACAAGCTCCTCCTGGTTTATCTAGAACTAAAGGTAGATTCTTAAAATTAAAAGCAATGAAATTTTGTATCATAGATAATGCTTTATTTTGGAAAGATCATGGTGGTATTCTATTAATTTTTTTATTGAAAGATGAAGCTGGTAAAGTTATGCAAGAATTTCATGCAGGTGACTGTGGAGGACACCTTTATTGGAAGACAATTGCTGATAAAATTTTGAGGGTAGGTTTTTACTGGCCCACTTTTTTTGTAGATGTAAGAAAGTATGTGACCTCCTGTCACAAATTTCAGATATTTGAAGGGAAAAAGAAGCTCCTACCATTACCCATCAAACCTATTTCAACAGAAATTCCATTTCAACAATGGGGTTTAGACTTCATTGGTGAAATTAACCCACCCTCCTCTGCCCAACATAAATGGATTTTGATAGCTACTAATTAATTTACCAAGTGGATAGAAGCCATCCCTTCTAGACAAGCCACAAACTCTGTCATTATCTGATTCCTTGAAAACAACATCCTCTCTAGATTTGGATGCCCAAAAAAGCTCATTACTGATAATGTAGCTGCCTTCAAATCCAAGAAAATGATTTACTTTTGTAACAAATACCATATCAACCTTGGCCATTACACTGCCTATTACCCTCAAGGTAATGGACTTGCAGAATCCTCAAACAAAAGCCTTGTTAATATTATCAAGAAATTGTTAGAAGATAACAAGAAAACTTGGAACAAGAAGTTGGTTAATGCCTTATGGGTAGACAGACTAACTACAAAGAAGTCTATTGGTACTTCTCCCTATAAACTAGTATATGGGATGGATGTTGTTTTTCAATCCTCTTTAGGAGTGCCAGTGATGAAAATGATTCTAGAGCTGCAAGTAGAACCAAATGATATCTAAAGGAGGATAAATCAGACTATTCATTTGCAGCAAACCAGGGAAGAAGTTTACATCAAATCACAAGTGATCCAAGACAAAATCAAAAAGATATTTGACAAGAAAAATAAAGAAGATGATTTTTACATAGGTGATAAAGTGCTCAAATGGGATTCCAGAAGAGAAGAAAAAGGAAAACATGGTAAATTTGATTTTCTTTGGAAACACCCATACACCATTTATGGTTACAAAGGTAATAATGCATTTTTCTTGAAGGAGTTAGATGGAGCAGATCTACCAGGTGGACCATTCAATGGTAGAATACTGAAGAACTAATTTTCTCTAGATTAACCATTAGTTTACTTTGTTTTAATTTTCTCATTGTAAATACCATTGCAAAGTTTATATTGGATTGGATGACTATCTTCTAAAGTTGAAGCCCGAAGAGAAGGCCCTAAGATTTAAGAGGTATAAAATCATATGATTGAATAAAGAATAGCTCAGAAAGTAGTTCCAAGGTAAGCAAAGTCAAAGTTCCAAGGCCACTGATCAACAAGTTCTTGACATCTCATTAGGAGATACCATCCCCAAGTGGATCCACTGTTAGGGTCCTATAATAATAGGGATCATAATTTTGAATTGACAATGTAAGGTCTTGTAATATTGTACATACTTTTGCTTTCTACAAATGTTTTCCCACGTTAAAAAATGAAAAGAGGGTAAGTCTTAAAAGAAAAATCAAAGGACTAAAAGAAAAAGATCAAAAAAGAATATAAAATATGAACCCCACCAAAAAGAGATAAAAATAGATGATGAAATTGTTGCACATTCAAATGCCACTACTTTAGTTTACCTTTTGCAAATAAAAATTGTGTTCAGCTTGTCAAAATGCCACAGTCCATGAGGATAAAACAATTTAATCTTGATTCATTCATGCTTTTAAATTTCATGTAAATATAGTTAGAGAATAAATATCTGGCCAAACCATTTAATCTTGGCAGATCAGTAGTTAGGAAGAGAATAAAAATGAGCTCATCAGTTCAATCTGAACCATTGGAATTTATAAGGTTAAAAGTAGATTAGTTTGCTTATCAAAAGAAAAATAAAGGGTCAGTAAGCTCAAATGCACCCAATAAATGAAGAAAAATGTTAGGGTAAATAAAGGGTAGTTAGATTACTTTCACAGGGAATGAAAAGCATCAATTGGTCATTTCATATCGCTAATATCCACCTAAATCCCCTTTCCCTTTCTTAAAACGCTATTGCCACTCTTAGAAGGCATTTTCCCTTGTAAACTAACCCTTTCCCCATATTTCACCCCTTTTCCCTTCCTAAAATCCCTTTCCCCAGTTAAAAAACAGATTTTCATTTGAAAAACAAATCCCCTTTTACTATTTCCCCTTTTCCATTTTAAAAACATAAAAACCCACTTATCTAAAGTTTTTAAAATATTTGAAATGTATCAGGCCCCATTGTAAAAATCACTCCCCGATATCCTTTTAAATCCATTCCTAAAGTATTATTACCTCCTCCCATTATCATTTTAACTTATCCACATTATTATATTAAATCCCCGTTTTTATACCTTTACCCAATATTATATGAAATACCGCTTAAATATATTTCCCTGGACCCTTATGTTAGCTTAACATATAGTTTTTATTTTTAAAATCCCCTCCATTATATTAATTCCCCGAGGTCCCACTTTAATTTAAACCCCGCACATATATAATCTCGGGTCTAACTTCATATAATCCCCAACCCACTCATTTTAAAATCCCTCCGCATAAAAGATTCCCGGTCACACCTATCAAATCTCCTCAACTCATCCCTCGACACCCGCCAACCGTCTGATTGGTGCTACCTATGATCCAACCATTTTTTAAACATTTTCCACTTTCAATTTCCCAATGTTTAAAACGAATCAGGGGTGTGAAATAGGTGGTGTTAGTTCCAGTCTTCGCAGCTTGTTACCAGAGATCAACATGAGCTCTTACTATGTTTGGTTTTGTTAGATTTTTTGCACATGATTTTCAGTGCAAAACATGTCACAAGTGTGTCCATCAGAAGAAGCTCGTAAAAATCTTTCCAACGGTATATCACACTCCCATAACCAGTTTCTGGATTAGAAGATATGATCAAAATGAATGAGTGATTCTTGGTTATGCATGTTTTGAGGTCAGTTGCTGCACACAATAACAAGTTTAGTAAAAAATCAGTTTGTGAAATAATGGTAAGGAATTTTTCAAAAGTGAAAGAGGTTTTTGTTAATAACATGCCAAATAACAAAAACCTCCTTCAGTTTATGCACAGGTGTAACTATGTGGGAGATATACAATGATATTTGGAGCC
Source organism: Pinus albicaulis (assembly GCA_034641835.2). NCBI lineage: Eukaryota > Viridiplantae > Streptophyta > Pinopsida > Pinales > Pinaceae > Pinus > Pinus albicaulis. The sequence goes on along the minus strand of CM076578.1, from coordinate 1,298,397,293 downwards.
TACATTAAAACAAAACAAAATTTTCATATTTTTTACTGTTTTAGTCATTTTAGTGCAGAGCCATTTTATAGCAGATAGAAAGTAATTTTTCAAAACCCAAGGAGGTTTTTGTTAAAAAAGAGACATATAACAAAAACCTCTTTCAGTTTATTCAAAGGTGTCACGAATTGGGATATGTGACTAGATCTTTATAGCTCATTTTCACAGATTTAAATTTTTAATGATTTCCTGTTTTAGAGATGATTTTGTGGAACATATTTCGAGTAATTGGAAACGAATTTTCCAAATTTGAGAGAGGTTTTTCTCCAACATGAACGTATCTACAAAAACCTCTTTCATTTTTGTAACAGGTGCTATTTTTTGGGAGATACGAGTTCATCTTCAACACCTATTTTCAGAAATTCGGCCCAAGTGTAATGTAACTGATTCTATTTTTAAGAAAATGGTTGAGCTCAATTCCCTTAGTACAAGGATGAGAAAATGTATATATTTTATGAGTTTCATAGTGTAGGGGTTGGATTTTTGCAGCAGAGTGAGGCTGCTATTGTTGTAACAGTTTGACAGAGAATTAATGAAATGATGCAACTCTGATTCATGAGATTCATGTGGTGTGAGTTTTGCATATGTCTTTCTTTCTGTTTCATATGTATCTTGTTATGTTTTACTATTCATTCATAATCATTTCTAGTTGAATTCTTTTAAGTAAGAAAGGTAGAATCCATTTTATTGCTCTGCCTTGGGAAAGCGTTCATTTTATGTGTACCTTCTTCTGTCTGAAAAGGATTCATTATATATGCCCTTTTCGGCCTCTCAGCAGTCTTTCCACTCCATATAATTTCAATTTGAATGCTTAAGCTCTTGCCTATCTTGCCTCATGAGATAATCTGCGTCTTTCATTTAATCTCTCTGCTTCATGCTGTCCTTTGGCCCCACACCGCCCAGAAAACTCAGATATTCATTAAAACCCCTTTTCCTATCAATTTACTAGCCTAAAATCAGTTCCCATTTTAAGTCATCTCGCACCCTATTGCTCATTTTATCGAGATTGACTGGAGAGAGCCCTCTCCTGTCCTCGTAGGGCTAGCTACGAGGCTGAGCTTGGTTTGATGTTGCCTCGAGTTTTGCCTTCCTCAGCCTGAGGCAGATTCGAGCGCTAACATAGTGGCGACCATACTGGGGAGAAACTTAAAATGTTTACCTGTTATAGACGGAGTCTGAAGTCACGCCAGGTATCCTTCGAAGCGCTTTTGTTATGCATAAGCGAAGTAGATAAACGCTGCTTAAGTCGATCTCCGGTTTAACTTGTAATCGTAGCATTTAACTTGTGAATTGCCCCAGTACATGAAATCAAGTTGCAGATCTGATTGCTGATGGTGGACAGTAGTCGGAACACATATGAAGGCTGAAACATTCACCCAGCGACTCCAACTCGATCCAGAGATTCTAGTGCTCGCTGATCCTCTCATGCAATGGTAGGGTATGTGGCAAACCCTGCTCTTTGTGAAGTTGTAAAAGAGGTTAGAGATCAGTTAGCAGATTTTGAAATTGATGAAAGATTTTTCAGTGTCGTGCTTCAATGTTTGAAATCTCTGAAGTTTCCTCTTGAAGCTAAAACTGGTGTCTGCGAGTTAGTTGTTGAAATATTTGAGAAGGAGATTCAGTATTTGAATGATCAGATCCAATCATATGAATTCCGAGATCCTAGTATGTTCTTGGAAACTCTTCCTCCTTCAAAACAAGAAACAATAGAGCTGCCCGTGGATTTTTTCATTGATAGTGTGCAGCTGGAGGTATGTATTGCAAAGTTGGGGCAGCAAACGGATTCTGGCTTTTGTGATCCTATTGCGATGTACATGGAAATTTTTTTCAGTTTGAATGATAGATCAAACTGTCTTTTACATAACCAGACTCGTTATGTGCATTTATGGCTACCAGCATTTACATTTGTGTCCTGGTTGAAGCACTTTCAAGCAGTATCCTTGTCACAGTTACTTGATTGGTTGATCTGGAATTACAGTGTTACTTGATCTATTGGTTTTGCAGCAAAGTAGGGGAGATTTGTAAATAAATAAGCTGCCAAAGGCAACATTTCATTTTCCGGTATTTGCTTATGTACAAGTTGCAGTATGTATATGTTTTTGGATTGGTATGAGTAGTTTGGTTTGCAGTTGTTTGACTCCATGCCCAAAGGATAAGGCACTGGTCTGCTCTCCCAAATTTCTGCTGTTCTTGGCACCTCCAAGGAGCTACCATCCCCATTGGAGCCAATGTTAGTTCCAGTCTTCGCAGCCTGTTACCAGAGATCAACATGAGCTCTTACTATGTCTGGTTTTGTTAGATGTTTTGCACATGATTTTCAGCACAAAACATGTCACAAGTGTGTCCATCAGAAGAATCTCAGAAAAATATTTCCAACGGTATATCACACTCCCATAACCGGTTTCTGGATTAGAAGATATGATCAAAATGAATGAGTGATTCTTGGTTATGCATGTTTTGAGGTCAGTTGCTGCACACAATGACAAGTTTAGTACAAAATCAGTTTGTGAAATAATGGTAAGGAATTTTTCAAAAGTGAAAGAGGTTTTTGTTCATAACATGCCAAATAACAAAAACCTCCTTCAGTTTATGCACAGGTGCAACTATGTGGGAGATATACAATGATATTTGGAGCCTACATTAAAACAAAGCAAAATTTTCATATTTTTTACTGTTTTAGTCATTTTAGTGCAGAGCCATTTTACAGCATATGGAAAGTAATTTTTAAAAACCCAAGGAGGTTTTTGTTAAAAACGAGCCATATAACAAAAACCTCTTTCAGGTTATTCAAAGGTGTCACGAATTGGGATATGTGACTAGATCTTTACAGCTCATTTTCACAGATTTAAATTTTTAATGATTTCCTGTTTTAGAGATGATTTTGTGGAACATATTTCGAGTAATTGGAAACTAATTTTCCAAATTTGAGAGAGGTTTTTCTCCAAAATGACCTTATCTACAAAAACCTCTTTCAGTTTTGTAACAGGTGCTATGTTTTGGGAGATACGAGTTCATCTTCAACACATATTTTCAGAAATTCGGCCCAAGTTTAATGTAACTGATTCTATTTTTAAGAAAATGGTTGAGCTCAACTCCCTTAGTACAAGGATGAGAAAATGTATATATTTTATGAGTTTCATAGTGTAGGGGTTTGATTTTTGCATCAGAGTGAGGTTGCTATTGTTGTAACAGTTTGACAGAGAATTAATGAAATGATGCAGCTCTGATTCATGAGATTCATGTGGTGTGAGTTTTGCATATGTCTTTCTTTCTGTTTCATATGTATCTTGTTATGTTTTACTATTCATTCATAATCATTTCTAGTTGAATGCTTTTAAGTAAGAAAGGTAGAATCCAGTTTATTGCTCTGCCTTGGGAAAGCGTTCATTTTATGTGTATCTTCTTCTGTCTGAAAAGGATTCATTATGTATGCCCTTTTCGGCCTCTCAGCAGTCTTTCCACTCCATATAATTTCAATTTGAATGCTAAAAATTTTGCCTATCTTGCCTCGTGAGATAATCTGTGTCTTTGATTTAATTTCTCCGCTCATACTGTCTGTTGTCCCATACAACCCAGAAAACCCAGCCATTCATCAAATATTTCATTCATATTTATTTACTAGCCTAAAATCAGTATCAATTTTGAGTCATCTCAGCCCCTTTGAAAAACTTTTGCCGAGATAGACCCGGAGAGAGCCCTCTCCTGTCCTCGTAGGGCTAGCTACGAAGCTGAGCTTGGTTTGATGTTGCCTCGAGTTTTGCCTTCCTCAGCCTGAGGCAGATTCGAGCGCTAACAGGTGGTTTCACACCCCCGCTCCCCTGCCATGAGTCAGTCCGACATCTTATCGCATCCCTAGATGAAAACCACCAACCCGCCTTTCATCGTGCGATAATTGCCATACCACCATTTTGCTGTACGACGAATACCACCTTTGTTTGAATTTAACCTCCGCGCCCTATGAATAACCACCTCTGGTCAAGAAGCAATAAAGCCTGCCTGAAACCATTATTCCTTATTGTTGTGTATTACAAAACTGTTTATTTGTGGAAAATAGTCCAAAAAGGCCGATGCCGACCTATTTTCAAGCTATTCTTGACCAAAATTCAAGCCTTTTTCTACCAAAACGTTTCCGACTCTGATTTAAAGCTTTGCAGACAGAAGTTAAAACATGTTGTTGCCAATAAACCTTCCGCAGACTGAATTAAACCATTTCACAGGTAATCCTAAGCCTCTCGAAATCATTTCTTAAACACAGAAAGTAATAATTTCTAATTGAACAAGTTAAATGGCCTTCCAGAGCATAATCTCTGTAAATCCTCTGCAACCCCTTGTAGTATATGTTGAACATAATCCCCTTGCTGATAAATACTGAAAAATCAGGGATAGAGTCACTGATTTCAACCTCCTTGAGCTCCACTACTGGAGCCATGATAAATTCATAGACCAGGTTGATGATATCCACCTTTGGGATTCAAACCTACCCAGGTATATCTTCCCACAGACATTTCAATTTCTAGAAATCATCAGACTCTATCAAATCAATTATCTACCCAATTAAAGAGCCCTAGTAACCCCTAGCAAAGAGATTTTGTTCACAATCACTGCAGAATCCATAAATCAGATATTGCAGATCCAACCCAAGCCTGATGAAGCTCCATTGTCTATTGAAATCCACACTAAATTGTATCTGAAACTGGAATTTCCCAAGAGGTTTCAAATATTCCAAACCTTCCTCCCTCCATTAGTTGAAACCCCAAAGTGAAACCCTCCTTACTCAGCTTCAATTTTTTCAGAGAGAACCAGACATATTGTTAAAATGTTGTCTTGTATTTTAGGGTACTTTACTAATGAATATGTAGATGCTTCAATCTTAGGTTTTCTGTCCATATTCTGCCCAAGACAACCTCCAGCTTCCACATTTAACTTTTCTCAATACTTATCAGATGCCATCCATGAAAAATTAGTTAAATTACCAGAGGTAGGAGTGTTTAAATATTCATTAGTTTTGTTTCATTTTTTCCTGTATTTCCAATCAGAAAGGTTTGCAGTTATCCTTCAAAAACTGGACACAGAGGGAAACCCCCAATCTGTAGTCTTCTAGACATCCTTGATTAGAAAGGATTCCAAAGAATTCAACTACAAGGACTTCATTGATTCATTTATACATCCAATTGTCAACATGCTAAACAATAGAATTCAACCTAGGGTCAATGAAGAAATAAAGAAAGAATTGCAACTATTTGAACAAAGTATAACAAGAGACTAGTATTTATACCAAAACCACACTGAAATTAGGGTGTATGGATGCCAGATTGTTCCATACAAGCTCCCCAAATACCTCCCAATGAGGTTATTTGCACTGGAATATATCAGGAAGATCCTAAATTCAGATGAGGTTAATTTTCTGTTAGCAAAGAAGAAAACTCAGTTTAAAATTAAGAACCAGCTTGGTCCTTTCATTTGCAATAATAGGAATGCTGGTTAACAAGCAGAAAAGTGTTTACATGATTTCAAGTTCAGCAATAGTTTCCAATCGTAGTATGATCCTTTGGGAGTCATCAGTAAACTAAGAGTCAAATTCGAATTGACTCCTTTTGTCCATGAGTCTAAACCAGAAATTGAAAAGTACTCCAACCAGTCAGAGTGGTTGGAAAATACTTTGTAAGAAGTAGAAAATTAGGTTGAGAATAGTTCTGTCCTTCATACTCAGGCCCACAAGACAGGAACTCAAAGAGAGCTAGAGAGGAAGGCTCTTATTCTGCTGAGACCACTACTGAAACCAAATTCAAACTAATGTACAGGAAGAAGCCCCAGCTGAATCTAGTAATTGAGCAAGAAGAAATAATTGCCACAGTTGAGATTATTGATATAGATATAATTTTCAGGGATAATGCACCTCCCACAGTTTCATAGGAAACTCATCAGCCTTCAACCTCTAGTGCTCAAATTATTCAGAATCAGCATAGTGTAGAAGTATCTTCATCAAGAAAACCAGTAGATAAAGAACAAGATATAATGGAGAAGTATAAAGAAATCAAACTGTGGAATGAGGCATTGAAAGCTGTGACTTATGTGTTGAGATTCAACAAGATGATGAGCTTAGTGAAAAGAGTCGCCTTCACTAAGTGGGCTCGCAGGCTATTTTTGGCGCAAAGTTTGTTTTTAGACATGTCGATCATATTCTATGAGTTGCAGGATGCTATTTGTGGATGGTTGGTCAAGTTGGAAAAATAGATGGACTTCTATTTTTAGACATATTGGGCGGAATCTATTTTTAGATTGCCAGTTTAAAAATAGATATGTCGAATATTATTAGCTCTTAATAATATTTGGACTCTAAACATTATCTTATTCTCTTGGAGCACTTCAGTTAAGTGCACAGATGTGGCACAGAAGCTGATAGAAGGAATTACGCTATTCCTGAGGGTTTAATGGAGCTAATGCATGAGGACTTCAGTTAGAACTCATGTGACAGAGTTTGGTGGAGTTATAGAAGTAGTTGGTGGAGTTGTATTCAGTTTAACTCAATTAGACTCAATTGAGCTAGTTGTATCTAGTCTAACTGATTGACACACTAGTGAGAGTGGTGTGAATTAATTAGTTAATTAATTCAGTAAATAATAACTCATTAATCAACTAAATAATACATCAATTAACTACAGTGCATGGTAGTTTCAGTGGAGACCAGTGGAGACGTAGGTGAAAGAGCAAGTGTGACTATCGGTTGTGACTATAGTGATGCATTGATTGCATCCAACACTTAGTGGAGATTCCAATGAGGATTTTGCAGTGCAAGCCAGGTGGATTTGAGTTCATTCAGAGCCATTCTTCAGTAGGGATTGTGTAGTAGAGGCAGGCTAGCAGGTGGCAAAGATCGGTGCATGGATTTGCAAGATCGGACCTGATTAGTGTGTAGCGATTGTATTGTACTGAGAGCTTGACATGTTCAGCTTTGTATGAGGATTTTTACATGATCTCTATGACATATATTATATACAAATATTTGGGGGTTTTAGCTTTAGGATTTCCCGTTAAACAACTGTGTTAATGTGTGTGAATTTTTATGGTTTCATGTGTGCATTGCAATTGATTTAATTTCCGCATGTGATGATCAATGGTGGAATAGATTCTGTATTGTGCATGAAGTTAAAATAGTGTGTGATCAGGAGAATATTGGATATATAACACATAAGTTATATAATTTCTACATGGTATCAGAGTGATATTGATTAGAGCAGATTGCAATTATTGAAGCGGTTGAGTTTTGTGCTGGTGGAATTCGAATTTGCTGCAGTGTTTTCTTGGTGTCGAAGTTGAGCATTCATTGAAATGTATTTTAACGGATTGCGATTGGAGTATGCCCTTGAGGGCAGCTCGAATTATATTTCATGGAAGGACAGGATGGAGGCGGTGCTGGATGATAATGGGTTGAAGGAGTTCATAGATGCAAAAATTCCAAAACCTGCTTCTAGCGATGCAGCCGCACTTGACGCATGGCAAAAGAAGAAAACAAAATGTCGAAGGATTCTGTTGGAAGGTGTGAAGGATCACATAGTGTCCAGCCTTCATGGTAAATCTAGTCCATTCTTGATGTGGAAAGCTTTGACAGACTTGTTCCAAAGCAGAAGCGACCAGAGGAAGTTGGCGCTTAAAGACAAGCTAAGAAAAATAAAAATGGAGAAAGGCGAAAGTATACCCAAGTACCTCACGAAGTTTGTCTAGTGCAAGGATGAGCTGGGAAGTGTGGGGGTTACTGTAGATGAAGAAGACTTGGTGATCTTGGCTCTCCTTAGGCTTCCGAAAATTTGGCATAGCTACGAGGACTTTGTCAATGGTCGAGAGAAACTGCCAGGATGGGAGTGACTTTGGTCAGATCTTGTGCAGGAGGAGATAAGGCAGGGTACCAGGGATGGATCTTCATCGAAGAATGAAGATGAAGAAAATTGCGCTTTGGCTGCCAAATTAAGGAAAGGGAAGGGAAAGAAAAATCCTTCTCAATTTGGTGCGAAAGGCAAGAAGCAGGACTTGTCCAAGGTGAAGTGCTTTCACTGTCACCAACACAGACATTACGCCACTAATTGTCCACAAAAGAAGAAAAATAAGTAGGCTGATGGATCTGCAGGTGGAGAGGCCTTAGCCTCGTAGTTTGAGCTGGATTTTTCGCTGATCGCATGCTTGGTTTCAAGTGTGATGGGATCAGTGTGGTTTCTTGACAGTGGTGCATCTTTCCATATGACCGGAGACAAAGATTTGTTTAGTGATCTGGATGAAAAGGATCTTGGAGTGCACATCAAGATGGGCGATGATGGTAGATATAGTGCGAATGGTATTGGGGCCATTTCCTTTGAGAGGGAGTCTGGTAAACCTTTCATATTGAAGGATGTCATGCATGTTCCATGACTGAAGAAGAATATGATCTCTGTGGTGATGTTGGAAGACAAGGGCTATGATGTTGTTTTTAGCAAGGGAAAGGCTTTCCTGCGTAGTAAAACAACTGGTGAAACCCAGAGGATAGGGGTTCAAGTTAAGAACCTGTATCAATTGCAGGTAGATTTCTACACAACTATGGCAGGCAAAGCAGAAGGAGTGGTGAGCTGGGATGAGGGCGAATTGTGGCACAGGAGATTGGGCCATCTTCACCATGGCGCTTTGAAAATTTTGCAGTAGATTTCTACCGGGCTTCCTAAGGGTACACTTGCGTAGTCAGATCAGTGCAAGGGATGTACTTTGGGAAAATTTATGAAGACCACCTTTCATGAGAAGGATAGTCACTCCACGACGATCCTTGAGAGAATTCACACAGACGTGTGTGGACCTTTCTCAGTAGCTTCGACAGCAAAGCACAGGTATTATGTGATATTTGTTGATGACTTTTCTCGTAAGTGCTGGATCGTCTTCATGCAGAAGAAGAGCGAGACATACTCAAAGTTATCTGAGTTCAAGGCACTGGTTGAGAAAGAGTCAGGGAAGCAGGTGAAATCTCTAAGGAGAGATAATGGTGGGGAATTCATCTCTAGCGAATTCAAGGAATTTTGCAGCGCAGAAGGAATTCGAAGAGAAATCATAGCGCCTTATAACCCACAGTAGAATGGGGTCACGGAGAGAAAGAACAGAACGATCGTGGGTGCTGCACGGGCGATGTTGCATGATCAGGGCCTTCCCATACACTTGTGGGCTGAGGCATGCAACACTGCGGTTTATGTGCAAAACTGTTGTCCTCATAGAGTATTTTGCATGAGTACACTCGAAGAGGCGTTTTTTGGTAAGAAGCCTGATATTTCTCATTTGAAGATTTTTGGCTCACCTATTTACATTCATGTGACGAAGGATGCCAGGAAGAAGCTGGAGCCGACCGCATAGGTTGGGATATTTGTGGGGTACACATAAACACCCCACAATTATCGTGTGTATTTTCCAGACAGTCGGAAGACTGTTGTGCGACGGGATATCAAATTTCATGAGGAGAAAGCCATGAAGTTGTCGCTTGAGAGGGAGATACACTTGCATGAAGATGAGGAGCTACTTACTCCTAAAGATGAGCCTCAGGATGTGGATCATCCACAAGAGGAGGTTCATGGAGTGGAAGAAACCACTAATGCAACGCCAAACATCAGAGGGCAGAAGCGCACTACAGAAGCTGAGAAACTGAATCTTGATGCAGCGCATAATGTAGGAGAACCTACATCACAACGCAGACAGAGAAAATCACCTGACCGATTTACTGGATACATGGCTCTGATGAGCAAGTGTATCATGACAGGGCCATCCTCTTTCGAGAAAGTTGTGGAGGATCCCACATGGGTAGATGCCATGGTGGAAGAGTATGATTTGATTGTCAGAAACAGTGGATGGGAGATTGTGGCAAAGCTGGAAGGGAAATTAGTGGTAGGTTCGAGATGGATCTACAAAGTGAAGCAAGCTGCTAACGGGAGCGTCGAGAAGTAAAAGGCAAGATTTGTTTCCCGGGGCTTCTCACAGATCGAGGGGATCAACTATGAAGAAACCTTTGCACCTGTCGCAAGGTATTCTTCCGTACGGACCATCCTTGCTCTCTCAGTGCAGATGGGTTGGCACATTCATCATATGGATGTGAAGACTGCGTTCCTCAATAGAGTCATTGAGGAGGAGGTGTACATCGAGCATCTTGAAGGATTCAAAATCTTCAGCAGTGATTCGCATGTGTGCAGGCTCAAAAGAGCGCTGTATGGGCTAAAACAAGCACCTCGTGCTTGGTACACACAGATAGACAGTTATTTCACCGGACTTGGATTCACCAAGAGTGAGGCGGATCTAAACCTATACCAGATTGTGGTGGAGGGTAAGTTGCTGATCATTGTACTTTATGTAGATGATTTGATACTAACGGGTGATGAACTGTTGATACACTCTTGCAAGGAAGATATTGCAAAGGAGTTTGAGATGAAAGACTTGGGCCTCCTTCATTATTTCCTGGGATTGGAAATTTGGCAGCGGAAGGGTGGACTGTTTGTGCCTCAAGGCAAGTATGCCTAGGAGATACTGGAGAAGTTCAACATGCAAGGCTACAAGCCTATTGACACTCCTCTTCCTGGTGGTTGGAGGAAAGAAGATGCTACATCGGTAGAGGTAGTGGATGCCACTGTTTATTGACAGTTGGTTGGTTCGCTCATGTATTTGGTCAATACACGACCGGACATATGCTATGCTGTTAACCAGCTTTCACAAGCTATGGTTAAGCCTACCAAGCTCTTTTGGAAGGCAGGCAAGCATGTCCCGAGGTATCTCAGGGGCACATCGGGATATGGACTGTGGTACAGACAATCGGATGAGTTGAAGATGCATGGCTTCACAGATGCAGATTGGGCAGGGAGCCCAACAGACAGAAAGAGCACATCTGGAGGGATTTTTAGTATCGGGTCTACAACAGTTTCTTGGTACAGTAGGAAATAGAGATTCGTGGCACTCAGTTCAGCGGAGGCCGAGTACATGGCAGCAAGTTTGGCTGCATGCGAGGCTATATGGATGAGGAAGATCCTGGTCGGCTTGTTCGGTTCACACTTAGATCCTATTGTGATATATTGTGATAATCGGAGTTGCATTAAACTTTCGGTTAATCCAGTATTTCATGATAGATCTAAATATATTGACATCTGGTACCATCATATCAGAGATTGTGTGCAGCGGAAGATCATGTTACTATCTTACATTCCTACAGAGGATCAAGATGTTGATATTCTGACGAAGGCGCTCACCAGGAGCAAATTCGAATACCATAGAGACAGGATCGGGGTGGCAGATAATCCCTATCTTGTTGAGAGGGAGTGTTGAGATTCAACAAGATGATGAGCTTAGTGAAAAGAGTTGCCTTCACTAAGTGGGCCCGCAGGCTAATTTTGGTGCAAAGTTTGTTTTTAGACTATGCCTATTTTTAGACATGTCGATCATATTATATGAGTTGTAGGATGCTATTTGTGGATGGTTGGTCAAGTTGGAAAAATAGATGAAATTCTATTTTTAGACATATTGGGCGGAATCTATTTTTAGATTGCCAGTCTAAAAATAGATATGTCGAATATTATTAGCTCTTAATAATATTTGGACTCTAAACATTATATTATTCTCTTGGAGCACTTCAGTTAAGTGCACAGATGTGGCACAGTAGCTGACAGAAGGAATTACACTATTCCTGAGGGTTTACTGGAGCTAATTCATGAGGACTTCAGTTAGAACTCATGTGATAGAGTTTGGTGGAGTTATAGAAGTAGTTGGTGGAGTTGTATTCAGTTTAACTTAGTTAGACTCAGTTGAGCAAGTTGTATCTAGTCTAACTGATTGATACACTAGTGAGAGTGGTGTGAATTAATTAGTTAATTAATTCACTAAATAATAACTCATTAATCAACTGAAGAATATATCAGTTAACTACAGTGCATGGAAGTTTCAGTGGAGACCAGTGGAAAGGTAGGTGAAAGAGCAAGTGTGACTATCAGTTGTGACTATAATGATGCATTGATTGCATCCAAAACTCAGTGGAGATGCCAATGAGGATTTTTCAGTGCAAGCCAGGTGGATTCGAGTTCATTCATATCCATTCTTCAGCAGGGATTGCACAGTAGAGGCAGGCTAGCAGGTGACAAAGATCGGTGCATGGATTTGCAAGATCGGGCCTGATTAGTGTGTAGCGATTGTATTGTACTGAGAGCTTGACATGTTCAACTTTGTATGAGGATTTTTACATGATCTCTATGACATATATTATATACAGATAGTTGGGGTTTTTAGCTTTAGGCTTTCCCGTTAAACAACTGTGTTAATGTGTGTGAATTTTTATGGTTTCATGTGTGCATTGCAATTGATTTAATTTCCACATGTGATGATCAATGGTGGAATAGATTCTGTATTGTGCATGAAGTTAAAATAGTGTGTGATTAGGAGAATCTTGGATATATAACACATAAGTTATATAATTTCTACATTATGCCCAATATTTGAAACAAAGCATCCACAGACTAAAGAAGTTTTGGAGAAAGAAAGTCAGAAAGATGAAATGATGAATTTCATCATTCAGTTGACAACTCAACTGAAAGAGATTGAGAATGAAATTGATAAATTAGTGCAGGAAAAGAAGGCCAGGATGGAAGCAGTTACTGTTACTGCCATTCCCATAGCTTCAAGTTCAGCTTCATTGGCCACAACAACTCCATTATCTACTGTAGTTCCAGTTACTACAACAATTCCAGTAATAATAGAAGTTTCAGCAACACCAACTACTACACCAGCTATAGCAGCAGCTCATCCCAATGATGAATCAGGTAAATTAATCAAAGCTATGCAATACATGTCAATCCAAACAAATGATATTAATAGAAATAAATATCAAGTAAAAAGTCTTGAAGATGAAAAGCAATTGTCTCAAATCATGTATACATCTGAAACACAGAAATCCAACAAGTTGACTGACAGGATACAAAAGTTAGAAAAAGAATTGACATTGAAAGAACCACTAGCCCAAGCAAAGCAAAAACTGTGGGCCAATATAATTAACTCTGTTAATGATATTTAGCCATCTATCCAAGTTATATTTGAGCAGAAATAATTGATAAAGCAGGAAAGTGATGCTATTCATAAAGTTAAAGAATAACTTGGAAAGAAACCAGAGGAGGCCACTGAGATAATCAAGTTTCTCAATTCTAAGAACAAGCAAGAATTAGAAGAAATTGGGATAAATGACAAAACATAAACAATATTAGAGGTAAAAAAGGTAATTTCCAAGAAAAATCTCATGATACATCTTGAAGATAAACGTCAAACTATGGAGTTAGCAGTAAACAAATTCATGAAAAATTTTGATATCTTGAGGTAGAAAGGTCTGCCTAATCCTTTGGTGATTAATGAAAGACTAATGAGGCATGAAGATTATGACAATAAGATCATAGAAGTGGCTAAATAACAATCCAACAATTCCTCGAAGAAAGGAATTCCTACAGGTAAAGTACTCTATTAGACATTTGAAAATCTCTTTTACCTCTAGCATGAGGTAAATCATCTCTTTATAAAAAAGCCTACATTTACCAAGTACATTGAAGAAGATGAGATTTATAGGAGAATGGTAAAAATTAAAATACTAGATGAAGAGGCTTGGAAAAAATTGTATGATTTGCTTTAAACAGGTAAAAGTAAAAGCAGGTAAAATAGAGACAAGGACAAAAGTGAAAATAGAGCAGGGAGACAAAGTAGTAAAGTAAAAGAGGAATTTACTATGATAGTTAAAGGTAAAGCAGGTTAAAATAGAAATCAAGTTAAAGTGAATACAAATGAAAGACAAAGTTTAAATATGAAGTCAGATAAAAGGCAGACAACGTAAAGATACAACTAGCGTAAAGCAACAATCAGAGAGATAAGATAGCAAAGGACCAAAGAAGCGAACAACAAACAAATAAATAGGGACAGCTTGCATTTAGTTACATAGGTATCTCTATCTTCTTGCATGAAGATATTTTATTTCCCTTGAATAATTCCTAAATCAGTTTTAGGATATTTTGTATCAGTTTTTTTATAAATATTTCATAATTCGAAGTATTGTGTGTGGATTCCTCAACATTTCTATAGTTGTAATTGATCTAAATACCTGAGGGTTCATTGTACCATTTTCAAGTCAACAGACAGGACAAGAAATAAAGGCATTGAATTATAGGAATCATGTGTTGTGCCACATCAGTGAAGTACTTTCAATTGTTCATTGTTATTTTCTTAAGTATTCCATAAACTTGTATGTTTTTAGAATCTAAATGTTATAACAGGAATTTTATTTCAGAACTTGTTTAAATAAACTATGTCTTGAAATGTTATTCATTTTCATGTTTTCTTATGATATCCAGATATGAGAATCCTTAATTTCTCTCCCATCCCGATTGACCCCTTTCACCTTCATTCATTATTCCGTTTAAGGAATCCTTAACTGCTCCTTGATATCGATTGAAAACCACTTCACCATTCAGCCTTTAAAGAACTAATTTTGCTCAGCTACCTTGCCCTATGAATACTTCTTTTAGAACTTGATTCTGTCCAGTTTTCTTGATATTTTGACTCGATATCCCAATGGATAATAGAGATGCACCTATCCATCTAAATCAGTAATTCCACCACCAAATCAAAAATCAAACCAAATCAAGCATACATAACTAGCCTAAAATCAATTAAAACAACAAAGTTAAATCATTAAGAGAGAGCCCTTTCTGAGCATTAGGAAGGCTAGATCCTAATGTTAAAAGTGGTTGATAGTTACCTCTGGTATTTATTTTAACACAAACATAACAACCCAAGGGAAGTTTCAGAGTGGTAACTGTTTACACAGTAAAAGAAATGTCCTCACGAGGACCTATTTCATTTTTTAACAAGGTTGACACAGTAAAAGAACCATCCTAAAAAAACCTTCATCACTGCTTCCAAATGGAAGGAACAGAATCCAAGGAACAAATCTCGATCATGGCTTCAGAGAGGTCTTCATAAGAAGGAAGAACAATTCACTGGAAATAACACATGTCAAGGGACTCTATAATGATAAGTACATCATGTTCAAATAATACCTTAGGGTTTACCATGTAAACTAATGGATCTAAGTCAAAATAATTCGAGCAAACAATGAACGGCTCACTTACATCAGTAACTGAAAACATGGGATCGGTTGCCACATAACTAACTTGCGGCGGGGTAGATACCACTTCCATATAAGGAACATTAAACACTGTGAAATGGTTGGTAGTTGAATCAAGACTAACAAACGAAAGTTTGCCAATAGTCACAATGCTTCCATTGTGAGGGAAAGTCATCATGTGAAAGAGTGTCGATACAAAAAATTTCATGGCATAGACATAGTCTCACCCAAGGAGAAAATTGAAATACAAGGGGCCTTGGACTACCACAAGATCAATACAGACAATATTACTTTCCAAGGTAATTGGAAAATTAGGAAGGATCCCTAAAGGTTCACTAATGGTTCTGTTAAATCTGACAGATTCTGTGTAACAACCACAAGCTGAGGGGAACCCAAAGCTTGCCAAGAAGTTGAGGATAAAATACTAACATAAGCACCTTCATCTACATTTGTGAAACACACATTATTACCACAAGCCTTCACAATGATTTGGAAAGGAATGGAATAAGGAAGATGAGGTTCTTCCAATCTATTCTAATCAAAGGAAATGACCTCAGTACTTGGAGGGGGTTCTGTAGAAATAGGTGAAATGCCCCCTTGTGTAGAAGAATCCAAAGTAACAAGAAGAACCTGAGCAAGTATGAATTTCACTCTTTACAGGGAGAGTGGGATCGACCGAATGTGAAATTAAGTCGACCACTTGATCAACTAATGGTTCATCAACCTGAGTGATATGTGTTTCAATTTCCAATGGAAGAGTGGGATTGTATGTACTTGGAATTAGATCAATCACTTTGTTAACTGGCGGTAGGTTGGGAGAAAATTTACAATAACTAGTTGGAAGTTGTTGCTATGGAACAGTAAGGTTTTCCAACAATTTTGAAGATTCATCCATATGAGGGCAAAGGTGACTATGGTGAATCCCTTTGCATAACCTACAAGAAAACCTAACTTTACCCTTTTTGCGCAGAACCTGACAGTCGTTGGTTGATGCATCAACAATAAGTTGATAGGATTTTCCAACCATACTTCCAAGACCTTAGGAATACTAGGAAAATTGATAAGGAAGTTGTCACCCTTATAAAGCTTGCAAGGGTATTTGGGTTTACGATGCATGTTGGAGGTTTCTTCAACTTTACCAATACTTACAACCATGGTTGGTTGGTTGAATTCTTTCTTTTCTTGCTTCTTCTTCTTCTTAGCCACCTGGTTACTGGGATCAAGGATTTTTCCAAGCAAAGAAGAAGAAAGGGAGGAAGATTGTTGGGCGAAGAAGGTGAAGGGTCAATATGAAGTTGGTGATATTGATAGGGTGAACTCTTTTGAGGTGAATCATCCGGTTGAGATGGAACAAATTAAGTATTTGAGGCCAACAAAGTTGAAAACAACCATACGGGTAAACCTATGGTAAATCGAGGTAATGAAAATGTATCCATATAAGGAGGACCAACATTTCCAAAGCAAGGAAAAGGACTAGGATTCTCGTTAAGAGGGGTTCCTTGGTTCGTAAATTCCGGAACTGTTTCCATTAGTTTCAAATTTAGTGAATTTTATTAATAATTTAACAATATTAACAATCAAAATTCACAATCCACACCTAACGTCTCAAAAAATGAAAAACAAAAAAATGAACACGTGCTAGAAAATCTATGAGTCAAACCACACAAAAATAGTTTGTTTGCACAGCGAAATCACTAGTTGGTGATGAAATCAAATGTCACAAAAATCAATGTGAAAATATAGCATGTGGAACCAGTTACCCTGAAAACCCTCTTAATGAAACAGTTTGGTGCAAGTAAATCCACTATGCCATCTCGAGTGAATATTACCCTCCAAAAAGTCCAAGTGAGTCTAGTCAACGTTTGTTCTAGGTACAGTGGGACCTTCCCTCCACCATCACCTTGGGAAAAATCCCTAAGATTATGGTCACTAAGGTTACCAACTATCACAATTTAACTTGGGGGGACAATCGTAGGTCTGACGTACATGCAAGGGAAAGCAACTAAGCTCAATCACCTTGAGAGCTCCTTGACATGGTAAATTCGAGGTTGACTAACAAGTGACCCTAAGTACCTTTCGACACTATTTTTAATGCATGAAAATCTTCTATATTTACCATTGAAGTAGGTACGATTACTTACCCAGGTCCAATATGACCTCGTGCTTAGCTCTTGTATAAGAAGAGATTCCCAAAGAAAAACTGTAATAAGTGGATTTTCTCCCTACCGCAAGATTCTACTGTTCATTTATTTCTTTGGAAATTTTACTCACTTCCCTATTCTAAAGCATTAACCTTATCTATGTTGGTGGAATGCGCCCTAAAAATGTAAAAAATTTCTAGATTGATTTTAATTAACGTTGTGTTATTTGGTTATTATTTACTTAGTAGGTAAATGGAGGTGAAACTTATGGTGTTATGACCTGACTCAAAACTGAATGCAATAAAATATGATAATGTAATATTTTCACTTTGATGAATTCTTGTTAAGGGAAAGTGAGAGGTTCTTTATTTTTCAAAAAGAAATGCAAAACTCAAAATCCCAAAACATTCTTTTTCATGCAATGACAATTCACTTCCAACAATGCAAAAATTAATAAATAAGAGAAAATATAACAAATTCTCTAATGCACTAATTTTCAGCAAGAAAATACTAATGCTAATCAATTTAAAGGATTTTTTTTTTTTTTAATATTTAATTTTAATTTTCCGTTTTAAAACCAACATAAAAACTTGCAAATTCAAATGAGGACTATCTTTCAATGAGAGACACTGCCTTTTCAATTGATGAAATAACTCTTTACAACAGACATAAATGAATACATGATGATATTCAATGAAAGAAAAGAGATTCACACAACCAATTCCAGAAGCGAAATACTCTTTTGATAAATCGACAAATCAACAAAAACTAAAAACCCAAAACTGTAAAGATAAGTGATTTTCCTCAAAAAGATATTCAAATATACTGATCTAAATCTACAGTTGACTTTTCAGAATGTAAACTATGCAACTGTTATCTATGCACAATTCACTTGAAAACTATGAAAATGTAATCTATGCACAATTTTTGTTCATATTCTGAAAATGAGAATTATAACTTATGCAAATGTAATCTATGCAAGAGAATTCTTCAAAATAAACACAAGATGATTCTAAATTACGGAAAGAACAACCAGACTATTTTCCTTCACTAATATAATCTAAAGAACCAATCAAGTGTAAGTAAATAAAATTGGGTGAAATATCCAAAGGTTGAATTAAGAATTTCTAAAAAAAGAAAATTCAAAACACCTAATCAACTTAACATAGAATTAATGAGACTGTAAACAAGCTAACATGATCATAAAAAGAAAAAATATGTACTTAAATCAGAGAAACCTTAACTTTTTCAAATAATTAAGAAAAAATGCATAGATCTGCGCTCTATATCTGAATAAAAATTGAGTAGACCGAGAAAATTAAGAAAAAAAAAAAAACAATGGTTTCAAATTAGAAATTTCAATTCTTAAAAGGGTCTAAAGGCATCAAAGGTCACAAAAGGACACAAAGGAGAACACGTTCCCCAGTGGAGTCGCCAATTTGTTACAGAGATAAATCCCTCTTGCGGACAAGAGTGATCTCCCTAGAATCCTAAAGGAAAACTAGAAACAAACAGACAAACCAATAACTCTTTCCTTAGATTATAACCAAAACATGAAAAATTTAGTATGCGAAGGATCACTTACCTATTAACGAAGTGCTTGTAGAAGTCCTTTCAACACTTTCCACAACCAACTTTTCCTCAATGCTTTACAGTCTTTCCAAATGCTTTCCACAACTTCTCCATGATGCTCCAAAAGAGATCTGCATAGACAAAAACATTCAAAAATATCAAAGCATCTAGCATATTAAATCAAAGGTAAACACTATCCTTAATATGGCATACAACATATAATTGAATCAATAATTAGTTATAAACCATAGGAGTGATCAAGAAATCCCGTAATTAACAATTGCAATTAGGAAAGAAAAATTACTTTGTATTAAAATCAAATAGGAAAATAAGCTTACAACCTGTTTGCCTTGATGTCACAAGCCTCTTCCAATGGTATCCTTCCCTTCCCTTCATGACAAGCTCTTCAGACCCAAAACCAACATCATGAGTTTACAAATCCCCATCTCCCATTCCTTTAGTCCTATGCTCAAGTTATAGGAAGGATGAGGAGGTTCTAGTTCCACTTCTCAAGGGATATGATCCTTAAGAAAGGGAGATTAGTTCCATATACCAAGGGATGAAGAACAAGTATGTAGTGGTTTGAGGTTTCTAATTTGGATAATATTCCTCAACCAAAGCCTCTAGAACTTACTTTTTTATTTTTACCCGCGTGAACAAACTTGCACAATTTATAGTGGAAGAAACTGCGTAGATCTGCAAAATTTACAATGGAAGAAACTGTGCATGTGCGGGTTTTGTTCAGGAAAACTGCGCAGATGCTCATGGTTTTTAATGTTGTGTAATGCAAAATTCCTTTTGTCCCTGTTATTATTTTACTTCAAGCTTAATAAGGGATTCACTTGAGACACTCCATCAGATAGTGAGATATATGAATCGAAAGTCATGATGATTTTTTTTAGTGTAACAGGTGTAGAAGTTGTCATCAACATAGCCACCTGATTAGGGAGTGCCCTCTGAATAAAACTGATAATTAGGGGAAAGAACTAGAACAAAATGATGTGGATGGTTTTGTGAGATCCAATACAAGGGGGCATGCAAATTGAAGACAACAACAAAGAAATCAAGGAGGTAGAATGACAAAGAGGAATAGTTTTGAATTCTTGTCAGAGGAAAACCCAAAGAATCACATGGCTGAAGAAGACAAAAATGAGAAATATGCAGTAGGTAAAGAAAAGGAAATGTTGCAGCTGACAAAATATTTGGGTAAAAACTTTGACATACTGGATATGTCTAAAGACTTTGAAGGAGATGTTGAGATGACCCTAAGAGAAGTAGGTACATAAACCCAAATTTATAGGAAATAGTGGAAAGTAAAGGGATTTACCTTCAAACTATGGTCGAACAAGCCTGAAAACAAGGATTGGAGGCCATCCCAATAGAACAGATGGATAGGATCCAATATCTTTACGTGATGAGAGAATAAGCTAAATTACGAGGCCAGAAAAACCCACATATAGATGTAGTAGAGATGGGAGTGAAGGTGTTGGTATCTTAGATAATATTAGCACCATGACTCATCCAACGGAAAAGAGGAAGGAAGTCTAACAACGTAGCCCTCGAGGAGCTAGGAGCTATTGTAACATTTCTTGTTTTGATACGTTAGACATTTTAGAAGAAAAATAAAAATTAAAAATGTTAGGTTTGGATATAAATAGATAAAATTCCAAAAAAATGTTAGGAATCATGTCAAAATAAAATAATCATATAAAAAAAATATGATAGGATTAGATGCTTTAAAAAATTATAGAAGAAATATTTGAAAATTCTAGGCATAGATATAAGCAATAAAAGAAATAATATTGCTTAGTTTCAAATAAGAAAAAAAATAAATAAGTTGTGTGCATCTTGTTAGGATGCCACAACCCAAAAATATTTTCTTTATGATCATACTGCTTAAACATGATCAAACCATTTCAATTTTTGTGTTTAGATTAGGAAATAAAAGTTCACCAAATTAATTTAATCTTGGTTGAACATTAGACTTAGGAAAATAAATGGCAGTTTTTTAAATGCACAAAAAAATGCATTAAGATTAAATTATGTTTTATTAGTATTAATCTCTTCATTAAGTGGTTAATTATTTGTGTAATAAAAAGCATGTAATGATTTTATTCTAAAGTCGCAAAACGACAAAAACCTTTTGTCGTTTTGCATTATCTTTTGAGAAAATCTCAATGATGGATCTCTTCCCTGCCCAGATCAACGACGGGGAAGGGAATTCACACCCCTTTCTCCATTTCTAATTAACAACAGAGGGGGGGGGGGGGTGTCTGAAAATCAGTTTCCTTTTTGGTAGGCCCCTCGCAATGTTTCACTCCGTCATCACTTCGCAGCCCCCTCGCTCTATACCACTTAACGTCACTTACCCCCTCAAAAATCTGCCTTTCCTCCCAATAGTTGTTTGACTTCCTGCCAACATCTATATCCTGATGGCCAATCACCTCATGCCACCTGTAACTATTTTGTTATGTCTGCTCCCTTACTGTTGCATTCAACCATGTTGTTATAGTCACTCCTTAACCGTTATCTGCTATTATTACTGTCATCCGCTCCATTACCATTTATCCATTAAACCTCCACGACTTGTTCTCCAAAAATTGTCCCACATAAATGGTAATCCAAGAAACTGTAAATAAGAATACACCATTCCTTGCACCACTATTTCATTTACTCTGTTATTTTTCCAAAATTGCAGGTTTTCAGACCAAGACACAGTTCAATTTATTGCTGCTATCTATCATCCTATCAACAAAGTTTTCATAGGCCCATCAATATTTACAGAGACCATCTTCTTCCGATATGAGAATTTGTAGAGACTGACCTCTATAGGTATTATTTATCAGAGACACTTATTGTCTTTTCCTCTATTGAAATAAAGGGCACCGAAAGGAAAGGGCCAAAAACCAGTGGCAGAAGAAACTCCAAATGTGTCTGCAACCATAGATCTTGAACATGTCCCATTAGCTGACTAGTTTTTCAAAATTACAAACACAGAATGCGAATTCAAGCTCTAGGAATTGAATCTCTGGTTAAAATAGAAGTATTTAGATAAAAAATATGAATTCAAGCTCTGGGAAACCTTATTGCCCCTATTCACCTTTCCTCAAATCCATGAGTTCCCTGATCTTGTAACTTCGTGTCAAGCCAAATATGATCCCCTTTAAAGAACTGTAGTCGCTCCGAATGAAGACATTTTGATTTCTATCACACCTGAAACCATAAACAGATGCTGCTAATCCCATAAAGTGATTCTCTCAGCCATTTTTCCCAAGCTGCTCTCATGGAGTTATACCACAAACTGAATTTTCCTCGGAGAGCATAGATTTTTGAAAACTTTCTTCCAGAAGATGTTGAACTTCCAAAAAAGAACCCTCCTTATCCATTCACTATGTTTCTTGAAGCAACCAGGCACATTATTTCTTTAATTTCCTATTTTTTAGGCTCTCAAAATAACATAACAATAGACGAATTAATTCTTGGTTACTTTTCCATTTTCTCCAAAGATAGTCAACCAACATTCATGTATAATTACGGTCAGTTCCTGGCTGATAATATGCATGAACAGATGATGAATTTGACTACTCAAGGAATGTTCAAGTACACTGATGTACTAGTTCATATGTTTCTTTTTCAGCAGGGGGATCTGTTACCAATTACATTGCATAAGCAAGATGATCAAAGTGTTAATCAATCGGTCATTCATTGGACTCAATTAGTCAGGTCCATTTGAACTGAATTTTCATTTGCAATTTTCATTGAATCCTTTATTCATCCAGTTGCCTAAGTTTTAAGTAGTCAGAATGAGCCTAGGATTGGCTCAAAAATGATACTTAATCTAAGTGATCAAGTTAAAACAAGAGATTGTTATCTTTACCAACATTATACGGAGATCATAGTATATGGTTGTGAGTTGGCACCTTACAAGCTGCCTAAATATGTTAATGGGACTTTTCTCTCTGGAATATATTAGGCAAATGATTAACATGGATGGGCCTCATTTTTTTTCAGGTAAAAGAAAATCTTAGTTTAAGATCAAGACTGAGGTGGGCTCTTTCATATCCAACACCAGGACAATAGGAATTGAAGGATATGCAATCCTCAAGAGGATTAAATTTCAACCAAGTTTCAATTGGTCATATGATCCATTCAACATCATTTCTAATTTGAGGGTGGACCTAAAAACAACACCTTACAATCACACTCCTAGGCCAGAGATTGAGAAATTCATGAAGCAAGATCAATGGGCAGAAAACACACTGCAAGAAGCAGAGGAGCAGATTATTTATACCTCCACTTTGCAAACTCCCATTTCTCAAAGAAAGCATGAGAAGAGTCATAGAGAAAAACCATCATCTTCTGCAAGAATTTCCAAGGAATTCGTTATCCAACAGAAGAAGCAGAAGACAAATTTCACTATCCTAACTGAGAAAAGTCAAAAAGAACTAGAGATCATTGATTTGGGATGCATAAGTTTCTATAGTAGTAGAGGGAAATGTTCCTAATACTCCATCCTCCTCTTCAGCTTCACAAGAGCCCATGGAGATTAATCAGTTAGTAGGAACAAGTGAATAGGGTGATCAAAATATTTTCTATAAATTCTTAGAGATTAAGCAGAAGAATGAAGCCCTAAAGGCCAATGTCTATAGTCAGTTTTGGAAACATACCTATACTTCATAGCATAGGCTGTTAAAAACTTTTTAGAGTGAAAAGGGAAGAATGCAGATGGTTTTCCTACAGGCCCAAGTCCCTTTTCCCAAAGCCCCTTTTGATTACAAGAAAACCATATTATCTTTTGATGCAAATCAGATTCATCCCATTGACCAAATGGAAATGCACATCCAATCAGGAGAAATGGTTTTCTCTACCATGAATAAAACTGCCATGGAATTTTATAAATTGAGAACAACTCTTTCAAATGTACAGTCCCAGTTGAATATTGAGAAAATTTCCTCCTTGGCCAAAGATAATAAGCTCAAATCACTAAAAGATATAGTGATCAATATTGGGTATGATCCTAAGGATGTCAAAGATGTAGAAGAAATTATTAAGAAGAAGAATGCAGACATTGGATCTCTTCGGAAGCAACTCAAATTAAATTCTACAGAGGATCATCGAACCAAGGAGATAGAATAAAGTGAACAAAACATAGAGGAAATTCTCAAACTTATCATTGAGCAGAAAATTCAAATTAAGAAGATGGAGGAATAATTGAAGGCCTACTCAAGGAGAAGGAATAGTCTACTAAGTTGACTATGATTCCAATTTCAGCTATAACTATTGCAGTGGTAGGCACAAAGCCAAGTTCTTCATCAACAACAATAGAATCTGCATCAGTAGTAGGTGACCCAAGAAAACTTATGCAGGATTTGTCTCTACGAAAGTAGGAAAATGAAAATCTTATGGAGAAATTCAAGAATATACAAGCTCAGAAGATAAATAATGATACTCTTTACATGGAAGAAATGCAAATGTCTCACAGGTTAACACAGAAAGTTCAGAAGTTAGAGAGTGATTTATTAATGGCAAACATCTCGGCCCAAGCCAAGGAAAACATATGGACATAAATAAGTCAGGCTATGAATGAAGTATGGCCCTCCATACAAATTAATTTTGAACAAGAAAAACTAATCACTAAGTGAAAAACAATTATTGATATTGGGTGTGTGTTATATTATTTACAAGAATAGTGGCATGCGCAGGGGGGGGGGTCACAGGGGTTAGCAGGGGGTGGGTAGCCCCCTGCACGGGGTCTAGGGAAACACCCCTGGATTTTTTTTTTGGACCCTATTTTAGATGGGCGGACTCGCCTATGGTTTTTTGCATGGTTTTTCACATGGTTTTGAGGCATGATGGTTTTTAGCCCTTGGTATTTTGTAGATCCGGTCAAGGGAACTACAATTATGTTCTACTCCAGGGTTAATGGATTGGGGTTTATGAATGCTTCGACATATATATATATATATATATATATATATATATATATATATATATATGTTGTAACTCTAAAAGGAATATAATGAAAAATCAAGCTGGTAGTCCCGATTTGGGATCCAGGGGAAAAATATCTGTGTATATATGTTTTATGTTTTATGCTCTCGCTATTGTTTATTTTCTGCTTTAAGGAATTCATTTGCAGACAATTTCTATACAGGGTTAAAACCTGCAATTGAGCAGGAAAAAGCAACACTTAAACAAAAACCAGCTGAAGCTTTAGATATGATCAAGGTGCTGAATTCAAAAAGCAGAGCTGAATCAAAATAAATTCATATCACAGATAGAATAGAAAACATTTTGGAAATCAAGAAAGTTCTTCAGAAGAAGATTCTGTTAAATCAATTTGAAACTAAGTGCCAAACTTTGGACACTGTTGTCCAAATATTTCACATCAAATTCAACCTGCTCAACCAAAGAGGATTGAAAGGATTAGTAGAACCAAATTACATGTTAATCAGCTTAGAGGAGTATTTCAAGAAGCTTTACACAATTTCAATTGATAAAGCTAAATTTCAGGGATAAATGGTCATATGATAGGAAAATATTTTTTGGAGGCTTTAGAGTTTACTTTAATAATCAAACATGAAATAAAACATCTTTTTATCAATAAGACTGCTTTTGAAAGATATACTGAAGTAGATGAAGTTTTCAGAAGAGTGATTAGTCTATAAATATCGATTCAAGAAAGATGGGATCACTTATGTGAAACTATCGAGTAAATTTAATCTCCAATGGGATGCGAGCAAAGCATCACTTTTTGGGGCCACATCATCAACCAATTCCTTGAAGACAGTGACAACTCAACTCAACATTTTTTGTATTCCTATATTTTGATACTATTTTTGTAATCTATTTAGATGCTTCTAATAGATATAATTTAGTATAAATAACTCTCCATTTGAGTTATTAAGGGTTGCACCCTTGGATGAGCACTTGTAAAGCAAAATTGTATGAGCTTTTGATCATTTATGATTAATAAAAGGATTATGGATTTGTTTCAAACAATTTGTCTCCTTGTAAGTTTTTCCAGTATACATTTCATTATATTTTCTGCATATATTTAAGTTTTATGGAGATAAGTAGGAAATAGAAAACTGAGTTTCAGTCTATCTTAAATCCTCTGAAGTTATAATCTATTTTAGAGATTGATTTATTAGACTATCTGTCTGTATAAGTCCCTCTACATCAATAAATTGTCAATAATCTTCATAATGTTAAATATATTTTGTTAAGCTCTAAAAATTGTTTGTCAGTCGTTCATACTCATGATAAACTAAATATTCAGTCTAGATGTTAGCCCAGGTATGTCAGTGATCAAATGACTCTTCCAGTTGTTTTCCATTAAGTCATAGGTCAAAAATTTTACTTTTTCGAACCAATTCTCAGAAATAATTTTGGTCACTAAAGAGTTTTAAACCATGTATGCTACTCCTTCATTTCATTTATCATCACCATTGTCAAGGTCATCGCCATCATCAGTTTCAAGGTCACCATCTCCATCATCATCATTGAATAGGTCTAGGGTTAGGTCATTCCATCTCATATAGGTCAAGTTTAGGTTCAAACCTTCCTTTAGAAAAAACTTCAATTTTTTACTGAACATAAGGCAGAAACCCTCCATTCCATTCATAAAACCCTAACAAAGGAGATAACTTGTTTATGAAGTTCAAATAAATCCATCTCTCTTGTTTCATATGGCTCAAGTTTCAAAAAGGTTTAAATAATCTCATCTCTGTCTCATCTTTTCATGAAATATAGAAAGTTTGTCTCACTGTTTCATTTAAGGTAAAAAAAATCATCTTGACTGTCAGAGATTGTAAAGAGGTTAACCTGACCTATTGTTCCACCTAAATGCAAAATAATTCATCCTCAGTTTTTCATACACACCTCAACTTGTTTTAAAAAGTCATGTCCAATGTGAAAGTTCAAAAGTGTTCAAAAGCAATCTCACTGTTTCATGAAAGGAGAAGTTCCGTCTCATAAAAAGATAGAATTGTGTCCTCATTTTTCATTCAAAAATCCCATAAAGTCACTTCAAATGTCATAAAAACACCTTAAATGTCAGAGCTTTAAAGGAGGTCAACCTGCCTTCTCATCTCATTTGAAGGGGTAACATGTTGTTGTTAAAGTGAAAAAGAGTTAAAAGGTCATGATAAATGTCATGTGAAAGGGTAAAGGTCATCTCACAAGCTTATAAAAGGCAAAAACATAAAACATTTCCATTCATTGTTACCCTTTTATATGTGTGTGAGTACCTCTCTTCCTCATTTTCCCTCTAAGGTGTTCCAAACTCCAAATAAAAGCATCAAAGTTTCCTTTGTTACCCTTATGAGCTTGGTTTCTCACTAATCGAGTTAGTTTTTATGCTCCTGTGTGAGGTGAGAAACATGCTGTTACCTTTATATCGTAGAAATCTCTGGTGTTACGCTTATGAGTGGGTGAGAAACCCTTTGTTACACACCTGTAAGGTGAGAAGTCCAGGTGTTACATTTATGTGGCCAGTAGAAATGCTACGTTGTTACGCTTCTGCTTGTGAGTGAGAAACCCTTTGTTACGCTCCTATGACAGTTATAAAAACCTGTGTTACGCTTCTATGTGAGGGAAAAATATAGTTGTTACACTTCTGAGATTGTTCAAAACGCAGTGTTATGCTCCTATAGGTGGCCCTCCGGTGTTATTGAAGCCTGAAACCCTTCATTGCTTAGGTACTTCACAAGTGAAAAACACCATGGAAAGTGACAAGAAGAGTTTCAAAGGAGGGCACCACCTCAGGCTTGAGCCATTCACCATGCTCGAGATCAATGCTTCGCCATTGGCCAGAAGATGTTTTCAAAGAACTCAGTGTTTAACATTTTGTGAAAGGATTATGGAAGGAGGGTATCATCTTCAGTTGTCCAGCCTTTTTGAAACTAGCTACAATATGGGAAAGGTCACTCTTGCAGGTATGGAGATCAGCTTATCATCTGATCTAATTGCTTCAGCTACAGGTATCCCCTCTCATGGAGAGCAGTGGTTCAAGGGTATGCATCTTGACATTGAAAACTACAAGCAATTTCTAAAGCCTCATGCTAGATATGATACATAATTTCTTTTTCCTTTTATAAATATCAGAAGCAAGTATGCTCCTTTGATGATGTTTATAATGAAGTACTTTACATGTGAAGGGAGATTCTCCAGGCTATACAGGTATCACATCAGACTTTTGATGCATTTTACCAGAGTCAAAACAATTGATTTGCTTAATTATTTATACAGGATCTTGATTAAGATGGCTGAGAAGGTTCAGAGCAGAAGAGAAGATCATCATACTAGTCTCTTTCATCATGGCCTTATCAAGCTCATTGTTCTGCATCACTTGTCTTCCATAAACATGACATGGGAAGACTTCCTGGAGAGGTTGTCAGCGGCGCTTTCTATCTTGCCTAGTACATCATCAACAAAAATAATGGAGATTGGAACTTCTAACACACCTTTTCAGCTTTCAGATATCACTAGGGTTGTGGGATTATCTCACACATATGAGAGAGGGAGGAGACATGTTTTTGTGCCTAAGTCTACAAGGAGATTTCTTACACTTGGCACCCATGATGAGCAATGTCAGAGAGAGGAGCAACCTCTTTTGCATCAGCATGATGAGTTAGTGCCATTGGAGCCTGAGGTATCAGAGCATGAGGAGGTCATATCAGCCAAAGACATAATAAAAGAGAAGGATAAAGAGATTGTAGAGTTGAAAGAGGCCTTCTCCATTGCCTAATCTTGAATTACTTTCCTTGAGCTAGAAAATTTTCAATTGCAAGTGAATCAACTCCTCCAAAGTAAATACAAATCATAAATGGAGGAAAACATAAGTAAAGGCAAGAGGATTGTCATTTTTGAGCAAATACAAGAGATAGAGGCTGAAACACACCCCAAAAGACCAAGAAATAGAGGCCTCAAAAGGACACTAGAGCAAGAAAGACAACCAATTCATCAATCTGAAGACTTGACATTTGATGATCTCATTGCCATGGATATAAATGAGGATAGAGATATTTGGATATCAAGAGTTAATGAACCCCTGGGGAAGCTATTTAAGAAGGCTAAAAGGAATAACAAGCTGCAAAGGCACATGAAAAGTCATTATCGCACCAGGGATACCATTTCTCAAATAAGGTTGAAACAAGTGAAAGAGAGGCTTAAAGAGGCACAAATGAAGCTCAAGGAGAAGAATATCTTGGATTTATTGGCTGAAGCTTCTTTAATTATGTAGCCTATGTCTTGCAGTAGCCAAATAATCAATTTTGAAAACTTTTGAGAAATTTTGGTATTTTACATGAATTTTTGCAGAATTTAGCAAATTTCTCATTGCATAAGGGTAACAAACCATTATGACTTTTATTTTAGAGGAATCCAAATGGAGATTTATTTACATGAATGGATGTATTTTAATGAGTACATCATAAATCAGGAACTCTCATGGCATGACAAGCTGCAATCTGTGAGAAAAATCTCAAAAACCACCTATTTTCATGTTTCTGCCTCCTTTTTGGACCCTATGTTACGCTTTTGAGTGACCTTGGGAGAATCAATTTTTGAGGGCCTTCCCGTGGTCCATTTTTGAAATTTCAAGATGTCTGGAAACTATACACACAGGGCTAGTTGACGAATGTTTTAGAAGTGAATTTGGACTTCTCAAAGTGCCTCAAAAGTGCCTCCAAATTTTGTTACGCTTTTGCAATTTGTTTTTAAAATCTTCAGTCAAAATTGTCACAGATCAGCATTGGATTCCCTCAGTACACTTGTCAAGCTCATAAATGGTAAAAAATTCGAGGCTATGAGTTGTCATTAGAGTTATTAGGTTGGTTTTTTCTTCCTATTATGAAGGAATTTGTAATTAATGTAAGGGACAAACACTCCTAGTTTATAGCTAAAATTCCAGGAATGGTTTCTAACCTCCCTAAAAACTAGGAAGTGACTCATATTTTGCATTTATGATCCATTTGGATGGGATTTCGACCTGATGAGGTGTAATAGTCTATATTTTCTATAAGTAGGCTCTCTTTTGTCTTGTGTGGGGTTGGATAGTCTCATATTTTGCAATGGAGCTCTTGTAACCAGCTTGTGGAATGAAATCAGAGAAATATTTGCATTAATTGTGTTGAGATACTTGTGGTATGCTTTGGAACATCTATGTTTCTCATGTTTTCTTATTATCTTATGCTTAATACCATGTCTAATTTTTCATATATGTCTATCTTGTAATTTTGAGAGCAGAATTCATTTTTATGCATGCTCTATTTTAGACAAGATTCACCATATTATGTTTATTTGATGCTTAAATTGAATGAATTCACCTCAGTGCTCATTCAAAATCTACTCCATCTTAATCCTATACTCAATGACTGATTAATATGTTGCCAAAATACCTATCTTTCCTCACACACTCTCTGCAGTTTCACCTCGAAGTTTAGATCTAAAAACCTCATTTACAGTCCATTCATTGACTTTTCTATCCAACATTCAAAACATAAAATAAATTTTACCTATTAAGCTTATATATCTAGCATAAAATATTATTATACTCAAGGATTCATTTGAATTTTTAAAGTGACAAAGAGTCTGGGTAGGGCTAGCTACTTGACCTAAAGTTTGGTTTGTGGTTACCTTTCTCAAATCCTATTGTTGGCCTTAGGAAGTTCGAGAGAGTGATAACATTCTTGGTGCCGTTGTTGGGGGCCGAAAGTTAAATATTTCTCGAGAAAGAACAAAAAATATTAGCTCTGATTGCTGATGGTGAACAATGGTTAGGCACAAGAAAGGTTGTGCATATTTCACCTAGCGACTTCAGTGGTGAAGAATCCAAAAATTCAAATTTTTCATGGCGTCTCCATTGTTAAAAAACCGGTAGCTTGAAGAAATTTTTGGTGACTTCACTGTTTTCAAGATGGATTCAACTACTAGAAGGTATGCCCCTATGAATCATGCTCACATTCTTGGTTTTCGAAATCAAATTACTTGCGTATATTGGCAAAATTATCTGCCCAAATTCATAGTTGGAAATGAGAATGAGGCTATTACGCACCTAATAAAATTTCATTGGCATATACATAAGCTTGGGATTAGGTTTCGTGAGGATTGTTTGATGAGAATGTTTATGGCTACCCTAGAAGGGAAAGTAAGATCATGATATGAACGGTTGAATATAGGTAGGTTATCCCCTCTTAAATATTTTCACACAACATTCTTTGAGTTTTATGGAAAGTCTTGCCAATCATTCTTGTTGTTCAAATATTGTTGTGAATCCTGTGAAGATTTCATTCAATACCTTGAAGATGCTTTTGGTCATGAAGAATGTATGGATTATAAGATCATAGAGGCCCTTCTTGAATATTCTTCTCCATAGAAAATAACAAAGTTTAACTGCCTTGATACAAAGGATCATTCACAGCACACATCGATTCCTTCTTTACTTGAATATGAAAGAGATCTACATCCTAATGGTCAAGTTATATCCCATGAAGTTAAGAAAGTTTTGCAGCCTTGTTCGTCTTTTCGTGATTAGGAGTATGAGAACTCTTTCAAAAAAGAAAAGGAAATAGATAGTCCATTGGTTTATTCATCTTACGGGTCAATTATCAAGGAAAAACAAATTTCAAATGCTTTTGAAAATTCTTATTTTATGCAGCCTGCGAATGCAACCCAAGATGATGGGATTAAAGGGGAAAGAAGTGAAAAAGAAGAGGTTTTTTTAGAGCCTTTTCAGATGATGACCTTCCTCTAGGTTTAGAAAGAGAAGAGTCTGATAAAGAAGAAGAGTTTGTCCTAGATCCTATGGATGTGCACATTTTTACTTTTGATAATGTGGCTACATCAAATGCATACTTTCAAGAACAAAATTCCTTTTCTCCTGATATTATTGAAGACCCTATTGCCAGTTTTTTCTAGCTAGTAATGAAGGTCGATGTTGTAGCATTCATTGATGAAGGTAATCAGTTTTAGCACATAGACAAACCAACAATTTGGAAGGAGGTTTGTTTTCCTATTTTTAGTCATCCAGAAAAGCTTATGTTGCATGTTCTTCATGATCCTTTGGTCAGTTTGTTGTAGCTATCTGGGAAGATGAATATTCTTGTATTTATGGATTATGAGCACATTTTCTGTGGAAACTTTGATTTTCCTATATTTTGTTCCTTTTTCCTGCTCGAAGAAAGTGTGAGTAGGATTCAAGTAAGTAGCCATTTTCTATATTGGTTACACTAGAGGGATCATATCGCATGATTGTATATACATATTCAGTAAGTGGGTGGTTACCATCAGGATTTCAAGCCCGAGGCAAAGGCCCTAAGATCTTGATGGTCTATTGCCATAAGTTAGTTCAGTCAGTAGTCAAGTCAGTTTTTGTGTCAAATTCGTTTCCAGAATTAGTTCATCATTTTCAGTTTGTCAATGTTTTTTTAAGTCTAATTTGACTCCATCGCCCAATGGTAAGGCTACCTGATCTACGATGTTCTTGAAACCTCCTGAAGGAGCTTCCATCCCTAGATGGAGCCAATGTTAGCCCAGGAATGTCACTGATCAAATGACTCTTTCATTTGTTTTCCATTAAGTCACAGGTCAAAAATTTTACATTTTCGAACCATTTCTCAGAAATAATTTTGGTCACTGAAGAGGTCTAAACCATGTATGTTGCTCCTTCATTTCATTTATCATCACCGTTTTCAAGGTCATCACCATCATCAGTTTCAAGGTCACCATCTCCATCATCATCACTAAATAGGTCTAGGGTTAGGTCATTCCATTTCATATAGGTCAAGTCTAGGTTCAACCCTACCTTTGGAAAAATCTTCAAATTTTCACTGAACATAAGTAAAAAACCCTCCATTCCATTCATAAAACCCTAATGAAGGAGCTAGCTTGTTTATGAAGTTCAAATAAATCCATCTCTCTTGTTTCATATGGCTCAAGTTTCAAAAGGGTTTAAAATATCTCATCTCTGTCTCATCGTTTCATGAAATATAGAGATTCTGCCTGGCTATTTCATTTAAGGTCAAAAAATTCATCTTGACTGTCAGAGCTTTTAAAGAGGTTAACCTGACCTACTGTTCCACCCAAATGAAAAACAAGTCATCTTGAGGTTTTCAAACACACCTCATCTTGTTTTAAAAAGTCACGTAAAATGTGAAAGTTCAAAAGTGTTCAAAAGCAGTCTCACTGTTTCATGAAAGGAGAAGTTCTGTCTCATAAAAAGGGCAAAACGTGTCCTAATTTTTCATTCAAAAATCCCATCAAGTCACTTCAAATTTCATAAAAACACCTTAAATTCCAGATCTTTAAAGGAGGTCAATCTACCTTCTCATCTCATTTGAAGGGGTAACATGTTGTTGTCAAAGTGAAAAAGAGTTAAAAGGTCATGATAAATGCCATGTGAAAGGGTAAAGGTCATATCACAAGCCTATAAAAGGAAAAACATAAAACATTTCATTCATTGTTACCCTTTGATATGTGTGTGAGTACCTCTCTTTCTCATTTTCCCTCTAAGGTGTTCCAAAATCCAAATCCAAGCATCGAAATTTCCTTTGTTACCCTTCTGAGCTTGGTTTCTCACTAATCGAGTTAGTTGTTATGCTCCTATGTGAGGTGAGAAACACGTTGTTAGTATGAATCTTAATTGCAAGTGTACGAAAAAATACCACTTTAGCTGTGCATAACAAACAACCCTAACAACAAATATGGCTGCCAATATCCTTAGATCTGAAATTAGGTGATCAAGATAAATGCTGCAAAAATCTAGATCTATGCATCAAAAGACTTTAAGCAGTAAATAAAAATGAGATTTAATCCATGCATCCAATAGACAAGACAAGAATATGTTGAATGAATTTTGTATTAAGGGCACCTAGGAGGAAAACATAGAAGGATGTTACCAGTTCTCCTCAATGGGATGGGTTCTTGTAAGTCCTTAGCACTTCAGATCTAAAATACCTCTCTCTTGATGGTGTAGAAAACCCAGACAAAAAGTGGAACTCAAAGGGATTTCACAAGAAAATAGTAGCAAAATATGACAATGATGGTGGATCAAAGTCAGACCAAAAGTATAGATCCAGAGTGATCTTTAGGCAACAAAAGGTGGTAAATGAATGGAAAAACCCTTCTATTTATAACAAAATATTGAGTTACTCTAGATATTGGTGCATAGTTAAAATATTATTAACCAAATCAAGATCCAACTTTTATGGAATATTTTATTATATTTGTTGGAGGGAAAAGGAATTTGACTTGGGTCAAACCCCCTTATTAGTAAATAATAAATAAATAAATGATTTTTTTATTATTTTTAAGGATAGTTGAGTAATAATCAATAAGTAATGATTTATTTAATTATTTATAAATGAAATCTGAAGAGTATTATTCAACGAGGGAATATTATTTAAATAAGGTTTAAATAATTATTCCTAGAAAATAATAAGATAAATAGTGATTTATCTAATTAATTTTCCTATTTTTTGGGTTAAATATAACCCAGGAATATTAATTAAATTGTTGTTTAACTAATTATTCCTTGAGGAATAGATTTATTTAATATTTCCTCATGGGGTTTCCATGTTTAGACCATAAACAACTTAATAAAGGTGGTTTACTAAGTTATTTTTCATAGTGAAAGCAATTTTACTTAGGGTAAAATTGGTCTTACATGGTGTACTTGGGTCCATCTAATAATAATAGGTTAGATGACCAAAAAATGGTGTAATAGATTTCCCCCCAGCGTGCGAGTGTTAGGAGCTAATCGTATGACCGAAGTACGTTGTAAGAACTCAATCACTAGACACCGAAGGGGAAGTCAGAGAGAGAGAAATATAAGGTAGACCAAAGTGCTGAAAGGACTAGAACCTGAGGAGGCGAGACTTACAGGTGTGACAAGTCTCTTTTATGAATGAGTACTTGTGCTATAGGCGGCGGGAGAGGCATACCTATTCCCGCTGAGACAAAGTACAAAGAATAAGGCGTCTAGTAAATAAGGGAATGAACTATAAAGTACATGCTGGCATAAACATGAGCCAGATAAAAATGAATCCTACATACATACTGTGCCTGGGATAATAGCCAAGACTTGTACAATAATATCTGAGTACATGAGATACAAATACAACCCAGATGCCCCTATAAATAGGAAAGGGCTTTGAAAATCTGACTGATA
This sequence comes from Pinus albicaulis, assembly GCA_034641835.2. NCBI lineage: Eukaryota > Viridiplantae > Streptophyta > Pinopsida > Pinales > Pinaceae > Pinus > Pinus albicaulis. Next base: position 1,298,362,237 of record CM076578.1, on the reverse strand, counting down.
CATGCAATAAAAAAGGCACTGCAAGCGGCTGAGGCCGATATCATCAAATCTATGGAGCTGCATCGAAGGCTGAAATGAAGAGGTCAATCGGGCATGTGGGGGGCTACCTGTAGGGCCACCCCCTCATGAGGTCTGAAACATCTCACACACACCCGGGAATCACAGGTCCAAGCTGTTACATCACTGAATCATCAAGTATACAGATCTCGATCATGCTGAAAGGAGCTAGAGCTGAGAAACAATCAAGTCAAAGGGCTATAAGGAATCCCTCTGCCTGATCCAAGGCACTGAACAAGAGTGGAAGCTGGAACCAATGTACACCGACCTCTACACCTATCTTCTGGAATAAATGATCTGATGTCAATAGAAGGAGGTCTGTCGTAGATGAGGAAATAAGGGGTCCTTAACTAAGGCACGATAGAAAATAGTAGAGCGAATGACAAATGAACATCAAGGGTGATGATGAAATGGGGGGTACTGAGTAGCGGACGGACGACTTCCCTTGTTAGAGTATAAAGGGCATGGATAACTTGGCAGCGACTGACACAATATCATGAGGGATAGGAGACAGTGGGACTAGAGGCTATAATGTGCGACACGAGAGAGGGACCAAGCAATGAAGGATGGGGGGCTATAGCGGGATACAAAGGGACTCGGGATAGACTCCATGGATGCGATGATGACTCACCTCAGATGCTCTAAACAAGGGTGACTTGATGATGTTGCTACACAGTAAAGGTCCAATGGGGATCATATAAACATGAGTACCAGATGGTGACTCACTACGAAAATCAACACGAGCATGGCCAAGTATGGAGGCAAAGTGGTGCCCTAAGTACAAGTGTTGCAAGTGAAGAAATTCGATTTTGAGGAGTGGTGAAGTGATGCTTCTTTGACAAAATGTTTCCTGGTGAAGTGTCAAATCACAAAGAGTTATGAGCTAGCTACCTAAAAGAAATAAAACATGCATTTCAAGAGGGAAATGCTAAGGGTAATATTTCTTAAGGTAAAGTGCATTGTGAGGGTTAGGAAGGGGGTGTCCTTCAAAATCCTATAAGAGGTATGCCCCCTTTCCTAAATCCTTAATGATGATGTAAGGGCCTAGCCATAGTGAGTCAAACTTCCCATGACCAAGGAAATCATGGGCTTGGTCATATACTAGAACAAGATCACCTTTGTGAAAAGTACGCGGGTGGAATTTTCGGTCATACTGAGCTTTGGTGCGTTTCTTAGCTGCTTCGATGGTTTGCAATGCAACACGACGGTCTTCGGAAGTGCGCTCAAGCATGATAAGTATTTGTTCTAAAGGTTAAGTATCAGGGAGAATTTCGACAGCTAGATGAAGGGAAGGGATTTCACACTTGATCGGTAAAACTGCCTCCTCTCCGAAAAAAAGGTGGAAAGGAGTAAACCCGATGGTGGTTTTAACAGAAGTTATATAGGCCCACAAAGCAGGGAAGAGCATAAGGTGCCAGTTGGTTTTGTGCTTATCCACCGTCCGTTGAAGCATGGTCTTAAATATTTTATTTACTGCTTCAACTTGGCCATTACCTTTGGGTTAATAGGAGGAGGAATATTGGTGCTCAAAACCCAACAGTGAGGATAGCTCATGCCATATATCATCTTCAAAATGTTGACCATGGTCAGAGACCAATTGTTTCGGAACTCCGAATCGAGCGATAACATGGTTAAAGAAAAAGAGGGTTGCAGTAGCTGCCATGTTGTTAAAAGTTGGCATGGCCTCAACTCACTTTGTGAAATAGTCAACCGCCACGATGATATACTTGTGGTTACCAGCGAATGAAGATCGACACTCCATAAAGTCGATGGCCCACTTACAAAAGGGACCAGCTGAGATGACAGGATGGAGGGGAGCTGGAGGAGCTCGTGCCTTAGGGGAAAAATGTTGGCAATTGGAACAATGTTTGACTGCTTCAATGCAATCACCGAAGAGAGAAGGCCAAAAATACCCAGCGCGCATGATTTTTTGGGAAGTGGCAAGACTAGAGAGGTGGCCACCACAAGCGCCGCTATGGCAGTCATTGAGGACTTGCTCAGCTTCAGCGTGCGTGAGACAACGATGAAGGACAATATCTACACTGCGACGATAGAGGTCGTCACCGATGAGAAGGTAGCAGGGGGCATGGTGTCGGATACGTCGTCGAGCATCACGATCAAGATGGAGGGCGAAATTTTGGGTTCGCAAGTAAGTGAGGATGTCACCATACCAAGGATCGTCTGTGGTAATGGCGCACATGTGTTCATTGGGAAAATCATCATTAACTGGAGGATCCTGCGTACCGGTAGGTAATTCAGAAATGAATTCAACAAGGGATAAAACTTTCTTACTTTTAGGTGTGATAAATTCAAGATCGAATTCTTGGAGAATAACGATCCAACGGGCGTACTTCCCATTGATGATTCAGCGAATCAATAGGAAGGCCATAGGGTTGGAATTAATCACAACCTTGGTGGAACGTATGAGGATGTAATGACGAAGTTTTTGGACCAAGAACACGACAAACAGTGCTAATTTCTCTTCATGTGAGTAGGATACAGGAGGACCTACGAGGTTCTTACTGACATAATAGATAACATGCTCGATTCCATTGTCATCTTCCTCAATAAGGACTCCAGCGATCGAATAGGTGGAAGCATAGATGTACAGGATGAAGTCCCTATCAAAGTCGGGAGGATGGATCAAGGGAGCGGATGTGAGAGCATGTTTTAGGGCATCAAAAGACTCTTGAGCATAGGCATCCCATACAAATAGAATGTTGGATTGGAGGAGTCTAAAGAACCCATGCGCGGTGGTGGCTTAGTCAGGTACGAACCAGTGAAGGCAATTATCTTTGCCTTGGAGGCTTTGTAACTGGCGTAAGGTATGAGGAATAGGAAGCTCAAGGATGGCTTGAACTTTCAATGGGTCAAGTGTTATACCATCTTTAGACACAATGAAGCCTAGAAGACGGCTGGCAGGAACACAAAAGACACACTTCAGCGGGTTGAGATGGATATTATACTTGCGACATCGAAGAAAGACGATACACAAATCGTGGAGGTGCTGCGCTCGATGTTTAGAACGTGCAGTGAGGTTGTCTAAATAAGCAAGAATAATATGGGCTAGGTCATGGAAACAGTAAGACATGGCCCACTGAAAAGTGGCTCTGGCGTTTTTAAGGCCGAACAGCATGACCCGATAGGCAAAGGTTCCCTACAAACTAATAGACGTAGTATTAAGCTGATCAGCAAGACGGATAACAATTTGGTTGTACTTGGAGAAACCATCCATGAAGGATAGAACCTCGTGCCCCGCACACTCATCAGTGATTTAGTCAATGAATGGTGTGGGGAAGTTTTCTTTGGGACAAGCTTTTTTCAGGTCGCGAAAGTCGGTGCAGAAACTAATGGTGCCTTGTTTCTTGAGAACGGGAACTGGGTTGGACACCCAAGTGGTGTATTTGATAGGATAGATAAAACTAGCCTGCTTGAGCTTATTGATTTCGGCTTTCACAGCCTCTCGTCTGGAAGGATTAATGGGTCTCCACTTTTGACGGACAGGATTGGCATTGGGCCATGTATCGATATGGTGTTCGACAATGGCAAGATCAAGTCCAGGCATCTCTGAATAGGACCAGGCAAAAATATCGCGAAATCCTTTGAATAGCTTGGTGTAAGCCTAAATTTCTTTCGGGGTGCATTTGGCGCCCAAGGTGATATTTTCTTCTACCCCTGGTTTGTCAGAAATGCTAATTTTAATGGTAGGAGAGATATTGGCCATATTTCCTTCTTCGAAAGCATCTGGTGCGGGGATGAGATTTCTAAACCAATTGATCTCATCAGGAATGAAGTCTTTAGTTTCCACAACATATTGGTCATGGGACTGCTGCAGGAGGAAGTATGCACGATGGTGCATATCATCCCACGGAAAGTCAGGGGCGGTCATGGCTTCCATAATGTCTTCATCGGAATGGAAGATGGGGTGACTGGAGGAAGATAAACCACCTGACGCGGTAGAGCTACATGACTCATCATCATGTGAAGAAAGGCTCACATGCACAATGTCATGGGGGATGACGGAAGAGTAAGCAGATAAAGGATCTACTGATGTTGAGCCCAGGGTGATCGCTGAAGGGAGGTCATGCGAAACATCAAGGGAAGTCTCCAAGGGGGCTTCCACCGAGGGTCTCATGGATGATGATAGGTAGAAAATGGTGGCTGAAGGCTCCGTCATTTCAACATCAAGAGGGGGAATGTCAATGGGAGCAGGTAGGTCCTCTGGTTCTACCGAAGCAAAAATCGCAAACAACAGAGAAGTGAACTTGTTATTATTGGCCTTGAATTGGCAGAATGCGTCCAAAGAGGAACGATACTCCTCAAGGCAGGGACAGAGGTGAGTGTAGTGGCTATGGAAATCACACAAAGCACAAGGGTGATTTGTGCGCAAGGTTTTGAGTTTCGAGATTGAATCAGGTATAGTGACATAGACCTCAGGGATATCAGATTCCGGAAACGTCTCATTGACCATGGGCTTAAGGTGAGGCAATTCGGGACAAGTGTGGGTGGCATGACTGACAAAATCACACAAAGCACACTGGATAGTACGCTTTGGTGGCCGAGGAGGGGCAGGGATTTTTGGTGCCGCCTTGTCTTTAGTTGCCTTCTTGTTGGCTTTGCCCCCGTTACCCAAAGCTGTCGCAACAGGAGGAGGTTCCTGTTGAGGTGGCTGAGGCACTGTAGCAGCGGGAGAAGTCATAGGGACCAGTTGAACCGGGGTCAAAGTAAGATAAGGTTTGGGTTGACCAGGTGGGGTAGCGGTTGGAGGATCAAGGTGGTGCAGGATAAGAATCCCCGAGTTCGAGGTTGGGAAGAGAGGTATCCGTAACTAGGTCTGTCACCCCTCGGGGAGGAGCTAAGAAGCAGGTATTTGACGGAGGGTAATAGCCGAGTAGAAAACGACTCCCGAAGATGGTTAAGGCACAGAGGAACCATTCCAGAAGATAAAAAAGGCTCATGAACACAGTGTTGTAGGTGAAGGGCCGGGAGGAGGAGGTCCAAAGAAAGTGCAGATCGAAGGGTTAGGGTAGGTTGCGGAGGGCGGGGAGCTGCGACGCTGGCAGCCGAACCACATGAGGTAGCCGAGACAATTGCATCATGCAAATATTCGATGGTGGGATCGAGAGACGAGGAGGAAGACTAGGGATGTTATCACTCTAGTAAATTCTTAAGTTATGGGATTTTGGTTTTTAGTCAAAGAATACTAGAGGTAACCAAAAACCTACTTCAAACTCCAGGATCTAGCCTTCCTAGGGTTCAAAGAGGGCTCTCTCTTTAAGATTTATCTTTATTTATTTGGTAGATATTAGGCTAGTTATGAAAGTGCAATTTTGGTTTGGTTTTGATTAATTTGGTGGGAATAAATCACTTGGAGAGATGGATAGAGGGAAATCTACTTGTCCATTGAGCTATGGAGTCTAAATCAAGCTAACAGAACTAGGATGAAAGCCTAAAAGGTAAAATGTCTTCAGGGGAAGATAGATAACCCTTGGAGATCTTGGAAAGTTGTTTTTTTGAGGTGGTATGATCGGGACAAAGGGCACTTAAGGATCCTTTGATCCGGAAAAGGGAAGTAGTAGATAGGGGTCAAACGGGAGAGGGAGCAATTAAGGGTTCCCTACAATGGAAATCAGAAGAAAACAAAGAAATGATAACTAGTTAAAAACAAGGTGCTATTAACATGTCCTGTAGTAATACTCATAGTTATACATTCAGATTTAGAATTAAAACACAGATGTATGCATGTAACAAAGAAATATAACAATGAAAAGTTTAGAGAGTACTTCACTCTAGATAGCTTATCACAGGGATCTTGAAGTATGATGCCAAATAGTTGATCCAGTCTGCTACTCAAAATAAAAATACAAAGCCCTCAAGTCCAACAAAATATCTATAGTAATCTCCAGCAATTTTATTCCACCCAAAATACTTCAAAGAGTGAAGTATTTATACAAATTTTAAACTAGAATATCTTGAAAAAATATCAAGATTGGTTTACAAATATCTCTAACTGTTTTACATAAATAGAACTTAAGTAAAGGACACTCAAAACTAATGCATCTATTTGGCACTATTTTTTATGGATAGGTGATGACAAAGAGGAGAATTTGAATTTGATCTCAACTCTTAGTTGATGATGAGGCATCCAAGTCACTAACTGTCTCATTTCTTTGTGCATTATGCTCTAGTAATTCTGCAAAACTTGGGGTCCAATGATACCTTTGTATTTCTCAATCCGAAATAGATATGTAAAAATTGAAAGATTTTAATGTGACAAATATGTTTTTGAGATAAACCTCTCTCGGTTTCCTAAAATTCTGCTCCAGCTGGTCACAATAGGCTCTGCAAAAAGATGTGTAAAACAGAGTTTTGCAGAGTCTGAAAAATAGGCTGAAAAGATGCGCATGTATCTCTCATTCGGTAATAACTGTGCAAAACGTGAGATAGGTTTTTGTATATGGGTCTCTTAGGAACAAAAACCTCCTTCTTTTTTGTAAGATGTATTTCTGATTGGCCACAATATTCTCTGCAAAATGATGACTTAACAAGGATTTTCTGAAAAAAAGTGCTTTCAAATATTGTTTAATATTTCCAAACCCATAATGGCTGTTAGAAAAGTGAGAGATATTTTGTAGTTGGACATCTTAGGAACATAAACCTCCTTCATTTTTTCAAAATTCATCTTGGATTTTCCACAATAGGTTCTGCAAAACTAAGGCTTAAACAGGGAATTTCTGCAAAAATGTCCCTTCTTGCTCTGTTTTCATCTTTTAAAATTTTTTGTTCTTTTAACTATTTTTACTTTCACTTTGGATAAACTTCATTGCTGTTGGTGAAAGCATTTTCATCTATGTTTAACTATTACTGCTTTTGTATTTACTTTTACTATTTTACCTTAACTGCTCTGCTACCTTTTCACTTTTACCATGTCTCAGTAATTTTCATCATCTGAATCTACTCTGACTTTTATCTAATACACTTTAACTCAGATGCTCTTTGACTATTATGTTTTCACTGTCACTGTGAATTCTTACTTTACTTTTAAAATTCACTGTGAAATTTCATCTTTCTAATCTCTCTCTGACTTGATTTTATTCTTTCTTTGTATACAAATTGTTTGTTGAATGAAGCTTTTGAATTAAAATCTGAGAATTTGGAGAAAATAATTTTGTCAACTAGTATTGAAACTGTTGGCCTAATTTCATATTCTAAGAATAACCTGCAAAAATCAAACAATTTTTTAATGAAATAGAGGTCTGCAAGAATGGATAATGGCTTTGATGAATTGGGAAGACCTGTGAAATGAATTTTGACTCTAGAGGTTCAACTTTGTTGACACGAGTAATTGAGTGTAACAATTCGGGATACTGAGCATTGGTAAAAGAGTTTGAATCTTTCCAAGGGTTTCAAAAGTTCTGAAAAAGGTTAAATTTCTTCAACTTTGATTAAAACAAGTTAAAGTATTCGAAACTGTGGTTTTATCAGGGTTTCTACAACAAATACACTCTTTGAAGGCAATTAAGGTCTTTCTATAGACAAATAGGCTTCACAAGGTTCAATATTAACAGAAATAACTCTTTTTGATGACGAGAAGGTTAATTTCTTGAAGAATACCTTTTTTGCAGGTATTAGGTCTTCAAACATGGTTTCTGAGGCGTCGGAAGATTTCTGATGGCTTTGGAGGTTTCTGGAAATGAACTGAAGCTTCCAATGGTCTTGAATGGTTTGCAGGGAAAATTATGCAGGCTTTTGAAGGGAAATGACGATTAAATAATGTTTTTATAGTCGGGGAAGCTTTGCAGGGTTAAGGTTAATGCGCAGAAAAATAAGAATGAAATGCATTTCGAATGTATTATATACATATTCAAAGTTAATGGAAAAGGCATTCAATTAGGTCACATGACAAGAAGGTGGTTTCGAGTCCCAGTACGGCGAAAACCATAGTGGTTATCACGTGATAATTTGGCGGTAAGTGGTTTTCGCTTGAACCCATGCGATACAATAAGAAAAGAGCACATGGAGGAGAGATAAAATTGTGAAACCACCCATTTCATGCAGATTTGGAGCTCGGGTGATCGCACAACTTTTCTATGCGATATCAGATGTCAGTCGTCGGATTCGGGTTTTAAATGCGAACGGTCCAGATTCGTTGGGGAGCTGCGTCGAAATGGGAGTGGGGCCAGGGTGTTTGCATATGTGGCAATGGGTTTTGAACTTTATAAATAAACGTTGAAATACGTTTAAACCTTGGTTTTATGATGTCATGAGAGGTAGGTTTAAGATTTGCAGGGATGGAATTATAGACACTATTATACCTAGTGCAGTAATCCTAAACTGACTCATTTGGGGCTCTTTTCATTGCATCAAATTCAGATAATATCTGGAGGGGGTTATTTTTCTTTTCCCATTTATTTAAAAACAATCTATGAAATACAGCTAAATCAGTTATACTACCAGCAGCTTGATATTTAAACCATTTATTAACTTCTCGTGTCAGAGTTTGTTCAAACAGTCTCATTTGAACATCTGAGTCATCTATTTCATAAATTTCAAAGAAGTCTGTCATTTTACTTATGTGTTGTTGAGAAGTATATTGTGTAGTGCCATCAAACAATGATATTTTATTTTGATAATCTTGAGGCATGTCATGAAGCTGTTGTGGTAAGACAAGGGGAGCATATATAGCAGCCATAGCTTGAAGCTTAGCTTGATTAGGGGGTCTAGTAGAAGAACTTGGAGCTGTGATGGAAATGATAGCTGATGAACTGAAAGCTATAGTGGAAGTGCTGGGAAATGATATTGGAATATAAGTGGAACTAATAGGGAATGAGAATGATGTATTTGCAAAACCAGAAGGTAAACTAGTGGGTATAGTGGATGAAGTGGATGGTGGAAAAAGTATTCTAGGCTGCAAAGGCAGTCTAGGGATAAATGGGTCTGTGGATGAGTTGGTAGTGGTATCTATATATGATGTAACAACATACAAAGATGAATCTACAACTGGTATTATTGTGGTGTGTAATTGAGAAACCAGAGGTTTGTTTGCATAAGTCAAAAACTAAGCTAATTCAATAGCTTCATCAGTATCCTTGAGAATTGTAACATTAATTTCTTCAACTTTAGTCTGATATTCAACTTTCTTTGATTTAGAACTTGCTGTAATAATTTTTTGTTTTTTATTAAACAAAATCAGGGTCTCAAACGTCAGTTTTTAAATCATTTTCATATTTACTTTTAAGTAAGGAATGCTCAAATTTCAGATCAAAATCAATATCTTGCAGACTAACTAATTCTCTTGGTAATGAATTAGCTCTGATTAATGATACTTCAGCTTCTAAGTTTTTTGTTTGTTTTTTCTTTTTTCCAATTCAGTCTGGGTTATCTACTATGACAACAGGCTTAGGATCCGGGTTAGACCTGGTATAGTAGGTTTTCCTAGAAGCCAGAATTACAATTTTTCAATACCCACAACCTATAAAAGAAATCTTAAAGTAAAAGGATGAATAAAATGATTTCTTTAAGACTAATTTTATGACTCAGGATTGGTTAATTCCCCAGTATGGTTGCCAGTAATGTTATCACTCTAGTAAATTCTTAAGTTGTGGAATTTTGGTTTTAGTCAAAGAATACTAGAGGTAACCACAAACATACTTCAAACTCTAGGATCTAACCTTCCTAGGGTTTAGAGAGGGCTCTCTCTTTAAGATTTATCTTTGTTTGTTTGGTAGATATTAGGCCAGTTATGAATGTGCAATTGGTTTTCAGTTGTGATTGGTTTGGTGGGAATAAATCACTTGGAGGGATGAATAGAGGGAAATCTACTTGTCCATTGGGCTATGGAGTCTAAATCAAGCTAACAGAACTAGGATCAAGGCCTAAAAGGTCAAATGTCTTCAGGGCAAGATAGATAACCCTTGGAGATCTTGGAAAGTTGTTTTTTGAGGTGGTATGATCGGGATAAAGGGCACTTAAGGATCCTTTGATCTGGAAAAGGGAAGTTGTAGATAGAGGTAAAACGAGAGAGGGAGAAATTAAGGGTTCCCTACACTGGAAATTAGAAGAAAACAAAGAAATGATAACTAGTTAAAAACAAGGTACTATTAACATGTCCTGTAGTAATACTCCTAGTTATACATTTAGATTTATAATTAAAACACAGATGTATGCATGTAACAAAGAAAGATAACAATGACAAGTTTAGAGAGTACTTCACTCCAGATAGATTATCATAGGGATTCTGAAGTATGATGCAAAATAGTTGATCCAGTCTTCTACTCAAAATCGAAACACAAAGCCTTCAAGTCCAACAAAATATCTATAGTAATTTCCAGCAATTTTATTGCACACAAAATACTTCTAAAGTTGAAGTATTTATACATAATGTTTTACAAAATATCCTAGAAGACTTCTAGGAATTAACTTAGGAAAATAAAATATCTTTAAAACAAAAATAGGGACATCTGCTTAACAAATTAGCAAGATGTTCTATTTTATTCAAAAGAAATAGAACTGTTTTGATGACAAGAAGTTGCTGGTTGTCTATGTGTCCTACTTGCTGGCTGTTAGATATTTTTAGGAATCTGACTTGCCTTCGCTGATACTCTTTCTCACTGATACTCTTTAACCTTCAGTCAAACTGCTTTTACTGCTGTAAAATCTGTTTTGACAGTGAAATCAACAAATTTTTTTTTCCTTTTTCATTTGTTTGTCTTTCATTCTTCATAATAAATCAATAAGTGCTTGCCAATCCTCATTTTTAGGAATTTGAATATTTTTTAGTTTCCTAAAATTCTCATCATCTTCAGTATACTTAGCAAAGGTTGGCTTGATGAAAAATAGGTGTTTGATTTCATGCTGCAAGTAAAACAAATCTTCAAAATTATTCAATAAGACTTTCCCTGTTGGAATGCCTTGCCCTTGTGGCTTATTTACCTGTTCTTTGGCAAATTCCCTTATCTTTTTGTCATAATCATTTTGAGGCATTAGCTTGTCATTAAGAACCATGATATCAGGCAGTCCCTTTTGCCTCAAATTTGTGAATTTAACCATGAATCTAGTTATAGCAGTATTCATAGTTTCACATTTCGCTTCAAGTTGCCTCATCAAATTTATTTTTGTGGTATCTTTCCTAATTTCTAGGATATTTGTTGTCCTGTCATTGATTTTTAGTTCTTCCAATTCCTGTCTATTCTTGCTGTTGAGGAAAGTGATAAGCCTTAAAGCTTGTTCTGGTTTATTAGCCAATTCATCTTGTGTCTTCTGAATTTCAGCTTGTGCTGCTAGCAGTAATTCTCTTTGCTCAAAAATTACCTGAATTGAAGGCCAAACATCATGGATGGCTTCAATTACATTGTTCCAAATGTAATTCTTGATGTATGATATTTGTTCAGTTAAAGCTAACTCACTTTTCAGTTTTTTGAGCTATTCACTTAATATGATGGCTTTTTGTTCATGTGTCTTGGCATTTATCTGAGCCAATTTAGTATAATTCTCAAGATTCTCTACTATTTTTGTCAATCTGTTTATCTCATTTGTCCTTTAAAGACATCTCTTCCATTTCTTTCACTAGTCGACTGCTTTCATCTATAGGCTGCAATGTTGTTGTAGAAGATTAAGTACCTGAAGTTGTGGAAGAAGTCGCTGGCACTGCAGTGGCCAGTGGCTCTTTGGGTGCCAAATTTTCTCCTAAAGTTGAAGGCACTATTGTAGTGATAACTGGGATGACTGTAGGAATTTCTGGTTCTTTCAGTGTTTCCTTTTCTTGGACAAGCTTGTCCATCTGTATTTCCATTTCTTTAATCTAAGTTGTCAACTGAAGAATTAAACTCATCATTTCATCTTTTTCACTCTGTTCCTGGAGGACTTCTTTTGTCTAAGGATGTTCACTTTGAGGAAGTTTGAGCTGTTTCCTCAAAGCATCTATATCTTCATTTTTCTTTTTAATCGATAATTCAGTTGCTTTGATATTAGCAGGATCATATCCCACCTGTAACACTAGTTCTTCTAAGGATTTTATCCTTAAATCCTTGGCATACAATGATGCTTTGTCCATCTTAATTTGATCTTGCATGTTGAATATGGTGTTATGTAGCTTCTGAGCACTCATAGCTTTTGTTGCCACTGTGGAATATAACATCTCTGAGCTTTGCCTGTGAAACTCTATCTGATCCAATTCATGGATGGCATCTATATCTACTTCAAGATCAACTTTCCTATAGTCTGACATTGTCTTTGGCACTGATAATTTGGGTTGCAACACTGACATAATCAATTTTTACTTGAGTAATCAAAGGATGATAGGAATCTGTTTTGATTACCTAGCTTTTGCTTTAAGAACTGAGAATATATTTCAGTTTTGATTTCCTCATTCTGAAGTTTGATTTGCTTGTATTTCTCTTTAATATCCAAGTCCTTTTCCTTAGTTGCATGTGAGGAAGATGCTTCCATACTTTGCTGTCTTTCCATTAACTGTGTATTTTCCCTATTGTTTTCTTCATTCTGATTGGGCTCATTGATAATCATAGTAGCCACATTAGTATCTGGCAAATCTGTATTGGTGTTCAAAAGCTCTGTTTCTTCCACATCTATTGTCACTTTTCCTTTATCCGTTGAATATAATTTGGGCCTCTTGTTATAAATGATCTTGAACTTTGTTTCTGTTGTGGTTTTTGTAGTATAAGCTCCCTCTTCTCTGATTCTTTTAGTGGATGTCTCTGGCTGTTTGGGAATTTCCAAAGTGTGACTAGTATTCCTTTGATTTACTGCCTCTATTAAAGTGTTTTCAACCCACTCAATTTGATCAGCAAACTTCTCTATTTCTGGTTTTGATTCATGGATAAAGGGTGTCAATTTACATTTTACCCTTAGTTTAATTTTTTTTTGTAAGTCAGAGGAATCGAAAACATCAGGCAACTTTCACACGCACGGCGTGGGGTCCAACCCCCCAGCTATCACTATAACCTCTCAGGGAACCACCGAACCTGCAAGAGCGGTACTCGGATAAGATGAGACTTGAAATCGTGACCTGCTTAACAACACGAACGCCTTAACAGTGCGTTCGATGGCCACTAGACCATGCCCCTGTGGGCTACCCTTAGTTTACTTAAGATCCCTTGTGGATCATAATTCCATGGGAAACTTTCTTTAAATTTAAATTCCAACAATTTCTTGGTTACCTCTTTCTCTACATCTTTGTGGTTGCATATAAATGGCCCTATCTGATTCTTTAACTTGAATTGGGTTTTCTTCTTAGCTACCATGAAGTTAATAGAATCAGAATTAAGGATCTGCCTGATGTACTCCAAGGCAAAGATCCTCATTGGAGGATGTTTAGGTAACTTGCAAGGTAACAAGTTTGCCCCAAAGACTCTAATTTCAGTGTATTTCTCATACAAATATAGTCACCAACTTTTCTTTGCTCTGATAGTTGAAAAATATTTTTCATCTCTTCACTGATTCTTGGCTGTTCTGCTTTGGTCAACATTGTTATTATTGGATGCAAAAAATAACTATGAAAAGTATGAATATGTGAAATCTGTGCACTCCTTTCTGAGCAATGTAGTCTAAAAGATGACAGATAAAGGATTCCCTTCAATATCAATTTTTGTAAAGCAACTAGAAATTTGTCTGATTGAAAATATAGAAACATGTGGAAAAGGTAGGAGGTATATTTGAATACTCCCTCAGGCTGCAAATTGATCAATTTATAATGAATACTATCAGCAATGAAACCAGCATAGTCAAAGATAACTGAGGGTGGTTGACCTGTAGAAAAGGTGGACAAAAATCCCAAGATAGACTCATTAGTGAAATACCCAAGGATGAAGGAAAACATAGAGATTATATGCCTTGATCCTTCTGGGAATTTTTGAGTAGAATATGGAGGATTTATCTTTGGAATTTCTACATGGGAAGGCATGAATGTTTGAAAAATCATGAATCTTTTGGGAAAATCTAGGCCAATATATAGCTGGGTTAAGGCCTCTATTGATAAGGGGACTGATTGGGGATCAGGTTGAAGCTGAAACATATGGTTAATTGACTATGTAGTGATAATAAAAAGCACCTCCTTATTAGCATTTACAATGGCTCTTTGCTCTGGAACATAGTACTGCTGACATAATCTGATAATTTCTTGGCCTGGGTGAGTTAATGGAACCACATATTTGGGCAAATTGGATTCCCAAATATGGATTTCTTCATCCTTATCTAGAGATTTTTCAAAACACCAGTTATGGATATCTAACAAGTTAAATTCCACAATAGGATCAACTATCTTGTAATTAGTATCAGCTAGGGGGATATGCTCAATATCAACAATTGGGGGTTGTAATGGATTGACAACAATAGCAGTGTTTGAAGTCATGGCAGGAGTAGGCTTAGGAGCTTTAGAAGCTACAGGCTTGCTTGTACTCTGCTTTTTAGGCATTTTTAGGCTACTTTTGCAAGTTTAAACTGTTTGCAGGAGTAATTTACTTTAGCAGAGTATTTTATGGGAAAATTTGACTAATAATGGCTTTTCTTTGAGATTTCTGTCCAAATAGACTTGTCAAAGAGGTTTTATAACTGGTTTAAAACATAAAACAAGGGTTTTCTGAGTATTTATCTGAGAAATAGGGCTTAAAAACTCTTTTGAATTGGTTGCAGAAGCTTAAGGTAATTGCAGAGGATTTCTGGCTTGTTTCACTGCTTAAAATAGGTCATTAAACTATGAAAAATTCATAAATTTCTTAAAAAATGGTGCGCAGCAGAGAAAAGGGTTTATGGGAAATTTTTTCCAGAGTTTGGCCTATTTTTGGGACTTTTGGGCAATTTATTTAAATCAATTTCTTTGTTTTCTTTCTTTAAATTGTTTTTTCAATTTGATTGCAGGTTTAAATTCTTGGAATCTTGTCCTATTTATGAGTACGGTACTCCTTTGGTAAGTTTTAAAGTTACGGTCAAATTGATGGCTTTAATATCTTGTTTGGAGAAATACACGGCTCCTCAACGGTCTTGAGGAGGGCTTATTGGGTAAATGCGGGATGTTTCGGCATAAAATGGCGAGGAAAAAAGGCTTTAACGGGGTTTACGGTCGGGGAAACTATGCGAGAAGGCATTGGTTTTAAGCACGAAGATAGAAGAATGAAAATGCATTTACAAGGTTTAATAAACATTTCGGTTGTATTAAACCTTGGCATTAAATACACGAGCCGCATCGAATGAGATAATGGTTTTGGAATGCAAGGATTTAAAAGCGATAGTTGTCGTAGCAGTTTATGGTGGTAAGCAGTTTTAAGCACAATGAACGCGATCCAATTAGGAACGACCACGTGGATGGGAGAGAAATGGGAAAACCACCCATTTCGCGCAGATTTGGTGGTTCGATTAACGCGCAACTTATCTGTGCGATATCAAATATGAATCGTTGGATCTGGATTTGATGAGTGAACGGTCCAGATCCGTTCGGAAGCTGCGTCGAAATGGGAGGTGGGACCGGGGTGTGTTATGCGGCGGAAAAAAGACTTTAAGCTTTATCAAGTGTGTTTTTAATAAAGTTTAAGCCTTTAGGCTTTATTTAAAATGGGCAGAGGGGTTTTGAAATTTATGAATAGATATTGGTTTAATTAAAAAAAAAATATTGGGTTATACAAATATAGGCAGGGGGGGTAATGTAATGTAATTTTTATTTAAAACATTTATAAAAATGTTTCAATAATACATACGTGGGTGTGGTTAATATATATTATATAGTTTTCAACTGTTTGAATAGTTTTCAAACTATAGGGGCGAGGTATTTCAATAATGATAGTTTTAGATCAAAGGGCTTATAATTTGGGGTTTTTATTCACGCACATGGGGATAATAAACTTTGGTCTAAACGTTATAATAGTGGGTTTTTGGGGTATTTAAATATAAGGGAATTAATAACTACGGGAGGGTATTTTTAGGGATTTAATAAAAATATGTTAAAGGTTGATATGAAAGGGTAGTGTAATAAAAACAAAACACATATTTATCTCTAAGTATAGTATAAAATCAAGCATTTCTCATCTTTATTTTTCCTTCACTAATACTTAGGATAAATGTAATTTTGAGGGTTTTTATGAATGCTTTTGAAGGGATGAAGTTAATTATTTGGGATTTAGCTTTTCTTAGTAAGAATGTGTATTTAATTAGGAAAAAGGGGTTTTCATGTATGAATGAAGGGTGAATGATGATAATTTGTGGGTTTAACATAAGAACTCAATATTTTTAACTAACTAGTCATCGAGCCTTGGGTTCGGTCCCAACAAAAGTCAGAGAAATGACCTAAGCCTGTTTGACTGATAGCTTAGAATACTGAATACTTATAGGGGAGGGGAAATTAGTGATTTTTCTCGATGATGCTTTATTACATGCTTGCTCCACTGCTTTCTACCTACCCAACTTTATTTCTAACATTTTTTTCTTCATTTTGTAGGTGCATTTAGGCTTGCAACCTTAAATTTTTCTTTCGAGCATAAAAACTACCTAAATCTACCTTATTTCATCCCAGGGGCTCGAGATTATTTATTTAACTCCTCATTATTCTCTACTGTCTACTGATTTGTCAAGTTTAAACATTTTGACAAATCTTTATTCACTATTACTTGTAAAAAGTTAAGTTAAAGAAACATCTGGCGATGCATGGATTATAACATTATTGACACTGCGCACATAATCATTATTTTTGCGATGCAAAAGTAAAAGTAGTGGCATTTGGACTTGCTCACTTTCGGGTCTTATTTTTATCTCTTTTTCTTTTGGGGTTTATATTTTTCTAAGTCCTTTGATCTTTCTTTTAGGACTTTTTACCCTCTTTTTTTCATTTTTATTATTTTCAAATATGGAAAACAACTTGCAGAAAGCAAGGTATGTACATATTTACAAGTCTAGTAAATTAAAAAATTATGAACCCTATTATTATAGGACCCTAACACAGGGAATGTACCAAGCAAAGAGGAGTCTTTGTAGACTCCGGGTGAGACATTGGTCAAAGGATCGACGGTTTGCTTATTGGCCACCGAAGAGATGATGGACTCAGGGGAGGTCTGAGACTTCGGTTCATTATATGTCAATTGGTCAATGGTGACTATCTTTCCGTTATGAGGGAAGGAAATCTTGCGGTGAACCGCAGGTGGGATAGAAGACATTGCATAGGTGTAGCTATGATCCAATAGAATGTTGTAATCTAAGGGGGCATCAATGACTTCTACATCAAAGCAAACAGTCTTTCCCACAAGAGTAATAGGAAAATTGCGGAACAGGCCAATGGGCTGGGAGGCGTGGCCATCCCACACTCGAAGAGTGATCGTGGAAGGAGCCAACTCAGGTGATCCGAGTTGCTTCCAAACCTAAGTGAACATCGCATAGTTGGATGCCCCCTCATCAATGATACACTAGGAAATGGTGGCGTTCCGGATCTTGAATGGGATTTGGAAGGCGACGGAAGCAGGAAGAGGAGGATGTTCTGACCGGTCAGCATCGAAGACGATCAAGAAATTATCTGAAGGATATATGACGCCCATGTTAGATAGTAGAGCTTTTCGTTGTGAAGGGCACAACTGGAGGAGTTCCAGCGTTGAAATGGCAACAAGATATTGTGCCAAATCATCTACTATACTATATGAATGGGCAGCTTTGCCAGAAGCAAAATTTTGGTGTAGTGGTCCCTTAGGGATCTTGGTATGAACCTCTGCCTTAGGCTGAGGGATTTGCAAAGGACCATTAGGTGTCGAAAGAGGCTCTGTAGAACCTGAAGAAGGTGGCTCGGGGATAGACGTAGCGGGAGGCTTGTTGTATTGACGAGACCGAGTCTGAAGGTTGAGGTCAACGGTAACAGGTTGGTCAGAGTTCATCATGAGGATCTAGTAATCGAAGGTACCAGATGGAAGAGGTTGAGTGGCCGCCTGACCTTCAGGTGGTTGGGTAGCCATAAATCCTTGCTGAGGGAAAGGATTAGTAAACACAGCTGGTTGACTAGGCGCAGGACTGGTAGGGATGGAAGGGGAGGCTTGCTGTCTTCGCTAAAACTGCTTGAGACTCCCACATCTACTTCATATGTGGTAAAAGAGGACAATCGTGTGTGTAATGACCATAAACACCACAACAAAAATAAGGTTTGTTCGTGCGAACAGGCCTGTCCTGCTTGGGCAGTGCCCTGTTGCTGGTTAGTAGTGTTAGGAGCATTATTTGCGGATTAGGTCCAGAATTACTAGAGGCAGATTGAATTTGAGTGCCTTTCCTCTTCTTTTTGGAAGGAGGAGGATTAGTCGTGCCCTGCTGTGCATACACCTGCCCTTGAGGGGGCGGTCGCTACTGTTGCGGGGGTTGAGAAGGCAAGGGAGGCAGAGGTGCTAATGCTAGAGGAGTTGGAGCACCAGGCTGTGGATATGGATAATAATGAGGTTGGGTAATAGTGTAGTAAACAGGAGGTTGGGAAAAAGGAGGAGGCATGCCGTATCCTGGATACATGCTACCGGGAGTGGGAAAGGTGTTGGAGGTGCTAGCCCCTCCTTGAGGAAAACCATAGCCCATAGGAGGTTGAGCGTATGGATGAGAGAGATTTCCAACGATACCATCGGTGACATGAGATGCCCCTGGTGCGTTGGCACCACCGGCTCTGGGAAGATCAGGTAGAATGGTATAAACATAACCCGACTGAGCGTAGATCAGGTCATATTTTAAGGCAATCTGGAGAGCGGCTTCTTCGGTTTGAGGGAAATGCGATGCGAAATCTTTGCCGATAGCAGGCAAGAGAGATCTAAGGAACCAGTCCATGTATACATGGTCTTCGAAGGTAGGGGCTCGACATAGGCTCTTTCTTCTCCGCCATTCCTAGACATGATCGGATAGGCGGGTCACAGACGATTGACGGAAAGAAGTCAAAATTTTAGTACCAGTTTCATAACAGAGGGGAAGCTGGAAGTAAGATAGAAAAGCCCGGGAAAGAGTCGCAAAGGTGGTATGAGAGGATGGGGCCTGATCAACATACCACTTAGAATCTTCACCAGTAAGCGTACGTTGGAACAACCGAAGATGGACAGAGTCATCGATAATGGAGTTAGACGAACACCACATGTGGAAAGATCAAACATGATTTGTAGGATCTTCACTAGCAAGACCTTCAAAATTGGGGATGTCGGAAGGGAGCTTGGTTGGCATTGCAGGCCAACCAACATTATGGTGTATAGGGTCATTTATCAACTGGTCAAAATCAGGAAGACTGAGGCCTGCCATATAGGGGAGCAAGGGAGCATCCGAGGTAGTTACTGTTGCGGTCCCACTAGTAGTATTCCCAGCATTAGGGCTGGGGTTACCACCAACGTTAGTTCTTGAACCAGACATAGTGAAGGTGACAGGGGGAGAACCGGGGGCAAAACGAGAAGGAGAACCCAATGAACCAGAAGAAGAGTCGGAGTGCGGACTCGATGGAGGGCTAACTCGAATCCTACGTGGAGGAGTAAGTCTTCCTACCGGAAACTGAGGATGAAGGCTAAGAAGTCTCTGGGATAAATGCCTTGGTGGTGCAATGATGACGACATAAACATGGCACAAAGGGAAGAGAGACACCCAAGGGCAAGGAGGTGCAGGATGACCTGATTACAATGTCGAAACAAGGGCAGAGAGGTGCAGGATCAATTGATTTCAATGTTTTAAAGTATTTGCTTGGCGGTGGTAACCAAGCTCTTCTTCGCTTAGGGTGTATGTGTAAAGTGTGTAAATTTTAATTTTTAAACCCAGATGTTTGTAGAGAAAAATAAAAAGTGTGCTATATAACTGTAAATAAACATGCAAATAACAGTATATGAAACTGAAATAACATAAAATAAACAGCTAATTATGCAATAATATAAACCCAAGGAGGCGGGCCTCTCCACAACTAGTCTGTAGGTGGGAAAAATATAGTCAAAACACACTGAAATAGCCAATATATCTAAGTTCGGGAGGGACAGGGATCCAAAGGTCAGATCTGCTGGAAATTGTTGCAGAAAAACAACAAAAAATCAGAGGAAATATTGCTGTAAATGAGGTGGCGAAAGGCTATATCCCGGAGGGAAGCGGAGGGGACCTTATAGGAAAACCCAAAAAAAACTAAAGGAGGTGTTTTGGATGGATAAATAACCAATCTGAAGTGGATTTGAAGGTAAGGTATCAGATCTGAAAAAATGGTTGAACACACTGAAATTTCAGACAACCTGCAGCAGCTAAAACTCTTCCACCAAAGGTGGAGGGTACTGAAGCCCTAGGGGGCTAGGATCCCACTTATTTGAGTAAAAAAGAACAAGTACATGTCCAAAACGGGCAGAGACGAAGGTCAGAAAACCCTGAATAGAGGCCCAAACAAACCCATAAAATTTTCAGAAAAGCTCCTACAAAAAAGTCCAGGTCGCAGTTTCTGACCTTATTTCTACAGAGGTTGCAGTTTTAAGCCCGTTTTCTGTGCCTTGGAGGTCCAGGTTGTAGGTTTTGGCCCAAAAAGTGTGACCTGCAATTCTGACACTCTAAGGAGTAGGTTTCAACATAATGTGTCGTCTCAGCTGCGGTTGATGTCTGTCACCTGCGCAATAGGTCCAAAAACACATGGAAGTTATAATTTTTAATGTTTTAGGGTTTTATAGGTTAAAATCAACATCAAGAAAAGAAAAACAAGAGGCTGAAGAGAAATCCTAGGGTTTGAAGTAGCTGGATATGCAGGGATCTGAAAAACAACAACGGTTGTAATCATAAACCCGTGTGGAGTCGCCAGTTGTTAGTATGAATCTTAATTTCAAGTGTACGAAAAAAGGCCACTTTAGTTGTGCATAAAAAAAAACCATAACAACAAAGATGGCTGCTAATATCCTTAGATCTGCGATTAGGTGATCAAGATAAATGCTGGAAAAAATATAGATCTATGCATCAAAATACATTAAGAAGTAAATAAAAACGAGATTTACTCCATGCATCCAATAGACAAGACAATAATATGCTGAATGAATTTTGTATTAAGGGCACTTGGGAGGAAAAAATAAAAGGATGTTACGAGTTCTCCTCAATGGGATGGGTTCTTGTAAGTCCTCAGCACTTCAGATCTAAAATCCCTCTCTCTTGATGGTGTAGAAAACCCAGACAAAAAGTGGAACTCAAAGGGAGCTCACAAGAAAATAGTAGCAAAATATGACAATGATGGTGGATCAAAGTCAGACCAAAAGTATAGATCCAGAGTGATCTTTAGGCAACAAAAGGTGGTAAATGAATGGAAAAACCCTTTTATTTATAACAAAATATTGAGTTAGTCTAGATATTGGTGCATAATTAAAATATTATTAACCAAATCAAGATCCAACTTTTATGGAATATTTTATTATATTTGTTGGAGGGAAAAGGAATTTGACTTGGGTCAAATCCCTTTATTTGTAAATAATAAATAAATAAATGATTTATTTATTATTTTAAGGATGTGGTTGAGTAATAATCAATAAATAATGATTTCTTTAATTATTTATAAATGATTTAGTCATATTTAACAAGGAATATTATTTAAATAAAGTTTAAATAATTATTCCTAGAAAATAATAAGATAAATAGTGATTTATCTAATTAATTTTCTTGTTTTGGGTTAAATATAACCAGGAATATTAATTAAACTGCTGTTTAACTAATTACTCCTTGAGGAAAATCAAACAAATGTAGATCTATTTAATATTTCCTCATGGGGTTTCCTGTTTAGACCATAAACAACTTAATAAAGGTGGTTTACTAATTTATTTTTCATAGTGAAAGAAATTTTACTTAGGGTAAAATTGGTCTTACATGGTGTACTTGGGTCCATCTAATAATAATAGGTTAGATGACCAAAAAATGGTGTAACACACATTGTTACATTTTTGTCTTGGCATAAATATTTGGTGATACTCCTTTGAGTGGGTGAGAAAACCTTTGTCATGTGCCTGTAAGGTGATAAATCTAGGTGTTAAGTTTCTGTGGCCAGTAGAAACATTGCGTTGTTACCTTCCTGCTTGTGAGTGAGAAACCCTTTGTTACGCTCCTGTGAATGGTTTCTAACCTCTCTAGAAACTAGGAAATGACTCATGTTTTTCATTTATGATCCATTTTGGATGGGATTTTGACCTGATGAGGTGTCATATTCTATATTTTCTATAAGTAGGCTCTCTTTTGTCTTGTGTGGGGTTGGATAGTCTCATATTTTGCATTGGAGCTCTTGTAACCAGCTCGTGGAATGAAATCAGAGACAAATTTGCAATAATTGTGTCGAGATACTTGTGGTATGCTTTGGAGCATCTGTGTTTCTCATGTTTTCTTATTATCTTATGCTTAATACCATGTCTAATTTTTAATATATGTCTATCTTGTAAGTTTGAGAGCAAAATTCATGTTTATGCATGCTTTGTTTTAGACAAGATTTACCATATTATGTTTATTTGTTTCTTAAATTGAATGAATTCACCTTAGTTCTCATTCAAACTCTACTCCATCTTCATCCTATACTCAATGACTGATTAATATGTTTCCAAACTACCTATCTTTCCTCACACACTCTTTGTAGGTTCACCTCAAAGTTCAAATCTAAAAACCTCATTTACAGTCCATTCATTGACTTTTCTATCCACAATTAAAAACATAAAACAAATTTTACTTATTAAGCTTACATATCTATCCTAAAATATTATGATACTCAACCATTCATTTGAATATTTAAAGTGAAAAAGAGAGAGCCCTCTCTGGTCGGGGTAGGGCTAGCTACCTGACCTAAATTTTGGTCTGTGGTTACCTTTCTCCAATCCTAATGTTAGCATTATGAAGTTGGGGAGAGTGATAACACTGGATATTTAGTAGATCATAGTTTCTTACAATTTATGCCTTCACATATGCAAAATCAAATCATTGTTTTGAAGAAAAGAACAACCCTTTTCTTAATACTTAATACTATCAAAGTTTAAAACATCTGCTTGTTATTTTCTCAATACATTGGTCATCCAAAAAATCATTTTAAAAGAACAAATTATTTTAGATGCTCTGGAATAATTAATTAACCTATAATTATCTTAGAGGACATAAGACTAGCGCCGTTGCTGGAGATACGAAATTTGATCTATTTTCCCTGGGAAAATGATATAGCTATTCCTTTAAGGGTAAATAAAGGACTAGAAAGGTTAAAATATTTCACCTGGCAGCTTCACAGAACCAAAAAATGACTCCTTCAAGACATACTAGGTCTCACTCTGATTCTGAGATTGTTTTACCTTTGTCAGATCTATTGAGACTGGTAAGACAAGCCTCTTCAAGAAAAAGACTTCAAACCCCTTTTTCTTCTTCTATACCTCCTCAACTAGAGGATACTTCAGTCCTTGATCCTTTTAAATCTGCACCAATTCCTTTAAATTCATAAGAGCTACCACCCAGGGTACATGAACTGATCTCTAAAGGAGTTGATTACTGATCTTCTCTTTCGGTTTATCCCAAATTAGAACAAGATTTGTATTTTCACTTACCTGAATTCAAACCTAATGATTTAATTTCTTCAACATCTTATTATTTTCCATCTACTTATGCTCAACCATAAGACATTTTCTCCTTATATTCAAATCCTTTATTTGAACCTAAGGAAGGAGAAAAAAAGCTTCAGAAATTGATCATTCGAACACCTCTAAAATATTTAATAAGATCTTCAACTTTACTTCTCCCAAATCAGAACAAGATTTGGATTTTCTCTTACTTGAATTCAAACCTGCTGATTTCATTTCTCCAACATCTTATTATTTTCCATCTACTTTTTCTCAACCATAAGATCTTTTCTCCTTATATTAAAATCCTTTATTTGAACCTAAAGAAGGTGAAACAAAGGTTCAAAAATTTATCATTCGAAAACCTATGAAATATTTAAGAAGATCTTCAACTTTACTTCTTCATCGACCTTCTTTTACCCCTCCATCTTCAACTTCTACCTCGTCATATTCTACTTCTACCACTATTTATTCCTCTTCATCTTCATCACAAGGTATGGCTACTTTTCAACCTATTTTTCAAGCAAGATATGATGCTTTACAACTTCCAAACATACTAAACAATTATCCTTATGGATACTTGAAACGCCTTCCAACGTTTAATGGGGAAACTGGTTTATATGTAGAAGATCATTTAGCAACATTTTTAGACTTTGTAGACAATATGAATATTGAATATGAGAATGTATATATGAGATTGTTTGTTCAATCGTTAGAAGGAATTTGGGATGAATTAACCACCATATTTAAGAATCAATGGGGTGTTAAAAAGGATCCTATCTATTTTCTAACAAAATTTGAAGAACTTAAAAGAAACTATGGTGAATCAGTGGTTGATTTCAGAAAAAGATTTAATAAAATTTATCATAAAATGCATGCTGATTGTAAACCACCAGTAGCAGCAACAAAGGTTAGGTTTTTCAAATATTTTGAAGTTGAATTTGCAGTCATGCTTAGGAAAATAACATCTCTTACTTTAGAAGACATGCAAACTAATCCCATTGAAGTTGAAGCTAGTAGATGTGCTTCAGCTAAACTTAAAGCCAAAGATGAAAAGGCTCAGAAGAAAATGAAAGCTAATTGTTACACAATAATTTGTCACTGTCCCTGCAATTCCCCGTCCCACACATTGGAGGGCCTTTTTCCGTGACCTGTGAGCAATGACATAACCTGAAACCACTTTCATGGCATCCCCCTTGACAAGGAAAATCATTCCTCTGAAGAAAGTTTCCTTTGGAAAACCCTAAAAATTGATCTTTTAGCCTTGGCGCGACTAGCCAGTTCAGCCCTCGTGCCAATCGGGAAAATCCACCAAAGAGGGTGCGCCAATTGGCGCTTTGTCCTAGTGTTTTACTCGTGCCAAGCTTAATAAGGATTGTTTATAAAAAAAAAATGGTAGAAGTTTTATTCCAACAAACTCCTGAACGAGTCTCTAAAATGAGTTGGGAGGTTTGGCTTCGGATCTCCATGTATGGGAGGTGGTTTTCCACCTATCATGGAAGATTCCTTAAGGATAGGGCCAATACCATAATTTTAGGGATCCCAACTCCCCCTTCCACCATCTATATAAGCTTGCCATTTTCCCTTAGCAAGCTAGTAGTCCTAATAGCACTAGAGAAGAGCTGAGCTTATAACAAGGAGACTATCGCCAGACAGCCTTTGAGAGCCAAGCTGAAGAGAGAGAGCTTTGTCCCATTTCTGACGAGCTTCATTAAGACATGCTCCACTGTCGATCCCGCCAAAGGAAGATCCAGCGTCAGAGCTTTGGGTTGTATCTTTCCTTTGTTATTTTAATGATAAGCGACTTTGATTATGGTTTCATTCATGTGTCTTTGTCTTTGATGCAATGAATTACATCCTCTCTGACTGATGTATGGTTACAAGATTTAGATTCTATGCTGTGTGTCATTGTGTTTCTTCGCATGTGTGCAGGTGTTCAGACGTGTTAAGCGGAAGGATCGTGATCTGCCAAAGCGAAGGACAGGAAGCATCATCCTTTATCCAAAGACTATTGCGTAGGACTCGAGGTAGGCAACTCGTTATGTTTTGTCGTTTTGTAACTAGAGACCTGCGTCACTGTGTGACTGATTATTGCTAGACCCGATCTGGGCTAGTAGGGATCGCCTCTGTTCGCAGATGGGATTTACCTCTCCAACACTAATCAAGAGGCTTCTTCTTCTTCCAAATATAAAAATGAAGATCAAAAGATAGATGAGATAACTTTATGTTGTGTAAATCAACAACCAACATTATTTTAAGCAATATTTACCTTAGAAAATGATGGGGACCCTTTTAATTTTTAGAGTTAAAGAAAATAAAACCCTCACAGTATTTCTTTGATAGAAATAGGGATAAAAAATGGATGAAAACTTTAAAATTTGGCTTTCTAAATACTTAAGTGGAAATAAATCGCCCCACCGCAATCGCAAAATCATTGCGTAGCGTATATAATTCTATAAAAATCACTAGAAGCATTTTTGCGATCTGATGTATATAATCAAAACATTTTTAAATGGAAAAGGCCATATTTCCAAGTAAATTTTATAGGGAATGCCCGTGGGACCTACTTTTTCCACGTAAGCTTTCGCATTTTCCCCGATAGTCTTATTTGTTACCGCTTCTATTCCTCGATGCGATAGAGCATATCGCATCGCGCTCTCACAAAGCTTAACCGTTCTTGTTGTTACCAATCATATTCACCGATGTGATAAAGCATATCGCACATCGTACTCTTGTTAACTCACGCATATTGCAGACTATCAACTTTCACTGAGATTGTGATTGCGATGTCACAATAGGCAGAAAATCTAAGATCATCAATATTTAATGAAGATATTGCGCACGAGCCATGATGTAACACGATAGATTTGGTTTTAATTCACAAATTATTATACAGGCATGATAACCCATATCAATTATTGATGTCATAAATTAATGGTTTTGTCACGCATACCTCCATAATCATTTTCCTGCAACGAGCATTCAATTCATATCCCATCAGCATGGGAAGTCTCATCCATTTGAAATGTTTCTATTACTATGGTATTTGTACGTATTGTAAAACTAAGAGGTTCCCTCTTTTCGCTTATTCTTTCTTACTTATTTACAAGCAAGTTTGAGTAAGAAAAATTCTCCGAAAATTTCTAAGGCTCCAAAGAAAGCAAAGAAGCATATGGCTCCTATTAACCTTATGCCTACAACATCTGAGAGAAAAGAGATGTTGCCTCTGTTTACAGATACGACTTATGGACCTAAAAGTGGATCATCTTTATGGGAATCTATGTATAAGCTTCTTGAAGATGAAAAACCTTGCAAAATCCAAAGAACAACAACTACTGATGCCCCAAATTATTATGAAGCTACAATTGTAGACGTAGCT
Organism: Pinus albicaulis; assembly: GCA_034641835.2. Classification (NCBI taxonomy): domain Eukaryota; kingdom Viridiplantae; phylum Streptophyta; class Pinopsida; order Pinales; family Pinaceae; genus Pinus; species Pinus albicaulis. Next base: position 1,298,335,294 of record CM076578.1, on the reverse strand, counting down.
AATTATTTTCTTCACTGAATTGCAACACGACCCAAAATATTACCATATACTGATATGGTAAGGTGGATTATTGACAACCTTAATATCGAGGACATAACATTCCTTTCCAGTAGAGGAACAATGATTGGTTCCTTTAAAGCTAAAGACCTAAAGCAGATGTACCATATTCCAGACCCTGATAAGGTTTATGATAAGGAATTCCTTACACAGATCGCCAAGGAAAATGAAATAAAATTGACGTCGATAAAGCAATGGAGGAGAAATCCTAACAAGCACAAGAATGATGAAAATGGTATGTATTCTACTGAATCTCTTTCAAGTTCCTATTGCTATGTCTCTGCTATGATGTCTATAATTTTTGGTCAGACATACACAACTCGATTTTTAGTAGAATGGGTTCCCCTTATGGAAGCAACGACAGATGCTTATGTTATGGATTAGGGAAATATTCTGTCAAATAATATTTCCACTTAGATTTTAGAATATAGAAAGGACCATTTTATCTCTTCTAAAATCCCTCCCCCCCCCTCGAATCTATATGATTGGCTATATTATGGATGTTGTATGTTTTACCTCAGATTTTCTAGCCATGGGCTGGAAATGGACTACCCAAGATCCTGTTCCCATTCATATATTTCATATTATTATGTGGGAATCTAAATATGAAAATCATTTTTACAAAATCTATCATGGAGTTATTCTACCCCCTTTTCAAGCTATTTTTAATGATAAATCCCCCAAACTTTGAAAAAATGCCCAAGCTAACTTTTCTTCTATAGGAAAATGGTTTGGTGAAGAGTCATTCACCTGTGTACGAGTATTTGGGAGCTTAGCTCGACCACATGTCTTACAACTGTAAGTTCTTGAAAAACTTCTCGTGAGAGAAGTTGCATATCAGACTGTTGGAAATGGCCTAACTAGATTTTGAAAGATGCCAAGAAAGTGTTATGGACTTCTTTTCCAATTATTTGTGGTGTTTATGGACTGGAAAAATGCAAACATGCTATTGTGGAAATTGGTCAGATTTATTGTTTGAAATTATTCACAATTCCAAACAGGCAGTATGATCCACTTAAAGTCGCCAATAATTTCACTACACAAGTGAAAATCATATACTTTGTGCATGAAGATGATGATTTTGACGACTTATTTGAGTTTATCGACAACTATGTTGCAGTTAAAAAGTTGGAAACTTTACGCCTTCACCCAAAACAATTAATAAAGTTTCAACAATACAGAAATAAGATATTTGAGACAATTCCACTGAAAATTTTGGATGTTTCTCAAACCATGGCTTAGAAAGAAAGTGAATTAGCAATTAAGAATACTGAATTCCTTAATACAATAGATCAGGATAAATCAACTGAAGTTCATACAATAGATCTGGATTTCCCAAGCAATCTAAAGGATGTTTGGAAGGAGTTTGACCTCAAACTCCAGGAAGAACAAAGAGCTATGACTATTGACCAACAACAAATTGTACAAACTCCTCCTACTATAAGCCAGGACTCATTTACTGTTGGGCCCTCTGACAAATTAGTAAGCATAGAAAGAATAGAATACATCCCAACCTTCCCAACCTTTGAGATCATTCTTAATATTCAAGAGATTCCTCCCTTGGACATTTTTTATAGTCCTAAGCACAAGGCAGTTGTCAGCAGGCAAAATAAAAGAAGAAGAATAGAGCAATACTAGACTCTTATTCAAGAAGATATGTCAATGGAATTTTTTTGGAAAGACAGACAGTCAGATCCTTCATAGGATCTAACTCGCTTATCACAGTTCGTAGGAGCTTATGCTTTTGCAACCATTGACAAAGCATCAGAAATTCATCAACTGATGAAACAAAAGGATGAAAATATCATCCAACTTGAATTAGAGTTACAAGAAAAAAATTAAAGAATTAATCAACAGTTACAGGACTAGATTGCACATCTTTAGGAGAGCCTGCACCAACTGAAAGTTCGGCATGAAAGTGAATTAATTCTAAGGATACTCTTATTCATTAGTTACAAATTTCTATTGAGAAAATGAAATATAGCCCCAATATTGATGAGTTCAGGAAAGAAGCCTTAGAATTAAACACTTTATTGGAACAACAACAGGTTGTCTTTTGTCAGAAATTAACAAGCATCCTTGAATTATGTGAACAGAGTGATTCACTTGTGAATCACATTGCTGATATGAAGATTAGTTTCGATGACATAGATGATAAGGTCTCCTAGTTTTTCACTTGGAAGGATTTTGCTGATGGCCAAAAGGCCAACCTGCCAAGAATTGAAGACTCAAAGAAAGAGATATTATTCACAGAATGGGATATACAATTGAAGAATGCAGAAAGAGAAATTTTCAGAGCGAAAGAAATTTCCACAAACATTGTGGAAACGGTAAGGCATAACCTTATCACAACAAATCTGATTGACATATGTCCCCTGGTGCATTACCTTTAGTAGAAAACTTAATAAGATAGTAGTAGGAAGTTTCAAAAGTAAAAGAGGAGCATATTATGAAGATTTAAAAGCTAGATTGGGAAAAATACTGGAGATATCTAGTGAAGCCTCACAAGCAATGGCTTATGCTTCGTTGTCTTACATATACGTCCTCATACATGCTACCTCCACTATCTGATGCTGTTTTTACTGGACACCTGTGCATTAGGCTAGACCAACCTCCAGAGGTTAAGCCTATGCTTAATATTCTTCAACTCAAGGGGAAAATGGAAGAAGGGACAACATGATAGTCCTCCAACAAATTAGCCCTTTAATTTCTATTTCTGTTTGCTGCTTACTGAGTTGTTTGAAACATTGTAGAATTTGGAGAGTGATAGTCTTGTTATCGGCAACTTGGCTAGTCTTTCATCAAGTCAATTACCAAAATACAAAAGACACAAAATTAGGCTCTTCGAGCCAGGGAAAAACCTCTCCCTCTTGGAGAGGAAAACCCACAAGAAATTCTTCTTATAGATCTTCAAATTACAAGTACCATGACCAAGACTTAGACCCTTGACCTATGAATACCTCCAAGACCTTGAAACTTCTTCTAAGTATTTCTCCAACACTGATCCTTTTATTCTTCACCAATGTATACTGAACTCTATTAGCTTTAGAGAACTCAACCTCTAAGTTTATCTTGAGATCCTCCTTCTTATCCTTTGAATTCACATCAGCTTTCAAGAATGTAGACCTTCTTTCTTACCTTTATGATCCACACTTAATATCTTCTTAAATCCGCATTTCATTCCTGTTGACTTCTACACTTCATGACAGTTAGAGTTCACACTTTTTAACTGTCGACACTTCAGAGAAATTCATATCCTTTTCTTCCTAAAGTATGCACTGCCATATCCTACAAACTCGCACTGTTTACCACTGTGATCAGCATAGGAATCCGCATTATCTTCTTAAATTTAACACTGTTACACTTTAGAAAAATCCGCAGTTTATTTACTGCACTTTTACGCAGAGGGATCTGCACCTCAAATCTGCATTTCAGTCACAGGTGAATACACAATTGGTTAGACCTTTTTACACTTGTTATCAACTCAGAAGATGTCCGCACTGAAACCCTATACATGTTCTTCAAAAATCTGCACTTTCTGTCCTGTGTTCACTCAGAGAGAATCCACATGTTTTTTGGTCCAAATGAGCCGTAGCTCTAGGTCTATTTATAGTAGAATTAACTCTATTTTAGGCCGACCATACAGTCAATATTTAGGCCGAATTTAATCACATATTCTGGGCTGACTTGTCCAACTGTTGGAGGCCAAATTTTAGGACCAGAGTTGAGCTGATCTTTAAACGTAGATAGGGGGCAGTCTTGAGGGCCATTATGGGCCATGCTTTCGCGAGGTCTTGGACGACATTCTTCATACTAGACACTTCATTATCATGACTCTTAATTGCATTTATAAATATAAGAAAAACCTTAATAGACATCAAGAAGAAGTCTATTGACCTATAATAAAATATTTCTCATGAAACCCATGAAGCAAGTACAAAAAAATTACATTTTATTATCTTTGTCTTCTATAAATCCGTAATTGCATAGTCAAATGAAGGCCAACCTAGTTACACTTTTCAACACTCCCTCTTAACTAGGGAGGTATTCATACATGTACATGGTCACTTTCAAACTGAATAATCTCATAAGAAGAATCAGATTGGAAATCACATCTATATAGAATCATATCAACCAACATTATCCTAGTTCAAGGCCTTGAATAACAACCCCATCTCTTAATGAGACAATGGGATACAATGCTGGCGAGACACATGACTTATAGAAACCATAGTTATTGTCTCTCCAAGGTACATAATCCACCCGGGTGTTCCCAAAGTATGACCTTCTTGTACTATTCTTCTCTTGGGTAGCTAGCCCTCAAAGAATATCGGTCCCTGACTACTCTTATCTTGAATTCCCTAACACATTCTCAAAGAGAATAAAATTCCAGATGATTACCCAATCCTCCATTTTGTCTTCCAAAGTGAAGACCAGAATGATGTGTCTATCTCTCCCTCTCAGCCAGGGAGGACCTATTCCCCAAGGGAATGTACTCATTCCTGTGTAAGGAATGTACCTAAGCTTATTATTAGGAATTGCCCAGTTTCTTCCAAGTAAGAAACTGATAACCGGAATCCCTCTCAATCAGGGACCTGTAATAACAATGGTGAGACACCCAACTTCTCATGAATAATTCCTCCCCTCGATGTCATGGATTTCGATATTGAGGAACCTTCCATTTTAGCTCCATAGGGCACAAATCATCCATCAATTTCATTCACGAGGCATGCCATCTACCATAAAGTAATTCATATGTATTTCTTATCTGGTCCACCTTTTATTCCATGCTACTTTCTTTTGAATCATCTCCGAGGATCTTACATCCTTTCTCTTGATTAGCATCCCTGCAAAAATTCATCCAGATAAACATATACGTATGAAATTTTAATTTTTTTTACCTTAGTGATGATATATCACCATGATATCTTCCTGTAGGTACTAACATCCTTTATTCAAATTGACACATATCCTAATGATATGTTTTTTCAAGGGTCTTCTTCTTTACTAGACTTCTATCAGAGTCTACATATCCTCCCAGGAGATATTATAGTCACATCTTCTTGGCTTCTGGATGATAAATGCCTCTTGACATGGTTGCACTTAATGATATCTTCCTTTCTGCACATTTTCATTCCCAGGAACTTTCAATTTACTGTTCCTTGTTGATATACAACCACCTCATATTCCATATGAGGATATATTATGTTAATTTCATCTGTCAGTGCACCGAGAGATCCTCCTCCATAGATCACACTTCTAAATATAGAAGTTCTGCAACCATATGACATGAATTCACAACATCTAGTGTCAGCATATAAATATATATATAACTCATACCTTTTTCATTTGAGTAATCCTGTAGCAATTTTACTAGAATGAAGAGTTTCATTCCCTTGACCCGCTTCATCAATATGTCATCACATCCCAGAATTTTGTAGCATAGAATTCTTGATGAAACCATTCTGCTTTCTTTCTAATCAGTGAATTCATAGAGAACTCCATTAAAAAATGCCACCACCTATTTCCATGATGATCCTTGATCTTGATGACTGCCTTCCATCAGTAATTTTATCAGAGAGGTTTTCCAAAAGTTGTTTTACCAAGAATTCCTTCCATGCTTTGATCAGGACGCTACACTGCTTCCTATCATAAAACCAATATAAATCATTTAAATGAGAACATCATAATGGATATCCCTCGCTTCTTCTTTCTTATATTTCTTTGCATCAGGTTCTTCTCTCATTTATGAGATATGGGCTTCTTACCTATTTCTCTTGTCCTTTTCAGATTTAGGACAATCACTTTTATAATGCAAAATTTCATCACATCCAAATCATCGTGCTTTGTCCCTACTATATTGAGGACCAAACTTATCTTCCTTTCTTCCTTGACGTGGCTGCCAAGGCTTGATTCCCTTCACTTGATCCTGTAACACCTTTGGATTTCAATCTTGTTTCCTATATTTTACATAGATACCCTAAATCATGGAATGGTGTGGCTTCCTTCTTCCCGTATAAACCTAAAGTGAAGTTTCCCCATTCGTCTGATAGAGCTTCCAACACCACTTCAGTCATCTCAATGTTAGAGATTACTTCTCCCACTTCTTGCAGATGATCTCAGAGAGATTGCTTCTCCTGCAGTACTCACAAAGAATAACTCAACCAATTTCTCATATATTATTTTTGATGATTCTAGATTTGATACATTAGAGATGAGAGAGTCTTATATGGATTCTGTAAGAATACTTCGGGCTCTTATATCTCCATTCATATATTTGGCATGATTTTATCATCTTTTTATTCTATGTAAGTGAGTTTGAAATCCTAACCAGTTTGTTGCTTTCTTTGCAAGGAAGACATTTTGATAGATTCATATGAAGTCATAAAGATACTTACTTGTGAAGACAATTTTCTTCTTCTATCAACTTCCTTATTAAAGATGATGGAAAAAAAACCCTCTTAGATGATTTCAAAGTAGGTGATCTTGGATCCTTGATGATCAAGGATTACCTCAAAATGAAGATGTCTTCAATAGTGTTGGGTGGGCTTAATGATGCGTTTGCCAACAATGCCTTCAATATCAAGAATCTTTGATGTCAAATATTACCTCTGCGAAGTATAGATTCTTTGAATAAGGTTGAAAGTCTCTTTGAGAAGACTTGAGGATTTCCTTGCAAACTGATTTGAATTTCCAATGTAGACTTTGACTTTTGCCTTGATGCTTTCTAGAAAACTGAATTTTGATCCTTTAATGTCTTCTTGTCAAATAGAATTTTTTCTTTAGCACCTTAGCTTTGATACCATGTTGAGAATTTGGAGGGCTGAAGATTAATTCAAATTATCTTGTTGATAATTACTTATGAGCGTACTTGAGTTACTTATTCCTTCTCTTGCTTAGCTTAGTTAGTCTTTCATAAATTCAATTACCAAAATACAAAAGACACAAAATTAGGCTCTTTGATCTAGGGCAAAAACTCTCCCTCTTGGAGAGGAAAATCCACGAGAAATTATTCTTATAGATATTCAAATGACAAGTACCATGACCAAGACTCAGACCCTTGACCTGTGAATGCCTCCAAGGCCTTGACACTTCTTCTAAGTCTTCCTCCAACATTGATCCTTTTATTCTTCACCAATGTATACTGACCTCTATTAGCTTTAGAGAACTCGGTCTGTAAATTTATCTTGAGATCCTCCTTCTTATCCTTTGCATGCACATCATCTTTCCAGAATGTAGACCTTCTTTCTTACCTTTATTATTCACACTTAATCACTTCTTAAATCCGCATTTCATTCCTATTGACTTCCACACTTCATGACTGTTAGAGTTCACACTTTTTAACTGTTGACACTTCAGATAAATTCACATCCCTTTCTTCCTGAAGTACACACTGTCATCTCCTACAAACCCACACTGTTTACCAGTGTGATCAAAATAAGAATTTGTATTATCTTCTTGACTTTAACACTGTTACACTTTAGAAAAATCCACACTTTATTTATTGCACTTTTACACAGAGGGATCTACACCTCAGATCCGCATTTCAGTCACAGGTGAATATGCAATTGGTTAGACCTTTTGACACTTATAATCAACTCATAAGATGTTCGCACTAAAAACCTGTACATGTTCTTCAAAAATCCGTACTTTCTATCCTATGTTCACTCAAAGAGAATCCACATTGTTTTCTTCCAAATGAGCCGAAACAATTGGTCTACTTATAGTAGAATTACCTCAGTTTTAGGCCGATCATACAATCAATATTTAGGCCGACTTTAATCACAGATTCTGGGCCTACTTGTCCTAATGTTGGCGGCCAAATTTTAGGAGCAAAGTTGAGCTGATCTTTCAACGTAGATAGTGGGCAGTCTTGAGGGCCATTATGGGCCATTCTTTCACAAGGTCTTGGAGGAAATTATTCATACTAGACACTTCATTATCATGACTCTTAATTACACTTATAAATATAAGAAAAACCATAATAGAAATCAAGAAGAAGCCTATTGAACTATAATAAAATCTTGCTCATGAAACCCATGAAGCAAGTGCAACAAAAATTACATTTTATTATCTTTGTCTTCTATAAATTTGTAATTGCATAGTCAATATGAAGACCGACCTAGTTACACTTTTCAACAAAAACCTCCTCATTTTTTATTGTAATGACTATTTTAAGAATTATTCTTTTTATATTTAAACCCCTTTATGTATTTTAAGAAGGAGTCTTGAAATTTTGAAAAGAAAAATTTACTGATGTTGCACTTCTGTATTGTTGGGTGCAGGAATCGCAGTTAAGAAAATTCCTTTCAACACTTAATTGTCAGCCCGAGGTTCGTAAACTTAGAGATGAAGCACAAGAAATACCAGAAGTGGTATGAAAATTTCCTATCTATTCCTACTTCTTAAATCAAGAACTTGCAGAATTGAAAAGAAATATCACACAACAATTTACACCAAAGAAGTTCTAGTGCCAGAATGCGAAAGAAAGTACTTTGCGAAGAAATCAAATAAAGGAGCTTTCACATTTGCTGTGAACAAAATTGATTGCTGAAATGAAATTCTATGTTTATCTCCAGTATGGGTGTTGGTAGGTTCACAAGTGGGCCCTTGGAAAGATCAAACTTCTTAAGAATTTTCCTTCCTGCACCAAGATTTTATTCCTGTAATCTTGCAATATGCTTGCACTAGTACATGTACATGACTTAGGTGCGGGAAGTATATTTTACACTTACATTGGAGATTTATGTCTTTGTGTAGGGGATCTAAGCTTCATGCTTCGAGCACTCTGTTCCTTAATAGGATATTGGTTCCTGTTCCAAAACAGATATTCCTGCACCAAGTTTTCCAATTACTTTTGGGAAAGGAAAGGGTGTGGTAATCTACAAAAGAAATTTGCAAAGGCGAATCAAAATTCTGAAATAAATTGCACACGTAAAATAATGATCAACCAAACTAAATATTGCAATGAAAATAAATTTGAAATAAAAAAAACTTCAAAAGTTAAAGCACACTTTCTTCAATGCAATGAAAGAAATAAATCAAGTATGACAACATGATTTTATCCCTGTGATAGTTACTCACATAAACCAGATTTGCCTTTAATCATTTTTAACTTAGAAAGGTTCACTTTAATTATTTAGATTTAAGTTTGAATTATTTCATTTTAAAAATATGAAGTGCATGCAAAGATCGATGTGTCGTAACAACATTCGTTCATCAATTAACAAAGCATCTTTTAATTCCTAGGATTTTAACTCTTGGTTTTAAAAAGACTTCTATTTACTAATGAACATTCACTTGTGGAAATAAATGGAATTATTTCGAAGGAAAGAAATGAAACAATCTTGCTGTGATGATCGAAAAAACAAGTTGCAGAAATTATAAACACACTAGTGTAGGAATGTGCTTGCACTACTTCAGGCAGAAATCAACTAAGATTAGTAAAAAGGGAAATGACTGAAAGTAAATCTAAATTTAATTAATAAACACGCCATGGATTCGTCACACTTGACTGTTAATAAAATAAAACCAGAATTCTTATGAAGAGATAAATCATAAACTCAATCCACTCTTTGCATGAATAAAATCAACACACACACCTTTAACTAAATGAAAGCACGAGAGGGAAAACAAGCTGGGTTGGTTGGGCCCTAGCCAACCAGCTCGTTTCCCATTTTAGGAAATGTAAAGCTTCAACACTCAAAGGCGCATCAGTGACAGATTAAAACGCAAAATGTAAACAACATGGTGTAGCTCCTTGTATTAATTCGAATAAGCAAAAATACATCATAAGTATGGATCCAGCCCAGAACGAGGGTGACACCACATAATTACAAATTTTCCAGAGTTACAGTAGCATGGCTATCGCTCCCTAATTTCCTATATGAAATCTATATTTACACAAACCTTCCAGCCTATGGATATAACAAAATTACATACAGTCATCCTAATTCCATCTTTTCGGCTGAACGAAATAAAAACCAGAGTTAAAAAATAAGCCAACAGCTATAAAAAAACGAGAAACTACTCGTTGGATGGCGATCCAATATTCGATCATATCCATGAATATCCTCCACTCCGAATTCCACTCAAGATGACTACAACTGAATGGGTTGAGCTTGAACAAGAATCCCATGTTAGGTAACGATCTTTTGCAAAAGTCTAGGAGCGGTCGACTGCCAACAGTGCAGGAATCTTCCTGCACTAGACCATGCTGATTCAAGATTAATAATTTTGCTTATCAAAATACTTTAAGAAGAGAAATATTAGTTGCAAGAATATAAAAGGCATAAATTCTATTAAAAATTATTAATTAAGTACTTAATAAACCTTGAGTATGAAATATACAACTAGTGCAGGGATGGGACACGATTCTTGGACTAGTGTAGGTATAAGGAAGTTTATGAGGATAAAAAAGAGGTTTATGATTGTGGTTTTAAGGTAGGAAAGGGGTAAAAAATGAGGCATCTTCTCCTACTAACATGCACTCTTAAATTTTTATAAATAGAAAAGGCTGGACCAAGTGCAATTTCTGAGATGAGCAGAGTAAACATATGTATCGAAATTTTACTTATATGTTTTATTTGAGTTTCAAATGAGGAATAGTTCATTTATCTTATAATTTTTTGTCATATATATATTTGTTTGAATACAATTTTAAATTAATTCACTTATGAACATGTTATGTTGTTATCATTTATATATATATATGCAATACATACATTTTTTTTAAAAAGTTGCAATATAAGCTTTATTAAATTGATTTAATTAACTTTTTAATTAAATCAATTATCTCAAATGTTTTCATATCTCTAAGTGAATGTATGATCTTTATTTGCATCCACCGAAATATTACTTTGTAGATCGCAGAGAGAATACATTTCATCCCGATATATATATATATATATATATATATATATATATATATATATATTGTTTATTGCAAGCTTGCCTATATTTCCATCTATCAAGTTCCACTTAGAGATAAAATCATCCATTCACCCCAACTATATCAAATTGGGAAAATGGTCCCACAAATCCATTCGGAGACACCATTCCAAAAAGAAAAGGGACTATTTTTAAGTCCCTGACCGGGTGGTTTTCCACGATGTTGTTGCACCGATTTTTGGGGCCTCAAAATTTTTATCACTAGAAGGAGGGCCATCTGACTATGAATGGAACCAAAGATTAATTTAAAAAGTAAAGACCATCACAAGAGTCATTCTCCCTCCAAATCCACAACTTCTAGTCTTGTTTCGAAATCTCCTACTCATAAATCAGAAGTTGTTCATTCTCCCCCAAAATATCCTAGTTCTGTTCATAAAGAAATCTATTTAGAATATACTCCAGAGTCACTTGAAGTATAGACACTGATAAATTAATTGGAAGAAATTTCAATTTCAGCAGAAAAACCTATACATTCGGAAGCCTCAGAAGGAAGTGTCACTTTGATTTTTGAAGGCACTAGTGTATTAAATCGATCTAAGAGTGAAAAACTTGGAGTTATCCCTTTTGAATTTCCTCTTCATTATCATCGAAGGACAACTCCTATTTCTGAAACACAATCATCAACTAGCTAGATTCAATATGTTTCTACCTCTCAAATAACATCAACTATTCTTCCCTCTCTCACATATTCTCAAACAAATTCTTCAATGATTAATATCTTCTTCTTCTTCTCAGTCTAGAACTGTTATTTCAAGTAATATTAGTTCCATAATTATTTCTTCTTCACCTTCAACTATTATTGGAACTACTTCTTCTACTTCAAATCCTCCTTTAGGACCACCCAATCCTCCCCTTCATATAATGGCAAACAAACCTTGGCAAAATCCTAGAGCTGTTCAATTACCAGGGCCTCTTCACCTTTACCTAAGCATCCTGAAAGATGGTTGCCTTAGTATAATCCGGATGATGGATTACCTGCAGAATAGCATCTCCATAATTTCATGCTTGCCATAAATATTAATGAAGTTTCACAGGAAGATGGTGTAGTTATATTATTTCCTTGTACTTTTCAAGGATCAGTTGGATCATGGTATTTCTCACTACCATCAGGAACAATTAATAGTTGGGACATTTTTGAAGAACAATTCCTTACTAAATTTGAAGATGATCATACTACTGCAACCCTTATCAATGATCTTTCCAATCTGCAAACAAATATAGGGGAAAATATCAAAGACTTCAATTCCAGATTTAATAAATTGCTTAAAAAAATACCGACCACATCTAAGCTTGGAGTAGATGTGAAAATAGAATGGTATATATCCTCTCTTCGTTCTAATATTTCTATTTTTGTAGATAGAGCCAATAAGGATACATTGGCAGAGAATATGAAAGAATCTCTTTCCATTTAAAAAAGAATACTTGCTTTAGAGAAGAAAACTGCTCAAGAAGATAGGAAAACTAAAAAAGTTTCATTTAAGGATGAGCCTAAAAAGAAATCATCCAAGGATCCCTATGATCTTGAAGGATTACAAAAGGTTCTCAAAACCATGTCGAATGATATGGTTGAGATAAATAAACAAGTAGCTAAATCTTCTTCAAAGAAACCTTTTAGATCTGTTAAGAAAAATCAGGCTTCTCAACCCCTAAATGTAATCTCAAATGTTGAATCAGATCACGACAAATATCATGATGAAACAATATCATCTTCAGAAGAATCTCAAGAAAAATAGCTAGTTGAAGTTCATGGACTATGGGAATTTATCCTTCCAACCTTTGATGATGAAAATGAACATGAGGCACTTCCTGTAAATACTAGAAGTAAAAATACTGCTGACTTACCTTAGTCACCTCAAAAGCAAAAGCTTCATCGTCTATTGCTAAGGATAAAGTAGTTAATAAAAAGACTTCTTCTTCTCAATCAAATCCAACTTCTTCTACTCTTCCATCTACTTCTAAAACATTAGTAGTTTCTAGTACTATTGAATACAATATAGTGGAATATATGGAGAAAATTAAAGCAAATATCTCTCTACATGAGTTCAGAAAATTGAAAAAACAACATAAAATTTTGCTTAAATAATTGAATGCAGTTCTCGCTACACCATTTCCTGCTCCTCTAACTTCGAAAGCAGCTAAAGGAATAGGCAAGACTCCTAATGATTAACCTGGGAAAATTGATGCAAGTGATGCTATTTTAATAGGTGACAGATCTAATTCACACACTCCTCTTTTTCTGTTAACTTTTGAAGTATTCAATAAAAACGTGCATAATTTTTTAATTGACTCTGGAGCCTCATCAAACATTATGCCGTATTCTGTTTGTCTGAAATTGAAAATATCTCCTGAGAAGTCAGTAGTGCATATTGTGCAATTAGACAGAACAAAAGTTAAGGGATTCAGGGAAATGCATTCAGTCCTTATCAGATTAGCATCCAATCCAAAATTTCATCAAGTAATTGATATCTTAGTTCCTGATATACCTGATTTTTATGGTCTAATCCTAAGTAGAGATTGGTCAGAAAAGCTTCATGGCTATTTTGCTAATGACTGGTCTCATATGTGGCTTCCCCATAATGGTAAGCCAAAGCAAATCAGAGTAGATCGTGAAAAACATTTAAAATACTCAGTAACTGAATTCGAAGAAGAAAATGAACCCATGGCCTTTACTAATAACACTTTCAACAATTACTCTGCTAAATCATTCTTAGGGAATTTCAATTCTCTAAAGTCTCCGTTTCTTACCAATTCAGTTAATTCTCATATTGAAAATTTTTCTTTGTCTGATTCTTCAATTTGTGTAAATACTATAGATAAACCTTGTATTAATACTTATTTTGGACATTATATTTTGATGGGTCAAAATCCAGTGAAGGAGCAGGATATGGATATATATTAATCAATCCAAAAGGCGAAAAGACTATGCTGACATGGAGACTTGAATTTAAATGCATAAATAACACTACAAAATATGAGGCATTGGTTTAAGGCTTAACCAAAGTAATTGATCTTGATGTTAAGTATCTTAAGGTATATGGTGATTCTGAAATAATTGTTAAGCAGGTAAGAAATACCATACACTGTATTTTTGACCATCTTAAATATTATCAATCATTAGTACAATCTCTTACCTCTAAATTTTTAGCATTCAATATTTCGTCTGTTCCAAGAATTCAGAATGCAAGTGCATACATTCTAGCAAATGTAGCATCCAAGCTTATTCCTTCAAAAGATTATAGCTCAGATAGATTTTCCATTGAATTGATTTTTTGCCCATCTATTCCTGATAATATTACTAATTGGATAGTATTCATTGATGATGATGATGTTGTGACTTTTCTTACATCATAAGGATCATATAATGATCAATTAATTGACGAAGATGAACAGGAAAGGCAATTGCAATAGAAGTCTGAAGACAATGCTATACCTAAGTCAGTGGTCAAACTTGAAGATATTTATGATCTTAAAGATAGATTAAAAAAGGTTACTAATTATAAACTGCAAAGTTCGACTTTGAGGTTTGAACTAGTAAATCTTGGAACAGATCTAAAACCTCAGAACATCAACTTAGGACTTGGTCTTTCCTTTGATGAAAGATGAAATTTTATACATTTATTGAAAAATTACAAGAATGTATTCGCATGGAAATATGAAGATCTAAGAACTTATGATACTTCAATCATTCAACATACTATCCCAATGATATCCACTAAAAAACCTATACAACAAAAGTTAAGGAAAATTCACCCTGATATCGAAAGTCAAATCAAAAGTGAACTCAACAAACTCCTTAAAGCCAAGATTATCTTTCGTGTTAGGAATTCTAAGTGGGTATCAAATTTAGTTCCTGTTAGGAAAAAAACAAAGATATTCATATTTGTATTGAATTTAGAAACTTAAACAAAGCTTGCTTAAAATCTAATTTCCCATTACCACCGATGGAACTAATTTTGCAATCAGTTGCTGGTTCTGAATTAATGTCTTTTCTTGATGGATTTTTAGGTTATAATCAAGTTTTGGTTCATCCTAAAGATAGATTAAAAACTACATTTAGAAAAAAATTGGGCACTTATGCCTATCAAAAAATGCCATTAGGATTAATCAATGTAGGAGAAACCTTTCAAAGAGAAATGGATATTGCTTTTAGGGGGTTGATCGATAAAACTGTGGTTGTTTATCTAGATGATATAACTATTTACTCCACGAAAAGGAAGGACCACTATCATGATCTTAAACAAATACTTGAATGCTGTTTGAAATATGGAATTTACTTAAATCCTAAAAAGTCTTATTTCGCTTTAAGTGAAGGAAAACTCTTAGGATTTATCGTTTCAAAATAAGGCATTTGTATTGATCCTGAAATAATTAAGGCAATTTCTAAACTTTCAAATCCCCATAACAAGAAATCCATGCAGGCCTTTTTAGGACAGATAAAGTTTGTCAAAAGATTTGTTCCAAATTTTTCCTAAATTGTTTTACCTTTGCAAGTGATGATTACGAAGAATTCAATTTTTAAATGGGGACATGATGAAAGAGAAGATTTTGATTTTATCAAGGAATCTATCATTAACACACCTTCTCTAACTACCCCATATTTTTCTAAACATTTTATTTTATATAATTTTTCATCAGAAACATCTTACGTTGCTGTATTGACATAGATTGATGAACAAAAGATCAAAGCACCCATTTCATTATTTAGTTCAAACCTCCAAGGTGCTGAACTAACTTATTATGAAGTAGAAAAACAAGCATTTGCTGTCTTTACATATTTGAAGAATTTTATACCTTTTTCTCCTTAAAACACACACTAAGGTAATAGTTCCATTCTCGATTGTAAGGCAACTACTTATTCAGAAATAACTAGGAGAAAAGAGAGAAAATTGGGTAACCTCTTTGCAGGAATATGACATTGAAATAAGACCAGCCAAAATCATTAGAGGACAAGGTCTCTGTAAAATGCTATCTGGAGCATCCAATATATCAAATGATGAAGAGTCAGGTAATACTATAAAAATTGCTGAGGTAAGCTTAAATGATTCAGAATCACAGTATACTGATAAATATTTTACTTGAAAAATGGATATGCTTCGGAATAACTCAATTATAAAAGAAAAAGAGCTTTAAGATTGAAAGCTAATCAGTATCAACTCATAAACAATATCTTGTTTAGGAAAAACTATGACTCTGTACTACTAAGATGCCTTGATAAATATCAAGCTCAGAGGGTTTTGCAGGAACTCCATGATGGAACTGCAGGTGGACACTTCGGTGGAGATACCACTGCACATAAGATCCTTCATGCAGGTTATTAATGGCCCACTCTATTCAAATATTCTCATACATATGTGAGAAAATGAAAAACATGCCAAACTGATGCTAGAAGACAAAGAAAACCAACCTTGCCATTGCAACCAGTCAATATTGAACAACCGTTCGAGCAATGGGGCTTAGATATCATAGGTGAGATTGTTCCTAACTCATCCAAGAAACATAAATATATTCTCACTACAATAGATTATTTTACTAAGTGGGTGGAAGAAATTCCACTAAAGGTAGCTAACTCTAAAGCTATTATTGAATTAATTGATCAATTCATTATTACTAGATTTGGCTTACCCAATGCACTTATGTTTGATAATGCACTTATTTTTCAGGAAAAAGCATGACAAACTTCACTCTTAAAAGAGGTTTTAAGCTTAAATACTATGCTAATTACTATACCCAAGGGAATGGTATGGTAGAATCAACAAACAAAAATATCATAAGAATCATCAAAAGAACTATTGATCAGAATCAGAAAAATTGGCATAAGTCTTTAACATTTGTACTATGGGAAGATAGGATTACTCAAAAAGTCTCCATAGGAACTTCTCCATTTAATTTGGTTGATGAGAAAGAAGTTATAATTCCTTCAAATATATATCTTCCCTCATTATCCCTAGTTCAATTCATTGAAGAAGTACCTTCTTCTTCCCTACATGTTATTGATGAGTTTTATGTTTTGCAAATTGAAGAAGATGAGCCACATATAAATGAACTCAATAAAGAAAATCAAACTTGTGATTTAAATTCAAAAATGGTTGACCACAATATCATTCAATTGTCCAACAAATTTATTCCCAAAGTTCTAGTCCCTCTAGAAAAATTATTTGACCAAAATGATGTTCCTAAGAATCCACTATCAATTTCACCTGAAGAGAATATTGAAGAATCTAATATTGGAACACCTGAAGAAATCAAGAACATTAAAATATTTGCATCTCTACCTCAGGAAGTAAATACTGAATATTTGAATCTTCTTAAATCTTATAAGGATGTTTTTTCTTGGTCTTATGCTGAATTAAAAACCTATGATAAACCCTCATTGAGCATAAAATTCCTTTAAAACCTGAAGCAAAACCATATAAGAAAGAATTAAGAAGAATAAATCCACTCTTATTCCCTACCATAGAGAAATAACTCAAGAAGTTACTTGATGCTCAAATCATAGTTCCATTAAGATACTCAAATTGGGTAGCTAATTTAGGTCCTGTTAGAAAGAAGAATGGGGAAATCAAACTCTCTATAGATTTCAGGAATTTAACAAGTCATCCTTAAAAGAAAACTACCCATTACCCAAAATGGATCAGTTGCTTCAAAAAGCTTCATGTTCAAATAGACTTTCAATGCTTTATGGTTTCTTTGGATACAACCAAATAATGATGAGCCCAGAGGATAGAGAGAAGACTACCTTCACCACTCCTTAGGGTACATTTATTTATGCCAGGATGCCCTTTAGATTAATAAATGCTGGAGAAACATTTCAGAGAGCTATGGATTTATATTTTGTGGGTAATATTAACAAATTTGTTGTCATATATCTTGATGACCTTACTATATTTTCTAACTCATATAAGAAACATTTAAAACACTTGATGAAAGTTTTTGACAGGTGTAGAAAATTCAGGATATCACTCAATCCCAAGAGGTCTTTGTTTGCTATCAGAGAAGGGAAATTTCTCGGCCACATCATTTCCAAGGAAGGTGTGGTAATTTATCCCAAAAGAGTTTTAGCTATCCAAGCACTTACATTGCCAAGGAACAAAAAGAAGATCCAAGCTTTTCTTGGAAATATTAACTTCCTAAGGATATTCATTCCTAACTATGCTAAAATAGTTAAGGATATCACTGATATGTTGAAGAAGAATCATGAATTTAAGTGGACAATACCAACTAGATATGACTTTGACCAGATTAAAAAGGCCATTTCTGAAGCCCCAAATTTAGCCAACCCTAATTATTCTAAGCCCTTTAGCATATTTTCCTTTGCCTCTGAAACCACTTTAGCTAGTAACATTTTGAAAAAGAATGAAGATGGAGATGACCAACCTATTTCCTTTTTCAGTAAAGTCATGAGAGAAGCAGAACTTAAGTATGACATCATTGAAAAAAATGCTTATTCCTTAATCTAAGCTTTAAAGTCTTTCATAATTTATGTCCTTCACTCAACCATTACTGCTTATGTTCTCAAAAATGCTGTGAAAAATGTCTTAACCCAACCTGACACTGATGGGAGAAGAGGAAGATGTATTACCGAAATACTTGAATTTGATCTTAGTATCAAAACTAAAAAATTGGTAAAAGGTCAAGGTTTGGCTAAAATTTTAGCTGAATCCAATTGTAAAGTTTTGGGGATAAATTTTATTTTTGAAATTTTAGTGGAGAAGTATCCACAATAACCTTCTCTAAAATCACAAGTGGGGAATCCACACGAACCTTCTCTAAATGCAGAAGGGGAGAATCTACAAGAACCTTCCCAAGGCTTAGAAGGGAAGAATACACGAGAACCTTCATCTTCAGTTGAATCAATTCTTGTTTATATTGATGAGAAATTCTTGCTATCAGAATGGTACTCTGATATTGTACATCTTCTTATAAAATTTGAGTGTCCTTCTCAATTTTCAAAGAATCAGTGTAAGGCACTAAAGTTAAAGGCCATAAAGTATTGTATCATCAATGCAAACTTATACTAGAAATATCCACTCAATATCCTTTTTCTTTGCTTGATATAAAGTGAAAAAAAGGGATTATTGAACGGTTTCATTCAGGTATATGTGAAGGACACTATGCCTAGAGAGATACACCATATAAAATATTGCGAGTAATATTATATTGGCCTACTATGTTTGCACAAGTAGGAGCAAAGGTTAGGAGATGTACTCAATGTCAAATGTTTGCTGGAAAGAAAATATCAGTAGCACTTCCTTTGGTTCCAGTACTAGTTTCAACACCTTTCTTATAGTGGGGATTAGATTTCATAGGGGAAATTAATCCAGCATCAAGCAACCAACATAGATGGATACTAATTGCAACATATTACTTTACCAAATGGGTAGAGGCCATTCCAGTTAGAAATGCCACAAACAATGTAGTCATCAAGTTTATTGAAGAAAACATTCTATCTAGGTTTGGATGTCCTAGCAGATAGTAATAGAAAATGCAACAACATTTAACAGTGTGAAAATGATTGAATTTTGTCAAAAATATCAAATTTTCTTGCGCCATTCTATTCCTTACTATCCACAGGGAAATGGACTAGTAGAGTCATCGAACAAAAGTTTGGTCAAAGTGATCAAGAAGACATTAGAAGACCATAAAAAGAGCTGGGGAAATCATCTCATTTATACAATTTGGGCTAATAGGATATCTCCAAAAATATCTATAGTAAAATCTCCATTTCAGTTGGTTTATGGTAAAGAAGCAAATTTTCCTACAAATCTAGCTTTCCCTGTTTTGAAATTTTTACAAGAAGTTAATGAAGAACCTGATGATTTTTCTAGGAGGATCGATTAGATCATTGAAATTAATGAAAATAGGGATGAAATCCAGTACAAGCTTAGGAAATACCTGAACAAAATGAAAATTCTCTTTGATAGAAAAGCTAGAGAAAGAGATTTCAAAGAAGGAGATTTGGTATTAAGATGGGATGCTAGGGGGGAAGATAGAGGAAAACATGGAAAGTTTGACAACCTCTGGTTTGGACCTTTTAGTATTGCAAAAGTCAAGGGTAATAACAATTTTATCTTGTAGAATTTGGAAGGAAAATTTTCTTCATTGCTAGTCAATGGAAGATATCTGAAGCACTACATTCAGTATTGAAGAGCAGAAGAGTGATTCACACATTCATCATTGTATATCTACCGGTTTGTTTTATTTTTAAGTATGTTTATTTTCTCAACAAAGACTTCATTAGCCTGAGGAGAAGGCATTTGGATCTACTAGTTCTTTGCATCCTACAGGAGGAAGCATTCCCCAGTTGGAGCCAATGTTGTAACATTTCTTGTTTTGATAAGTTATACATTTTAGAAGAAAAATGGAAGATTAAAAAATGTTAGGTTTGGATATGAATAGATAAAAATCCAAAAAAAAATGCTAGGACTCATGTCAAAATAAAATAATCATATAAAAAAAAAATGATAGGATTAGATGCTTTAAAAAATGATGGTAAAAATATTTGAAAATGCTAGGCATACATAGAAGCAATAAAAGAAATAAAATTGCTTAGTTTCAAATAAGAAAAAAAAGAAATAAGTTGTGTGGATCTTGTTAGGATGCCACAACCCAATTTTTTTTTGTTTCTGATCATACTCCTCAAACCATTTCAATTTATATATTTAGATTAGGAATTAAAAGTTCACCAAATTAATTTAATTTTGGTTGAACATTAGACTTAAGAAAATAAATGGGAGCTTGTTTAAATGCACCAAAAAAAAGCATTAAGATTAAATTATGTTTTATTAGTATTAATCACTTCATTAAGAGGTTAATTATTTGTGTAATAAAGAGCATGTAATGTTTTTATTCTAAATTTGCAACGTGACAAAAACATTTTATCCTTTTTCATTATCTTCTGAGAAAATCTGAACAGTGGATCTCTTCCCCACCCAGATCAACGGCAAGGAAGACATTTCACACCCCCTTTCTCCAAGTTTTCTCCTTAATGACAAGGGGGGGGGGGGGGGGTGGTACGAAAGTGGTTTCCTTTTTGATGGGCCCCTCATAACGTGTTGCTCCCTCATCACTTCTCACCCCCCCACTCTATACCACTTACCTTCGCCTACCCCCTCTGAAATCCGCCTTTCCTCCCAACGATTGTTTGACTTCCCGCAAACGTCTATTTGACTTGCCGCCAATGTCCATATCCTGACGAACAATCACCTAATTCCACCTGTAATTATTCCGTTACATCCAATCCTTAACCATTATCTGTTGTTATTACTGTCATATGCTCCATTACCATTTATCCATTAAACCTACACAACTTGTTCTCCAACAATTATCCCACATAAATGGTAATACAAGAAGTTATAAATAAGCATACACCACTCTTTCATTTACTGTGCTATTTTTTTAAAATTGCAGGTTTTCAGACCAAGACACAGTTCATTTTATCGCTGCTATCTATCGTTCTGTCAACAGAGTTTTCATAGGCCCATCAATATTTACAGAGACCATCTTCTTCCGATATCATAATTCGCAGAGACTACTTTCTGCAGATATTATTTATCAAAGATACTTTTTGTCTTTTCCTCTGTTGAAAGAAATGGAACCAAAAGGAAAGGGTCGAAAACTAGTGGTAGAAGAAACTCCAAATGTGTCTGCAATCATAGATCTTGACCATGTCCCATTAGCTGACCATTTTTTCAAAATTACACAAACATAAGGCGAATTCGAGCTCTATGAATTGCATCTCTGGTTAAAATAGAAGTATTTAGATTAACAAGATGAATTTAAGCTATGGGAAACATTATTGCCCCTGTTCACCTTTACTCAAACCCATGAGTTCCCTGATCTTGTCACATGGTGTCAAGCTAGATATGATCCCCTTAAAATAACTGTAGTAGCTTAGAATGGAGACATTATGATTTCTATCACACCTGAAACCATAAACCAGATGTTGCTTATCCCATAGAGTGATTCCCTCAGCCATTTTTCCCAAGAGACTCTCATGGAGTTATACCACAAACTAAATTTTCCTCAGAGAGCTCAGATTTTTGAAACCTTTCTTCCAGATGATGCTGAACTTTTGAAAAAGAACCCTCCTTATCCATCCACTATGTTCCCTAAAGCAACTGAACATGTTATTTCTTTAATTTCCTGTTTATTAGGCTATCAAAATGACAGAACAATAGATGAATCAGTTCTTGGTTACTTTTCCATTTTCTCCAAAGATAGTCAACCAACATTCATGTATAATTAGAGTTAGTTCCTGGCTAATAATATGCATGAACAGATGATGAATTTGACTACTCAAGTCATGTTCAAGTACACTTCTGTACTAGTTCATATGTTTCTTGTTAAGCAGGGGGAGCTGTTAACAATTGCATTGCATAAATAAGATGATCAAGATGTTAATAAATCAATCATTCATTGGACTCAATTAGTTAGGTCCATTTGAACTGAATTTTCATTTGCAAATTTCATGGAATCCTTTATTCATCCAATTTACCAGCTCTTAAGCAGTCAGAATGAGCCTAGTATTCGATCATAAATCAAAAGTATACTTAATCTAAGTGATCAAGTTAAAACATGAGACTGGTATCTTTACTAGAATTATATAGAGATCAGATTATATGGCTGTGAGTTGGCACCTTACAAGCTGCCCAAATATGTTCCAATGAAATTTTTCTCTTTGGAATATATTAGGAAAATGATTAACATGGATGAGCTGCATTTTATTTCAGGTAAAAGACAAGCTCAGTTTAAGATCAAGACTAAGGTGGGCTCTTTCATATGCAACACCAGGACAACATGAATTGAAGGAGATGCAATCCTCAAGAGGAAGAACTTTCAGCCAAGTTTCACTTGGTCAAATGATCCATTCAAAATCATTTCTAATTTGAGGGTGGATCTGAAGACAACACCTTACAATCACACTCCTAGGCCAGAGAGATTGAGAAATTCATGAAACCGGATCAATGGGCAGGAAACACATTACAAGAAGTAGAGGATCAGATTTTTTTCTACCCCCACTCTGCAAACTCCCATTTCTCAAAGCAAGCATGAGAAGAGGCGTAGAGAAGAACCATCATCTTCAGCAAGAATTTCCAATGAATTCATTATCCAACACAAGAAGGAGAAGACATATTTGACTATATCAACTGAGTAAAGTAAAAAAGAACCATAGATTATTGGTTTGTGTGATGTAGAAGTTTCTACAGCAGCAGAGGCAAATGTTCATAATACTCCATCCTCCTCTTCAGCTTCACAAGAGCCCATGGAGGTTATTTAGTTAGTAGGAACAAGTGAATAGGGTGATCAAAATATTTTCTCTAAATTCTTAGAGATTAAGAAAAATAATGAAGCCCTAAAGGCCAATGTCTATAATCAGTTTTGGAAACAAACATCTACTTCACAGCATAGGTTGTTAATAGATTTTGACAGTGAAAAGGGAAGATTTAGATGAATTTCCTATAGGCCCAAGTCCCTTTTCCCAAATCCTCTTCTGATTACAAGAAAACTATATTCTCTTTTGATGCAAATCAGATTCATCTCATTGACCAAATGGACATGCATAGATAGTCACGAGAAATGATTTTCGCTACCATGATTAACACTACCATGGAATTGTCTAAATTAAGAAAAAAACTTTCAAATGTACAGTCACAGTTGAAGATTGAGAAACTTTCCTCCTTGGCCAAAGAGAATAAGAAAAAATCATTAGAAGAAATAGTGATCAAGATTGGGTATGATCCTAAGGATGTCAAAGCTGTAGAAGAAGTTCTTAAGAAGAAGAATGCAAACATTGCAACTCTTTGGAAGCAACTCAAATTACCTTCTACAGAGGGTCCCCAAACCATGGAGATAGAAGAAAGTGAATAGATCAGAGAGGAAATGATCAAAATTATCATTGAGCAGAACATTCAAATCAAGAATATGGAGGAACATATTTAAGGCCTACTCAAGGAGAAGGAACAATCTACTCAATTAACTATGATTCCAATTTCAGCTATAGCTATTGCAGTAGCAGGCAAAAAGCCGAGTTATTCATCAACAACAGCAGAAATGACATCAAGAGCAGGTGACCCAAGAAAACCTATGCAGGTTTTGTCTCTACAAAAGAAGTAAAATGAAAAGCTTCTAGAGAAATTCAGGAATCTAGAAGCTCAGAAGATAAAGAATGATACTCTTTACATGGAAAAAATGTAGAAATCTCACAAGTTAACATGTAAAGTTCATAAGTTAGAGAGTGAGTTAGTAATGGAAGATAGCTTGGCCCAAGCCAAGGAAAACATATGGACATAAATAAGTCACGCTATGACTAAAGTATGGCCCTTTATACAGATTATTTTTTAACAGGAAGAACTAATCACTAAGTGAAAAACAATTATTGAGCAGGAAAAAGCAACACTTAAAAAAAAACCAGTTGAAGCTTTAGATACGATCAAGGTGCTGAATTCAAAGAGAAGAGCTGAATTAGAACTGATTCATATCACATATATAACATAAACCATTTTGGAAATCATGAAAGTTCTGTAGAAGAATGATTTGTTAAACCAGTTGGAAACTAAGTGCCAAAATTTGGACACTGCTTTCCAAATATTTCACATCAAATTCAACCTGCATAACCAAAGAGGATTTCCAGGATTAGTAGCACCAAATGAAATCAAACATATTTCTATCAATAAGCCCACTTTTGAAAGATATACTGAAGTAGATCAAGTTTTAGAAGAGTGATTAATCTAGAAATACCGAGTCAAGAAATTTGGGATCACTTATGTGAAACTATCGAGTAAATTTCATCTCCAACAACAACCAGCAAAGAAGTAATTTTTGGGGACACATCATCAACCACTTCCTTGAAGACATTGACATCTCAACTCAGCAGTTTTTGTATTCCTATATTTTGATACTATTTTTGTAATCTCTTTAGTTGCTTCTAATAGATAGAATTTAGTATAAATAACTCTCCATTCGAGTTATTAAGGGTTGCATCGTTGGATGTGTAGAAATTTGAATAACTGAGATATTATTCACCGAGATTATCCTGATCACACACTATTTGAGCTTCATGCATAATACATAACCTCTTCTACTATTGATCATCAATTTGCGGAAATATAAACAATCGCATGAGCACATTAAAACCATAAACAATCACACATATAAACACAGTATTTATGGGAAAGCTTAAAGCTGAAAACCCCCAACTATATATATATTATAATGATAGAGATCATGTAACAATCATTGTACAAACTCCTCACAAGCTCTCAGTACAATCTCCAATTGTTACACACTACACAAGCTCAGATCATACAAAACACATGCTCCAATCTGCTCCACCTGTTAGCCAGCCTCTACTACGCAATCCAATATGGATAATCATGAGATCAAGGTTCAAATCCCACCAGTATGTACTGCGCAATCCTCATTGGCTTCTCCATCAATGTGTGTGCACATCTCATGCACCAGTATAGTCACAACTGATAGTCACACTGCTCTTTCACCTAACCTCTCCACTGGTCTCCACTGAAACTGTCCATGCACTGCAGTTAACTGATGTATTCTTTAGTTGATTTATGAGTTAATAATTATTGAATTAATTAATAATTAATTCACACCACTCTCACTAATTGTATCAATCAGTTAGACTAGATACAACTAGCTCAACTAAGTTAAACTGAACACAACTCCATTATCTGTCTCATCAACTCCACCAAACTCTGTCACATGAGTTCTAACTGAAGTCAACCATGCAATAGCTCCACTAAACCCTAGGAATAGCGTAATTCCTTCTGTCAGCTGCATGTGCCACATCCAGACATCAAACTGAAGTGCTCCAAGAGGATAAGATAATGTTTAGAGTCCAAATATTATTAAGAGCTAATAATATTCGACATATCTATTTTTAGACTGGCAATCTAAAAATAGATTCCACCCAGTATGTCTAAAAATAGAAGTCCATATATTTTTTCCGACTTGACAACCCATCCACAAATAGCATCCTGCAACTCATAGAACATGATCCATATGTCTAAAAATAGACTTTGCGCCAAGAATAGCCTGCGGGCCCACTTAGTGAAGGCGACTTCTTTCCACTAAGCTCCTCATCTTGTTGCAATCTCAACAGGATGAGCACTTGTAAAGAATAATTGTATGAACATTTGATCATTGATGATTAATAAAAGGATTCTAGATTTGTTTCAAACTATTTGTCTCCTTGTAAGTTTTTCTAGGATACATTTCATTATGTTTTCTGAATATATTTAAGTTTTATGGAAATAAGTAGGTAAGAGAAAATTGAGTTTCAATCTATCTTAAATCCTCTGAAGTTATAATCTATTTTAGAGATTGATTTATTAGACTATATGTTTGAATAAGTCCCTCTACATTAATTGATTGTAATTAATATTCATAATGTTAAATATAGTTTGTTAAGCTATAAACATTGTTTGTCAGCCTTTCATACTTATGATAAACTAAATATTCAATCTGGACATTTATTAGATCATAATTTCTTACAGTTTCTGCCTTCACATATGTAAAATCAAATCATTGTTTGGAAGTAAAGAACAACCTTTTTCTTAATACTTAATACTATCAAATTTTAAAACATCTGCTTGTTATTTTCTCAATACACTGGTCATCCAAAAACTCCTTTTAAAACAACGAAATATTTTAGATGCTTTGGAAAAATTAATTAACCTATAATTATCTAAGAGGACAACAACAAGTATGCTAATCAACTTAGGTAAGTTGAGAGCGCTAAGCTCGCAACCAATCTGCGTAGTTAAACATGAAAGTTTTAAAATGGAATGCAAGGGGCCTAAATAACCCCAGGAAACAAAGATTGCTTAAGAAAAATATTAAAAGGGTATAGTCAGATCTTATTTGTGTGCAAGAAAAAAAGTGTTCTATGGGGAAGATAATGGAGGTAAGCAGGAAATTAGGTAGGAGTTTTAATGTCATGGAGGTAAGAGCACAAGGTTATGTAGGTGGTTTGGTGAACAAGTGGAAACCCTAGGTCCCGAGTCTAATTGATGGGGAAGCCACGTAATCCTATTTATTTTTGGAAATGCAGGTTATATGGGTCCTGGGATTGCTTGTATTTACAAATATTTATGGACCTCAACAGATAGCGGAGAAGCTCATTTTTATTCAAGATCTTAAAGAGCATAGAAATAGAAAAGGTCACCTCCAATGGATTCTAGGGGGAGATTTCAATATGATAACATACCTATCAAAAAATAAAGGAGGTGAAAGGCACATAGACAGAGACTCTGAGTCTTTTAAAAATTTCATTGATGAAGTTAATCTAATTGATATGGAAACTGCCAATGACTGCTTCACCTGGAGTCATAAGCACATAGGGAAACATCAAGTCACGTTAGGTTAGAAACATTTTTAATTTCAGAGGATTTGTTGATGATAGGGTTAAATATGGAAGCCAATCTCCTCCCCTATGGAGGATCATATCATTAGTAGGTGATATTAATGATTGCGATGTTAGGTACCCCTAACATTAGATCATTTAGATTTGAGGCATTCTGGATAGAGAATACCTCCTTTATGGAAAACATTAAGCAGTGGTGGGAAGGTCCAATCTCAGTCAGTGGATCCAAGATGTATATATTGCAGGCTCAATTAAGATATATAAAATCGAAACTAAAGTTGGAATAATACGAAATTTGGTAACATATTTCAAGCAAAAAAAGACTTGGAATTGAAGATGGAAGAATTACAAAGGACATTGATGACAAAAGGGTATTCAGAGGAAAGGAGAAGAGAGAAGAAAAAGCTTCTGAAACTTTGGGAGGAAAGGTGTAGACAAGAATAAATTCTATGGAGATGGAAATCTAGAGTACTATGGTTCAGGGAAAGAGAGAGGAACACTAAGTTCTTCCGTTGATCAACAATTGAACATAGAAACTTCAATCAAACCCGTAGGATTAAGGATGACAGGGGGAAATCCCATGAAGCACATTAGGATATTGAACAAGTACTGGATCAACTTTTCCAAAAAATTGCAGAGGATACCCAGGTGGATAAGATGATGATATCTAGAAGATAGTCCAACACATCCCTAAGTAAATCATGAAAGAACATAACAATAATGTAAACAAACCTGTCTCCATGGATGAGGTAGCCCATGAAGTAAATGAGATTCCCAATGGTAAAGCCCCAGGTCTAGATGGATTTAATATTGAATTATTCAAAGCATGTTGGGAAATATTCAAAACCGATGTATATGAGGTGGTAGTGGATTCCTATAATTCTGAAACTATCTTGAAGGCTCTAAAATCCAATTTTACTACTCTTGTGTCGAAGGAAGACAAGGAAAATACTCCAGAGAAATTTAGGCCAATAGCCCTCTGTAATGTGTTGTATAAGGTCATATCAAAAGTAGCAGCCAATAGGATGAAAATGGTTCTTCCATTTCTAATCTCAGAAGAACGGTTTGGGTTTGTGGAGGGTAGAAAAATCCTAGAAAATGTGATGCATGCGCATGAGATTTCCCACTCTATGAAGAGATAGAGAAAGGCAGGGATGATAGTACAGTTGGATATGTCAAAGGCCTATGATAAGATCAGTTGGGAGTATATGGAGGCACTAATATGATTAAACCACATACAACGAAACTTCAAAAAGATAAGTACCAAGGCCATCGAAATAGTTTAATTTCCTTAGTACATATGAGCAAAACAAATATAGAAGAAATCTAAAGAATAATCCTAAGACATTCATAATACATGCATGAAAATGTGTTGGATGATCGGGCTTCAATTATAAGGTGAAAGATCAAAGAACATAGTAACAATGGTGAGGCACTAGTTTGAGTAGTGGACCATTAAATCACTTCTTGCTTCTCCAAAGAATAGTTTTCTCTCCTATGCCAAGTAGAGAAGCCAATACTATCTCTCCAAAGCTTAAGCCTCGAAAATCATTTTGCTTGAGTTATGAGGTTTCTTTTATGACTAGGGGGATGACCTTTCATATCACCATGACTCTTGGACTTCAATTATGACCTTTGGAATTCTATGCAACTCTTGAACTTCTAAATGATTTTTGGACTTCTCTTAAAGACATTTTCTCCATATATGACTAACTGACTCTTCATGTTCCGCATATGAATATTGTACTTCCACACATTACATTTTGTCCTTTTCTTAATAATTCATCATTACATTCCGCATGATGACGCGGCATGACACATGGACACATATTGAATATTATGATGACACTTGTACAAGATACAACTTTATAATGATGGCATGGACTTTACGATGAGGTGGTAATTCCAAGTTATCTTCCATGTTGCTTCATCTTTCTTTCTTGATGTTAGATATGATCTATGCTTCATATTCATGAAGGATTCACTTTTTTCTTCTCCTTCACCCTCAAAATGGTCTTTTATCAATATTGGAATCCTCAAAGTCATCATGCAATGCCATCCTTCTATCGCGATCCATGATCTTCTTCATGTCTCCATGATAGCTATCTTTTGTTATTATTCTCTACACGTGTTTCTTTATGCTTTCTACTTGATATATGATTTGAGAATTACCTTGTCATGATAGGAAGGTACTCCTGCAAATAATCATTCATGAAAAAGCGAAATCAGTCTTAAAACATATATCCTATCGTTACCTAGCTCATGGAATGATTAACTCATAATAGGCCAGTGAGAGGGTTAAAGAGGGTGGATTGATTAGGAGATCACAGTCAAAATCATTAGTGGCTTAGGAAGGCTCCACTGTTCATTTTTACTGCAGTGAAAAGTCAAGGTTCACAAGAGGCCTTCAAGGTGCGCTTGTGAGCTCAAGCGAGAGAGAGATAATTCAAGGGCACAAGGCATATGTATGAAGCATGATGGAGAATCACTCATGGGTTCAAGATACACTCATGTGCTCAAGGAGGCTAAGGAGGTCACAAGTGCGCACACCAAAGGGATGAAGGGGTTAGGCTTCAAGCCTTTCCAGTGTGCTCAAGAGGAACAAGGAGGGTGAAATTATTTGAGTCAAAGGAATGCACTCAAATGAAGGCTTCAAGCTTCATGACTGTGACATGTGCTCAAAGGGAAGAAGGAAGGATGAAGGCTTTTGGCTTCATGACTACGCCATGTTCCCTAAGGTGAGTATGAAGGGTTTGTGCTTAGTGGGTGCGCCATGTACCCTAACACTTTGTGCTTCGTGCATGTGCCATGCGCTTAAAAGGAATGATGAAGGCTTCGTGCTTCATAAGTGCGCCATGCGCCCTAAGGCTTTGTGCTTCGCGAGTGCACCAGGCGCTCAAAGGGAGAGAGGGCCTTGATCTTACAAAGTGTGCTTCATTGTTTCGAAGTGAAATTAATTTTTTAAAAGTGCACTTTCTTATTTCTAAGTGTGCTCAGGCTTGGGAGGGCACAATTCTCTCCAACAATGGCTGCTTGTTCATTTTGGATGCACTTTTCACCGAGGGAGGAAACAAAAGGCTAAGTAACTTATCCTAGGAGGTACTAATGCACTGAGAGAGGGAGGATACCTTAGAAAATACTTAGTGCACAAGTATGGGAGGAAAACATACCTCAATGAGGCTCATGAGTAAGTTGCGCTCATGACCTAGTAAGAGGGATAATGCCTTTACAACTTGCACTGAGTAGGAGGACCAAGAAGAGCTCCAAAAATGGCTAAGTGTGGGACCAACAGAGTAGGAGAAACAAATGCATCTTAAAATGAATAAAAAATGGACCAAAAACATAAAATACATCAATAAAACCCAACAAAATGCATAGGACTCATGAACAACATTCACACCTTGAAACAACAACAAAGTGACACCTATTTATAAGTGTAACAGTTGAAACGACACATTAAAAAATTATAATACAAGTTACGAAAAAAGTGTCGACTGAGACCAAAAGGTGAGATAAGTTCTAGGAATGTTTCTGATGCATATTATAATGATATTTAAGACCATTTCATGTAGAAGAGTGGGTCCATAACTAACTTTGGTGATTTGCAAAGGTGTGACACATGTAGGAGCGAAAACAACTGTAAGTGAAAACTTCAAAAGGTATAAAACATGAATACGACACTTGAGAAACATGAAATACCTTAAAAGAGACACGTGATAGAGAAAATATAACATGAAAATGACACTTATTAAACTAAAAGTGAGCAAAAGCGATAGCCGCAAATGTAAAAGTGACACTTGTGAAAGAAAAAGTGTGCAAAAGATGACAATTGAGAAAAGTCACCAAAAGAGAGGCACAATCACAACTAAAGTGAGGGACGGCTGTCAATGAAAGTGTGCATTGACTGTCAACATGAGCTGAACATTGCACATGAAATTTCTTGATGGATGGTGTTATACCTGTTCAAGATTACATAAAGTAAGTGTGCTCATGAACTCATCGAAGACTGATCATGTGTGTGAACAAGTGATTCGACAATTTAAAATGAGAATAAATATTAAACCCTTTAAAAAACATTAATCAACCTTGGAGTAACCATAGGGTGGAATATCATAATATCCTCAATAGGATCCAAAATTCAAGTGTAGGCAAAATTTTGGAGGGTGTTGATCACATCGTCAACACTTAGCGACACACTGATAGAACTCTAACTTATTTTTTTAGGTTTAATTCTCTAAGTGAAAGGTATCAGTATTTCAGGAAGTATTGATTCATCTTTTGGATTACCTTAGCTTCCCTACTAAACTGGGTTAGAGATATAGACCCCTCCATTCCCTTACTCAATGGTTGAACACATATCAAGGCTTTCCAAATCACAATTGTTTCAATCGAGGAAAGGGTAATATATAACTATGAGTTTAAGATAATTAGAGTATGATTTTTCATCTCTGGTGTTGCTATGCTTCCAACATGTCTTGAAAGTACCTTGAAGGAGTCACTACTAGAACACAAGAATCACTTTGCTACCAACTATCCTGAACAATAGCTCGGCGAAGTTACTTGTTTCACCTCTCTATGCAAGAAGCCTTTCTATTCTTCCACCCTTTATTTATTTTATTCATAGAATTGTGCTTATTAACTTATTTATTTCTCTGGTGGAAGAGGGATCTCGACTTACTGAGAGAAGGAGAGGTTCTTCCTACATAGAAGGTAATATAGGCCTCTGATATTGGTTTTCTCGCTAACTAATTCCCCCCTTACCCTTCTCTACTCGATTTGATAAAAAAGAAAACATTATTTACTTACAATACCAAGTTGAGGAAAGAGGATCCTAGAATATATACAAGCTTTATAATTCAACCAAAGGCTTTTCTACTCGAGTGGGTCATATTTTCCATTCATACATCATTGAATTTAAATATATGTAAACTTAGATATATAAGAGGTAACAAATTATTCAAGCATTATTTGTCATGACAATTTCCCTTTTCGAGTTTTTCCACATTTTCTTTTGAGGTTGGGTGTGTGTTATTTTATTTCCATGACAAGTATCATGTGTTGTACATTGCGCTGATCATAGCAAGGGGGTCATAGGGGGGGGGGGGGGGGGGGGGAGGAATTTCCCTTCGTTGGGGGTTTGCAAGGGGGAGGTAGCCCCCCTGCATGAAGTCTGGGGCAACACCCTGGGAAAAAAAAATTATGCGAACCCAATAATAGTTCGGCAAACCTAGCCATGGGGGGTGGACCAAAAGATGGTGGGTGGACCTACCCATGGTTTTGTGCATAGGTTTTTCACTTGGTTTTGGGCATGATGGTTTTCATCCCATGGTATTTTGTAGATCCGGTTAAGGGAACTACAATTATGTTCTAATCCAAGGTTAGTGGATTTGCGTTTATGAATGCTTCGAAATGTATATATATGTATTGTAACATTGAAAGGAATATAATGAAAAATCAATCTGTTAGTCCTAATTTTTGGATCTAGGGGAAAATATATATGTATATTTGTTTTATGTCCTCTCCATTGTTTATTTTTCTATTTTAAGAATTCGTTTACAGGTAATTTATGTACAAGTTTAAAACCTACATTGAGTAAAATCGGAGCAACTTTTCATGTAAAGTTTTACTAAAAAAAACAAAATAAAACACATGAAAAAACCAAAAGAACTAAGAAAATGGAAACAGAACATAAAAAAACATGAAAAATATACAATAAGAAAACAAACAAATGCAGAGACTCGATGGAGAGCAGTGTGGAGGGCGGATGTAATGCAAGGGAAACTAAATGCAATTAAGCCTACTCCTAACCTATTCAAGTAGAAGGTTAGGGCTAAGTGTATTGATATTTCCAATGTAATCATCATCGTTCCTGACCTGCAACCACAAAGATACAAGCAATTAAAAGAAATATAAAACAATGTGAAATAGAAAAGATAAGAACTTTGAAAACTTGGAAAACTAAATGAAGGGCTAGCTTATTACCAAAAGGATGTTCCATACCGAATGGTTTGAGCTAGTTTCAAAATTTACCATGTTGTTTGAAATGTCAATTATACAAACCTTGAAGGTTTCTTACGAATACACATTCATCTACACTCTCAGTTCTTGTAAATATTAAGAAAGACCGAAACCTATTATTTGCATAGGAGTTTGCCATGTAGGATTTCTCTAACCATTCAATGATTGGATATCGATATTCAAAAAAACCAATTTGAAGACCCTGGGACTTATGGGAAAATGAATTTTCAATTAATGCATTTGAATCACAACTAGAATTTCTAGTATTATGATCAGAATGGTTAATTAACACATAATTTTCTCGATTATCTATTGGTTCCTTTATATCCAATTAAATTCTAAGTCAAAAACAATAAATATTGGGGCATTAAAGACAATTTTTGACATTGTGAATCTAGGAAAGCAATTAGTATACTGAGTTCATGAAATATTAGAAACATGTGTCAAATCAAACCCAATGTTTGTATCAACACGAGGGCTTTGGTATGCTGTTTGATTAAAAAATTTGAAAACAATAAAGAAGATAAATTGTGTAAGTAAGATAATTAACTTCAAAACATACACAAGAGAGATAAGAAGGTAATTGAATTTAGAAGGTTCTAACAAAGAGGAATCCTTAAAAAAAAATGACCTTTATCTTGATAATCATAATGTCAGGATTTTAACTATGGGTATCCATGAAAGATGTGCTCTCCAACCCTTGGTATAATATAAGGGATCTATCTGAGAAGGGACTAACCAACCAATAATCATTCATATTATCAGAAATTATATCTTGGATATCATGAAGATCAACTTCAAAATACCAAGATTCCTTTAAGAATGAACTCATAACCAGTGCATGCAGTTAAGGAAAGAATTATGCATGAAAATTTGGATCCAAATTAGTTCAGAGATCTCAACGGGATTTCAATAAACTGACATAACCATCAACATGGCTAAGTGCCTCTACCTCCTAAAAAAACTTTGGAATTGATAATGGTGGATAATCAAATTTGGGTGGCTTAGAAAAATCAATAGGTAGACATGCACCACTATCAACAGATGTATCAATGAAAACATTGCTAATGCCATTGGTTTGATCATATTTAATATTAAACACATCAAATTATTGATGGAAATAGAATTGAAATACATCAATCCCTTGATCATTTAGGGTTGGAACATCTTCCTCCTGACTTACAAAATGTTTATGGTTGAATAAATCATGAATACTAGATTCAAAATTTACATAGTCTGCTTGTAGTATCACACCATCATGTACCCGATTGCAACCATGATCATCTGAATATAGATCAAAAGGATTTATGGGGGATGATAATGTGACATACTTTTCAAGCATATATGGGTACAATGAGTAGTGTGCTAGAGGTGAAGAAGGATTGAAATACTAAGGAGGAGGAGCAACAATTTTACTTAAATTATATTGAACTTGAAAGAAGAACGAATCAACATCATCGTCATCAATATAATGATCAAAGATAGGCATACAAATATGACACTCAGATTGACTAAGATATTCCAAAGATTCAAGAACCTGGCAACTTACCACTTCAGATTTTTCATCCAAGGATGTATGAGTTAAAAAAGATTCAGGATCATTCTGAATTAAAAAAGCATCCCAATTCACCAATGGAGATTATAAACTATGAGAAATAGATTTTGAATTTATACCTTGCTGATCCGAGCCCTAAAAAGAAGAGA
Source organism: Pinus albicaulis (assembly GCA_034641835.2). Lineage (NCBI taxonomy): Eukaryota > Viridiplantae > Streptophyta > Pinopsida > Pinales > Pinaceae > Pinus > Pinus albicaulis. Next base: position 1,298,300,184 of record CM076578.1, on the reverse strand, counting down.
ATATATCAACTGATATAATTAGATGCTCACCACCATATGTGTTAATGGAAATAAGGATTTCACGGTGATGGTTATCCAAAGTCTCAATTTCAATTCAAGGTTGAGAGTCATTTGCCATGTTATCAATATTAAAAGATCAAAGATCATCTGGAAAGGCAAGATTATAATTTTGAAAGAGGGAGGAAAGATAAGACATGTATCCAACACTTCACTCCTCTACATTTGAAATACAACTACCTTGTTCTTTATTACAACTTGAAACAATAAGTCGAACACCATTATGAGTTGAAGTAGGTGAAACAAGTAGATCACAAAACAAGGAATCATGAAACATGGATGTTGGAGGTTCAAGGGTATCAGAAATTAAATCAAATTCAAGAATTATGTAACCTTGAAGATGTTAACACTCTGTAAATTTCCCTAGGTTGAGGAGGGAAATTCCAGAGGAAAAAAAAAACCTCTTTGGGTTATAAACTGGTCCTTTCTAGCCGGAGGGGGCTCCCTCGCTATACAACTCTAATGATAATAACATTGAAGTTCATAGAGACCGAATTTGTAAGGTGAAATAAAGTTTAATAAAAGTTGTTGGGAGAAAGGATACCCATGTTGATATCCATGATTATCAACTCATAGGGGATATGAACTAGGAATTGTTCATACTTCCCCCAGTACGAGATTCATGCTCCACACTAAGTGTTACCTCCTGTGAGTTGATGTTCTTTAATTATAGATTGCACGATGAGAAATTTTTCCTAGATGAGGAGTTGAGGCAAGGTCCAGTATGATGTGTCCTTTCTTGATCATGTTCCTTCCTCCCATTATCCTCATTTCATAGAGTTGGTGTATTTACATCTTTCTCACATATAGAATTCTTTGGCTTTATTACTCCATTAGCAGGCCTTGTAATGTGTTTGTGTGTTGATGGGAACTTGTAAATAACATAAAGAACTTGATTGTTTGTGATATTTTCCATCCCCTTGATATGTGAAGTGAATATAGGGGGGAATTATTCTCCATCACAAAGGCAAAAGAAACCATTCATCCCCTTACAAGTAGCATCCTCAATATATAGAACTGTGCGTTGCGTTTGTGAAATAAGATTTCAAAATCATGTTTACACCTACTTTCCCGCACCAAAATTCATGACAATATTTCCCAAGATATTCAATCAACACTTCAGACTACCAAATCATCCTTCAACATGCCAAAAACATCTATACAACCTCCACATTTTCTAACCAAATTGCAAAAAAATCATAATTCTGCCATCAAAAACTACGAAAATAGGCCTCAAAGAGACACTTGTAGCTAGCAAACGGTAGCACCTGTGTGAAAACGGAAGGAGGTTATTGTATATGAGCTTGTTTTAAAGAAAAAAATCTCTGAGTTTCTTCAAATCCAACTCCAGATCCTCAGAAACTGTTATGTAAAATCATGACTAAAACAATAAATTTACACATTGTGAAAAATGTGCTTTAAAGATGCATTTGAAACTCCTGATATGTGACACCTGTAAAAAATGGAAGGTGTTATTTTTATTTGGCCCGTACTTGAGAAAAACCTCTTTTAGTTTCCCAACATTCATCTCCATGTGATCAAAAAAATCGTTTCAAAATGATGTTGAAAACAGAGTACGCTGCACAACACTGTGTAGTGAGCACGCTGGGTAGCATTGTTGCGAAATTATGGTTCGGTAGCACTTGTGCGTAGTGATGGCTCTATGATATATGTAACTCTTCTCTTGGTTTTTGTCTTTGCTGAGTGAGTAAGCTAAATGAGAAACGAGAGTAAGGCTACATGCAATGCACCTCTGTTTTTTGACCTTTTGCATTTTTTGCTTTTGATTGATTTTTTGATTTGTGCTGATCCATTGTCCTTTGGATTAAGCCATCATGATGGTATTTTAGGACAAGGAGGGTTGGGATGATGATGAGGGATAGAAGTTAGTAAGGGATACATTTAAATGTCAAAGGTGTATGTGAGTGGGAGGATGAATGAAATATGGTGTATGATGGTAGGATAGTAGATAAATGTGGTTAGAGCATAATGTATAATGGGGAAATGACCTTGATGAACTGCTAAAACCCAAAATAGACACAACCTTCCTTTGGAAATGACCAAGAAATGAATGCCAAAACATACTCATTGACTCTTGAGTGTACGACAATTGACCTAATAACTTTGACCATAACTATGTCAACTTTGTATGATGTGGATAGTAACCTTTAGACTATGAAAACAAGCAGCCACATATGCTAAAAGGCTGCTCATAAGATGAAAATGATGGATGAGATAAATAAATATGATTTCAAAATCCTAAGATGCTAACATAAGAATTATAAGATCAGGACACTGAACCATTCCAAGTTATCCCCCACAGTCACTGAACCATTCCAAGTTATCCCCCATAGGATCTAAAACATGAAAAGGGGGTGAATGTGGAGAAGATGGATCAAAAACTTGATTTTCAGATTTCCCAACTTTAACATCATCACTAGGGGCACCCAAATCAGTACTAGAAAAGGAGGAGGACAAGGAACAAAAGGAATAATAGGTTCCTCCTAGGAAGATTTAGGTATCCCATAGTTTGCAAAATTTGGGGAGAGATAATCATTTGTGGGTTCAGATTCAAAAGATCTCAAAGAGAGGAGAATCAAATTCTAAAATTTTTCCATGATGAAATTTGAATCAATAACTCCCTCGGGAAATTCATAGAAAAGGTGAAGGAACTGATTAAGAAAATCCTCTGTAGTTTCACCAAGTTCCATTCTAAGAAAATCAATTCTATCACATACATATTGATAATCATACTCGTCAAAGGCTTCACGAATCTCCTAAACAAGTTTCTCAAGTGAATGGATAGAAGCAACAAGTAACATATGACACCATTTCTTAACTTGACCTTTGAATATGCAGGTGAACAATTTTCTCATGACATCTTTAGAATGAGTTCCATTATAGAGACAAAAATGCATAAATTGAAATATGTGTTCGAGGATGGTTAGTTCACTCTTTCCATCAAACTTAAATTGAGACAATTGATTGATAATTTCCGTAGGGATGGTAAAATCAAACTCCTTAGAAAAACATCCTGGGATTATGATTTGGGAAAGAGCCATTTAATATAAGACATTCAAAACAGACCCAATGGGCACAACTTGTCATTTGGACCTCCTTCTAATGCCAGAATGTTGATGGTGCTAGATATCGCCAACATACAGGGAGTCTCCCTGATGTGAAGTCCAAATTAGACCTCAGACTATTTGGAGTAGGAGCCCCATATAGAGTATTGGCCCGACCACCATAATTTTAAGGTCTGCCTTCGTTCCAATGAATAACATAAGAGATTATATACATAACCCTTGAACACAAAAGTAAGTTGACATTGTGAAACACTGATTGTAATGTGTAAAATGAGACTTTCATGAGAGGAGACAAAAGTGAGCCTCTATAAGTTAGTAATAGTACTAACCTAAGAGATACACATGAGAAAATAATTATTTTTTAGTTATCTAGTGAAATAGTTCACATAGACACAACGATCATTAAACCACATACAACACTCCTTCAACAAGATAAGAACCAAGGCCACTGAAATAGTCCAATTTACTTAGTACATATGAACAAAACATATATAGAAAACATCTAAACAATAGTCCTAAGACATTGAAAATACATGCATGAAAACGTGTTGGTTGATCGAGCTTCAATTATAAGGTGCAAGATCCAAGTTCACAGTTACAATGGAGAGGCACTAGTTCTAGTAGTGGAACATTAAGTCATTTCTTGCTTCTCCAAAGAATAATTTTATCCCCTATGCCAAGTAGATAAGACAATACTATCTCTCCAAATCTTAAGCCTCCAAAAGTCTTTTTCTTGAGTTATGAGGTTTATTTTATATCAAGGAGGATGACCTTTCATATCCCCATGACTCTTGAGTTACCCTCATTAAACTTGGACTTCAATTATGACCTTCATAATTCTATACAACTCTTGAACTTCTAAATGACTTTTGGACTTCTCCTAAATAAATTTTCTCCATTTATGACTAAGTGACTCTTCATGTTCCACATATGACTCTTGGACTTCCACACATTGCATTTTGTAGTTTTCTTGAGAATACATCATTACATTCCACATGGACATATATTGAATATTATGATGACACTTGTACAAGTTATAACTTGACAATGATGACATGGACTTCACGACGAGGTGGCAATGCCAAGTTGTCTTCCATGTTGCTTCATCTTCCATTCTTGATGGTGGATATGACTTATGCTTAATATTCACGAAGGATCCACTTTTTTATTCTGCTTCACCCTTCAAAGGGTCTTTGATCAATATAAAAATCATCTGAGTCATCATGCAATGTCTTCTTTCTGTCTCGGTCCATGATCTGCTTTATGTATCCATGATGGCTCTCTTTTGTTCTTCTTCTCCGCATGTGTTTCTTTATGCTTTCTCCTTGTTATATGCTTTGAGAATTATCTTTTAATGTTAGGAAGGTACTCCTGCCAATGAAAATCATTCATGACAAAGAAAAATAAATCTTAAAATATCTACTCTATCACTACCTATCTCATGGAATGACATGCTTATGATAGGCTTGTGAGAGGGTTAAAGAGGGAGCCTTGATTAGGAGGGAAAATTCAAACTCATCAATGGATTAGGAAGGTTCAAATTTTCATTTTTATTGTAGTGAAAGGTCAAGGTTCACAAGAGGCCTTCAAGGTGCACTTGTGTTCTCAAGCAAGAGAGAGAGAGAAATCGAAGCACGAAGGAGAATTATTCATGGGTTCAGGATGTGCTTATTCGCTCTAGGAGGCTGAGGGCGCAAAAGCGCACACTGAAGGGATGAAGGGGTCATGATTTAAGCCTTCCCAGTGCGCTCATGCACTGAATAGGAACAAGGAGGGCGTAGTTCTTTGAGTTGAAGGAGTGCAATCAAATGAAGACATCAGGCTTCATGATTACGCCATGTGCTCAAAGGGAAGAAGGAAGAATGAAGGCTTCAAGCTTCATGAATGTGCCATGCACCCTAAGGGAAGAATGAAGGCACCATGCTTTGTGAGTGTGCCAAGAAGAGCTCAGAAAATGGCTAAGTGCGGGACCAATAGAGTAGGAGAAATAAATACATCTTAAAACAAATCAAACATGGACCACACACATAAATTACATTAATACAAGCCAACATAATTCATAGGAATCATGAACAATAGTCACACCTTGAAACAACAATAAATCGAAACGTATTTCTAAGTGAAAGAGTTGAAATGACACATTACAACACTCAGAACACAAGTTACGACAAAAGTGTCGAATGACACCAAAAGGTGTGCTAAGTTGTAGGAATGTGTCTGGAACATATTATAATGATATGTAAGACCATATAATGCAAAAGAGTGCACTAGAACTAACTTTGGTTATGTGCAAAGGTGTGACACATGTAGGAGCGAAAACAACAAAAGCGAAATCTGCAATAGGTAGAAAACATGAAGATGAATTTTAAAAAATGCGAATGACCTTGAAAGAGACACATTCCAAAGAAAATATAATACGAAAATGATACTTATTAAAGTGAAAGTGAGAAAAATTGACAACTAAGAACTTAAAATTGACACTTGTGAAAGCGAAAGTGTGAAAGACAACACTTGAGAAAACTCATGAAAAGAGGGCTACAATCGCAACCAAAGTGAGGGGGGACTATCAGTGAAAGTGTGCACTGACTATCGACATGAGTTGAACATTGCACAATCATTGTCTTGTTGGAAAATTCTATGCCTGTTCAAGCTTTCATAAAGGAAGTGTTCTCATGAAATCATTGAACACTGAGCATGCATGTGAGCAAGTGACTTGAAAATTTAAAATCAGTAAGAAGACTTAAACCCTTTATGAAACATCAATCGATAATGGAGTAACCATAGAGTGGAAAACTACAAGATCATTAATAGGCTCTGAAATTAAAGTGCAGGAAAAATTTTGGAGGTTGTTGATCAGAATGTCAACAGGTGCACGAAGGACATTAAATTTGGAAACAAATTTGGATCAGGAAGTATGTACCTTTACACACACAGGAGGAACATTTACATTTCGATGGATCCATTGAGGGCTCTAGCATTTGGAATTTGGCACAAAAACAAAAGGTATTGTCCGTTGTTATGTTTTTTGGGAGATTAAGGGAGGAAATATCGTGTCCTTCTCAGAGGATTCTTGGCAGCAACTCTCTCGCTTGGGGGAGATCGAGCAACTCCAACCTTTCCAATCTCTATCCATAGGTTTTGGTGCAAATAAGATATCATATTTTTGGAAGCCACTACATGATAATCACGAATAGAGGCAATGGAAGGAAAAACATGATTGGCCTCAGACTGAAGTCACTTATTATTAGGAATATTTCTAAGAAATATTATACAGTCACAATATTAGGGTGTCCCATAAACATGATATCTTACAATGGGGCCAACAAACATCAAGTTTTTTTAACGCAAGGAAGTATATTCCATACTGCAAGGCCCCTAGGCCAGTGATAAGACAATGATATTGAATAATTTTTGGGATAGTTCACGGTGGTCGAAGCTCTCCACCTTCCTCTTAATGATCGCTTGGGGGAGTACACTTACCTAGGATCGTCTACATAAAAAGGGGTATGAGGGCCCATAATATTGTCATCTATGTTTACAAGTCAAAGAGTCAGTAGATCGCATATTCATTACCTTCCTCTTCGCCGAGTGGATTTGGGAACAAGTTTCGTAGATATTCATATGTATCCTACCTTATGGGTGATGTGAAAAAGCTACTGGATCTAGGGCTGGATAGAAAATTCAAAAAACTGGTTGTACTACGAGCTTGGTGATTGGCTATAGGATTTACCCTTTGTAACTTGTGGAAGTAACAAAATCTGAGAATTTTTGAAAGGAATTAATAAATAAATAGTGACAACACTAAATGAAATCATCCTTCAAAACATAATAGAGGCCATTCTAATGTCTCCCTTAATTTCATACAACTAAAAGACAAAAGATTTTGAAGAAATGATCTTCAAGAAACTTGAATTGCACTAATCTATGCTCACCCCTGATCCATATTCTCCATGGTTTTCATCCCATTCCATTGATAATTCATATACCCCACCCCCAAGCTCATTCATGAATTTAAGTTTCGATGGTGCCTCCAAGGGAAAACCGAGAGCGGTTGGCTTTGGTGGTGTTATATCCTAAACCTACCTCAAGCTAAAGGAAGGCAGAGTCTAGGGTAACATCAAACCACGCTTAATTTGGTAGCTAGCCCTACCAGATCAGGAGAGGGCTCTCTCCGGGTCAATCTTAGCAAAAATAATCAGTAAGGCTTGAGATGACTTGAAATAAAGGCTGATTTTAGGCTAGGTATATATCTGAAAGAGTTTTATTTGATTTTGGGGGTTTTGTTGGAATCAAAGGGAAAGGCAGATTTTGGGTCCGGGAAATGATCAGTTTTGCAGAGGGCTGAATGTGGCAAGAAAGGAAAATGTTTTGATGCTTCAAATTTGAATGAAATGGATAGCTCAGACTGATGAGGATTTGAAGAGGGCAAGAGGCTTTCAAGAATCCTCTTCAAGCAGTTGAAAACATAGAAAATTAAACAAAACTCAAGGCAGAGCACTACAAATCTAATGAATTCCACCTTTAATACTTGTTTGTTTAACTTAAGAAGAAAGGAGAAGGGAAATGATACACATGAAAATTTAGTAAAATTACAATCACAGAGAGAAACACACCATAAAAACATAGAGCCACATGGATCCCAAAGAGTGCTGCAAACCCTGGTCTATTCCTTTGCCAAAATGCAAAGATGAAATGTACAATGAAGCTCAAAGCAATCCCAAGAGTCCAACCTTGAAAATGACTGAGAAAATACAAGATATAGACAAGAATAACTCATCCCCATGCCTCTAGGGGTCGAGCTCACTAGTTTAGGAGCTGTTTCAACAAGATCTAAACTAATAACTGGAAAATAGGCAGTGGAACAGCTTGCCTCTATAAGATAGGAAACTAATTCATTTAGTTACAATTCAATTTTTGGTGAATGAATCTACTTACATGAGTGAAAATTAATAAAAATTACATAAAAACCATAAAATTACATCAATTTAAATCAAGAGCTGTACATTTGAAGATAAAAAAGTCAAACTGGCCAAAACTAGGCAAAAAACTGAGTTACTGAGTGAAAACTAGGCCAAAATTCCCAATGCGTCGTGCCTGAAATCTCTATGCGTCGCGCCACTTTGGAGCTGATTTTGAGGGCCTTCCTGGAGTTCAAATTGAGTCTAGGATATCTCATTGGAAAGATATACCTGTCTAATTTCCAGCCCAAGTGGAATTTCTAAATTTGGTTTCCATTTTCCCCTCCAAAAATGAGTTTTCCCAACACTGCTTCCTGTGTGTCCGAAAGAGGGCAGAAAGGTCAATTTTAGGGTGTTTTTGACCTCTTAGGCAACCCAAAACTTGTAAAAATATTTAGGTAATGGGTAGGAATGCATAAATTTTGATGAAAAATCTAGAAATACAATTTTTTCTTCAATAGGAGCTGCCAATTATAAGCGCACGCCAAGTGGCGCTACGCGTCGGGCAGGAAAATCTGTGTTGAGGCCAAAAAATTCAAAATTGACAAAATGTTTCCCAAATTTCTTGAAATTTGTGCTGAATGTCCATCATCAAGCGCTATGCTGGGCCAAAGAAGCTTCGACCAAAATTTGGAGTCTATCATGCCTTTTGCGACGCTTTAATACCCTCTTTAACTTTGCCTTCAGGATCTTGATTCGCGCCTTGCAAACATGATTCCTCGCCCAATAATGATTATTCGTGTGCCTGAGCATGTTATTTTCCTTGTTGGCCTTCTCCAATATCTTCTCCAGATGAATATTGACCCTCTCAAGCTAAGTCTCTCTATCAGCCTCAATTTCTTGCTCAATGGATGTCATCTTGGTTTGGCTTCTTTGGGCAGCTTGCCGCTCGCTCAATGGATGTCATCTCGGTTTGGCTTCTTTGGGCAGCTTGTGTTACAGGTCAAAATACCTCCTCATCAGCTTAGAGGGGAATACAAATATGGAAGAAGTAAAAAGACCTAAATTAAACCTATTTCTGCCAGGGTAACGCCTGTCTATAACAACACAAGAGCGTTATAACGCAGTTAATCAGTGAATGGGCCGCGTTAGTGGCTAGGGCAACGCTCTGTTTGCACTGGAGGGAAGCGTTACCCGTGTTTTAAGTTTGAATCGGGAAAAGCCCGCGGAGAATGATTTGAATCTCCGGCTTTCCCTCACAAGAGAGTCAGTTCACAAAAGAAAATGCAGAGCATCAGTTCATTATTGGTCATTGCTATAACAAGACTGAACTCCAAAGGAGGCAAAAGCATAGAGATTAAAGAAACATCTAAGTTTTTTCCATTCCAAACTAGTGGAAAGAGAAGGGCAAAAATGGCTTTCTCCCTCTCCTATAAGAAGGAGCTGAAGGCTCTTAATTGAAGGTCGAAGGATTGCTAAAGGTTTTGGCATACTTGTGGAATAGAGAATAGTGTTGTGTTGTGAAGGCCAAGAGTCAAAGAGGTTCCTAGAGAGCTTGTTGACTTGGACTTCTTCACTTAAGAGATAAGAGAGATTGGGAGACTGAGGAGGGCTTGGTACAACCGACGGTTGTAATCCTCCTTCTTTCAAAATCAATAGAACTGTGTTCGTTTTGTCCATTCAATGCTTAATATTGTCATTATCGCTTGAACATTTACATAGTATGATATGAATGGCTCAGATGTGTAGAAATTAGTAGTTCATTATATATTGACTTGATTGATAGGATATATGCTATGTTAGAAATTACGCGGGTGCTTTGACTGATTGCAGGACTAAGATTTGGAGCTGGTGAAGAAGGACTCTTGGTTCGCTGCCTAGCGCTCTCCAAGGGACTCCAAGATTGTCAAAGAGGTAATTCTATATCGCATTCCATTCAATTATCTTAAGTTAATATGAACATGCTTATACCATCTTTGTGAACAGCACAGCTAATCTTACTGTCTGCCTCGGGCACCGGAAAGCCCGGAGAGGGATATTCGAAAACCAACAACCCAAGCAGTTTACCCTATAGCAGAATTGGCGACTCCGCTGGGGACTTTCCCCATAGTTTCCGGACCATTCTTTCCCCCCTCTCTTTTGTTCTCTGTTCACAGACCCTTCCGACCATTTTTGATGCCCAGTAGACATATCAAATGCTTGCAGAGTTCCATCCTGTTTCTGTTTGGCCAACTGAAGAACTTTTCCCTGGCTAACGCTACCTCCGTAGGTTGTCCAGTGCGTTATAATGCTGTCTTTGTTCGAAAATAGTGTGTTAGTCGCTGTCTTTACTCACAGACAGAGCATTACTCAACCAAAACCTCACTGTTCACTGCTGTGATGGTGTTTTAGTTGCAGAGTTTTGGCCATCAGTACCTTTTGCTGACTGAATCCCTTTGCTTGTCTGCTAAGATGGCATTTCTATTTGTTTCTCTTGTTTGAAAAGTCAGTGTCCAAAGCATTTACTTTTTAAGAGGAAATTTTATTATTATTATTATTTTTCTGCATATAGCTGAGTTTATTCTGAAATTTCCAGTTCATAGACTGTTTAAAAGAGGTAGATAGAAGTATGAATCTTTAAAAGTTGAACTGAGCTATTTGAATGTTAGTGCATGGATGTTGAAAAGAAACCTCTCCCTGTAGAAACACTCTTCATCGAATTTAATATCTAGAGCATGTTTTGCATGGTTTCTTGAGTTAGAGTCTCATCACATTTCATACGTCCACTCCCCCTCCGCAAGACTAATAATCAAGTACACTAAGAATAAAGCGATAATAAAATCAATCAAATCTTTTTGAACTCACACAAACAGTAGTTCAGGCTAGGATCTTGGGTTAGGAACAGTGAGAAAACTACCCAAGGTCTCAAAACTTGAAACTAGAGTCATTAACGAGCGAAATCCTACTGCACTCATATTATCGGGACCGTTCCTTTACCGGAGCTCAGCGTGAGACAACACTTGGGTGCACAAGAAGGTAGCCCTCCTTCGACTGCATCCTGTGGGTGTGTTATATATTGGGGTTCCCTTCGGGGATGTTGAAACTAGATCGGGGATCTAGGTATTCTGCCCATATAGCACACTGTCCTTGACCGTGGACCCCCCTGATGATGTCTGTGATTTGAGTTATCTTTAGCGGCCATAATTTTTAGGGACTTACACAAGGTGATTGGGACGGGCTGTCCTGGTACCTGAAACAGACGGACCCACTCTGTCTTCGGTCTTTAGGAGGGTAATCGTTTTCACGAGAGTGCTTACACCTATCGTCTGAGGTTCGGGTGAAGCTCTAGAGTGACCGTAACTGTACTTTCGACCAACCCTCTCTGTATACTATTGTGATATTGGATTTCATCACCAGCAAACGGTAGTACTCAGAAATGGCACCCTATTTTGGCTGCTTGCTTAGTGATTTTAGAGAGTCCTTTTTCTTTTTTAGGTGTGTGGTTACTGTCACTAAGAAATTATAATACATCACAATTTATTAAAATTTGTTAAAATTAAGCAGGTCACCGTGGCGTCCCCCGACCCACGCCGTCTGTCTAGACGACAACAAGGTCTACCTCCTCTAACTATTGAGGAAGAAGTGAACCTTGGTGACCCTGTGCCTTCCACGGAAGAGCAGTCTCCACTGACTAATCTTGATTTTCACATAGCCTCATACCAGCCGGAATTTCCGAAGGACCCTTTCACTGAAGGTGTTGTACCTCATTACAACCCTCCGCTCACTGATCCGTTGGGGCCTGTGATAATCCAGATTCCACCACACCAAGATATGTCTTCGGCCGCACCAACATCCATTTCACCACCAGCATCCACTGGGTCGATGCCAATGGCAACCATCCCAGGTTCGCCACCATCCTCCCCGCCGGTGGTCAGTTCTATGCCATCACTAGGTAACTCCAGTAGTCAACATATACCTATTCCCAACCCTATGGTCATCACAACTGTCAGTAGCTTACCGAATCCTTCGGCATCTACTTCTACCATGACCACGTTGGGACCCACGGTAGCTCCTCCCACGAGTATGACTACTTCGGTACCTTTTAGCAACCCTTTCGGTTGGAACCGTTTGCCAAGTTCAAACCCCTTGGCCTCTATGCCTGGGGGCAGTGTCACCAGCACTCAGGTAGCAGGGAATATTTCACTTCCTATGCAATCCTTAGGACAAATAAAACAACCTATTGTTAATAATTTTCCCTTAAGTGGTTCAAATATAGGTGTAGGGTCCAGACCGTTGCCAAACTATGCAAGTAGTAGCATGCCTCCGGGAAACTCTATTGCATCCATTTGGACTAACCAACCCCAACCTCCATCTGGAATGGGAGGGCACTTTTATAATGGGGGCAACCAACAGTTCGCCCCGTAATACAACATGCCCTATGGACAGCAACCATATGTCCCTACTCCTCCACCTATAGGAAGTTTTTACCAAAGTCCTACTTATCCTCTTGGTAACACATTGATGGGTGGACCCTATGGTCTAAATAGTCAGCCCATACTGCCTTGGTTAGATTCGAGGGCAAATACACAATTTCCATTCTTGGCAGCTTTGGACATCCCCGATATCCATAAAATAAATAATTATCCCATCAATCACAACTCGATTTGGCCTCCTGTGCCGCATAAGATTCCTTCCGACATCCCAAAGTTCGATGGGAAACAAGGGGACGACCCAGCCGCACACATCACTACCTTTCACCTATGGTCTATATCCAATTCCATGGTAGATGATAGTGTCCGACTTCGACTGTTTCCCCGCACACTTACAGGCAATGCTTCCAAGTGGTACATTGAATTACCCCGTCCCACCATCAACACGTTTGGTGCTTTAGCAATGGAGATTCTAAAGAACTTCCAACTACCAATTAGATTTGAGACCGGAACGGAACTATTAACCTCGCTCCGCCAAGACACCGCCACACACATCTCCGATCACATTCATGAATGGAGACGTAGGAGGAGACTAGTCAAAGCACCAATTCCAGATCATCTCTTAGCCAATTGGTTTTGCAAGTCTCTCTTACCCCACATAGCTAAAGACATTGGCCTTTCGGGTGCGGTTACAGAAGATCAATGCATCCGTCGTGCCCAGCATTTAGATTTAATCTATTCGCAATCTGGCACGTTGTATGATTTGCTCCCCCATGCCCCTGGCAACCCAAATCCTCCGGCTACTCAGAAAACCGGAGCTCATGCCGATGGTCTCGTTGGCACGATCTCTGGTGTAGCCACAAAACAGTCTCAGGGGCAAGCCTCCCAACCATTTTCGGCTACCACCGCCCCTCACCAAACGACTACTCTTCCCACCGCTGAGGTAAATACGATGCAAACCTCACAAAAACCTAGTGGGAAAAATAAGAAGAACAAGAAAAAGTCATCTTCTTCGGAAGAGCAGTCGGATAATCAGAATAACACTAATCAGAAAAATGCTGCCAAAAATGACAAAGGGAAGGATAAACCCATGAAATTTCCTTGCAAAATCTGTGCGGAGGACCACTTGACATAAAAATGTCCTCAGCTGTAGGAATGCACCGATTTTATTGCTAACAAGGATTCTGGGCGAACACCTGCTGTTCTTCATAATCCTTTCCCTAATCAACAGCAGCAACATCAACACATGGTTGACAATCCGCCACAACCCCATCAACGGGGCAATGGTGATTCATATCCTTCCGACGAAGGACCATCTGCCATTTATGGCATTGAGAGTGTGGACCTTCAAACTCGAGCTAAGCTTTATGGAAACCCTACCATAGATGCTCAAGAACCTGGTACTAGTTCCAATCCACTGCCGCCAAACGATTTGTATATCGAACGGCCTACTACTGACCCCATGATTCGTCCCCCCAAAGGGACACTTCGATGCATGACTCATAATACCTCTGCACGTGCAGCCCAAAACTACAACATTGTAGAAGATTTGGCGCGGGCACCGTCAGCTATGTCTGCTCTCGAAGTATTACAAACCTGTCCAGCACAAAGGAAAGCCTTGCTTTTGGCCATTGGTGGAATAGACCCCCAGGATTCCATGCTAGCTATCTTTGATATGGAAAAGGATAAACCTCACCTCTCACACCAACTCGCATTCCAGGTGTAGGTTGTGTCGAAAGGGAGACCAATCCATCGCACTGTCATAGACGAAGGTGCTTTGACCTGCGTTATGTCACAAGCTTGCTGGCTCAATTTAGGTTCTCCTACCCTCACCCCGCCATCGAATTCCCTCAAAGCTTTCGATGGCCACACTTTCCTCCCAAAAGGATACCTTGCTAGCTTTCCCATCACTCTGAGTGGGAAAACGGTAAACGTGGACGTTGAAGTCGTAGAGCGTCATCTAGACTATAATCTATTGCTTGGTCGCAGTTGGTCGTATGCCATGACTGCCATTGTGTCTTCGGTTTTCCGACTCATCCTATTTCCATTGGATGGGAAAATAGTCACAGTGGACCAGCTATCCTTCTGCACCCCTGATTATGCCACATTTCCAAGTAGCACTGTACCCCTAATAGAAAGCTTTCCTGACTCTTACGTCAGTGTCGGTACCAGTCTTCTGAAGGCATCGTCCCTACTGGGTTGTTTTCCTCTCCCGCCGCCATCGATCCCAAACACGGTTGCAATGATATCCACCACTTTGAGTGGCTCTATTGACCCATGGATCATTCCGGCACCTTCAGACATTGATTCCTACGGAGATCAGATGCCGCTCTCACCAGCAGAGTTGGCTTACTAAGCCATCCAAACCGCATCTGAACCCTCCACTGCTATGGTTTCGACCGAAAGTACAAAACTCCCTCCCATCACTGTTCTCTCTAAGGATCTCCTCAATGAAGTCTTTCCGACAGACGAAGCTATTCGAGAGATCATGTCTTTAGAAGAACGACCTTGGGGAGAGTTCCACCATCGCGCTTCGATGATTGACTTGGACGCGATAAAAACTGAATCCCATCTTTTGACCCACCTGAGATGGTTCCCTCTGCTTACACGACTGTCCAAACTATAGAGTCAGAAGGGAACATGGGTAATCTTTCTAAGACAATGCTCATTGATATCTTGGTCAAAACGGGTATCGTGGAAAATATTCAGATTGGAGACGATTGCAATCCAGAGGAAATTGCACGCTTCACATCACTTTTTAAGGAATTTCGTGATGTGTTTGCTGGTCTTATGACGAAATGCCCGGCATAGACCCTTCTATTTTCGAGCACGAAATCAAGATTTATGATAATGCCAAACCTCAGCAACAACAGATTCGGCACTGCCCACCAGGGTTTTCTTTTAGGAATCTTTTTCTCGCTCATAAAACTGAACTAAACTACCACGACAAAAAAATGATGGAGCCATTCTTTTCTATTTTTTCAAAGCTCTTTTAAACGAAAGTAATCGAGTTTTTCTCCCGTGACTCGCTAGTAACAATGATAGTAACCGAGTTTTCTTTGTTGGACTCGTTAAAAATTCCACAAATAATACTGAGTTCACTCCGTCTCCTCGTACTCATAACAAAATGAGGTAGACGTCTATCGAACATAGATTTCTCACTTTTCCGGTTTCGATGGACTAACTTACGGAAAATGAACTTTTTCGGGCTTACTATTATCCCTTTGCCGTGCCCGGTTATCAAGACATGACAAAGGTACCCCAGCAGAGTTGTCTTTCCTGACATTTTTCAGACTCTCTAAACATGAAAAATTCACCGAGTTTACTCATCTGGACTCGTTAAACCTAATCAGATGGGGTAATAGAGTTGTTCGACATTTTCAGACTAAACATGAAAATTCACTGAAGACTTATTCTGATCTTCATGAACGACCCACGGGAAAAATTTGGACAAAATGGATACTACCTCTGTTACATTTTCAAAAAGGTCGATTTGGCAGCAAAATTCTTGAACATAGCGCTTCCTAAAACTTTTCATAAGCATTTAATCCTACCATCGAGGTGTTTTCGGGGGTTCTAAAGGTCCTCAGACTTTAGAAAATCCTAATACACTCTTTGGTGTTCATCAAGCTTCAGCTGCCTAGTACCCTGCTAGAGTGCCTTCTATTTTTCAAGCATATCTCGCTATCTACTGCTCTTGTTATCAACCAAACCGCTCATTATGCCAGAAATTATTTGTCGTCCGACGTTCCCATTTCCTCTTCACTATCTCAATCATAAACAAAATCAGTTGGTTTCCGTTTCATGTTGACTGATGTAGGAGGCCTCAGTGCCTACCTTTTGACAGATCTCTTCCTATCGACTTCAACATCTTATCTAGGAAGTTGATCCAGAAACCCATCAGTACCCGGATACTTGCAGACATCAGTGGCAGGTAGTCTTGTGTTTGATCAGGGGTCTTCGTCATTGGCTCCTGGGTCGAATGATTCTACGAGTGTTCGACTTCAACTCATTTTATTCACACTCGCTAGATTGTACTGGGCATCTTAGGGGCCATCATCATTATCGGTGGCCACCTTCGCGTCTGTTAACAATTTTCGTTATTGACTGGTAATCAGACGATTTCTCACATGTTTGACGACAACTCCTTTATTCACATGTGGAGAAATATGCAGTTTAAGTGAATCGGCAGTCAATACCTTGGGGCAAAGGTTTCATCATTAAAGTTGTGTGTCCTTCCCCAAGTTGCGATATTGTTTATGGAGACAGCTTCTTCAGCCTGATCATGTTATGACAGACACTTCCACATTGTGCCTATCGGTGGACAAATTCTTCATATCTCTATTCTAGAGAAATCATGTTGTTTAAGCTACTGAGCATGGGATATGCCCGACTCAAGGCAAATACTATATTTTCTGACATATGTTGTTGTTTCAGGTTTTCCTCAGTCTTTCAATCTCTTTATCTCTACACAAATTATAAAGTATTTCGGCCATCGTCTTCGTCTCTGACCTCACACTTTAGGGGGCATCTGTTATAGGTCAAAATACCTCCTCATCAGCTCAGAGGGGAAGAAAAATATGGAAGGAGTACAAAGACCTAAATTAAACCTATTTCTTCCAGGGTAACGCCTGTCTATAACAACACAAGAGCGTTATAATGCAACTAATGAGTGAATGGGCCGCATTAGTGGCTAGGGAAACACTCTATTTGCACTGGAGGGAAGCGTTACCCATGTTTTAAGTTTGAATCGGGAAAAGCCCGCAGAGAATGATTTGAATCTCCGACTTTCCCTCACAAGAGAGTCAGTTCACAAAAGAAACTGCAGAGCATCAGTTCATTATTGGTCATTGCTATAACAAGATTGAACTCCAAAGCTGGCAAAAGCATAGAGATTAAAGAAACATCTAAGTTTTTTCCATTCCAAACTAGTGGAAAGAGAAGGGAAACAATGGCTTTCTCCCTCTCCTATAAGAAGGAGTTGAAGGCTCTTAATTGAAGGTCGAAGGATTGGTAAAGGTTTTGGCATACTTGTGGAATAGAGAATAGTGTTGTGTTGTGAAGGCCAAGAGTCAAAGAGGTTCCTAGAGAGCTTGTTGACTTGGACTTCTTCACTTAAGAGATAAGAGAGATTGGGAGACTGAGGAGGTCTTGGTACAACCGACGGTTGTAATCCTCCTTCTTTCAAAATCAATAGAACTGTGTTCGTTTTGTCCATTCAATGCTTAATATTGTCATTATCTCTTGAACATTTACATAGTATGATAGGAATGGCTCAGATGTGTAGAAATTAGTAGTTCATTATATATTGACTTGATTGATAGGATATATGCTATGTTAGAAATTACGCGGGTGCTTTGACTGATTGCAGGACTAAGATTTGGAGCCGGTGAAGAAGGACTCTTGCTTCGCTGCCTAGCGCTCTCCAAGGGAATCCAAGATTGTCAAAGAGGTAATTATATATCTCATTCCATTCAGTTATCTTAAGTTAATATGAATATGCTTATGCCATCTTTGTGAACAACACAGCTAATATTACTGTCTGCCTCGGGCACCGGAAAGCTTTGAGAGGGATATTCGAAAACCAACAACCCAAGCAGTTTACCCTATAGCAGCTTGCCGGTCTTCTCGGATGTTTTGCAACTCCATGATTGTTTGCTGATCTTCCAACTGTTTGTTTCAATGCTCAAGGTAGTTTATAATCCATTGGGCTCTTTTCAATTTGATGGTCAAAGTGTCTATCTCCGCCTTCTGCTCCTGAATAGTCTCTCTCAACTTTGATCTTGGAGAGCTCAAATCCTCATCAATGAGTATGAAACCTGTATCTTGGCCTCCTGAAGGCCCCTCATCCTGCATGGGCCTCTTACCTCTGTCTTGTACCTGTGCTTCTGATTACGGAAACGAGACCCCTTCCACCCCAGGTGGAGATAATACTCGCCGAGATGCTGCAAATAATCCTCTAGTGCCTCTCCGATAGGTGACATACGTCGGCACACTATTAGTCTCTGTCTCCTGACCTCCATGCTGATATGAAGGTTCACCTGCATCATGAACAACCTCCGGAGGAACTTGAGGAGCTGTGAATAAATCATTAGAAATGAAATCCTCCCATGAAATACCCTGCAAGCCGAGCTGATGCACAACCACGATCTTGATGAGTGCATAGTGATAAATATTGTTGTATTGTTGCTCAGGAGTTTTCCTCTGCACGAGAGTGGTCATTCTCTCGATATTACGGCACATGAAATAAGGGAGGTTCATCATCCTCACCCTGGTAAAATGCATCAATAACCTAATATGATAGGCATAGAGACATGAAAAGCGGCCCTCACAACTGAAATATCTGATAATGAGTTTCATCAGAGGAGCATAGGAATCCTTTAGGAATTGGAAAGGAAACACTCTGCTGAGTTGCTTCACAAAGCTAGGCTTGATATATGGTTCATAATGCACTCTGTCCACCTGCTGTCTTTTTTTCCATTATTCTCCCACATTTGGTATTCTGGTTGCTTGAGAAATAGTTTCCGGTGTTAAAGTGAATGTTACACCGGCAAGAGTTACCTGACCATCATGTAAATGCAACACAAACAAACGAGCCAACTCCTGATGATAATGGATCCTAGCAATCATTTCACAAAATTGATAACATGACTGCTATTGAAAACATGCTATGGCAAGTAGACAAGCCTGCAATTCAGCCAATGAGGTGGGTTCCTCTCTCACATGTCTGCCACCCTTATGAGGCCTTCTAGGTGCATGTTGTTCAGTGGTGGAATCACTGTCTTGATCATAGGATGTATCGGTATCTGTGTCCATGATGTCCAAGGTCTATGCAATGTCTATGTTGTCTTGTATGAGAATTTTGGTGTTTTTGTTTTAGTGCCAAATGTATGGTAGTATGGGAGGGACTGTAGAGAAATAGGGCAGTGAGGATACTGAGCTTTAATCAAGTGATATTTGAAATGTAAGGATAGCCACTTGACTTCTTGGGAAAACTTGGGGTTTGGGAAATTTTACAAGTGAGATGGGAAAATGAGAATAATAGGAAATGAAATGACTTAGGGATAGGGAAATAGGCTTAGGAATGAGTGACTTTAGGGATGTAAGAGGATGGGGGATGGACTATAGTGATGAGATAACAGTGAGGGGGAGGAAAAACAAGGTGGGGAATGGAAGTATTTGGCCCAAAACAAGTTTCAAAACCCTAAAGAGTTAACTTCTCAACAAGATAATAGGGTTTAGTTTTTGTACTCAAATTTTCATAATCAATCTCATAATCAACACCAAGCACGAGTTATGAGAAATAGAGGAGTGGATTTGACTTACTTGAACAAGGAGCAACAGAGCAAATTTGATTTTTGAGAGGAATGGAAAAATTTTTGTGTTCCGGCCCAATGCGCCGCATAGCCAACCCAGTACGCCACGCCCTTCTGATGTGTCGCGCAGGAAAAAACTAACACACAGTGGAGAGACCCTATGTGCCGCGCACGCTCGATGCGTCACACCGACTACCCAATGCGTTGCGCTTGGCAATTTGCACACAGTCCGCCCTCCAATCACTAGCTTCACTCCTCACGGGTTCTCCTTTGTTCACAGCTATATCTTGACACACAAATGGAGTTTTGAATTTGAAAATATCTTATATATACCAAAGAATTTGAGTTTTCATTTGAGCAAACCCTCTTTGTAATGTTGAAAACTTGACACCTCACTTTAAAACTCTGTTTTTTTTCCTTTGTGCTTTTGGACTGAATAATGAGCTTCTGTCTGTCTTGCAGGGAATGAATGGCATGGAACTTTGGCAAAGGCAACCAGGGTTGCGAATGGAGCATTATTACAATTGAAGAACTTGAAAATTACATTGCATTTATTACATAAAGATGAAATTGACTATTTTTCTTCAAAACAGAGTTTTGAAGAAAAATCATTATCAAGCATTATGATGATGATATTTTTGGAATGAAACCTTATTTGAAGCTTCCTCATGTGCCTGCTGACCATTATTAGGCATTTTGAGACTTGATTAACTAAAAACCTAGACCTAATGAGACTAAAAACCCTAAAATGACTTTTTACCAACTAGGAGACCAAACATGACTGTACATGACTTTAATGAACAGAAATAGGCCAGCAGGTACAAGACATGAGGGATATGAGTGACAAGCCCCTACCATCAGATGATCCATGCTCCTAATGGAATGCAGCTGACTGAAATGAGTGAGACACCTAAAATGAAATGCAACAAGAGAAATTTGATCTCTGACGGAGGGATGAAGATACCGACTCTAACAGGTGGCATCATTTAGGACGACAAATCCTATCCCTTGCATGTCTATGCCTACTCCTATGGTGTGAATAAAAATAACCTAGCCTAGTTTCTTGCAGTTGAGAAAGGTTTACAAGTTTCATTTAGAGAGGGTTACTGTTTGATTCAAGTTCATGGCGAATCTAATGTGATTACACAATGTATATAGAAATCATTGAATGGGCACCCGATACACAAAACAGTTCACATTTTGCATTTACAGGAAGTGGTTACAAACATACAAAATTTATTATTAAAATTTGACTATATTATTCCCCAGCGTACACGACGAGACGAAAAATGTGTAGTATATTTATTGGCGAAGTGGGGTAGAATGACATCTGGCCTTGAATTAGCCCTGGAAGATTGCGTCATTTCAAGCGGACGTACAAGAGGTAAAGCGGTGGGTGGAACATGAAAAATTATAAGTAGCTGATATACCCAATGGGAGTGATTTTCCTTGTCATAGCCTTGTCATAGAGAATGATTAACATGCTCAACTATGGAATGGTGCTTGAGTCGATTGGCCTAGGAAAAAGAGCCAAGCCCTCCATCTGTCATATCCTCATCCTTGTGTGGTATATTCTCATTTATTTGTTATGGATTACGTACCCATGTCTCATTGGAATAAATGTGGGAAGGTGGTTACAAGTTTTGTGGAGTATGCCATTCCTTTTTATCTTCATTCAAAGAACTAATCACTTGGAATGGAAATTCTCTTTCATGGTGGATTGGATGGGGGTGGAGGAGATCCTGACACAATGCTCACATAGCTCATTCATGAGCATACCATTGATGGGTTATTTGAGCTTTTTAAATAGTGTGCTTGGATGTACACTTGCCCCTTCATGAATTTGGAATACATTCACTTCTCCCTTAATTGGATCAACCCCATCATGCTCGTGCCCCATTATATATGCATGAGTAATATAGTAGGGTGGGGACATAGTTATGCACTTTTTATTATGGGAAAAGGTATCAGACTATCGTGTGGTTCTTGGTCATTTTTAATGGTCTATTGGTGGGTCTCTTCTGTGCACCCAGGAGGTTCGTCTCTGCACTCTTACCTTTTCCTTTTCAAGTTTGTTCTTTTTTCAACTCAACCCCTTGTGGATTCCTCTTTGTAGTCCTAGGAATTTAACTATTCTTCATTTTTATTCATGCTTTTTTATACAATACATGTACTAGTCCATGTTTTGAATTGGCGGTCATATTATCGTCTTTGTCAAATCAAGTCCCAGATACTACTCGAATTTCTTTTCACTACCTTGTATTGGTTTTTGGACTTTGGTACACTAACACCTTCTTAATTTGGTTTTAATACTGTTACACAATCGTCGAGTCACATAGGTGGCCTTAGGGTATTTGGTATTGAATGGCTCAACACATCGCAAGTTATGGTTTACAAGTTGGAGGTATGCCTTGTGTGTCTGTTCAAATTGAGTCGATCTCTTCTCCACTCCCTTACTCTTTATATTCTAGATGAAGTTCTCATCCTTTAGGTACTTTTTCAACACATAACACTAAGCATAGCTAATTGTGTTCCCTTTTTTTTTTAATTAAGTTTCCCAATTATCCCTTCCTCTTCACTGTTATTGTACCACATCAAATATTTCCTAGTCGTTGGGGTGGTGCACCTGATTCCTCTTCCTCTCGTCGATGACTCCTATTTGGTTGGGAGTCAGCGGTGAAGCACTTTTATTTCACTTCCTCCTGAAGTAAGGAACATAATTCGCCATATTGAAGTGAAAGAGTTCGGTGACCATCTCTACTTTTCTGACTCTGAGATTGGTGGCAATAGTCTTCAGTGGATCTTGAACCTAGAAAAATTCATAAAATGTAGGATTCACTTTCTCAACTCCATATCTCTGCATAGAAAAATGGATTCTTTGCTCCATATGGTCATCCATGATAATAAGGTAGACAACTATAAACTCTTTGCAGGTCAAGAGGAACTCAAGCAAATTATATGCGACATCTGCTAAAATTTGGATGACATAGTGGTTAGGCTAATGGGGGAAGAGAGGTTTATGGTTTCATATTCCAGCATGGAGTTTGATGAGAAAAAAGAAGCATAAAAAATTATTAATGCTCTTTTTTCAGAACTCTCCCTTGCGAAAATCCTCTCCACTCTCTCTGGTCATCATTTCTGATTGATGGTTTCTCATTACTAGTTTTTCTCTCATCCTCACAATGGATCCTTGGCACAACATATGGCACCAAGTTTGATTTTGGTTCTCTCCCTCCAGACACAGTTCGACATGGAACCTCCAGGCACAGTTTGTTCTTGGGCATGTTTTGGATGTACCTCCATGGTTTTTATCCTGTTGGCATATCACCAATAGGCCCAGATTTATCATTTTCTAGTTTTTTATGTTCCTATACTATGTAAACTCTCAAAGTAACAATGCTCAATCCTAGTCTATATGTAATTGAAGCTTTGTCTCTGACATACATTAGAATTTTGTTCCTATATCTTAATAGTAGTGATGGAGTCTGTTGGGTACCCTTGGTTGAAGTTACTACCTCCTAGGGTCTTTCTTTTGGAAAGTTTGATTAGTTATCTAGGGAAAAATGTGAAGCTGGGTTACACTTTCATGAGAAACGTGTCCGAAAATTTCACTCTCACAACATTTACACCGAAATTTTAGGAATTTCGGCCAAAATTTTGAAATTAATTTGGCCGAACTGTTTCTACCATTAACATTGATGACATGAGTAACCATATCTTTGGCTGAAGATAGGAAAACTGACAATAAAATTTCGGTCAAACTTTGTTTAAATGTTCGACTGAACTTTTTGTTATAAATATAGCGGCCCCTAGACTGCAAGAAGTTTTCGAGTAGTTTTGTGTTGCGTTACCATTGGAGAGCGCTGCAAGTTTTCTGTTGGCAGTGACCATTGTAGAGGGTTGTTTAGGTGTGTTTCACTCATCTTGAACCAACAGGGACCAACAGAGTCGCAAGAAAAGCTAAAGTTGAGGTAATACAATTATCTGCAATTGGTCTTGTTTTTCTTATTTTCTTTATTCTTGTTTTTCTGGTTTTAATCCTAATTTCATTTTTTTCTGTGTTTGCTGGATTTTTGTAGGATTCCTAGGGTCTAATCTGCGTCCTTGGTGTGCTTGTTCTACCTCCTCGTTGTCTGCTTTGCCTCCTCGGGGTGCTCTGTCTCCCGGTGAGTTCCATGTATTATTCTCTGATATTTCATTTGCAAGCAGAAGTCCTTTTCAAATTTCCATGCCCGTGGAAAAGAATATTTCCCTTTCCAGCTTTCATTGTAGAGTGATATCGATTCTGATTTTGTTATTAGAAATGATCTTTGTGATCCCATTTTTCACTTGCGGAGCTTAGATCGTTATCACCTCATTTGACCCTCACACATAGTTGAGAAGAATTCGTTTGGAAGGTGAAGGTTTCATTTCTTTGGTTTGGCCCGATATTCTCCTGCCTAACTTGCTAAGCACCCTATAACTTCCTTGACTTCTTTAAACCCATCTCAACCCTTCCTGAACTATATTTTTAGAAATGGCCCTTGGAGAGACAATATATAAGATCGATAGTTAATACTGTCTACTTGAAGCTCCTCTGTTGTGTAAAGCTCATTGTTAGATCTTCAAACCCAATAAGAATATATACCTCTATCTTTGCAAGAGTCGAGGATATCAGCTATCCCGGGTGGAATAAGTCGTTTTTAATCCGTGTATAAGATCATCTTCTACATTAATTCTTATTATTCATTTCTTTCCCCCCTTTTAAAGCATACTGAATAAATTATAAGAATACTAAAGTAATCAATGAAATAATAATAACAAATGCTCTGTTTTAGAATATCATGTGTATATATATATATATCTTCTGCTTGCTCTAAACTAGAGTAGACAGACCTTTTCATTTCAAGGATGAAGATTGTAAATCATCGCCATTTCCATTCTTATATTAATTCAAAAGCTTACTATCGAAAAAAGAAAAATCATTGAATTGACCGATATGATGATGGATAGTGGAGTTCATATTACCCATAACGATAATGAATTGATGACAAGATATGGGGCTTTAAGCATTCCTTCGTGACTGGTAGTAATTCCCCTATGTTGTGTCGTGAGAAGAGGAGTGTCAACAACTCTGATGAAGTATCTATCTCTATTAAGACAAAATCTAAAGGTCCTTCCTATCCTAGCAATGTAGTCAATCCCGAGTAAGCACCACCAGCCAACGATCATTCTAATACCTCGTGTTGGATTGCGCATCCTAATTTTCTAGTACCTTTTTCTATCATTAGGTAAGGGTTGAGAAAAAAATTTCTATGGCAGGGTTTCTTACTGGCTTTGTATGGATTTGTGTCCGGCTGGCTGGTGACTTGCTATTGGACGGTTGTTCAACAAGAGCATATAGGTTTTGTGTAGGGTCAGTTTATTATGAACACAGTGATTTCGACCTAGAAGGCCATGGAGTGGGCCTGAGAGTCTGGTCAACAGGATCTTCAACACCCTGTTCCAAATAATCTGAATAATAAGGGGGGGAGAAAATATAACATGAAGGATATCTATTATAAAGCCAAGCTCCCCTCAAATCCCACTCCTATTCCCTCGCCTAAAGGCTCCTCAACTTCCCACACCTCTCTCCCTCGAGAACTGCTTGATAACTGGTTAGGACTGAAAAAGGTATGAATAGTGTTTTACATCTTGGTGCTTATATATGAACTATACATGGGTGCTTGTGCGTTTCAGTAAAGTTATATATATTTTATATAACTTTCTTCTTCATTATTGTTATTATAAGTGAAACTTAAATAGTAACTAGGTAATAACATTTGTAATCTATACTTTTATTTAATGTAATGAATAGTGCAACTTGTTAATAACAAAAATAAATTCTAATTTTGTTTAACTGGTCTAAGAAGTATTTCTACTGTATTTAGATATCCAAAACAAAATTACACTAGCATATACTACACTGATATTAAGCTTGTTTACATGATCAATTATTAGTCCCTATCACGCAAAGAACTATATGTTATTATGTTGGTGGTTTACTATAAAAGAAACATTGGATATCAGTGGGATTGATTAAGAAACATTGGATATTTCATTTGCAGGCAGAAGTCCTTTCCAAATTTCCATGTCCGTGGCAAACAATATTTCCATTTCAAGTTTTCACTGCACAGTGATATTGATTTTGTTTTTAGAAATCACCCTAGGAGAGACAATATATAAGCTCAGTAGTTAAGATAGTCTACTTGAAGCTCCTCTGTTATGTGAAGCTCTATTGTTAGACCTATTAGCACTCCGCCAGATTCCTAAGGTTGAGGAAGGAATCTCAACAGAGGTAACCATAGAACAAGCTTTTGACTTGATAGCTAGCACTATCAAGTCCGAGAGGGCTCTCTCCAAAAAGGTCACAACCAGGAGGGCTGGAGAAATTAGGGTTTTTAGGCTAGATATTGAGTGCAGGGGGTTGTTTTGATTTGGTTTTGGTTGGGTTATCACTGGATGAATAAATTAGGTCAAGGGAGCTAGGTCAGGGCAAATGAGATAGGGTTGCAGGGACCAATGGGGCAAGGTATGAACAAGTCTTATCACTTAAAGATGATTGTGATGGAATGGTTTTGAGACTAAAGAGAAGCTAGGAAGAGCACAGAAAATGTATTCTTCTTAGATAGATGAAAATGGAAAAACTATGATCAATTCCCCAAAACAGTGCATGAGCAAGCATGTATTCTGATTATCAAACTTGAAAGAGATCATACCATAGAGATGAAGTGAACATGAATATAATAAATTCTAACATATGAAACTGAAGAAAAGATAATGATAACCATAAATACCAAAAGTATCCCATAAAATAGCTACAACTCCTCTTTATTAGCTGGCCAAACTGAGTACAATAGTTCCTTGATCAATAAGCAAACATACAAACAGATTCCAACCATTGCTTAGTGTGAAGAAAGGGAATACATAGACATCAAAACAACATTCACTCATCCTCAGGAGTCGAATCGATGAGGTGAGGAAAAGATCCACTAATTTCTGAATTGAAAACTAAAGTGTAGGATGGTCCAAGTGACTCACTCCTCATTAGACTCAAACTGATTCATCTTGACTATAGGATAACTTTACCTAATGAATATAACCCTAGTTAACTTATCCTTGACATAATTACATTTACCATGATGAATTACATAGGTAAAAAGATCATTTCTTGAGATAAAATCAAAACTTACAGTGAAAAACCAAAAAACTCAGCAAATTGTCATATGCGCCATTTTCCTGTCATATGCGCCCTCGCTTAAGGCTATGCGCCCTCCATGTTCAAGGTGACTTTTGATTGACCTACAGGTGTCCAAATCTGCCCCAAGATGGATCCTTGGAAAGGTTTGCTTGTCCTCTTTCCAAATATGCCTCAAGTTCTGAAATGCTGCTGATTTGACCCCTCAAAATTGTGATCTCCCAAGACTGCTTTGTGCGCAACGCCTAAGCAAAAATGTGGGCAGAAACATGATTTTTAGGGTTTTTTTTCCCTTTTCACTGACTAGTTCAACTCAAAAACCTTAGAAAATGTACAAGGTGCATGTATTCATCATTTTGAACCTAATGGTGGTGACCTTTTTCCCAAAAAGTGTCCCTATCATTTGCGAAATACCTAGGGTGCTGCGCATATGACAAATTTTCTGCTAAATCCTTATTAAAAAAAACACAGTCAAACTCAGAATTTGCAAAAAAGTTTGTAAATGCCTCAAAATTTGTAAAATATATGATGATGATGTGTCTAGGCTTGAAGGGAAGCCTCAACAAGAGTGTCCAACTTTTTCTTTTCCTCCATGGCCAACTCTTCAATTTTTGCATTGGCACTTTTGAGCTTGGCCAATGCAATTTTCTCCTTCAGGGCATAGTGTTTGACCTTTCTCCTCAATAGGTCATTATCCTTATTTGACTTGGATATTAGCCTCTCCAAGTGTTGATTGGCTCTATCAAGCCATGGCTCCCTGTTCTCACTGATCACTATGGAAAGCTGCTCATTTAGGGTTAGCTGATCAACAAGCTCAGTTTTCCTTTGCCTCTCTAGAGCTAGAGCACTTTTCAGCCCTCTATTTCTAGGTCTCTATCTTGTTACCTGTTCTTATTCATCATCAAGTAAGCCATACATTTCAAGTGTTTCATCTAAAATTACTTTAGCCTTTTGAGCCTCCCTTTGAGCAGTGAAATACTTAACCTCATTAATGACTTGTTTGGTTTTCAGTTGGTTATTTTATTTCTCAAGGAAGTTTATGGTGTATCTTGCCCTATCAAGATTAGTTTGAAGCTCCATAATCTTGAAATCCTTACCTTTGATGGTAGCTTTAGTTATTTTTTCATTGTCATCCTCATCTAGGTCAACAAGCTGAGATTCCTGCTATGTTTCATGAGTGTCCTTCTCATCATAAATGATTGGCTCAATGACCTTCTCTTTGCCTTTGTACACTTGCTATGTTTTTGTAGAAGGCATGACCCCTTCCACTCCATGTGGAGAAATCACATGCCTGTAGCATCTTTGGTAGGTTTTTGGAAATGGCTCAACCTCAACCATAGTAGCCCACTTAGGGTCAATATCCTCCATCCTACTGGGTGATCCAATGTCATGATGAAATGGAGATGAAGGAGGTGAAGTGGACTGATTAGATGATGATGAATGAGCTATGGGTTGAGATGGAGGAATGGAAGTGGATGGATGGGATGATGAAGGCACATTTTTTGCATGCTGAGTAGGAGGATCTCTGAATATTATGGGCTATGAAGGTGTGCCATGAAATGTTTAGTTGATTAAGATGGTGGAGGACTATGATATTAATGAGGGAATGAGGGAATAGGATTTTCATTTGATGTTCATATTGCCTTCTCTGGAAAATGAATGCCATATTATCTATGCTTTGGAAAAGGTAGTAGGGTATGTTCAACATATTTACCCTAATGAAATGCATCAAGAGGTAGATGTGATAACTACAGAGCCTTGAAAATCTACCCTCACATGAAAAGTATTTCATGATTATCTTCATCATCGATGCATATCTGTCCTGAAGGTGGGAAAAAGGAAAGAACCTATTTCTCTCATTCTTATACCTTGGTTTTAGGAAAGGCTCAAAGTAGTTTTCCTCCAAATCACACTTTTTGAACCATTTCTCCCCAACATTCGGGATCCCGATGGTAGCTGAAATGGTGGAAGTTGAGATAGTAAAGGTGACTCTAGCTAAAGTGACTTGGTTTTTGTGGAGGTTGGATATGAAGAGCCTAGTAAACCTGGCATGTTGTTGAACCCTCTGAACTTGTTCACAAAAATCATAACAACCAACATATTTGAAACATGTTACTGTCATTGGAGAGGCTAAAAGTTCCCTAGTATTAACAGGTTCAAGTTTGAGAACTCTTCCACCTTTATGTGGCCTCCTCTCCTCTTTTTCCTCTCCATCACTGAATATTATGTTTCCTTCCTCTTCTGCCATGGTGTTTTTGTCAAAACCCTAGGGATTAGGAATGATAATGTGTGTAAGGTGACTTTTTTGGGGATAGGAAATTGGGAAAGGGAAATTTGTGGGAAATAATTTTAGGGATATGAGAAATGGGGGAAGGGAAAAGGAGTGATAGTGTGATGGGAATTGGGATGGGGAATTGGGAGCCTAGGTAAAAAGAAGCACCTAGGGCTTATGGTTTTAGGTTTAAAATATTTAGGGACAAGGATTGTACTAATAATATATTTGGGAATGAGTATTTGCAATATGGGAAGGGTATGGGAGTGCAAGGGAAATGGGTTTTAGGAGTTGTGAGTGTTAGGGAGGAAAATTAGGGTTTTGAGTGGTTAAAACACCAAAATATCAAGAAAATTACATAACACCAAACAAATAAACTTGAAGGAGGTAAATGATGATGGAAGACACCGTTACTTGCTTGCTGGAGGCTCAAATAGCTTTTGCAGAAGTTCTGGAGGTGATTTGGCAAAATTTGTATGATTTTATAGCTTGCTAGACATATGCGCAGTGCCTTAAGGCTATGAACCCTCTCTTCAAACTTTTCTCAACGAATTAAGAATATGCGCCCTCTCTTCAGATTGTGCACAACGCCTTAAGGATATGTGCCCTCTGCTCAAATTTTCTCCAATTTTGCCCAAAAAATTGAAAAATCGCTCCTTCAAGTGTTTGCTCGAGGGAATAGGAGGAAAATTAATTTCAAATTGATGTATATGAGTCTTAAATGGTTGAGTGAATTTAGATTTAAATAAAAACCCCACTTTTCCATTGTTTCCTTTCACTTTTTGGACACATTTGTTAATTAGACTTTTCTTCTTTGCAAGATGAAGTTGGTGGAGTTTGGCACTTTTCACTTTTAGTTGGTGATCTTCAATTTGGAATATGTGATATGATTTGGCAGCTAGGGATAGAACTTATTAGATATTATAAGCATAAAATTACATATAAAAATTAAAAACAAATTACGTCTCTGTTTTCATATCAGAATTACAATTTTGATATGAAAATCAAACCTTAAAATTAAAATTACAACTTTAAAAATATCATATTTACATGCTGATAATCTTTTGCAGATGATAATGAAATGTTTATTAAGTCACTCTCACACCTTTTGCTGACCTTGTTGAGAATAAATGGTGCATTTTTAGACCTTGAACAATAAAACCTAATGACCTAATGGGACCTTGAATGACCTGACTCCATGGTTGACTTTGACTGACATAAGACATAGTGAAATGAACTTTTCAAAAGTGTTCTAATGCTCAGCAAGACATGAAGGTGGGTCAGAAAATGTGAACTTTTGAGGGAGAGTGAGGTGTTATGACTTGGAGTAACATCAGTGAATCAATTTTTTGCATGACCTAATGGAATGATAAAAAAAATTCATAGTGGGACCCCTAAAATGAGTAATTTTGATCACTGATGGTAGAATGCATATTCTGACTCTAACAAGACCATTAAACCTAATAATAATAAATACCTCTGTCTTTGTAGGAGGCGAGGATATCAACTATCCTGGGTGGAATAGGTGGTATTATCAGGATGTCTCCTTGGTTGTGTTTAACCTATGAATGAAGAATCTATCTCTATTAGGACAAAATCTAAAGGTCCTTCCTATCCTAGCAATGTAGTGCTAATGAATCAATACGTATCTGGGGTTGAAGCCTGACCCTAAAAGCTAAATAGTGCTACCCATTAAGATTCCTACCTAAATGAATTGGTTAGGAATGAAAAAAGTATGGATGGTGTTATACATCTTGGTGCTTATATATGAACTATACGTGGGTGCTTTGATCTGGATTTATGAAGGAACACAAAAAAATACACATATACCCATAAATATAAAAATGCAGCAGAAATAACACTTCATTTCATTAATATCAAAGAACTAAAATCTGTTTACAGACATAATGGAAATAAACTAGCTAGGGCGCTGGTAGCTTATATCTGAGAAGAGATGTGGTTGCTACATGCCTCTGAACTCTATGTTACAATGAGGCTCCAAGGCCTATATATTATTGAGAAACAATGGAAAACCCTACACATCCAAAAAACTAACCCTAGGAGATGAAACGCCTAAATATGGACCCCGTCGGGGTAAATTGGTACATCAATTTCCCGGGGTCGTAACTTTGGCATACTATCTTTGTTTGACGCAAATGATACATCATTAGAAAGATCTATCCAAGGACTAGAAATGCTAATAGAGAATATCAATTTCAGAACAGAATTATATATGCCAGAAGTGATGCCCAGAAAACGTCATTTAGGGCCTCAAAACGGCTTCGGAAGTTCAGGACACGAAAAAATGGTAAAAATAGTAAACTGTGCTATTATTAAGGAAACTAAAAAAATGAAAGAAACAATGGTGGGGCCCCAAGTGGAATAGGTGGGTGGCCACCAATATCCACCTGGATCATTCGCCCCCCCTTAGGAAGCAATGGTCCCCATTGCGTTGAGTTCCTCCATGAGATGAGGAAATTTCTACTGAACTTGGTCCCTCGTGAACTACTTGCCTTGCTGCAGGAGTTGGCCAACTTTGACCACCCGATACAGTTGGATCCTCTACTAGCGATTGTTATTGATTTTCATGTCCATGATAGATTCTGTGGTAGAATTTTCCATGCAGTTTGGGTTTAAATCTTTTGGTGTGAGTTGTTCTGCAATGTCAGAGGTGTCCAGTAGAGGTGGGAAATAGGGCCGAAGGCAGTCCACATTGAATACTAGGTGAAAACCAAGGAATGGTGGAATACTGAGCTCGAAGGTATTGTTCCCTACAACATTGGTGATGGTGTATGGCCCATATCAGAGCAGGAGAAGCTTGCGGTGGGGTCCAGTGAGACGCTCCTTCTGCAAATGTCGACACACTTTGTCGCCCACTTAGAAGTGGTGTGGCACTCGATGTTGATCATGTCGTTGCTTGTACTTAGCACTAGCTCTGTCTAATATGTCATGAAATTGCTGACGAATGTACTAAATTTTCTCAATGAAGTATTTTGCTTTGTCAGCTTCAGACTGGACATGAGCCGAATTGGCCTGAGTAGCCACAAATGGCATGGCTACATCAATGGGACATAGTGGCTAGAACCCCAGGCCCACCTGAAAGGGGCTGTGGCTGGTTGAGCTATGGAGAGCCCGGTTATAAATGTGTTGTAAATAGGTAAGGCTCTCATCCCATGTGTTTGGATGCTTTGAATTGTACATGTGCAGAATGTGTACAACCATCCTGTTGATGACCTCTATCTAGCCATCAGTTTGGGGATGGAAAGCTATGGACTTGGTGAGCCTGGTGTCCAGCATTGACCAGAGGTTGGACCAAAATGTGCTGAGGAACCTGCTGTCCCAATATGATATGATAGAATGTGGGATCCCAAAGTGCACCCACACTCGTTCAAAGAAGAGTTTAGTAGTGGCTTCTACTGTGATATTCTTCTTGCAGGCTGACATAATGGCCATCTTCGAGAATCTGTCGACGACCACAAAAAAATAGTCATTTCCATGCTTAGTAGAAGGAAGGCCCGACATGTAGTCCATGGAGATGGATTCCCAAGGTTGAATAGGGGTAGGTAGCGGCATATAGAGGCCTTGCTTCTTGATGGTTGGTTTGGCAATGGAGAAAGCAGTCCAGGATCTGATGTACTTCCCAACATCCTGTCAAAGGTTCGGCTAATAGAAATACTTCTGCAGTACTGCCATTGTTTTCTCAACCCCAAAATGCCCAATGAATCAAATGTAGTGTGCTTCCGAAATAATCTTGGCGCGCTTGCTTGAAGTAACACAAAGGTGTCCCAGGTGACATAACAGTGCATCCTGGAGGTGAAAATTTGGAACTTGCGTACCCTACAAGAGTATCTTGTATTTGTGGCCAAATTCTAGATCTCTCTTGTAGAGAAGTATCCAATCAGAAGTCTCGTGCCCATAAGAGTTGAGAACAGTGGTTAACGCCATGATCGATGGTCGGCTAAGGAAGTATACAAAATTATTGGTGTTTCCCTTCTTATACTTGATGTTCAAATGAAATTGTTGCAGATATGTAGACCACTTCTGATGGCGATCATTCTGCAACTTCCCTTGTGTCTGTATGAACTGCAGGGGTCGGTGGTATGTGTGGATGACTGTTTCCTTTCCCAAAATTTAATGCTTCCATTGGTAGCACGCCTGCATAGTGGAATACATTTCTTTGTCATAAGTGGGATACTTGTGGGCTGTGTCAAACAATGTCTCCCTGTGATATGCCAGTGGATGCTCCTGTTGCGTAAGAACTGCCCCAATAACATAGTCAGAGGCATTTGTCTCGATCTCAAATGGTTGTTGCAAGTTTGGTAATGTGAGCACTAGGGAAGATCAGAGGTA
The DNA here is from genome assembly GCA_034641835.2 of Pinus albicaulis. Lineage (NCBI taxonomy): Eukaryota > Viridiplantae > Streptophyta > Pinopsida > Pinales > Pinaceae > Pinus > Pinus albicaulis. The sequence goes on along the minus strand of CM076578.1, from coordinate 1,298,266,580 downwards.
ATGTTTCAATTATATGAATGCCTTCTGTTGAGATTCCAACCAAAATATTTTTTCTTTCGCTCCTCCCTTGGTGACTTGACTCAAGGGCCAAGTGATATGAGAGAATCCCAACACGAACTTGCAGTAGAAATTAGCAAGACCCTGAAAGATGTAAAGCTCTGTTAGAGTGGTTGGGGTCGGCCAATCCCGAATTAATTGGATCTTGGTTGAATCCACATGCATCCCCCATTCATCAATAATGTATCCCAGATAGTTAACCTAGGTCATGCCAAAATTGCACTTCTCCAAATTGGAACACAACTTGTGTTGCCGCAGTGTTTGGAGGACTTGTCGGATGTGGTGGAGGTGCTCTTCCCAAGTTTGGCTGAAGATCAAGAAGTCATCCAAGTACACTACTACAAATGAATTGGTGAATGGCCGCAAGATGTCATCCATCAACCTCATGAAGGTTGTGGGAGCATTTGTGAACCCGAAGGGCATGACCAGCCATTCAAAAAGGCTCTCCTTGGCTTTGAAGGCAGTCTTCCACACATCGGATGGTTTGATTGGTACTTGGTGATACTCAGACTTCAAGTCAATCTTGCTGAAATTTTTCACCCCTTTGAGTTGATCCAGAAGTTCATCAATCCATGGGATCGAGTACCTATTCTGGACAGTGATCTTGTTCAACACCCGATAGTCAATACAGAGTCTCCAAGTCCCATCATTCTTCTGCATTAACTCGACCGGGATCCCACAGGGCAATGAACTCGACCGAATGTGACCTTTCTATAACAGCTCCTGAATCTGCCTCTTGGTTTCACCATTATCCAGAATAGAGCCCCGATAGATTGATCCATTAGGAAATGGTGCACCTGGGTCAGATCAATGTGTGCTTGACCTGATAGTGTAGAGGCACCCGTGTGGGTGAGGTGAATATGTCCTCGTACGCATCCATGACATTGTCCATTTGTTTTTGTCATGTGGAGGATCCCTGTCTGGAGGTTGTGGCCACAATATTCTTCTTGCCCTGGGGGCGGATCAGGGCGGATCATCAGTAAATAAATTTCCCAGTTTTGGAAATGAGCTTACTGCATTGTTTTGTAGTAACCAAAGAGATAGACAGAGGCAGTGGTAGCTTTGGTATCCTGTACAACTTATTTCCCAAATTAAATATAACAACGCGAGGCCAAGACTCATACATAGCATGTCGCTTCCACAAGTATGGTTGGCCTAATAATACATGAAAAACATCAAGAGGAGAAATGTCACATAATACCTCATCTGTGAAGGGCTTGATGCTGTAGGGAAGGTGACACTACTGGCTGACGTGGAGATCCTATCCTTGGTGAAGCTAACCAATGGTGTACGACTGTGGGTGTGATATGGTCGGCAAGCCCAAACACTTCACGACCTCTACTGAAATGAGGTTCTTTTGGCTCCCACTATCGACAATGAACTGTGACAGCAACAAGTCTGAAGGTCAGCCCCTAAGGAGAGCCGGTCTGCTATTGTCGCTCTGTCAGCATTTCCCTGCTAAAACCTCGTTCTCCTCCTCCACGTGGTCTTCCCCAACTTCTTCGGTTTTTTTTATCAAATTTGAGGAATTCGATAAATAAACATATTAAACAACCTTTGAAAATTAAAACATATCTCTTGGGCTTTATATTCTACTGCCAAACCTTATCACCAAGGGTTTAATCCTTCGAAATTTATATAAATACCCGACGCTTTTTTTAAACAAATGACTTTGTAATAAAACTTTGGCTCCGGGCCCCACATCTATAATCAATAGCCCAATCAAATACACGCCTCGTGCCTTGGTTATCCTTCTTGCAACTTCTGAACGCGATCACTGCTCGATTAGCCTTCCTCCAGATCGACGACTTACCTCAATATTGCGCGGGCTCCGATGTCGAACATTAACATGCGATGGCAATGCGAAAAGGCGATTTTCGGGGTCCCACCTTAGCTACGTGTCCACTGTTCTATGGAATTGCTTCCAATTTGAAAATACCGCTTAACTCCGCAAAAGCGGTGCGATATGGCAGTCCGGTTTCGCTAATCCACTCGCGAGTTTGGAATAGTGATTGACCACGGGTTAATTGCCTTCATTCCTATGCTCTCTGTTTGTTAACTCAGGTCGGGCCTTGGTTCCAGATTTAATTAACAATAAACAGATTTATCTGTTTATTTAGCGGGATTTCCACTATCATTAAACAGAGTTCAACGACCACGGTTTTACATGCACACTTCGTCTGTGGTTGGGATTTAATTCACAGAGCTCGTTCGAACAAATTGAGAGAACCAGTAGGAAGAGGGATGTGGAGGCTGTACAACAGTTCCATTCAGAAATTATATACGCACAGAGTTCAACTGCCTCACAGTTAAACAAATTTCCTCACAAACATCAATTCAAGACAGTTTGATAATCAACAGGAACTGAAATTCATTCAACCGGAAGCAATTGCTTAACACACAAATTTTATTGCAGAAAATCTCTCTCCCTCAATGAGATCCGGGGGTTTACATATATACATAAACATTTGTCTCTTTGGTTCCTCTACGAGGACCGTTTATCAAATCAAAAGCCTAATTACAATTATTCAAATAACTGGAACATGACAGATGGACTGAACCTAACTATTCGACTTCTACTAATCCTAACTGATCTAAATGCAACAAGCAGCTGAGGTATTAACACCTAGCTATTACAGTGCAAATGATTTCGAACCCTCCTAGCCACAACATGTGGAAAAAACCTCCTACATTGCTAGCTAGTGTCTAATTCCCCTACATCAAACTGTAGCAGGGAACCCTTTACCCACATCTAAGAGTGGAAGAGACGCTCCTCCTCCTCTGGATCTTCCAGTTTCTCCTTCTGGATCTTTGCAGTGGCAACAATGGTTTTGTTCTCCGCATCAATAATATGCTTCCCTCTATCATTCCCCTTGTCGAGTTCTGATCCAGAGTCAGAGAATGCATTTGATTCAGAAGCTCTGATCTCAGCCACCAGTGACTGCTTGGCCCGACACTCACTTGTGTTGTGAGTGGAGCTCTTATGGAACTCACACCACTTTCCCGTGTCCTTCTTTAGCTTCATGGTGTTGTTATTTGATTTTGGCTTTGGTAGGTTATCTTGGGCTGCCATGCCTTGGATTTTTCCTTTGTTTTGCGGTTTGGGGGCACCTTTCCCTTGCTTTTGATTTGCAGATCCAAAGTCTCGCTTCTTCTGTTTGAATTTCTTCTCAATCTTGGCAGCATACTAGTATTCCATACCAAGCGAGGAGATGTCGAGGAACTACATTTCCTCCTGAATGTATCCGTGCAGAAAAATGCAATACTTCAATACCAAATGTTTCTCCGAATCTTTGATACCCAACTTTGTGCGCATGGTATGGAACTGATTCACCAGATCATGTACATCTTGATCCCTTTACTGTCGCAGCGTAGTCCATTGTATGTACTTGTCCTCATGGCTCCCCACAAAATAATATTGTTCCTTGATGGAATCTCGGAAACAAGTCCAAGTGGGGACGGTCGAGAACAGACAGGGTTCCCCCTCATCCTTTTTCTCACAGTAGGTTTCCCACCAATCCTTGACATGAGGGGTAGCTTTGAGGAGTGTAAAAATAATCTTCTAGCAGTCGGAAAAATCATGAACTGAGAAATACCCTTCTAATAGTTTCAACCATCTATATACGGTGTTTGCATCTATTTTTCCCTCAAATATGGGAATTTCAAAGTTTACTTGTGCCTTAAAAGGAGTTGAGCCTCCAGAGTGGCTGCTGGATGCAGATGTGTCGCTAGTGGGCAGTCATTGAAGGATCTGGGCAAAGTTATCCATCATTGCGTTCCTTTGTTTTTCGAGGGCCTCATCGAGAAATATTTTGATAGGATCTCTTGCTTCCTCATCTTTATTTTCAGCTCCCATGGGTGGCCGTCAGGGCTTGTGAGGATGATCTTGCAAAGGTTCAACCAGATCAAGCCCTAACTCCTTATACCTCGACCTCGTTGGGGACATGCAAAGAAGGATCGAGAAAGAGCAGACTGCTCTGATACCACTAATATCGATTTATGTTGGAACGCAATAGAATACACATATAACTATAAATATAAAAATGCAGCGCAAATAACACTTCATTTCATTAATATCAAAGAATTAAAATTTGTTTACAGACAGAATGTAAATAAACTAGCTAGGGCGCCAGTAGCTTATCTTTGAGAAGAGATGTGGTGGCTACATGCCTCTAAACTCTATGTTACAATGAGGCTCCAAGGCCTATATATTATTGAGAAACAATAGAAAACCATACACATCCAAAAACCTAACCCTAGGAGATGAACACTAGAATATGGGCCCCGTCGGGGTAAATTGGTACATCAATTTCCCGGGGTTGTAACTTTGGCATACTATCTCCATTTGATGCACATGATACATTGTTAGAAAGATCTATTCGAGGAATAAAAATGCTGACCACAAATATTGATAAAAAAAAAAAATCATATTCCCCAGAAGATATTCCCAAAGAACGTCGTTTAGGAACTCAAAACGGCTCCGGAAGTTAAGGACCCGAAAAATTTCTAAAAATAGTAAACTGTGCTATTATTAAGGAAAATGAAAAAATGAAAGAAACAATGGTGGGGCCCCAAGTGGAATAGGTGGGTGGCCACCAATATCTACCTGTATCATTCCTCCCCCCTTAGTAAGAAATGGTCTCCATTGCGTTGAGTTCCTCCATGAGATGAGGAAACTTCTGCTAAACTTGGTCCTTGGTGAACCACTTGTCTTGGTGCAGGAGTTCGCTAGCTTTGACCACCTGATACAATTGGATCTTCTGTTGGCGAGTGTTCTTGATTTTCATGTCCATGATACAAACTGTTGTGGCATGTTCCATGCAATCTGGGTTTAACTCAGTTGGTGTGAGTTGTTCTGAAATGTTAGAGGTGTCCAGTAGAGGTGGGAAATATGGCTAAAGGCGGTCCACATTGAATACTAGATACAAAGCAAGGAATGGTGGAATACTGAGCTCAAAGGAATTGTTCCCTACAGCCTTGGTGATGGTGTATGGAAAATATCGGAGTGGGAGAAGCTTTCGGTGGGGTCCAGTGAGGCGCTCCTTCTGCAAATTTAGCCACACTTTCTCGCCCACCTGGAAGTGGTGTGGCACCCGATGTTGATCATTTCATTTCTTGTACTTAGCATTGGCTCTGTCCAATATGTCATGAACCTGCTTGCGGATGTGATGAATGTGCTCAATGAAGTTTTTCACTTTGTTAGCTTCAGACTGGACATGAGCCGAATCGGCCTGAGTAGCCACAAATGGCATGGCTACGTCAATGGGACATAGTGGCTGGAACCCTAGGCCGACCTGAAAGGGGATGTGGTTGGTTGAGCTGTGGAGAGCCCGATTATAACTGTGTTGTAAATAGGGAAGGATCTCACCCATGTGCGTGGAAGCTTTGAATTGTACATGCACAAAATTTGTACAACCATCCTATTGACGACCTCTATCTGGCCATTAGTTTGGGGATGGAAAGCTGTGGACTTGGTGAGCTTGGTGTCCAGAATTGACCAGAGGCTGGACCAAAATGTGCTGAGGAACCTTTTGTCCTGATCTAAGATGATAGACTGTGGGATCCCAAAGTGCACCACACTCGTTCAAAGAAGAGTTTAGCAGTGGCTTCTGCTGTGATATTCTTCTTGTAGGTCGACATAATGGCCATCTTCAAGAATTTTTCGACGACCATGAAAACACAGTAATTTCCATGCTTAGTAGAAGGAAGGCCCGACATGTAATCCATGGATATGGATTCCCAAGGTAGACTAGGGGTAGGTAATGGAGTATAGAGGCCTTGCTTCTTGATGGTCGGTTTGGAAATGGAGCAAGTAGTGCATGATCTGATGTACTTCCTAACATCCTGTCGAAGGTTCGACCAATATAAATACTTCTGCAACACTGCCATTGTTTTCTTGACCCTAAAATTCCCAAGGAATAGACTGTAGTGTGATTCCCAAATCATCTTGGCACACTCGCTTAAAGGAACACAAAGGTGTCCTAGGTGACATAACAGTGCATCCTGGAGGTGAAAATTTGGAACTTGCGTACCCTCCAAGAGTGTCTTGTAGGTGTGGCTGAATTCTAGATCGCTCTTGTAGTGAAGTGACAAATTAGAAGTATCGTGCCCCATAAGAGTTGAGAACGGTGGTTAGCGCCACGATCGGTGGTTGACTGAGGCAGTTTGCAACATTATTGGTGCTGCCCTTCATATCCTTGATGTTCAAATGAAATTTTTGTAGATATGTGGATCACTTATGAGGGCGATCGTTCTGCAACTTCCCTTGTGTCTGTATGGACTACAGGGGTCGGTGGTCTTTGTGGATGACTGTTTCCTTCCCCAAAATGTAATGCTTCCATTGGCGGCACGCTTGAACAATGGAATACATTTATTTTTCATAAGTGGGATACTTGCGGACTGTGTCGGAGAGTGTCTCCCTGTGATATGCCACTGGATGCCCATGTTGAGTAAGAACTGCCCCAATAGCATAGCCAGAGGCATCTGTCTCGATATCAAATGGTTGTTGCAAGTCTGGTAACGTGAGCATTGGGGCAGAGCGAAGGCGATTTTTCAATTCTATGACCCCTTCTGTTGAGATTCCGACCAAAATACTTTTGCTTTCGCTCCTCCCTTGGTGACTTGAATCAAGGTCCAAGTGATATGTGAGAATCCCAACACGAACCTGCGGTAGAAATGGGCAAGACCTAGAAATCTGGGAAGCTCTATTAGAGTGGTTGGGGCCAGCCAATCCCGAATTACTTGGATCTTGGTTGGATCCACATGAACCCACTGTTCATCAATAATGTATCCTAGATACTGAACTTGGGTCATGCCAAAAGTGCACTTCTCCAAATTGGCACACAACTTGTGTTGCCGCAATGTTTGGAGGACTTGTCAGATGTGGTGGAGGTGCTCTTCCCAAGTTTAGCTGAATATCAGGATTTCATCCAAGTACAATACTACAAATGAGTTGGTGAATGGCTGCAAGATGTTTTCCATCAACCTCATGAAGGTTGCACGAGCATTCGTCAACCTGAAAGGCATGACCAGCAATTCGAAAAATACCTCCTTGGCTTTGAAGGTAGTCTTCCACACATCAGATGGTTCGATTGGTACCCGGTGATACTCAGACTTCAAGTCAATCTTGCTGAAATATTTTGCCCCTTTGAGTTGATCCAGAAGGTTATCAATCCATGGGATCGGGTACCTATTCCAGACAGTGAACTTGTTCAACGCCCAATGGTCAATACAGAGTCTCCAAGTCCCATCCATTTTCTGCACTAACACGATTAGGCTCCCACAGGGTGATGAACTCGGCCAGATGTGACCTTTCTGCAAGAGCTCCTGAATATGCCTCTTGTTTTCATTGTTCTCCAGAATAGAGCGTTGATAGATCGGTCCATTGGGAAGCGACGCACCTGGGGTTATATCGATGGGGTGCTTGACTTGACAGTGCAGAGGCACCCCTATGGGTGAGGTGAAGGTGTCCCCGTACTCATCCATGACCTTGTTCATTTGTTTTTGTCGTGTAGAGAATCCCTGTTTGGAGGTCGTGGCCACAATATTATTCTTGCCTTGGGGGCGGATCATCAGTAAACAAATTTCCCAGTTTTGGAAATGAGCTTACTGCATTGTTTTGCAGTAACCAAAGAGATAGTTGTAGGTGGTGGTACCTCTAGTATCCTGTACAAATTTTTTCCCAAAGTAAAAATAATAGCACGAGGCCGAGACTCATACATAGCATGTCGCTTCCACATGTATGGTTGGCCTAGTAATACATGACAAACATCAAGAGGATCAATGTCACATAATACCTCATCTGTGAAGGGCTTGATGCTGTAGGGAAGGCAACACTGCTGGCTGATGCGGAGATCCTGTCCTTGGTGAAGCCACTCGATGGTGTACGAATGTGGGTGTGTTGTGGTTGGCAAGCCCAAATTCTTCACGACCTCTGCTGAAATGAGGTTCTTTTGGCTCCCACTATCGAAAATGAACTATAGCGGGGAACCCTTTACCCACATCTGAGAGTGGAAGAGACACTCCTCCTCTTCTGGATCTTCCGGTTACTCCTTCTGAATCTTTACAGTGGAAATAGTGGCGTTGGGCTCCGCATCAATAATATGCTTCCCTTTTTCATTCCCATTGTCGAGTTCTAATTCAGAGTCAAAAAATGCATCTATTCAGAATCCCTCATCTCATCCACCACTGACTGCTTGGTCCGACACTCACTTGTGTTGTGAGTGGAGCTCTTATGGAACTCACACCACTTTCCCGTGTCCTTATTCGGCTTCGTGGTGTTTTTCTTTGCTTGCGGCTTTGGTAGGTTATCTTGGGCTGCAATGCCTTGGATTTGTCCTTTGTTTTGCGGTTTGGGGGCACCTTTCCCTTGCTTTGATTCACAGATCCAAAGTCTTACTTCTTATGTTTGAATTTCTGCTCAATCTTGGTAGCATACCAGTATGTCGTACCAAGCGAGGAGATGTCGAGGAAATCCATTTCCTCCTTAATGTATCTATGAAGAAAAATACGGTATTTCAACACCAAATGTTTATCTGAATCTTTGATACCCAACTTTGTGCGCAGGGTATGGAACAAATTCGTCAGTTCATGTACATCTTGATCCCTTTGTTGTACCAACGTAGTCCATTGTATGTACTTGTCCTTAAAGCTCCCCACAGGATAATATTTTTCCTTGATGAAATCTCGGAAAGAATTCCAAGTGGGTACAACCGAAAGCAGAGAGGGTTCCCCCTCGTCCTTTTTCTCACATTAGGTTTCCCACTAGTCCTTGACATGGGGGGTAACTTTGAGGAGTGAAAATTTAATCTTCTCCAGGTCGGAAAAATCATGAATTGAGAAATACCCTTCTCATAGATTCAACCATCTATCTATGGCGTCTGAATCTATTTGTCCCTAAAACATGGGAATGCAAAAGTTTACTTGTACCTTGAAGGAGTTGCGCTTTTAGAGTGGCTGTTGGATGTAGATATGCTGCCAATGGGCAGTCATTGAAGGATCTGGGAAAAGATATCCATCGTCGCGTTCCTTTGTTTTTCAAGGGCCTCCTCGAGCAATATTTTGATAGGATCTCCTGCTCCCTCATCTTTATTTTCTTCCCCCATGGGCGGTCGTCAGGCTTTGCGAGGATGATATTGCAAATGTTCAACAAGATCGAGCCCTAACTCCTTATACCCCGACCTCATTAGGGACATGCAAAGAAGGATCGAGAAAGAGAAGTTTGCTCTGATACCACTGATCCAGATTTATGCAAGAATGCAACAGAATACAAATATAACCATAAATATAAAAATGCTGCAGAAATAACACTTCATTTCATTGATATCAAAGAACTAAAATTTGTTTACAAGTATAATGGAAATAAACTAGTTAGGGCATTGGTAGCTTATCTCTGAGAAGAGATGTGGTGGCTACAGGCCCCTGAAATCTATGTTGCAATGAGGCTCGAAGGCCTAAATATTATTGAGAAACAATGGAAAAACCTACACATCTAAAAAACTTACCCTAGGATATTAAATGGCAGAATATGGGCCATGTTGGGGTAAATTGGTACATCAATTTCCCGGGGTCGTAACTTTGGCATACTATCTCCATTTGACACACATGATACATTGTTAGAAAGATCTATTCGAGGACTACAAGTACTAACTGCGAATATCATTTCCAGAATAAAATCAAATTTTCCGAAGAAGTGATGCCCAAAATTTTCGTTTAGGGCCTCAAAACGGCTCCGGAAGTTCAGGACCCAAAAAATGGCTAAAAATAGTAAACTATGCTATTATTAAGGAAACTGAAAAAATGAAAGAAAAAATGGTGGGGCCGCAAGTGGAATAGGCGGGTCGCCACCAATATCCACCTGGATCATGCTTGTGCATTTCAGTAAAGTTATATATATTTTATATAACTTTCTTCTTCATTATTGTTATCAGAAGTGCAACTTAAATACTAACTATGTAATAACATTTGTGATCTATAATTTTTTTTAATGTAACAAAGAGTGCAATATGGTAATAACAAAAATAAATTCTACTTTTGTTTAAGAAGTATTTCTATTGTATTTATATGTCCAAAACAAAATTACAATAGCATATTCTACACCAATATTAAGTTTGTTTACATGATAAGTTATTAGTCCCTATCCTGCAAAGCATTGTATGTTATTATGTTGGTGGTTGACTGTAAAATAAACATTGGATATCAGTGGGATTGATTAAGAAACATTGGATATTTCATTTGTAGGTAGAAGTCCTTTTCAAATTTCCATGTTGTGGCAAAGAATATTTCCCTTTCTAGTTTTAACAGCAAAGTGATATCGATTTTGTTTTTAGAAATGGCCCTTGGATTTAGGTTCTTGTGGACTGTACCTAGACTAATGGAAATTTAAATTTCACCTAGAGAAACAGGTCACAAAATTCGTCTTACTATGCATTGGCCTTCCTTTTTTGCTTCTCAACCTTTGGAAACTCGAAACTTTACAGGTTATTCTTATCTCTCCAACAAAATAATTGGATTAAAAATAAACTTTAGAGGAAAACGAGATAGAAGAAGGTTTTTATGCTTGCACTTCTACCCACATAGAAGTTGAACTACAAATGGACTTCCAAATTCTATTGGACTTGAATTTGAAAATTGGGCTTGTATCTAGAATATAAAATACAAATAAATTCCTCTTTAATGTAATGAATGTTCTCATCTATGAATACAAACAATTTACAAAGTGTTCCAAAAGATGAGACATCTCTTTTAATTGGATTATCAGTGAATCTAAATTTCACATAGCTAGAAAATGGTAATAATTGGAAGTAGAACCAAGGGCATCAACACTAATAGAAAATAAAAACAACATGAGAATCCCACAATCAGTACACATTCAATGCATTGGACTCAGGGTAAGTAAATAGAGAGTTTCAAGGTTAACAAAACTTAAATGATCCATGTAACCCTTAGAAAGAAATGGGAGATAAAGAGGACATCACAAAGGAAGATAGGAAAGAAAACAAAACCTTTAACTTAGATCCATAGGTATGTCTTTTGCATAGGTCCATGGTATCTAAATAACATGTCATGTGACATAGAAAACTACAAAATTATTGTATGATTTTGTGACACTGTACATGATTATTGTATGATCTTTGTGGTAGTACATGATTTCTGATTTTTGTTAAATTGTAAATTGTTTTAATTGTTATGTTAAATTGTTAAATTACATATTTAAAACCGAGAATCAAATTTTATTACTCCGCATAAATAATTCACCTACTGTTTTTTAAATTATTTAGAATCAACCAGTGGCATTTTTCTTGTCATATCGTACAGACCTGTACTTCTATTTACAATGCCTAAATTTACATAATTGAAGGCCCGTCCTTAACCAAGGCTTTGATGAAGAGCTTGCTTCCTCTGATATACCTTTGTATTTATGATCTGACTCTGATCTGGCTCTCTTTTTCTAAAAGCACAGATCCAAATTTATATCCTTAACCAAGTCTCTGATGAAGTGTTCACTGCCTCTGATCTGCTTCTGTTTTTATGATCTCCCTCTGATCTACCTCTATTTTGTTGAAAGAATAGATCCTAATTCATTTGGAAATCAGGATTGATGTGGAATTTTTCTTTTAGATTTGTATTACCTTACATGTTATTCCTATCTCTCCAACAAAATAATTGGATTAAATATAAACTTTAGAGGAAAACGATATAGAAGAAGGTTTTTATGCTTGCACTTCTACCCACATAGAAATTTCACTACAAATGGACTTCCAATTCTATTGGACTTGAATTTGACAATTGGACTCATATCTAGAATATAAACTACAAATAATTTCCTTTTTAATGTAATGAATTTTTCCATCTATGAATAAAACCATTTTCCAAAGTGTTCCAAAAGTTGAGACATCTCCTTTAATTGGATTAGAGTGTTCATATAAATTTCACGTAGCTAGAAATGGCAATAATGGAAAGTATAACCAAGGCCATCAACACTAATAGAAAATAACAACAACATGAGAATCCCACAATCAGTACACATCCAATGCATTGGACTCAGGGTAAGTAAATACAAAGTTTCAAGGTTAAGAAAAATCAAATGATCCATGTAACCCTTAGAAAGAAATGGGAGAAAAAGAGGACATCACAAAGGAAGATAGGAAAGAAAACAAAACCTTTAACTGAGATCCATAGATCTCTTTTGAATAGGTCCATGATATCTAAATAACATGTCATATGACATAGAAAACTCCAGAATTATTGTATGATCTTTATGGCGCTGTACAAGATTATTATATGATCTTTATGGAAGTACATGATTTCTAATTTTTGTTAAATTCTTAAATTGTAAATTGTTTTAATTGTTATGTTAAATTGTTAAATTACATGTTTAAAACCGAGAAATAAATTTTATTACTCTGCATAAATAATTCACCATAGGAAAGAAAACAAAACTTTTAACTTAGATCCATAGGTCTGTCTTTTGCATAGGTCCACGATATCTAAATAACATGTCACATGACATAGAAAACTCTAGAATTATTGTATGATAATTTATGGCACTGTACAAGATTATTGTATGATATTTATGGAAATATTGTTAAATTGGAAATTGTTTTTTTTTTTTTAAATGTTAAATTGTTAAATTACATGTTTAAAACTGAGAACTAACTTTTATTATGCTGCATAAATAATTCACCTACTGTTGTTTAAATTTTTTAACATCAACCAATGGAATTTTTCTTGTCATATCGTACAAACCATACTTCTGTTTACAATGCCTAAATTTACACAATTGAAGGCCCATCATTAACCAAGGCTCTGATGAAGAGCTTGCTCCCTCTGATCTACCTTTGTATTTATGATTTGCCTCTAATTTGCCTTTGTTTTGCTGAAAGCATAGATCTAAATTTATATACTTAGCCAAGTCTCTGATGAAGTGATTGTTGCCTTTGATCTGCCTCTGTATTTATGATCTTCCTCTGATCTACCCCTGTTTTGCTGAAAGCACAAATCCAAATTTATTTAGAAATTAGGTTTGATGTGGAAATTTTCTTTCAAATTTGCAGTATCTTACAGGTTATTCCTATATATCCAAAAAAATAATTGGATTAAAAATATAAACTTTAGAGGAAAATGAGATAGAAGAAGTTTTTTATGCTTGCACTCCTACCCACATAGAAGTTGAACTACAAATGGACTTCCAAATTCTATTGGACTTGACTTTGAAAATTGTACTCGTATCTAGAATATAAACTACAAATAATTTCCTTTTTAATGTGATGAATGTTCTCATCTATATGAATACAACCATTTTTCAAAGTGTTCCAAAAGATGAGACATCTCCTTTAATTGGATTAGAGTGAATCTAAATTTCACGTAGAGTGAACCTAAATTTCATGTAGCTGGAAAATGGTAATAATGGGAAGTATAACCAAGGCTGTCAAAACTAATAGAAAATAACAACAACATGAGAATCGCACAATCAGTACACATCCAATGCATTGGATTCGGGGTAAGTAAATAAAGAGTTTCAAGGTTAAGAAAACTTAAATGATCCATGTAACCCTTAGAAAGAAATGGGAGATAAAGAGGACATCACAAAGGAAGATAGGAAAGAAAAAAAAAATGTTTAACTTAGATCCATAGGTTCGTCTTTTTCATAGGTCCAAAATATCTAAATAACATGACATTTGACATAGAAAAATCCAAATTTATTGTATGATATTTATGGCAGTACAAGATTATTGTATGAACTTTATGGAAGTACATGATTTATGATTTTTGTTAAATTGTAAATTGTTCGAATTGTTATGTTAAATTGTTAAATTACATGTTTAAAACCGAGAATTAACTTTTTTTACTCTGCATAAATAATTCACCTACCGTTGTTTAAATTTTTTACCATCAACAAATGGATTTTTTCTTGTCACATCGTCTAGACCATTCTTCTATTTACAATGCCTAAATTTACACAATTGAAGGCCCATCCTTAACCAAGGCTCTGATGAAGAGCTTGCTTCCTATGATCTGCCTTTGTATTTATGATGTGCCTCTGATATGCCTCTGTTTTGTTGAAAGCATAGATCAAAATTTATATCCTTAACCAAGTCTTTGATGAACAACTTGCTACCTATGATATGCCTCTGTGTTTATGATCTTCCTCTATTTTGCTGAAATCACAGATTCGAAATTATTTGGGAATCAAGATTGATGTGGAATTTTTCTTTCAGATTTGCAGTACCTTACAGGTTATTCCTATCTCTCCAACAAAATAATTGGATTAAATATAAACTTGAGAGGAAAACGAGATAGAATAAGGTTTGTATGCTTGCACTTCTACCCACATAGAAGTTGAACTACGCATGGACTTCCAAATTCTATTGGACTTGATTGTGACAATTGGACTCGTATCTAGAATATAAAATACAAATAATTTCCTTTTTAATGTAATGAATGTTATCATCTATGAATACAAGTGTTACAAAATATGAGACATCTCCTTTAATATAAAATACAAATAATTTCGTTTTTAATGTAATGAATTTTCTCATCTATGAATTCAACCATTTTTCAAAGTGTTCCAAAAGATGAGACACCTCCTTTAATTGGATTAGAGTGTTCATCTAAATTTCACATAGCTGGAAAATGGTAATAATGGGAAGTAGAACCAAGGCCATCAACACTAATACAAAATACAAAAACATGAGAATCCCACAATCAATACACATCCAATGCATTGGACTCAAGGTAAGTAAATAAAGAGTTTCAAGGTCATGAAAACTTAAATGATCCATGTAGCCCTTAGAAAGATATGGGAGATAAAGAGAACAAACAAGTGGCATTTTTCTTGTCTTCCATAAAGAGGACATAAACCAGTGGCATTTTTCTTGTCTCCCATAAACATTAATATTTTCTAGTGTTTTTGGAAACCATGTACATGTAATTTCTCATAAACCCAACAATTAGAAAATACAACAATGATTCTTTCAAAATCACATGTATATCACCTTTATAAAACTTTTAGCTAAATGTTTCTATCATCTCATAGGGGTCAAATATCACCTAACCAACCATAATGGTTAAGATGTGGTGCTACTCATTTTCATTGACAGTAAATTATAAAACTTTTAGCTAAATGCAGGGATGGTCCTAGTGTTTTTGGAAACCATGTACATGTCATTTTTTCCATAAACTTTAAGGCATTTGCTAGTGTTTTTGGAAACCATGTACATGTCATTTCTGAGAAACCCAACAATTAGAAAATACAACAAGGATGCTTTCAAAATCACATGTTTATCACCTTTATAAAAAATTTAGGTAAATGTGTCTATCACCTCACATGGGTCCACTATCACCTAACCAACCATAATGGATAGGATGTGTTGTTACTTATTTAGACCCTATCCTTTTTAACAACAAGGATGCTTTCAAAATCAAATGTCTATCACCTTTATAAAACTTATAGCTAAGTGCAAGGTGTTACACAATAATTTGTCACCGTCCCTGCAATCCCCATCTCGCCCATTGGAGGGTCCTTTCTGTGACCAATAAGCAGTGTCATGCCTTGCAAATACCATCATTTCATCCCTTTCCATGAGGACAACATTTCTTCTGTTGATCATTTCCTGAGCAAACCCCTAAAAACACCTGTTTTTGCCTTGGCATTGGTAGCCTGTTATGAACTCGCGCCAATGAGGAAAATTAACACTGAGCCCGCGCCAATTGGCGCTCTGTCCCAGTTAAGCACCCGCGCCAATCTGCTTTTGGAAATTTTTTAAAAAAAAGAGGTGAAGTTTCGATTACAACAACTTCGTGGATGAGTCATCAGGAGTGGTTTCGACTAAATAACCACGACCTTCCTCCTTTGGCCTCTTGTTTCCACCTTATGGGGAACCTCCCAAAGGATAAGGCCTCCCTTCCACTATTGTAGGAATCCCTACCTCCTCCTCTCCTCTATAAATATAGCCTTCATCCATTGATGAAGGGGCTGAATGGCTGAATGGATGAGGGGCTGAATGGCTGAATGGCTGAATGGTTGAGTCTCCAAGTTCCCAAGAGCCATCAGAGCCTTATGCTGCAAGAGCCTTGATTCATTCCCTTAAGGCCAAATCCAAGCAAGGAGATCATTGTCGAGACATTCGAAGAGAGAGGCTTGTCCCATCCCCGACAGGCTTTGTTGAGACGTGTTCCGCTGGCGACCCTCCGAAGGAGAATTCAGTGTCAGGGCTATGGTTGTATTCTTCTTTGATCGATTAATAATAAGCGACTATTAGTTATGGTTCCACTCTTGTTGATGATTATGATGATGAGTTATGTCTTCTCTGACTGACATATAGTTGCATATACTGGATTTTACGCTTGCGTTTTTTTTGTTTCTTGCGTGTGCAGGTGTCCGATCACGGAGATCGTGAGGATTGTGATCTGCCAGAGCTAAGGAACGAGAGCGCTACTTTCTCTACAAGTGACAGCATTGGATTCCAGGTAAGCCTTCATCGCTAGTTGGTTTATTTGCAATTAGGAACCTGCACTATAGCATGAACGATTGTTGCTAGACCCAGTCTGGGCTAGTAGGGATCGCCTCTGTCCGCAGAGGGGATTTACCTCCACAACAATTTGGCGACTTTGCTGGGGACATCTAGCTTGTTTTTGTTCTGCTTTGTAAGCTACAGATGGAGCTTGAAGTTAGCCAGATAGCCTTCGAAACGCTATTGCTCTGCATTAGCGAAGTAGATCAAAGCTGCTTCAGTCAATCTCTGGTTTAGTTTATGAACTGAACACTTGGAGTATTGTCTTGTCTTTTCGATTGTTTCACGATTCTCCTTGCTTGATCGACTCTTTTGGCTGGCTCTTTTTTGAGTGTTTGGCTTTTGGTTCAGCCCCAGAGGATCAGATCTGACCTCTGTTTTTCCGAGTTTTCATCCTTTCATGGTTGGCTTGATTGGCGCGGTTTCCACCCTGACAGTCGCGCCAATTGGCGCGGGTTGCTAGTTCATCACTCGCACCATCCCCTGTCTGGCGCGGATTACAGCCAGATAGTCGCGCCATCTCCTGTAGGTGCTAGGGTTTACCCTTGTTTGGAAGTTTCTTTTGGTCAGTACTTTGCTTCTGGGTTTGTTTTAGATTCTGCTTGAAGTGGTGAGTCTGGTCTTGGTTGGGAGAAATTCTTTGTTTTTTCATTTTCAAGTGTTGGCGTTGTCAGTTAGAAACCCGCGCCAATTGGGGATTGGCACTAGTTGTTAGTGAGCATGTTGCGCCAGTTGGCGCTAGTTTTCAATGACAAAGTCGGGCCAATTTCAGGGTGTGTGAAAATTGAGATTTTTTCCCTATATCCTTCACCAGTGTGTCTTTCCCTTCCAGTCTTTTCATTGTATGAGCATAGATTACATTGCTCATTGTTTGAAATGTCTTCTTTCCATGATTGTTTGATGTAAAAGGGAATGAATGCCTTGTTTTGATCTCTTTCTTTGGAAGTCCTCTTTGTGTTTGACCTCATATGTCTTGTCGCCTTTTGAGGGATTTCGTGACAAAGTGTTTGAAACAACGATTGCATTCTTAGTGTTTGCTTACATCTCTTTTGCATTCATCCTTCATTAAGAAGATTTGCGTTTATTTAGTTTTCATCTCAAAGTGTTCTTTTTGTTAAAATGCATTAGATCACATTGCATTGAAAAGTGTTTTTTGAGATCCATCATTGAACTTAGATTACATTGTTTAATGATCGAAAACTAGAAATCGCTTTGAGTGCATTCTCTTTCATTGAAAGCATGCATTAAGTAGATTCTCATTTCATCGAAAAATGCATTGAGTGCATTCTTATAATTTGAAAAGGAAAAGGAAATTGTGCATAGATTACAATTGCATAGTTTTTGAAAAAGAGGATTTTGCATAGATTACATTACATTATTCGCATCGTTGAATGTTTGAAATTACTTTTGGATAGTGAAAGTCATCTAGTTTGGAAAAGATTTCGTTTGCAGTGTTGTTTTATGTCGCATCATTGTTTGAAGCTCTTCCCTTAACTAGATAGCATTCATCGAATGAAAAGTTTTATTTTCTCATATAGCTGCATATAGGAGATTGTCATATGACACTCACTAGGGCCTGAAAACTGAAACGTAATTGAAGATAAACATTAAAATTTATTCAATTTACACTAAGGAAACATTGAAACATTAACGCAACATTTAGTGGTCTAGGCTAGAGATGTGTTCCGACGTCTTTAAACCTAGTGGCTGTCGTTCACCTCTTGGCTTTAGACAGCACTAGTACGGACTTGTGCTCCCCGTACCGTTGAGTATATAAAGGGAGACCCCACTAGGTTTCTATCCTTTATCCATAGGAAGCCGAGTCTGCCACCCTATACCCATGATACACCGAACACAGGATTCGGGGAGATTGCCTGCACGTACGTCAAGTCCTTGGTTGATTTATTTTTCATTTTGAAACCAAGGTGTATATTGCAGTTCACGGTTGTTTGGTACACCCTTTGCCTAGCATTCCTGAGTAGTCATTTCGATCTTTTCTGACTCTTTAAATTTGAAAAGGTCATCAAGCACTTGTCCTTTCACGCTTGTTTCCAATCTGAAAGTGATAGAGTCATCTTTCATCCATTTCTCGACTCTTAAAACATGAAACAGTGAAGTTTCTAAGTTTCAATGTGGTAAAATAAATCACCTGCGATCACACGCCCTGTTAGGATTTTCTTGTTGGCCGTTTGATTGTGTGCCTTGGTTTTTAGCCTGTGTGTGGTTTTGAGTTTTTCATGGAAACTTTTCCAGAGTTCACCAACCAAGGAATCCCCTCCGATGGGAATCCTGGTCATTTTCCTCCTTTTGGAAATGTTGGTGCTCCTTACATGGCAACATTCTCCCTTCCTGGGTTAACTGTTGGGTTGCCTGTTTGGTTATTTTCAACCTCTGTGGTCCCGAATGTCTCAGATACTGTTCAATCAGTTCCTCCACCTGAACAACATCATGTTGATTCCAAGGTGGACCTCTCCCCTTCTTCGCCTATTTCTGCTTCCTCCTCTTCTACTTCGCCTGGTGAAAGTTTGGATTCGAGTAACCAGGTGGCTAAGAAGAAGAAGAAGAAGACAAAGAAGAAGAAGTCAGATAAGCGAGAGGCTAAGGCTGCGGCTACTGCTTCTAAAAAATCTCCTCTTGATAAACCTTCCAACCCTCCGCAGAAAGTCAAGTTCCCTTGCATGTTGTGCACGGGAGACCATCTTCTTCGAGACTGCCCTGGCATTCCCAAGGTACTTGAAGAATGGTCCAGCGGTTGCCCACCGTTGCCTTTGGCTTCTAGGAGTCAGGTTGGGGGCACGTCTTCAATTGGTGTTGGTAAGGCTCCTAAGAAGCAGGGTAAGATTACCAATCCCTGTAGGTTGTGTGAAGGGCACCATGCCATTCACCTTTGTCCTTATATGGATGAAGCCAAGCGAGTATTGGACAACTTAACTGTTTCTACACCGTGCCTTCCGGATGGTTATAAACATCTTTCTCTGAGTCCTCCACCAGCTGATGCCACGATTGGTCAAGAGTCATCCTTGGTCGATCCCACTCCCTCGGAAATTCAAATTCAGGAATCCGTCCCTGACCAACCATTGGTCGTGGGATCGGTTGAACTGGCCCCGTCTGCGGTGCACCAGGTCTTTTCCGTGGAGAGTGGATCTCACACCCCTCAGGTTCTTCTTGTTTCTTCAGATTCCTCAGATTTGGAGAATGATTCTCCTGTCCCCGTATCTCAAGAAGCTGCTCCTCTGCCTCCCATGATGGAGGTTCCAGAGGATACTCCTCCCACCTTCGAGATGGAGGTCATGGAGGATGCTTCTTCTTCTTCCGTAACACCAAGGGAAGACCTTCTCGGTTCGATGGTAGCCCCTCTGAGTAGTTTAGTCGCTTCCTTTGATTGGAATCGATTTGCAGGATACCACCTTCCGTCTTATGTGCCTTTCGAGATCACAGTACAGGCTTTTGGTCTGGTCGTACCCAGCACCATTATAGACGAAGGTGCATCTGTTAGTATTCTATCCTCAACTACTTGGCAAGATTTCAGTTCGCCACCGCTTGTGCCTGTTACACAGAATCTGTTGGCGTTCAACAGAAGAACTAGTCAACCATTGGGGATCCTTCCAAAGTTACCTGTTACTTTGGGAGGTAAAACCGTCCATATGGACGTGATTGTTGTTCCAGGCCTCTTGGATTTTAATCTGCTTTTGGGGCGCGATTACACCTATGCCATGGGAGTGCTTGTCTCTTCCCTTTTTCCTGTGGTCTGTTTTCCACATGAAGGAAGGATCGTGACCATTGATCAAATTTTGTTCTTTGGTCCTCATGTGGTAGCTGGCCCGCCATCATCCCTTCATGGTTTTTATCCACCCGTTGTATTTGCCCCACCGCAGGTCAACTATGTGGCTACCTTCCCCATGCCTGTACTCAGTGACCATACCATCGTGCATAGTGTGCTGGGGGCATTGGGTCCTGACTTCCAAGATGTTTTCCTTCCATCAGGAGTGGAACTCTTGGAAGCAATGACTTCTCATTCATTATGATGAGGTCGGTCAGAGTATAGTTCCTTGTCTTGTGTCAAGCTCTTTAAAAAATGAAACAAGGTCGTCGGAGCAGAGTTCGTTGTCTTGTGTCAAGCTCCTTAAAAAATGAAACAAGGTTGGGGAGCGAAGTTCCTTGTCTTGTGCCAAGCTCCTTAAACCATGAAACAAGGTGTCCTGAGGATAGTTCTTATAATGTGTCAACCTTGTTAAAATAATGAAACACGTTCCTGTTCAATTCGAGTCTTTTTTTAGATCTCGTAAAATCCCAGTCAAGTCTTTCTTAGATCTCGTAACTTGAACCTTCACTCCATCCACCTTTCATATGGACTGAAGCTTGGGGGGCATGTACCTCGAATTGAGTCACCATGCTGGGGGCATGCTTACTTTTTCAAGCATAGTTTATTTCTGTTTCAAGCTTGTGTAAAAATGAAACCGGTTTCAAGCATAGTTTATCTTTGTTTCAAGCTTGTGTAAAAATGAAACCAACTTCAAGCAGAGTTTCTTGATTTCAAGCTTGTGTAAAAATGAAAGCATTCCCATTTTACCTCTTGTGATTGCCATTTTATCAGCCTGTTTTTTCCAGATGAACCTTGGTTTTCTCACTCCATTGTCACTATCTGCTTGGCCGATCATATGCCTTCACTTGGTTGTTTTACCCATTCCTGAGGAACTACTACGATGAGTGGTCTTGTTAGCCAGCCTCTTAACCTTTACTTGTTCTGAGAAGTTCTGCTACAATAAGAATGGATTTACCTTTTACCACATCTGGACACCCTCAGGAGAGTCAGCTTTCTGACTAACACGACTGTAAAAATGAAAGATTAGCGGTCCCTTGTCCGTTTCGATCTGAGTAGAGAATGGACACGAAGCATGAAATCTGCCAATCTCATTTTACTTTTGGTGGATGGACAGCACAGAAAAGGAATAACCCTATTCACTCTGGCGACTGAGACTTTCTCGGGTATAAGTTTTCCACCTTTGAGATCAGAAGAACTATTTAAAAGGATTTTGGGAGTTTACTTTTAGGTGTCTTTTCAAACTCTGTAAACATGGAAAGAACATAAGTTCTCACTATGGAACTGATTAAACCTAAGTAACATCGGTATAAATCATAGGCGATGGCCCAGTTTCTGCTTCCTAGGGCTGATTAAATGTACTTGAGATGGATTATTAAGAAGAGGATGGACTTGCTATGACAAACATAGTATTTTCAAAGCTTGTGTAAAAATAAAGAGGTACTCGCCAGGATGGTGGGGAAAAATGGAACCTGCATCATTGTCGTGTCGGCATTATGTCGCTCTTGAACATGGCACTTGTCTGCATTCGTGTCGGGTTGGGGACATCTCATCTCATTTTCCACTTGCCTCCATGGGTTTGGGTAATCCCTTTTGACCTCTCATCTGCTCTTTGCCTTGTCACCATGACCTCTGATCTGTTGATGTCAAATACTACCAAATTCACTGTCGTGCCGCCAATATGTTCAAGAGAAGTTGACCTTTGCAAATTCCAACCTTCCTCTGATTCTCATCTGATCTTGATTCACAAAGACATTATGTTCCTCTGTCTCGTGTCGATGATGTGGGAAACACTGTGGCCCACCTTCGATCAAGGTCACTTCCTGTCGACTTCAGCTCATTATCCAGGAAGCTGATCTAGAGACTCCCTTTCGATACCTTGAAGCCTGCATGCCTCAATGGCAGGTTCTTCGCATTCGACGTGAGGTTTTAATCATTGGCCTCCGATCGAGTGATTCTGCGGGTGTTCGACGTCAGCTCATTGTTCACATGCCGTAGATTGTACCTGTAGTACCTTGAGGACCATTGGCATTAATGGTGGTACCTCTCGCGTCTGTTAACAACTTTCATCATTGGCTGGTAATCAGGCGATGTTCTTGCATGTTCGACTTTAGCTCACATATTCGCATGCTTGAACTTGTACTTTGTTCGGGTCGAGATGGACCGCAAGACCCTGGGTTCCTGTCTGTTATAATCTAGGCTGTGATTTTGTGGATTATTATGATTAGTTACATGACTCACGGATTGGATGGCTGCGACCATACCTGAGTCTATTTATCGATCCTCACTGGATGGTTGCTTCCATACCTTGGATCTGGATTATTGTATACTCTGTTATGGATGGCTGCGCCCATACCACATATATATCATGTATCTGAGATATCAGTTGTATTTCTCTACGCAGGTTCTCCGACAGCGGTGTTTTCAGTTGGACACGTTCTCGTAAAGCATTTCACCCCTCTCTCTCTTTCGGGCCTCATGCTTTAGGGGGCATCTGTTACATAGTAATTTGTCACTGTCCCTGCAATCCCCATCTCGTCCATTGGAGGGTCATTTTTGTGACCAATAAGCAGTGTCATGCCTTGCAAATACCATCATTGCATCCCTTTCCATGAGGAAAACATTTCTTCTGTTGATCATTTCCTGAGCAGACCCCTAAAAACACCTGTTTTTGCCTTGGCGCTGGTAGCCCGTTATGAACTCGCGCCAATGAGGAAAATTAACACTGAGCTCGCGCCAATTGGCGCTCTGTCCCAGTTAAGCACCCGCGCCAATCTTCTTTTGGAAATTTTTTTAAAAAAAGAGGCGAAGTTTCGATTACAACAACTTCGTGGATGAGTCATCAGGAGTGGTTTCGACTGAATAACCACGGCCTTCCTCCTTTGGCCTCTTGTTTCCACCTTATGGGGAACCTCCCAAAGGATAAGGCCTCCCTTCCACTATTGTAGGGATCCCTACCTCCTCCTCTCCTCTATAAATATAGCCTTCATCCATTGATGAAGGGGCTGAATGGCTGAATGGCTAAATGGCTGAATGGTTGAGTCTCCAAGTTCCCAAGAGCCATCAGAGCCTTATGCTGCAAGAGCCTTGATTCATTCCCTTAAGGCCAAATCCAAGCAAGGAGATCATTGTCGAGACATCCGAAGAGAGAGCTTGTCCATCTGAAACGGAGCTTTGTTGAGACGTGTTCGTGGCGACCCTCCAAAAAGGAGAAATTAAGGCGTCAGGGCTATGGTTGTATTATTCTTTGATTGATTAATAATAAGCGACTATTGGTTATGGTTCCACTCTTGTTGATGATTATGATGATGAGTTATGTCTTCTCTGACTGACATATAGTTGCATATACTGGATTTTACGCTTGCGTTTGTTTTGTTTCTTGCGTGTGTAGGTGTCTGATCACAGAGATCGTGAGGATTGTGATCTACCAGAGCTAAGGAACGGGAGCGATACTTTCTCTACAAGCGACAGCGTTGGATTCCAGGTAAGCCTTCATCGCTAGTTGTTTTATTTAAAATTAGGAACCTGCACTATAGCGTGAACGATTGTTGCTAGACCCGGTCTGGGCTAGTAGGGATCGCCTGTCTCCGCAGAGGGGATTTACCTCCACAACGCAAGGATTATTTCAAAATCACATGTCTATCACCTTTATAAAAAATATACCTAAATGCATGGATTATTTCAAGATCACATGTCTATCACCTTTATAAAACTTATAGCTAAATGCATGGATGGTCCTAGTGTTTTTGGAAACCATTTACATGCCATTTATCCCATAAACTTAACCATGTACAAATGATTTCTCCCATAAAATTTAAGGAATTTGCTAGTGTTTTTGGAAACCATGTACATATCATTTCTACCATAAACTTTAACCATGTACATGATATTTCTCCCATAAAATTTAAGGCATTTGCTAGTGTTTCTGGAAACCATGTACATGTAATTTCTCCCATAAACTTAAGGCATTTTCTAGTGTTTTTGGAAACCATGTACTTGTCATTTATCCCATAAACTTTAAGGCATTTGCAATATATGTTCATTTAATATTTTATTGTGGTCTTAGTGATTTTGGAAACCATGTACATGTCATTTCTCCCATAAACTTTAAGGCATTTGCAATAAATGTTCATTTAATATATTTTATTGAATTTGTTTTTTTCAAGGTTCAAAAATCCCACTAAATATGGTTGAAAAATGGACATTATGCATAGATGTTTCTTGTTATCTCAATCCAGGGAAAACAATGATTACATGTGTGCTATGCAATATTGTAACTAACAAAGTCCTCCAAAGGAAAATGAGCATACCTGGAAGAACAACAAACAATGAAGCATATTATATTACATTGATTTTCAGTATTTAATTTTCAAAATGTGCACCCACCATGTAAGCACAACACAACTTGGTGAATTTCACGTTTTAGAAAATTTTGTATTTAATTTTCAAAATGTGCAGGACTTCAACAAATATTTTTTTAAAGTGAGTTTTACACATCAATTTGTGCTTTGAAATTTTTTTGTTTTACATAATTTGTGTTTGTGCTCAAAATTTGTGTAAATTACATTAATTTTTTGAATTATTTTGATTTGTTTTTAAATAGTAATTTTAAAAATAAGTGTAAATGCACGAGGTAACTTTTTAAACATCATGTATCTATGTATTTGTAGATAGATCCATATATATCATGGATGATCATTTTCCACATGATTCTTTGAGGCTCTAAACATTATGTGTACCTATGTAACTGTAGATATCCACTATATATATATATATATATATATATATATATATATATATATATATATCATGGAGGATGATCATTTGGCACGTGATTCTTTGAGGCGAACATCAATAGAATCCCATGCATCTACGAGAGAGGGGGATCATGGATCGGGGGATGTTCATGGTATTTATATTAAATGTGCATGTTTTTAAATGACATTTGGATAAATAATATTATCCCCATACATACATGTATACATGTGGAATTTTTTTATTTATTGAATATATAATTTTATCCCCATGTACATACATGTATACATATGGAATTGATTTTTTTATCAATTTTGTGAGTTAAATTAATTTTTAATAAATTTCATTTTTTAGGAATTCAGAGGAAAATAGTATCTACTCAATCAATGGAGCCTAGCCATGGTTCACACAATCACTCAATCATATGTGTGTATTTATATGTATGTATGTATTTTTGAATTTATTAGAAATTTATATATTTTTATGAAGCTTCCCTCTTGTCGCGTGAGCGTGGTGGTGGTACACATTCCCTTGGTGTCCAATCAATAGGTGGTGGCCAATCGCGTGAGGGTGGTGGTACGCATTCCCCAAGTGGCCAATGAATGGGTCGTCATGTTGGTTCTCAACCAATGGGTGGTGGCCAATCAATGGGTGGTCATGCTGATTCTCAACCATCTCAGGGTGGGCATGATGCTGCTTATCCATATCGAGGTGGCCATCAATTTGAATATTATTGTCATTCAATTATTAATTTGTAAAATTATTTATACAATTTTTTTTATGGTTAAAAATCAAATTTGTACAAATTTGTTCACATGTTTTTTTTATTTATATATAATTTTATATATTGATGCAGAGGGTGAAAATGTTGCTTGAAAAAGAAATAGGCTGGACCGCGTAATTCAAGAAGAAGTTTGTACACCAACCACGACTTATCCTTTTGAAATTACTGATTTACTTTAGGAAAAGAACATTAAAAAATGCACATTACAAAGGTGTGAACACCTTTATTCAAAATTTAAGAAAGATATTCTGTCTTTGAAACTCCCTGCTGAGAGTCGAGCAAGCTTAGAAATAGTTACACACTCTTTAAGCACACTTGTAGATGTTTACAAAAATCTTGGGCCAACCATTGATACTTCTGTAGAAGTGATGAGGAAAATAAATGAAACAATTTTGAGTCCTGATACATGGGACGATGTTAAAAACAAAATTACAAAAGAAATGGAAAAATCTATGTTTAATTTCAAAGAAGGGCCAGAAAGAAAGATGCTAAAGGTGAAATATTTCAAGTACCCTAATATAGCTTGCCATTTGTATGATAGGCACCTTGTAGCCTATGAAAGACTACCATGGAATGACAAGGTTCCTATTTATTTTTCAAAATTATTTTATGCAAAATTATTTTTGGGAATGAAACCCAATTATAATGACTTTCCTTCTGAATTTTTTGGTCATGGGAAAGGTCGATTATGTGTCCGTAGGGGCGCTAAGCATGATGCTGAGTTGCCTCGCCCCAAGCCACCACTGGTAAGCTGACCTCTTCATGTGGAAACTTTGTGGTCAGAGATGGATGCCACTTCTCAAATTAGTCGAGAAGAAAGGGATGCCATCACAGACAATGTTCAGAATGGACTTGGTGGAATTGATATTGGTCTCAATCGCCAAAGAGCACGAGAGAATGCACGTGCTAATTTTGTGTATAGTACATATGATGAGAGGGCAATGGTTGGCAGAACTTAATTCTTCATGAGAAAGAGGGCATGGGATTGATATGGGTTAATGGTTAGGGTGATATTTTAATGTAATTTGTAATTTACATATACATGTTTATTTGTATTTGTTAATCTAACAAAAATGTATCATATGTTCACCATTTGCAGTTAACATGCTTGTTGAACATAAATTTTGATAACATCACGGTCGAAGGTTTAGGTTCTTGCAATCAAGATGGTATGTTGGGAAATGTTAGTGTTTTTAAGAGTTCATGATGTTGATGTAAAATTATTATTCTATTATTATATTGGTATCATGATGACATATTTTTAAAAGAAATAATTGTGTACACACATGTATATAATCAAATGTTAACAGATTTAGATTCCGTCTTATGTTTTCGCAATGGAGCCACCCTCTCCTTCCCTGTTAGGAGATGTGTCAAATCCACCATCACAAGTATTCAATTTTTCATTTATGTTTCAAGTTATAAATTGAAGTGAAAGTTTCATTAAAAAATGAGATCTAGATCTTGAGTTATTTTACAGTTTTAAATTTTTTGAATTTTAGGTTTGTGGAGATGATTTCCATTCTCCAAGGACTTTAGCGACGGAGTGTATGATGCAGATAGGAATATCCAAACAATTTAAACAAGAATTTGTCTATTTTTTTTAATATTATTGCATTATTTTATGCATTTTCATTTGAAATTTTTTAATATATATATATATTGTACAGTTTATCGTGGAGGATGCATTGATACAGGGCCAACACGGGACAATGGAGGGGGAAATATATGAGGTATTGCAAGATATATATATATATATATATATATATATATATATATATATATATATATATTTCATTTAGTTTGTTTTATTGAAGTTCTAGATTTTTATTCAATTTTAATATATGTAATATATATATATATATGTGCAATTAGGGCCAACACGAGACAATGGAGGGGGAACTACATGAGGTATTGCATGGAAATTTCATTTTTTTTTTTCATTTAGTTCGTTTTATTGAAGTTCTACATTCTCATTCAATTTTAAAACATTAAATTTTAATTTTAATACATGTAATATACATTTGTTATACATGTGTGTGTGTATATATATATATATATATATATATATATTCAATTAGGGCCAACACGAGACAATGGAGTGGGAACTACATGAGGTATTGCATGATTTTTTTTTTTTTTCATATAATTTTTTTATGAAGTTCTACATTCTCATTCAATTTTAAAACATTTAATTTTAATGTTTACACGCTGTGTAGGTTCCCCATTCTTCATATGATAGCACAAGGAGGCTCAGGAGGCTGCTGGAAAATACATTGCAGCCAAATTCTCTATTTGATTGATGCACACGCAACATTTTATTTGATCTGGTATTTTTACAACTTAAACATTTGTCATATTTACTTTTATATATAACTTGATACTTGTAACATTTGATACATTGTTAAATTTACTTTTATTGTTCATGATATAAATTTTGGACATATTTTACATTTTGGATAGTTGAAATACATTTACT
Organism: Pinus albicaulis; assembly: GCA_034641835.2. Lineage (NCBI taxonomy): Eukaryota > Viridiplantae > Streptophyta > Pinopsida > Pinales > Pinaceae > Pinus > Pinus albicaulis. The sequence goes on along the minus strand of CM076578.1, from coordinate 1,298,238,171 downwards.
TTTATTGAATGATTTTAAATTTTGGATAGTTGTTACATTTGGCATGTGATCACATGTTGTTATATAATGTTAACTTAGATGGTCTTAGATTATGTTTTGTTTTTAAAACTTGTTGTTTTGTCACTTTTTATTTAAAATGAATCTAGATTGAAATTGCAAATTACAAAACATATGTGGTACATGTTATGCATTTGAACATGTGCGAATTTCATATAAATAGGTGTAAATGTCTATTAAAGGTGATATTTAGGTACATTTTGCATGATCACGTGTCATTTAAAACAATCATATATATGGTTTTACATATTTAAGTTCATGAATATATGTAACAATTATTGAAGTACATTTGCATTTAATTGTTACATTTTGCATATATGATGACATGTTGTTATAATGTTAACCTAGATTCAATCTTAGATTAAATGTTTTTTTTTTAAAGCTCAAGTTGTTTTGTCATTTGTTATTTAAAATGAATCTAGATTGAAATTGTAAATTACAAAACACATGTGGTACATGTTAAATGCATTTGAACATATATGAATGTTATATAATTAGGACATACATCTATTAAAAGTGATATTTAGGTACATTTTGCACAAGATCATGTGTCATAAATAAAACAATCATATATGGTTTTACATATTACAAGTTAAATACATATATATATATTTAAGTTCATGAATATGTAGCAATGAAAGAAATTTTGCATTTAATTCATACATTTTTCATTTGAAATCATTCTTATATTGTTTTAATATACAATAGATATAGATGTACATCTAGAAACAATCATAAATTCTAGGTGTACATAGATGTGTCAAACAATTTCATAAAATTTTAAAATTGCAATAAAAAATATCCAGTACACAATATTTTTCATTAATGTACATAGAAAAGCTACTACGGATGTCAATTGATAGTAAACTAGAAATTAAAAAACACGTACCATACATTTTGCATTCAAGAATTAATATTATAATTTTCTTTAGACATCTAAAACAAACTCATAACTTAAAAATTTGGGTTATATAAAATATGCTAGATACATGCATTTTGCAATAATGACATAAAATTAACTAGCTCATACGAGAGAATGTATGAAATCGTTTAAGACTAGAGAATCTACATGTATGTGTACATGTGTATAAATTATTTGTTGCGTGCATGTGCAAACACTTGTACATAACATAAAATAGACATATAATAATGTAAAACTTGAGAATGCTAAAAAAAAAGGCTAACAATTTCTACTTGAGTTTTGTAAGTTCTAAAAGATGAAACCAAGGAGAAGAAATTGTTGGGCAGAAAAAAATTCTAATGGAATTCCATCTTTAATGATCCATTCATGATCAGCTTTTGACATTTTCCATTTCTTACTTTTCAATTTTTTCTTTGATTGAACTTCTATCAACTTTATGTGTGCTGCACACACCAAGTGACTATATTGACAACTTAGGACATCAGACTCATAGTCTTGAAAGTAAACAAAATCCCGAATTTGATGATTTTTTTGGAAAAAATAACCTTTCAGTATAATAGACCCTCTGTCATATATAAACCCATTATCATCATATTTTTCCAATAATCTCATCTTTCGTTCAGTGCAACACATCTAATAATGCTTGACATTTTCTACGTTGTTAGTAGGTGCAACTACAACAAAACATCTCCTGCATAATAAAACAAAATTACATAAATTTAGATCATAATTAACATGAAAAATTAACTTTAAAACTAACTTGTGTACTTGATTTTATTATCTATTTATAGATCTCTATCATTTGAAAAAAATTGAAATGTTACCTTCTCTAACAAGATCAGAAACTCGATCACCTTCAGATGATACTATAGTCTCCTTTGATTGCATTTCTTCAAATTTTGCAACAAACATTTTCCCCTTTGTATTTAGTTTTTTATGTTGTCAATATTTACATACATTTTGTTTTCACAAACATCATTAGATTTTGTGTCATTTATGCAAACATGACAAAAACAAAAATGTTTTCTTTTATCAAATGCAAACACATTTTAGTACTCCTTTTTTTTAATTGAATGCAATTTTCAAGTCCCTTTTATTGTTTCAACGTCATTTCCAATCGATCTATATACATCTTGGACCCAAATATGCCAAAAAAACCTATATGGAAAATTCAAATAAGAATACAAATATGTTATTCAAAATACAATCAAAGATAATCTTTGTGATAAATAATATTTAAAATTAGAAAATTAAAAAAAATTAGATCATGTATATTAAAGTTCTACATCTATATATATGCAAGTTAATTTGTATATATGTACATGTACCTTCGTACTTCCCTTGACTGGTTAGTCTCATGGATTAGTGTAGAGATACACCATTGAACAACTTGTTCAACTGAGACAAGTCAGTGTGCAGAGTGGTTGATTTGATATCTTCGAAGTGCTCGTTTTATACATGCCCCTACACCATCATGTTCTCCTTTTCCATGATCAATCTCAAATAAATTCCAACAATGTTTAATGCGAGTTTTCATATGAAGACGACACAACCAAAAGAATGATCGTGAAGATTTGAATTGACCTGCGCATCCATCTGACCATATTCAATGTTCATTGAATTTTATTCCAAGACTTTTCAACGAGTCATAAATCTTATCAAAACAATGTTGTACAAAATATGTATCATGTGTACTATCGTCACTAATATAAAAGTGATATTCTTTTATAACATGTCGATTTTCACTAGTGCTTTCTATATGATCAACATATTCAGCGTGTCTATATATAATATTGACAAGCATGGAGGATTGGTCAGAATGATAGTATTCACTCTGTATTTATTTTTGTGGAACAAATGTGTAATTCTCTGAAAAATAAACTATTGAAAAAATGGTCCCTATTGGAAAAAATTCATGGGATTTTTTGAATTGCAAGTCTTGCCATCGAGCTCTATGGGAATGCTTGGTGTATTTATAAATTTCTGCCTCAAACTTTCTCAAAAAATCTATCACAAAAATTTCTTCTTCTTGTAAATCAATCCTTTTAGCACTTGTAGTACTACTTGAACCAATCCATGTATGAATATATTCATATCTCTTCCATTTCACTTTTATTTTGGACAGTGATTGATCATTTATATCAATAAGATATTTGTTGTGAAATAAAATCAAATTTCCACAATGATCGCATTTTTTACCACCAACACATTTATCTTGGTAAAATAGTTCATGGCTTTCTCTTGCACATAGAATTTGAGATATGAAATCATGGATAGTGGAAGGAGGAGGTGAATTTTTCCAAAATGTTTTAACAAAATTAAGGAATGTGTCATAATATAACTGAAATTCCACACGATAACGACAAAAACAAATGTCACGTACAGTGATAGGTTTAACATACCATGGTTTTTGTTGCACAAAAGCACTGATTGAGACATTAATTTCATGATTCTCTTCTATGAACTTGTTGAACAACTCTATCTGAGTGGAGTCCAAGATATGTTTTGCATGTTCTTCATACTGATTTCGTGCTATTCTTTGTCGCATCACATCCCTTTCTTTTGGTGAAACACATGAATTTTTCATCCAATATTCATATATTATTTTTTTAACATCTTATCCAAGTCTATATTTGTATGGTTGCCTACAAATAATTGTCCAACAAGCGATTTCATCATTTACATCTATTTGCAATCAAAATTTCTGATGTTTGTGCAAAGTTTTTCGTGAGGTCCCTAATGCTTGTGCCATACCAAACAATTCTCTTTATTACTTGATGAAACCACTACCATCTGTATTGCTCTACGTGCATCTAAATCACTTTTCTTTCTATATCTTCCAATTGATTTTAGAGCACTATTTATATGTTATATCACATTTTTCTTCATATTTTTGTCTTTTGTTGATTTTCGAATACCCAATAAAGTCATAGCTTCCTTTAATTTCTTTGATGTTAAGAGACTTCTCAAAATTTGGGCTTGAACTTTCACATTTTCATCTTTGAAGAACATATCAATAATATGCTTAACATGATATCATATAACATGGTGAACTTTTTTATCTCCATATGTGTCAGTGTCAACATTTTTTAATGTCTCATCATCGATATTGATTTCATCTGTACATATTAGAATTAAATGTACAAAATGAGTTTACATATTCAATAAATAATTAAATTAATAAATATGTATAATTTCAATATACACATTCAACATATATATACATACTTGGTGATTCAATTTCTCCACTTTCACATCTTCAATCATTGGTTCAATATTTCTTTCACTTTCTCTTTCAAAATTTTCTATCTCATCATCAATGTTATGAGGAATATCTCTCTCTGTTTACATTGCAAAATATTTTTCAAATTAGTTCATCAAATAAAAATTAAGTTTCACAATACACTAGAGTTAAATTTTAAATATCATGTATAATATTTACATTTACATACCTGCTTCAACTTCTATTTGAGGTTGATTTTCCATTTCAATATTTGAGCGTTCTTCTCTCCTTTTTTTGTGATATTCTCTCCCCTATTCTCTACGAGCCTCAAGGTGTCTTGCTCGATCATATTTTCTCTTACAATTTCTTTGATTTCCCATGATAATTTAATATGAAGCTCAAAAATTTCCTTCAAAATCCTGCAAAAAAAACTCACTATCAAAATTTAGACAAAAATTTACTTCAAAAAATCATCACAAAAGATTTAATTTCAAAAAAGCTCACTTTAAAATTTTTACACAAAAGACATACTTCAAACCAAAACACTTACCTTAAAAATTCCACCAAAAAAATGTATTTTAAAAATGAAGCTCAAAATATTTCCTTCAAAGTCCTGCAAAAAAAATTCGCTTCAAAAATTTAGACAAAACTCACTTTAAAAAATCATTATAAAAGATTTACTTCAACCCAAAAATCTTACTCTAAAAAAATGTCACTTTAACTATACCTTCAAAAAAATTTCTTTGAAAATTAAGCCTAAAAAACCTTTGAAAATTTAGCCCAAAAAATTTCCTTTGCAAATTCAGCCCAAAAAAATTCCTTTCTAAATTCAGCCCAAAAAAATTCCTTTGCAAATTCAACCCAAATGGAGAAATGTGCGAAAACAATGTTTCCGTTTTCGGCAATTTATGTAGTTGCGAAATTTGTTTTTTTGGAGGGGCTTCATCGATATTTTTCCGACTAATGGGATTTGCGAGAAAAATTTTGGTCGAACTTCTTTGTCATTAAAACTAATGGGACAGAGTGACAAACAAATTCGGCCGAACTGTTACAAAATTTTGGCCGAACTAAAACATCTGCAACTACGATGCAACTCGACTCTGAACACATTTCTTCAACTTTTTTATGAATTAACTTTTAGAATCAAGACTAGCATTTGCAGAATTCAATCTACTTTCAGGAGATATGACTTTTATGGAATTCCATAGAAATTTACTAATTTTAATTAATTTTGTAATAAAATGGGTGCAACATGTTGAAGTTTGCAACAAGAAATAGTGAAATTGGCATCTGGAAACAACATGAAATCACCTACACTAGTGTGGGACCAGGAGTGTTGTAGAGGTAACTCCCCTCTGCGGACAGAGACGATCCCTACTAGCCCAGACCGGGTCTAGAAACAATTTTTCACGCTAAGTGCAGGTTCCTAATTGCAAATAAACCAAGTAGGGATGAAGGCTTACCTGGAATCCAACGCTGTCACTTGTGGAGAAAGTAGCGCTCCCGTTCCTTAGCTCCGACAGATCACAATCCTCACGATCTCCGTGATCGGACACCTGCACATGCAAGAAACAAAACAAAGGCAAGCGTAAAATCCAGTATATGCAACTATATGTCAGTCAGAGAAGACATAACTCATCATCATAATCAACAACAGAAGTGGAACCATAACCAATAGTCGCTTATCATTAATCAATCAAAGAAGAATAAAACCATAGCTCTGACGCTGAATTATCCTTCGAAGGGTCGTCAGCAGAACGTGTCTCGATAAAGCCTGTCAGGGATGGGACAAACCTCTCTCTTTGGACGTCTCGACAATGATCTCCTTGCTTGGATATGGCCTTAAGGGAATGGATCAAAGCTCTTGCAGCATTAGGCTCTTGAGAACTTGGAGACTCTGAGATTCAACCATTCAGCCCCTTCATCAATGGATGAAGGCTATATTTATAGAGGAGAGGAGGAGGTTGGGATCCCTACAATAGTGGAAGGGAGGCCTTATCCCTTGGGAGGTTCCCCATAAGGTGGAAACAAGAGGCCAAGGGAGGAAGGTCGTGGTTATTCAGTCGAAACCACTCCTGATGACTCATCCACGAAGTTGTTGTAATCGAAACTTCGCCTCTTTTTTTAAAAAACTTTCCAAAAGCAGATTGGTGTGGGTGCTTAACTGGGATAGAGCACCAATTGGCACGGGCTCAGTGTTAATTTTCCCCCATTGGCGCGAGGACATAATGGGCTACCAGCGCCAAGGCAAAAACAGGTGTTTTTAGGGGTCTGCTCAGGAAATGATCAACAGAAGAAATGTTGTCCTCATGGAAAGGGATGCAATGATGGTATTTGCAAGGCATGAAACTGCTTATTGGTCATAGAAACAACCCTCCAATGGGCGAGATGGGGATTGCAGGGACGGTGACAAATTACTGTGTAACATATTCCCCCTAAAGCATGAGGCCTGAGAGAGAGAGAGAGAGGGGTGAAATGCTTTACGAGAACATGTCCAACTGAAAACACCGCTATCGAAAAACCTGCGTAGAGAAGTACAACTGATATCTCAAATACATGATAAATACATGGTATGGGCGCAGCCATCCATAACAGAGTATGTAGTAATCCAGATTCGAGGCATGGACGTAGCCATCCAGTGAGGATCGGTAAATAGACTCAGGTATGGTCGCAGCCATCCAATCAGTGAGTCATGTAACTAATCATAAGAATCCACAAAACCATAGCCTGGATTATAACAGACAGGAATCCAAGGTCTTGCGCTCCATCTCAACCCGAAAAAAGTACAAGTTCAAGCATGCGAATATGTGAGTTGAAGTCGAACATGCAAGAACATTGTCTGATTACCAGCCAATGATGAAAGATGTTAACAGATGCGAGAGGTACCACCATTAATGCCAATGGTCCTCAAGGTACTACAGGTACAATCTATGGCATGTGAACAATGAGATGACGTCGAACACCCGCAGAATCACTCGATCGGAGGCCAATGATGAAAACCTCACGTCGAATGTGAAGAACCTGCCATTGAGGCATGCAGGCTCTAAGGTACCAGAAGGGAGTCTCTAGATCATCTTCCTGGATAATGAGCTGAATTCGACAGGAAGTGACCTTGATCGAAGGTGGGCCATAGTGTTTCCCACATCATCGACGCGAGACAGAGGAACATAATGTTTTTGTGAATCAGGATCAGGTGAGAATCAGAGGAAGGTTGAAATTTTTTCAGAGGTCAACTTCTCTTGAACATATCGGCGAAACGACAGTGGATTTGGCAGTATTTGACATCAAAATATCAAATTTCATGATGACGAGGCAAAGAGCAGATGAGAGGTCAAAAGGGATCACCCAAACCCATGAAGGCAAGGGGAAAATGAGATGAGATGTCCCCAACCCAACACGAATGCAGACAAGTGCCATGTTCAAGAGCGACATACTGCCGACACGACAATGATGTTGGTTCCATTTTTTCCTCACCATTTCTGGCGAGTACCTCTTTATTTTTACACAAGCTTGAAGAGGATACCATATGCTTGTCATATAAGTTCTTCCTTCAGACAAACCCAACCTAGTACATTTAACGAGCCCTAGGAAGGAGAAACTCGAATAACGTCATTACGACTGAATCCAATGTCATCAGAGTTTAACGAGTCTGACAAAGGAAGAACTCGGTGTATTTTCATGTTTAGAGATTTTGAAAAGATAGCAGAAAAGTAAACTCCAAAGGTCCCTTTTCGTAAATAGTTCCTCAGATCCGAAAAGGTAGAAAACTTTGTCTGAGAAAACCTCCTAGTCGCGATAGGCTAGGGTATTCCTTTTTCGCAAATAATCTATCCCAGCCTGAAAAAGGGGTAAACGTATACTGGGTAGATGTCATTTCGTGTCCACTTTAACGAGATCGAAAACGACAAGGGACTCGACAATCTTTTCATGTTTAGAGAGTCAGAAAAGAGCTGAAAGTTGACTCCTCCTGGAGGAAGGAGTGGTATAAAGGGTAGCAATTGGTTCCGGTGATGGTGGAACTGCTCAAAACAAATAAAGGTTAAGAGGCTGGCTAACAAGACCACTCATCGCAGTGGTTCCTCAAGATTGGGTAAAACAACCAAGTGAAGGCATATGATCGGCCAAGCAGATAGTGATGATGGAGTAAGAAAACCAAGGCTCATCTGGAAAAACAGGCTGATAAAATGGCAATCACAAGAGGTAAAATGGGCAAGGTTTCATTTTTACACAAGCTTGAAATCAGGAAACTCTGCTTGAAGTTGGTTTCATTTTTACACAAGCTTGAAACAAAGATAAACTATGCTTGAAACCAGTTTCATTTTTACACAAGCTTGAAACGGAAACAAACTATGCTTGAAAAAATTAAGCATGCCCCCAGCATGGTGACTCAATTCGAGGTACATGCCCCCCAAGCTTCAGTCCATATGAAAGGCAGATGGAGTGAAGGTTCAAGTTACGAGATCAAGAAAAAGACTCGACTGGGATTTTACGAGAACTTATCAAAGACTCGAATTGAACAGGAACGTGTTTCATTATTTTAACAAGGTTGACACATTAAAAGAACTGTCCTTGTGACACCTTGTTTCATGGTTTAAGGAGCTTGACACAAGACAAGGAACTCTGCTCCAACAACCTTGTTTCATTTTTTAAGGAGCTTGACACAAGACAAGGAACTCTGCTCCAACAACCTTGTTTCATTTTTTAAGGAGCTTGACACAAGACAAGGAACTCTGCTCCAAACAACTTCATCATAATGAAAAAGAAGTCGTCGGTTCCAAGAGTTCCACTCCCGATGGAAGGAAAACATCCTGGAATTCAGGACCCAATGCCCCCAGCACCTGATGCACAATGGCAATATCACTGGGTACAGGCACGGGGTAGGTAGCCACATAGTTGACCTGCGGTGCGGTAGATACAACGGGTGGATAAAAATTAGGAAGGGATTATGGTGGGCCAGCTGCCATATCAGGACCAAAGAATGAAATTTGATCAATGGTCACGATTCGTCCTTCATGCGGAAAACAGACCACACGAAAAAGGGAGGAGACAAGCGCTCCCATGGCATAGGTGTAATCGCGCCCCAAGAGCAGATTGAAATCCAAGGGGCCTGGAACAACCATCACGTCCATATGGACGGTTTTACCTCCCAAAGTAACAGGTAACCTTGGAAGGATCCCCAACGGTTGACTCGTTCTTCTGTTAAAAGCCAACAGATTCTGCGTAACAGGCACAAGCGGCGGCGAATCGAAAGCTTGCCAAGTAGTTGAAGACAGAATACTAACAGATGCACCTTTGTCTATAATGGTGCTGGGTACAACCAGACCAAAGGCCTGTACTGTGATCTCAAAAGGCACATAAGATGGAAGGCGGTATCCTGCAAATCAACTCCAATCAAAGGAAGCGACCAAACTACTTGGAGGGGCTACCATCAAACTGAGATGGTCTTCCCCTAGTGTTACGGAAGAACAAGGAGCATCCCCCACGACCTCCATTTCGAAGGTGGGAGGGGTATCCTCTAGGACCTCCATCACGGGAGGCGGTGGAGCAGCTTCTTGAGATACGGGGACAGGAGAATATTTCTCCAAATCCGAGGAATCTGAAGAAATAAGAAGAACCTAAGGGATGTGAGATCCACTCTTGACGGAAAAGACCTGGTGCACCGTAGAAGGGGCCAGATCAACCGAATTTGAATTTTCAAAGGAGCGGGATCGACCAAGGATAACTCTTGACCAATCGTAGGATCAGCCGGTGGAGGACTCAAAGAAATTTGTTTATAACCAGCTGGAAGGCATGGTGTAGAAAAAGTTGAGTTGTCCAAAACTCGCTTGGCTTCATCCATATACGGACAAAGGTGAATGGCATGGTGCCCTTCACACAACTTACAGGGATTAGTAAGCTTACCCTGCTTCTTAAGAGTTTCACTAGCAGCCGAAAACGTGCCCCCAACCTGACTCCCAGAAGCCAAAGGTAACGGCGGGCGACCGCTGGACCATTCTTCAAGCACCTTGGGAATGCCAGGGCAGTCTCGAAGAAGATGGTCTCCCGTGCACAACATGTAAGGGTATTTGACTTTCTGTGGAGGGTTTGGAGGTTTATCAAGAGGAGATGTTTCAGAAGCAGTAGTTGCATCTATAGCCTCTCACTTATCAGACTTCTTCTTCTTTGTATTCTTCTTCTTCTTCTTAGCCACCTGGTTACTTGAATCCAGACTTTCACCAGATGAAGTAGAAGAGGAGGACGCAGAAACAGGCGAAGAAGGGGAGAGGTCCAACACGGAATCAACATGGTGTTGTTCAGGTGGAGGAACTGATTGAACAGTAGTTGAGACATCTGGGACCACAGAGGTTGAAAACAACCAAACAGGCAACCCAACAGTTAACCCAGGAAGGGACAATGTTGCCATATAAGGAGCGCCAACATTTCCAAAAGGAGGAAAAGGACCAGGATTCATTTCCAAGGGGATTCCTTGGTTGGTGAACTCCGGAAATGTTGCCATCAGAAACGATCTTGAGAACAACACCCTAAGGAAACTAACTTTAACCAGGAATATTCCGTGGGCAGTTGATTTTGAAACATCGAAACAAAATTCTACTGTTTCATCTTTTAAGAGTCGAGAAACAGGAAAAAGGTGACTCTATCGCTTTCAGATTGGAAACAAGCATGAAAGGACAAGCGCTTGATGATATTTTCAAATTTAATCAGTCAGAAAAGATCAAAATGACTACTCTGGAACTCTAGGCAAAGGGTGTACCAGATATCCGTAAATTGCAATATACACCTTGGTTTCAAAATGAAAGAGAAATCAACCAAGGACTTGACGTACATGCAGACAATCTCCTCGAATGCTGTGTTCGGTGTATCACGGGTATAGGGCGGCAGAATCAGCTTCCTATGGATAAAGGATAGAAACCTAGTGGGGTCTCCCTTTATATACGCGACGGTACGGGGATCACAAGTCCGTACTAGTGCTGTCTAAAGCCAAGAGGTGAACGAAAGCTACTAGGTTTAAAGACACCAGAACACGTCTCTAGCCTAGACCTCTAAATATTTCTTTAATGTTTCAATGCTTCCTTAGGTTAATTGAATAAATTTTAATGTTTATCTTCAATTACGTTTCGGTTTCAAGGCCCTACCGTATGTCATTTGACAATCTCCTATATGCAGCTATATGAGAAAAGAAATTTTTCAATTCGATGAATGCTATCTAGTTAAGGGAAGAGTTTCAAACAATGATGCGACATAAAACAAAACTTCAAACGAAATCTTTTCCAAACTAGATGACTTTCACTATCCAAAAGTAATTTCAAACATTCAACGATGCGAATGATGCAATGTAATCTATGCAAAATCCTCTTTTTTGAAAAATATGCAATTGTAATCTATGCACAATTTAATTTTCCTTTTCAAATGATAAGAATGCACTCAATGCATTTTTCGATGAAATGAGAATCTACTTAATGCATGCTTTTAATGAAAGAGAATTCACTCAAAGCGATTTCTAGTTTTCGATCATTAAACAATGTAATCTAAGTTCAATGATGGATCTCAAAAAACACTTTTCAATGCAATGTGATCTAATGCATTTTAACAAAAATAACACTTTGAGACGAAAACTAAATAAACACAAATCTTCTTAATGAAGGATGAATGCAAAAGAGATGTAAACAAACACTAAGAATGCAATCGTTGTTTCAAACAATTTGTAACGAAATCCCTCAAAAGGCGACAAGACATATGAGGTCAAACACAAAGAGGACTTCCAAAGCAAGAGATCAAAACAAGGCATTCATTCCCTTTCACATCAAGCAATCATGGAAAGAAGACATTTCAAACAATGAGCAATGTAATCTATGCTCATATAGAGGAAAGACTGGAAGGGAAAGACACACTGGTGAAGGATTTAGGGAAAAAGTATCAATTTTCACACACCCTGAAATTGGCACGACTTTGTCATTGACAACTAGCGCCAACTGGCGTGACTTGCTCACTGAAAACTAGCGCCAATGCCCAATTGGCACGGGTTGCTAACTGACAACAAACACCAACGCCTGAAAATGAAAAAACAAAGAATTTCTCCCAACCAAGACCAGACTCACCATTTCAAGCAGGATCTAAAACAAACCCAGAAGCAAAGTACTGACCAATAGAAACTTCCGAACAAGGGTAAACCCTAGCACCTATAGGAGATGGCGCGACTGTCTGGCTGTAATCCGCACCAGACATGGGATGGCACGAGTGATGAACTGGCAACCCGCGCCAACTGGCGCGATTGTCAGGGCAGAAAGCGCGCCAATCAAGCCAACCATGAAATGATCAAAATTCAAAAACACAGAGGTCAGATCTGATCCTCTGGGGGCTGAACAAAGGTTTTACTCTAGAAAAAGCGAACCAAAAGAGCTGATCAAGCAAGCAAAGTCAAGAATCGACCGAAAAGACAAGACAATACTCCAAATGTTCAGTTTATAAACTAGACTAGAGATTGACTGAAGCAGCATTCATCTACTTCGCTAATGCAGAGCAATAGCATTTCGAAGGCTATCTGGCTAACTCTAGGCTCCGTCTGTAGCTTACAAAGCAGAACAACAACAAGCTAGATGATCCCCAGCGGAGTCGCCAATTTGTTGTGGAGGTAAATCCCCTTTGCGGAGAGAGGCGATCCCTACTAGCCTAGACCGGGTCTAGCAACAATCGTTCACGCTATAGTGCAGGTTCCTAATTGAAAATAAACCAACTAGCGATGAAGGCTTACCTGGAATCCAACACTGTTGCTTGTAGAGAAAGTAGCACTCCCGTTCCTTAGCTCCGACATATCACAATCCTCACGATCTCCGTGATCGGACACCTGCACACGCAAGAAACAAAACAAACGCAAGCGTAAAATCTAGTATATGCAACTATATGTCAGTCAGAGAAGACATAACTCATCATCATAATCAAATGGCGGAACCATAACCAATAGTCGCTTATCATTAATCAATTAAAGAAGAATACAACCATAGCTCTGACGCTGAATTCTCCTTCGGAGGGTCGCCAGCGGAACACATCTCGAAAAATCCTTTCGGGGATAGGACAAACCTCTCTCTTTGGATGTCTCGACAATGATCTCCTTGCTTGGATTTTGCCTTAAGGGAATGAATCAAAAGCTCTTGCAGCATTAGGCTCTTGAGAACTTGGAGACTCTGAGATTCAACCATTCAGCCCCTTCATCAATGGATGAAGGCTATATTTATAGAGGAGAGGAGGAGGTTGGGATCCCTACAATAGTGGAAGGAAGGCCTTATCCCTTGGGAGGTTCCCCATAAGGTGGAAACAAGAGGCCAAAGGAGGAAGGTCATGGTTATTCAGTCGAAACCACTCCTCATGACTCATCCATGAAGTTGTTGTAATCGAAACTTCGCCTCTTTTTTTAAAAAACTTTCCATAAGAAGATTGGCGCGGGTGCTTAACTGGGACAGAGCACCAACTGGCGCGGGTTCAGTGTTAATTTTCCTCATTGGTGTGAGGACATAACGGGCTTCCAGTGCCAAGGCAAAAACATGTGTTTTTAGGTTCGCTACAAAATGATCAACAGAAGAAATGTTGTCCTCATGGAAAGGGATGCAATGATGGTATTTGCAAGGCATGACACTGCTTATTGGTCACAGAAACGACCCTCCAATGGGCGAGATGGGGATTGTAGGGACGGTGACAAATTACTGTGTAACAAGGAGGTCCAAGCAATACCTACACTAATGTGGGACCAGGAGGTCTTAGCAACACCTACACTGGTGTGGGATAAATTTGGTGCATGTCTGTTTTAATTTTCCCTTAATTAAAATGGACAATAAAATGTAATCTTATCTCATAATCACTTGTAATAGTTAGCTGAGTATGATAAACTCAGTTAGCTCATGAATTTCAAGTTGAGGGTAGTTGGTGAGGCATGCAGAGTAATTCAAGTTGTAACAGAGTTCGAAGTGCAATTGGTGCATTAGTTTAATGCATGTGTAATCAGTTAACTCAGTTAAGTGAGTTAAAGTCAGTTGTGCTAGTTGTAACTGTTTGTTGCACTAGTGGGAGACCAAGTGAATTAAATATTATTTAATTCAAAATTAGTGATCTAACATGCAACTGATGATTTACTATTATTAGCTGCATGCATGTCAATTCCAGTGGAGACCCAGTTGAGACAAAGGTTAAAGGGAAGTTAAATATCAGTTGTGATATTAGTAGACTGCCTAGATGTAGTTAAAAGACCACAAGATTCCCATGATACTCAACGCAGTTGATAAAGGATGAAATTCATAAGGAATAGGGATTGCATTCCTCATGAATTGTGTGAGCAAGGCAGGCTGAAGACAGGATGAGAATTGGCTAAGTGTTGGCACGATTTTGTCTCGATTAGCGTGAGACGATAGGAAGATTGCAAGAGACTCTTGTGAGAAGAGTGCATTGTAATTGTTTCATGATTCCTTGTGGAAAATACAATATATGATAGTGGGGTTTTGAGCAGCAAGCTTTCCCCGAGAAATTATCTGTGTTGTGGTTTTATTGATTCTTCTTTGCTTCATGTGATTGGCGATTGTGTTTAAATTTACGCAATTGATTTGTAGAAGGGATTCAGTATCTAGCTTTAGTACATTGTTAGATCAGATTGAATCCATGATATACATATTGTTTGTATAATTTATACATGGTATCAAAGCACAGGAAATCACAAAAGTGGAGGAGAAGCTGAGTTTGTGACTGAATAGAATTTGAATTTGCAAAAGACTTTCCTGGTGTTACAGGTGATTCAAGATCGAAATGGATTTCAATGGCTTGAGATTGGAGTATGCACTCGAGGGAAACTCTAACTATATTTATTGGAAAGATAGGATGGAGGTAGTACTGGAGGACAATGGATTGAAGGAATTCATTGACAATGATGTTCCCAAACCCGTTGTGACAAATTCCGCAAATCTTGATGCATGGAAAAAGAAAGCTGCAAGGGCGAGGAGGATCTTATTGGAGGGAGTACGAGACTAGTTGTCTCAAGTCTCCATGGAAAAGCGACAACATATGCAATGCGGAAATATTTGATAGACCTATTTCAAAGCAACAATAATCATAGGAAATTCGCACTAAAAGATAAACTCAATAAGATCAAAATGAAGAAAAACGACACTATTCTGGTATACTTAACAAAGTTTGTCCAATTCCAGGATGAGCTTGGGAGTGTAGAATTACTATCGCTGATGATGATTTGGTGAGCCTAGCTCTTCTAGGACTTCCCAAGCGTTGGCATAGTTATCAGGACTCTGTCAATGGGAGAGAGAAGTTGCCAGATTGGGAAATACTTTGGTCGGATTTGGTGCAAGAAGAATTCAGGCAGAATACCATAGATGGATCTTCATCTAAGAATGATGATGAAGAAGATTGTGATTTGGTTTCCAAGGCGAAGAAGGGGAAAGGAAAGAAATTTCATTCCAAATCTGAGACCGGTGAAGAAGGCAAGGAGCGCAACATGTCCAAAGCGAAGTGTTCTCACTGTCACGGGCATGGAAATTATGCCACTAATTGTCCACAAAAGAAGAAGAACAAGAAGGCTTCAGGATATCCAGCTGGTGAGGCTTTGGCCTCACAATTTGAGCTTGAATTCTCACTAATCGCATTCATGGTGTCAAGTGCGATAGGATCAAGGTGGTACTTGGATAGTGGTGCATCTTTCCACATGACAGGAGACAAAGAAATTTTCAGTAGCTTGGAGGAGATGGACCTCCAGGTGCATATCGAAATGGGTGACGAAAAAAGGTATAGCGATACTGGGATTGGTACAGTTACCTTCCAAAGAAAGCCAGGTAAACCATTTTTATTAAAATATGTAATGCATGTACTAGGCTTGAAGAAAAATTTGGTTTCAGTCGCAATGTTGGAGGATAGATTCTATGATGTTGTTTTTAGTGAAGGAAAAGTTTTTCTTCGACACAAAGCAACAGGACAAGCCAATAAGATTGGGATTCACATGAAGAATCTCCATAAAGTTCATGTAGATGCAATTTATATAGAGCTTCCAACCATTGGGAAGTGTGAGAAATCCATGCAATTGACCCTTGAGAGGGAGCTTGATTGCAGATGAGGAACTCTTGGTTCCAAAGAATGAACCTCAAGATGTGGAGCAACCACATGCAGAGGATCATGGAGTGGCAGAGATCACTCATGCAAAGAAATTTCAAGCCAGATGGGAAGAGGGAGTGCATGCAGCTATACCTCCAAGTGTGAGGTGGGGAGACATGCAAGATTAATCCCAAGAAGAAATTTGGGCAGGGTCCTAGAGATGGTGTGTCTCATGGATCGAACCTGGGTACGTGGAGCCCACAATGCAGCAGTAGTAGGCTCAGTTATATTGATGCAATCAGATGTAAGGAGGACATAAATCAGAGTGACAGGTGTCAGATACTGGAGTGAAAATTAGACTTGGCAACAGTGCAAAGTGCATGGATGTAGATGTCAATGGCGCAAAGAATCCAGGAGACATGTGTAGTAGCTAGCAGGGGTCAGAAGACTCTGATGACAGATGCATTATATTGATTCAATTTTTTGGAGGCTATTCAGTTTCGGAAGTGTTGCATGCAAAGGTTGCATGTGTGAGAAACACTAGAGAAGTGTTGCATGCAAAGGTTTCATGTGCGAGAAACACTAGAGAAGTGTTGCATGCAAGAGTCACATGTCGCATGCAAATAAGTTCCTTTCTTGTTGAGAGGGAGTGTTGAATTTTGCAACAAGAAATAGTGAAATTGGCATCTAGAAACAACATGACATCACCTACATTAGTGTGGGACCAGGAGGTCCAAGCAACACCTACACTAGTGTGGGACCAGGAGATCCAAGCAACACCTACCACTAGTGTGGGACTAGGAGGTCTTAGCTGCACCTACACTAGTGTTTGCTAAATTTGGTGCATGTCTATTTTAATTTCCCCTTGATTAAAATGGACAATAAATTGTAATCTTATATCATAATCACTTGTAATAGTTAACTGAGTGTGATAAAATCAGTTAGCTCATGAATTTCGAGTTGAGGGTAGTTGGTGCGGCATGTAGAGTAATTCTAGTTGTAACAGAGTTCAAAGTGCAGTTGGTGCATTAGTTTAATGCATGTGTAATTAGTTAACTCAGTTAAGTGAGTTAAAGTCAACTTTTCTACTTGTAACTATTTGTTGCACCAATGAGAGATCAAGTGAATTAAATATTATTTAATTCACAATAAATGATCTAACATGCAACTGATGATTTACTATTATTATCTGCATGCATGTTAGTTGTAGTGGAGATGCAATTGAGACAAAGGTTAAAGGAAAGCTAACTATCAGTTGTGATATTAGCAGACTGTCACGATGAAGTTAAAACACCAAATGATTCCAATGATACTCAACGCAGTTGAGAAAGGCTAAAATTACTGAGGAATAGGGATTTCATTCCTCATGAATTGCGTGAGCAAGGCAGACTGAAGACAGGTTGATAATTGGCTATGTGTTGGCCCGATTTTGTTTGGATCAGTGTGAGACGATAGACAGATTACATGAGACTCTTGTGAGAAGAGTGAATTGTAATTATTTCATGATTCCTTATAGAAAATACAATATATGATAGTGGGGTTTTGAGAAGCAAGCTTTCCCTGAGAAATTATTTGTGTTGTGGTTTGATTGATTCTTCTTTGCTTCATGTAATTGGCGACTGTGTTTAAATTTCTGCAATTTATTTGTAGAAGTGATTCAGTATCTAGCTTTCGTACATTGTTAGATCGGATTGAATCCATGATATAAATATTGTTTGTATAATTTCTACACAAAAAATTTCTGAAGGTCATTATGATTCAGTGAAATCAAAATTCTGTATCTCCCAAAATACACTATAAAAAAATTGAAACATTTATGGTGCATTACATTGGTCCATCGTCTGTAATGGGTAGTTTTTAGATTTTTAGTTTATTACTAATATTTTGAGAAACTTGACGCGAACCCAAAAATATTCAAAATATGCAATTTTTCCATATTGGTTTAGTTCAAAAAATTATAGTAATTATGATATGGATCAGTTGGTTTCGTAAATATAACGATACTGAAGTAGACTCTATCTAGATTGTTGTAACACATTTTTTTTCTCAAAAACACAGTTTTCAAAGAATACAACGACGCATCTCAACATGACTTTTTATGAATCCTTTGATTGTTAAATAACACACTCAAAGAATTGTTAAGTTGGCATATCAACTTTGAATAAAAAAATTCCAAAAAACAAGTAAGAGAAAGCTAATAAAATTTCTGACAAGTTTTATTTTTATCGTAAAATGAAATTCTAAACATAAAATTGTTTTGTCTTGTAGAAAGTTGAAGAACTTATAAAAATGATATTTGTTTCTCAAAAAAGGGCAAAAAGTGTAACCCAATTTCACATTTTCACCATGAAACTCCTTTTGACTTAATGGAAAATATTTGACAAAGCTTACAGAAAAAATGTAACTATATGTATTATTAGAGTTTTAATAAAATTAAAAGTAAGATTATTTCTATATAGAGAGATGTGAAATTTATATAAACATAAATTATATTTAAGTACGAGGTGTTTCCGTAGTGCATTATATTAGATATCATTTTTGGGATTCAACCGCATTAAGTAAGTCATTCATCTATGGCCATTTCCATGAGAGGTACTCATAACTGACTAATTTTTCATGATTTTTGAATATTCCACTTAACACTCATTGCATTGGCTTATGTTCACAGGGGTGAAGAAGTGGGATTGAAACTAGTGAAATGAATCACATAGTGTCAATCATCACTTCCGAGGCTTGTACCTGGTAACTAAGAATTCCCGAGAGGTCACCCATCCCAGAACTTCTCTGGCTCAAGCGCACTTAACTGTGGATTTTTCCCCCACAATCAAGCCCACTTAGCTTCCTACCCCATTTTTAAAACCTTAGCAAGTATTGTGCCTCATGAACCATTCAAATAGAGCTCCCTTTACTCTTTGTATTTAAGAATGAGGGGTTCTGCATTATATTAGATATCATTTTTGGGATTCAACTGCATTAAGTAAGTCATTCATCTATGACCATTTTACTAGATTCAATCCCACTTCACCCCTGTGAGCATCACTTGATGCAATGAGTGTTAAGTGGACTATTCAAAAATCATAAGAAATTAGTCAGTTATGACTACCTCTCATGGAAATGGTCATAGATGAATGACTTAATTAACGCATTTGAATCCCAAAAATGATATCTAATAAATCATATTACGAATAATCAACTCAAATCTATCTTAACTTTGAACCTATTAAGCGTCGACAAGAATCAAATATCTAAAAATGCAATCTTTTTATGATTTTTCTCGATGTTTGGTAGATCCATGGTTAAGATAGAAATAACTCTGAACCTACTAAGCGTTAAGAGGAATCAAATCTCTCAAGATGCAAATTTTTCATGATTCCTTTTGGTGTTTGGTAGATCCATAGTTAAGATGAAATAACCAAATTGGTGTATGAGACATGCTTGTTTGTGGGACAAGATACCCACCTTCGTAAAGAAATTTGTTTGCTACGAATACATATTCTACCCCTTCAAGATTTGAAATTTTGACCCTCTTATTAGGAAGGATATGTTCTTAACCATTAAATACATGTTTTTAACTATATATGGTTACTTTATGTGGAGAATTTTATTTAGTCATTTGCAATGGTTTGGCTAAATGGGAAAAGTCTAGTAATTTCACATGTATTAACATACAACAACGTAAGTGTAGTAGATTATGAAATTTTATTGCATGGTCTATTTGAGAATATGGAGGATGTTTTGATTGGAAAATAACTCTGCGATTTAAAATTTGATCACAAATCAATTTACTTAAGTTTCTCTTGGACTAGAAAGAAGTAGCTTGGGATGAAAATTCAAGGTATTCAACAAACTCTCTCAAAGGGCAGAATTATTTTGACTCCAAAAAACTGTAATACCTTCAAAAAAAGCTAGAGAGTCTTTTTGAGAAGTAGAAAATTTTGTTCCATGACCTTCATAGTCATGAGCTAACACATTTAATTCAAACTCCACTTGCAAGTGCAAAAGAGAAAAAATTAGGAAGTCTAAAGAAATTTTCTTTTAGTTTAATGCTTGGTTTCATGAGGAATGTAAAAGGCAAGGAGAACTTTGAAAGAGTCAAACAAGTATAACATAAACCTCAAAGTTTACAAGCATATTTTAAGGAAACAAAAGTTGATTCCATGGTCTCAAGGAGGGGAGAACTAATATGCCTTTGGAAAATAACCCTGAGTTATTTTAGAAGGAGATTTAACTGAGAAAGAAGCAAATTGAAAATAATATTACAACTTCTTAATGGTTTGATTATGCAAGACAACTTTATGAGCAAGATCCCAATGTTGACCCCTACCTTGGTCAACACTACTACTAATATTTTCACCATGCAAGAGGTCGAAATGGGTGTTAAGAAGTTGGGTGTTGGAAAATCAAAATACTTAGTTGAACTACAAGTAGAGAATCTAAAGTGAGGTTTGAAATTTTTTGCACCTAACATTATGAAAATTTTCAGCAACATCATGCAATAAGGGTTCCCCACAAATTGGAAAACTAGTCTAGCAATACCTCTTTTCAAGAGTGGAAATGAAAATAATCCCTCTAATTATAGGACCATAATGATAAACCATTTGTTTAAAAAGTTATTTGGAAGTATGCTAGAAAATAAAATTAGGAAGTGGGTGGAAGAAAGAGATAAACGTGCTAAAGTGCAAGCAAGTTTTATACCTAAACATTCCACGATTGATCACAGTATATATATATATATCTATATATATATATATATAAGGCACATCATTGCAAAAATTTGGGAGAAAAAGGAGGAAGCCTTTTTTTGCTTTATTGATTTCAAAAAATATTTTGACACGGTCCCTAGGGATTAGATTTGGCACATAATGAAGGAAATTGAGTTTCCTATGCATCTTAGAGAAGTTTTTCATAGGTTTTATGAGGAGGTGAAATTCAAAATCAGAACTTCAGATGGAATCTCCAACATTTATAGGAGTGATATTGGGGTGAAGCAAGGGTTCCCATTATGCCCTACCCTTTTTGGTTCATATATTAACAAACTTGAAGAGTGGTGTTCATTTGGGAAAGTTTGTTATAAGGCTTCTTTTGTATGGAGATGACCTTATTTAATTTGCTAAATATACTATTGGCTTGCAAGAGGACTTACTTTCCCTTGAGAATTTTTGTAGAAGGGTGGCGATGCAAGTCAATATTAGCAAGATGAAAGTGGTGGTTTTATTTAACAAAAAAAACGTAGCAAACATAAGTTCTATTTTGAAGGGATCACTCTTGAAGAAGTTGCATATTACAAATACCTCAGGATTGACTTCAACAAAAATCTAAGTTGGGAAGGTTGCAGAAAGAAAACAACTTTAGAAGGCTGAAAAGCATTTTATGCTTTTCAAAATAGGTGCACACAAGTAGAGCTATGGAATTGGAAGACCAGTCAAACTCTTTCTGGGCTTTTAGTGATTTCGATAGTTCTCTATGGTTGTGAACTATGGGCCTGCAATACATCTTACTTATAGTGGAAGCAAATTGAGAAAATTTAGAAACACTTGATTACAAAAAATTTCAAAATTAAAATCTCGGTTACTTATGATATCTTGCTAAGTGAAATGGGGGTTGCTCCTATTGAAGCAAGTGCTATGGTGTGACTCATAAGATATTTAATTAAATCAAGGCCTAAGGTTGTCTTCAATGAAATGTTGTGCAAAAGAAAAAACACTTAGATGTGGCAAAATAACAAATGGTTTAGTAAATGAGATATTTACCTGAACATGTGCCCCACAAATAGTAAATAAATAAAGGTTTTTGTTATGGATAAGTTCCACAACTGTACTTGGAATAAAGAACTAGGGAGAAAGAGAAAGTATTATATTGAAGATTTTAATCCCACTTGTAATCATCATAAAAAAGCATACATAGGGGTCGATATCTCATGGAGAGCCAAAATTCTTATTGCTAAATTAAGAACTAACTCTCATCAACTTCGTTGTGAAACACAAGATTGGAAAATACCAAAAGATGTTTGCGAGAAAATAGCGTGTATTTTTTTCACTTCAAAAAAAGAGGAAACATAAAAGCATTTCATTTTAGAGTGTGAGACATTCAAAGACAACATAGGAATTTATGTAAATATCTCGACGACTATCTCTTGGGATAATTTATTCAGCGAAGGAACTGCTGAAAAGTTGGGAGCGCTCATTGCAACATTGCATAGGAAAATACTTGAATGTAGAAATCATACAGCGAGACGACCTGTCCCATAGGCTATCTTTAACCTCGTGGACGTTAAATTTTTTTCTTCTTCTTCACTATTATCTTATAACCATAAAATATAATACAAAGTTGTTTTTAATTAATTTAAAATTTGTGTATCAAAGTATAAGAAAATGGATTAATAAAATGATAAAATTAAAAATTTACTTGATTAAAAGTTATTAACAGAAACAATAAAAAATCTATTTTACAAAATAATAAAGTTATCCACATTTAATTTAAATAACCAAATTTTATTATATATTATAATGCATTAAAATATTAAAATTATATATTAGCTGGTTCTAAACACATCTAATCTAAAATATTTATGTGATGGGTCCATAAGACAAATATCAAATTATATCAATATAAATTAAACCAATAATTTTTAATCATATTATCATGAACATAAAACTTTCTATTAAAGAAAAATCCATTAACAATTTACAACGAACACCTTAATTCACATGGAAACAAGTGGTCTTTACCACTTGGAAAATAGTTTTCATTGAGCTTAGAGGCTCATCCTACATCCATGTATGAAGGAGATGTGTAAGTAAGTTTGTGCTCAACTTGGAGTTGGCACATGTCCCTCTTAAAATAAAAATAAAATATTCTCTAAATAGAAAAGCAATGTCACCTACGATATATAAACAAAAAAGGAATATGCTATGCATATTTAATTAGTTTTCCATATGATCTAATATAATTTCATGTAAATTAATTAGAAGTAAAAAGAAATAAAAGATACTTAAACCTTATACTTTTCAAAAATGTTTTAACATATTATTTAAAGATCTACGTTAACTAACTTATGTGAATATCAATTACATATATACAGGTATATAGAAAAAAAAATTGTTAAAAGAAAATATTTTAATGTTATATATAATAAAATATTCAATGTAAGTTATGAATAAAATATTTTAATATGAATTAATATTGATATATATTTAAAAATATAGCATTTAAAAATACAATTTAAACAATGAAAAAGACACTATATTTTTGCACTCTAAAATAAATTTAGATCTAAAAAATGTGATTTTTCATATTAGATTCGTAATTAAAATCAATCTTAATTACTATGCCACCATTAGAAAGAGATGTACTCCAAT
Organism: Pinus albicaulis; assembly: GCA_034641835.2. Classification (NCBI taxonomy): domain Eukaryota; kingdom Viridiplantae; phylum Streptophyta; class Pinopsida; order Pinales; family Pinaceae; genus Pinus; species Pinus albicaulis. The sequence continues at coordinate 1,298,214,536 of CM076578.1, read as the reverse complement.
CATTAAAGCACATTTCTCTAAACTTCAATATGGAGTGTTAACATTAATTATTTTATAATTTAGATTTCAAGGCGTGCTTGATAGTATGATGATATTGAATAAATTCAAATAGAGTGGAATAAATATAAAATGTTATTTTAAATAATATAGCGTATAGTGATTATTGTTAGTTTAAGTTAAAAGATTCCTTCTCATTGTTGTTATATTATGTAAAGACAATAACGTCATTTTCTTACTTGTCGATGAGCTTTAATTAAAAGTCATTTTCTTACTTGTCGATGAGCTTTATATAAATGCATGTCGATGAGCTTTAATTAAAAGTCATTAAATGATGATGAGAATGATGGTTATAATATTGAATGTCATTAAAGTCATTTTAATTATTATTATTAGAATAAAATAAATTATTATTATAGAGTATGGAAAATCAGTAGTCATTTGGTTAATTATTGCATTAAGTAAAAAATATTATAAATTTATATATAATGATGTAATGATTGTTATATTAATGAAATGCATTAAAGCCATTTTTCAATTATTACAATAAAATAATTATAAATTTATATCTAATGATAATGATGGTAATTGTTATTGTTTTTTTTCATAATTTTTTAAAAACTTTTCATTAAATAATGAAGACATTATATTATGTTGATGCATTACCATACATTTTATATATGATATTATTAAAAAAAAAAAAACTGAATAGATTGGTTCACATGTTAAGCCATAATAAGTCTTTGTACAAAGTACATATATAAGTGTATATATAAAAACATTAAATACATAATTGTCCACCATATATGTCATGAAATATAAACAAAAATAAAAAATAAATAGCATATATATTATGTTCTCTTGTTATTGAGTTTCGTGTAAACTATTTATGAATGACCCGTTGAAGTACTCGTGTGCTTCATCTCTTAGATGTTCAAAGTTTTTCGAAATTCCCATACCCTATGTCACACCAGCTTTAGATAGGGAGTTCATTGTAGTGTTGCGCTCCCTATAAATGTAACAACAAGTAACCTGATCAAAGACACATTTTAAACAAGAAGTTTCTTCAAGAATGGGCAACCATGTGTGTCTCTGGCATCTCTGAGTCTCATTGAAACGGTTAATGACAATCATGAAGTTTCCAAAAAATTGTAATGTATGACAATCTATTTCAATAATGAATAATAAGAGTAACTTTAGGGCTAACAACTCCACATAATTATTTGAGCCCCTACCCAAACCAATATAGAGTTTGAATGAATGATGTTCTTGTAAGAAAAAATTGCCCCCCAACTCTCCCACATTCACTACTTACTAAAGATGCCCCATCGAAATATGCCCAAGGAGAGGAAGTATTAATTACTTTAGATGATATGACATGGGGAGAATGTGCAGATTTCGTAGAAGGAAGTAGAGAGAAAGTTGCACTGACCTGAGCAACCACCATATCAAGGCATGAAGGATTATCCTGGATAATAAATTTGTTCCTGGTGATATAAACACCCTAGCATATTAGTAGGGGTATATTCCTGAACTATTTTGTATTTATATGCTCCTAATAGAGTTTCCATATGTCAAGGAAAGACTCTCATTGCCAAACATTTCCAAATCTAATCATATTTGTGTAAGTATCCCACACCCCCAAAGTGAAAAGGCGAGACAAAAACAAGTGGGCCACTGATTCTTCAACATTTTTGCAAAGAGCACACCAACTGGGCCCTTCCTTCCTCCTCTTTTGCAAATGATCCCAAGTGGGAATTTTATTTTCAAGAAGACACCACATAAAAACCAAGGCCTTTGCCGGGCAACTTAGTTTCCAAATTTTCTTCCACAACATGCCAGTGCCATAGTTCTTCTTGCATTGATTAAACAAAGATAGACAGTTTTGTAAAAATTATACAAACAATATGTATACCAATGGATTCAATCCTATCATGCGATATGCTAAAGTAAGATACATAATCCTTCTACAAATTAATTGCGAAAAATAAACACGATCGCACAATCACACCAAGTAAAAGAAAGAAGAAAATCATTCCACAACACAAATATTTTTCCTAAGGAAATATTGCTGCTCAAAACCTCTCTATCTTCTATTGTATATTCAACCAAGGAATCATGAAACAATTACAATTCACTCTTCTCACAAGAGTCTGTTGCACTCTCACAACTGTCTTACACTGATCCGGACAAAATCGACCAACACATAGCCAATTTCCTGCCTCTGCTCGACCTGCCTTGCTTTCGCAATTCCTGTATAATTAAATCCCTGTTATTTAGGAATTCCAACCTTCCAAAACTATGCAATGCTCATGGGAAATCTTGTGGGTGTATTACTGCATGCAGACAGTTTACTAATAATACAAATGATAGTTAACATCCCTTTAACATATGTCTCAACTGGGTCTTCATCAGAACTGACATGCATGCAACTATTAATAGTAAATCATTAGTTACTTGACAAATCACTGCATGTGAATTAAATCTGATTTAATTCACTTGACCTCTCACTAGTGCAATAATCAGTTACAACTATTAAACTGATTTTAACTCAATTAATTGAGTTAACTGATTTATTATGCATTAAAATAATACACTAACTGCAACTTGGACTAAAAAACAAATAAAATCACTTTGCATGCCTCACCAACCACCCTCAACTCGAAATTCATGAGCGAGCTGAGTTTATCACACTCATTTAACTATTACAAGTGATTATGAGATAAGATTACAATTTATTGTCCAATTTAATTAAGGGAAAATTAAATTAGACACACATTTTTTGTTGACTTTTCAATACTCCCTCTCAACAAGAAAGGGATTATTAGCTACCCCGATCCTGCCTCTGTGGTATTCAAATTTGCTCTTGGCAAGCGCCTTCGTCAGAATATCTGCATCTTGATCCTCCGTGGGAATGTACTGAAGTAACATAATGCGTCTCTGACCACAATCTCTGAGATGGCGGTACCTGATGCCAATATGCTTGGACCTATCATGGAATACTAGATTAACCGAGAGTTTTATGTAACTTTGGTTATCACAATGTATCACCTTCAAATCCATATGAAGACCAAACAAACCAACAAGTATCTTCCTCATTCAGATGGCCTCACATGTAGCTTGACTGGTTGCCATGTACTCTGCCTCGGTTGAACTGAGTGCAAATGATATCTACATCCTAATGTACCAAGAAACTGTTGTCGATCCTATGTTGAAGATCCCTCCTGATGTGCTCTTCCTGTCTGATAGACTTCCTGCCCAATCTGCATCGATAAAGAATTGAAGCTTCACTCCCTCTGTCCGTCCGTACCATAATCCATACTGTGTAGTGCCCCTGAGATATCTCAAGACATGCTTCCCCTCCTTCCAAAAAAGCTTGGTTGGCTTAACCATAACTTAACTAAGCTGGTTAACTACATATCATATGTCTGGTCATGTGTTCACCAAGTACATGAGTGAACTCATAAGCTGTCTGTAAACAGTAGCATACACTACCTCACCTGAAGTAGCATCCTCCTTCCTCTAGTTTCCTGCAAGAGGAGTCTCCATGGGTTTACAACTCTCCATGTGGAACTTCCTCAAAATCTATTTGGCATACTTTCCTTGAGAAACAAATAGCTCCACATCCCGCTGCCATATCTCCAAAACAAGGAAATAGTGAAGGAGTCCCATGTCCTTCATCTCAAACTCTCTTGCAAGATCCTCTTTGCAAGAAGTTATGAGTTGCTCATCACCTGTCAAAATAAGATCATCAACATAAAGTATGATAATCAAAAGCTTACCATCAACCACAATCTGGTACAGGTTCGCATCCGCTTCACTCTTAGTGAACCCCAACCCGGTGAAATAGTTGTCAATCCTCATGTACCAAGCACGAGGTGCTTGATTAAGCCCATACGGTGTTCTCTTGAGTCTACACACATGTGACTAACTGTCCAAGGTCTCAAAACCTTTTGGCTGCTCAATGTACACTTCTTCCTCAATAACTCTATTGAGAAACACAGTCTTCACATCCATTTGATGTATCTGCCACCCCATCTGCGTTGAGAGTGCAAGGATAGATATAATCGATGAGTACTTGGAAACCGGTGCAAAATTATCCTCATAGTCAATCCCCTCAACTTGTGAGAATCCCGGGGCTACAATTCTAGCCTTGTACTTCTCCACACTCCCATTTGCTGCCTGGTTCACCTTATAGATCCATCTAGATCCAACCACTAGTTTCCCGACTAGTCTTGGGACAACTTCCCATGCACTGTTCCTGACGATAGAGTCATAATCCTCAACCATGGCGTCAACCCAAGTTAGTTGTTGCAATACTTACTCAAAAGAGGATGGTTCTGTCACAATAGACTTGCTCATAAGAGCCATGTATCCAGTAAACTAGTCTGGTGATAGTCTCTGTCTGTGCAGTGATGTAGGTGCTCCCACATGTTCTACCACATCAAGTCTCAATTTGTCAGCTTCTGTGGTGCGCCTCCAACCATTTCTTGTGGATGGCTATGCATGAGTGTTTTCTTCCACTCCATGATCCTCCACATGTGCCTGCTCCACATCTTGAGGTTCATCCTTTGGAACCAAGAGTTCATCTGCATGTAAATCAAGCTCCCTCTCAAGGGACAATTACATGGCTTTCTCCTCATCAAATTTCACATCCCGTTTGACAATAGTCATCCTTCTGTTCAGAAAATACAACCGATATTTGTGGGGAGTATCAGTGTACCCAAAAAATATCCGAATCTCAGTTGTTGGTTCTAGCTTCTTTCTGGAATCTTTGGTCACATGGAAATAGAAATATGAGAATTTTTTTTTGAAATATGAAACATTAGGTTTCTTACTAGAAAAAACCTCCTCTGGTGTACTCGTGCCAAGTATCTGATGAGGAATATGGTTATGCAAAAATACCACTGTGTTTCATGCCTATTCCCACAGATGCAACGGTAGGCCCTGATCATGTAACATCACTCGTGTTGCACCCACAGTTGTTATGTTCTTTCTTTCTGCAACCCCATTCTGTTGTGGGTTATGAGGTGCAATCAACTCTCTTCGAATTCCTTATTTGGCTCAGAAGTTCTTGAAGTCATTAGAGATTTACTCACCACCATTGTCACTCCTCAGAGCCTTCACACGCTTCTCTGTATATTTATCCATTAGTACTTTGAACTCACAATATTTTGAGAACGTCTGATCTTTCTTCTGCATGAAGTAGATCCAACACTTTCTAGAAAAATCATCAACAAAAATCACGTAATACCTGTTCTTTGTTGTATAATATGTAGAGAATGGTCCACACACATCTGAGTGAAATCTCTCAAGTATTTCCGCTACTCGGTTCTCCTTCTCATGAAATGTGGCCTTTGCATACTTCCCCATGGTACATCCCTTGCATGTGTCTATCTGTGCAAGAGTACCCTTTGGAAGTCCTGTAGAAATATGCTGCATGACCTTCAAAGCACCGTGGTGTAGATGGCCTAATCTCTTGTGCCATAACTCACCCTTATCTCCGCTCACCACTCTGTCTACTTTAACCATCAATGATGCGCAACCATCTACATTAAGTTTATAGAGATTCTTCACACGAATCCCAATATTCTTAACTAATGCAGAGCCATCTGCACAAACCAAAATACATGCGGACAACATAGCGTTCACCCTCTCTTCACATATCAAATAATAGATTAGCATAATCTTCAAATGAACAGAGAGCTGAACACAAACAAAATACTTGCATATAATAATAACAAGAAATTACAAATTCAAACTCTTCTTGGCCAAATATTACATTTGTGGCCTCTTGCTCTCGCCTTTACAACTTGTCAACCTATCACACCATTCCTAATCTACGCTCTCTTTTTTCTTGTCTGTCCTATTCCATCTCTATGCCTATTTTTCATCCTCACACAACAATGTTACCGATGAAATAGGTAACCTCATTGTTACCTACTTTTTGAAGTATCAAGAAAAACACCTGATTTTGAAAAAGTGGCGATGCAGAATCAACAAAAAAAAATTTGAGCATGTTTTTGGCACTTTATGTTTTTTTTTTTTTTTTTTAAATTAACTTTTTTTTTTTTAAGTGATGTTTTTTATGTCAATTTTGAATAGTGGTGGTGTATCATCACCAACGTTTTTTTATAGGGTTGATTTTGACACTATAGATTTTCTAATGTCTTCTTCTTTTGTGAGATGTTTATTTTTAAGTGCATTTATGTACTTGTGTTTTAAAAATAAAAAGAATAATTTTTTTTAAATAAAAACTTGTAATGATATCTTCACTTTTTCACATACATAAAAGATGGAAAAAGGGTCAATATTCTAAAGTTTATATTTTCTACATGTTTATGTATTGTTAAATAATTTTTCAATGCACATCAAAAAAATTTCGCTAAAAAACCAATATTTTGAACCATATGACAAAAAAATACAATTTTTTAATATAAATACAATGCAAAAAATACACTTTTACAGAGTTTTTGTTGAAAAAAACATGTTAAATAAACTAATTTTTTGGGAGAATATTAACAAAAAAAATTAAGAAAACAACATTTTTATTGAATTTTATGTCAAAAAATAATAGCAATCACATGTTTTTTGCAAAAAAAAATGGTTGTTCTCATAAAATATCAAAGTCTAAACATTACAAGTAAAACTGATTAATAGTTCTAAAAAATAAGCTTTGTTTGCAAGCATAACTTAAACATCATCAACAATATCACCTAATACATCTTCAACATCATCTAGAACAACATTGGTGGCTTCTTCCGCAGCATTTTCTTCTTCATTTTGATCATCGTTGTCTTCTAATGGATCTTTCATGTCAGCAAATCTTCCAAAGTGTCCCTTTCCAATCATTCCATATAATGGTGGCTGAGGTTCCTTTGCTTTTTTTGCCACACGTGATTCATTAAAATCTCCTTTCCTCAAACCAACTTCTTGCTTCGCATCTGGAAGGAATTTAAGAGCGTTAATTCTTTGTTGAATAAATTTGCATTGAACTGGGTCTTTCTCAATGACAATGCAATTTCTTCCTTTTAGTAGACAACATGCTAGTGTTGTACCTAATCATCAAGCACAAAAAAATAAGTAAAAAAATTAGTATGGAGACATAAAAAGTAAAAAAGACAATATTTAAATTTAAATTTGTATAATAAAACTTATCTGAACCTGAGAATAAATCCAAAACCCATTTTCCTTCATTTGAACATAGATCTATAAGATAGTTAATCAATGCTTGTGGTTTTTGATAAATGTTAACTATATCTCCTTTTGCATCTTTATCCTCATATGTTAGTTTTCTTACAACTGCATCATAAACCAATACTTGACTATGACTCCCCCCTTACCCTTCTCTACTCGATTTGATAAAAAAGAAAACATTATTTACTTACAATACCAAGTTGAGGAAAGAGGATCCTAGAATAGATACAAGCTTTATAATTCAACCAAAGGCTTTTCTATTCGAGTGGATCATATTTTCCATTCATACATCATTGAATTTAAATATATGTAAACCTAGATATATAAGAGGTAACAAATTATTCAAGCATTATTTGTCATGACAATTTCCCTTTTTGAGTTTTTCCACATTTTCTTTTGAGGTTGGGTGTGTGTTATTTTATTTCCATGACCAGTATCATGTGTTGTACATTGCACTGATCATAGCAAGGGGGTCATAGGGGGGGGGGGAGGAATTTCCCTTCGTTGGGGGTTTGCAAGGGGGCGGTAGCCCCCCTGCATGAAGTCTGGGGCAACACCCTGGGAAAAAAAAATTATGCGAACCCAATAATAGTTCGGCAAACCTAGCCATGGGGGGTGGACCAAAAGATGGTGGGTGGACCTACCCATGGTTTTGTGCATAGGTTTTTCACTTGGTTTTGGGCATGATGGTTTTCATCCCATGGTATTTTGTAGATCCGGTTAAGGGAACTACAATTATGTTCTAATCCAAGGTTAGTGGATTTGCGTTTATGAATGCTTCGAAATGTATATATATGTATTGTAACATTGAAAGGAATATAATGAAAAATCAATCTGTTAGTCCTAATTTTTGGATCTAGGGGAAAATATATATGTATATTTGTTTTATGTCCTCTCCATTGTTTATTTTTCTATTTTAAGAATTCGTTTACAGGTAATTTATGTACAAGTTTAAAACCTACATTGAGTAAAATCGGAGCAACTTTTCATGTAAAGTTTTACTAAAAAAAACAAAATAAAACACATGAAAAAACCAAAAGAACTAAGAAAATGGAAACAGAACATAAAAAAACATGAAAAATATACAATAAGAAAACAAACAAATGCAGAGACTCGATGGAGAGCAGTGTGGAGGGCGGATGTAATGCAAGGGAAACTAAATGAAATTAATCCTACTCCTAACCTATTCAAGTAGAAGGTTAGGGCTAAGTGTATTGATATTTCCAATGTAGCCATCATCGTTCCTGACCTGCAACCACAAAGATACAAGCAATTAAAAGAAATATAAAACAATGTGCAATAGAAAAGATAAGAACTTTGAAAACTTGGAAAACTAAATGAAGGGCTAGCTTATTACCAAAAGGATGTTCCATACCGAATGGTTTGAGCTAGTTTCAAACTTTACCATGTTGTTTGAAATGTCAATTATACAAACCTTGAAGGTTTCTTACGAATACACATTCATCTACACTCCCAGTTCTTGTAAATATTAAGAAAGACCAAAACCTATTATTTGCATAGGAGTTTGCCATGTAGGATTTCTCTAACCATTCAATGATTGGATATCGATATTCAAAACAACCAATTTGAAGACCCTGGGACTTATGGGAAAATGAATTTTCAATTAATGCATTTGAATCACAACTAGAATTTCTAGTATTATGATCAGAATGGTTAATTAACATATAATTTTCTCGATTATCTATTGGTTCCTTTATATCCAATTAAATTCTAAGTCAAAAACAATAAATATTAGGGCATTCAAGACAATTTTTGACATTGTGAATCTAGGAAAGCAATTAGGATACTGAGTTCATGAAATATTAGAAACATGTGTCAAATCAAACCCAATGTTTGTATCAACACGAGGGCTTTGGTATGCTGTTTGATTAAAAAATTTGAAAACAATAAAGAAGATAAATAGTGTAAGTAAGATAATTAACTTCAAAACATACACAAGAGAGATGAGAAGGTAATTGAATTTAGAAGGTTCTAACAAAGAGGAATCCTTCAACAAAAAATGACCTTTATCTTGATAATCATAATGTTAGGATTCTAACTATGGGTATCCATGAAAGATGTGCTCTCCAACCCTTGGTATAATATAAGGGATCTATCTGAGAAGGGACTAACCAACCAATAATCATTCATATTATCAGAAATTATATCTTGGATATCATGAAGATCAACTTCAAAATACCAAGATTCCTTTAAGAATGAACTCATAACCAGTGCATGCAGTTAAGGAAAGAATTATGCATGAGAATTTGGATCCAAATTAGTTCAGAGATCTCAACGGGATTTCAATAAGCTGACATAACCATCAACATGGCTAAGTGCCTCTACCTCCTAAAAAAACTTTGGAATTGATAGTGGTGGATCATCAAATTTGGGTGGCTTAGAAAAATCAACAGGTAGACATGCACCACTATCAACAGATGTATCAATGAAAACATTGCTAATGCCATTGGTTTGATCATATTTAATATTAAACAAATCAAATTATTGATGGAAATAGAATTGAAATACATCAATCCCTTGATCATTTAGGGTTGGAACATCTTCCTCCTGACTTACAAAATGTTTATAGTTGAATAAATCATGAATACTATATTCAAAATTTACATAGTCTGCTTGTAGTATCACACCATCATGTACCCGATTGCAACCATGATCATCTGAATATAAATCAAAAGGATTTATGGGGGATGATAATGTGACATACTTATCAAGCATATATGGGTACAATGAGTAGTGTGCTAGAGGTGAAGAAGGATTGAAATACTAAGGAGGAGGAGCAAAATTTTTACTTAAATTATATTGAACTTGAAAGAAGAATGAATCAACATCATCGTCATCAATATAATGATCAAAGATAGGCATACAAATATGACACTCAGATTGACTAAGATATTCCAAAGATTCAAGAACCTGGCAACTTACCACTTCAGATTTTTCATCCAAGGATGTATGAGTTAAAAAAGATTCAGGATCATTCTGAATTAAAATAGCATCCCAATTCACCAATGGAGATTATAAACTATGAGAAATAGATTTTGAATTGATACCTTGCTGATCCGAGCCCTAAAAAGAAGAGAATATATCAACTGATATAATTAGATGCTCACCACCATATGTGTAAATGGAAATAAGGATTTCACGGTGATGGTTATCCAAAGTCTCAATTTCAATTCAAGGTTGAGAGTCATTTGCCATGTTATCAATATTAAAAGATCAAAGATCATCTGGAAAGGCAAGATTATAATTTTGAAAGAGGGAGGAAAGATAAGACATGTATCCAACACTTCACTCCTCTACATTTGAAATACAACTACCTTGTTCTTTATTACAACTTGAAACAATAAGTCGAACACCATTATGAGTTGAAGTAGGTGAAACAAGTAGATCACAAAACAAGGAATCATGAAACATGGATGTTGGAGGTTCAAGGGTATCAGAAATTAAATCAAATTCAAGAATTATGTAACCTTGAAGATGTTAACACTCTGTAAATTTCCCTAGGTTGAGGAGGGAAATTCCAGAGGAAAAAAAAAGCCTCTTTGGGTTATAAACTGGTCCTTTCTAGCCGGAGGGGGCTCCCTCGCTATACAACTCTAATGATAATAACATTGAAGTTCATAGAGACCAGATTTTTAAGGTGAAATAAAGTTTAATAAAAGTTGTTGGGAGAAAGGATACCCATGTTGATATCCATGATTATCAAATCATAGGGGATATGAACTAGGAATTTTTCATACTTCCCCCAGTACGAGCTTCATGCTGCACACTAAGTGTTACCTCCTGTGAGTTGATGTTCTTTAATTATAGATTGCACGATGAGAAATTTTTCCTAGATGAGGAGTTGAGGCAAGGTCCAGTATGATGTGGCCTTTCTCGATCATGTGCCTTCCTCCCATTGTCCTCATTTCATAGAGTTGGTGTATTTACATGTTTCTCACATATATAATTCTTTGGCTTTATTACTCCATTAGGAGGCCTTGTAATGTGTTTGTGTGTTGATGGGAACTTGTAAATAACAGAAAGAACTTGATTGTTTGTGATATTTTCCATCCCCTTGATAGGTGAAGTGAATATAGGGGGGCATTATTCTCCATCACAAAGGCAAAAGAAACCATTCATCCCCTTACAAGTAGCATCCTCAATATATAGAACTGTGCGCAACTCTTGTGAAATAAGATTTCAAAATCATGTTTACACCTCCTTTCCCGCACCAAAATTCATGAAAATATTTCCCAAGATATTCAATCAACACTTCAGACTACCAAATCATCCTTCAACATGCCAAAAACATCCATACAACCTCCACATTTTCTAACCAAATTGCAAAAAATTCATAATTCTGCCATAAAAAACTACGAAAATAGGCCTCAAAGAGACAACTGTAGCTAGCAAACGGTAGCACCTGTGTGAAAACGGAAGGAGGTTATTGTATATGAGCTTGTTTTAAATAAAAAAATCTCTGAGTTTCTTCAAATCCAACTCCAGATCCTCATAAACTGTTATGTAAAAGCATGACTAAAACAATAAATTTACACATTGTCAAAAATGTGCTTTAAAGATGCATTTGAAACTCCCGATATGTGACACCTGTAAAAAATGGAAGGTGTTATTTTTATTTGGCCCATACTTGAGAAAAACCTCTTTCAGTTTCCCAACATTCGTCTCCATGTGATCAAAAAAATCGTTTCAAAATGATGTTGAAAACAGAGTACGCTGCGCAACACTGTGTAGTGAGCATGCTGGGTAGCATTGTTGCGAAATTATGGTTGGGTAGCACTTGTGCGTAGTGATGGCTCTATGATATATGTAACTCTTCTCTTGGTTGTTGTCTTTGCTGAGTGAGTAAGCTAAATGAGAAACGAGAGTAAGGCTACATGGAATGCACCTCTGTTTTTTGACCTTTTGCATTTTTTTCTTTTGATTGATTTTTTGATTTGTGCTGATCCATTGTCCTTTGGATTAAGCCATCATGATGGTAGTTTAGGATAAGGAGGGTTGGGATGATGATGAGGGATAGAAGTTAGTAAGGGATACATTTAAATGTCAAAGGTGTATGTGAGTGGGAGGATGAATGAAATATGGTGTATGATGGTAGGATAGTAGATGAATGTGGTTAGAGCATAATGTATAATGGGGAAATGACCTTGATGAACTGCTAAAACCCAAAACAGACACAACCTTCCTTTGGAAATGACCAAGAAATGAATGCCAAAACATACTCATTGACTCTTGAGTGTACGAAAATTGACCTAATAACTTTGACCATAACTATGTCAACTTTGTATGATGTGGATAGTAACCTTTAGACTATGAAAACAAGCAGTCACATAGGCTAAAAGGCTGCTCATAAGCTGAAAATGATGGATGAGATAAAGAAATCTGATTTCAAAATCCTAAGATGCTAACATAAGAATTATAAGATCAGGACACTGAACCATTCCAAGTTATCCCCCACAGTCACTGAACCATTCCAAGTTATCCCCCATAGGATCTAAAGCATGAAAAGGGGGTGAACGTGGAGAATATGGATCAACAACTTGATTTTCATATTTCCCAACTTTAACATCATCACTAGGGGCACCCAATTCAGTACTAGAAAAGGAGGAGGACAAGGAACAAAAGGAATAATAGGTTCCTCCTAGGAAGATTTAGGCATCCCATAGTTTGCAAAATTTGGGGAGAGATAATCATTTGTGGGTTCAGATTCAAAAGATCTCAAAGAGAGGAGAATCAAATTCTAAAATTTTTCCATGACGAAATTTGAATCAATAACTCCCTTGGGAAATTCATAGAAAAGGTGAAGGAACTGATTAAGAAAATCCTCTGCAGTTTCACTAAGTTCCATTCTAAGAAAATCAATTCTATCACATACATATTGATAATCATACTTGTCAAAGGCTTCACGAATCTCCTAAACAAGTTTCTCAAGTGAATGGATAGAAGCAACAAGTAACATATGACACCATTTCTTAACTCGACCTTTGAATATGCGGGTGAACAATTTTCTCATGACATCTTTAGAATGAGTTCCATTATAGAGACAAAAATGCATAAATTGAAATATGTGTTCAAGGATGGTTAGTTCACTCTTTCCATCAAACTTAAATTGAGACAATTGATTAATAATTTTTGTAGGGATGGTAAAATCAAACTCCTTAGAAAAACATCCTGGGATTATGATTTTGGAAAGAGCCATTTAATATAAGAGATTCAAAACAGACCCAATGGGCACAACTTGTCATTTGGACCTCCTTCTAATGCCAGAATGTTGATGGTGCTAGATATCGCCAACATACAGGGGGTCTCCCTGATGTGAAGTCCAAATTAGACCTCAGACTATTTGGAGTAGGAGCCCCATCTAGAGTATTGGCCCGACCACCATAATTTTAAGGTTTGCCTTCGTTCCAATGAATAACATAAGAGATTATATACATAACCCTTGAACACAAAAGTAAGTTGACATTGTGAAACACTGATTGTAATGTGTAAAATGAGACTTTCACGAGAGGAGACAAAAGTGAGCCTCTATAAGTTAGTAATAGTACTAACCTAAGAGATACACATGATAAAATAATTATTTTTTAGTTATGTAGTGAAATAGTTCACATAGACACAACGATCATTAAACCACATACAACACACCTTCAACAAGATAAGAACCAAGGCCACTGAAATAGTCCAATTTACTTAGTACATATGAACAAAACATATATAGAAAACATCTAAACAATAGTCCTAAGACATTGAAAATACATGCATGAAAACGTGTTGGTTGATCGAGCTTCAATTATAAGGTGCAAGATCCAAGTTCACAGTTACAATGGAGAGGCACTAGTTCCAGTAGTGGAACATTAAGTCACTTCTTGCTTCTCCAAAGAATAATTTTATCCCCTATGCCAAGTAGATAAGACAATACTATCTCTCCAAATCTTAAGCCTCCAAAAGTCTTTTTCTTGAGTTATGAGGTTTATTTTATATCAAGGAGGATGACATTTCATATCCCCATGACTCTTGAGTTACCCTCATTAAACTTGGACTTCAATTATGACCTTCATAATTCTATACAACTCTTGAACTTCTAAATGACTTTTGGACTTCTCCTAAATAAATTTTCTCCATTTATGACTAAGTGACTCTTCATGTTCCACATATGACTCTTGGACTTCCACACATTGCATTTTGTAGTTTTCTTGAGAATACATCATTACATTCCACATGGAAATATATTGAATATTATGATGACACTTGTACAAGTTATAACTTGACAATGATGACATGGACTTCACGACGAGGTGGCAATGCCAAGTTGTCTTCCATGTTGCTTCATCTTCCATTCTTGATGGTGGATATGACTTATGCTTAATATTCACGAAGGATCCACTTTTTTATTCTACTTCACCCTTCAAAGGGTCTTTGATCAATATAAAAATCATCTGAGTCATCATGCAATGTCTTCTTTCTGTCTCGGTCCATGATTTGCTTTATGTATCCATGATGGCTCTCTTTTGTTCTTCTTCTCCGCATGTGTTTCTTTATGCTTTCTCCTTGTTATATGCTTTGAGAATTATCTTTTAATGTTAGGAAGGTACTCCTGCCAATGAAAATCATTCATGACAAAGAAAAATAAATCTTAAAATATCTACTCTATCACTACCTATCTCATGGAATGACATGCTTATGATAGGCTTGTGAGAGGGTTAAAGAGGGAGCCTTGATTAGGAGGGAAAATTCAAACTCATCAATGGATTAGGAAGGTTCAACTTTTCATTTTTATTGTAGTGAAAGGTCAAGGTTCACAAGAGGCCTTCAAGGTGCACTTGTGTTCTCAAGCAAGAGAGAGAGAGAGAAATCGAAGCACGAAGGAGAATTATTCATGGGTTCAGGATGTGCTTATTCGCTCGAGGAGGCTGAGGGCGCAAGGGCGCACACTGAAGGGATGAAGTGGTCATGATTTAAGCCTTCCCAGTGCGCTCATGCACTAAATAGGAACAAGGAGGGCGTAGTTCTTTGAGTTGAAGGAGTGCACTCAAATGAAGACATCAGGCTTCATGATTATGCCATGTGCTCAAAGGGAAGAAGGAAGAATGAAGGCTTCAAGCTTCATGAATGCGCCATGCACCCTAAGGGAAGAATGAAGGCACCATGCTTTGTGAGTGTGCCAAGAAGAGCTCAGAAAATGGCTAAGTGCGGGACCAATAGAGTAGGAGAAATAAATGCATCTTAAAACGAATCAAACATGTACCACACACATAAATTACATTAATACAAGCCAATATAATTCATAGGAATCATGAGCAATAGTCACACCTTGAAACAACAATAAATCGAAACGTATTTCTAAGTGAAAGAGTTGAAATGACACATTACAACACTCAGAACACAAGTTACGACAAAAGTGTCGAATGACACCAAAAGGTGTGCTAAGTTGTAGGAATGTGTCTGGAACACATTATAATGATATGTAAGACCATCTCATGAAAAAGAGTGCACTAGAACTAACTTTGGTTATGTGCAAAGGTGTGACACATGTAGGAGCGAAAACAACAAAAGAGAAATCTGCAACAGGCAGAAAACATGAAGACGAATTTTAAAAAATGCGAATGACCTTGAAAGAGACACATTCCAAAGAAAATATAACATGAAAATGATACTTATTAAAGTGAAAGTGAGAAAAATTGATAACCAAGAACTTAAAATTGACACTTGTGAAAGCGAAAGTGTGAAAGACAACACTTGAGAAAACTCGTGAAAAGAGGGCTACAATCGCAACCAAAGTGAGGGGGGACTATCAATGAAAGTGTGCATTGACTATCGACATGATTTGAACATTGCACAATCATTGTCTTGATGGAAAATTCTATGCCTGTTCAAGCTTTCATAAAGGAAGTGTTCTCATGAAATCATTGAACACTGAGCATGCATGTGAGCAAGTGACTTGACAATTTAAAATGAGTAAGAAGACTTAAACCCTTTATGAAACATCAATCTATAATGGAGTAACCATAGAGTGGAAAACTACAAGATCATTAATAGGCTCTGAAATTAAAGTGCAGGAAAAATTTTGGAGGTTTTTGATCAGAATGTCAACAGGTGCACGAAGGACATTAAATTTGGAAACAAATTTGGATCAGGAAGTATGTACCTTTACACACACAGGAGGAACATTTACATTTCGATGGATCCATTGAGGGCTCTAGCATTTGGAATTTGGCACAAAAACAAAAGGTATTGTCCGTTGTTATGTTTTTTGGGAGATTAAGGGAGGAAATATCGTGTCCTTCTCAGAGGATTCTTGGCAGCAACTCTCTCGCTTGGGGGAGATCAAGCAAATCCAACCTTTCCAATCTCTGTCCATAGGTTTTGGTGCAAATAAGATATCATATTTTTGGAAGCCACTACATGATAATCACGAATAGAGGCAATGGAAGGAAAAACACGATTGGCCTCAGACTGAAGTCACTTATTATTAGGAATATTTCTAAGAAATATTATACAGTCACAATATTAAGGTGTCCCATAAACATGATATCTTACAATGGGGCCAACAAACATCAAGTTTTTTTAACGCAAGGAAGTATATTCCATACTGCAAGGCCCCTAGGCCAGGGATAAGACAATGATATTGAATAATTTTTGGGATAGTTCACGGTGGTCGAAGCTCTCCACCTTCCTCTTAATGATCGCTTGGGGGAGTACACTTACCTAGGATCTTCTACATAAAAAGGGGTATGAGGGCCCATAATATTGTCATCTATGTTTACAAGTCAAAGAGTCAGTAGATCGCATCTTCATTACCTTCCTCTTCGCCGAGCGGATTTGGGAACAAGTTTCGTAGATATTCATATGTATCCTACCTTATGGGTGATGTGAAAAAGCTACTGGATCTAGGGCTGGATAAAAAATTCAAAAAACTGGTTGTACTACGAGCTTGGTGATTGGCTATAGGATTTACCCTTTGTAACTTGTGGAAGTAACAAAATCTGAGAATTTTTTAAAGGAATTAATAAATAAATAGTGACAACGCTAAATGAAATCATCCTTCAAAAAATAATAGAGGCCATTCTAATGTCTCCCTTAATTTCATACAACTAAAAGACAAAGGATTTTGAAGAAATGATCTTCAAGAAACTTGAATTGCACTAATCTATGCTCACCCCCGATCCATATTCTCCATGGTTTTCATCCCATTCCATTGATAATTCATATACCCCACCCCCAAGCTCATTCATGAATTTAAGTTTCGATGGTGCCTCCAAGGGAAAACCGAGAGCGGTTGGATTTGGTGGTGTTATATCCTAAACCTACCTCAGGCTAAAGGAAGGCAGAGTCTAGGGTAACATCAAACCATGCTTAATTTGGTAGCTAGCCCTACCAGATTAGGAGAGGGCTCTCTTCGGGTCAATATTAGCAAAAATAATCAGTAAGGCTTGAGATGACTTGAAATAAAGGCTGATTTTAGGCTAGGTATATATGTGAAAGAGTTTGATTTGATTTTGGGGGTTTTGTTGGAATCAAAGGGAAAGGCAGATTTTGGGTCCGGGAAATGATCAGTTTTGTAGAGGGCTGAATGGGGCAAGAAAGGAAAATGTTTTGATGCTTCAAATTTGAATGAAATGGATAGCTCAGACCGATGAGGAGTTGAAGAGGGAAAAAGGCTTTCAAGAATCCTCTTCAAGTAGTTGAAAACATAGAAAATTAAACAAAACTCAAGGCAGAGCACTACAAATCTAATGAATTCCACCTTTAATACTTGTTTGTTTAACTTAAGAAGAAAGGAGAAGGGAAATGATACACATGAAACTTTAGTAAACTTACAATCACAGAGTGAAACACACCATCAAAACATAGAGCCACATGGATCCCAAAGAGTGCTGCAAACCCTGGTCTATTCCTTTGCCAAAATGCGGAGATGAAATGTACAATGAAGCTCAAAGCAATCCCAAGAGTCCAACCTTGAAAATGACTGAGAAAATACAAGATATAGACAAGCATAACTCATCCCCATGCCTCTAGGGATCGATCTCACTAGTTTAGGAGCTGTTTCAACAAGATCTAAACTAAGAACTGGAAAATAGGCAGTGGAACAGCTTGCCTCTATAAGATAGGAAACTGATTCATTCAATTACAATTCACTTTTTGGTGAATGAATCTACTTACATGAGCGAAAATTAATCAAAATTACATAAAAACCATAAAATTACACCAATTTAAATCAAGAGCTGTACATTTGAAGATAAAAAAGTCAAACTGGCCAAAACTAGGCAAAAAACTGAGTTACTGAGTGAAAACTAGGCCAAAATTCCCAATGCGTCGTGCCTGAAATCTCTATGTGTTGCGCCACTTTGGAGCTGATTTTGAGGGCCTTCCCGGAGTTCAAATTGAGTGCAGGATAGCTCATTGGAAAGATATACCTGTCTAATTTCCAACCCAAGTGGAATTTCTAAATTTGGTTTCCATTTTCCCCTCCAAAAATGAGTTTTCCCAACACTGCTTCCTGTGTGCTTGAAAGAGGGCAGAAAGGTCATTTTTAGGGTGTTTTTGACCTCTTAGGCAACCCAAAACTTGTAAAAATATTTAGATAATGGGTAGGCATGCATAAATTTTGATGAAAAATTTAGAAATACAAATTTTTCTTCAATAGGAGCTGCCAATTATAAGCGCGCGCCAAGTGGTGCTACGCGTCGGGCAGGAAAATCTGTGTTAAGGTCAAAAAATTCAAAATTGACAAAATGTTTCCCAAATTTCTTTAAATTTGGGTTGAATGTCCATCATCAAGCGCTATACTGGGCCAAAGAAGCTTTGGCCAAAATTTGGAGTCTATCATGCCTTTTGCGACGCTTTAATGCCCTCTTTAACTTTGCCTTCAGGATCTTGATTCGCGCCTTGCAAACATGATTCCTCGCCCAATAATGATTATTCATGTGCCTGAGCATGTTATTTTCCTTGTTGGCCTTCTCCAATAGCTTCTCCAGATGAATATTGACCCTCTCAAGCTAATTCTCTCTATCAGCCTCAATTTCTCGCTCAATGGATGTCATCTCGGTTTGGCTTCTTTGGGCAGCTTGTGTTACAGGTCAAAATACCTCCTCATCAGCTTAGAGGGGAATACAAATATGGAAGAAGTAAAAAGACCTAAATTAAACCTATTTCTGCCAGGGTAACGCCTGTCTATAACAACACAAGAGCGTTATAACGCAGTTAATCAGTGAATGGGCCGCGTTAGTGGCTAGGGCAACGCTCTGTTTGCACTGGAGGGAAGCGTTACCCGTGTTTTAAGTTTGAATCGGGAAAAGCCCGCGGAGAATGATTTGAATCTCCGGCTTTCCCTCACAAGAGAGTCAGTTCACAAAAGAAAATGCAGAGCATCAGTTCATTATTGGTCATTGCTATAACAAGACTGAACTCCAAAGGAGGCAAAAGCATAGAGATTAAAGAAACATCTAAGTTTTTTCCATTCCAAACTAGTGGAAAGAGAAGGGCAAAAATGGCTTTCTCCCTCTCCTATAAGAAGGAGCTGAAGGCTCTTAATTGAAGGTCGAAGGATTGCTAAAGGTTTTGGCATACTTGTGGAATAGAGAATAGTGTTGTGTTGTGAAGGCCAAGAGTCAAAGAGGTTCCTAGAGAGCTTGTTGACTTGGACTTCTTCACTTAAGAGATAAGAGAGATTGGGAGACTGAGGAGGGCTTGGTACAACCGACGGTTGTAATCCTCCTTCTTTCAAAATCAATAGAACTGTGTTCGTTTTGTCCATTCAATGCTTAATATTGTCATTATCGCTTGAACATTTACATAGTATGATATGAATGGCTCAGATGTGTAGAAATTAGTAGTTCATTATATATTGACTTGATTGATAGGATATATGCTATGTTAGAAATTACGCGGGTGCTTTGACTGATTGCAGGACTAAGATTTGGAGCTGGTGAAGAAGGACTCTTGGTTCGCTGCCTAGCGCTCTCCAAGGGACTCCAAGATTGTCAAAGAGGTAATTCTATATCGCATTCCATTCAATTATCTTAAGTTAATATGAACATGCTTATACCATCTTTGTGAACAGCACAGCTAATCTTACTGTCTGCCTCGGGCACCGGAAAGCCCGGAGAGGGATATTCGAAAACCAACAACCCAAGCAGTTTACCCTATAGCAGAATTGGCGACTCCGCTGGGGACTTTCCCCATAGTTTCCGGACCATTCTTTCCCCCCTCTCTTTTGTTCTCTGTTCACAGACCCTTCCGACCATTTTTGATGCCCAGTAGACATATCAAATGCTTGCAGAGTTCCATCCTGTTTCTGTTTGGCCAACTGAAGAACTTTTCCCTGGCTAACGCTACCTCCGTAGGTTGTCCAGTGCGTTATAATGCTGTCTTTGTTCGAAAATAGTGTGTTAGTCGCTGTCTTTACTCACAGACAGAGCATTACTCAACCAAAACCTCACTGTTCACTGCTGTGATGGTGTTTTAGTTGCAGAGTTTTGGCCATCAGTACCTTTTGCTGACTGAATCCCTTTGCTTGTCTGCTAAGATGGCATTTCTATTTGTTTCTCTTGTTTGAAAAGTCAGTGTCCAAAGCATTTACTTTTTAAGAGGAAATTTTATTATTATTATTATTTTTCTGCATATAGCTGAGTTTATTCTGAAATTTCCAGTTCATAGACTGTTTAAAAGAGGTAGATAGAAGTATGAATCTTTAAAAGTTGAACTGAGCTATTTGAATGTTAGTGCATGGATGTTGAAAAGAAACCTCTCCCTGTAGAAACACTCTTCATCGAATTTAATATCTAGAGCATGTTTTGCATGGTTTCTTGAGTTAGAGTCTCATCACATTTCATACGTCCACTCCCCCTCCGCAAGACTAATAATCAAGTACACTAAGAATAAAGCGATAATAAAATCAATCAAATCTTTTTGAACTCACACAAACAGTAGTTCAGGCTAGGATCTTGGGTTAGGAACAGTGAGAAAACTACCCAAGGTCTCAAAACTTGAAACTAGAGTCATTAACGAGCGAAATCCTACTGCACTCATATTATCGGGACCGTTCCTTTACCGGAGCTCAGCGTGAGACAACACTTGGGTGCACAAGAAGGTAGCCCTCCTTCGACTGCATCCTGTGGGTGTGTTATATATTGGGGTTCCCTTCGGGGATGTTGAAACTAGATCGGGGATCTAGGTATTCTGCCCATATAGCACACTGTCCTTGACCGTGGACCCCCCTGATGATGTCTGTGATTTGAGTTATCTTTAGCGGCCATAATTTTTAGGGACTTACACAAGGTGATTGGGACGGGCTGTCCTGGTACCTGAAACAGACGGACCCACTCTGTCTTCGGTCTTTAGGAGGGTAATCGTTTTCACGAGAGTGCTTACACCTATCGTCTGAGGTTCGGGTGAAGCTCTAGAGTGACCGTAACTGTACTTTCGACCAACCCTCTCTGTATACTATTGTGATATTGGATTTCATCACCAGCAAACGGTAGTACTCAGAAATGGCACCCTATTTTGGCTGCTTGCTTAGTGATTTTAGAGAGTCCTTTTTCTTTTTTAGGTGTGTGGTTACTGTCACTAAGAAATTATAATACATCACAATTTATTAAAATTTGTTAAAATTAAGCAGGTCACCGTGGCGTCCCCCGACCCACGCCGTCTGTCTAGACGACAACAAGGTCTACCTCCTCTAACTATTGAGGAAGAAGTGAACCTTGGTGACCCTGTGCCTTCCACGGAAGAGCAGTCTCCACTGACTAATCTTGATTTTCACATAGCCTCATACCAGCCGGAATTTCCGAAGGACCCTTTCACTGAAGGTGTTGTACCTCATTACAACCCTCCGCTCACTGATCCGTTGGGGCCTGTGATAATCCAGATTCCACCACACCAAGATATGTCTTCGGCCGCACCAACATCCATTTCACCACCAGCATCCACTGGGTCGATGCCAATGGCAACCATCCCAGGTTCGCCACCATCCTCCCCGCCGGTGGTCAGTTCTATGCCATCACTAGGTAACTCCAGTAGTCAACATATACCTATTCCCAACCCTATGGTCATCACAACTGTCAGTAGCTTACCGAATCCTTCGGCATCTACTTCTACCATGACCACGTTGGGACCCACGGTAGCTCCTCCCACGAGTATGACTACTTCGGTACCTTTTAGCAACCCTTTCGGTTGGAACCGTTTGCCAAGTTCAAACCCCTTGGCCTCTATGCCTGGGGGCAGTGTCACCAGCACTCAGGTAGCAGGGAATATTTCACTTCCTATGCAATCCTTAGGACAAATAAAACAACCTATTGTTAATAATTTTCCCTTAAGTGGTTCAAATATAGGTGTAGGGTCCAGACCGTTGCCAAACTATGCAAGTAGTAGCATGCCTCCGGGAAACTCTATTGCATCCATTTGGACTAACCAACCCCAACCTCCATCTGGAATGGGAGGGCACTTTTATAATGGGGGCAACCAACAGTTCGCCCCGTAATACAACATGCCCTATGGACAGCAACCATATGTCCCTACTCCTCCACCTATAGGAAGTTTTTACCAAAGTCCTACTTATCCTCTTGGTAACACATTGATGGGTGGACCCTATGGTCTAAATAGTCAGCCCATACTGCCTTGGTTAGATTCGAGGGCAAATACACAATTTCCATTCTTGGCAGCTTTGGACATCCCCGATATCCATAAAATAAATAATTATCCCATCAATCACAACTCGATTTGGCCTCCTGTGCCGCATAAGATTCCTTCCGACATCCCAAAGTTCGATGGGAAACAAGGGGACGACCCAGCCGCACACATCACTACCTTTCACCTATGGTCTATATCCAATTCCATGGTAGATGATAGTGTCCGACTTCGACTGTTTCCCCGCACACTTACAGGCAATGCTTCCAAGTGGTACATTGAATTACCCCGTCCCACCATCAACACGTTTGGTGCTTTAGCAATGGAGATTCTAAAGAACTTCCAACTACCAATTAGATTTGAGACCGGAACGGAACTATTAACCTCGCTCCGCCAAGACACCGCCACACACATCTCCGATCACATTCATGAATGGAGACGTAGGAGGAGACTAGTCAAAGCACCAATTCCAGATCATCTCTTAGCCAATTGGTTTTGCAAGTCTCTCTTACCCCACATAGCTAAAGACATTGGCCTTTCGGGTGCGGTTACAGAAGATCAATGCATCCGTCGTGCCCAGCATTTAGATTTAATCTATTCGCAATCTGGCACGTTGTATGATTTGCTCCCCCATGCCCCTGGCAACCCAAATCCTCCGGCTACTCAGAAAACCGGAGCTCATGCCGATGGTCTCGTTGGCACGATCTCTGGTGTAGCCACAAAACAGTCTCAGGGGCAAGCCTCCCAACCATTTTCGGCTACCACCGCCCCTCACCAAACGACTACTCTTCCCACCGCTGAGGTAAATACGATGCAAACCTCACAAAAACCTAGTGGGAAAAATAAGAAGAACAAGAAAAAGTCATCTTCTTCGGAAGAGCAGTCGGATAATCAGAATAACACTAATCAGAAAAATGCTGCCAAAAATGACAAAGGGAAGGATAAACCCATGAAATTTCCTTGCAAAATCTGTGCGGAGGACCACTTGACATAAAAATGTCCTCAGCTGTAGGAATGCACCGATTTTATTGCTAACAAGGATTCTGGGCGAACACCTGCTGTTCTTCATAATCCTTTCCCTAATCAACAGCAGCAACATCAACACATGGTTGACAATCCGCCACAACCCCATCAACGGGGCAATGGTGATTCATATCCTTCCGACGAAGGACCATCTGCCATTTATGGCATTGAGAGTGTGGACCTTCAAACTCGAGCTAAGCTTTATGGAAACCCTACCATAGATGCTCAAGAACCTGGTACTAGTTCCAATCCACTGCCGCCAAACGATTTGTATATCGAACGGCCTACTACTGACCCCATGATTCGTCCCCCCAAAGGGACACTTCGATGCATGACTCATAATACCTCTGCACGTGCAGCCCAAAACTACAACATTGTAGAAGATTTGGCGCGGGCACCGTCAGCTATGTCTGCTCTCG
Source organism: Pinus albicaulis (assembly GCA_034641835.2). Taxonomy (NCBI): domain Eukaryota; kingdom Viridiplantae; phylum Streptophyta; class Pinopsida; order Pinales; family Pinaceae; genus Pinus; species Pinus albicaulis. The sequence continues at coordinate 1,298,190,258 of CM076578.1, read as the reverse complement.
AAGTATTACAAACCTGTCCAGCACAAAGGAAAGCCTTGCTTTTGGCCATTGGTGGAATAGACCCCCAGGATTCCATGCTAGCTATCTTTGATATGGAAAAGGATAAACCTCACCTCTCACACCAACTCGCATTCCAGGTGTAGGTTGTGTCGAAAGGGAGACCAATCCATCGCACTGTCATAGACGAAGGTGCTTTGACCTGCGTTATGTCACAAGCTTGCTGGCTCAATTTAGGTTCTCCTACCCTCACCCCGCCATCGAATTCCCTCAAAGCTTTCGATGGCCACACTTTCCTCCCAAAAGGATACCTTGCTAGCTTTCCCATCACTCTGAGTGGGAAAACGGTAAACGTGGACGTTGAAGTCGTAGAGCGTCATCTAGACTATAATCTATTGCTTGGTCGCAGTTGGTCGTATGCCATGACTGCCATTGTGTCTTCGGTTTTCCGACTCATCCTATTTCCATTGGATGGGAAAATAGTCACAGTGGACCAGCTATCCTTCTGCACCCCTGATTATGCCACATTTCCAAGTAGCACTGTACCCCTAATAGAAAGCTTTCCTGACTCTTACGTCAGTGTCGGTACCAGTCTTCTGAAGGCATCGTCCCTACTGGGTTGTTTTCCTCTCCCGCCGCCATCGATCCCAAACACGGTTGCAATGATATCCACCACTTTGAGTGGCTCTATTGACCCATGGATCATTCCGGCACCTTCAGACATTGATTCCTACGGAGATCAGATGCCGCTCTCACCAGCAGAGTTGGCTTACTAAGCCATCCAAACCGCATCTGAACCCTCCACTGCTATGGTTTCGACCGAAAGTACAAAACTCCCTCCCATCACTGTTCTCTCTAAGGATCTCCTCAATGAAGTCTTTCCGACAGACGAAGCTATTCGAGAGATCATGTCTTTAGAAGAACGACCTTGGGGAGAGTTCCACCATCGCGCTTCGATGATTGACTTGGACGCGATAAAAACTGAATCCCATCTTTTGACCCACCTGAGATGGTTCCCTCTGCTTACACGACTGTCCAAACTATAGAGTCAGAAGGGAACATGGGTAATCTTTCTAAGACAATGCTCATTGATATCTTGGTCAAAACGGGTATCGTGGAAAATATTCAGATTGGAGACGATTGCAATCCAGAGGAAATTGCACGCTTCACATCACTTTTTAAGGAATTTCGTGATGTGTTTGCTGGTCTTATGACGAAATGCCCGGCATAGACCCTTCTATTTTCGAGCACGAAATCAAGATTTATGATAATGCCAAACCTCAGCAACAACAGATTCGGCACTGCCCACCAGGGTTTTCTTTTAGGAATCTTTTTCTCGCTCATAAAACTGAACTAAACTACCACGACAAAAAAATGATGGAGCCATTCTTTTCTATTTTTTCAAAGCTCTTTAAACGAAAGTAATCGAGTTTTTCTCCCGTGACTCGCTAGTAACAATGATAGTAACCGAGTTTTCTTTGTTGGACTCGTTAAAAATTCCACAAATAATACTGAGTTCACTCCGTCTCCTCGTACTCATAACAAAATGAGGTAGACGTCTATCGAACATAGATTTCTCACTTTTCCGGTTTCGATGGACTAACTTACGGAAAATGAACTTTTTCGGGCTTACTATTATCCCTTTGCCGTGCCCGGTTATCAAGACATGACAAAGGTACCCCAGCAGAGTTGTCTTTCCTGACATTTTTCAGACTCTCTAAACATGAAAAATTCACCGAGTTTACTCATCTGGACTCGTTAAACCTAATCAGATGGGGTAATAGAGTTGTTCGACATTTTCAGACTAAACATGAAAATTCACTGAAGACTTATTCTGATCTTCATGAACGACCCACGGGAAAAATTTGGACAAAATGGATACTACCTCTGTTACATTTTCAAAAAGGTCGATTTGGCAGCAAAATTCTTGAACATAGCGCTTCCTAAAACTTTTCATAAGCATTTAATCCTACCATCGAGGTGTTTTCGGGGGTTCTAAAGGTCCTCAGACTTTAGAAAATCCTAATACACTCTTTGGTGTTCATCAAGCTTCAGCTGCCTAGTACCCTGCTAGAGTGCCTTCTATTTTTCAAGCATATCTCGCTATCTACTGCTCTTGTTATCAACCAAACCGCTCATTATGCCAGAAATTATTTGTCGTCCGACGTTCCCATTTCCTCTTCACTATCTCAATCATAAACAAAATCAGTTGGTTTCCGTTTCATGTTGACTGATGTAGGAGGCCTCAGTGCCTACCTTTTGACAGATCTCTTCCTATCGACTTCAACATCTTATCTAGGAAGTTGATCCAGAAACCCATCAGTACCCGGATACTTGCAGACATCAGTGGCAGGTAGTCTTGTGTTTGATCAGGGGTCTTCGTCATTGGCTCCTGGGTCGAATGATTCTACGAGTGTTCGACTTCAACTCATTTTATTCACACTCGCTAGATTGTACTGGGCATCTTAGGGGCCATCATCATTATCGGTGGCCACCTTCGCGTCTGTTAACAATTTTCGTTATTGACTGGTAATCAGACGATTTCTCACATGTTTGACGACAACTCCTTTATTCACATGTGGAGAAATATGCAGTTTAAGTGAATCGGCAGTCAATACCTTGGGGCAAAGGTTTCATCATTAAAGTTGTGTGTCCTTCCCCAAGTTGCGATATTGTTTATGGAGACAGCTTCTTCAGCCTGATCATGTTATGACAGACACTTCCACATTGTGCCTATCGGTGGACAAATTCTTCATATCTCTATTCTAGAGAAATCATGTTGTTTAAGCTACTGAGCATGGGATATGCCCGACTCAAGGCAAATACTATATTTTCTGACATATGTTGTTGTTTCAGGTTTTCCTCAGTCTTTCAATCTCTTTATCTCTACACAAATTATAAAGTATTTCGGCCATCGTCTTCGTCTCTGACCTCACACTTTAGGGGGCATCTGTTATAGGTCAAAATACCTCCTCATCAGCTCAGAGGGGAAGAAAAATATGGAAGGAGTACAAAGACCTAAATTAAACCTATTTCTTCCAGGGTAACGCCTGTCTATAACAACACAAGAGCGTTATAATGCAACTAATGAGTGAATGGGCCGCATTAGTGGCTAGGGAAACACTCTATTTGCACTGGAGGGAAGCGTTACCCATGTTTTAAGTTTGAATCGGGAAAAGCCCGCAGAGAATGATTTGAATCTCCGACTTTCCCTCACAAGAGAGTCAGTTCACAAAAGAAACTGCAGAGCATCAGTTCATTATTGGTCATTGCTATAACAAGATTGAACTCCAAAGCTGGCAAAAGCATAGAGATTAAAGAAACATCTAAGTTTTTTCCATTCCAAACTAGTGGAAAGAGAAGGGAAACAATGGCTTTCTCCCTCTCCTATAAGAAGGAGTTGAAGGCTCTTAATTGAAGGTCGAAGGATTGGTAAAGGTTTTGGCATACTTGTGGAATAGAGAATAGTGTTGTGTTGTGAAGGCCAAGAGTCAAAGAGGTTCCTAGAGAGCTTGTTGACTTGGACTTCTTCACTTAAGAGATAAGAGAGATTGGGAGACTGAGGAGGTCTTGGTACAACCGACGGTTGTAATCCTCCTTCTTTCAAAATCAATAGAACTGTGTTCGTTTTGTCCATTCAATGCTTAATATTGTCATTATCTCTTGAACATTTACATAGTATGATAGGAATGGCTCAGATGTGTAGAAATTAGTAGTTCATTATATATTGACTTGATTGATAGGATATATGCTATGTTAGAAATTACGCGGGTGCTTTGACTGATTGCAGGACTAAGATTTGGAGCCGGTGAAGAAGGACTCTTGCTTCGCTGCCTAGCGCTCTCCAAGGGAATCCAAGATTGTCAAAGAGGTAATTATATATCTCATTCCATTCAGTTATCTTAAGTTAATATGAATATGCTTATGCCATCTTTGTGAACAACACAGCTAATATTACTGTCTGCCTCGGGCACCGGAAAGCTTTGAGAGGGATATTCGAAAACCAACAACCCAAGCAGTTTACCCTATAGCAGCTTGCTGGTCTTCTCGGATGTTTTGCAACTCCATGATTGTTTGATGATCTTCCAATTGTTTGTTTCACTGCTCAAGGTAGTTTATAATCCATTGGGCTCTTTGCAATTTTACGGTCAAAGTGTCTATCTCTGCCTTCTGCTCCTGAATAGTCTCTCTCAACTTTGATCTTGGAGAGCTCAAATCCTCATCAATGAGTAGGAAACCTGTATCTTGGCCTCCTGAAGGCCCCTCATCCTGCATAGGCCTCTTACCTCTGTCCTGTACCTATGCTGTTGATGACAGAAACGAGACCCCTTCCACCCCAGGTGGAGATAATACTCGTCGGGCTGCTGCAAATAATCCTCTAGTGCCTCTCCGATAAGTGACATACGTCGGCACACTAGTAGTCTCTGTCTCCTGACCTCCATGCTGATATGAAGGTTCACCTGCATCATGAAAAACCTCCGGAGGAACCTGAGGAGCTGTGAAGAAATCATTAGAAATGAAATCCTCCCATGAAATACCCTGCAAGCCGAGCTGATGCACAACCACGATCTTGATGAGTGCATAGTGATAAATATTATTGTATTGTTTCTCAAGAGTTTTCCTCTGCACGAGAGTGGTCATTCTCTCGATATTATGGCACATGAAATAAGGGAGGTTCATCATCCTCACCCTGGTAAAATGCATCAATAACCTGATATGATAGGCATAGAGACGTGAAAAGCGGCCCTCACAACTGAAATATCTGATAATGAGTTTCATCAGAGGAGCATAGGAATCCTTTAGGAATTGGAAAGGAAACACTCTGCTGAGTTGCTTCACAAAGCTAGGCCTGATATATGGTTCATAATGCATTCTGTCCACCTGTTGTCTTTTGTTCCATTATTCTCCCACATTTGGTATTCCGGTTGCTTGAGAAATAGTTTCCGGTGTTAAAGTGAATGTTACACCAGCAAGAGTTACCTGACCATCATGTAAATGCAACACAAACAAACGAGCCAACTCCTGATGATAATGGATCCTAGCAATCATTTCACAAAATTGATAACATGACTGCTGTTGAAAACATGCTATGGCAAGTAGACAAGCCTGCAATTCAGCCAATGAAGTGGGTTCCTCTCTCACATGTCTGCCACCCTTATGAGGCCTTCTAGGTGCATGTTGTTCAATGGTGGAATCACTGTCTTGATCATAGGATGTATCGGTATCTGTGTCCATGATGTCCAAGGTCTATGCAATGTCTATGTTGTCTTGTATGAGAATTTTGGTATTTTTGTTTTAGTGCCAAATGCATGGTAGTATGGGAGGGAATGTAGAGAAATAGGACAGTGGGGATATTGAGCTTTAATCAAGTGATATTTGAAATGTAAGGATAGCCACTTGACTTCTTGGGAAAACTTGGGGTTTGGGAAATTTTACAAGTGAGATGGGAAAATGAGAATGATAGGAAATGAAATGACTTAGGGATAGGGAAATAGGCTTAGGAATGAGTGACTTTAGGGATGTAAGAGGATGGGGGATGGACTGTAGTGATGAGATAACAGTGAGGGGGAGGAAAAAAAAGGTGGGGAATGGAAGTATTTGGCCCAAAACAAGTTTCAAAACCCTAAGGAGTTAACTTCTCAACAAGATAATAGGGTTTAGTTTTTGTACTCAAATTTTCATAATAAATCTCATAATCAACACCAAGAACGAGTTATGAGCAATAGAGGAGTGGATTTGACTTACTCGAACAAGGAGCAACAGAGCAAATTTGATGTTTGAGAGGAATGGAAAATTTTTTGTGTTCTGGCCCAATGCGCCGCACAGCCAACCCAGTGTGCCATGCCCTTCTGATGCGTCGCACAGGAAAAAAAAAACACACAGGGGAGAGACCCTATGTGCCGCGCACGCCCGATGCATTGCGCCGGCTACCCAATGCGTCGCGCTTGGCAATTTGCACACAGTCCACCCTCCAATCACTAGCTTCACTCCTCACGGGTTCTCCTTTGTTCACAGCTATCTCTTGACACACAAATGGAGTTTTGAATTTGAAAATATCTTATATATACCAAAGACTTTGATTTTTCATTTGAACAAACCCTCTTTGTAATGTTGAAAAATTGACACCTCACTTTAAAACTCTGTTTTTTTTCCTTTGTGCTTTTGGACTGAATAATGAGCTTCAGTTTGTCTTGCAGGGAATGAATGGCATGGAACTTTGGCAAAGGCAACCAGGGTTGCGAATGGAGCATTATTACAATTGAAGAACTTGAAAATTACATTGCATTTATTACATAAAGATGAAATTGACTATTTTTCTTCAAAACAGAGTTTTGAAGAAAAATCATTATCAAGCATTATGATGATGATATTTTTGGAATGAAACCTTATTTGAAGCTTCCTCATGTGCCTGCTGACCATTATTAGGCATTTTGAGACCTGATTAACTAAAACCCTAGACCTAATGAGACTAAAAACCCTAAAATGACTTTTTACCAACTAGGAGACCAAACATGACTGTACATGATTTTAATGAACAAAAATAGGCCAGCAAGTACAAGACATGAGGGATATGAGTGACAAGCCCCTACCATCAGATGATCCATGCTCCTAATGGAATGCAGCTTACTGAACTGAGTGAGACACCTAAAATGAAAAACAACAAGAGAAATTTGTTCTCTGACGGAGGGATGAAGATACCGACTCTAACAGGTGGCATCATTTAGGACGACAAATCCTATCCCTTGCATGTCTATGCCTACTCCTATGGTGTGAATAAAAATAACCTAGCCTAATTTCTTGCAGTTGAGAAAGGTTTACAAGTTTCATTTAGAGAGGGTTACTGTTTGATTCAAGTTCACAGCGACTCCAATGTGATTACACAATGTATATAGAAATCGTTTAATGGGCACCCGATACACAAAACAGTTCAGATTTTGCATTTACAGGAAGTGGTTACAAACATACAAAATTTATTATTAAAATTTGACTATATTATTCCCCAGCGTACACGGCGAGACGAAAAATGTGTAGTATATTTATTGGCGAAGTGGGGTAGTGTTGAATGACATCTGGCCTTGGATTAGCCCTGGAAGATTGCGTCATTTCAAGCGGACGTACAAGAGGTAAAGCGGTGGGTGGAACATGAAAAATTATAAGTAGTTGATATACCCAATAGGAGTGATTTTCCTTGTCATAGCCTTGTCATAGAGAATGATTAACATGCTCAACTATGGAATGGCGCCTGAGTCGATTGGCCTAGGAAAAAGAGCCAAGCCCTCCATCTGTCATATCCTCATCCTTGTGTGTCATATTCTCATTTATTTGTTATGGATTACGTACCCATGTCACATTGGAATAAATGTGGGAAGTGGTTACAAGTTTTGTGGAGTATGCCATTCCTTTTTATCTTCATTCAAAGAAATAATCACTTGGAATGGAAATTCTCTTTCATGGTGGATTGGATGGGGGTGGAGGAGATCCTGACACAATGCTCACATAGCTCATTCATGAGCATACCATTGATGGGTTATTTGAGCTTTTTAAATAGTGTGCTTGGATGTACACTTTCCCCTTCATGAATTTGGAATACCTTCACTTCTCCCTTAATTGGATCAACCCCATCATGCTCGTGCCCCATTATATATGCATGAGTAATATAGTAGGGTGGGGACATAGTTATGCACTTTTTATTATGGGAAAAGGTATCAGAATATCGTGTGGTTCTTGGTCATTTTTAATGGTCTATTGGTGGGTCTCTTCTGTGAACCCGAGAGGTTCGTCTCTGCACTCTTACCTTTTCCTTTTCAAGTTTTGTTCTTTTTTCAACTCAACCCCTTGTGGATTCCTCTTTGTAGTCCTAGGAATTTAACTATTCTTCATTTTTATTCATGCTTTTTTATACAATACATGTACTAGTCCATGTTTTGAATTGGCGGTCGTATTATCGTCTTTGTCAAATCAAGTCCCAGATACTACTCGAATTTCTTTTCACTACCTCATATTGGTTTTTGGACTCTGGTACACCAACACCTTCTTAATTTGGTTTTAATGCTGTTACACAATCCTTGAGTCACATAGGTGGCCTTAGGGTATTTGGTATTGAATGGCTCAACACGTCGCAAGTTATGGTTTACAAGTTGGAGGTATGCCTTGTGTGTCTGTTCAAATTGAGTCGATATCTTCTCCACTCCCTTACTCTTTATATTCTAGATGAAGTTCTCATCCTTTAGGTACTTTTTCAACACATAACACTAAGCATAGCTAATTGTGTTCCCTTTTTTTTTAATTTAGTTTCCCAATTATCCCTTCCTCTTCACTGTTATTGTACCACATCAAATATTTCCTAGTCGTTGGGGTGGTGCACCTGATTCCTCTTCCTCTCGTCGATGACTCCTATTTGGTTGGGAGTCAGCGGTGAACCACTTTTATTTCACTTCCTCCTGAAGTAAGGAACATAATTCACCATCTTGAAGTGAAAGAGTTCGGTGACCATCTCTAGTTTTCTGACTCTGAGATTGGTGGCAATAGTCTTCAGTGGATCTTGAACCCAGAAAAATTCATAAATTGTAGGATTCACTTTCTCAACTCCATATCTCTGCATAGAAAAATGGATTCTTTTCTCCATATGGTCATCCATGATAAGAAGGTAGACAACTATAAACTCTTTGCAGGTCAAGAAAAACTCAAGCAAATTATATGCGACATCTGCTAAAATTTGGATGACATAGTGGTTAGGCTAATGGGGGAAGAGAGGTTTATGGTTTCATATTCCAGCATGGAGTTTGATGAGAAAAAAGAAGCATAAAAAATTATTAATGCTCTTTTTTCAGAACTCTCCCTTGCGAAAATCCTCTCCACTCTCTCTGGTCATCATTTCTGATTGATGGTTTCTCATTACTAGTTTTTCTCTCATCCTCACAATGGATCCTTGGCACAACATATGGCACCAAGTTTGATTTTGGTTCTCTCCCTCCAGACACAGTTCAACATGGAACCTCCAGGCACATTTTGTTCTTGGGCATGTTTTGGATGTACCTCCATGGTTTTTATCCTGTTGGCATATCACCAATAGACCCAGATTTATCATTTTCTAGTTTTTTATGTTCCTATACTATGTAAACTCTCAAAGTAACAATGCTCAATCCTAGTCTATATGTAATTGAAGCTTTGTCTCTGACATACATTAGAATTTTGTTCCTATATCTTAATAGTAGTGATGGAGTCTGTTGGGTACCCTTGGTTGAAGTTACTACCTCCTAGGGTCCTTCTTTTGGAAAGTTTGATTAGTTATCCAGGGAAAAATGTGAAGCTGGGTTACACTTTCATGAGAAACGTGTTCGAAAATTTCACTCTCCCAACATTTACACCGAAATTTTAGGAATTTCGGCCAAAATTTTGAAATTAATTTGGCCGAACTGTTTCTACCATTAACATTGATGACACGAGTAACCATATCTTTGGCTGAAGATAGGAAAAATGACAATAAAATTTCGGTCAAACTTTGTTTAAATGTTCGACTGAACTTTTTGTTATAAATATAGCGGCCCCCAGACTGCAAGAAGTTTTTGAGTAGTTTTGTGTTGCGTTACCATTGGAGAGTGCTGCAAGTTTTCTGTTGGCAGTGACCATTGTAGAGGGTTTTTTAGGTGTGTTTCACTCATCTTGAACCAACAAGGACCAGCAGAGGAGCAAGCAAAGCTAAAGTTGAGGTAATACAATTATCTGCAATTGGTCTTGTTTTTCTTATTTTCTTTATTCTTGTTTTTCTGGTTTTAATCCTAATTTCATTTTTTTCTGTGTTTGCTGGATTTTTGTAGGATTCCTAGGGTCTAATCTGTGTCCTTGGTGTGCTTGTTCTACCTCCTCGTTGTCTGCTTTTCCTCCTCGGGGTGCTCTGTCTCCCCGTGAGTTCCATGTATTATTCTCTGATATTTCATTTGCAAGCATAAGTCCTTTTCAAATTTCCATGCCCGTGGAAAAGAATATTTCCCTTTCCAGCTTTCATTGTAGAGTGATATCGATTCTGATTTTGTTATTAGAAATGATCTTTGTGATCCCATTTTTCACTTGCGGAGCTTAGATCGTTTATCACCTCATTTGACCCTCACACATAGTTGAGAAGAATTCGTTTGGAAGGTGAAGGTTTCATTTCTTTGGTTTGGCCCGATATTCTCCTGCCTAACTTGCTAAGCACCCTATAACTTCCTTGACTTATTTAAACCCATCTCAACCCTTCCTGAACTATATTTTTAGAAATGGCCCTTGGAGAGACAATATATAATATCGATAGTTAATACTGTCTACTTGAAGCTCCTATGTTGTGTAAAGCTCATTGTTAGATCGTCAAACCCAATAAGAATATATACCTCTATCTTTGCAGGAGTCAAGGATATCAGCTATCACGAGTGGAATACGTCGTTTTTAATCCATGTATAAGATCATCTTCTACATTAATTCTTATTATTCATTTCTTTCCCCCCTTTTAAAGCATACTGAATAAATTATAAGAATACTAAAGTAATCAATGAAATAATAATAATAAATGCTCTATTTTAGAATATCATGTGTATATATATATATATATATCTTCTGCTTGCTCTAAACTAGAGTAGACAGACCTTTTCATTTCAAGGATGAAGATTGTAAATCATCGCCATTTCCATTATTATATTAATTCAAAATCTTACTATCGAAAAAAGAAAAATCATTGAATTGACCGATATGATGATGGATAGTGGAGTTCATATTACCCATAACAATAATGAATTGATGACAAGATATGGGGCTTTAAGCATTCCTTCGTGACTGGTAGTAATTCCCCTATGTTGTGCCGTGAGAAGAGGAGTGTCAACAACTTTGATGAAGAATCTATCTCTATTAGGACAAAATCTAAAGGTCCTTCCTATCCTAGCGATGTAGTCAATCTCGAGTAAGCACCACCAGCCAACGATCATTCTAATACCTCGTTCTGGATTGCACATCCTAATTTTCTAGTACCTTTTTCTATCATTAGGTAAGGGTTGAGAAAAATTGTTCTATGGCAGGGTTTCTTACTGGCTTTGTATGGATTTGTGTCCGGCTGGCTGGTGACTTCCTACTGGACGGTTGTTCAACAAGAGCATATAGGTTTTGTGTAGGGTCGGTTTATTATGAACACAGTGATTTCGACCTAGAAGGCCATGGAGTGGGCCTGAGAGTCTGGTCAACAGGATCTTCAACAACCTGTTCCAAATAATCTGAATAATAAGGGGGGGAGAAAATATAACATGAAGGATATCTAGTATAAAGCCAAGCTCCCCTCAAATCCCACTCCTCTTCCCTCGCCTAAAGGCTCCTCAACTTCCCACACCTCTCTCCCTCGAGAACTGCTTGATAACTGGTTAGGACTGAAAAAGGTATGAATAGTGTTTTACATCTTGGTGCTTATATATGAACTATACGGGGGTGCTTGTGCGTTTCAGTAAAGTTATATATATTTTATATAACTTTCTTCTTCATTATTGTTATTATAAGTGAAACTTAAATAGTAACTAGGTAATAACATTTGTAATCTATACTTTTATTTAATGTAATGAATAGTGCAACTTGTTAATAACAAAAATAAATTCTAATTTTGTTTAACTGGTCTAAGAAGTTTTTCTACTGTATTTAGATATCCAAAACAAAATTACACTAGCATATACTACATTGATATTAAGCTTGTTTACATGATCAATTATTAGTCCCTATCGCGCAAAGAACTATATGTTATTATGTTGGTGGTTGACTATAAAATAAACATTGGATATCAGTTGGATTGATTAAGAAACATTGGATATTTCATTTGCAGGCAGAAGTCCTTTCCAAATTTCCATGTCCGTGGAAAACAATATTTCCATTTCAAGTTTTCACTGCACAGTGATATTGATTTTGTTTTTAGAAATCACCCTAGGAGAGACAATATATAAGCTCAGTAGTTAAGATAGTCTACTTGAAGCTCCTCTGTTATGTGAAGCTCTATTGTTAGACCTGTTAGCACTCTGCCAGATTCCTAAGGCTGAGGAAGGAATCTCAACAGAGGTAACCATAGAACAAGCTTTTGACTTGATAGCTAGCACTATCAAGTCCGAGAGGGCTCTCTCCAAAAAGGTCACAACCAGGAGGGCTAGAGAAATTAGGGTTTTTAGGCTAGATATTGAGTGCAGGGGGTTGTTTTGATTTTGTTTTGGTTAGGTTATCACTGGATGAATAAATTAGGTCAAGGGAGCTAGGTCAGGGCAAATGAGATAGGGTTGCAGGGACAAATGGGGCAAGGTATGAACAAGGCTTATCACTTAAAGATGATTGTGATGGAATGGTTTTGAGACTAAAGAGAAGCTAGGAAGAGCACAGAAGATGTATATGGAAAAACTATGATCAATTCCCCAAAACATTGCATGAGCAAGCATGTATTCTGATTATCAAACTTGAAAGAGATCATACCATAGAGATGAAGTGAACATGAATATAATAAATTCTAACATATGAAACTGAAGAAAAGATAATGATAACCATCAATACCAAAAGTATCCCATAAAATAGCTGCAACTCCTCTTTATTAGCTGGCCAAACTGAGTACAATAGTTCCTTGATCAATAAGCAAACATACAAACAGATTCCAACCATTGCTTAGTGTGAAGAAAGGGAACACATAGACATCAAAACAACATTCACTCATCCTTAGGAGTCGAATCGATGAGGTGAGGAAGAGATACACTAATTTCTGAATTGAAAACTAAAGTGTAGGATGGTCCAAGTGACTCACTCCTCATTAGACTCAAACTGATTCATCTTGACTATAGGATAAATTTACCTAATGAATATAACCCTAGTTAACTTATCCTTGACATAATTACATTTACCATGATGAATTACATAGGTAAAAAGATCATTTCTTGAGATAAAATCAAAAATTACAGTGAAAAACCAAAAAACTCAGCAAATTGTCATATGCGCCATTTTCCTGTCATATGCGCCCTCACTTAAGGCTATGCACCCTCCATGTTCAAGGTGACTTTTGATTGACCTACAGGTGTTCAAATCTGCCCCAAGATGGATCCTTGGAAAGGTTTCCTTGTCCTCTTTCTGAATATGCCTCAAGTTCTGAAATGCTGCTGATTTGACCCCTCAAAATTGTGATCTCCCAAGACTGCTTTGTGCGCAACGCCTAAGCAAAAATATGGGCAGAAACATGATTTTTAGGGTTTTTTCTCCCTTTTCACTGACTAGTTCAACTCAAAAACCTTAGAAAATGTACAAGGTGCATGTATTCATCATTTTGAACCTAATGGTGGTGACCTTTTTCCCAAAAAGTGTCCCTATCATTTGCGAAATACCTAGGGTGCTGCGCATATGACAAATTTTCTGCTAAATCCTTATTAAAAAAAACACAGTCAAACTCGGAATTTGCAAAAAAGTTTGTAAATGCCTCAAAATTTGTAAAATATATGATGATGATGTTTTTAGGCTTGAAGGGAAGCCTCAACAAGAATGTCCAACTTTTTCTTTTCCTCCATGGTCAACTCTTCAGTTTTTGCATTGGCACTTTTGAGCTTGGCCAATGCAATTTTCTCCTTCAGGGCATAGTGTTTGACCTTTCTCCTCAATAGGTCATTATCCTTATTTGACTTGGATATCAGCCTCTCCAAGTGTTGATTGGCTCTATCAAGCCATGGCTCCCTGTTCTCACTGATCACTATGGAAAGCTGCTCATTTAGGGTTAGCTGATCAACAAGCTCAGTTTCCCTTTGCCTCTCTAGAGCTAGAGCACTTTTCAGCCCTCTATTTCTAGGTCTCTATCTTGTTACCTATTATTATTCATCATCAAGTAAGCCATACATTTCAAGTGTTTCATCTAAAATTACTTTAGCCTTTTGAGCCTCCCTTTGAGCAGTGAAATACTTAACCTCATTAATGACTTGTTTGGTTTTCAATTGGTTATTTTATTTCTCAAGGAAGTTTATGGTGTATCTTGCCCTATCAAGATTAGTTTGAAGCTCCTTAATCTTGACATCCTTACCTTTGATGGTAGCTTTAGTTATTTTTTCATTGTCACCCTCATCTAGGTCAACAAGCCGAGATTCCTGCTATGTTTCATGAGTGTCCTTCTCATCATAAATGATTGGCTCAATGACCTTCACTTTTCCTTTGTCCACCTGCTATGTTTTTGTAGAAGGCATGACCCCTTCCACTCCATGTGGAGAAATCACATGCCTGTAGCATCTCTGGTAGGTTTTTGGAAATGGCTCAACCTCAACCATACTAGCCCACTTAGGGTCAATATCCTCCATCCTACTGGGTGATCCAATGTCATGATGACATGGAGATGAAGGAGGTGAAGTGGATTGATTAGATGATGATGAATGAGCTATGGGTTGAGATGGAGGAATGGAAGTGGATGGATGGGATGATGAAGGCACATTTTTTGCATGCTGAGTAGGAGGATCTCTTAATATTATGGGCTATGAAGGTGTGCCATGAAATGTTTAGTTGATTAAGATGGTGGAGGACTATGATATCAATGAGGGAATGAGGGAATAGGATTTTCATTTGATGTTCATATTGCCTTCTTTGGAAAATGAATGCCATCTTATCTATGCTTTGGAAAAGGTAGTAGGGTATGTTCAACATATTTACCCTAGTGAAATGCATCAAGAGGTAGATGTGATGACTACAGAGCCTTGAAAATCTACCCTCACATGAAAAGTATTTCATGATTATCTTCATCATCGATGCATATCTGTCCTGAAGGTGGGAAAAAGGAAAGAACCTCTTTCTCTCATTCTTATACCTTGGTTTTAGGAAAGGCTCAAAGTAGTTTTCCTCCAAATCACACTTTTTGAACCATTTCTCCTCAACATTCGGGATCCCGATGGCAGCTGAAATGGTGGAAGTTGAGATAGTAAAGGTGACTCTAGCTAAAGTGACTTGGTTTTTGTGGAGGTTGGATATGAAGAGCCTAGTAAACCTGGCATGCTGTTGAACCCTCTGAACTTGTTCACAAAAATCATAACAACCAACATATTTGAAACATGTTACTGTCATTGGAGAGGCTAAAAGTTCCCTAGTATTAACAGGTTCAAGTCTGAGAACTCTTCCACCTTTATGTGGCCTCCTCTCCTCTTTTTCCTCTCCATCACTGAATATTATGTTTCCTTCCTCTTCTTCCATGGTGTTTTTGCCAAAACCCTAGGGATTAGGAATGATAATGTGTGTAAGGTGAATTTTTTGGGGATAGGAAATTGGGAAAGGGAAATTTGTGGGAAATAATTTTAGGGATATGAGAAATGGGGGAAGGGAAAAGGAGTGATAGTGTGATGGGAATTGGGATGGGGAATTGAGAGCCTAGGTAAAAAGAATCACCTAGGGCTTATGGTTTTAGGTTTAAAATATTTAGGGACAAGGATTGTACTAATCAGATATTTGGGAATGAGTATTTGCAATATGGGAAGGGTATGGGAGTGTAAGGGAAATGGGTTTTAGGAGTTGTGAGTGTTAGGGAGGAAAATTAGGGTTTTGAGTGGTTAAAACACCAAAATATAAAGAAAATTACATAACACCAAACAAATAAACTTGAAGGAGGTAAATGATGATGGAAGACACCGTTACTTGCTTGCTGGAGGCTCCAATAGCTTTTGCAAAAGTTCTGGAGGTGATTTGGAAAAATTTGGATGATTTTATAGCTTGCTGGACATATGCGCAGTGCCTTAAGGCTATGCACCCTCTCTTCAAACTGTGCGCAACGAATTAAGGATATGCGCCCTCTCTTCAGATTATGCACAACGCCTTAAGGATATGTGCCCTCTGCTCAAATTTTCTCCAATTTTTCCCAAAAAATTGAAAAATCGCTCCTTCAAGTGTTTGCTCGAGGGAATAGGAGGAAAATTAATTTCAAATTGATGTATATGAGTCTTTAATGGTTGAGTGAATTTAGATTTAAATAAAAACCCCACTTTTCCATTGTTCCCTTTCACTTTTTGGACACATTTGCTAACTAGACTTTTCTTCTTTGCAGGATGAAGTTGGTGGAGTTTGGCACTTTTCACTTTTAGTTGGTGATCTTCAATTTGGAATATGTGATATGATTTGGCAGCTAGGGATAGAACTTATTAGATATTATAAGCATAAAATTACATATAAAAATTAAAAAAAAATTACGTCTCTGTTTTCATATCAGAATTACAATTTTGATATGAAAATCAAACTTTAAAATTAAAATTACAACTTTAAAAATATCATATTTACATGCTGATAATATTTTGCAGATGATAATGAAATGTTTATTAAGTCACTCTCACACCTTTTTCTGACCTTGTTGAGAATAAACGGTGCATTTTTAGACCTTGAACAATAAAACCTAATGACCTAATGGGACCTTGAATGACCTGACTCCATGGTTGACTTTGACTGACATAAGACATAGTGAAATGAACTTTTCAAAAGTGTTCTAATGCTCAGCAAGACATGAAGGTGGGTCAGAAAATGTGAACTTTTGAGGGAGAGTGAGGTGTTATGACTTGGAGTAACATCAGTGAATCAATTTTTTGCATGACCTAATGGAATGATAAAAAAAATTCATAGTGGGACCCCTAAAATGAGTAATTTTGATCACTGATGGCAGAATGCATATTTTGACACTAACAAGATCATTAAGCCTAATAAGAATAAATACCTCTGTCTTTGTAGGAGCCGAGGATATCAACTATCCTGGGTGGAATAGGTGGTATTATCAGGATGTCTCCTTGGTTGTGTTTAACCTATGAATGAAGAATCTATCTCTATTAGGACAAAATCTAAAGGTCCTTCCTATCCTAGCAATGTAGTGCTAATGAATCAATACGTATCTGGGGTTGAAGCCCAACCCTAAAAGCTAAATAGTGCTACCCACTAAGATTCCTACCTGAATGAATTGGTTAGGAATGAAAAAAGTATGGATGGTGTTATACATCTTGGTGCTTATATATGAACTATACGTGGGTGCTTTGATCCAGATTTATGAAGGAACACAAAAAAATACACATATACCCATAAATATAAAAATGCAGCAGAAATAACACTTCATTTCATTAATATCAAAGAACTAAAATCTGTTTACAGACATAATGGAAATAAACTAGCTAGGGCGCTGGTAGCTTATATCTGAGAAGAGATGTGGTTGCTACATGCCTCTGAACTCTATGTTACAATGAGGCTCCAAGGCCTATATATTATTGAGAAACAATCGAAAACCATACACATCCAAAAAACTAACCCTAGGAGATGAAACACCTAAATATGGGCCCCGTCGGGGTAAATTGGTACATCAATTTCCCACGGTCGTAACTTTGGCATACTATCTTTGTTTGACGCAAATGATACATCATTAGAAAGATCTATCCAAGGACTAGAAATGCTAATAGAGAATATCGATTTCAAAACAGAATCATATATGCCAGAAGTGATGCCCAGAAAATGTCATTTAGGGCCTCAAAATGGCTTCGGAAGTTCAGGACACGAAAAATTGGTAAAAATAGTAAACTGTGCTATTATTAAGGAAAATAAAAAAATGAAAGAAACAATGGTGGGGCCCCAAGTGGAATAGGTGGGTGGACACCAATATCCACCTGGATCATCCCCCCCCCCGCCTTAGGAAGCAATGGTCCCCATTGCGTTGAGTTCCTCCATGAGATGAGGAAATTTCTACTGAACTTGGTCCCTCGTGAACTACTTGCCTTGCTGCAGGAGTTGGCCAACTTTGACCACCCGATACATTTGGATCTTCTACTAGAGATTGTTCTTGATTTTCATGTCCATGATAGATTATGTGGTAGAATTTTCCATGCAGTTTGGGTTTAACTCTTTTGGTGTGAGTTGTTCTGCAATGTCAAAGGTGTCCAGTAGAGGTGGGAAATAGGGCCGAAGGCAGTCCACATTGAATACTAGGTGCAAACCAAGGAATGGTGGAATACTGAGCTCGAAGGTATTGTTCCCTACAACATTGGTGATGGTGTATGGCCCATATCAGAGCAGGCGAAGCTTGTGGTGGGGTCCAGTGAGATGCTCCTTCTGCAAATGTAGACACACTTTGTCACCCACTTAGAAGTGGTGTGGCACTCGATGTTGATCATGTCGTTGCTTGTACTTAGCACTGGCTCTGTCAAATATGTCATGAACTTGCTGACGAATGTACTAAATGTGCTCAATGAAGTTGTTTGCTTTGTCAACTTCAGACTGGACATGAGCCGAATTGGCCTGAGTAGCCACAAATGGCATGGCTACATCAATGGGACATAGTGGCTAGAACCCCAGGCCCACCTGAAAGGGGCTATGGCCGGTTGAGCTATGGAGAGCCCGATTATAAATGTGTTGTAAAGAGGTAAGGCTCTCATCCCATGTGTTTGGATGCTTTGAATTGTACATGTGCAGAATGTGTACAACCATCCTGTTGATGACCTCTATCTAGCCATCAGTTTGGGGATGGAAAGCTATGGACTTGGTGAGCCTGGTGTCCAGCATTAACCAGAGGTTGGACCAAAATGTGCTGAGGAACCTACTGTCCCAATATGAGATGATAGAATTTGGGATCCCAAAGTGCACCCACACTCGTTCAAAGAAGAGTTTAGTAGTGGCTTCTGCTGTGATATTCTTCTTGCAGGCTGACATAATGGCCATCTTCGAGAATTTGTCGACGACCAAAAAAAAACAGTCGTTTCCATGCTTAGTAGAAGGAAGGCCCGACATGTAATCCATGGAGATGGATTCCCAAGGTTGAATAGGGGTAGGTAGCGGCGTATAGAGGCCTTTCTTCTTGATGGTCAGTTTGGCAATGGAGCAAGCAGTCCAGGATCCGATGTACTTCCCAACATCCTGTCAAAGGTTCGGCTAATAGAAATACTTCTGCAGTACTGCCATTGTTTTCTTGACCCCAAAATGCCCAATGAATCAACTGTAGTGTGCTTCCGAAATAATCTTGGCGCGCTTTCTTGAAGTAACACAAAGGTGTCCCAGGTGACATAACAGTGCATCCTGGAGGTGAAAATTTGGAACTTGCGTACCCTCTAAGAGTATCTTGTATTTGTGGCCAAATTCTAGATCGCTCTTTTAGAGAAGTATCCAATCAGAAGTCTCGTGCCCATAAGAGTTGAGAACAGTGGTTAACGCCATGATCGATGGTCGGCTAAGGCAGTATACAAAATTATTGGTGTTTCCCTTCTTATACTTGATGTTCAAATGAAATTGTTGCAGATATGTAGACCACTTCTGATGGCGATCATTCTGCAACTTCCCTTGTGTCTGTATGAACTGCAGGGGTCGGTGGTATGTGTGGATGACTGTTTCCTTTCCAAAAATTTAATGCTTCCATTGGTAGCACGCCTGCATAGTGGAATACATTTCTTTGTCATAAGTGGGATACTTGTGGGCTGTGTCAAACAATGTCTCCCTGTGATATGCCAGTGGATGCTCCTGTTGCGTAAGAACTGCCCCAATAACATAGTCAGAGGCATTTGTCTCGATCTCAAATGGTTGTTGCAAGTTTGGTAATGTGAGCACTAGGGAAGATCAGAGGCAATGTTTCAATTCTATGAATGCCTTCTGTTGAGATTCCAACCAAAATATTTTTTCTTTCGCTCCTCCCTTGGTGACTTGACTCAAGGGCCAAGTGATATGAGAGAATCCCAACATGAACCTACAGTAGAAATTAGCAAGACCCTGAAAGATGTGAAGCTCTGTTAGAGTGGTTGGGGTCGGCCAATCCCAAATTACTTGGATCTTGGTTGAATCCACATGCATCCCCCATTCATCAATAATGTATCCCAGATAGTTAACCTAGGTCATGCCAAAATTACACTTCTCCAAATTGGAACACAACTTGTGTTGCCGCAGTGTTTGGAGGACTTGTCGGATGTGGTGGAGGTGCTCTTCCCAAGTTTGGCTGAATATCAAGAAGTCATCCAAGTACACTACTACAAATTAATTGGTGAATGGTCGCAAGATGTCATCCATCAGCCTCATGAAGGTTGTGGGAGCATTCGTCAACCCGAAGGGCATGACCAGCCATTCGAAAAGGCTCTCCTTGGCTTTGAAGGCAGTCTTCCACACATCAGATGGTTTGATTGGTACTTGGTGATACTTAGACTTCAAGTCGATCTTGCTAAAATATTTCACCCCTTTGAGTTGATCCAGAAGTTCATCAATCCATGGGATCGAGTACCTATTCCGGACAGTGATCTTGTTCAACACCCGATAGTCAATACAGAGTCTCCAAGTCCCATCCTTCTTCTGCATTAACTCGACCGGGATCCCACAGGGCAATGAACTCGACCGAATGTGACCTTTCTATAACAGCTCCTGAATCTGCCTCTTGATTTCACCGTTCTCCAGAATAGAGCCTCGATAGATTGATCCATTAGGAAACGGTGCACCTGGGTCAGATCGATGTGTGCTTGACCTGATAGTGTAGAGGCACCTGTGTGGGTGAGGTGAATATGTCCCCGTACGCATCCATGACGTTTTCCATTTGTTTTTTTCATGTGGAGGATCCCTGTCTGGAGGTTGTGGCCACAATATTCTTCTTGCCCTGGGGGCGGATCATCAGTAAATAAATTTCCCAGTTTTTGAAATGAGCTTACTGCATTGTTTTGCAGTAACCAAAGAGATAGACAGAGGCGGTGGTACCTTTGGTATCCTGTACAACTTATTTCCCAAATTAAATATAACAACGCGAGGCCAAGACTCATACATAGCATGTCGCTTCCACAAGTATGGTTGGCCTAATAATACATGACAAACATCAAGAGGAGCAATGTCACATAATACCTCATCTGTGAAGGGCTTGATGCTGTAGGGAAGGTGACACTACTGGCTGACGTGGAGATCCTGTCCTTGGTGAAGCTAACCAATGGTGTACGACTGTGGGTGTGCTATGGTTGGCAAGCCCAAACACTTCATGACCTCTGCTGAAATGAGGTTCTTTTGGCTCCCACTATCGACAATGAACTGTGACAGCAACAAGTATGAAGGTCGGCCCCTAAGGAGAGCTGGTCTGCTATTATCGCTCTGTCAGCATTTCCCTGCTAAAACCTCGTTCTCCTCCTCCACGTGGTCTTCCCCAAATTCTTCGGTTTTATTTATCAAATTCGAGGAATTCGATAAATAAAAATATTCAATAATCTTTGAAAATTAAAACATATCTCTCGGCCTTTATATTCTACTGCCAAACCTTATAACCAAGGGTTTAATCCTTCGAACTTTATATAAATACCCGACGCTTTTTTTAAACAAATGACTTTGTAATAAACCTTTGGCTCCGGGCCCCACATCTATAATCAATAGCCCAATCAAATACACGCCTCGTGGCTTGGTTATCCTTCTTGCAACTTCCGAACGTGATCACTGCTCGATTAGCCTTCCTCCAGATTGGCGGCTTACCTCAATATCGCGCGGGCTCCGATGTCGAACATTAACGTGCGATGGCAATGCGAAAAAGGCAGTTTTAGGGGTCCCACCTTAGCTACGTGTCCACTGTTCTATGGAATCGCTTCCAATTTGAAAATACCGCATATCTCCGCAAAAGCGGTGCGATATGGCAGTCCGGTTTCGCTAATCCACTCGCGGGTTTGGAATAGTGATTGACCACGGGTTAATCGCCTTCATTCCTATGCTCTCCATTTGTTAACTCAGGTCGGGCCTTGGTTCCAGATTTAATTAACAATAAACAGATTTATCTCTTTATTTAGCAGGATTTCCACTATCATTAAACAGGGTTCAAAGACCACGGTTTTACACACACACTTCCTCTGCGGTTGGGATTTAATTCACAGAGCTCATTTGAACAAATTGAGAGAACCAGTAGGCAGAGGGATGTGGAGGCTGTACAACAGTTCCATTCAGAAATTATATACGCACAGAGTTCAACCGCCTCACAGTTAAACAAATTTCCTCACAAACATCAATTCAAGACAGTTTGATAATCAACAAGAACTGAAATTCATTCAACCGGAAGCAATTGCTTAAGACACAAATTTTATTGCAGAAAATCTCTCTCCCTCAATGAGATCCGGGGGTTTACATATATACATAAACATTTGTCTCTTCGGTTCCTCTACGAGGACCGTTTAGCAAATCAAAAGCCTAATTACAATTATTCAAATAAATGGAACATGACAGATGGACTGAACCTAACTATTCGACTTCTACTAATCCTAACTGATCTAAATGCAACAAGAAGTTGAGGTATTGA
Organism: Pinus albicaulis; assembly: GCA_034641835.2. Classification (NCBI taxonomy): domain Eukaryota; kingdom Viridiplantae; phylum Streptophyta; class Pinopsida; order Pinales; family Pinaceae; genus Pinus; species Pinus albicaulis. The sequence continues at coordinate 1,298,168,024 of CM076578.1, read as the reverse complement.
CACCTAGCTATTACGGTGCAAATGATTTCGAACCCTCCTAGCCACAAAATGTGGACAAAACCTCCTACATTGCTGGCTAGTGTCTAATTCCCCTGCATCAAACTGTAGCAGGGAACCCTTTACCCACATCTGAGAGTGGAAGAGACGCTCCTCCTCCTGTGGATCTTCCGGTTCCTCCTTCTGGATCTTTGCAGTGGCAACAATGGTTTTGTTCTCTGCATCAATAATCTACTTCCCTCTATCATTCCCCTTGTCGAGTTCCGATCCAGAGTCAGAGAATGCATTTGATTCAAAAGCTCTGATCTCAGCCACCAGTGACTACTTGGCCCGACACTCACTTGTGTTGTGAGTGGAGCTCTTATGGAACTCACACCACTTTCCCGTGTCCTTCTTTAGCTTCATGGTGTTGTTATTTGATTGTGGCTTTGGTAGGTTATCTTGGGCCGCCATGCCTTTGATTTTTCCTTTGTTTTACGGTTTGGGGGCACCTTTCCCTTGCTTTTGATTTGCAGATCCAAAGTCTCGCTTCTTCTGTTTGAATTTATTCTCAATCTTGGCAGCATACTAGTATTGCATACCAAGCGAGGAGATGTCGAGGAACTACATTTCCTCCTGAATGTATCCGTGCAGAAAAATGCAATACTTCAATACCAAATGTTTCTCCGAATCTTTGATACCCAACTTTGTGCGCAGGGTATGGAACTGATTCGCCAGATCATGTACATCTTGATCCCTTTACTGTCGCAGCATAGTCCATTGTATGTACTTGTCCTCATGGCTCCCCAAAAAATAATATTGTTCCTTGATGGAATCGTGGAAACAATTCCAAGTGGGTACAGTTGAGAACAGACAGGGTTCCCCCTCATCCTTTTTCTCACAGTAGGTTTCCCACCAATCCTTGACATGAGGGGTAGCTTTGAGGAGTGTAAAAATAATCTTCTACCAGTCGGAAAAATCATGAACTGAGAAATACCCTTATAATAGATTCAACCATATATATACAGTGTTTGCATCTATTTTTCCCTCAAATATGGGAATGTCAAAGTTTACTTGTGCCTTAAAAGGAGTTGCGCCTCTAGAGTGGCTGCTGGATGCAGATGTGTCGCTAGTGGGCAGTCATTGAAGGATCTGGGCAAAGTTATCCATCATCGCGTTCCTTTTTTTTTCGAGGGCCTCCTTGAGAAATATTTTGATAGGACCTCTTGCTTCCTCATCTTTATTTTCGGCCCCCATGGGCGGCCGTCAGGGCTTGTGAGGATGATCTTGCAAAGGTTCAACCAGATCAAGCCCTAACTCCTTATACCTCGACCTCGTTGGGGACATGCAAAGAAGGATCGAGAAAGAGCAGAATGCTCTGATACCACTAATCTTGATTTATGTAGGAATGCAATAGAATACACATATAACCATAAATATAAAAATTCTGCGCAAATAACACTTCATTTCATTAATATCAAAGAACTAAAATTTGTTTACAGACATAATGTAAATAAACTAGCTAGGGCGCCAGTAGCTTATCTTTGAGAAGAGATGTGGTGGCTACAGGCCTCTGAAATCTATGTTACAATGAGGCTCCAAGGCCTATATATTATTGAGAAACAATAGAAAACCATACACATCCAAAAACCTAACCCTAGGAGATGAACACTAGAATATGGGCCCCGTCGCGGTAAATTGGTACATCAATTTCCCATGGTTGTAACTTTGGCATACTATCTCCATTTGACGCACATGATACATTGTTAGAAAGATATATTCGAGGAATAAAACTGCTGACCACAAATATTGATAAAAAAAAAAAATCAGATTCCCCAGAAGATATTCCCAAAGAACGTCGTTTAGGGCCTCAAAACGGCTCCGGAAGTTAAGGACCCGAAAAATTTCTAAAAATAGTAAATTGTGCTATTATTAAGGAAACTGAAAAATTGAAAGAAAAAATGGTGGGACCCCAAGTGGAATAGGTGGGTGGCCACCAATATCCACTTGTATCATTCCTCCCCCCTTAGTAAGAAATGGTCTCCATTGCGTTGAGTTCCTCCATGAGATGAGGAAACTTCTGCTAAACTTGGTCCTTGGTGAACCACTTGTCTTGGTGCAGGAGTTCGCTAGCTTTGACCACCTGATACAATTGGATCTTCTGTTGGCGAGTGTTCTTGATTTTCATGTCCATGATACAACCTGTTGTGGCATGTTCCATGCAATCTGGGTTTAACTCAGTTGGTGTGAGTTGTTCTGAAATGTTAGAGGTGTCCAGTAGAGGTGGGAAATAGGGCTGAAGGCAGTCCACATTGAATACTAGATACAAAGAAAGGAATGGTGGAATACTGAGCTCGAAGTAATTGTTCCCTACAGCTTTGGTGATGGTGTATGGAAAATATCAGAGTGGGAGAAGCTTTCAGTGGGGTCTAGTGAGGCACTCCTTCTGCAAATTTAGCCACACTTTCTCGCCCACCTGGAAGTGGTGTGGCACCCGATGATGATCATTTCATTGCTTGTACTTAGCATTGGCTCTGTCCAATATGTCATGAACCTGCTTGCGGATGTGATGAATGTGCTCAATGAAGTTGTTCACTTTGTTAGCTTCAGACTGGACATGAGCCGAATTGGCCTTAGTAGCCACAAATGGCATGGCTACGTCAATGGGACATAGTGGCTGGAACCCTAGGCCGACCTGAAAGGGGATGTGGTCAGTTGAGCTGTGGAGAGACCGATTATAACTGTGTTGTAAATAGGGAAGGATCTCACCCATGTGCGTGGATGCTTTGAATTGTACATGCACAAAATTTGTATAACCATCCTATTGACGACCTTTATCTGGCCATTAGTTTGGGGATGGAAAGCTGTGGACTTGGTGAGCTTGGTGTCCAGAATTGACCAGAGGCTGGACCAAAATGTGCTGAGGAACCTGTTGTCCTGATCTAAGATGATAGATTGTGGGATCCCAAAGTGCACCCACACTCGTTCAAAGAAGAGTTTAGTAGTGGCTTCTGCTGTGATATTCTTCTTGTAGGCCGACATAATGGCCATCTTCAAGAATTTGTCGACGACCATGAAAACACAGTCATTTCCATGCTTAGTAGAAGGAAGGCCCGACATGTAATCCATGGAGATGGATTCCCAAGGTCGACTAGGGGTAGGTAATGGAGTATAGAGGCCTTGCTTCTTGATGGTCGGTTTGGAAATGGAGCAAGTAGTGCATGATCTGATGTACTTCCTAACATCCTGTCGAAGGTTCGACCAATTGAAATACTTCTGCAACATTGCCATTGTTTTCTTGACCCTAAAATGCCCAAGGAATAGACTGTAGTGTGATTCCAAAATCATCTTGGCACACTCGCTTGAAGGAACACAAAGGTGTCCCAGGTGACATAACAGTGCATCCTGGAGGTGAAAATTTGGAACTTGCGTACCCTCCAAGAGTGTCTTGTAGGTGTGGTTGAATTCTGGATCGCTCTTGTAGTGAAGTGACAAATCAGAAGTATCGTGCCCCATAAGAGTTGAGAACGGTGGTTAGCGCCACGATCGGTGGTTGACTGAGGCAGTTTGCAACATTATTGGTGCTGCCCTTCGTATCCTTGATGTTCAAATGAAATTGTTGCAGATATGTGGATCACTTATGATGGCGATCATTTTGCAACTTCCCTTGTGTCTGTATGGACTATAGGGGTCGGTGGTCTGTGTGGATGACCGTTTCCTTCCCCAAAATGTAATGCTTCCATTGGCGGCACACCTGCACAATGGAATACATTTATTTTTCATAAGTGGGAGACTTGCGGACTGTGTCGGAGAGTGTCTCCCTGTGATATGCCACTGGATGCCCATGTTGAGTAAGAACTGCCCCAATAGCATAGTCAGAGGCATCTGTCTCGATATCAAATGGTTGTTGCAAGTCTAGTAATGTGAGCATTAGGGCAGAGCAAAGGCGATTTTTCAATTCTATGACCCCTTCTGTTGAGATTCCGACCAAAATAATTTTTCTTTCGCTCCTCCCATGGTGACTTGACTCAAGGTCCAAGTGATATGTGAGAATCCCAACACGAACCTGCGGTAGAAATGGGCAAGACCTAGAAATCCGGGAAGCTCTATTAGAGTGTTTAGGGACGGCCAATCCTGAATTACTTAGATCTTGGTTGGATCCACATGAACCCCCTGCTCATCAATAATGTATCCCAGATACTGAACTTGGGTCATGCCAAAAGTGCACTTCTCCAAATTGGCACACAACTTGTGTTGCCGCAATGTTTGGAGGACCTGTCAGATGTGGTGGAGGTGCTCTTCCCAAGTTTAGCTGAATATCAGGATTTCATCCAAGTACAATACTACAAATGAGTTGGTGAATGGCTGCAAGATTTTGTCCATCAACCTCATGAAGGTTGCGGGAGCATTCGTCAACCTGAAAGGCATGACTAGCCATTCGAAAAATACCTCCTTGGCTTTGAAGGCAGTCTTCCACACATCAGATGGTTCAATTGGTACCTGGTGATACTCAGACTTGAAGTCAATCTTGTTGAAATATTTTTCCCCTTTGAGTTGATCCAGAAGGTTATCAATCCATGGGATCGGGTACCTATTCCAGACAGTGAACTTGTTCAACGCCCAATGATCAATACAGAGTCTCCAAGTCCCATCCATTTTCTACACTAACACGATTAGGCTCCCACAGGGTGATGAACTCGGCCAGATGTGACCTTTCTGCAAGAGCTCCTGAATATGCCTCTTGTTTTCATTGTTCTCCAGAATAGAGCGTTGATAGATCGGTCCATTGGGAAGCGACGCACCTGGGGTTATATCGATGGGGTGCTTGACTTGACAGTGTAGAGGCACCCCTGTGGGTGAGGTGAAGGTGTCCCCGTACTCATCCATTACCTTGTTCATTTGTTTTTGTCGTGCAGAGAATCCCTGTCTGGAGGTCATGGCCACAATATTCTTCTTGCCTTGGGGGTGGATCATCAGTAAAAAAATTTCCCAGTTTTGGAAATGAGCTTACTGCATTGTTTTGCAGTAACCAAAGAGATAGTCGTAGGTGGTGGTACCTCTAGTTCCTGTACAAATTTTTTCCCAAAGTAAAAATAACAGCACGAGGCAGCGACTCATACATAGCATGTCGCTTCCACAAGTATGGTTGGCCTAATAATACATGAAAAACATCAAGAGGATCAATGTCACATAATACCTCATCTGTGAAGGGCTTGATGCTGTAGGGAAGGCAGCACTGCTGGCTGATGCGGAGATCTCGTCCTTGGTGAAGCCACTCGATGGTGTACGAATGTGGGTGTGTTGTGGTCGGCAAGCCCAAACGCTTCACGACCTCTGCTGAAATGAGGTTCTTTTGGCTCCCACTATCGAAAATGAACTATAGCGGGGAACCCTTTACCCACATCTGAGAGTGGAAGAGACACTCCTCCTCTTCTGCATCTTCCGGTTCCTCCTTCTGGATCTTTACAGTGGAAACAATGGCGTTGGGCTCCGCATCAATAATATGCTTCCATTTTTCATTCCCATTGCCGAGTTCTAATTCAGAGTCAAAAAATGCATCTGATTCAGAATCCCTCATCTCATCCACCACTGACTGCTTGGTCCGACACTCACTTGTGTTGTGAGTGGAGCTCTTATGGAACTCACACCACTTTCCCGTGTCCTTATTCGGCTTCATGGTGTTTTTCTTTGCTTGCAGCTTTGGTAGGTTATCTTGGGCTGCAATGCCTTGGATTTGTCCTTTGTTTTGCGGTTTGGGGGCACCTTTCCCTTGCTTTGATTCGCAGATCCAAAGTCTTACTTCTTATGTTTGAATTTCTGCTCAGTCTTGGCAGCATACCAGTATGTCATACCAAGCGAGGAGATGTTGAGGAAATCCATTTCCTCCTTAATGTATCTATGAAGAAAAATATGGTATTTCAAGACCAAACGTTTATCTGAATCTTTGATACCCAACTTTTTGCGCAGGGTATGGAACAAATTTGTCAGCTCATGTACATCTTGATCCCTTTGCTGTACCAGCGTAGTCCATTGTATGTACTTGTCCTTAAAGCTCCCCACGGGATAATATTTTTCCTTGATGAAATCTCGGAAATAATTACAAGTGGGTACAACCGAAAATAGAGAGGGTTCCCCCTCATCCTTTTTCTCACAGTAGGTTTCCCACTAGTCCTTGACATGGGGGGTAACTTTGAGGAGTGAAAATTTAATCTTCTCCAGGTCGGAAAAATCATGAATTGAGAAATACCCTTCTAATAGATTCAACCATCTATTTATGGCGTCTGCATCTATTTTTCCCTAAAATATGGGAATGAAAAAGTTTACTTGTACCTTAAAGGAGTTGTGCCTTTAGAGTGGCTGTTGGATGTAGATATGTTGCCAGTGGGCAGTCGTTGAAGGATCTGGGAAAAGATATCCATCGTCGCGTTCCTTTGTTTTTCGAGGGCCTCCTTGAGCAATATTTTGATAGGATCTCCTGCTCCCTCATCTTTATTTTCTTCCCCCATGGGCGGTCGTCAGGCTTTGCGAGGATGATATTTCAAATGTTCAACAAGATCGATCCATAACTCCTTATACCCCAACCTCATTGGGGACATGCAAAGAAGGATCGAGAAAGAGCAGTCTGCTCTGATACCACTGATCTGGATTTATGCAAGAATGCAACAGAATACAAATATAACCATAAATATAAAAATGCTGCAGAAATAACACTTCATTTCATTGATATCAAAGAACTAAAATTTTTTTACAAGTATAATGGAAATAAACTAGTTAGGGCATTGGTAGCTTATCTCTGAGAAGAGATGTGGTGGCTAAAGGCCCCTGAAATCTATGTTGCAATGAGGCTCGAAGGCCTATATATTATTGAGAAATAATGGAAAAACCTACACATTTAAAAAACTTACCCTAGGATATTAAATGGCAGAATATGGGCCATGTTGGGGTAAATTGGTACATCAATTTCCCTGGGTCGTAACTTTGGCATACTATCTCCGTTTGACACACATGATACATTGTTAGAAATATCTATTCAAGGACTACAAGTACTAACTGCGAATATCAATTCCAGAATAAAATCAAATTTTCCGAAGAAGCGATGCCCAAAATTTTCGTTTAGGGCCTCAAAACGGCTCCGGAAGTTTAGGACCCAAAAAATGGCTAAAAATAGTAAACTGTGCTATTATTAAGGAAACTGAAAAACTGAAAGAAAAAATGGTGGGGCCCCAAGTGGAATAGGCAGGTGGCCACCAATATCCATCTGGATCATGCTTGTGCATTTCAGTAAAGTTATATAGATTTTATATAACTTTCTTCTTCATGATTGTTATCAGAAGTGCAACTTAAATACTAACTATGTAATAACATTTGTGATCTATAATTTTGTTTAATGTAACGAAGAGTGCAATATGGTAATAACAAAAATAAATTCTACTTTTGTTTAAGAAGTATTTCTATTGTATTTATATGTCCAAAACAAAATTACAATAGCATGTTCTACACTAATATTAAGTTTGTTTACATGATAAGTTATTAGTCCCTATCCCGCAAAGCACTGTATGTTATTATGTTGGTGGTTGACTGTAAAATAAACATTGGATATTAGTGGGATTGATTAAGAAACATTCAAATTTCCATGTTGTGGCAAAGAATATTTCCCTTTCTAGTTTTAACAGCAAAGTGATATCGATTTTGTTTTTAGAAATGGCCCTTGGATTTAGGTTCTTGTGGACTGTACCTAGACTAATGGAAATTTAAATTTCACCTAGAGAAACAGGTCACAAAATTCGTCTTACTATGCATTGGCCTTCCTTTTCTGCTTCTCAACCTTTGCAAACTCGAAACTTTACAGGTTATTCTTATCTCTCCAACAAAATAATTGGATTAAAAATAAACTTTAGAGGAAAACGAGATAGAAGAAGGTTTTTATGCTTGCACTTCTACCCACATAGAAGTTGAACTACAAATGGACTTCCAAATTCTATTGGACTTGAATTTGAAAATTGGGCTTGTATCTAGAATATAAAATACAAATAAATTCCTCTTTAATGTAATGAATGTTCTCATCTATGAATACAAACAATTTACAAAGTGTTCCAAAAGATGAGACATCTCTTTTAATTGGATTATCAGTGAATCTAAATTTCACATAGCTAGAAAATGGTAATAATTGGAAGTAGAACCAAGGGCATCAACACTAATAGAAAATAAAAACAACATGAGAATCCCACAATCAGTACACATTCAATGCATTGGACTCAGGGTAAGTAAATAGAGAGTTTCAAGGTTAACAAAACTTAAATGATCCATGTAACCCTTAGAAAGAAATGGGAGATAAAGAGGACATCACAAAGGAAGATAGGAAAGAAAACAAAACCTTTAACTTAGATCCATAGGTATGTCTTTTGCATAGGTCCATGGTATCTAAATAACATGTCATGTGACATAGAAAACTACAAAATTATTGTATGATTTTGTGACACTGTACATGATTATTGTATGATCTTTGTGGTAGTACATGATTTCTGATTTTTGTTAAATTGTAAATTGTTTTAATTGTTATGTTAAATTGTTAAATTACATATTTAAAACCGAGAATCAAATTTTATTACTCCGCATAAATAATTCACCTACTGTTTTTTAAATTATTTAGAATCAACCAGTGGCATTTTTCTTGTCATATCGTACAGACCTGTACTTCTATTTACAATGCCTAAATTTACATAATTGAAGGCCCGTCCTTAACCAAGGCTTTGATGAAGAGCTTGCTTCCTCTGATATACCTTTGTATTTATGATCTGACTCTGATCTGGCTCTCTTTTTCTAAAAGCACAGATCCAAATTTATATCCTTAACCAAGTCTCTGATGAAGTGTTCACTGCCTCTGATCTGCTTCTGTTTTTATGATCTCCCTCTGATCTACCTCTATTTTGTTGAAAGAATAGATCCTAATTCATTTGGAAATCAGGATTGATGTGGAATTTTTCTTTTAGATTTGTATTACCTTACATGTTATTCCTATCTCTCCAACAAAATAATTGGATTAAATATAAACTTTAGAGGAAAACGATATAGAAGAAGGTTTTTATGCTTGCACTTCTACCCACATAGAAATTTCACTACAAATGGACTTCCAATTCTATTGGACTTGAATTTGACAATTGGACTCATATCTAGAATATAAACTACAAATAATTTCCTTTTTAATGTAATGAATTTTTCCATCTATGAATAAAACCATTTTGCAAAGTGTTCCAAAAGTTGAGACATCTCCTTTAATTGGATTAGAGTGTTCATCTAAATTTCACGTAGCTGGAAATGGAAATAATGGAAAGTATAACCAAGGCCATCAACACTAATAGAAAATAACAACAACATGAGAATCCCACAATCAGTACACATCCAATGCATTGGACTCAGGGTAAGTAAATACAAAGTTTCAAGGTTAAGAAAAATCAAATGATCCATGTAACCCTTAGAAAGAAATGGGAGAAAAAGAGGACATCACAAAGGAAGATAGGAAAGAAAACAAAACCTTTAACTGAGATCCATAGATCTCTTTTGAATAGGTCCATGATATCTAAATAACATGTCATATGACATAGAAAACTCCAGAATTATTGTATGATCTTTATGGCGCTGTACAAGATTATTATATGATCTTTATGGAAGTACATGATTTCTAATTTTTGTTAAATTCTTAAATTGTAAATTGTTTTAATTGTTATGTTAAATTGTTAAATTACATGTTTAAAACCGAGAAATAAATTTTATTACTCTGCATAAATAATTCACCATAGGAAAGAAAACAAAACTTTTAACTTAGATCCATAGGTCTGTCTTTTGCATAGGTCCACGATATCTAAATAACATGTCACATGACATAGAAAACTCTAGAATTATTGTATGATAATTTATGGCACTGTACAAGATTATTGTATGATATTTATGGAAATATTGTTAAATTGGAAATTGTTTTTTTTTTTTTAAATGTTAAATTGTTAAATTACATGTTTAAAACTGAGAACTAACTTTTATTATGCTGCATAAATAATTCACCTACTGTTGTTTAAATTTTTTAACATCAACCAATGGAATTTTTCTTGTCATATCGTACAAACCATACTTCTGTTTACAATGCCTAAATTTACACAATTGAAGGCCCATCATTAACCAAGGCTCTGATGAAGAGCTTGCTCCCTCTGATCTACCTTTGTATTTATGATTTGCCTCTAATTTGCCTCTGCTTTGCTGAAAGCATAGATCTAAATTTATATACTTAGCCAAGTCTCTGATGAAGTGATTGCTGCCTTTGATCTGCCTCTGTATTTATGATCTTCCTCTTATCTGCCCCTGTTTTGCTGAAAGCATAGATCCAAATTTATTTAGAAATTAGGTTTGATGTGGAAATTTTCTTTCAAATTTGCAGTATCTTACAGGTTATTCCTATATATCCAAAAAAATAATTGGATTAAAAATATAAACTTTAGAGGAAAATGAGATAGAAGAAGTTTTTTATGCTTGCACTCCTACCCACATAGAAGTTGAACTACAAATGGACTTCCAAATTCTATTGGACTTGACTTTGAAAATTGTACTCGTATCTAGAATATAAACTACAAATAATTTCCTTTTTAATGTGATGAATGTTCTCATCTATATGAATACAACCATTTTTCAAAGTGTTCCAAAAGATGAGACATCTCCTTTAATTGGATTAGAGTGAATCTAAATTTCACGTAGAGTGAACCTAAATTTCATGTAGCTGGAAAATGGTAATAATGGGAAGTATAACCAAGGCTGTCAAAACTAATAGAAAATAACAACAACATGAGAATCGCACAATCAGTACACATCCAATGCATTGGATTCGGGGTAAGTAAATAAAGAGTTTCAAGGTTAAGAAAACTTAAATGATCCATGTAACCCTTAGAAAGAAATGGGAGATAAAGAGGACATCACAAAGGAAGATAGGAAAGAAAAAAAAAATGTTTAACTTAGATCCATAGGTTCGTCTTTTTCATAGGTCCAAAATATCTAAATAACATGACATTTGACATAGAAAAATCCAAATTTATTGTATGATATTTATGGCAGTACAAGATTATTGTATGAACTTTATGGAAGTACATGATTTATGATTTTTGTTAAATTGTAAATTGTTCGAATTGTTATGTTAAATTGTTAAATTACATGTTTAAAACCGAGAATTAACTTTTTTTACTCTGCATAAATAATTCACCTACCGTTGTTTAAATTTTTTACCATCAACAAATGGATTTTTTCTTGTCACATCGTCTAGACCATTCTTCTATTTACAATGCCTAAATTTACACAATTGAAGGCCCATCCTTAACCAAGGCTCTGATGAAGAGCTTGCTTCCTATGATCTGCCTTTGTATTTATGATGTGCCTCTGATATGCCTCTGTTTTGTTGAAAGCATAGATCAAAATTTATATCCTTAACCAAGTCTTTGATGAACAACTTGCTACCTATGATATGCCTCTGTGTTTATGATCTTCCTCTATTTTGCTGAAATCACAGATTCGAAATTATTTGGGAATCAAGATTGATGTGGAATTTTTCTTTCAGATTTGCAGTACCTTACAGGTTATTCCTATCTCTCCAACAAAATAATTGGATTAAATATAAACTTGAGAGGAAAACGAGATAGAATAAGGTTTGTATGCTTGCACTTCTACCCACATAGAAGTTGAACTACGCATGGACTTCCAAATTCTATTGGACTTGATTGTGACAATTGGACTCGTATCTAGAATATAAAATACAAATAATTTCCTTTTTAATGTAATGAATGTTATCATCTATGAATACAAGTGTTCCAAAAGATGAGACATCTCCTTTAATATAAAATACAAATAATTTCATTTTTAATGTAATGAATTTTCTCATCTATGAATTCAACCATTTTTCAAAGTGTTCCAAAAGATGAGACACCTCCTTTAATTGGATTAGAGTGTTCATTTAAATTTCACATAGCTGGAAAATGGTAATAATGGGAAGTAGAACCAAGGCCATCAACACTAATACAAAATACAAAAAACATGAGAATCCCACAATCAATACACATCCAATGCATTGGACTCAAGGTAAGTAAATAAAGAGTTTCAAGGTCATGAAAACTTAAATGATCCATGTAGCCCTTAGAAAGAAATGGGAGATAAAGAGAACAAACAAGTGGCATTTTTCTTGTCTTCCATAAAGAGGACATAAACCAGTGGCATTTTTCTTGTCTCCCATAAACATTAATATTTTCTAGTGTTTTTGGAAACCATGTACATGTAATTTCTCATAAACCCAACAATTAGAAAATACAACAATGATTCTTTCAAAATCACATGTATATCACCTTTATAAAACTTTTAGCTAAATGTTTCTATCATCTCATAGGGGTCAAATATCACCTAACCAACCATAATGGTTAAGATGTGGTGCTACTCATTTTCATTGACAGTAAATTATAAAACTTTTAGCTAAATGCAGGGATGGTCCTAGTGTTTTTGGAAACCATGTACATGTCATTTTTTCCATAAACTTTAAGGCATTTGCTAGTGTTTTTGGAAACCATGTACATGTCATTTCTGAGAAACCCAACAATTAGAAAATACAACAAGGATGCTTTCAAAATCACATGTTTATCACCTTTATAAAAAATTTAGGTAAATGTGTCTATCACCTCACATGGGTCCACTATCACCTAACCAACCATAATGGATAGGATGTGTTGTTACTTATTTAGACCCTATCCTTTTTAACAACAAGGATGCTTTCAAAATCAAATGTCTATCACCTTTATAAAACTTATAGCTAAGTGCAAGGTGTTACACAATAATTTGTCACCGTCCCTGCAATCCCCATCTCGCCCATTGGAGGGTCCTTTCTGTGACCAATAAGCAGTGTCATGCCTTGCAAATACCATCATTTCATCCCTTTCCATGAGGACAACATTTCTTCTGTTGATCATTTCCTGAGCAAACCCCTAAAAACACCTGTTTTTGCCTTGGCATTGGTAGCCTGTTATGAACTCGCGCCAATGAGGAAAATTAACACTGAGCCCGCGCCAATTGGCGCTCTGTCCCAGTTAAGCACCCGCGCCAATCTGCTTTTGGAAATTTTTTAAAAAAAAGAGGTGAAGTTTCGATTACAACAACTTCGTGGATGAGTCATCAGGAGTGGTTTCGACTAAATAACCACGACCTTCCTCCTTTGGCCTCTTGTTTCCACCTTATGGGGAACCTCCCAAAGGATAAGGCCTCCCTTCCACTATTGTAGGAATCCCTACCTCCTCCTCTCCTCTATAAATATAGCCTTCATCCATTGATGAAGGGGCTGAATGGCTGAATGGATGAGGGGCTGAATGGCTGAATGGCTGAATGGTTGAGTCTCCAAGTTCCCAAGAGCCATCAGAGCCTTATGCTGCAAGAGCCTTGATTCATTCCCTTAAGGCCAAATCCAAGCAAGGAGATCATTGTCGAGACATTCGAAGAGAGAGGCTTGTCCCATCCCCGACAGGCTTTGTTGAGACGTGTTCCGCTGGCGACCCTCCGAAGGAGAATTCAGTGTCAGGGCTATGGTTGTATTCTTCTTTGATCGATTAATAATAAGCGACTATTAGTTATGGTTCCACTCTTGTTGATGATTATGATGATGAGTTATGTCTTCTCTGACTGACATATAGTTGCATATACTGGATTTTACGCTTGCGTTTTTTTTGTTTCTTGCGTGTGCAGGTGTCCGATCACGGAGATCGTGAGGATTGTGATCTGCCAGAGCTAAGGAACGAGAGCGCTACTTTCTCTACAAGTGACAGCATTGGATTCCAGGTAAGCCTTCATCGCTAGTTGGTTTATTTGCAATTAGGAACCTGCACTATAGCATGAACGATTGTTGCTAGACCCAGTCTGGGCTAGTAGGGATCGCCTCTGTCCGCAGAGGGGATTTACCTCCACAACAATTTGGCGACTTTGCTGGGGACATCTAGCTTGTTTTTGTTCTGCTTTGTAAGCTACAGATGGAGCTTGAAGTTAGCCAGATAGCCTTCGAAACGCTATTGCTCTGCATTAGCGAAGTAGATCAAAGCTGCTTCAGTCAATCTCTGGTTTAGTTTATGAACTGAACACTTGGAGTATTGTCTTGTCTTTTCGATTGTTTCACGATTCTCCTTGCTTGATCGACTCTTTTGGCTGGCTCTTTTTTGAGTGTTTGGCTTTTGGTTCAGCCCCAGAGGATCAGATCTGACCTCTGTTTTTCCGAGTTTTCATCCTTTCATGGTTGGCTTGATTGGCGCGGTTTCCACCCTGATAGTCGCGCCAATTGGCGCGGGTTGCTAGTTCATCACTCGCGCCATCCCCTGTCTGGCGCGGATTACAGCCAGATAGTCGTGCCATCTCCTGTAGGTGCTAGGGTTTACCCTTGTTCGGAAGTTTCTTTTGGTCAGTACTTTGCTTCTGGGTTTGTTTTAGATCCTGCTTGAAGTGGTGAGTCTGGTCTTGGTTGGGAGAAATTCTTTGTTTTTTCATTTTCAGGCGTTGGCGCTTGTTGTCAGTGAGCAAGTAAAGTTTATCGTGGAGGATGCATTGATATAGGGCCAACATGGGACAATGGAGGGGGGAATATATGAGGTATTGCAAGATATATATATATATATATATATATATATATATATATATATATATATATATATATATATATATATATATTTCATTTAGTTTGTTTTATTGAAGTTCTAGATTTTTATTCAATTTTAATATATATGTGTGTGTGTGTGTGTGTGTGTGTGTGTGTGTGTGCAATTAGGGCCAACACGAGACAATGGAGGGGGAACTACATGAGGTATTGCATGGAAATTTCAATTTTTTTTTTTTCATTTAGTTCGTTTTATTGAAGTTTTACATTCTCATTCAATTTTAAAACATTAAATTTTAATTTTAATACATGTAATATACATTTATTATACATGTGTGTGTGTGTATATATATATATATATATATATATATTCAATTAGGGCCAACACGAGACAATGGAGTGGGAACTACATGAGGTATTGCATGATTTTTTTTTTTTATGAAGTTCTACATTCTCATTCAATTTTAAAACATTTAATTTTAATGTTTACACACTGTGTAGGTTCCCCATTCTTCATATGATAGCACAAGGAGGCTCAGGAGGCTGCTGGAAAATACATTGCAGCCAAATTCTCTATTTGATTGATGCACACGCAACATTTTATTTGATCTGGTATTTTTACAACTTAAACATGTGTCATATTTACTTTTATATATAACTTGATACTTGTAACATTTGATACATTGTTAAATTTACTTTTATTGTTCATGATATAAATTTTGGACATATTTTACATTTTGGATAGTTGAAATACAATTACTTTTATTGAATGATTTTAAATTTTGGATAGTTGTTACATTTGGCATGTGATCACATGTTGTTATATAATGTTAACTTAGATGGTCTTAGATTATGTTTTTTTTTTAAAACTTGTTGTTTTGTTACTTGTTATTTAAAATGAATCTAGATTGAAATTGAAAATTACAAAACATATGTGGTACATGTTATGCATTTGAACATGTGCGAATTTTATATAAATAGGTGTAAATGTCTATTAAAGGTGATATTTAGGTACATTTTGCATGATCACGTGTCATTTAAAACAATCATATATATGGTTTTACATATTTAAGTTCATGAATATATGTAACAATGATTGAAGTACATTTGCATTTAATTGTTACATTTTGCATATATGATGACATGTTGTTATAATGTCAACTTAGATTCAATCTTAGATTAAATGTTTTGTTTTAAAAGCTCAAGTTGTTTTGTCATTTCTTATTTAAAATGAATCTAGATTGAAATTGCAAATTACAAAACACATGTGGTACATGCTAAATGCATTTGAACATATATGAATGTTATATAATTAGGACATACATCTATTAAAAGTGATATTTAGGTACATTTTGCACAAGATCATGTGTCATAAATAAAACAATCATATATGGTTTTACATATTACAGGTTAAATACATATATATATTTAAGTTCATGAATATGTAGCAATGAAAGAAATTTTTCATTTAATTCATACATTTTTCATTTGAAATCATTCCTATATTGTTTTAATATACAATAGATATAGATGTGCATCTAGAAACAATCATAAATTCTAGGTGTACATAGATGTGTCAAACAATTTCATAAAATTTTAAAATTGCATTAAAAAATATCCAGTACACAACATTTTTCATTAATGTACATAGAAAAGCTACTACGGATGTCAGTTGATAGTAAACTAGAAATTAAAAAACACGTACCATACATTTTGCATTCAAGAATTAATATTATAATTTTCTTTAGACATCTAAAACAAACTCATAACTTAAAATTTGGGTTATATCAAATATGCTAGATACATACATTTTGCAATAATGACATAAAATTAACTAGCTCATACAAGAGAATGTATGAAATCGTTTAAGACTAGAGAATCTACATGTATGTGTACATGTGTATAAATTATTTGTTGCGTGCATGTGCAAACACTTGTACATAACATAAAATAGACATATAATAATGTAAAACTTGAGAATGCTAAAAAAAAAGGCTAACAATTTCTACTTGAGTTTTGTAAGTTCTAAAAGATGAAACCAAGGAGAAGAAATTGTTGGGCAGAAAAAAATTCTAATGGAATTCCATCTTTAATGATCCATTCATGATCAGCTTTTGACATTTTCCATTTCTTACTTTTCAATTTTTTCTTTGATTGAACTTCTATCAACTTTATGTGTGCTGCACACACCAAGTGACTATATTGACAACTTAGGACATCAGACTCATAGTCTTGAAAGTAAACAAAATCCCGAATTTGATGATTTTTTTGGAAAAAATAACCTTTCAGTATAATAGACCCTCTGTCATATATAAACCCATTATCATCATATTTTTCCAATAATCTCATCTTTCGTTCAGTGCAACACATCTAATAATGCTTGACATTTTCTACGTTGTTAGTAGGTGCAACTACAACAAAACATCTCCTGCATAATAAAACAAAATTACATAAATTTAGATCATAATTAACATGAAAAATTAACTTTAAAACTAACTTGTGTACTTGATTTTATTATCTATTTATAGATCTCTATCATTTGAAAAAAATTGAAATGTTACCTTCTCTAACAAGATCAGAAACTCGATCACCTTCAGATGATACTATAGTCTCCTTTGATTGCATTTCTTCAAATTTTGCAACAAACATTTTCCCCTTTGTATTTAGTTTTTTATGTTGTCATTCTTTACATACATTTTGTTTTCACAAACATCATTAGATTTTGTGTCATCTATGCAAACATGACAAAAACAAAAATGTTTTCTTTTATCAAATGCAAACACATTTTAGTACTCCTTTTTTTTCATTGAATGCAATTTTCGAGTCCCTTTTATTGTTTCAACGTCATTTCCAATCGATCTATCTACATCTTGGACCCAAATATGCCAAAAAAACCTATATGGAAAATTCAAATAAGAATACAAATATGTTATTCAAAATACAATCAAAGATAATCTTTGTGATAAATAATATTTAAAATTAGAAAATTAATAAAAAAATAGATCATGTATATTAAAGTTCTACATCTATATATATGCAAGTTAATTTGTATATATGTACATGTACCTTCGTACTTCCCTTGACTGGTTAGTCTCATGGATTAGTGTAGAGATACACCATTGAACAACTTGTTCAACTGAGACAAGTCAATGTGCAGAGTGGTTGATTTGATATCTTCGAAGTGCTCGTTTTAAACATGCCTCTACACCATCATGTTCTCCTGTTCCATGATCAGTCTCAAATAAATTCCAACAATGTTTAATGCGAGTTTTCATATGAAGACGATAAAACCAAAAGAATGATCGTGAAGATTTGAATTGACCTGCGCATCCATTTGACCATATTCAATGTTCATTGAATTTTATTCCAAGACTTTTCAACGAGTCATAAATCTTATCAAAACAATGTTGTACAAAATATGTATCATGTGTACTATCGTCACTAATATAAAAGTGATATTCTTTTATAACATGTCGATTTTCACTAGTGCTTTCTATATGATCAACATTTTATTCAGCGTGTCTATATATAATATGGACAAGTATGGAGGATTGGTCAGAATGATAGTATTCACTCTGTATTTATTTTTGTGGAACAAATGTGTAATTCTCTGAAAAATCAACTATTGAAAAAATGGTCCCTATTGGAAAAAATTCATGGGATTTTTTGAATTGCAAGTCTTGCCATCGAGCTCTATGGGAATGCTTGGTGTATTTATAAATTTCTACCTCAAACTTTCTCAAAAAATCTATCACAAAAATTTCTTCTTCTTGTAAATCAATCCTTTTAGCACTTGTAGTACTACTTGAACCAATCCATGTATGAATATATTCATATCTCTTCCATTTCACTTTTATTTTGGACAGTGATTGATCATTTATATCAATAAGATATTTGTTGTGAAATAAAATCAAATTTCCACAATGATCGCATTTTTTACCACCAACACATTTATTTTGGTAAAATAGTTCATGGCTTTCTCTTGCACATAGAATTTGAGATATGAAATCATGGATAGTGGAAGGAGGAGGTTAATTTTTCCAAAATGTTTTAACAAAATTAAGGAATGTGTCATAATATAACTGAAATTCCACACGATAACAACAAAAAAAAATGTCACGTACAGTGATAGGTTTAACATACCATGGTTTTTGTTGCACAAAAGCACTGATTGAGACATTAATTTCACGATTCTCTTCTATGAACTTGTTGAAAAACTCTATCTGAGTGGTGTCCAAGATATGTTTTGCATGTTCTTCATACTGATTTCGTGCTATTCTTCATCGCATCACATCCCTTTCTTTTGGTGAAACACATGAATTTTTCATCCAATATTCATATATTATTTTTTTAACATATTATCCAAGTCTATATTTGTATGGTTGCCTACAAATAATTGTCCAACAAGCGATTTCATCATTTACATCTATTTGCAATCAAAATTTCTGATGTTTGTGCAAAGTTTTTCGTGAGGTCCCTAATGCTTGTACCATACCAAACAATTCTCTTTATTAATTGATGAAACCACTGCCATCTGTATTGCTCTACGTGCATCTAAATCACTTTTCTTTCTATATCTTCCAATTGATTTTAGAGCACTATTTATATGTTATATCACATTTTTCTTCATATTTTTGTCTTTTGTTGATTTTCAAATACCCAATAAAGTCATAGCTTCCTTTAATTTCTTTGATGTTAAGAGACTTCTCAAAATTTGGGCTTGAACTTTCACATTTTCATATTTGAAGAACATATCAATAATATGCTTAACATGATATCATATAACATGGTGAACTTTTTTATCTCCATATGTGTCAGTGTCAACATTTTTTAATGTCTCATCATCGATATTGATTTCATCTGTACATATTAGAATTAAATGTACAAAATGAGTTTACATATTCAATAAATAATTAAATTAATAAATTTGTATAATTTCAATATACACATTCAACATATATATACATACCTGGTGATTCAATTTCTCCACTTTCAACATCTTCAATCATTGGTTCAATATCTCTTTCACTTTCTCTTTCAAAATTTTCTATCTCATCATCAATGTTATGAGGAATATCTCTCTCTGTTTACATTGCAAAATATTTTTCAAATTAGTTCATCAAATAAAAATTAAGTTTCACAATACACTAGTGTTAAATTTTAAATATCATGTATAATATTTACATTTACATACCTGCTTCAACTTCTAGTTGAGGTTGATTTTCCATTTCAATATTTGAGCATTCTTCTCTCTTTTTTTTGTGATATTCTCTCCCCTGTTCTCTACGAGCCTCAGGGTGTCTTGCTCGATCATATTTTATCTTACAATTTCTTTGATTTCCCATGATAATTTAATATGAAGCTCAAAAATTTCCTTCAAAATCCTACAAAAAAAACTCACTATCAAAATTTAGACAAAAATTCACTTCAAAAAATCATCACAAAAGATTTAATTTCAAAAAAGCTCACTTTAAAATTTTTACACAAAAGACATACTTCAAACCAAAACACTTACCTTAAAAATTCCACCAAAAAAATGTCTTTTAAAAATGAAGCTCAAAATATTTCCTTCAAAGTCCTGCAAAAAAATTTCATTTCAAAAATTTAGACAAAACTCACTTTAAAAAATCATTATAAAAGATTTACTTCAACCCAAAAAACTTACTCTAAAAAAATGTCACTTTAAATATACCTCCAAAAAAATTTCTTTGAAAATTAAGCCTAAAAACCTTTGAAAATTCAGCCCAAAAAATTTCCTTTGCAAATTCAGCCCAAAAAAATTCCTTTCTAAATTCAGCCCAAAAAAATTCCTTTGCAAATTCAACCCAAATGGAGAAATGTGCGAAAACAATGTTTCCGTTTTCGGCAATTTATGTAGTTGCGAAATTTGTTTTTTTGGAGGGGCTTCATCGATTTTTTTCCGACTAACGAGATTTGCGAGAAAAAGTTTGGTCGAACTTCTTTGTCGTTAAAACTAACGGGACAGAGTGACAAATGAATTCGGCCGAACTGTTACAAAAGTTTGGCCGAACTAAAACATCTGCAACTACGCTGCAACTCGACTCTGAACACATTTCTTCAACTTTTTTATGAATTAACTTTTAGAACCAAGACTAGAATTTGCAGAATTCAATCTACTTTCAGGAGATACGACTTTTATGGAATTCCATAGAAATTTACTAATTTTAATTAATTTTGTAATAAAATTGGTGCAAAATGTTGAAGTTTGCAACAAGAAATAGTGAAATTGGCATCTGGAAACAACATGAAATCACCTACACTAGTGTGGGACCAGGAGTGTTGTGGAGGTAAATCCCCTCTGCGGACAGAGACGATCCCTACTAGCCTAGACCGGGTCTAGCAACAATCGTTCACGCTATAGTGCAGGTTCCTAATTGCAAATAAACCAACTAGGGATGAAGGCTTACCTGGAATCCAACACTGTCGCTTGTAGAGAAAGTAGCGCTCTCGTTCCTTAGCTCCGGCAGATCACAATCCTCACGATCTCTGTGATCGGACACCTGCACATGCAAGAAACAAAACAAAGGCAAGCGTAAAATCCAGTATATGCAACTATATGTCAGTCAGAGAAGACATAACTCATCATCATAATCAAAAACAGAAGTGGAACCATAACCAATAGTCGCTTATCATTAATCAATCAAAGAAGAATACAACCATAGATCTGACGCTGAATTCTCCTTTGGAGGGTCGTCAGCAGAACGTGTCTCGATAAAGCCTGTCAGGGATGGGACAAACCTCTCTCTTCGAACGTCTCGACAATGATCTCCTTGCTTGGATTTGGCCTTAAGGGAATGGATCAAAGCTCTGCAAAGATTAGGCTCGAGAACTTGGAGACTTCAGATTCAACTTCACATTCAAATTTCCTTCATCAATGGATGAAGGCTATATTTATAGAGGAGAGGAAGAGGTTGGGATCCCTACAATAGTGGAAGGGAGGCTTTATCCCTTGGGAGGCTCCCCATATGGTGGAAACAAGAGGCCAAAGGAGGAAGGCCGTGGTTATTCAGTCAAAACCACTCCCGATGACTCATCCATGAAGTTGTTGTAATCAAAACTTTGCCTCTTTTTTTAAAAAACTTTCCGAAAGTAGATTGGTGCGGGTGCTTAACTGGGACAGAGCGCCAATTGGCACGGGCTCAGTGTTAATTTTCCTCATTGGCGCGAGTACATAACGGGCTACCAGCGCCAAGGCAAAAACAAGTGTTTTTAGGGGTCTGCTCAGGAAATGATCAACAGAAGAAATGTTGTCCTCATGGAAAGGGATGCAATGATGGTATTTGCAAGGCATGACACCGCTTATTGGTCACAGAAACGACCCTCCAATGGGCGAGATGGGGAATTGTAGGGACGGTGACAAATTGCTGTGTAATAGATGCCCCCTAAAGCATGAGGCCCGAAAGAGAGAGAGGGGTGAAATGATTTATGAGAACGTGGCCAACTGAAAACACTGCCGTCGGAAAACCTGCGTAGAGAAATACAACTAATATCTCAGATACATGATATATATGTGGTATGGGCGCAGCCATCCATAACAGAGTATAAAATAATCCAGATCCAGGGCATGGACGCAGCCATCCAGTGAGGATCGATAAATAGACTCAGGTATGGTCACAGCCATCCAATCAGTGAGTCATGTAACTAATCATAAGAATCCAAAAAATCGTAGCCTGGATTATAACAGAGAGAATCCAAGGTCTTGCGCTCCATCCTGACCCAAAAAAAGTACAAGTTCAAGCATGCGAATAAGTGAGCTGAAGTCGAACATGCAAGAACATCGTCTGATTACCAACCAATGATGAAAGTCGTTAACAGACACAAGAGGTACCACCATTAATGCTAATGGTCCTCAAGGTACTACAGGTACAATATATGGCATGTGAACAATGAGCTGACGTCGAACACCCGCAGAATCACTCGATCGGAGGCCAATGATGAAAACCTCACGTCGAATGCGAAGAACCTGCCATTGAGGCATGCAGGCTCTAAGGTAATAGAAGGGAGTCTCTAGATCATCTTCCTAGATAATGAGCTGAATTCGACAGGAAGTGACCTTGATCGAAGGTGGGCCATAGTGTTTCCCACATCATCGACGCGAGACAGAGGAACATAATGTTTTTGTGAATCAGGATCAGGTGAGAATCAGAGGAAGGTTGAAATTTTTTCAGAGGTCAACTTCTCTTGAACATATCGGCGACACGACAGTGGATTTGGCAGTATTTGACATCAAAAGATCAAAGGTCATGATGATGAGGCAAAGAGAAGATGAGAGGTCAAAAGGGATCACCCAAACCCACGAAGGCAAGGGGAAAAAAAGATGAGATGTCCCCAACCCGACACGAATGCAGACAAGTGCCATGTTCAAGAGCGACATACTGCCGACACGACAATGATGTTGGTTCCATTTTTTCCCCACCATTTCTGGCGAGTACCTCTTTATTTTTACACAAGCTTGAAGAGTATACCATATGCTTGTCATATAAGTTCGTCCTTCGGACAAACCCAACCTAGTACATTTAACGAGCCCTAGGAAGGAGAAACTCGAATAACATCATTACGATTGAATCCAATGTCATCAGAGTTTAACGAGTCTGACAAAGGAAGAACTCGGTGTCTTTTCATGTTTAGAGAGTTTGAAAAGATAGCAGAAAAGTAAACTCCAAAGGTCCCTTTTCGTAAATAGTTCCTCAGATCCGAAAAGGTAGAAAAATTTGTCTGAGAAAACCTCCTAGTCGTGATAGGCTAGGGTATTCCTTGTTCGTAAATAATCTATCCCAGCCCGAAAAAGGGGTAAATGTATACTGGGTAGATGTCGTTTCGTGTCCACTTTAACGAGATCTAAAACGACAAGGGACTCGGCAATCTTTTCATGTTTAGAGAGTCAGAAAAGAGCTGAAAGTTGACTCCTCCTGGAGGAACGAGTGGTATAAAGGGTAGCAACTAGTTCCAGTAATGGTGGAACTGCTCAAAACAAATAAAGGTTAAGAGGTTGGCTAACAATACCACTCATCACAGCGGTTCGTCAGGATTGGGTAAAACAACCAAGTGAAGGCATATGATCGGCCAAGTAGATAGTGACGATGGAGTAAGAAAACCAAGGCTCATCTGGCAAAACAGGCTGATAAAATGGCAATCACAAGAGGTAAAATGGGCAAGGTTTAATTTTTACACAAGCTTGAAATCAGGAAACTTTGCTTGAAGTTGGTTTCATTTTTACACAAGCTTGAAACGAAGAGAAACTATGCTTGAAACCGGTTTCATTTTTACACAAGCTTGAAACGGAAACAAACTATGCTTGAAAAATTAAGCATGCCCCCATCATGGTGACTCAATTCGAGGTTTATGCCCTCAAGCTTCGGTCCATATGAAAGGAATATGGAGTGAAGGTTCAAGTTACGAGATCAAGAGAAAGACTCGACTGGGATTTTACGAGATCTAATCAAAGACTCGAATTGAACAAGAACGTGTTTCATTATTTTAATGAGGTTGACACATTAAAAGAACTATCCTCAGGACACCTTGTTTCATGGTTTAAGGAGCTTGACAAAAGACAAGGAACTCTGCTCCAACAACCTTGTTTCATGGTTTAAGGAGCTTGACAAAAGACAAGGAGCTCTACTCCAACAACCTTGTTTCATATTTTAAGGAGCTTGACACAAGACAAGGAACTCTGCTCCAAACGACTTCATCATAATGAAAAAGAAGTCATCGGTTCCAAGAGTTCCACTCCCGATGGAAGGAAAACATCCTGGAAGTCAGGACCCAATGCCCCCAGCACCTGATGCACAATGGCACTATCACTGGGTACAAGCACGGGGTAGGTAGCCACATAGTTGACCTGCGGTGGGGCAGATACAACGGGTGGATAAAAACTAGGAAGGGATGATGGCGGGCCAGCTGCCATATCAGGACCAAAGAATGAAAGTTGATCAATGGTCACGATCCGTCCTTCATGCGGAAAACAGACCACACGAAAAAGGGAGGAGACAAGCGCTCCCATGGCATAGGTGTAATCGCGCCCCAAGAGCAGATTGAAATTCAAGGGACCTGGGACAACCATCACGTCCATATGGATGGTTTTACCTCCCAAAGTAACAAGTAACCTTGGAAGGATCCCTAACGGTTGACTCGTTCTTCTGTTAAAAGCCAACAGATTCTGCGTAACAGGCACAAGCGGCGGCGAACTGAAAGCTTGCCAAGTAGTTGAAGACATAATACTAACAGATGCACCTTCATCTATAATGGTGCTGGGTACAACCAGACCAAAGGCCTGTACTGTGATCTCAAAAGGCACATAAGATGGAAGGCGGTATCCTGCAAATCGACTCCAATCAAAGGAAGCGACCAAACTACTTGGAGGGGCTACCATCGAACTGAGATGGTCTTCCCCTAGTGTTACGGAAGAACAAGGAGCATCCCCCATGACCTCCATTTCGAAGGTGGGAGGGGTATCCTCTAGGACCTCCATCACGGGAGGCGGAGGAGCAGCTTCTTGAGATACGGGGACAGGAGAATCTTTCTCCAAATCTGAGGAATCTGAAGAAACAAGAAGAACCTGAGGGATGTGAGATCCACTCTTGATGGAAAAGACCTAGTGCACCATAGAAGGGGCCAGCTCAACCGATCCCTCGACCAATGGTTTGTCGGGGATGGATTCCCGAATTTGAATTTCCGAAGGAGCGAGATCGACCAAGGATAACTCTTGACCAATCATAGGATCAGCCGGTGGAGGACTCAAAGAAAGCTGTTTATAACCAGCTGGAAGGCATGGTGTAGAAACAGTTGAGTTGTCCAAAACTCCCTTGGCTTCATCCATATACGGACAAAGGTGAATGGCATGGTTCCCTTCACACAACTTACAGGGATTAGTAAGCTTACCCTGCTTCTTAAGAGTTTCACCAGTAGCCGAAGACGTGCCCCCAACCTAACTCCCAGAAGCCAAAGGCAATGGCGGACGACCGCTGGACCATTCTTCAAGCACCTTGGGAATGCCAGGGTAGTCTCGAAGAAGATGGTCTCCCGTGCACAACATGCAAGGGTATTTGAATTTCCGTGGAGGGTTTGGAGGTTTATCAAGAGGAGATGTTTCAGAAGCAGTAGCTGTAGCTTTAGCCTCTCTCTTATCAGACTTCTTCTTCTTTGTCTTCTTCTTCTTCTTCTTCTTAGCCACCTGGTTACTTGAATCCAGACTTTCACCAGGCGAAGTAGAAGAGGAGGACGCAGAAACAGGCGAAGAAGGGGAGAGGTCCACCATGGAATCAACATGGCATTGTTCAGGTGGAGGAACTGATTGAACAGTAGCTGAGACATCCGGGACCACAGAGGTTGAAAACAACCAAACATGCAACCCAAAAGTTAACCCAGGAAGGGACAACGTTGCCATATAAGGAGCGCCAACATTTCCAAAAGGAGGAAAAGGACCAGGATTCCCTTCCAAGGGGATTCCTTGGTTTGTGAACTCCGGAAATGTTGCCATCAGAAATGATCTTGAGAACAACACCCTAAGGAAACTAAATTTAACCAGGAATATTCCGTGGGCAGTTGATTTTAAAACATCGAAACAAATCTCTAATGTTTCGTCTTTTAAGAGTCGAGAAACGGGAAAAAGGTGACTCTATCGCTTTCAGATTGGAAACAAGCGTGAAAGGACAAGCGCTTGATGATCTTTTCAAATTTAATCAATCAGAAAAGATCGAAATGACTACTCTGGAACTCTAGGCAAAGGGTGTACCAGATATCCGTGAACTGCAATATACACCTTGGTTTCAAAATGAAAGAGAAATCAACCAAGGACTTGACGTACGTGCAGGCAATCTCCCCGAATGCTATGTTCGGTGTATCACGGGTATAGGGCGGTAGACTCAGCTTCCTATGGATAAAGGATAGAAACCTAGTGGGGTCTCCCTTTATATATGCGACGGTACGGGGAGCACAAGTCCGTACTAGTGCTGTCTAAAGCCAAGATGCGAACGAGAGCTACTAGGTTTAAAGACGCCGGAACACGTCTCTAGCCTAGACCTCTAAATATTTCGTTAATGTTTCAATGCTTCCTTAGGTTAATTGAATAAATTTTAATGTTTATCTTCAATTACGTTTCGGTTTCAAGGCCCTACCGTATGTCATTTGACAATCTCCTATATGCAGCTATATGAGAAAAGAAATTTTTCAATTCGATGAATGCTATCTAGTTAAGGGGAGAGTTTCAAACAATGATGCGACATAAAACAACACTGCAAACGAAATCTTTTCCAAACTAGATGACTTTCACTATCCAAAAGTAATTTCAAACATTCAACGATGCGAATGATGCAATGTAATATATGCAAAATCCTCTTTTTCGAAAACTATGCAATTGTAATCTATGCACAATTTCCTTTTCCTTTTCAAATGATAAGAATGCACTCAATGCATTTTTCGATGAAATGAGAATCTACTTAATGCATGCTTTTAATGAAAGAGAATGCACTCAAAGCGATTTCTAGTTTTCGATCATTAAACAATGTAATCTAAGTTCAATGATGGATCTCAAAAAACACTTTTCAATGCAATGTGATCTAATGCATTTTAACAAAAATAACACTTTGAGACGAAAACTAAATAAACACAAATCTTCTTAATGAAGGATGAATGCAAAAGAGATGTAAACAAACACTAAGAATGCAATCGTTGTTTCAAACAATTTGTAACGAAATCCCTCAAAAGGCGACAAGACATATGAGGTCAAACACAAAGAGGACTTCCAAAGCAAGAGATCAAAACAAGGCATTCATTCCCTTTCACATCAAGCAATCATGGAAAGAAGACATTTCAAACAATGAGCAATGTAATCTATGCTCATATAGAGGAAAGACTGGAAGGGAAAGACACACTGGTGAAGGATTTAGGGAAAAAGTATCAATTTTCACACACCCTGAAATTGGCACGACTTTGTCATTGACAACTAGCGCCAACTGGCGTGACTTGCTCACTGAAAACTAGCGCCAATGCCCAATTGGCACGGGTTGCTAACTGACAACAAACACCAACGCCTGAAAATGAAAAAACAAAGAATTTCTCCCAACCAAGACCAGACTCACCATTTCAAGCAGGATCTAAAACAAACCCAGAAGCAAAGTACTGACCAATAGAAACTTCCGAACAAGGGTAAACCCTAGCACCTATAGGAGATGGCGCGA
This sequence comes from Pinus albicaulis, assembly GCA_034641835.2. NCBI lineage: Eukaryota > Viridiplantae > Streptophyta > Pinopsida > Pinales > Pinaceae > Pinus > Pinus albicaulis. The sequence goes on along the minus strand of CM076578.1, from coordinate 1,298,140,208 downwards.
CTGTCTGGCTGTAATCCGCACCAGACATGGGATGGCACGAGTGATGAACTGGCAACCCGCGCCAACTGGCGCGATTGTCAGGGCAGAAAGCGCGCCAATCAAGCCAACCATGAAATGATCAAAATTCAAAAACACAGAGGTCAGATCTGATCCTCTGGGGGCTGAACAAAGGTTTTACTCTAGAAAAAGCGAACCAAAAGAGCTGATCAAGCAAGCAAAGTCAAGAATCGACCGAAAAGACAAGACAATACTCCAAATGTTCAGTTTATAAACTAGACTAGAGATTGACTGAAGCAGCATTCATCTACTTCGCTAATGCAGAGCAATAGCATTTCGAAGGCTATCTGGCTAACTCTAGGCTCCGTCTGTAGCTTACAAAGCAGAACAACAACAAGCTAGATGATCCCCAGCGGAGTCGCCAATTTGTTGTGGAGGTAAATCCCCTTTGCGGAGAGAGGCGATCCCTACTAGCCTAGACCGGGTCTAGCAACAATCGTTCACGCTATAGTGCAGGTTCCTAATTGAAAATAAACCAACTAGCGATGAAGGCTTACCTGGAATCCAACACTGTTGCTTGTAGAGAAAGTAGCACTCCCGTTCCTTAGCTCCGACATATCACAATCCTCACGATCTCCGTGATCGGACACCTGCACACGCAAGAAACAAAACAAACGCAAGCGTAAAATCTAGTATATGCAACTATATGTCAGTCAGAGAAGACATAACTCATCATCATAATCAACAACAGAAGTGGAACCATAACCAATAGTTGCTTATCATTAATCAATTAAAGAAGAATACAACCATAGCTCTGACGCTGAATTCTCCTTCGGAGGGTCGTCAGCAGAACGTGTATCGATAAATCCTGTCAGGGATGGGACAAACCTCTCTCTTCAGACGTCTCGACAATGATCTCCTTGCTTGGATTTGGCCTTAAGGGAATGGATCAAAGCTCTTGCAGCATTAGGCTCTTGAGAACTTGGAGACTCTGAGATTCAACCATTCAGCCCCTTCATCAATGGATGAAGGCTATATTTATAGAGGAGAGGAGGAGGTTGGGATCCCTACAATAGTGGAAGGGAGGCCTTATCCCTTGGGAGGTTCCCCATAAGGTGGAAACAAGAGGCCAAAGGAGGAAGGTCGTGGTTATTCAAGCGAAACCACTCCTGATGACTCATCCACGAAGTTGTTGTAATCGAAACTTCGCCTCTTTTTTAAAAAACTTTCCATAAACAGAGTGGCGCGGGTGCAACACTGGGACAGAGCGCCAATTGGCACGGGCTCAGTGTTAATTTTCCCCCATTGGCGCGAGTACATAACGGGCTACCAGCGCCAAGGCAAAAACAGGTGTTTTTAGGGGTCTGCTCAGGAAATGATCAACAGAAGAAATGTTGTCCTCATGGAAAGGGATGCAATGATGGTATTTTCAAGGCATGACAATGCTTATTGGTCACAGAAACGACCCTCCAATGGGCGAGATGGGGATTGCAGGGACGGTGACAAATTACTGTGTAACAAGGAGGTCCAAGAAATACCTACACTAATGTGGGACCAGGAGGTCTTAGCAACACCTACACTGGTGTGGGATAAATTTGGTGCATGTCTATTTTAATTTTCCCTTAATTAAAATGGACAATAAAATGTAATCTTATCTCATAATCACTTGTAATAGTTAGCCGAGTATGATAAACTTAGTTAGCTCATGAATTTCAAGTTGAGGGTAGTTGGTGAGGCATGCAGAGTAATTCTAGTTGTAACAGAGTTCGAAGTGAAATTGGTGCATTAGTTTAATGCATGTGTAATCAGTTAACTCAGTTAAGTGAGTTAAAGTCAGTTGTGCTAGTTGTAACTATTTGTTGCACTAGTGGGAGACCAAGTGAATTAAATATTATTTAATTCACAATTAGTGATCTAACATGCAACTGATGATTTACTATTATTAGCTACATGCATGTCAGTTCCAGTGGAGACCCAGTTGAGACAAAGGTTAAAGGGAAGCTAAATATCAGTTGTGATATTAGTAGACTGCCCAGATGTAGTTAAAAGACCACACGATTCCCATGATACTCAGCGCAGTTGATAAAGGCTAAAATTCCTAAGGAATACAGATTGTATTCCTCATGAATTGTGTGAGAAAGGCAGGCTGAAGACAGGATGAGAATTGGCTAAGTGTTGGCACGATTTTGTCTCGATTAGTGTGAGACGATAGGAAGATTGCAAGAGGCTCTTGTGAGAAGAGTGCATTGTAATTGTTTCATGATTCCTTGTGAAAAATACAATATATGATAGTGGGGTTTTGAGCAGCAAGCTTTCCCCGAGAAATTATCTGTGTTGTGGTTTGATTGATTCTTCTTTGCTTCATGTGATTGGCGATTGTGTTTAAATTTACGCAATTGATTTGTAGAAGGGATTCAGTATCTAGCTTTAGTACATTGTTAGATCAGATTGAATCCATGATATACATATTTTTTGTATAATTTATACATGGTATCAAAGCACAAGAAATCACAAAAGTGGAGGAGAAGCTGAGTTTGTGACTGAATAGAATTTGAATTTGCAAAAGACTTTCCTGGTGTTACAGGTGATTCAAGATCGAAATGGATTTCAATGGCTTGAGATTGGAGTATGCACTCGAGGGCAAATCTAACTATATTTATTAGAAAGATAGGATGGAGGTAGTACTGGAGGATAATGGATTGAAGGAATTCATTGACAGTGATGTTCCCAAACCCGTTGTGACAAATTCCGCAAATCTTGATGCATGGAAAAAGAAAGTTGCAAGGGCAAGGAGGATCTTATTGGAGGGAGTACGAGACTAGTTGTCTCAAGTCTCCATGGAAAAGCGACACCATATGCAATGTGGAAATATTTGATAGACCTATTTCAGAGCAACAATAATCATAGGAAATTCGCACTAAAAGATAAACTCAATAAGATCAAAATGAAGAAAAACGACACTATTCTGGTATACTTAACAAAGTTTTTCCAATGCCAAGATGAGCTTGGGAGTGTAGAATTACTATCGTTGATGATGATTTGGTGAGCCTAGCTCTTCTAGGACTTCCCAAGCATTGGCATAGTTATCAGGGCTCTGTCAATGGGAGAGAGAAGTTGCCAGATTTGGAAATACTTTGGTCGGATTTGGTGCAAGAAGAATTTAGGCAGAATACCATAGATGGATTTTCATCTAAGAATGATGATGAAGAATATTGTGCTTTGGTTTCCAAGGCGAAGAAGGGGAAAGGAAAGAAATTCCATTCCAAATCTGAGACCGGTGAAGAAGGCAAGGATTGCAACATGTCCAAAGCGAAGTGTTCTCACTGTCACGAGCATGGAAATTATGCCACTAATTGTCCACAAAAGAAGAAGAACAAGAAGGCTTCAGGATATCTAGCTGGTGAGGCTTTGGCCTCACAATTTGAGCTTGAATTCTCACTAATCGCATTCATGGTGTCAAGTGCGATAGGATCAAGGTGGTACTTGGATAGAGGTGCATCTTTCCACATGACAGGAGACAAAGAAATTTTCAGTAGCTTGGAGGAGAAAGACCTCCAGGTGCATATCGAAATGGGTGACGAAAAAAGGTATAGCGATACCGGGATTGGTACAGTTACCTTCCAAAGAAAGCCAGGTAAACCATTTTTATTAAAAGATGTAATGCATGTACCAGGCTTGAAGAAAAATTTGGTTTCAGTCGCAATGTTGGAGGATAGATTCTATGATGTTGTTTTCAGTGAAGGAAAAGTTTTTCTTCGACACAAAGCAACAGGACAAGCCAATAAGATTGGGATTCACATGAAGAATCTCCATAAAGTTCATGTAGATGCAATTTCTATAGAGCTTCCAACCATTGGGAAGTGTGAGAAATCCATGCAATTGACCCTTGAGAGGGAGCTTGATTGTAGATGAGGAACTCTTGGTTCCAAAGAATGAACCTCAAGATGTGGAGCAACCACATGCAGAGGATCATGGAGTGGCATAGATCACTCATGCAAAGAAATTTCAAGCCATATGGGAAGAGGGAGTGCATGCAGCTATACCTCCAAGTGTGAGGTGGGGAGACATGCAAGATTAATCCCAAGAAGAAATTTGGGCAGGGTCCTAGAGATGGTGTGTCTCATGGATCGAACCTGGCTACGAGGAGCCCACAATGCAGCAGTAATAGGCTCAATTATATTGATTCAATCAGATGTAATGAGGACATAAATCAGAGTGACAGGTGTCGGATACTAGAGTGCAAATCAAACTTGGCAACAGTGCAAAGTGCATGGATGTAGATGTCAATGGCGCAAAGAATCCAGGAGACATGTGTAGTAGCTAGCAGGGGTCAGAAGACTCTGATGACAGATGCATTATACTGATTCAATTGTTTGGAGGATATTCAGTTTCGGAAGTGTTGCATGCAAAGGTTGCATGTGTGAGAAACACTAGAGAAGTGTTGCATGCAAAGGTTTCATGTGCGAGAAACACTAGAGAAGTGTTGCATGCAAGAGTCGCATGTCGCATGCAAAGAAGTTCCTTTCTTGTTGAGAGGGAGTGTTGAAGTTTGCAACAAGAAACAATGAAATTGGCATCTAGAAACAACATGACATCACCTACATTAGTGTGGGACCAGGAGGTCCAAGCAACACCTACACTAGTGTGGGACTAGGAGATCCAAGCAACACCTACCACTAGTGTGGGACTAGGAGGTCTTAGCTGCACCTACACTGGTGTTTGCTAAATTTGGTGCATGTGTATTTTAATTTCCCCTTGATTAAAATGGACAATAAAATGTAATCTTATATCATAATCACTTTTAATAGTTAACTGAGTGTGATAAAATCAGTTAGCTCATGAATTTCGAGTTGAGGGTAGTTGGTGCGGCATGTCGAGTAATTCTAGTTGTAACAGAGTTCAAAGTGCATTTGGTGCATTAGTTTAATGCATGTGTAATCAGTTAACTTAGTTAAGTGAGTTAAAGTCAATTTTTCTACTTGTAACTATTTGTTGCACCAATGAGAGATCAAGTGAATTAAATATTATTTAATTCACAATAAATGATCTAACATGCAACTGATGATTTACTATTATTCGCTGCATGCATGTTAGTTGCAATGGAGACGCAATTGAGACAAAGGTTAAAGGGAAGCTAACTATCAGTTGTGATATTAGCAGCCTGTCCAGATGAAGTTAAAACACCAAATGATTCCAATGATACTCAACACAGTTGAGAAAGGCTAAAATTCCTGAGGAATAGGGATTTCATTCCTCATGAATTGCGTGAGCAAGGCAGACTGAAGACAGGTTGATAATTGGCTATGTGTTGGCCCGATTTTGTCTGGATCAGTGTGAGACGATAGACAGATTACATGAGACTCTTGTGAGAAGAGTGAATTGTAATTATTTCATGATTCCTTATAGAAAATACAATATATGATAGTGGGGTTTTGAGAAGCAAGCTTTCCCTGAGAAATTATCTGTGTTGTAGTTTGATTGATTCTTCTTTGCTTCATGTGATTGGCGACTGTGTTTAAATTTCTGTAATTTATTTGTAGAAGTGATTCAGTATCTAGCTTTCGTACATTGTTAGATCGGATTGAATCCATGATATACATATTGTTTGTATAATTTCTACACAAAAAATTTCTGAAGGTCATTATGATTCAGTGAAATCAAAATTCTGTATCTCCCAAAATACACTACAAAAAAATTGAAACATTTATGGTGCATTACATTGGTCCATCGTCTATAATGGGTAGTTTTTAGATTTTTAGTTTATTACTAATATGTTGAGAAACTTGACGCGAACCCAAACATATTCAAAATATGCAATTTTTCCATATTGGTTTAGTTCAAAAAATTATAGTAATTATGATATGGATCAGTTGGTTTCATAAATATAACGATACTGAAGTAGACTCTATCTAGATTGTTGTAACACATTGTTTTTCTCAAAAACACAGTTTTCAAAGAATACAACGACGCGTCTCAACATGACTTTTTATGAATCCTTTGATTGTTAAATAACACACTCAAAGAATTGTTAAGTTGGCATATCAACTTTGAACATAAAAATTCCAAAAAACAAGTAATAGAAAGCTAATAAAATTTCTGACAAGTTTTATTTTTATTGTAAAATGAAATTCTAAACATAAAATTGTTTTGTCTTGTAGAAAGTTGAAGAACTTATAAAAATGATATTTGTTTCTCAAAAAAGGGCAAAAAGTGTAACCCAATTTCACATTTTCACCATGAAACTCCTTTTGAATTAATGGAAAATATTTGACAAAGCTTACAAAAAAAATGTAACTATATGTATTATTAGACTTTTAATAAAATTAAAAGTAAGATTATTTCTATATAGAGAGATGTGAAATTTATATAAAAATAAATTATATTTAAGTATGAGGGGTTTACGTAGTGCATTATATTAGATATCATTTTTGGGATTCAACCGCATTAAGTAAGTCATTCATCTATGGCCATTTCCATGAGAGGTACTCATAACTGACTAATTTTTCATGATTTTTGAATATTCCACTTAACACTCATTGCATTGGCTTATGCTCACAGGGGTGAAGAAGTGGGATTGAAACTAGTGAAATGAATCACATAGTGTCAATCATCACTTCCGGGGCTTGTACCTGGTAACTAGGAATTCCCGAGAGGTCACCCATCCCAGAACTTCTCTGGCTCAAGCGCACTTAACTGTGGAGTTTTCCCCCACAATCAAGCCCACTTAGCTTCCTACCCCATTTTTAAAACCTTAGCAAGTATTGTGCCTCATGAACCATTCAAATAGAGCTCCCTTTACTCTTTGTAATTAAGAATGAGGGGTTCTGCATTATATTAGATATCATTTTTGGGATTCAACTGCATTAAGTAAGTCATTCATCTATGACCATTTTACTAGATTCAATCCCACTTCACCCCTCTGAGCATCACTTGATGCAATGAGTGTTAAGTGGACTATTCAAAAATCATGAGAAATTAGTCAGTTATGACTACCTCTCATGGAAATGGTCATAGATGAATGACTTACTTAACGCATTTGAATCCCAAAAATGATATCTAATAAATCATATTACGAATAATCAACTCAAATCTATCTTAACTTTGAACCTATTAAGCATCGAAAAGAATCAAATATCTAAAAATGCAATCTTTTTATGATTTTTCTCGATGTTTGGTAGATCCATGGTTAAGATAGAAATAACCCTGAACCTACTAAGTGTTAAGAGGAATCAAATCTCTCAAGATGCAAACTTTTCATGATTCCTTTCGGTGTTTGGTAGATCCATAGTTAAGATGAAATAACCAAATTGGTGTATGAGACCAGCTTGTTTGTGGGACAAGATACCCACCTTCGTAAAGAAATTTGTTTGCTACGAATACATACTCTACCCCTTCAAGATTTGAAATTTTGACCCTCTTATTAGGAAGGATATGTTCTTAACCATTAAATACATGTTTTTAACTATATATGGTTACTTTATGTGGAGAATTTTATTTAGTCATTTGCAATGGTTTGGCTAAATGGGAAAAGTCTAGTAATTTCACATGTACTACATACAACAACGCAAGTGTAGTAGATTATGAAATTTTATTGCATGGTCTATTTGATAATATGGAGGATGTTTTGATTGGAAAATAACTCTGCGATTTAAAATTTGATCACAAATCAATTTACTTAAGTTTCTCTTGGACTAGAAAGAAGTAGCTTGGGATGAAAATTCAAGGTATTCAACAAACTCTCTCAAAGGGCAGAATTATTTTGACTCCAAAAAATTGTAATACCTTCAAAATAAGCTAGAGAGTCTTTTTGAGAAGTAGAAAATTTTGTTCCATGACCTTCATAGTCATGAGCTAACACATTTAATTAAAACTCCACTTGCAAGTGCAAAAGAGAAAAAATTAGGAAGTCTAAAGCAATTTGCTTTTAGTTTAATGCTTGGTTTCATGAGGAATGTAAAAGGCAAGGAGAACTTTGAAAGAGCCAAACAAGAATAACATAAACCTCAAAGTTTACAAGCATATTTTAAGGAAACAAAAGTTGATTCCATGGTCTCAAGGAGGGGAGAACTAATATGCCTTTGGAAAATAACCCTGAGTTATTTTGGAAGGAGATTTAACTGAGAAAGAAGAAAATTGAAAATAATATTACAACTACTTAATGGTTTGATTATGCAAGACAACTTTATGAGCAAGATCCCAATGTTGACCCCTACATTGGTCAACACTACTACTAATATTTTCACCATGCAAGGGGTCGAAATGGGTGTTGGAAAATCAAAATGCTTAGTTGAACTACAAGTAGAGAATCTAAAGTGAGGTTTGAAATTTTTTGCACCTAACATTATGAAAATTTTCAGCAACATCATGCAATAGGGGTTCCCCACAAATTGGACAACTAGTCTAGCAATACCTCTTTTCAAGAGTGGAAATGAAAATGATCCCTCTAATTATAGGACCATAATGATAAACCACTTGTTTAAAAAGTTATTTGGAAGTATGCTAGAAAATAAAATTAGGAAGTGGGTGGAAGAAAGAGATAAACGTGCTAAAGTGCAAGCAAGTTTTATACCTAAACATTCCACGATTGATCACAGTATATATATATATATCTATATATATATATATATAAGGCACATCATTGCAAAAATTTGGGAGAAAAAGGAGGAAGCCTTTTTTTGCTTTGTTGATTTCAAAAAATATTTTGACACGGTCCCTAGGGATTAGCTTTGGCACATAATGAAGGAAATTGAGTTTCCTATGCATCTTAGAGAAGTTTTTCATAGGTTTTATGAGGAGGTGAAATTCAAAATCAGAACTTTAGATGGAATCTCCAACATTTATAGGAGTGATATTGGGGTGAAGCAAGGGTTCCCATTATGCCCTACCCTTTTTGGTTCATATATTAACAAACTTGAAGAGTGGTGTTCATTTGGGCAAGTTTGTTATAAGACTTCTTTTGTATGGAGATGACCTTATTTAATTTGCTAAATATACTATTGGCTTGCAAGAGGACTTACTTTCCCTTGAGAATTTTCGTAGAAGGGTGGGGATGCAAGTCAATATTAGCAAGATGAAAGTGGTGGTTTTATTTAACAAAAAAAACATAGCAAACATAAGTTCTATTTTGAAGGGATCACTCTTGAAGAAGTTGCATATTACAAATACCTCAGGATTGACTTCAAAAAAAATCTAAGTTGGGAAGGTTACAGAAAGAAAACAACTTTAGAAGGCTGAAAAGCATTTTATGCTTTTCAAAATAGGTGCACACAAGTAGAGCTATGGAATTGGAAGACCAGTCAAACTCTTTCTGGGCTTTTAGTGATTTCGATAGTTCTCTATGGTTGTGAACTATGGGCCTGCAGTACATCTTACTTATAGTGGAAGCAAATTGAGAAAATTTAGAAACACTTGATTACAAAAAATTTCAAAATTAAAATCTCGGTTACTTATGATATCTTGCTAAGTGAAATGGGAGTTGCTCCTATTGAAGCAAGTGCTATGGTGTGACTCATAAGATATTTAATTAAATCAAGGCCTAAGGTTGTCTTCAATGAAATGTTGTGCAAAAGAAAAAACACTTAGACGTGGCAAAATAACAAATGGTTTAGTAAATGAGATATTTACCTGAACATGTGCCCCACAAATAGTAAATAAATAAAGGCTTTTGTTATGGATAAGTTCCACAACTGTACTTGGAATAAAGAGCTAGGGAGAAAGAGAAAGTATTATATTAAAGATTTTAATCCCACTTGTAATCATCATAAAAAAGCATACATAGGGGTCGATATCTCATGGAGAGCCAAAATTCTTATTGCTCAATTAAGAACTAACTCTCATCAACTTCGTTGTGAAACACAAGATTGGAAAATACCAAAAGATGTTTGCGAGAAAAGAGCGTGTATTTTTTGCACTTCAAAAAAAGAGGAAACATAAAAGCATTTCATTTTAGAGTGTGAGACATTCAAAGACAACATAGGCATTTATGTAAATATCTCGACGACTATCTCTTGGGATAATTTATTCAGTGAAGGAACTGTTGAAAAGTTGGGAGCGCTCATTGCAACATTGCATAGGAAAATGCTTGAATGTAGAAATCATATAGCGAGACGACCTGTCCCATAGGCTATCTTTAACGTCGTGGACGTTAAATTTTTTTCTTCTTCTTCACTATTATCTTATAACCATAAAATATAATATAAAGTTGTTTTTAATTAATTTAAAATTTGTGTATCAAAGTATAAGAAAATGGATTAATAAAATGATAAAATTAAAAATTTATTTGATTAAAAGTTATTAACAAAATTATTTGAAACAATAAAAAATCTATTTTACAAAATAATAAAGTTATCCACATTTAATTTAAATAACCAAATTTTATTATATATTATAATGCATTAAAATATTAAAATTATATATTAGCTGGTTCTAAACACATCTAATCTAAAATATTTATGTGATGGGTCCATAAGACAAATATCGAATTATATCAATATAAATTAAACCAATAATTTTTAATCATATTATCATGAACATAAAACTTTCTATTAAAGAAAAATCCATTAACAATTTACAGCGAACACCTTAATTCACATGGAAACAAGTGGTCTTCCACGTGGTCTTTACCACTTGGAAAATAGTTTTCATTGAGCCTAGAGGCTCATCCTACATCCATGTATGAAGGAGATGTGTAAGTAAGTTTGTGCTCAACTTGGAGTTGGCACATGTCCCTCTTCAAATAAAAATAAAATATTCTCTAAATAGAAAAGCAATGTCGCCTACAATATATAAACAAAAAAGGAATATGCTATGCATATTTAATTAGTTTTCCATATGATCTAATATAATTTCATGTAAATTAATTAGAAGTAAAAAGAAATAAAAGATACTTAAACCTTATACTTTTCAAAAATGTTTTAACATATTATTTAAAGATCTACGTTAACTAACTTATGTGAATATCAATTACATATATACAGGTATATAGAAAAAAAATTGTTAAAAGAAAATATTTTAATGTTATATATAATAAAATATTCAATGTAAGTTATGAATGAAATATTTTAATATGAATTAATATTGATATATATTTAAAAATATAGCATTTAAAAATACAATTTAAACAATAAAAAAGACACTATATTTTTGCACTCTAAAATAAATTTAGATCTAAAAAAAATTGTGATTTTTCAATTCATATTAGATTCGTAATTAAAATCAATCTTAATTACTATGCCACCATTAGAAAGAGATGTACTCCAATCATTAAAGCACATTTCTCTAAACTTCAATATGGAGTGTTAACATTAATTATTTTATAATTTAGATTTCAAGGCGTGCTTGATAGTATGATGATATTGAATAAATTCAAATAGAGTGGAATAAATATAAAATGTTATTTTAAATAATATAGCGTAGAGTGATTATTGTTAGTTTAAGTTAAAAGATTCCTTCTCATTGTGGTTATATTATGTAAAGACAATAACGTCATTTTCTTACTTGTTTGCTTTAATTAAAAGTCATTATAAATTCATATCGATGAGCTTTAATTAAAAGTCATTAAATGATGATGAGAATGATGGTTATAATATTGAATGTCATTAAAGTCATTTTAATTATTATTAATAGAATAAAATAAATTATTATTATAGAGTATGGAAAATCAGTAGTCATTTGGTTAATTATTGCATTAATTAAAAAATATTATAAATTTATATATAATGATGTAATGATTGTTATATTAATGAAATGCATTAAAGTCATTTTTTTAATTATTACAATAAAATAATTATAAATTTATATCTAATGATAATGATGGTAATTGTTATTGTTTTTTTTCATAATTTTTTAAAAACTTTTCATTAAATAATGAAGATATTATATTATGTTGATGCATTACCATACATTTTATATATGATATTATTGAAAAAAAAAAAAAACTGAATAGATTGGTTCACATGTTAAGTCATAATAAGTCTTTGTACAAAGTACATATATAAGTGTATATATAAAAACATTAAATACATAATTGTCCACCATATATGTCATGAAATATAAACAAAAATAAAAAATAAATAGCATATATATTATGTTCTCTTGTTATTGAGTCTCGTGTAAACTATTTATGAATGACTCGTTGAAGTACTCGTGTGCTTCATCTCTTAGATGTTCAAAGTTTTTCGAAATTCCCATACCCTATGTCACACCAGCTTTAGATAGGGAGTTCATTGTAGTGTTGCGCTCCCTATAAATGTAACAACAAGTAACCTGATCAAAGACACATTTTAAACGAGAATTTTCTTCAAGAATGGGCAACCATGTGTGTCTCTGGCATCTCTGAGTCTCATTGAAACGGTTAATGACAATCATGAAGTTTCCAAAAAATTGTAATGTATGACAATCTATTTCAATAATGAATAATAAGAGTAACTTTAGGGCTAACAACTCCACATAATTATTTGAGCCCCTACCCAAACCAATATAGAGTTTGAATGAATGATGTTCTTGTAAGAAAAAATTGCCCCCCAACTCTCCCACATTCACTACTTACTAAAGATGCCCCATCGAAATATGCCCAAGGAGGGGAAGTATTAATTACTTTAGATGATATGACATGGGGAGAATGTGCAGATTTCGTAGAAGGAAGTAGAGAGAAAGTTGCACTGACCTGAGCAACCACCATATCAAGGCATGAAGGATTATCTTGGATAATAAATTTGTTCCTGGTGATATAAACACCCTAGCAGATTAGTAGGGGTATATTCTTGAACTATTTTGTATTTATATGCTCCTAATAGAGTTTCCATATGTCAAGGAAAGACTCTCATTGCCAAACATTTCCAAATCTAATCATATTTTTGTAAGTATCCCACACCCCCAAAGTGAAAAGACGAGACAAAAACAAGTGGGCCACTGATTCTTCAACATTTTTGCAAAGAGCACACCAACTGGGCCCTTCCTTGTCTTTTGCAAATGATCCCAAGTGGGAATTTTATTTTCAAGAAGACACCACATAAAAACCAAGGCCTTTGCCGGGCAACTTAGTTTCCAAATTTTCTTCCACAACATGCCAGGGCCATAGTTCTTCTTGCATTGATTAAACAAAGATAGACAGTTTTGTAAAAATTATACAAACAATATGTATACCAATGGATTCAATCCGATCATGCGATATGCTAAAGTAAGATACATAATCCTTCTACAAATTAATTGCGAAAAATAAACACGATTGCACAATCACACCAAGTAAAAGAAAGAAGAAAATCAATCCACAACACAAATATTTTTCCTAGGGAAATCTTGCTGCTCAAAACCTCTCTATCTTCTATTGTGTATTCAACCAAGGAATCATGAAACAATTACAATTCACTCTTCTCACAAGAGTCTGTTGCACTCTCACAACTGTCTTACACTGATCTGGACAAAATCGACCAACACATAGCCAATTTCCTGCCTCTGCTCGACCTGCCTTTCTTGCGCAATTCCTGTAGAATTAAATCCCTATTCTTTAGGAATTCCAACCTTCCAAAACCGTGCAATGCTCATGGGAAATCTTGTGGGTGTATTACTGCATGCAGACAGTTTACTAATAATACAAATGATAGTTAACATCCCTTTAACATATGTCTCAACTGGGTCTTCATCAGAACTGACATGCATGCAACTATTAATAGTAAATCATTAGTTACTTGACAAATCACTGCATGTGAATTAAATCTGATTTAATTCACTTGACCTCTCACTAGTGCAATAATCAGTTACAACTATTAAACTGATTTTAACTCAATTAATTGAGTTAACTGATTTATTATGCATTAAAATAATACACTAACTGCAACTTGGACTAAAAAACAAATAAAATCACTTTGCATGCCTCACCAACCACCCTCAACTCGAAATTCATGAGCGAGCTGAGTTTATCACACTCATTTAACTATTACAAGTGATTATGAGATAAGATTACAATTTATTGTCCAATTTAATTAAGGGAAAATTAAATTAGACACACATTTTTTGTTGACTTTTCAATACTCCCTCTCAACAAGAAAGGGATTATTAGCTACCCCGATCCTGCCTCTGTGGTATTCGAATTTGCTCTTGGCAAGCGCCTTCATCAGAATATCTGCATCTTGATCCTTCGTGGGAATGTATTGAAGTAACATAATGCGTCTCTGACCACAATCTCTGAGATGGCGGTCCCTGATGCCAATATGCTTGGACCTATCATGGAATACTAGATTAATCGAGAGTTTTATGTAACTTTGGTTATCACAATGTATCACCTTCGAATCCATATGAAGACCAAAAAAACCAACAAGTATCTTCCTCATTCAGATGGCCTCACATGTAGCTTGATTGGCTGCCATGTACTCTGCCTCGGTTGAACTGAGTGCAAATGATCTCTACATCCTAATGTACCAAGAAACTGTTGTCGATCCTATGTTGAAGATCCCTCCTGATGTGCTCTTCCTGTCTGATAGACTTCCTGCCCAATTTGCATCGATAAAGAATTGAAGCTTCACTCCCTCTGTCCGTCCGTACCATAATCCATACTGTGTAGTGCCCCTGAGATATCTCAAGACATGCTTCCCCTCCTTCCAAAAAAGCTTGGTTGGCTTAACCATAACTTGACTAAGCTGGTTAACTACATATCATATGTCTGGTCATGTGTTCACCAAGTACATGAGTGAACTCATAAGCTGTCTGTAAACAGTAGCATACACTACCTCACCTGAAGTAGCATCCTCCTTCCTCTAGTTTCCTGCAAGAGGAGTCTCCATGGGTTTACAACTCTCCATGTGGAACTTCCTCAAAATCGATTTGGCATACTTTCCTTGAGAAAAAAATAGCTCCACATCCCGCTGCCATATCTCCAAAACAAGGAAATAGTGAAGGAGTCCCATGTCCTTCATCTCAAACTATCTTGCAAGATCCTCTTTGCAAGAAGTTATGAGCTGCTCATCACCTGTCAAAATAAGATCATCAACATAAAGTACGATAATCAAAATATTACCATCAACCACAATCTGGTACAGGTTCACATCCGCTTCACTCTTAGTGAAGCCCAACCCGGTGAAATAGTTGTCAATCCTCGTGTACCAAGCACGAGGTGCTTGCTTAAGCCCATACGGTGCTCTCTTGAGTCTACACACATGGGACTCACTGTCAAAGGTCTCAAAACCTTTTGGCTGCTCAATGTACTCTTCTTCCTCAATAACTCTATTGAGAAACGCAGTCTTCACAACCATTTGATGTATCTGCCACCCCATCTGCGTTGAGAGTGCAAGGATAGATATAATCGATGAGTACCTGGAAACCGGTGCAAAATTATCCTCATAGTCAATCCCCTCAACTTGTGAGAATCCCGGGGCTACAATTCTAGCCTTGTACTTCTCCACACTCCCATTTGCTGCCTGGTTCACCTTATAGATCCATCTAGATCCAACCACTAGTTTCCCGACTAGTCTTGGGACAACTTCCCATGCACTGTTCCTGACGATAGAGTCATAATCCTCAACCATGGCGTCAACCCAAGTTAGTTGTTGCAATACTTCCTCAAAAGAGGATGGTTCTGTCACAATACACTTGCTCATAAGAGCCATGTATCTAGTAAACCAGTCTGGTGATAGTCTCTGTCTGTGCAGTGATGTAGGTGCTCCTACATGTTCTACCACATCAAGTCTCAATTTGTCAGCTTCTGTGGTACGCCTCCAACCATTTCTGGTGGATGGCTATGCATGAGTGTTTTCTGCCACTCCATGATCCTCCGCATGTGCCTGCTCCACATCTTGAGGTTCATCCTTTGGAACCAAGAGTTCATCTGCATGTAAATCAAGCTCCCTCTCAAGGGACAATTACATGGCTTTCTCCTCATCAAATTTCACATCCCGTTTGACAATAGTCATCCTTCTGTTCGGAAAATACAATCGATATTTGTGGGGAGTATCAGTGTACCCCACAAATATCCGAATCTCAGTTGTTGGTTCTAGCTTCTTTCTGGAATCTTTGGTCACATGGCAATAGAAAGATGAGCAAAAATTTTTAAAATATGAAACATTAGGTTTCTTACTAGAAAAAACCTCCTTTGGTGTACTCGTGCCAAGTATCCGATGAGGAATACAGTTATGCACAAATACCACTGTGTTTCATGCCTATTCCCACAGATGCAACGGTAGGCCATGATCATGTAACATCACTCGTGTTGCACCCACAGTTGTTATGTTCTTTCTTTCTGCAACCCCATTCTATTGTGGGTTATGAGGTGCAATCAACTCTCTTCGAATTCCTTATTTGGCTCAGAAGTTCTTGAAGTCATTAGAGATGTACTCACCACCATTGTCACTCCTCAAAGCCTTCACACGCTTCTCTGTATATTTATCCATTAGTACTTTGAACTCACAATATTTTGAGAACGTCTGATATTTCTTCTGCATGAAGTAGATCCAACACTTTCTAGAAAAATCATCAACAAAAATCACGTAATACCTATTCTTTGTTGTATAATATGTAGAGAATGGTCCACACACATCTGAGTGAAATCTCTCAAGTATTTCCGCTACTCGGTTCTCCTTCTCGTGAAAAGTGGCCTTTGCATACTTCCCCATGGTACATCCCTTGCATGTGTCTATCTGTGCAAGAGTACCCTTTGGAAGTCCTGTAGAAATATGCTGCATGACCTTCAAAGCACCGTGGTGTAGATGGCTTAATATCTTGTGCCATAACTCACCCTCATCTCGGCTCACCACTCTGTCTGCTTTACCCATCAATGATGCGCAACCATCTACATCAATTTTATAGAGATTCTTCACACGAATCCCAATATTCTTAACTAATGCAGAGCCATCTGCACAATCCAAAATACATGTGGACAGCATAGCGTTCACCCTCTCTTCACATATCAAATAATAGATTAGCATAATCTTCAAATGAACAGAGAGCTGAACACAAACAAAATACTTGCATATAATAATAACAAGAAATTACAAATTCAAACTCTTCTTGGCCAAATATTACATTTGTGGCCTCTTACTCTCGCCTTTACAACTTGTCAACCTGTCACACCATTCCTAATCTACGCTCTTTTTTTCTTTTCTGTCCTATTCCATCTCTATGCCTATTTTTCATCCTCACACAACAATGTTACCGATGAAATAGGTAACCTCATTGTTACCTACTTTTTGAAGTATCAAGAAAAACACCTGATTTTGAAAAAGTGGCGATGCAGAATCAAGAAAAAAAAATTTGAGCATGTTTTTGGCACTTTAAGTTTTTTTATTTTTTTTATTATTATTATTTTTTTTTTATGTGATGTTTTTTATGTTGATTTTGAATAGTGGTGGTGTATCATCACCAATGCTTTTTTATAGGATTGATTTTGACACTATAGATTTTCTAATGTCTTCTTCTTCTGTGAGATGTTTATTTTTAAGTGCATTTATGTACTTGTGTTAAAAAAAATAAAAATAAATAAATAAATAAAATAAAATAAAAAATCTTGTAATGATATCTTCACTTTTTCACATAGATAAAAGATGGAAAAAGGGTCAATATTCTAAAGTTTATATTTTCTACATGTTTATGTATTGTTAAATAATTTTTCAATGCACATCAAAAAATTGTCGCTAAAAAACCAATATTTTGAAACATATGACAAAAAAATACAATTTTTCAATATAAATACAATGCAAAAAATACACTCTTTTACAGAGTTTTTGTTGAAAAAACATGTTAAATAAACTAATTTTTTGGGAGAATCTTAACAAAAAAACTTAAGAAAACAACATTTTTATTGAATTTTATGTCAAAAAATAATAGCAATCACATGTTTTTTGCAAAAAAAAATGGTTGTTCTCATAAAATATCAAAGTCTAAACATTACAAGTAAAACTGATTCATAGTTCTAAAAAATAAGCTTTGTTTGCAAGCATAACTTAAACATCATCAACAATATCAACTAATACATCTTCAACATCATCTAGAACAACATTGATGGCTTCTTCCGCAGCATTTTCTTCTTCATTTTGATCATTGCCGTCTTCTAATGGATCTTTCATGTCAGCAAATCTTCCAAAGTGACCCTTTCCAATCATTCCATATAATGGTGGTTGAGGTTCCTTTGCTTTTTTTGCCACACGTGATTCATTAAAATCTCCTTTCCTCAAACCAAATTTTTGCTTCGCATATGGAAGGAATTTAAGAGTGTTAATTCTTTGTTGAATAAATTTGCATTGAACTGGGTCTTTCTCAATGGCAATGCAATTTCTTCCTTTTAGTAGGCAACATGCTAGTGTTGTACCTAATCATCAAACACAAAAAAAATAAGTAAGAAAATTAGTATGGAGACATAAAAAGTAAAAAAGACAATATTTAAATTTAAATTTGTATATTAAAACTTACCTGAACCTGAGAATAAATCCAAAACCCATTCTCCTTCATTTGAACATAGATCTATAATATAGTTAATCAATGCTTGTGGTTTTTGATAAATGTTAACTATATCTCTTTTTGCATCTTTATCCTCATATGTTAGTTTTCTTACCACTGCATCATAAACCAATACTTGACTATGACTCTTCCCATCTACTCGATTCATAATAATATGCTTATAGCTATCGTCTTTTGTCCAACATTCAACATGGATGAACTCACAATAATTTATAATAGGCTGATCTTCGGAAGAAACAATATTTTACTTTTGCCTGTAACATAACATAGTAAAAGTTCAATTAAATTTTACATGAATAAAAAAATTTAGGAGGAATCAAACATACAATTTCAAAATCTTACCATGTAAGTTGCATCCTTAAGTTTGCTTTACCCTTGAAGCTTGTTAATAACATTGGAAACTGTGTGTCTGAATGAAATGTCACAAATCACCAAAGTGGTGATGTTGTCACTTCTTGAAAACCCGTAACCACTTTACTAAAAGCTTGATAAGTATATGGTTCTCTATCATATTCAATGTCTGGGAAATTGAAACCATGAGGAATATCCGCAATAACTAGGCCATATTCCCTTTTAGGTATTAGTGATGCAATGTCTTCACAGTCACCTTGTATTATTTGATATTGGACACTATCGAACCCATTCCAAATGTAATGATTAAGATTAGGATCAAGTTCAACATTCATAAGACTCTTCCTTCTCATGTTCTCCATCTTAATTTTTTCAATAAAGCTTTTGAAAGTATCTGGTACTCCATTTCCATCCTTCTTCGACATCTTTAATGACATATATATATATGTGTGTGTGTGTGTGTGTGTGTGTGTGTGTGTGAATAAGTAATAAAATAAAAATAGTTTAAATATGAATAAAATGAATTTATAAATCAACATACCTTATTGAATGCAATATAAAACTCTTTTAGTGTTGATGTAGAACTTGCTTCTGGGTAGTTGCGTACAACATCATCCCAACTGTTTTCATTCAACATTTTAACCATGTGTTCTTGTATTTTCATAAAAATTTTCTGACTGAATAAATCAAGTTAAAAGCGTTAATATATTGACATGTATAACAAATTCTACCAACATCACTATGTTTTATTTAAAAGAAAATTATAATGAAAGAAAAATAAGAAATAATTCAAGAAACTTACTTTTGAAATTCTGCACACATTTCTTCCATTGATAATTCACCCGACTTCACACGGGCTAATATTGATTTGACTAATTTATCATCCTTCACACCTTGCATTGTTCTCCAAGGTGTAATAGTCATATCCTCTGGAAGCTGCTTCATTTCAGGACCCCCCTTACTGTTGGTACATATTATGGGTTTACTCTTTCTAACCTTTTGATTTTTTATGGAAATATTCTCCCACCGATCAAAAATATCATCAATCAAATCCCATACCTCCCCAGTTCTAAATGCCAACTGAAAAATGTTATCTGTGCCTCTGAAGAGATTTGAATTCAATTTTCCATCTTTTGCTTTTTTTCATCAATTTGATAACCTGTTTCCATTAAACATTCCTTTCGAAATGCTACACTAACTTGTGTCTTATCCCCACCACATTTTTCTATGAATTCATTATGAATAAATTTGACCCTTTGGATGAAAGTCATTTTCATTCTATACTCATTGTCTGCATTATGATCCCATGCCAATAACTTTGATTCCATTTCTATTAAGTCAGCGTAAATGATGCATTTCACTGTTTGAAAAAGATAGTTATTGGGATATTCTGCAATCAATTGTCTCTTAGCCTCTATTGAATGGTTCCCTCCAATTACATAATATTTATAATCAAAACATTTTGTCTTGTCAAATGCTTTTTTGTTGGGAACCTGACATGGATCGACAAGAACCACATAATCGACCACATGCGCATTTGGATTGAACCTGAACAATGTTTTCAGATTATGTACATGTAGGTGATGGGCCTTTCTAATTTGATATTGAGATTTTCCTTCATCTGGGCCATAAAATTGGTTAACATTAAGCTCAAATGTTTGGTCACCAAGAATTAATTTATTCTTCCTCAACTATTGTCGAATAGCATTTTGTTTTGTTTTAATAATGCCATCCTCTAACTCAGCACCTGGTGTTATGATTTCTCTGCTTCCGTGAGAGCTTTCAATTTGTTCTTCACTGCTGCTCACGACCTTTACAGGTTCACCAATATTTGATTTCCTAATCTTATTGGATAACATATCAGTTTTTTTTATAAACAAGCTCTCCTTCATGAGGTAAAAGAGAGACATCTTTGGCAATTTTTCTTTTTGGTGTCTGATCTGTTTTCTCCTTTTGCACAATAGTTCTCATCTCCTCCTCACTAATTCTATCATAATTTTCTGTTTCATGTTCGACACCTTCAAAAGAAACATGTTTAAGTTTACTAGATTGACCCACCTTAGTGACACTTGGTTGATCCCCTCTTTGTACTGTTGCAGTGTCACGAGCTATTGCTCTTTGCTTCAATCTCCTTTCCTCTGCTTTGTCTTTGTCGAAAGTTTTGATCACATCCATAACATTTGGCACCAACATATAAATACCATCAAACATGTTTGAAAGACCCGGAACAAAATCCTATGAAACAAAATAAAACATGTCAATGATCAATAATTTATAAAAAATTGAATCATCCTTACAATAATGCATAGAGGAAATAAAAATAAGCATACTTACAATGTTATTTGCAATGTTACTTGATATTTCTTCAGAAAAATTTGAAGATATTTCATCTGTGTCATAGTTGACGATTGATAGACGATATCTAACCTTCTCACGTTTCTGAGCCTTCCTTGCAAGAACATAAATAATGTTTGTATTCGGGACCATACATATGTCTCGTACTCTGCCCATCACATCATATGGCTCATTTAAGTCAATCATACCACAAATCAGATAGATGTGTATATCAGCCTCCATTTCACTGTCTTCAAGATACCATGAAAAATCGGTTTTATCTATTTCCTCGGCGTTCTTCCAATCAGAAATAAGCTTTAATGAACCTGGTGCCCCACTTGCTTGAATTTTATTAGTGTGTGCAACAATATCCTTATTGCGTCCAACAGTGTCCATAGTGCGTCCAGTTGCAACTTTAGATTTGGGAGTTGTGTCCATAGTGCGTCGAGCTACAGCTGTAGATTTGGGAGCTGCTGCACTAGGTGCAGAAACATTCACAGAAATATTTTTTGATGCCATTTTCCTGATATATATATATATATATTAGTTAATGGAAAAATATTGTGGATAAAATAAATTTAATAAACAAAATTTATTTCTAAAACTAAATAGTTTGAAATTAAAGCAGTAAAATTAACTATAAAAATTTTCATTTAAAAACAAAATATTATAAATCATATGTATATATATCTATATAATATGTTTTGAATACATTTTATAAAAAATTTAAAAATGTGTTTAAATTGTATAAAATAATTAAAAAAAATAAACTAGTATTTTCAAACTTTAGTTTTTGTTTAATATTTAAAAAAAAAACAAAAAAATTACTAACTATTTATAACAAATGTTATAATATTATATATTTTTTATTTTTTTAATTGTATTGTTATATAGTTTTTTTTTATTAATTTATTATATTGTTATATTAAAACAAATGTTTTTTTTAATTTATTATATTGTATTTTTTTTTAATTATATAATGTTTAAAAGCAAAACATAATGGTTGTTTAATAGTTTTTTTTTTTGATATATATATATATATATATATATATATATATTATATTTTGAGATTTTTAACAATTATTATTTAACAATGTTTTTATTATATTATATAACAATTTTTTTATTATTTTTATATATAACAATGTTTCTATGAACTTTTAATTGTTTTATTAAAACAAATTATTTAAAAAAAAAAAAAAAAATTAAAGAACAAAACAAAATTAAAAAAATTCAAAATTAAAAAATGTTTTATTAAAACAAATTATTAAAAAAAAAAAATTAAAAAAAAATAAATAAATAAATAAACCAAAATTAAAAAAAGGTTTTATTAAAACAAATTAAAAAAGGTTTTATTAAAACAAATTAAAAAAATTAAAAATTAAAAAAAATAATAATTTAAAAAAAAAAAATTTAAAATTAAAAAAAAAAAAAAATAAAAAAATGAATGGCTCTGCCGCGCTGGGCGCTGGGGGCCGGCCGGGCGGCGCCATGGGGGCGGCCCAGCCGGCCTCACGGCCCCTGCTGGGCCGCCCCCGTGGCGCCGCCCGGCCGGCCTCCGGCGCCCACGGGCGGGGTCTGCCACGTTTGTTTATTTTTTTTTTTTTTTTTTTTAATTTTTTATTTTATTTTATATTTTTATTTATATTTTGTTTTAATTTTTTTTTTTTTTTTTTTTTTAAATTTCGATTTTAATTTTTTTTTTTAATATAATATAATTATTAAAACATTATTTAATAATAATAATAAAATGTTAAAAATATCAAACTATTAAAAAAAATAATAATAATAAATATTAAATCACAACTATGTTTGGTTTCTAAACATTATATAATTAAAAAAAAAACAATATAATAAATTAAAAAAATATTTGTTTTAATATAACAATATAACTAAAAAAAAAAAAAAAACTAAATCACAATACAATATATATATACATATATATATATTAAAGAAAAAAAAAATTAAAGATTTAAAATTAAAAAGAATAAAACTAAGATTTAAAATTTAAAAAATAAAATAAAATAGAATATAAAATAAAAAAATTCTCAAAAAAAATAATGAAATCACTGATATATTTATGATTAAAAAAAAACAAATAAAAAATGTTAAAATATATATATATATATTTTTTTTTATGTGCATGGTCGTTTTATGGATTTTTCTATCTAGATGAACCTATAAGTCTTAAAAAAGAAAAAAAATCTAAATTTTTGTCCTTAAAACCCTAAAAAAATTAGTTTTTTTCTGCATTTTCTTCACTAAAAAAATATAAAAAAAATTAAGGTTTTTGAACCTAAATACCTTAAAAAAGTAGTTTTTGGACACAAAAAACTATAGAAAAACAGATTTTCCCCAAAATCGTCTTTAAATTGACAGAATAGAAAGAAAACTAACCTTTGAAATGCAAAAAGTTGCAGTCACCAATGCCAACACAACGCCTCCACAAAATTACAAATAGCAACACAATGCCTCCAATGCCAATGCAATGCCTTCATGAAGTTACCAATGCCAATGCAACACCTCCACAAAATTACCAATAGCTACTCAACGCCTCCAATGCCAATGCAATGCCTCCACGAAGTTACCAATGCCAACGCAATACCTCCAAAAATTTGCTCTAACAAATACCAGAAAACTTGATGTGATGTGATGAATAGAAACAATCATTCCTTTTAAATAGCGAATATTGTCTGATTGGTTTACTGTTTAACGAATGTGGGATTAAAATTTCAAATTTCAAATTTCAAATATTTACATTTAGTTTATTATAGTTCATATTATAGTTAAAATACTTATTATTTGCATGTAGTTATCATAGTTAATATTTTATTTAATATTTACATGTACTGAATGTTGAATAATTCAAATATAATCTCAGATTAAAAATTAAAATACGAAATACTTACATGTAGTTAATTATATTTAATATTATAGATAAAATAGTTAATATTTGCATTTAGTTATCATAGTTAATATTTACATGTAATCAATGTTTAAAATCATGAGATTAAATTTTAAAATCTAAAATATGTACATGTAATTAATTATAGTTAATATTATAGTTTAAATAGTTAATATTTACATGTTGTTATTTTCGTAAATATTTACATGTAGTCAATCTTAAACCATTCAAATAAGAAAATTATTTTAGTTTCGAAGACATGCATGAAAGGAATATTTTGTGGATATTTTGAATAGAAAGTATGGTGAAATATTTGAAGACCAACATTTTATTAATAAATTTTGAAATATATTTTAGATGAATATAACGTAAGTTTAAAATTTAAAATTTAAAATATTTACATGTAGTCATTATAGTTAAAATAGTTAATATTTGCATGTAGGTATTATAGTAATATTATAGTTAATACTTACATCTAGTCAATGTTAAATCATTCAAATAAAAACATTATTTTAGTTTGGAAGGCATCTATGATAGAAATATTTTGTGGATAATTTGAATATAAATATCGGTAAAATATTTCAACATAAATAGTTTATTAAAAAAAATGTTAAATACATTTTTTGGCTAATATTTGTACCAAATATTTGAAATGAAAATTTTGGAGGGAAAGTTTTTCACGAAATTTTTTGGGGGGAAATTTTGGAGGGAAATTTTTTCGCAAATTTTTTTGGAGGGAAAATTTGGAGGGAAATTTTTAGTCTTTAAGCTATATATTGTAAGTGGGAGAGGAATTTGTATCATTCAGTCTATTCTTGTTGAAAGCCATGGTTTCTTCTGATAGCGAAGTTTTTCTTTCTAGAACATCAACTTCTTCGTCACGCAACAACTCTATTCAGAGTGATGAATATAATGGGAGTTCGTTCACCATGAATAGAGAGTCAAAAAATCGACTTGGTCATTATCCTAAAGATGATGAGAACAAAATTGATGAGGTGCAGCAAAATGAATTTTTTGTAAATCGAGCGCCAGTTATACCACTTACTCTTAATCCTAAGGATTATGAAAGAAATAGTGATGAAGGGCATGATGAAGAATTTCCAGAGTCAAAAGTTTCACTTCGTTCTAATGCCAAGGATTATGAGGACACCATTGATGAAGAGGGAGATGAAGAATATCGACTTCAGCTTAATCCTAAGGATTATGCGAGAACAACAAATGAAGAGGGGAATGAAGAATCTGTAGAGTCAAAATATCCACTCTGTCCTAATCCAGAGGAGTATGCCAGCACCACTGATGAAAAGGGGGATGTAAACTTTCCAGAGTCAAAATATCAAATTCGTCCTAATCGTAAGGATTATGCGAGCACCACTGATGAAGAGGGGAATGATAATGTTTCAGAGTCAAAAAATCCACTTCGTCCCAATCCTAAGGATTATGCCAGCACCACTGATGAAGAGGGAAATGAAAAATTTACAGCGTCAAAATTTCCACTCCGTCCTAATCCCAAGGATTATGCAAGCACCACTGATGAAGAGTGGGACGAAAAAATTCCAGAGTCAAAATTTCCACTTCGTCTTAATCCTAAGGATTATGTCAGCACCACAAATGAATAGGGGAATGAAGAATTTGCAAAGTCAAAATATGCACTTTGTCCTAATCCTAAGGATTATGTCAGCACCACTGAGGAAGAGGGGAATGAAGAATTTGCAGCGTCAAAATATCCACTTCATCCTAATCCTAAGGATTATGCCAACACCACTGATGAAGACGGGGATGAATTTCCAAAGCTAAAATTTCCACTTCATCCTAATCATAATGATTATAATTTAACCACTGATGAAGGGGGGGGATGAAGAATTTCCAATAAATATAGATTCAAGGCATTCACTTATTCCTAATCCTAAGGATTATGAGAGCTTCAGTGAGGAAGGGGAGGGGCAGGATGAAGAAATTATAGTGAATACATATTCAAAGCTTCCACTTATGCCTAATCTCAAGGATTATGAGAGCACCACTGAGGAAGGGGAGGATGAAGAGTTTCTTGCAAATGATAATTTTAGAGGCACAGATCTGAATATTGCATTTTCTCCAAGTGACCATTTCAAAGACACTCATGGTAATGAAGAATTGAATCCTCCCAGGGAAGAATTTGAAAGCATGGGTCAAGATGGTGAAGAATTTCTTTTGAGTCAGGGTTACAAAAGTGCCGATGATTCTTGTGAAATGTTTTCTTCAACTGATGATGGTAAAGAAATTTTTCCAGGCAATGATGTTGATGAATTTCTTAACTATGTTGAGGATGATGATAGTGGGGATAATATTCCTCATAATGGTGATGAAACTACTTTTACAAAGGATGATGGAATGATGAAGCCGTTGCAAGCAAATATTGCAACTAGGAGTAGGAGTAGACCTTTTCATATCAATCCAAAGCATTCCAGTTATACAAGGGCGAGGACAAAATATCTCACGACAAGAAGTTTTGTCATTCATTTGATTTCAAGTGAATGTTGTCGAAGGGATTGCTTGAAAAATATGGATTTCAACTTTGCTTTGGAGAAAAGGAAAACATATATGTCAATGAATAAAAGCATGCAAAATTCATATTTAGTGGGTTGCATGCAATCTATACTAGCAGGTTATGATTATCATATTGGGAATGTATTGCTTTGCAGAAAGGCGTTCAAAATGTTGTATTCAATTGGTAATTTTCGTTTGTTAAGAATCCATGATAGATTGGAAAGGGATCCCACATATTATTCAGAAGCACATTATAAATGGGAGGTGGGGCCATTTGCAAATACTGCTAAGACATGGATGAAAGACTTCTTTTCAAATCATGGAGAGTGTATGCCAAATAAAGACACAATACATATTCCAGATAATTTCTCGAGACAAGAAATATTCATGTTATACAAATATTATGCAGAAGTTGTTGAAGGAATTGGTAATTTTATTACATATTCTTATTTTACAAGGATATGGAAAACTGAATTCAACAATGTTCGTATTCCTAAGAAGACAAGGATGGGGATTTGCAGCACATGTGCTTCTCTTAAAGCAAAAAGAGATAAATGTCAAGGGGCGAAAAGAGGTATGTGTTCAAAACATTGTTTTTTAAAATTTGATACTTATCAACTATGAAAATATATTTATTCATATGTTTCTTTTATTTTATGTACAGATTTTGTTGTCAAAGAACTTCAAGACCATCGCAATCAGCAAACAAGTGAAAGGAAAAAGTTGTATAAACATCGAAAGAAGTGTTATGATCATCCAAATAAATATCTGGGATTGATAATTGATGGTATGGACCAAAATAAAACACTTCTTCCACATTTTGTCCGCACCCCAAAAAAATTACAGGAGGAAAATTTCATTCAGTTTCACTTGGTTGGTTGTATGGTATTTAATGAGAAGATGTTTCCAAGAGTTTTCTTCACAACTCCAAATATTCACAATGATGCAAATCCGACCATAACTATAATCCATGATGTGGTTACTCATTGGTCTGGGATTCTTCCTGAAGTTTTGTATTTACAATTAGACAACACAAGTTGTGAGAACAAAAATCAAGTTCTTTTTGGGTATCTAAACATGCTCGTTGAATTGGGGATTTTTAAAAAGATAAAGGTTGGTTTCCTTCTTGTTGGGCATACTCATGATCATATTGATCAAATGTTCAGTCATTTTTCAGTAACATTGAGGAGGAAAGGTGTTGGGAGCCTACCATCATTAATTGAATGTATTAAGAAATCGTACATTCCAGAGCCCGTTTTTCATGTGTTGGAAGAAACTATTGACATGCGAAGGTTTATTTTTGGATCGCATGGTGAGGAGAAATGCATTGAAAAACTTAACGACATTAGCTTCCAGCATCAATTTCGTATCAAAAAAATTGATGGGATAACACTTATATGGGGCAAGAAGTATTCAACTATTGAAGAATGGGGACCATCATCAAGTTTAGCATTTTTGAAGTTCATTCCAGAGCATCCAATGTTTTCATCAAAGATATTGTTATTACATTCAGTTTCTGAACTCCATAATGCACGAAGGCAGAAGAGAGACATAAATTATTTTGAATGTCTAGAGGAAATTAAAAGATGTATTAGAGATACATATGAATACTTCGATGTTGCTGATTCAGTTTGGTGGGAGTCTTTTTTCAGTAATCAAAGTGATATGATTTCAAGATCAATAAATGGGGATACGCTTTTGAAGACTCCTTTTTTTTGGCCACAAAATATGCCAAATGAACATGAACATCAGGAAACACACAATGTTGAACAACAAAAGCCTCAAGCTATTATTAATTCCCCACAGGTAGAGGAAAGAGAAATCTATATTGGTTCTAGAAGATCACGTGCACAACGTGAAGCCATGGAAGACCTTTATAGGGGTTCTGTGCAAGATCTTAAGGAGGGTTGCATGATAGCAGTGTTAGCAGATGAAGATCCACTTGGCTATCCATTCTGGATTTCCAAGGTTATAAAGGTCATTAATGAAAATGAAGAGATTACAGCTGTTGATGTACATTGGTATGCCACAAGTACCCACCCTTTCAATGGTGTGTACAAGCCAGAGATGGTAGTGGAAAAAAGAGTTGGCAAAAAGAGAAAAAGAAAGGGCACAAATATAAATCGTTGCCGCACAGATGTCTTAAAATTGGAGGATGTTGACATACTTGTGTATGACTTCAATTTGACAAAGAGAGGAACTCTTCGGTTGCAGACCATACATATTTTGAAGAAATTTCTACCAGAACAATTACTGTTGAAATGGGACTCTGCAGAATGTAGACGTAGATCTACAAGACTTTTGAACTCTGAAATGGTGGGCATGCATGTTGACTCAGATGGAGCACTAGTTGATGAAAGAGAAGAATATGGATCGTCTTCATCTACATCGAGCCATTCATCTGAAGATGTAGATTATGATGGTGTGCCAGAACCTATGGCTGATTTTGAATAACTATCTAAGACACTTTTATGTAATCGATGCTTGCATGGTAACTTGAAATAAAATTTTTGACTTCCATCTCATTTTTCATAAAGTTATGAGACATTTCTATGTTTGTTGGATTATATGTTTTAATTATGAAGAATTCATTTCTTTAGAATATCGACAATGTAACAATGAATTACAAAAATAATTTATGTTATATTCAATGTACCAATGTTGATATTTTAATTATAAGTAAAATAAAAAATAGAAACTAATGTTGAATTTTTAGATTATGCAATGATATTACCATGATATTATGTATTGTTACCATTTGGTATAAGATACTTTTAAAAGTTTTAATAATTATATGCGTCATTGAAACATAACACTTTGTTTTGATGCTTGATTTTTAGGTTTTGGTTGAAATTATATTTAAATTTTTCTTATGCTAAGATTTGAAAAAAGATAAGTTTTTATCCTTTAAAATTAAAATTACTCTTACTTGTTTCTGTTCAATGATAATTTTTTCATTTACTTGTTCATTTTTTTAAATTGTTAAGTCTTATAATTTATCCATAATTTCATTGTTCAAGTATGTTGAACACTTAAGATTGAAAAAAATTTAGATTTACAACTTGTCATTAAGGTTTTTATGCGCTACCAAATTTTATCTTTAAGGTTATGGTTGACAATAATTACAATTTTGGGGTTGTTTAAAGTCAAGATATTTTATGTTTAACAACATGGATGAAAATTGTTCAAAATGATAAGCCCTTCAGACATGTATTTGTTTATCTTTAACATCATCTATAAAAAATGTTAGAAATTTACGATTTTAAAAAATGTCCTAATATGTTGTCTTTAATTCCATTGTTACAAGTGTCAAAATTATGACACATTTTTTTTTTTGTTATTCCAGCATCAACTGGTTTTGTTTTGAGGGTGTTTTTTCCATCCTTTTTTCAACAAACAATTTTTTTTTTGGCATAATTTCATAAAATGTTGAAATTTGACCTTCAAAAAAAACCAAGTGCGTTCTGGAAGACACTTTTTGTTTTTGGGGTGTTTTTTCATGTTTTTTGAGACTTTTTGGGCTAGAGTTCCCGTTTTGAGGTCAGGTTACCTATTTCATCGGTAACAGTGTTACACAAAGCTTCATATTTATACATAATTGTGGATTAATTTGAATCCATGATTTCCTCCACAAATAACTCAACCAAATCCTAAAATAGCTTATCCCTCCTTTGACTCAACTAATTTCTATTTAAGAACCTCATAATCCCTAAGATATCTATACAACCCAACTCCACTCATATTCTCATTTATGAGAGAATATTTACAATAAATCTCACACTCAGATTTTCCTCTTAATTTATTTAAAATGTACATAATTTATAAAATAATTAAAAAAAACATCACCCCTAAATCACCCAAATATTTTAATGAAATTTGAGTAGGATGCTCCTGCATTAGACTCCCCATGTAAAAAAGTTTCCATAGACTCCTTTCTATGAGGTTTGTCACTTTTCTATAATAATGCGACAACCACAAGTCTCAATGACTTGCTACCTCCAGGATTCCAATCTCTGTTTTGTCGCTGATCTTTTAAAGTATCAACTCCATTTTGTAATTTTGCACAGAATTCCCAGAATAGTATTTTCAGAACATGATCGAATGTAACTCTCGGTTTTCCATACCACACCATCTTTATTTCTGGAATTACAGACTTTTTAGAAACGTTGATACCCATTCTTCTAGTCTCCAGGCTTTGAAAGAATCTCGAACTGGTCTGTCAACTGGATTCCATCGGCCTCTACAACAATTAGTTTCGCCAATTTCCCGGAGTAATTCCTCCTTGTCTGATGCTTCTGTTTCCAATTGCGCTGGAAACTCAACTTTTTGAAATGAAGAATAATCAATAACTTCTCCTTGATCACAACTATAGTCATTGACTGCCCCTATAGTAACAAATTTTTCATCTGGTGTTGTACCTGCATTCATCAACAAACTATTAATTTTAAAAATACAAGACCTTTTGGCCTCTTTTGATGCTCCAAGCACCAATCTCCCATTATAGAGCTTCTGGATTTCAGTAAATCCTAATTTGAATTATTGGTTGCTTTCATCCTTCTGGATCAATACTTTTGTTTCCTTTATGTCTCTAAGGACATAACTTTCTTGCTTCTCCTGATTTTTCATCTCATCTTCAAATACTTTCTGATCAATTTCTCTGATTTCAACATCATATTTATTAATGTCGCCTTCTGTACCTACAACCACATTATTATTTGAAGAGTCAAAGCATTCACTTAACTCTATAAAATTTAGAGACATTCCTCCTTATCATGCACGACAACTACAATCTCTTTTTTATCAGGTTTTGCAAGCTTCACTTCTCCTTTAGCTTCCTTGAACCATCGTTCCAAGAACTCTATTTCCATGTGAAATCTTTCCAACATTTTATCACAACCTTCATTCTTAGTTTCATTCTTCTTCTGGAAATCCTCCTGAGTTATCCTGTTTTTTGTATCATCACATTGCAAAATTCTTTCATCAATTTCATTAAAAAAGTTCATTTGTTTACCTCCTTGGAATATCACTATGGAATTTTCATTATGCTTCTGCTCCATAACAGCTTCAACTGGTTGTCTTACACCAAACAAGAATTCATCTATGAATTATTTTTTCTGCAATAAACCAGTACCTTCCTCCTCTAAAAGGCATTCTCTATCATGCTTCACCTCAAGAGCTTTATTCATCTTTGTGACAGTTTCACCAGACTGTCCATCATCTTCTGCACATCCTGCAAACACACACAAACTATGAGATTTAAAAATACAAGGCTTCATAGCCTCATCAGATTCCCTTATCAACATATCTTCAAATTTTTCTCAACTATTCCAATAGTCCATGAGATATTTCTCATTAACCTCTTCTCCTAGAATTTCACCCTGTTCTGGTCCACAAATGGAAACTTCCATTTCCAACTCAGCTTCTCTGAGTTCTTCACATCTCAATTGCACACTCACCATCTACTCAAGATTTCTCAGCTCTTTTGTTAACTGCATATTTACCTATTGATTCCTCTTTACTTTTAGTCTTTGCCATTTCACTTTCTTCCTCATGGTCCAACCATGTCTCTGGTACTTCTTATTTCTCTACAACAATTCCATCAATAACTCAAGGTGAACTGTTATCTCAGCCTTCTCCCTCTCATATTCGTCATCATTCTATTGCTTCCATATGCGATTTGCCTTGGCATCTTCCTTCTTCTTTCTTCTATTGTGGTCTTTCACAAAACCTCTGAAATGACTATCAAAAGTCATTTTTTCCTACTTTGTGAACTTCATCTGTTCACTTGTGGATTTCATTCAAATCCCCTTTTCAGCAAGCCTTCATACTTTCCATCCAACAATGCAAAATCTCTTCCCGCGCTTGACCTCTGTCTTGGAATCATCTTCTGGGAAACTCTCTTGCTTCTCTATGCTGCAAACAAAAACTGTAGTAATTCTTGTGTTACAATGACCAACTCTTTGGGTGTCAGGCTCCGCCGATCATGCACCCAATTACATTCAAATCGTTGACTTAATTTACAACTCTTTGACTCCAAAATTTACATCAATTCTCAACTTGTGCAAGGATTTTTAATTGACTTGACAAACTCACTTGATTGACCAATTTCTTCAATTTTGAAAAAAAAGATTCTCAGAAAAACAATTCAAGTTGACCTTAACATAATGTACTAGACTCCTTTTACTTCATAATATACAGACCTTTAGTTCAACTTTGACACTAGTACATTAATTATCCCACTGCAAATCCACTTCAAAGAACCTCAAACAAAATATTTAATGAGCACTTAATCTCTCTCCTTAACTTAAAACTCATGACTTTAGACAAAAGGCTTCCTTAAACTTTCATTAAATTTTAATGAAAGCGTTTATCACTCCAACTTTCCATAATTCCCATTTCACATTAACACTTTCATCTTCGTGAAATCTCCATAAAGTGTTTTAAATACTATATCCTTTACTTGATGATTTCATTAAAATATTTTAATGAACTTAATAAAATCACTCTAAAGTGATAAACCGTTGGGTTTTTTTTTTTTTTAAAGGATGTAGAAGCGTAAAACTCTTTTGAAAATTGCACTAGCATAAGTTTATGGTTTCCAGGTTCAATATAGAGACATATGAGGTACACATGCCATCTTTCTCTTAGCATAGATTTTCTTTATCATCCCTTTTGACTACACCACGACATCTAAATCATAAATGTTGCTCAATTCAAGTGGCTTATTACCTTCACCTATTAAGGCCATGTGGAAACAAACATCGTTTGCAGCTTCCATGTAAAAGACCATCTAACCTCTAGTCAATTCTTTCCTCCGCAGCTAGCCTCTGAGCGATACTTCATTAAAAGCTCTTGCATTAGTACAAAAAATAACTTTTCAAATTCAAAACTCACCTGGAACTGTTTTATTCAACACATTAGTTGGATTATTTTCTAACACCAAATATACTTCTCAGATGCAGCTGGGTGATTGTTGAACTGTGTTGTGCACTTGAAGAGTGAATATCGGCATTCGTCCTGCCCTTCACACTCAAAAACACACTTCAAGTGGAATTCTTCATAACATATGGCAGGCCTCTAGAAGCTATTGATGTTAGAAATCCTTGTTCCAGTACCGAAATTACTCACAACTCCCAAAATAAGCAATCGCATAAACATTCCATTTACCATTTGGCACTAGTAGTGACATTCATCCAAAAATAGAGATGCTCATACAATCATAGATTTATAATCACACATAGAGACAAAACATACTTAATGGATCTTATCTCATACTCGATATTGGCTTGCAAAATTTTTCTGAACTAACAAGATATTTCGTGCAACAAATGAATATTACAACTCCACGATTCTTTTGTTGCGCACTCTGTATGAAATCTATAGATCTGTGTATAAGTAAACAACCAATAATCGAACTACTACAATCTGCAAACTCTGTTGTAATGGCAGCATATGAAGGAAAACATTGTTTTTATACTTTCTTCTGATGGATGTCAATGGATGTCGACACAGTCCAACGCTTTTATCACTAGTGATTCACATACATAAAATGCTGCAAATTATATTGCAGGCTCACATGACTGTGCATTTATGCAGCCAACACTTGCTTTGTCGAATTGTGGCACCTCTTCAATGACACCAACACTAGTTGCATTCATGAAAATCTCAACTCCATGCAACAGTACTATTTCAGTTTTTTCAATTCAGCACTTAGCCATGACGTCTTCACCATGCAATAACTTGGATATGTGAGAATAGAAAATCTTCAAAAAGGAGATGTTCGTTGTTCCGGCATTCCCTAGCAGAGTATCAGACTTTGGTACAAGAAGAACGTCTAGTTGGAGCTATGCCAAGAACAATCAAGTTGTTTGATGCTTGAAAGAGATCGGTATGATCTTCATGGTGGTAGACGTGAAGAAAGCAAAGGGATCAACCTGGTGGTTGTTCCAATAAGTACAGACTAGTGGTTCAGTTTGCCTGACTTCCCTCTTTTAGAGGTAAACTTTCATGAATATGGAGTGGTTCTCCACACCGTATATTTGAGGGGCGAAGATCACGTGCTCATCAACGAGTTTGTTGAACTCATCCCATTAACAAGATCTACGCATTTTATTTGTGCTCATACACAGTTCCTCAACAGAAAAATTTCCTTACTCATGGCTCCTCCTCAGCATCTACATGCAGATCCACATTGGTGCAAGCTCACACATGGTTTATGCACAACGCACACTCTTCAACAGTTTAGTCACTTGTCAATCGTGCTACCAAGCTCAACCCCCTTCCATGTTAGACTCTTCCTCTATCTTTTCCGATAATGTTAGCACCAATACGAGGGGTCTCTCACGCAATACTAGCAGCCACACTAGAAACCCTCAACTCTCACACCGGCCACCCTCTTTCACTTCATGACCTTCAGTCTTTAACAACCTCTGCGGAAACTCACCCAGATTTCACTTGAGGCTCCGATACCAAAATGATGCAGAGCCATCTGCACAAACCAAAATACACGCGGACAGCATAGCGTTTACCCTCTCTTCACATATCAAATAATAGATTAGCATAATCTTCAAATGATAGAGAGTCGAACACAAACAAAATACTTGCATATAATAATAACAAGAAATTATAGCTTCAAAGTCTACTTGGCTGAATATTACTTTTGTGGCCTCTTGCTCTCACCTTTACAACTTGTCACACTGTCACACCATTCCTACTCTACGCTCTTTTTTTTCTTTTCTGTCCTATTCCATCTATATGCCTATTTTTCATCCTCACACAAAGCTTCATATTTATACATAATTGTGGATTAATTTGAATCCATGATTTCCTCCACAAATAACTCAACCAAATCCTAAAATAGCTTATCCCTCCTTTGACTCAACTAATTTCTATTTAAGAACCTCATAATCCCTAAGATATCTATACAACCCAACTCCAATCATATTCTAATTTATGAGAGAATATTTACAACAAACCTCACACTTAGATTTTCCTCTTAATTTATTTAAAATGTACATAATTTATAAAATAATTAAAAAAAACATCACCCCCTAAATCACCCAAATATTTTAATGAAATTTGAGTAGGATGCTCTTGCATCATTAACTTGTCCTGTGGCTTTGTGACGAAGGAATGCTTTCCCTTCACTGAAAACCACATCATATCCTCTATCCTCCAACATAGAAACTGAAACTAATTTTTTTTCAAGCCTGGTACATGCATGATATCTTTTAATAAGAAGGGTTTACCTGACTACCTCTGGAAAGTAACTGTTCCAATCCCGGTAGAGCTATACCTCCCATCAACACCCATTTTGATATGCATCTGTAGATCCTTCTCCTCCAAGCTACTAAAAAGTTCTTTGTCTCTCGTCATGTGGAAAGATGCACCACTATCCAAGTACCACACCAATCCCATAACACTAGACACCATGCATGCGATGAGTGAGAATTCCAACTCGAACTGTGAAGCCAAAGCTTCACCCACTGTAGATCATGAAGCATGCTTGTTCTTCTTCTTCTTCTTTAGACAATTAGTGGCATAATTTCCATGCTCGTGACATTAAAAAAAATTCACTCTGGACATGTCACGCTTCTTTCCTTCTTTGCTAGTCTCAGATTTGGAATGGGATTTCTTTCCCTTCCCCTTCTTTGCCTTACCATCCAAGGCACAATTTTCCTCATCATCTACCTTGGATGAGGATTCATCCCTGGTATTCTACCAGAATTCTTCTTGTACCAAATCTGACCAAAGTCACTCCCAATCTAGTAGCTTCTTCCTCCCATTGACAAAGTCCTAATAACTATGAAAACTATTAGGAAGGCCTAAAAGTGCTAGACTCACCAAGTCATCATCTGTTATAGTAATACCAACACTTACAAGCTCATATCGACATTGGATGAACTTGGTTAAATATTTCGGAATAGTGTCACCTTTCTCCATTTTGATTTTCCTGAGATTGTCCTTCAGTGCTAATTTTCTGTGGTCGCTGAGACTCTAAAACAGATCCGTCAAAGCCTTCCACATTGCATATGGAGTCACTTTTCCATGGAGAGTCGAGATAATGTGGTCTTGAACTCCCTCTAATAAGATCCTCCTTGCCTTTGCAACCTTCTTTTGCCAAGCATCAAGAAGAGCGATGTTTGTTGCTGTGGGCTTGGGAATGTCATTATCAATGAATTATTTCAACCCGTTGTCTTATAGAACTGCATCCATTTTGTCTTTCCATGCAATATAATTATAACTGCCCTTGAGTGCATATTCCAATCTTAAGCCATTGAAGTCCATCTTGATTTTCCTGTCACACCAAAGAATATTTTTGTAAATTCAAATGTTGTTCAACACAAACTCAATTTCTTCTCCACTATAGTGATTTCCTGCGCTCTGATACCATGTAGAAATTATACAAACAATATGTATACCAATGGATTCAATCCAATCATGCGATATGCTAAATCAAGATACTAAATCCTTCCACAAATAGATTGCGAAAAATAAACACGATCACACAATCACACCAAGTAAAAGAAAGATGCAAATCAATCCACAACACAATGTTTTTCCTGGGGAAATCTTGCTTCTCAAAACCCCTCTATCTTCTATTGTATATTCAACTAAGGAATTGTTAAACAATTACAATGCACTCTTCTCACAAGAGTCTGTTGCACTCTCACAACTGTCTCACACTGGTCCAAACAAAATCAACCAACACTTAGCCAATTTCCTGCCTCTGCTCCGCCTACCTTGCTTGAGAAATTTATGTAGAATTAAATCCCTATTATTTAGGAATTTCAGCCTTCCAAAACTGTGCAATGCTCATGGGAAATCCTATGGGTGTATTACTGCATGTTGGCAATTTGCTAATAATACAACTGATAGTTAACATCCCTTTAACCTATGTCTCAACTGGGTTTTCATCAGAACTGACATGCATGCAACTATTAATAGTAAATCATCAGTTACTTGTCAGATCACTACATGTGAATTAAATATGATTTAATTCACTTGACCTCTCACTAGTGCAACAATCAATCACAACTAGTTAAACTTATTTTAACTCAATTAATTGAGTTAACTGAGTTCTCATGCATTAAAATAATACACTAACTACAACTTGGACTAAAAAACATATAGAATCACTCTGCATGCCTCACCAACCACCCTCAACTCGAAATGCATGAGCTAACTGAGTTTATCACACTCAGCTAACTATTACAATTGACTATGAGATAAGATAACAATTTATTGTCCAATTTAATTAAGGGAAATTAAATTAGACATGCATTTCTTGTTGACTTTTCAACAATTTTTGTGTGTGTGTTCCCTGAATGGAGAATGACCCCATCATAATGAATTATCCCTATCTTTGAGCCACACATGTGATAAATTTAGGGCACTATATAATTTTTCCACAATTCTACAAAAGCTTCGAGAAGATTGAGCTGGAAAGCATCAACCCAACCTTAAGCCCCATTGGAGGTGTGTATGTTATCTGCAACCAGACTAAGAGTTATCCTTCCATTGTCATTTAAAAAGTTTACCAAATCACGAGGATACGGTAATTTTATTATCTATTTATTAAGATAAATTTCAATTTATTAAATTGAAGAAATTATAAGAAATTAATTAATTGAATTTAATATTTTATTTTTATATTTTAAAAAATTCAAGAGGAATATTTTTAAATTTTTATAATTCGATGAGTTAAAAGATTAGAAATATCATTAGTATTATAAATATTTTGAAATTGAAATGATATCCCACACATGTAAAAAATATTTTTCATCCTCTACCTTCTTACTATCACAAAAAAAACACAAATTCTTACATTAAATAAACATAATTAAATATTAACATATCCTATTTTTGTATAGGTAATTATCTAATTAACATTATAATATTGAAAATAACAAAAATAATTACTAAATAATTCATGAGAAAATAATGTTAAGAAAAATAAAACTTATAAAATGTAGATTAATTGATTTGAGTGGAATTTAGTTTCCACGAGATTAGAGATTCCAATCTCATAGAGAAGAGTTAAATATTAAAACTACTTTTGCAAAAATTAAATTAGGCAAATTATGATTAAATTATATATTATTGTAATACAAAATTATAAAGTAATTTGGCCATGGTGGGTTCCCAAAACGTAGGTCTTTTTAATAGGAAAAACGAAATGTGGCTGAAAACAAAATATGGCTTACCTTTCTTATAGATTTAGTGAATATATATATATATATATATATATATATGTATATATATGCCTTACAAATTACATATGGAAAATAACTATTGAAAAACATACTAACACCCGCATAAAAATCCATTTAAAAAAAATGAATAACTAGATTCCATAGTACGTTTACATGCTTTGGAAGGTGTATAATGTTACTTTGATCAATTCACTCACATTTATCCTATATACCCCTTATTGTAACCATGTACCATTGTTTCACCATGAATTAGTGCTTATGTCTTACTTTTTCATGATGGAAAAAGAAAATGATTTGCTTAATTATTTTATTTAATATATATATATATATATATATATATATATATATATATTTTAAAACTTATAAGAGAACTTGATGTTTTGAGGTGGGATTTGATGATATAGAAATTGTAAAATATTATTAATTTTTAAATTGTAATATTTCTTATTTTTTTTTCTATTTAATTATTATTAGATTTGGAAGCACTTGTTGGAATATGTAATTCCTATTTGTCTTTAGTTGTGACTTTCTATGTATAGAGTTTGTTCCTATTCCATAGGAGTTAGCTAAATCAAAGTTCCTAGTTTGGTGTGAGGTTGAGATATTCTCTCAACCAACTTATTGTGCGTCCAAGATAACTTCCCTATCTTGAGATAATACCTCATGTATATATGTAACTCTATTTGATTAATTGAACATAGAGTGTATCTTAGTTTTTATCTTGGTATCGGAGCCCATACGAGCCTAGACCTCGGCCCCTCCTAGGCTGAGGGAAAATAGGGAAATAAAGAGTCTCTTTGTCCATTAATTTTTTTTTAATTGTCCATCGGATTATTAAATTCAGTTTGGAGTTGTTAGTGTGGACCATCACTACGCTGTGAGGACTGACATGTCAGTGTGCAATTTTATCTATGCTTTCGTTTACTCGTCTCTCGTTTCTGGAGTTGTTTGGAGCCGAGAGCGATGTTGCTCTGGAGCTGGAGTGCGACTGCAGTTGAAACAAAAAAAAGG
The DNA here is from genome assembly GCA_034641835.2 of Pinus albicaulis. NCBI lineage: Eukaryota > Viridiplantae > Streptophyta > Pinopsida > Pinales > Pinaceae > Pinus > Pinus albicaulis. The sequence goes on along the minus strand of CM076578.1, from coordinate 1,298,100,431 downwards.
TTGTTGTTGATTGGATCAAAGGAAAATTAAGTGTTGTGTTGTATGCATTGTCTATCATGGAGCAGTGGTTACAATAACAGCAGCGACGACTACGAGGTGGGTTCGAGCGGCCCTGGGTCGTCGAGCAAGCCCCCACAAGGCCAATAATGATGTTGGCTAGGAGGCCATCCGGAGGCTTAGAGCCAAAGGGCCTCTCGGTCTCTCGAATTTCAGGATAATCCACAAGCTTGACAACGGTGACATGAGAAGTGTTTATTTGGCAGAGCTCAAGAGAAAACTAACGGAATCGCGATGAAGCGGTTATGGTGCTCCTGTTGCAGTATTCTTGAGTTCTTAGTAGACATATATTTTCTATGTTGAAGAGTACTTGCGTTCCACTATCACCGCTAGAGAGACGTAGACTGGTGAGGCGGAGGATCAGTTACAGTTGTGATGGCTGGATTCAACTGTGTCGCTCACGCTACACATTTAGCTGGTGACAGGAGGTTGGAAGATATCCCATGAGAGGAGAAATGGTGTCTCTAACACCTTGAGTTACGTTGAAGCTCTTGCAGGATTTAAATTTTGCTGCTTGGATCCATCTACTAGACCTACTGGTGCAATGGATCCGGATTTGCTGTTTGCTGAGGGACATGCCTGGTGATCGTCCATGGCATTGTGCTGAGTGCTTGGGAACTCTCCAGGAAAGCCAGATACTGGTGGCAATCGATCCTATGGAGAAGATAAGGATGGTTTAACATTCAAGATGTTCAGTGGCACTATGAGTGTTTTCGTTGGGGGCTCCGTCTGGGAGTTGTGGTGGCCAGTTGGTACGATGTGCCCAAGGTTGAGAAGAGCATTGCCCTTCCATTTCTGATCAGGATTGTAAAATTTATGGGGAATTATGGTCTCACATGTTTTGCAATTAGAGGCATCTTTACATGGTTCGATCATGTGGCTGAGAAATTTTGAGTAAAGGAGGACTTCTGGAATGGAGCCATTGGTGGCTTTGTTGCCGGTACCTCCGTTTTGGGTTTGAGAGTTGTCCAAATTTGTCCCGTGTCGTGGACAAGCACTGCATAATGCCAAATTTGGGTACTTGTAGCTGTGAGCCTGATTTCATCAATTCAAAATTGCTACTTGATGGTGGTGCGATTGGAGGACGAGCCTGAGAGGAGGTTGCATGAAGAGAGTAGGCCAAGTGGAGTGTCTACTAGTTATGCGTAGTGCAGAGCTTTTAGATTCATCGTGAATTTCTGCAAGTGGTTGTGTGGTGTTTTATTACGAGAGCTGATCGTAGATTGAGCTGGTGAGTGAACCTGCATGGGTTGAGTTGACCTGTGCGCTGAATCAGCATGGCGTGGCTACTGGGATATGTCGAGATCTTGGTTCCCGTAGAACTGCTGAGGAGGCCGTGGCATAGGAGCTAGTGAGCTTGCAGGTAGTGGAATCGTGGGTGATCAGCGGTATCGATCGAGCCTCTGGTGTCTATGGCACAGTAACGTGCTGAGTAGAGGGGAAGCCTGACACGTATGGTTGGAGATAGCAAACATTGTTGGATATGTCGAGAGCTTTGAAATGCTCCTAAATGTTTGCCTATATTCGGTCATGTCTTTTGGAGAAAAGATCTAGTGATGCAGCTTATCAATATGATGGCCGCGATCTCAACTCACTATTTCACGAATTGATGGATGTCGCCACTACAGAGATCTATATTCTTGTGTCTTCTTTGAGGCTTGGCAGTGGAAGCAGGCTGGGAGGTGTCGGATCTGCATCTGTAGACATCCATAACCTTTGTGGAGTTGCAAAAATGTTGTATCGTGGCACCCAATTGGGTCACTTTCTGCAACAGGGCCATGGCAGACATCTAAGCCGTGACAGTGGAGCTTTGCGGGCTGACATGGACAGCCTCTATTGCAAAGGTTCCCATTGCTGCGTTTTAAGAAGAATCGTCCCCAAATCGAGATCTATCTTTGTGTGTATTGCTTGCTACTAGACTTCATTATGCTGCGTCACAAATTGAATTGTTGTGGAATGTTGTGAGTTTGCTTTCGAGAAGTGCTCACAGTGGTATGTGTGAGAAGAAATTGTTCCCCAAGAGTTCTTTCACTAGCAAGTGGAACCTTGTAGGGTGACCTATTGGTGTTTAAGTGATCTATGAGCTGGAGATTGTCTTCCTACTGCGGTTGTTCGAGCTATTGGAGACTGCCAGTGTGTTTTGGAAATGATGTTTTTTTATTCGGTATCGCATCATTAATATTTTTGAGTGCTTGGTTGTTCTTTGGCAAGAATGTGTACGAGGCCACTGAGAAGGGTCGAGTCCTCGAATACTAGTTTCAGCTTGCTGTCAGCATAGGTGTTAGAGTGCTGGAATCGCAAATATTTCTAGGAAAGGAGTCAATGGTGCTCGAACCTGGTGGTGAATTTGATGGCAATGCTGCCATTTCAAAGAAGGGAGAGTTTACTATGTGGTGCTAGTGGGCATAGATTTTGACCCCAGTTGAATGATTGTGTAGTTAAGATATTGCAATCGTGGTTGGTACTTTTGCCTTAATGCACAAAATCACAGTAATATTTAGATTTTGGAATGTGCTTTTATTGTTTTTTCATATTGTTTTGAAGGGAATATGTCTTGAAAGTTTGTATACATATTGAGATTCGCGCCTCAATATGAATTCATTTTGTTAGAATTTACGACTCTAACTAATGACAGGTATAACATGGAGATTCAAGATGAGTATATCCAAAACTCAAAAGTAAAAAATCTATGACGTAAATATTCAAGCAAGAAAGCCCTGGTGTGTTCTAGCATATGAATGGTATGGTGAGCAGCAAAGGATGATGGACAATCAAGTTTGTGTGAGTTTTTTGTGAGTTTCTTGGAATAGACTCTTGATGATGATTCACACAGCTGAATGGTAAGCAAGTCTAGGATGGTTTTGAAGTGGTCATTATATGTACCTGGTAACTCCAAGAGTTGAGTATGTGTTGTAAGACTTGTAAGGCATGTGTATCCCCGTAAAGTTCGTGGTAATCTCAAAACGACTTTGTAATTATAGGTTCGTGGTCAGCCAGAAACCATTTTGCAGTGTTGGTTTGTGGTCATCCAAAAACCACATGTAATAGTGAAGTGGACTGAAAACAATTTTGTGCTAGTGTTCGCCCACTGATGAAGAAATCTGGTGAAAAGTCGTCGATGAAGAAATCCGGTGAAAATTCGCCGATGAAGAGATCCGGTGAAAGGTCGTCGATGAAGAAATCCAGTGAAAGGTCACTAATGAAGAGATCCGGTGAAAGGTCTCTGATGAAGAGATCCAGTAAAAGTTTTCTGAAGTGATCTAAGACAAATCTACTGCCGGTGAGAGCTCACCGATGAAGGAAGAGCATGGTTACAGGTCATTCGATAAAACCCACGTTGGAGGGGGATATGGAGATACAGGTACATGTATGTAGTGGTAATGGTTGATAGAACCATGTATGCGAAGGACATCCTACGAGATTGGTGGTTGCAACGGTTGGCACCCATGCATTATGGTGGACGGTTGGTCCTTTATATGGACGTTGACATATCCTTTTGTTATTTTTGACCACAACTATATTTTTCAAAGTGATATCGAGACAAGTAGTCATTAAGGGGGTGTGTAGGAATATGTAATTCCCACTTGTCTTCGGTTGTGACTTTCTATGTATAGAGTATGTTCCTATTCCATAAGAGTTAGCTAAATCTAAGTTCCTAGTTTGGTGTGAGGTTGAGATATTCTCTCAACCAACTTATTGTGCATCCAATATAGCTTCCCTATCTTGAGAGAATACCTCATGTATATATGTAACTCTATTTGATTAATTGAACATAGAGTGTATTTCAGTTTTTATCTGCACTAGCTTTCAACACATTGTTAGTTGTGATTTTTAGACTCGGGAAACCTCTAATTGATTTTATCCTTTTGAACCATAAATGAATTTTTCTTGCACTTGTTATTTCTTATATTAAGATATATACTTTTATTTGATAATTTAAAATGTAATAATAATGAAAGTAGTTCATATAAAAATGAATTTATTGTATTCAGAGGCGCTCTCCAGCATAATATGGTAGAGATGTTGTAATGTAATGTTTAACATTCTCACTAAGTCAATATATATAAAAAAAAATGAAAAGATTAATGTAATGTGAACTTTTTAACTAAGTCAAAATAAAATAAAAATAACCCTATAAAAATAAATAGCAATACAAATAAAAATGACCCATGGTATATATGGTATTGAGAAGACGTGGTATTGGTCCATGGTATTCATGTGGAATATAAAGGGGGAAATTAAACCAACTTAGATCCATCTTAACTCCATATCTACTAAGCGTCGAGAGGGATCAAATCTCTTGAGATGAAAACCTCTTTTAGAGTGAAAAGATATTTGATCCCACTCGACGCTTGGTAAATCCGGAGTTAAGATGGATCTAGGTTGGTATTATAATAAAAATAATAATTTAATTTTAAGGCCACGGCTAAATCATACATCAAATTCATGTATGAGACCCTTTGTTTGTGGCACAAGAGGCCCACATATATGGAACAATTTGACTACTAAAGTTTAAATAAGTGGACACACATTACCTCTTTGAATTCGAACATGTGACCTTTTACAAGGAAGTAAATGTTGTTAACCATTAAATCCACTTAATAATAATTATATATTATTATAAAAAAAATAAACAACTAACACAATTTCAAATCTTCAATAAATTTATAAAATCTCTGCATAAAATTATACTACAACAAACAACTTAACTGTAAATTATCCCGATAATGCAAATTTCTGGAATATTGTGTGATTTCGTTTAGATTTACAACGTGTAACACATCATCCCACATTTACCCACCTTCACCGGCCTGTCGGGGTAAACATGAGATGAGGGCTACTATGACATGACTCAAACTTTGAGCTTCACTTATGGAAGTGGGGCCAACAACTAAACCTATCAACCACAAACTAACATCCTACATGACTTACAAGACACTCAAAGGCTAGACAACCACTCCCAGTGCCCAAATCCTGAGCTAAATATTTATTTCACTGACCTAGACTCTTAGTTGTAGGAATAAAATTGCATGCATGCCATTGTAGGCCTCCAGTTGCATGCATAATCCTGCATCCATGCGACTGCAGTCTAAATTTCTCATTTCTGAGCCTGCAACCGCGAAATGAATACTACCTTTTCAGGGCTTGTTTCCAAACCACTGCCCGAAAATTAATGAAACTTTCTAGAATGATAAATAACATTAATATAAATCCATTAATACAAAACTTATCAAAAAATTGACCTATCCAAGCCTAACCATCACAGTCATTTCATTAAACATATTGAGAACATGCAATCTATAGGTAATGAATGCATATCTGAACAAAGGGATTTGATACTTATCTAAGAATCACCAAGAAGGTTTATTGTCCTCTCATAATAGCTGTAATAAAATTTATTATCTCATGCATTCATTAACCATTCATCAATAAATCAAACATATCAATATCCATAGCTATAACATGTTATGAAACCATGCTTATAACCAACATATAACCATAATAATAACCATGATAGAAAAACCATCAAAGCCACATAATAAAAAGTATAATTACTCATGAAATACAATAGTAGAAAGATCTTATTAACATATACAAAATCCTAACAAGTCAGGGACTTCGACGTACCACTCGACCATAGATTGGGTTGAACCAAATATTTCTTTCAGCCAATCACTCTCATGCCATATTCCAAGCATGATTGTGGGACTTAAGAAAAAACAACCAGGGATTCCTCAAGATTTACGGAAATCCCACAAAAACTGGTCAAGGGACTCCTAGGCCTGAAAAAAGCACTTACACAACCAGGATTTACCACACTCCCTCCATTACCCGTCAAGGGATCACTAGGCCCTAAACAAGCTTGGATGCCTCTGGATTTCTTCACCAATACCTTAAGTAATTTTCCCATATCCACCCTCAGGATTTACCGCAATCCCGTGAAAACTGATTAAGGGATTCCTAGGCCCTTGCGAATTTTCCTAAGAACACCTCACCTGGTTCCAAAACCATCTAGAAATCCAAATCTCAACCAACTGAAAGAGACCCATCACACCATGGCTATTTAAAAATAGCAAGGTAAGGCTAAAATCATTGTCACACATGGAAAAACTCATGAAAATGATAACAAAAGAACCAAATACACACATGCATGTACTAACCATCTAGGAAATCATAGATGCAACCCATTACTTGTAATTATTCCCATTGAAGTTGCTTGACCCAACTTTTCCTTGCTTGTTCCTTTGCTTTCCTATTTTTTCTTTTCCAAATGCTAGAGTGCTCTAAGTATGCAATAGCATAAGAGAACAGAGAGAGATCCAAGCTAAAACTGACAAAATTCTCCACTAAAAAAAGCCATGAACTGATCCACATAAATATTTTTATCATTGAGGCCTCTACTTTCTTCAATTTCCTCTATTTTCCTTCAATTTTTCTCTCATGAAATCCTGTGACATTTCAACATCCTTTTCTCCTATTTTCCCTTATTTTCATAAATAAATGCCAATAAATTCCTCTTTTCCTTTTCAATACCTTTTCCAATTTCCTTAGCCATAATAAACCAAGTGAACACCCAATAGGATTTTTTTCCCAACATTCAACTTGGAATACATGTCCCATGACATTTATTAACTTTATTACATGAAATTTTAACCCAGGGTTGTTACAAACCCCTCCCCTTAGGGGAACATCACCCTCGATGTTCTACGACACCTATGACAGCAATCCACTGCAAACAAAACATACTGCTTATGGAGCTTTATAACACAACTCGTTGTAGTATTTACAATGACCACTGCTGTAACATGAAAATCATACAATTTACTGGAGATTGATAATGCAACTCATTATGATATTTACAATAACAACCACATATACTTATACATGTTTTCTTCAACTAGCAAATAATCATACTATCTATGGAGCTTTATTCCACAACTCGATACAATATTTACAATAATATACACATATACACATAGCACATTTTCTCAACCAACAAATAAAAGGATATGGTGCCCACATCAATCAACAAGGGAATCCAGAGGATCACACCTCCACCCTCAAAAGTAGTACCAATATTCATCTCCTTCCCAGGAAGTCCAGAATACACTACCAAAGTCAAACCTGCATCGAATGTCCAACACTACAATCCTTGCGCTAATTATTCCCTTAGTGAACAATTACTGACTCATTGTTCTAGGGCAGACTCCTAATTTGCATCTGATTCCAGCTGGAAATGCTAATGACCAAAACAAATTCATCCCCCTACTTCCCTTCTCTGCTACACAGTCCCTTAGGTAATTCAGTCACTCACCTCCCAAGTTCCCTGACATCCCCTTTCTTGGGTGATCCATCCCTTGGCAAGGTTTCCTTGCATCGAAAGGTCCAAAAACCAAGGCATATTCCTGCCTCAAAACCATCATACCAGTCATAACGTGATCATGGAAATCAATGGAAATTATTGGGTACTAGTATCCCACAATGGCCCTGATTCTGAATGCTTTACCAACATATTGTTGCATGTTCCAGTTCCTTTTTGCTTTTGCTGCTAATTATTGTAGTCAGTTTCAACCACCTAAACTGGGCATTTCCCCACTTTTATGTACCAAGAAAATAATTTCCATTAGGCTTAAAATTAATTGAAATAAATGAAAATAATACCTCATTAGTAGCTTGTTAATGAGGTACACTTGCAAATATGTTTACTTCCTACCAGAACAAGTCAAATTAAATCTTCAATCATATCATCAAGTATAAACATATCACATTTGATTATCTCATAATGTAACCATCATAATCAAAATCATATATCACATGTAACCATCATAAATCAAAGTTGTAGATCACATGCATAATTAAAATTTAAAATAAAATACTGATACTTTTCCTTTAAATAGTTTTTTATTTTATTTTTCCTTTGTTCTTTGTCCTTTCTGTGCACACATCAGATCAGTTTCCATATCCAGCAAACATCCATTGCATCTTCTTCTCTTTAATCACGTACACACACACACACAATGTACATCACAACACATGCACCTGCACCCAATGTACAACACAACACATGCACCTACACCTGGTGTACAACACAAAGCAAGCACTTACACTCGGTGTACAACACAATACATATACGTACACATAGGACAACACAACAAATACACATGTTGTGACACAATGAATACACAATGCACGTAACATAGTACCACATGTACACAACACATCATGTATGACATGCACACAATACCACATGTACAACATGTACATAGTACCACCTATACACAACACCACCTGCACAATGTGTACACAATACCATATGTACATGGCACCACCTGCACAATGTGTACATAGTACCACATGTACACAACACCACCTGCACAACGTGTACACAACACCACATGTACGTTACACAACCTGCATAGTGTGTACACAACACCACGCACATACAACACCACATGTACAACATGTACACAACACCACCTGTAAAACATGTACATAGCACCACATGTACAAAACGTACACAACACCATATATACACAACACTATATGTACAACGTGAACACCGCACCATATGTACACAACACCATATATAGACAACACTGTATGTACAACATGCACATTGCACCATATGTACACAACATCACATATACAACATGTACACAACACCATCTGTAAACAAGACCACATATACAACATGTACACAACACCATCTATACACAACACTGCATATACAGCATGTACACAACACTATCTGTAAACAACACCATCTGTACACAAAATCGCATATAGACCATGTACACGACACCTTATGTACACAACACTGCATATACAACATGTACAACATATACATAACAATAGTACTACACATCCAGAGACCACACTGTCTCCACCAGGAAACCTCTTCATGCCATTCACCTGCATAAGAAATCATTCCTCCACAAGCCTGATCCCTGACGACCTGTTAGAAAACGACATACATACATGCATATATACATATAAACATTAGCATGAAACCATCATGATCCCTGACATCCCTGTCAGAAAATGAAATACATACATACATATATTCATATATAGACATCAACATAATCATAATCATAACACAATTACTAGATATCATAAGGTTAAGGTTAATACAACTCCCTTTATCATTGCACAACATGCACACCATTAAGAACAACAATTCCCAACATGTCCAGGGCATTTGATGCCTCAAATCCATTTATAAATTTACCTTTCTGGTTACATTTCTCATTATTTTTCTACCACCGTCCATTTATCCCAATGGACCCAACCAACCCAACTAGTTGTCACATTATTTCCTTTATCTGCCCTATATTCATGCACCGGCTTCATCCGAGTATTACATTACCTGTTGGGTTTCATTCCGCAATTCCTGAGCTCCATTGAATTTCCTCTTTCCCAATCAATTCCAAAGACCCTCAAAACATAAAAGGAAATTACAAGAAACAAACAAGAAGAAAACCTTGAAAAATCAATAAAAATACAACACCACAAACAAAGTGGCATGGCCATGAAACATACACAATCAAAAATCATTGAAAGAAAAAAACTAGCAACAAATGCCATGAATCAACCCCATGGGTTCCCAATGCTTCCAAGGGAAAGCTCAACTTAAGACTTCTTGAATATTTCATGGCAGTATCTTTTTCAATGCAACCCCCCACATCATACAACCATAACCACATAACTATCAATGCATAAATAAATATACAATATACCATTTTCCTTACCTTGCTATGCTAAGAAAAATGCCTTGTAACCGAGCACGTACATATATCATCTCTCAAGGGAATCTAATTCCTACACAAATCCACCCATAGCTCAAAACCAACTATTATTCCTGTCAAATACATGTTCATGAGTATAGCACATATCCACATAATGTTAGACAAAATCAAGGCTCATAAGACTTCTTGTATTCATGCAAAGCACTCATTCGTTTGGAATTGTGGTTTCCAAACATAGCCAAAGTAATTCTCACCCAATTCATTTCTTATACCTTTTTCCTTGTTGCAATTATTATATGTTATCACATCGCCCAACACTTAGCTATATAAACAATTCAATTGTTACCTTTTCACACTAATACCAAGCATGTTGCCTTGCAACTATTTACACATATCAGTCACATGTTCCAAATATTAAAATAACAAGTCTATTAATTTGAAATCAACCATTACCAATACTAACATCCATGCCATAATTTGCAATCAACTCACAATCAATAGTCATACTACTACAACTAGCACCCACTTGCACTCAAGTACATATAAGTTTTCTCAACACATAATGTTTTAGTACAACCATATTAAAACAAGATAATTTCTTCATGCAATCTTATAGACACATACTCATATCATACAATTAATCAAACATTAAAACAACTTGTAAACATGCCATTTTAGATAAATAAAATAGACGACATAATCAAACTCATAACTCAATATATCTTAGGGGAGACTATCACATTTGCATAAGTTAGTCCATATTAGTACGATATAATATCAAAAATATATCGATTCATTATACCTGAATATCATAACCATAACCATCTACACAGGCCAATCTAAATTATCAAAATACATAATAACATCCAAATCTTAGTTGAAATGACCATAATGATCATGTGTATGCCAAAAATGCATACCACAACAAGTTACTACCATTCATGACTGTCTAACGCATGTGCATAGACCGCACTGATCAAATAGAATCTATCATGCATGTAAGGATAAAAAAAATAAAATGATAAGTATGTATATAACCATAATGCATATAACAACCATTAACCAATGTACCTACATTCCCAACATAAAAAACCTGTATGAAGATTTATCTTTACTCTGAGGTTTAGTGTTGCAACCTCGCTTTGATAATATTCTTCTCCTACTCTATCTTGACCAACACATCAGCATCATAACATACCAACAACATCATGATGCCACAAACTACATAATGACCAACACGATGCATGTTTTACCTACTTTGCATGAATAACCATATCCAAAATAATGCATGCATAACAACATGTATCTATCCCATCCAATCTAAGTGTTTAAACCAAGGAGCTCTGACACCACCTTGTAATGCCTCCTCCCACATTTACCCACCTTCACTGGCTTGTCGAGGTAAACATGAGATGAGGAATACTATGACATGACCTGACATCCAAGCTTCAATTATGGAAGTGGGGCCGACAACTGAACCTATCAACCACAAACTAACATCCTATAGGACTTACATGACACTCAAAGGCTAGAAAACCACTCCCAATGCCCAAATCCTTAGCTAAATATTTTTTTCACTGACCTAGACTCCCAGTTACATGAATAACACTACATACATGTGAATGTAGGCCTCCAGTCTCATGCATGAGCCTACATCAATGTGACTGTGCACAGTCCAAATTTCTCAATTCTGAGCTTGCAATCGCAGAATTAGTGCCACCTTTTCAAGGCTTGTCTCCAAATCGCTTCCCATAACTTAATGAAACTTTATAGAATGATAAAAAAAATTAAGACAAATCCATTAATGCAAAACTTGATCAAAAACTTGACCTATCTAGGCCTAACCAAGACAATCATTTCGTTAAACATATTGAGAACATGCAATCTACACATCATGAATGCATATCTGAACATAGGGGTCTAATACTTATATAATAATCACCAATAATTCTAGTGACCTTTCATAATAGTTGTGATAACATCTATTATCTCATGCATTCATTAACCATTCATCAAAAAATCAAACATTTCAAAAGCCATAGCTAGAACTTGTTATGAAACCATGCATATAACCATAATAATAACCATGATTAAACAACCATCAAAGCCAAATACTAAAAATTATAATTACTCATGAAATACAATAGGAAAAATATCTTATTAACATATGTAAAATCCAACTGATGCAGGAGCATCAGGACTTAGCCAGCAATGTGATGTTTTGTTCATATGTTGTGGCTAATCAAAATAGATAAAACATTAGTAGTAGTATTTTATTTTATTTTATTATTATTGTTATTTATTTATGAGAATAGTTAGTTTGTTTTGTATTTTTAATCAATTAGGAATAAAATTACGAATTGGTTTCTTTCCTTGCGTGGATAAAGTGCCAACATAGGGATAAGCACTTAAAAATAGGGAGGTATTGATTTGTTGAGAAAATTTGAGAAGAAACCTATTCTAAGACGAACAATTTCATATTTCAAGTATAAATAATAGGGAAGTAAGGAGGAAAAACCAGAGAGTGAGAGAAGATTGACAGTATGTAGATTGCAAATGCAAAGGGCAATTAATGAAATATTTAGTCCATGCGTTAGTAATTCAGATTATGATTGACGTTGCATTTTTTTATTTGAGTCTGCAAATTTATATATATGTTGTATATTTGAGCATGTGAATGCAGGAACAAGAATGTGATCAAGGAAAGAACGCAAGCTTGTGGTTTGGGTAAGAGATTTTAAGTTGTGGAATCTGCGTGAAGATCTAATGTATTGTGTGACGGCGGTATCACAGGCATATATGTCATGACATATGTGCCACAGACGACGTGTTGGGTAACTGTGAGCTCGTGCGGCAAAGGGTGTAACATCTGGTAAGCATTAAAATGTTTATCACATATGAGAGTCCGTGGAATTGGTAAATGTCTCAGTGTTAATTAAGTCATGTAACATATGTTACATAAAACATACAATTTGACGTGTTTTGAACCTTTCGACTTGGCCATAGTCGCTTGAAAGGCTGGTGGTGATTGTTATGAGCCGGCCTTGTGGATTCCATGGTAACATTTGGTTTGATAGCAATGTGATTTGTATGAACCGTGGATTCAAATCATAAAGGTTGCAATGTTTGTGTTTTTTAATTGGATTCCATACTTAGTAATACAATGATTTCAATTTTGGTATTGTTGTATGTATAACAATGATCCTTTAAGGATTCCATCAATGTTTGTGGAATGAAGTTTGTATAAAAACTGCAAAATATATCATTGTTATATGTATTAATTACAATGGAAATTGGAATTGCACATCAAGTGGTGCGGAGTGAATCAATTCCATCATTTTGAAGAGTAAACCTGGGCCTTAGTAGAATTGTGAAGTGGAAATTGTGGTTTCTACATCAAATTTTGGTATCAGTGAAGTTGAGTTGTTCTTGAGCATTGCAGAAAATGCCGCCTAGAAGAGGAGTTGGGATAGGTCGGGGGAGACCTATAGCAAACACAGTTTTTCTAGAAGAAATCCGGCACTTGCGTACAAGGATGGCCACAATGGAAACTACTCAGAGGAGGGTGACAGATTATGGCGTTGCCAGTGTCGATGAAGAAGATACCACCGAAGAAGAAGTGGAGGAAGAAAACGAGATAGCTAAAGTTATGAAGATGCTAGAAAAGGGTAGTAGCAGACCAAAGGTAGAAGTACATTTGTACGATGGAAATCTTAGTGTGGAAGTACTAATGGACTAGATCAGTTCATTAGACAAATATTTTGACTATGAATAAATCGATGACAAGAAGAAAGTGAAGTTTGCAGCCACGAGATTGAAAGGTCATGCACCCCTGTGGTGGGATGAATTGCAGTTGTCCAGGGAACGAAAAAGGAAACCAAAAATCAAGCAATGGGATAAGATGGTGAGTAAACTGAAAGGTAAGTTCATGTCGAAATATTATCAATTAAATATTTTTAGGCAATTGCAAAACTTAAAGAAAAAAGGGATGACTATTAAAGAATATACTAAAGAATTTTATAAGTTGAGTATTAGAGCGGGTCATATTGAAGATGACATCGAAAAGGTAGCTAGATATATAAATGGCTTGAGATATGAAATACAGGATGAGATCAACTTATTAAATCTGAAGACGATTGAAGATGCCTATCAAACAGCTTTGAGGGCAGAAGAAAATATGTTGCGCAAACAAAATTAGAGAAATAGAGGTAAGAATCCGGCAAAAGGAAGGGGAAAATTTAAATCCAGATTTCAACACTCGCAGAATGAGGCAGGGATTTCGAGTAATAAATCACCACAAAGAGGAGATTCTAGTCACGGAAGGTTTGTGCCCAGAGGTAGAGGCCGAGTAAGAGATGTTCGTTACTTTGCATGTGCTGATTAGGGACATGTGCAATGGGATTGTCCTCACAATAGACCAGCAACCCAGCGAAATGTGAACGTTGCTGAAACAAAGGAAGAAATTCCTCAGATTGCAGCCAAAGAGGAACCACCTGAAGCCGTAGAATCCTTGTTGTTGAAAAGGATATTGCTTAAAGCAACTAAGGAAGCCAGAGAACCAGCTTAGAGAAAGAATCTGTTTAGAACTGTATGTAAATCAAAGGGTAAGTGTTGCAAATTGGTAATTGATAGCGGTAGTACTGATAACCTTGTTTCTACAAAGATGGTGGACAAATTGAAGTTGGAGAAAACAATACACCCCACTCCTTATAAAGTATCATGGCTCCAAAAAGGCCATCAAATTATTGTAACTGAACAATGTAAAGTTGAAATCCAGATTGGTACTTATAAGGATGTTATTTTATGTGATGTAATGTCGATGGATCTATGTCACATATTGCTAGGAAGGCCCTGGAAGTTTGACTGAAAAGCCATACATGATGGCAGAAGAAACACTTATACTCTTGAAAAAGATGGGAACAAGCATACACTGCTGCCATTGAAAAATGAAGCTGATGAGGAAGCACCTGGAAACAACGTTATGTTGATAAGTGGAAAAACCCTGTTGCAAGAAGTTGAGAAGGGCGAGGAGATGCATTTTTCTATTGTTGGGAGACCCAAGGTAATTTTAACTTCTACAAATTTAGAAGATTTACCTGAAGAAATTCTAAATCTATTGAATGATTTTGTTGATATTATTGTGGATGAGTTTCCAAATGAGTTACTGCCCATCAGGAGTATTAGTCACCACATTGATCTAATTCCTAGAGCTAGTTTACCGAATAAAGCAGCCTACAGGTTAACACCATAGGAAAATGTCGAAGTTGGAAGACAAGTGCAAGAGTTGATGGATAAAGGGTTAATCAAAGAAAGCCTCAGTCCGTGTGTTGTACCAATAATACTCAGCCCAAAGAAAGGAGGTGAATGGCGCATGTGCACAGATTCTAGAGCCATAAATAAAGTCACCATCAGGTATCATTTTCCTTTACCACGAATGGATGATTTAATGGATTGTTTGAGTGGGTCGAATTATTTTTCTAAGATATATTTGAAGAGTGGGTATCATCAGATAAGAATTCGAGAAGGGGATGAATGGAAAACCGCATTCAAAACAAACAGTGGTTTGTATGAATGGTTAGTAATGCCTTTCGGACTTACTAATGCACCTAGTACTTTCATGAGGTTAATGAATGAAGTTTTGAAGGAGTATGCGGGTAAGTTTGTAATTGTTTATCTTGATGATATTCTCATTTTCAGTCAAAGTAAAGAGGAGCATCTGGAACACCTTAAATTAGTTCTAAAGACTTTGCAAAAAGAAAAACTGCTAATAAATTTGAATAAGTGTAGCTTTATGAAGGAAGAACTAATTTATTTGGGGTTTGTAGTCTCTAAGGAAGGGTTGAAAATGGATCCGGAGAAAATCCAAGCAATTGTGAATTGGCCAACTCCTAGAAGCATATTTGAGGTAAGAAGCTTTCATGGTCTTGCAAGTTTCTATGGAAAATTTATTCGAAGTTTTAGTCAGATTTGTGCACCCATTATAGAAACAATCAGAGAAACGAATCAACCATTCAAATGGACAGAAACAGCAGATTGAAACTTTAAATTACTAAAGAAAAAAATTACTGAAAAACCAGTTTTGGCTTTACCAAATTTTGAGAAAGTTTTCCAGGTTGAAACTAATGCTAGTGGAATTGTGATTAGAGCAGTTCCGAGCCAAGATCATAAACCAATAGCATATTTCAGTGAAAAACTAAATGAAGCAAAGAAGAAATATTCATCTTATGACAAAGAATTTTATGTTTTTGTATAACCTTTAAAAAAATGGAGACATTATTTATTGCCAAAAGAGTTTGTGTTATATTCTGATAATCATGCATTACCATTATAAACAATCAGCCAAAGTTAAATCAGAAACATGCCAAATGGGTAGAATATTTGCATAATTTCACTTTTGTAATCAAACATACGAGTGGTAAATTGAACAAAGTTGCTGATGCTTTGAGCAGGGTGAACTTAATTCTGCAGGAATTACAAGTTGGTGTTGTAGGGTTTGAGGAAATGGTTGACATGTATAAAGATGATGCAGAGTTTAAAGAAATTTATGCAGCTGTGGAAAATCCAGCAATACATAATAGGAGTCAGTGATTAGATTATCTTATCCAAGGGGGATTACTATTTAAAATTAATAAGTTATGTATTCCTAAATGTTCTATGAGGGAAAACATAATAAAGGAGAAGCATAGTCGAGGTCTATCCGGAAATTTTGGGCAAGACAAAACCTTTGCTCAGGTAAATACTTTTTATTACTGGTCGAAAATGCAAACTAATTTTAAATGGTTTGTGGAAAAATGCAATATTTGTCAGCATGCTAAGGGGAAAGGTCAGAATACACGATTGTATCAGCGATTACCAATACCCGACCGACCGTGGGATGCAGTTAGTATGGATTTTGTTTTGGGTTTGCCAAAAACTCAAAGGGGAAATGATTCCAGTTATGTTGTTGTGGATAGATTTTCTAAAATGGCTCATTTTATTGCATGCAAGAAAACGAGTGATGCAACACATATTTCTAATCTATTTTTTCAGAATTTGTAAGATTACATGGATTACCTATAAGAATTGTGTCTGACAGGGATACCAAGTTTGTGGGACATTTCTGGAGAACTCTATGGAAGAAACTAGGTACCAACCTTAGTTTCAGTTCAGCATATCATCCTCAAATGGTTGGACAGATCGAGGTCGTGAATAGAAGTCTGGGAAACATATTGAGAAGCTTGGTGTATAAAAATCCTAAACAATGGGATTTATCCCTTGCTCAAACTGAGTTTTCTTACAATGATACTCCAAATTGAAGTACTGGTATGAGTCCATTCCAGATTGTTTTTGGAATGCATCCAAGAGGTGTGTGTGAAATCAGAGATCTGGGAAAACAAGAGGTAAGGAGCGCAAAGGCTGAAGAATTTGTAGAACAGATGCAGGAACTACAGGAAGATGTCAAAAGCAGATTGCAGGAAAGCAGTATCAAATACAAGCAAAGAGCAGATATGAGGAGGCGAGAAAATGAATTCCAAGTGGGTGATTTGGTTATGTTATATTTAAGAAAAGAAATATTTCATGTTATAACTTATAACAAATTAAAATTGAAGAAGATAGGGCCATGTAAAATTGTAAGGAAATTTTCTTCAAATGCATATGAAGTTAAATTGCTAACAGGAATTGGAATATCACTAATCTTCAATGTTGTAGATTTGTACCTATACCAAGAACCAGAAGAAGAACCAAAATAAGACGCCACAGTAGAATAAAACCCAACAGTAAATTGGGAAGAGCAGATGCCTAAAGCAGGAAAGAGGGAAGTTGAAGCCATTTTGGAGAAGAGAGTGTCGAATAAAACTAGGAGCCAAACCTATTATCAGTATTTAGTCAAGTGGAAAGGAAAACTAGTGGAAGATGCCAGTTGGATGACTACAGCAGAGCTACAGAAGTTGGGAGTAGATTCCGAAGCATTACAAGATCAGTTTTCTTCCACGGGAGTCTGATGCAGGAGCATCGGGACTTAGCCAGCAATGTGATGTTTTGTTCACATGTTGTGGCTAATCAAAAGAAATAAAACATTAGTAGTAGTATTTTATTTTATTTTATTATTGTTGTTATTTATTTATGAGAATAGTTAGTTTGTTTTGTATTTTTAATCAATTAGGAATAAAATTAGGAATTGGTTTCTTTCCCTGCATGGATAAAGAGCCAACATAGGGATAAGCACTTAAAAATAGAGAGGTATTGATTGTTGAGAAAATTCGAGAAGAAACCTATTCTAAGAGGAACAGTTTCATATTTCAAGTATAGATAATAGGGAAGTAAGGAGGAAAAACCAGAGAGTGAGAGAAGATTTCCAGTATGTAGATTGCAAACACAAAGGGAAATTAATGAAATATTCAGTCCATGCGTTAGTAATTCAGATTATGATTGACGTTACATTTTTTTATTTGAGTCTGCAAATTTATATATAGGATGTATATTTGAGTGTGTGAATGCAGGAACAAGAGTGTGATCAAGGCATGAACACAAGCTTGTGGTTTGGGTAAGCGATTTTAAGTTGTGGAATCTGTGTGAATATCTAACGTATTGTGTGAAGGCAGTATCATAGGCATATATGTCATGGCATATGTGCCACAGGCGACGTGTTGGGTAACTGTGAGCTCGTGTGGCAGAGGGTGTAACATCTAGTAAGTAGTAAAACGTTTATCACAGACAGGAGTCTGTGGCATTGGTAAATGTCTTAGCGTTAATTAATTCATGTAACATATGTTACATACAACATACAATTTGACGTGTTTTGAACCTTCCGACTTGGCCACAATCGCTTGAAAGGTCGGTGGTGATTGTTATGAGTCGAGCTTTTGGATTCCGTGGTAACATTTGGTTTGATAGCAATGTGATTTGTATGAACCGTGGATTCAAATCATAAAGGTTGCATTGTTTGTGTTTTTTAATTGGATTCCATACTTAGTAATACAACAATTTCATTTTTGGTATTGTTGTATGTATAACAATGATGCTTTAAGGATTCCGTCAGTGTTTGTGGAATGAATTTTGTATAAAAACTGCAAAATATATCATTGTTATATGTATTAATTACAATGGAAATTGGAATTGCACATCAAGTGGTGTGGAGTGAATCAATTCCATCATTTTGAATAGTAAACTTGGGCCTTAGTAGAATTGATAATTTTTCTATACTAAATTGTGAAGTGGAAATTGTGGTTTCTTACATCACAAACCATCTACCACCTAACCATATATTGGGCTGAATCAAATCTTTCAACGAATCACCCTCGTGCCATATTCCAAGCATGAATGTGGGACTCAAGACAAAACAACCAAGGATTCCTAAAGATTTACCGCAATCCCGCCAAAACCGGTCAAGGAACTCCTTTACCCGAAACAAGCACCTACATAACTAGGACTTATCGCTATCCTACCATTACTTATCAAGGGATAAGTAGGCCCTAAACAAGCTTGGATGCATCCAAATTTCTTCACCAATACCTTGAGGAATTTTCCTATCTCCATCCTCAGGCTTTAGTGCAATACCACCAAAACCGGTCAAGGGATTCCTAGGCCCTTGCGAATTTTCTTGAGACTGCCTCACCCAGTTCCAAAACCATCCAGAAATCGAAAGCTCAACCAAATGAAAGAACCCCATCACATCATGGCTATCTGTAAATGGAAAGGCAAGGCTAAAAGCACTATCACACCTAGAAAAACCCATGCCAATGACATCAAAAGAACCAAATACAGACATGCATGTACCAACCAACTAGGAAATCATACATGCAACCTGTTACCTGTGAGTATTCTCGTTGAAGGTGGTTGACCCAAATTTTCCTTTATTTTTCCTTTATTTTCCTTTTCTTTCTTTCCCAAATGATAGAGTGCTCCAAGAATGATTTAAGTATGCAATAGTATGAGAGAATAGAGAGTGATCCAAGCTAGAAATGACAAAAGTATCCACTGCCAAAAGCCATGAAGTAATCCTTAGAAGCCTTCTTATCATTGAAGCCTTTACTTTCTTCAATTTCCTTTATTTTCCTCTCATGCAATCTTGTGACCTTTAACCTTCCTTTTCTCCTATTTTCCTCTATTTTCATAAAAATGTCTCTTTTCCTTTTCAACATCTTTGCCAATGCCTTTTCCAATTTCCTTAGCCATAATAAACCGAATGAACACACACTAGGATATTTTTCCCAACATTCAACTTTGAATACGTGTCCCATGACCTTGGTCTTTTTTTTTCCTTTATCAACTATATTACATGAACTTTTAACCCAGGGTTGTTACACAATATTTGGGTGAAAAATTCACCCATCCTTAGTGACAGAAAGCTCAAATTTGAGCTTTCTGTGGGAAAATGTTCCCCACCGAGGACCATAAAAGGAAATGGCGCATGTGGGGAAAGGTTCTTAGCGAGAAATACATCCCGAGATGATGTGGTGTAGACCTACAATGATTTAATGAGTGGTTGCCATGAAAAAGACAGAAACCAGTTTACCAATGCCATGTGAGAATGACAGGGTTGACTGGGTCAAGCACGTGGATGCCGCTTGGCGGATGGATAACATGGCATTAAAAACATTAAATGACCATAAATTTTGATCTAGAGGTCAGAATGGGACAAAATTTATATCACAAGAATCATCTCAACGAGATGAACACAACTATGTTATCCATTTAAGGTTTTTAATAAGTCGAAAATTATCGATTTTTTTTAAGACCCCATTTCCATAATGCTACCTTGGATCACGGGTCAGTATAACCACCTTCTTCTAACGAGTGTTTGGTATGAGTTAGGAGGGGGCATGATTACAATATTTCTCTCTAGTGG
The DNA here is from genome assembly GCA_034641835.2 of Pinus albicaulis. Lineage (NCBI taxonomy): Eukaryota > Viridiplantae > Streptophyta > Pinopsida > Pinales > Pinaceae > Pinus > Pinus albicaulis. Next base: position 1,298,079,797 of record CM076578.1, on the reverse strand, counting down.
ATTATTAAATGTATGTTGAGTGACAAGATTAATCTAGTATTGATTATGTTTTCTCCATTCTTCTGAAAAAATTCATCATAGGGGAATAAAATATGTAGATTGTAAAAAGTGAATGTAGTTTAATTACAATTTATCTAATAGTATCAAACCGTTGTTAAAATTGTCACATCAATATTTTATTGAAAGAACCATTTGAATATTACCTTTCACTTATGAATTTATATGCTGGTGGTCTTTTCAACACTGTCCTTCTACAATTTTATGGGTGTTCTTTATTACAATTTATCTAATAGTATCAATCTGTTGTTAAAATTGTCACAACAATATTTTATTGAAAGGACCATTTGAATATTATCTTGCACAAGTATGAATTTATGGTGATGGATCTTTTCAACGCTGTCCTTCTACAATTTTATGGGTATTCTTTATTTTATTTTAAGAAATTCCCTTTATTTCTTCTAAACCATTGATCATACAACTTTATGAATTAGCTTGTATATTTCTAAATTCAATCTTGGATTGTTCTTTCTCTCATTCTTCCAAATAACTTTTATCATTCGTTCCATGGGAGCCAATTTCTAGTCCCATAGGGATGAAGTCTGTCTATTATTTTGAATCTCGCAGAGGGATATTTTCGGGAGAACATGTCATTTGTGGTTTTTACACTTTAATTTCCAAACTAGTAGTAGGAATCTTGTGATTTTTAACCAATTATTTTAAGATCTTAAAATGCATGAAAATATTTGAGTTCTCTAACAATACAGAGAATCACTTTATTTTATGTTTATTGTTTTGTTTCAGATATATCTCCTCATAAATGTATGAACATATGTGTGCACCTTCAAATGAATCATCCAGTTAACATTTATTTGTGATGTTTGATGGCTTTTCCATCCCCACACTAGTTTCATCTTGTAAATTCATATTTGATTATGGATTTACATTATTTTAAAAAGAAGGAAAAATATTTGTCAAAAGAAAACTTGGTAGATTGAAAATTCCTTCCATTCATGTTCATATATATATAGATAATTCATGTGCTTATAAATAAAATATGCTATAAGAGAGCCTTGTTGGGGTTTTTTATTTAACATTCTTCCATTGCATTCATCAGAATACATATATGATAATCTTCCACATATTGATAGAGGAGTATACAAGGCAACCCCATCACCCATATGTGAGTCATTCGACAAACATATTACATGTTCCTGCATCCACTAATTTGGCATCAATATGGTTTATCTCTCTCTCTCTCTCTCTCTCTCTCTCTCTCTCTCTATATATATATATATATATATATATATATATATATATATATATATATATATATATATATATATATATATATATATATATATATATATATATATATATCAGTTGTAGTCAATAATCAATCTAGAATCATTAGCACCTCATGCACCTATGCACAACTCTGGTCTCCTACCACACTCAAACAATTTTCAATAACATCCAATCATAAATATTACTCATCACAATTTATACATGATAAAAAACATCAAAATCATTAATCTAAACCAATATCATAACTATCAACATAATCTAAGCTGCCAATCAAAATCACTAGTCATCACCTCTTGAAAATATAATCAGATTATCAATGTATGGTGTCCTCAAAGAGAAAATTGTATTGCATATTATTTGTCTCACAAGTCAATCGAAGTTCTTTTGGGTGGTTGGGGACAATGGATTTTATCTTCCCCACCCAGATTCAAACCCCCACTGGTGACATGATGAGATATAATTCCTTTCTAAATATGTTTGTAATGGCTTTGTGCCTATTATTATTGTTGTATTGACTTCGATCCTTGTGAAATATTAAGGGAGTATACATGTGGGTTTTCCTTGTACCAACAACCTCACTTTAGCCCTAGGGTTGAGAGAGGCTATTTTCATTACTCGAGAAAAGAAAAAAACAAAAGAAAAGGAAGAAAGAGTATTTTTCTTAGAAGTCAAATTAAGACTAAATGTGTTTATTTCATTGTCAAGGTAAAATGGGGCACACCACTAAAAGAAACCATAATTAAGTATTATGATCTCTTCTTGACTAAATTCAACCATCATACTCAACCATAGTCACTTTTATATAAAATTAGTTAATATTTGACATACTCAAACACATTTGACTAGTCAAACACTATCAACCATAATCAATTAGAATCCACCACAACCACACAAAGGAAACTATATTCAAAATCACACTTAATGATTAAGAATCATGATGAACCAAGGCCAATTATTGTCAAAAATAACCAACTATCATCAACCCTAACAACATGGTCTACTAAATTCCCCCATTGTCTACCATCCTTGGCCATAGTCATTGAATTGTTAACCATTATCAAACTTTATTAGCCATAGTCAACCATTGTTAACCAAACTCAATCCATAATCAACCATAGTTAACCATTATGATTTCAACCACTATGATCTCTACTCAACCAAATTTAACTATCATACTCAACCATAGTCACTTTTAGTTAACAATAAATCATTCTAGTTAGTTTACATTAGGCAGAAAATTCAAAATATTACATATTTCATAAGGAATCGTTAATATTATTTACATAATTTTTTTATTATGTATGGATACAATTTGATTATTTAATACATTTTTTTAATGTGTGTGTGTGTGTGTGTGTAAGCTTGGCAGGACTACATCTTCATCATGTCCAATATATCACCCCGATCGGGGCGAGAAATTGAACCGGTGACTTCACATCAAGGAGTTCCTTAACAACGCACTCGATCACAATATATCCAAGACCCCATGGACTAATGTTTTATATTTTAAAAAATGAGTGTTTATTTAATAAAATATTAAATTAAATTAAATTATTTAATTTAATTTAATTTCAATTTTATATAATAATAATATATTATAGTATTTTGACATTTCCCATGGAGCTGAAGATAGGGAAACCCTGGTTTTTTTCTGAGTGTCAATGTCGATTGGCCCAGAGGGACTCCTCCTGTCCTCACATCGATTTTGTCACCTTTAAAGCATTGGGGGAATCATTATGGAAAATACCTCGCCCAAAGGAACATCAATCACATTTTGTGAAGAAAGTTGTGAATATTTCGTCAGTTTCTCTACCAACGATGTTTCGACGGGCATCCCTTGCATTTAAAGACAGAGCATTGGTTGGAAAATTTACCAACATGTTGTCGTCGCCCAAATCTATGGATCAATGGAATGAAGAAACTTAGAAGCCCTTAATGAAGCGAAGGATCGATCTGCATGCCTGTGACAATTTGCTTTTTTGTGTTTCCATTTGAACTCAAGGAAGACTAAGATACAATATTCAGAATGGACCCCGTTTCTTTGGAAGAAAATGAATGTACTTGAACTCGTAGTCTCTCAATTTTGATTCGTACAAGGATATACCTAATGTAGTTCCAATCTAGGTTAAGTTACCACATATTCCTCTCTCCTGCTGGAGTGATTATTGTTTGAAAGCCATTGGAAATGGATTGGGAAGATACCTAGATCGTGCCGAAATGAAAGGGTTTCAATTCACCTATGCAAAAAATTGTGTGGAGGTAGATCTGGAAAAAGGGTTACCTCCATAAATAAAATTGACACAAGGAGAATGGGTCCACCAACAAGTTTTGGATTATGAACAACTATCATTAAAATGTCATATTTGTCATGAGAACATCCATTCTGTTAATGATTGCAAAAAATATCAGCCTGAAAAATGGGATAATGTAACACCGCCTCTAGAAGAACAATGGAAAACTCAAAGGAAAGGGAATAATAGGGGAAATGAACCAATGAACAAAAACCCTAAACAAGTTGAAAACACTGCTTCTATGTCAGCGAATTTGTTTGAAACTTTACAAGCACTAAATGGAAATGAAAATGAAAACCTCATCGTATAAAATGAAGTTTTGAAAGAAGGTGAGGAAGTTATTGAGGGAGAAAAGAGAGCAATCCCTAAATCATATCCATAAAAGGATGAAAACCCCATTGAAAAGGATCAATCCTCCCCTCATAATCCAAATTATTCAACTCAAGAAGTACCAATGCAAGGAGAAGTTGTCTCACCTTTAACTCAGTTGCTAGTGATATTAGACATGAAGAAAATAATGACAAGGAATGTAAGGAAGAAGAAATATGCATGAGAGGATTCAACTAGCCGTAAGTCTAAAAACCCTAAGAAGACAAGTATACCCTCTATAAAATATGATCGGGAAGCACAAGCAGAGTTTAAAAAAATACTAGGCAAACAACCATAGATCTCACATGTATTCTGATTTGTAGTGAACAAGGATCAAGGGAGTGCCAAGGGTGGTGGAGGTAAATCTCGGAATAAGCCGCCCTGCGACATGTTTTGTAGATTTATAATAATATTTGGATTTTTGGCATTCTCTTGGTCACTTTGAAGTATAATATGTTTTGTAGATTTATGTTTATTGTTAGGAGTATTTTTTCGTGACTACAACCGACATCTATTTAGAACTCATAATTTTGGATCTCAATTTTATGGAATGCTGAACCAATTGTTGTGTTGGAGCTCGATGTAATTAGTGAATTCAGAATTTGATGATATATGTAACGGAACTGACCCAAAAACCAATCTTTTATATAATGAAAATGAAACTCGTTCCCTAAAAAAAATCAAATATTGTTTTTTTTTTTAATTTTTATTATTATAAAACATGATAACAAAACAATTTAATATAAATTTATTTTAATAAAAACCAATAAATAAATATGTTATATATTTTGAATCTATTGTAAATGAGATTTATATTAGATATTTTGAATGTATATTGAATGAGACTTTTTTGAATGTATATTGAATGAGACTTTTGTTTGAAATTTTCTTTAAGATGACTTTGGTATTTTAAAATTTAAATAATTATTATACCAAGAAGTGCTCTACAAATCAATATGAAGAGATGAATCAAATATTATTTTATTTAATTTTTTATTATTATAAAATATGATAACAAAACAATTTAATATAAATTTATTTTAATAAAAACCAATAAATAAATATGTTATATATTTTGAATCTATTGTAAATGAGACTTATGTTAGATATTTTGAATGTATATTGAATGAGACTTTTGTTTGAAATTGTCTTTTAAGATGACTTTGGTATCTTAAAATTTAAATAATTATTACATCAAGAGGTGCTTTACAAATTAGTATGAGGGAGATGTCATGTAATGGTGCATTTAAAAATAATAAAATAATATCTACATTAACAAATTAAAACAATAGTGATAACAAAAAATAATAATGTCGTCACAAATAAAATACTTTAATTTCCACCTTAATTTTACATCAACTTTATAAAAAGTAATTAGGGAAAATAATAATAATAATTTACTTCTTAGTATTAGGGAGATATGTAATGTCTTCACTACTTAATATGGAGTTTATAAATGGCATTTACAAATAATATTATCGATACTACATGATATGTCATTCATTCTATGATCAGTTAACATGTAATGTATAAAACAAAATTATATCAATAACATACTAAATATCAAATATTCATATTGAATAACAAAATTTTACTTTATATAAAGATATTTTTATTTTTCGCTAGCATTGTAATAGACATGTGTAATTTATTACATTTTTAAGGTGGAGTTGATATATAACATCAAAAAAATATTAATAAAAAAAATTGATATATATATATATATATATATATATAGAGAGAGAGAGAGAGAGAGAGAGAGAGAGAGAGAGAGAGAGCATATATATATGAGGAATATATGTAATTCCTTGGAAAAAAAATACTGAGAGAGAGAGAGAGTACTATGAATATATGTTTTCTACTTCCAAATATAAAGAGTCATGCAATAACATTTTAATATGTAGAATGTAAATCATAAATTAAATATTTTAATCTCAACTATGTATATATTATATAAAACAAGTGTGTGTGTATAACATTTTATTAATAAGTTTTTCAAAATCATCATAGAACTATCTTAACTCTTAACTCTATCAAGAACTAAGTGAAATCAAATTTTTTGAGATGCAAACAATTTTTTTTAAGTTTTTCACTCAAAAATATGTTCGCATCTTGAAATATTTAATCTCTCAGTATTTGTATTTGGAGTTGGAGTTAAGATGGATCTACGTTGATGATTGTAAACTTTAATTTACTTTCATAATTTTTTATAACTTTATTATTTAGTTAAATAATATAAATGGATTGTATAGTTACATGTTCTAGATAAATTTAATTATAACTGAATAGTTAATTATAAATATTTGTAAATAAGTAATTGGCTTAAAATATCATTTCAAACTATATATATATATATATATATATATATATATATATATATATATATATATATATATATATATATATATATAATTAAGTTTTTATTATTCATCAACTTTACTCAATAAATATATTTTTCCATATGTGAGTAGTTATAAAGTTATATAATTATAAGCAATAATTAATTATAAAGTTGATGAAGTCATAAATAAATAAATAAATAGATATATAATTGCACCGAGAGGCGCTCTAAATTCCAATATAGAGGAGATGTGCAAGCATTAGGCATAATGTAAGAAATATAATATGTCAACGTTTTTTAGATATTCACTCAATAACTTGAATTTAAATTTATTTACATGTTATTTTAATCCATTTTTATGTAAAGACTTGTTTAAATTATAGTGGGGAAGTAGCTGAATGTAAATATGTTATTTACATGAATACCCAATATAGATCCACCTTAACCATAGATCTAGCAAGAGTCGAGAGAGATCAAATCCCTTAAGGTGAAAACCTCTTTTAGAATGAAAAAAATTTCACACGACAAATTTGATCCCTTTGGAAGCTTAATAGATATGTAATATATATATATAAACTAAAATACATTTTAAAATGTATAAAATGGATTCAATGCCTTCAAAATCCTCTTTTGGAGTGAAAATTTTGAATAAACATTTGCACAATGTTGGTGGAATTATATGTATACTAATTCCAACATTTAATTATCAAATCCGAGATTGTAAGGCTTATATATGAAAGCATGGGAAATCCAGGATTAGAGCCTATTCTAAGCTATGCTAACAACTAACACTAGAAAGAATCAATCACTAAGGATTATAACTTCTCACTAGACTGTGAGACTCTAATGATTATCGGGTCTGAACCAGAATATTTCATTACCAACAGACCTTGTTCATGTGGTTTTATTTATGTAGCTTATTATGTCTTCTGACTTCATTGGTTCTATTGCTATAGTGTTACATACAAAACTCATTAAACATGTTGTAGAAAAATAAATTGCACAAAAGTAAGTGTCGAAAACTATAAAAAAAGCGTGCGAGACAAGTAAAGAAGGCAAGGCAATAAACTGCAAGGAATGCATTAATAAAATATCAAAAAGAAATGATAAGCATGATTAGAGTAATAATGATATATTGTAGGTTCTTATTTGTTGTAGGAATATTTTATCAAGTGACTTCAAAGCTCTTAATTAATTAAAGAATCCTAAACTGAAAACCACAAATTATTCAGTATTCAAATGTAGAATTTGGTCTCTGATACCGAATTAAGTAACATAAATTTTGTAAATTAAAACTCTTGTTATTGGTATCGATTTAAGTACTGAAATTACAGCTCTAGTTACTGGTACTGAATTAAGTACTGAAATTCTATAATGAAATTTGGGTACCAAAACATAATAAGAAACCAAATTTTAAGCTTTCTTGACTCTTAAGCCCGAGAAAATTAATTAAAATTTGATCATAACATGTTCTATTAACATATCTAAGAATAGAGCAATAGATCTAATATTGTGAGAAATACAAATCTACTAAAAAAAATTGAAAATAAACCATCCAATAAAATATGAAATTAGAAGAAGCTAAAACTGAATATTACCCTACTTACAAATAAGAAACTAGGGCGTTATGGGAGTCAAGGGGCGCTTCCTGACCTGAAAACATGCCCAACAACTAACTCAAATCAACAAGATGCTCAAACTTCGATAATTAATCTTCATTGCAACAATTTATCTTCTTCTTACAAACGATGGTTCAAGTTTATTACAATAATCAGTTTATGAATAATAATGATTTTTTTCTCTGCATCCTCCCTCCTCTCATTCTACGCATATTTATTCTTTATAATACGTTGGGTAAGGAAGTGAAAAGCAAAGAGGACCACATCGAATTCCATAGAATTCGCGTTCCATGCTATCATTAAAATAACAAATGATCCTTTCAATATATTTTTTTAGTTATGATTGGAATCATTTGAAATCATGTATTGGAAATGGAGATGATGCCACTTGGAATTAATTTGACTTTATTCCAGGTTTAGACGTAACTACAAATCTTAACGTAACTTCCCATAGTTGTTGGTGCGTAGGTGAAGAATTAGGTATTGAACTATTGACCTGGTACCGATCTAAATACCAAATTATCAGACTGGCTTGAACAAGTAATGAACTAAGTACCAAACTGATAGACTGGACTGAACTAGTACAAAACTGACAAAACTAATAGAAAGATGGAAAATTTCATAGTTGAACATGTTCTTTGGCCACATAACCACATTAATAACCCATCATTGATAAAATCATATTAAAGACATTCTTAATAATTAAAACGATAAGAAATCCATCATAATTAACCACAGGGTAGAAGAGGTTAATTTAGTAGAAGTTGATGATATAACGGCTACGAAAAGTATCATAAATGCAGGAATATGGCTCATGAATAAAGACTTTATTTACTAAATGATATGACATATCCGGAGCCCAACACACACTACATATTTGATCTCTCTTGAAGCCTATCATATATATATATATTCATTGTTTAAATTACACTTTTGAATGTATAAAATGGATTCAATGTCTTCAAAATTTACTTAGGAAATTGGATTGTGTTACAATTCAAAATCTACTTAGGAACTTGGATTGTGTACCCTACACAACTTAAACTTACAATTCAAAAACATCTTTGCTTTATTTCAAACAAAATTAACCAAAAATATATTTTAAAAAGGGCCACAATTAGACTCCTTAAAATGTTTTAGCCATAAATATTTAGTCTTTTTTAATCATAAATAATATATACACATTTAAATATTTATCTTAAAAAAAAGTTCCCGCAGAAAAAACCTGTAATTTATATTAATTAAAATAAAAAGTACACTTTCTAAACACACATAGTGTGTAATAAAAAATAAGTTTTGCATTCCTGTAATTGATGAATTATTGGGTGTAATATGAATTTTCAATTGCTGCAGGGTAACCCATATATTCCTGTGGGGAGGAGAGCCAATAGGTTGGTAAAACCCTAAGTATGGTGGTTTCTTACAGGGTTTGCAGGCCATACACAGTGACTTGTGAAGGCATGTGCGGAGACCCAAAGATTGACACCAGGCGATTTGTGTCAAGTTCCAGAGCATAGCTGGCGATGCAGGTGGTGGACACGAGAGGTACGAGCGTAATCGGAAGTGATCGAGGGTTAAAAAGGTTAGTAATGGATTTACCTTGCCAAAAACCTAACTTTTCTCCTCGACGCCTTTCTGAGAATAGGGTTTATGTGCACCTGCGGTCTCTACGCTATCGCAGTTTAGGGTTAAGGTTGGGCAGTTGTATTAGGTATGGGTTTCGATAACGATCACGTGGACGTTGAGCTAGCGCTGGAGGACTTACTTACCTGTTGGGGGCATGAGGTTTCAGAGAAGAACCTGGATCTATTTGTCCCTATCATAGCAGAAGCCGAGCCGAAATGATCGGACTCCGGAGGACAGAGAGGTCTCATGAATGGAGCCGTGTTGTTAGAGGAAAGCCTACAAAGCACGTTCAATTGTGTTTGGAAGTCGGAAGGGACCAGAGGCGGAACTTCAGCAGTTGAGCCAAGGACTTATGGTGAAGGTGAGATTTCTGCTGCTGGCCTCCAAGCTCAACCTTTCTCTACAACTCCAGGTATTCCCTCTCTTCCGATTTTCACGGGAGGGCTAGAAGATATTGTGGAAAATTTAGGGCTTTCGATATCTGTGGGTTTAAAATTGTTGGGGGTGGAAAGATCCATATGGTTAGATCAGGAGAGAGGCAGATCTAAGGCACATCTTGGTGTGGTAAGAAACAGATCTCAAGAGCAGGGTTTCTCTTTTCTGGAGAAATTCCTCCTTTCACAAGGGAGTGAGGCGGCCAATACCGACCCTTTTCTAGCTGAAGGCGGTAGGGGTCCCTCGAGGGCCCAGGGGCAGTATAGCGGAAACCAGGAGAGGTCGTTAGAAGGGTTTTTCCTTCAACGGGGGGCGGGTGTCTCCTCCAAAAAGCAAGTGAGATTCACCCCAGAAGCCTCACAAGATCAGGGCACTAGAGCCTCGGAAAGGGGCCCTCCAATCCTTGAAGGTGAAAGGTGACCTGTGTCACCTGTAACACTCGCTACAGATGTTAGAGAAAGCCCAGTGGAAGGCACAGAAAGAGAAGAAAGTGGATCTCTCGGATCCAAGCAGAAGAAGAACAAAGCTATTAAGAAGAAGGAGGAACGGTCGTGTTGTGTGCTCGGAGTAGACATCACAATTGACGAAGTCATGGAAGCTACCGAAACAATCCTTGTGGGAAGATTCAGGGGAAGAAAATACTCGGCAAACTTCATCTCTGAATGGACTAACACAGAATGGAAAGAATCCCCTGGCAAGCCAGTGAAAATTCAAGCTCTGGCAAAGAGATGGTTCAGTCTGAAATTTGAGAAACAAGAACACCTAGATTGGGTCTTGGTAAGAAATTGGTGTTTCGGAAAGAGTCCAGTCCTAGTTCGGAGATGGAATCCTCTATTTGATACACAACGGGAAAATATGGAGGAGTCCCTTGTGTGGGTAAAGCTTCTAGGACTGCGACTCCCTTTCTGGACAGACTCTATGTTTAGATCCATCAGGAACACCTTGGGTCAGTTTCTAGAAGTTGAATCCTATTTCAAGCTAACAAGGGACCTGAGTGTAGCCAGGATCTTGGTAATATTAAACCCTAGGGAAGGACTCGCTGATGAAATGTGTTTAAAATACAGAGACTATGATTATATCCAGCTTTTGGATTATGAGCATTTTCCCTTCCGGTGCCATAGGTGTCATAAATATGGACACCTCGCAAAAGACTACCCTCTTAGCCATTGTTGTAGAAGAAATCAAAAAAAGGTGAACAGGGAGGCACACCCATCCATGGAAGCTGATGAAAATGAGGACCCCAAGGAGGAATTGATGGAAGAAACATAAATATTGGATACCACAATGGAGGATCCAATGCCTCCTGGGAACGAAGAGTCTCTCCAAAGTCAGCAGGCCTCTGATTAGCTTGAGCATCCGCCACAAGTCTTGATACCTCCAAGAGATGAAGAGGTTGAAGCCGCACCTCTAGAGGGTATGCTTACTGACTCTCATCCTCCTTCTATTTCTTTCAAGTGTACTTCTTTTATTTATCTTTCTCAGCCTAGTCCCTCCAGAGAAAATGACATGGAATATATTAAAATGTATGAAATCTTTGAGTCTCTCGATAGTATTATCACTTCTCTCCCCTCCCCTTCCATGCCCCCTCCATGTAGTAATGTTCCTGAACCAGAGTCTCCCCTGTCGATCTGTCATGTTTTGCCTCCTTACAATTTGAGATCCCACGTGAACAAACCTTGGATTAGTAAAGCCATTGGAGGACTGGAAACAAACCCTTCGCAGGTTGGGCCTAGAAAGTTGTGAGGCAGAAAACCTTTCTAAGGCACAAGTAAAGGCTAAACTTGATATAGCAGATGGAAAGCAAAGATCCCTCTCTGGGGTGCTTAGAGCAGCGCATCCACCCCCTCCAGGTTACCAATGATAATACTCTCCTATAATTGTAGAGGCCTGGCTAGTCTGCCCAAAATACTAGCCTTAAAGGAACTGATGAAGTTACACAATCTGGATGTCTTATTCCTTCAAGAAACTTTGGGCCAGGGAGACGAGGTTCTAGAAACTCACCAGATTGTTCCCTGGTTGGGTATTCCATTCCTTGGACGCTCAAGGAAGATTAGGGGGAATTGCTTCGGGCTACAATCCTACAAAATTGAAGGGCTTGTCTTCTTGGGGTTTGGAGAATTCATTGGCGCTGGAGGTATACTCATAGGAGCTCTGTACCCCTCTTTTTTTGCTTAACATATATGGGCCTTGTGTGGAGCGAGTACCATTTTGGGATGCCCTTTTTGCTAAAACCTTCCTGAAGAACCCTAACCTGATCCTGGGTGGGGATCTAAATTTTTCTTTAGGAAAGTCTAAATCTTGGGGTCCCTCTGCAAGGGCTGACCAGCTCACCAATTTCTTTCTTAACAAATTGGCCACTTCTTAGCTAGTGGATGCCACTTTAACTAAGCCCAGAACCACCTGGAGGAACCGCAGGGTGGGTGAATACTGGGTCGGGAAACAATTGGACAAATTCCTTCTTGGAGAAGATCTGGTGGCTCAGATCTCTATGTTTAGACACTGGGTTGGGGATGGGGGGCCTCTGTGACCATCTCCCAATATTCCTCGAAATAAAAGGACAGCTGAAAAATCCAGGCTCTCCCTTCAAATTCAACTCCTCGTGGCTAAAAGATGAGTCTTATATAAAACTGTTCCATGACACCTGGAGGAAAAATTTGCCCAGGGATTTGGGAATATGGGCCAGATGTTTATGGAGAATCTGAAAATCATGAAGTAAGCAACTCGAGAGTGGGAAAACAAAAAATCATTAAAAGAGTAAGAGGAGTTGAGGAAGGTCAATGAAGAGCTCGACTTCCTTGAAACACCAGAAGGAGCCAGTTACTCTTCTTTAGAGCTTAGAAATCAGATCAGGGAGCTGGAAACTAAAAATAAAAAAATCTTACTGGAAAAGGAAGAGAGATGGTGCCTTAAGAGTAGGGAAATTTGGCTACAAGCAGGCGATGAAAACACAAAATTCTTTTAGAATTATTCTAAGGGAAGGAAAAGTTCTAATACTATATGGGAACTCAAAAAAGAGAATGGAGAATGGGCCTGTTCTATTAAACACATGCATGGTGTGGGGAGAAGAATAAACACACACAACAAGAAACTCAACACACAATGAAGGATAAGCATGTAGCTCTCTCTTATTTTTCCATTATACATGATGTACATTTATAGTACAATGGTGTGACTCTTGGTTTCACATTCCAAGGTCTTGGACTCCATTGTGACTTTTCGCATTCCACACCTACCCATAGAGGATTAGGTGTTCCAAAATTCCCCCCTTAATTCGAAGGGGTATGTGTGAGTCCAAGAAGAGAGTTGTAATACAAATCTGTAAAGTATACAAGGCAGCACTTGGGCTGAATCAACTCTCTGAAATGTTGGCAAAAAGAGGTGGTTTAAGGATGGCCACCAACACTGGAATGCAATACTTGTTGCAGTTCCCGGAACTCTTCCAAAACTGGAAAGAAGTTAAGGGCTTCTGCTAGAGGAATTGTCCCTCATAAAAAAGGGAGACCTTCAACCTAAAAGAAGGGAGGTCTACAACCTGTGATGGTTTAAGGATGACCAACAACACTAGAATGCTTGAAGCATTTCCTGGAACTCAACCAAAGCTGGCAAGAAGCTGAAGGCTTCTGCTAGAGGAAGTGTCCCTCATATATGAAAGGGAGACCTTCAACATAAAAGAAAGGAGGTCTACAACCAGTGATGGTTTAAGGCTGTCCACCAACCAAAGGATGGTTTAAGGCTGTCCACCAACCGAAGGCATGCTCATGGGCATCTGTGTCTCTGGCTACAACTCTGAATCTGGAATGGTGAATTGTGGCTCAGGCTCACTTTAACTGTTGTGTCTCTGGCTACAACTCTGAACATGGAATGAGAGATTGTGGCTCAGGCTCACTTGATCTAACGTCGAAGCTTGAATATGACCACCATTTTCCCCCCTGTCAAGGACAAGGTGAGATGATGGCGAAAACTCAACTGCAAGTTTGCTCAATATCTGAGAACAAGTTCTGACATGTGTTTTAAACATCTTCTTGGCTGCTGATGCCCATTGCCAAGAAGCGATCCATTCAATATGAATCTTTGTTCTTGCAGGAGGCTTGTTTCTGAAGCATCTGTCTGAAGAATGAGTGTGCCAACCACAGTGCTTGCATGGATGAAGATCAAAATAGTGATCTTTCATATGGCCAACTCGATCACAGTGTTGGCATTTTACAATCTGTTGTTGTGGAAGCAGAGCAGGATCTGGAACAGCTACAGGTGAACTGTCATACAGGAATCCGGCACTCTGAAATATGATGGGCTTGGTGTAGTCTGGAATATGAAAGGACACATCCTTGTCATATCCAAGACCAGTTCTGTGCTTGTTGTGGACAATCTCTTCCCAAGGTCTAATGATGGGCTTGAGAAGTGCAGGTTGAATTGCTGCATATGCATGTAAATCTACTCTAGTACAAGGAACTGAATGTGAATCAATTGCAACTTTACTGATTTTTTGTTGATGGGAGTCTTTCTCAATCTTCTAAATAGAAATAGGTTCATAATGGTGACTCTTTTTCCCAATTTCATCTTGTTAAAGCTGAGATTCCAACTACAAAAACTCAATCTTTTCTTGTGCATCTTGCAAACAACTTTGAATGTTACAAAGAGCATTCTTGCTCATTTTTATCATATCATCAACATTGGAATGAATGAGGTTATTCAACAACTCTAATGCCTCATTGATTTTAGCCATTTTTCTCAACAACCCAAAGTTACGCTTCAAACACTTCAAACACTAACTACAATTATAAACTAAGAAGCAATACCCACTCACAATGTCAATACAATTAGATTATACAACAAGCTTGCAACACATGGGCCAGCATGTCACCCAATTTGGTTTCCATGGTACAGACTCCTACCATTCAGAGATGCTTCCATTATATTTGTATAATTATAAAATGTGTGTTCCTAGCGCCCACCCGACACCCCCGCTCCCGCGTCAATCTGGACAATTACAGAAATGAAGGCACATATGCGTGCACTCCCCATATGCTGCTTACCGAACATCAACTTGCCATGAAACTACCTTTTAGAAAAACTTCCTTTCTTTTTTTCTTTTTTCTTTTTTTAAACGACAGGTGGTGGAAGGATATAAGATTAATACATGTATATAAATCCTGCAGAAGCCTCTCTAGAGAGCGCACGAAGGGATACATTGGATTGCGGGGAGGTGAAAGGCCGTCAAGGGAGGAAATGAGATGCCGAGAGGGAGGATAGGAGGAGCGAGACGGAGGAGCTATGCGAGCGGAGGGCAATGGAGTGGGAGGGGAGGAGCCACGATGGGTGGTATGCGGAGGAGAAACCAGGGTACTAGAGGACCGCTGATATAGGAGAAAAAAAAAAAAAACGATGACAGAAACACGAGTTTTCCAAAAACTTAACGCAGTGGTGTGGTTGTTAACCTGATGCCCATTAATGGCACTGACAAACTCCATTTTCCTCTGCAAAAAAATAAAATATGGCTAAAAATGTCGGGGCAGCAACTAGTAACGATTGAGAGGATACGATGAGTTGTTTGATGGCGCAACTGTGTATTGTGTAAAAAAAATTAACACAGTACATTCATGCTTCTCAAACGATCCGCCATATGGACTTCAGGCTAAAACAATCTTACCACACCCATTGAACTGTAGTCACACCATTCAACATCTCCAAGCAGCCATTTGACGCAACAATTCGCTCAGTTTGCACTTCCAGATTATATAGAGCCAACGAAAACCATTTCCAATGGTTTCAAAGTTGCATCTGAAGCCTCTTCGACACTCAGGAGAGGGGCTGGTTCTTTTTCTGCTGGTGTAACGCCTTGTACTGCAATTTGATGCAATTTATTGTGCTGCAATTTCGTGTAACGTTTACTCCACGCTCTGTTGAAGACCACCAAAAGCGGATGGGTGTGCAACGAAAAGAGGGGGATTATCCTATTTCACAATGTTATAAAAAATACAAGGGATCTTTGAAGAATCGACCATGGAAATAGATTGGAAATTCTCACAGCTCCATTTTTTTAAATTTTTTTTTTTTTTAAGATTTATAATAATTCTATTCATATAATTTCGCTAAACCAGTGGTAATGCCGAAAATTATTGCATTCAAGAGTAGAGTAAACATTGGTGTGTAACAACGCTTACTGTGGAAAATGTTCCTACCCGATACCTTTGTTTTGTTTGATTAATAGCACCAACCTATATGCAGAAAGGAAAATGCAAACTGACAGATAGAGAATGGCATGAATATCGCTAAGGGAAGGGGCATTTATGTGAAATATGCGCGCAACAATGAAGCGGGTAGAGTGGAAAGCAACATAACTGACAGGTAGAATGAGAGATTTGTTTCAGCAAGGGCATAGGTCAAAGAGGTAGTACTGACGGTGGAATTGGCCACAAAACTAATTAGTGGCTCAAACTTGGAGCAGGGCCAAAATTCACTCGCTCTGATACCATGTTAAACACACACATGGTGTGGGGAGAAGAATAAACACACACAACAAGAAACTCAACACACAATGAAGGATAAGTGTGTAGCTCTCTCTTATTTTTCCATTATACATGATGTACATTTATAGTACAATGGTGTGACTCTTGGTTTCACATTCCAAGGTCTTAGACTCCATTGTGACTTTTCACATTCCACACCTACCCATAGAGGATTAGGTGTTCCAACAAGTTCATTTGAAGATCTCTCGAGTCTAGGAATAAGCCATTTTAAAAATCTCTTGAGAGCCCTTGCAAAAATCTCAATTGCGGAAGTAATAAGGGTGGCCCAGTTTTTCCCCAGCTTCATTAATGAAGAAGGGAACAACAACATCATGGATCCGGTATCAAAGAAGGAAGTTGAAGAGATTATAAACTCAATGCAAAAGTACAAAAGCCCAGGGCCAGATGGTTGGACTGTCGAATTCTTTCAACACTTCTTTGAAATCCTAGGGGATGACCTGGTCGAAGTGGTAGAAGAGTCTCACAGACTGGGGAAAATCTATCAGCCTTTCAATGCCACCTTCCTAGCCCTTATCCCTAAAAAAGACCACCCCCTAACTTTTGATGACTTCTGCCCTATCTCCCTCTGCTCCTACTTGTATAAGATCATTTCTAAAGTGGTAGCCTCTCGTCTTAAACCTTTCCTCTCAAAAAGCATTTTGTCAGAACAATTAGGCTTCCTAGATGGAAGGAAAATCCATGAGGCAGTTGGGGTTGCTCAGGAAGCCCTCCATAGCCTTAGAAGAAGGAAAAAAAAAGGAGCTATTGTAAAAAATGATTTTTCCAAAGCCTTTGATAAAATCATCTGGATGTATTTAAGGTTGCTAATGACTCATCTTGGTTTTAGGATTGACTTTATCAGTTGGGTTATGAGCTGTATCTCTTCTTACAGTATTGTTGTCTTGATAAATGGCGCAGCAACAGATTTCTTCAATCCTCAGAGAGGCCTCCGACAAGGATGTCCACTATCCCCTTTATTATTCTTATTGGCAGTCGAAGGCCTGAGCCTGATGATTCTCGAAGCAAAAAGAAGAGGGGAACTAAAGGGAATAGAAGTAGCTGCGAACTTGTTTATCACTCACTTGTTGTTTGGTGACGACATACTACTGTTCAGTGATGGTAGCCCGGATGACTTCAGATGCTTAAAGGATCTACTAGCCCTCTTCCTGAAAGCCACAGGCCTCAGTATCAATAACCAAAAATCCTCTATGACAACAGATGGTCTCTCGTGGCCTAAAGTGAATAGAATTGAAGGAATTATCCAGTTCGAAGCTTAAACCCTTGAGGACTCCTTTAAATATCTGGGTTTTTTCCTAAAGCCTAACACATATCGAATCCGGGATTGGAAGTGGCTCCTAACAAAAATTGAGGCAAGAATGAAGCACTGGAGTTTCAAATGGCTTTCAAGAGCTGGAAGGCTCATTTTGATAAAATCGGTGGTGATGGCTATCCCAGTATACTGGGTTGGCCTCTCATGGGTTCCTAAAAGCATTATCAACTCCATTAGTAAGGTGTGCAGCATATTCCTTTGGGAAGGCTCAAAACAGGACCACGTTACTCCGTGGGTGGCCTTGGAGAAAATTGTCAGACCAAAAGTTTGGGGAGGCTGGGGCATAAAAGAAATATCCTCCTTCTCAAAGTCTTTGGCTGCAAAGCTTTCTTGGCGCCTTATAACTCTGGATAACCTTTGGACTTCTATTATAAAAATAAAATACATTGACCCCTTTTCAATTATGGAATGGCTAAGACTACCCCAAAAACCAGGAAAAAACGCGTCAATTGCTTGGAAAGCCACACTTGATTCGGTGAATCTTATTGAGCAAGGCTTAGCTTGGTAGGTCGGCCATGGAACTAGGGTAAGGCTGGTTAGGGACCCTTGGGTGGCCCGCACAGGGAATTTTTCACTTTCTAGAGATCTTATTGAGATGTTGAATGCTAGAGGCTTCACCAGCTTGAATAATATTGCAAACCATGATAGAACAACTCTATGGAGACAGGGATGGGAAACTGGGACTGACCTATAGCTTAAAGAAAGGTGTATAGAGCAATGGGAGATCTTCTTGAGGGATATTCAAAACTCAAATATCAGGCTACAGGAGAGGAGGGATGAACTTAGGTGGGTTCACTCCCCATCGAGGACATACTCTCCGAAATTTGGATACAGTTGGCTCATGTCCCTAAAAGGTTGGGGAGCCCAGGTTCGGTGGCACAAACCATTGTGGGAACTGAAAGGGCCGAAAAAAGCCAGAATTTTTTTTCTGGTGTATTCTTCAGAAAAAAATCCCTACCTGGGACTTTCTTCAAAAAAGGGGTAAGATTAGTTCGGGATGGTGTATTCTGTGCAAGAACAGTTTGGAAACAGCTCATCATATTTTTCTCACTTGTCCTTACTTTATCAGCCTTTGGAATGAAACTCCCAGGATTCTAAAAATTCCTCAAAAGTGGGAAGGGAATGATATTTAGGAAGCGTGGCAAAAGTGGTGGCAAGAGGCACCAAATGAAAAATTCAAGAACATACCCTTGTCGATAGCTTGGGGATCTTGGATTGCAAGGAATCATGCAATCTTCAAGAATTCCCTAGTTCCCATAAACAAACTAGCAGCGGAAGGAGTTGCTATATATGAATTCATTCCAAACCCCCATCAGGCTCCCCCTCTTAGAGTCATCCAACCAGAAATAATCAAAGGAACTATCCCTTGGGCCTATTTTGATGGTACCTCGGACCCACAGGATAGAAGTGGAGCGGGTCTGGTCATTCACTTCCCCTCAGGAAAATCCCTCAAAACCTCTGTTGGCCTAGGGCAGGGGACAAACAATTTTGCAGAATTAAAACCTCTACATCTTCTTCTATGCTGACTCACTCTCTTAAGATGTAGAGAGGTTTAGATCTTTGGAGATTCTCTAAACATTTTCAAGTGGTTCAATGGGACTCGACGTTGCTTAAATTACATCTTGCATCCATTTCTTAATGAGGTATCCAGATTGAAATTTATTTTTAACGACATATATTTTTTCCATATTTACAGGGAGCGAAACCATGAAGTAGGCCTTCTTTCTAAAGAGGGCATTCAGTAAGATCTGGGGCTCTAGGTAGCTGTCGAAGTCGAAGACGGGTTGGTTCGAAATCTCGAATAGCCTATGTTCAACTAAAGTGATTAATACTTTTTTAATTATTCCATATGTTTTTCAAACTCTTAGATTCACTATACTTGGACATCATACTTTATATAACTACCTTTCTTTCTGTCTCTGTTTCGGGTTGTTTTCCTCCATGAGGAGGCCCGGGAGACAGGGAGAAAAAACTCAATATTTTTGTGCTTTTTTGTATAAAAACTGGATCGGTGATTACCATCCATTTTCACTGAAAAAAGGAGCTCTATCTCATCTTAGTCCATATGTTACCTCCTATCTTGGGTGCTTCCCTTTGCAAAGGAACCTGGGGGGGAAACATGGACGTTGAGTTCATTCTCATCTAGACACTAGCAGTGAACTATATTTCACTTGCAGTAACTCCATCTCCTCTCTGAAAAGGAAGGAAATGCAGTTTTTTGAATGCATTATGCATATACTATGTAACTCTCTATGGCTTTAATAGATATTTTGATTTTTTCTTTGGAAAAAAAAACACACATAGTGTGTATGCAGTATGAGTCATGAAAAATAAAACAATACATGAGAGAGCAGAATTACGATCATTATGGTGGGAAAGATCCAAAATGACAAGCATATGTTGAACAAAAAAGAACAAAAAAAAATAGCAAAAAATGATTATGGATGTTGATTGGTGGTGATATGAGCTAGGATATCGATGTTCACCTTTCCTGCCTGTTGGTGGTGATATGAGCTAGGATGTTGATAAGGATATTACACTTAATAGCTGAAAGACCCTTGATACTCTTTTCAATGGTGACATACTGGAAATCCTTTCTGTTGAAGTAGGCTTTATATGTAACATTTACAGACTCTTGGGCTTCACATGTAATATCAACACAACTAGTCCTTCATACTTCAGATACTTTAACTGTTCTATCATGATGATCTTCCACAAAAATATATTCAAGATGTTTAATTGATATCTTCGGCAAACAGACATCACATGGTGTTATGAATGATTTCAAGAGAGAGGCCTGATATATATATACTAACTTCAGCAAGGCATGCAATTATATATAGAAAACGATATTGCTTCAGTGCTCAATATACTTCTTCAAGTGTAAACAAGATAATGATCTTTTTTCCCTTTCATTGACTCTTTTATGCTTTAAAAATGCAGATAACACTGGAATACTGCCTTGATGTTTCATAATACTTTGATCATGAGGACTTGTACCATGTTGCTGCTCCACTGATAACACTTGGTATTTTGTTGATAGGTATGCTGTTTGTGCCAAATAACAATTAATACTACTTTCACTTCAGCTTGCACATGAACCCAAAGTTAAGACAACTTTTAGAGTTTCTATTATTTAGCTCTCCACTGTCTTCAACAACAATCATCAATGTACTGAATCTAATCTTGGCATCATTAACCTGCTACTTATTCTGTCATTCTAATTTGAAAGAATGTCACTGAATTTTTCTTTCTAGGACTGCTCCAGAATCATTGCTGCTTTAAGTGCAATTCAATTGTTCTAACACAATGATTTTCGGGAAGACATCTTCAATTTATTTACTAGGAATATTCATGGGTAGATCACTCAAAGATTTATCACTTACTTAACTTTAATCCTTCAAGGGGCCTATTCATAGATGAATGATGTAATGACACAATGATGATAGGCACTTTTCTTACTCATTCTTCTTAATGTGATTCATTGTTAATTCTAGCAGTATGATGCACAATGTGATCATTACTTAATGTGCTAATGTCTTCTTAGCTTACATGTTCATGGCTGATGTTCTCTCTACCATCATGGCCGCTTGTTGTCTTCTCTTATTCCATCAATTTGTCAGCTATTGAATGCTTCAGATAATCTTCTTCCTGACCTTTTAGCAGTTGTTCTCACTACAAGGAGCTCTTCTTAGACTACTTTTGTGGGGACTATTTATGAACTACTCTCCCCTTGGGATGTTGCTTCATATCTATCACGGGTTGGATATTTGCTTTGTTTTCTAGAGCAGCTCCCCCTGAGACTATGATGGATTCATTATGTTATTGATGTAACAGGCTCCTCGTTTCTCTTTTCCTTCCATACTTTACTGGGGTTCTTCATAATGTCTGCACTCCTTTTTGATTCATAGCTTTGTTTGATTTGATTAGATTCCATCCTCTGTCTAGAGTTATTTGATGTATATGGCAGTTTACAGTATTTTTCTTTATGACCAAGCTTGAGGCATACATAACATCTTATTTTACCAAGGTATGTTTGAGCTGATGTACAATACTTTGTTCCCCTTTTTGAATACAATTTACATTCAACAGATTTGTGTCCAAAATTATTGCATGCATAACAGTAGCAATGGAAATGATTTGTGTACCTGGTGAAAGATTGTCTTTTTCCATTTGCTTTCTTGATGGGTTCTTCTTATTTGCTGCATCCTTTGCTGTTTGGACTGGATTTTCTTTGTCTTACAATATGCTGCAGTATGTCCAGGTTTGTGGCAGGAAAAACAAGTGATACTTCCCATAGGAGGAAAGAACCTTCTTTGACATCTTCCAAATTTATTCAATTCATCCTTAGGAGCATATGAGCCTTTAGCGGCTGATTGTTTCATCCTCTCATTCTCTATTCTTTCATGTTTATTCTTGATTCTGTTTGTTTCTTTACAAATCATGTTCTTGTTGGCTTCTACTTCTGTAGGAATCTTCTGAGTTGCTTCATTATCCTTTACAGCTTTTACAAAGATGATTTTCCTGTTATCGTCTACCTTGGACTTACTGGTTTCTCCTTCATATCCTATCCCAGTATTTATGAGAGGTGACCTTTAAGCATTTAACATCTTTTCCAACTATTTAGAGCTTTTCATTTTAGGTGTATTCATTAATAATTCTCTCTGGGCTTTTTCTAATTTCTTTCTCAGGCACACAACTTCTTCCTCCAATTTTTAAAATTCAAAACTTTTCTCTCTCATTTGTTACAGCAGAGTGTCTTCTACATTCCTTGCTTCTTCAAGTTGTGTCTTCAGGCCAACAATTTTTTTCTTATCTTCATATTCTTTCTCATCACATATTTGCACCAATGCCTTAAGGTCTTTGTTTTCATTCTTCACTCTTTCTATTTCAGTCAAGGCTGTGTCTAGTTTGGCTTTTTCCTCAACTGTAATTTCTTCATGGGTCTTACTTCTATTCACACTAGCAGGTACCTCATTTGATTGACCTTTTTCCTTTTGAAAGGGATTTTTATTCTTCTTCTGGTTTATCTTCTCCTTCTTGACAGTGCAGCCCCTAGTGTCTACTTCATGCATGAAATGCAATCTATCCCAGATTTCTTTTGCAGAGGTTAAATCCATAATTAAATCAAGATCCTTGTTGTGAAGACTGTTATATATCACACAATTTGCCTTGGCATTCCACTGTTTTTCTTGTAAAGAGGAAGAGTTTTTGCAATAACCATCACATACAAGTTTTCATACCTCAGGTTCATAAGCCAATAATTATGTTTTAACATTATCTCTCCATTTAGGAAAGTTTGTTGTATTTAGCATAGGTACATTTTTATAGTCCATGACTCAACCAGATCTCCTTCAATCTATTAAGCTTACACCAAAGGAACCTGCTCTGCTACCAATTTTTGAACCCATAGTTAAACTGAGAGAGAGGGTGAATCAGTTTAACACATTCAAGGACTTTTAAAACTTTCCTTCAAACTAATTTACAACTTCATTTCAAGATCAACTTAATATGTGAACAATCTTAATTTGTGAGCAGCAAGTATCAAGCAGATTAGTTAATGTAACAGTAGTCTTAATACGTGAGCAACAAGTATTAAGCAAATTAGATAAACCACATCATGCACATAGACAGCAGATATAAGTGGAAACCCATAAGGGAGAAAATCACATCTTATTATTGTTGTGATGCAAAGGCAAGCTCCAACTCCCTCTCACCACTGATTTTCTGTAGGTTCCGACCTACAGGAGGCTACCACCTCGATTCATCAAGCTACAACTTGCAAGGAAGCTCCAACTCCCATCTATTTTTCGCAGGCACCAACCTACAGGAGGCTCCTACCTCAGCCAGCTACAACTGACTTCTATCAAGCTACAACTTGACATGGAAGTGTTTGTGCTCAACCTAGTGTTCCTAAATTGAGTTCATTAATTGTCAACCAGGGTTGGTAAACTGCTGAAGTGTGGTGCAATATATGTGCCTAGGTATTTGTTTCTCACTACGTTGTGTTTAGTGTTTTATGATGTTTTTGGTTTTATGGTTTTATGTTTGAAAATGGAAAGAACTAAGTGCTGGTGAAAAGAAGCTATTGGTTATTTAAAACAAAACAAAGCCTAAATTATGGATGACAAACAACAAATGCAAAGCTTGATAATGACTTCATTGCAAGAAAATAAATCACAACATGAGCTTGAACTTATCCAATTCATTTATTAAAAATGTGTTGGAAGAGCTTGAGAAATGGACAAGTTAAGTGAATGAAATTCTCCTAAATAGACAATCAACTCACAAAAATGATTATTTGTAACACAGTAAGGTTTCTATTCTAGATTAACCTATGATGTTGAAGTTACCCTATTCTGCAACTTGACTTATCACTACTAGGCCTTATTCAGAAGTTTAGAGATTTTTCTAGAATAATGTTTGGGAAAAAGGCTATAAGTGAGTTTGTAAAAGATTTGCAGAGTGATCAAAGCCTTAAATTGATGTTACTGACCCCTGTTCATGTGATGATGTATCAATATAAATTCAGAACAAAAGTAAGTTTTGTACATAATGAAGGCCGAGAGATTGATTTTGACAACTAGCACTACTTTAAAATACAATGGATCACACTAGGCTAGAACGTGATCTATCAATCTTAAAAGACAGTGACTGCAACTAAACTAAAATGCCATTATCAAACTGGAAATGTAGTGACAGAGCTAAACTAAATGCAATCAACCTCCGGAGTGCTGTAACTAAATTAACATGCAACTAGTCTATGGAATTCTACAGCCCATCTCGTTCAATAGGAATGATATTTTGGAAGAGTTTGTAAAACAAGTCTGGATGTATTATTCAATTCAATTGAACATAAACATAAGATTGAAAGCAAATACAACTAGAATCTAAGACACCACAGCTGTTTCTTATTCATTGTTAAGGATGTTTTGGAAGAGTTTGTAAGAGTAAGACCGGCTGTGACACTTAGTGTAAACAAGCATAGATCATAAAATTCGAAAGGAAATGCAACTAAAACCTACAATACCACAGCTATGCCTTATTCATCGTGATGATATTTTTGAAGATTTTATAAGAGTAATTCTAGCTGTGATAATTAATGTAAACAAGCATGAACATAAACTTCAGAAACTTGCCTAAGCTAGAAATGAAAACGAGACTAAAATACTTATCTAAACCGTATAAACAAGGCTGCTCAGGTAGCAGGGGCCCTCTACCACCGGAGTAGCACGAATTCTACTTCAAGATTGACTCAACGCTTTCAAGGAAATGGTACTTCTTTCATTAAAAGAGAAATTACTTCAAAACAGAGTGTTTTCGGACTTCTGAAATCTAGCAATCAACCACAAAATCTAACCTTGTCCCTCGGTTTCCCGAGCCATATTTATAACAAATTTACATAACTGTCTTGAGATAACCTAGGGATAATTGTCTTTCCAAATAAAAAAAAAACTAGGACTCTGATGGTGGTCACGTAATATAATTAAGGACATCTGGACTGTCCTTGTCCTATTAGGAGTCTCTCTCCTAGTTTGAGTTCCCACGTACATAACCACCTATAGAATTCTGTTCAAACCTCATGGAGAGCAACAAATTATGAGGGCATGATGTGGAATACGACCATATGTGTTTTCCTCTGAGATGACACCTGGAACCTGCGTAAACATGAAGACAGCTGCAAAATCGGCAACTAGCTACAGAATGTCTGCATTCTGTAGCTAGATCTGGTTCAAAAAGTACTACAATGACAAAATCATAAAAACATAGCGAGTTAGTCATGATATATATTCTTAAAGCAATTTTAACTAATTCTACTGATCATTTGAGCCTGTGATTAATAATGGACAAAGGAAATGGAGTGGAATGTGGTGGAAGAAAGAACATCTTTGAAGCTCAACATACCCCCACTGCTAGATTCTTGCATGTCCTCATGCAACTATTCCATGAACTCTGAGACCTCTGCAAGGACATCCAACCCTCTTCTTCTACTTTTCCTGGCAGTCAAAGGCCTTCTGGGCTTCCTTATGACTAACTTGAATCTCAAATTTGTGAGTGCCCTGGATAACTTTTTATTTCTCTTCTTCAATTTTTCACTGGCCTTGTATAACTTTTGCATTTGTAAAGACAGAGTTGAATTCATATCAGTTTTCAGTTTAACTTTCTCTCTCAGAATTTCATTCTCATTCTTGATATGTCTGTTGAGGATTTCTAACTCATATTTATCCCTCCTTAAGATATCAACTGCAGATTTTGGTGGACTAAGAGTTTTGTCTCTTCCTTCTGAAGCTCTTTTCTCTAACGTCTCAACATAGTTGTAAATTTCTTGCTGTGCAGGGTCTATTTCAGGAGCTCCTTCATCAAAATCCTCCTCAATAGGTGTTTCTTCATCCTCTATGTTTATGACTCCAGTTTGTTTAACCTTTGTTTTCTTTAGTATCCCTCTAAGTCTGTGGCTCCTTCTCGGTTGAGATGGCCCTTCTCCTTTCTCTCTGGAAAATTTTCTTATTATCCTCTCTTTCTTAAGCTGCTTCTTAATCTGAGTCAATTTCTCATAAATCATTTCTTCACTGCTTTCTTATATTGTTTTAACAGTTTCATTTTTGGAGGTTTTCCATTTTCTGCTTCTTTTTGTAGGTTTGTCTTCAGGTGGAGGTTCCTTGGGTTCTTCAAAGTGATTTCTCACTAAGAAATCTTCCCAATTATCTCCCATTTTTCTCAAATGATGTTCAATCAACATTTTGACTAAACCATGGTGGTATAAGGTTGTTTCCAGAAATTGAATTCTCTTTTGAACACTTGAAGCCATTTTCTTTAAACTATGAAGCAAGAAAAAGGGCAAATTGAGTTCTTCTTCTAGGAAATGCATTATCAACCGAGTATGATAGACATAGAAATTGCCATATCTTCCTTCACAAGTGATGAATTTTTGCAAGATAAGAAACATGTTCCTCCATTTGTTCTTTAGTGCGGAGCTAGGGATACCCTTTTTAAAAATGGTAACATCCATACCTGGTGACTTGAGTATCTGCTTCCATGCTTCGTTATGAAATTCTCTATTCTTGAACCACCTTTCTCCTTGTCTGGGAAATTCGGTTGCTTATGCAATGGAAGCTTCTGTAATGATGAATTTAATGTCTCCTATCTCGACCTCAACTCCATTGAAGGATCTTGCAAACGTTTTGGTCACCTCTTTGTGAAAACCACTGAATTTTTCAAAGAATTGCAACCACCCTGCTTGTTGTAACATTTCTCTGACTTGAGGATAACCCTCCAAGTACTTAGTTCCAACCAGTTCGGTCCTCATGATGAGACCCATCACTTCTCTTTCCAACCTTCAAATTGTTTCTCCTCTGTTCACGGTGACAATGACTATTACAGGGATGTTTTTGCCCCATAGACGTTTCCTCTGTTTTACAGACTGAAATGGTTAAGAGTTGGCTATGGGAAAGAATGATATGGAGTGATTGCAGAATGAATATAATGAGGTGAGGATAATGTATATGAGTTGAAAGATATCACAGAAGGAAATACCACGGAGATATTTTGTAACGAATTCAAAATCATCATTAAATGCTTTGGCCTAGTGACGTGACTAATCCAATCACTTCAGCACTTTAACCGTTTAGATTTTTAAATGATGATTGGATATGGGATTTGAAATGGTGGAATAGAAGGAGTTCTATCCAAATTTTTGTGGGAGGTTTGTTAGGCATGATCAACAAAATTAATTAAAACAACTTTTCGAATTATTCATAACTTAACTATACTAAAATATTTCATGATATGTCATTATAATCAGAACTTTTACCTTTGCCTTTCCTCTGATTTTTTTTTTTTTTTTTCATATGCTTTGTTCTCTCCTGAAAATCATTAATTTTTGAGTCTTCATAACCTTCTTGATTTTACTTGTTGTCATGGATATGCAGAATCATTTTATTGCAGATCAGGTGATTACTAGATAGTGCCTTCAGGATCTTTGGCTGCAGAATGTCTGACTGGTTGCAGAATGTCTGATTGATTGCAGAATGTACCTGTAGAGAACTTGAAACATGAAATGGAATGGTTTGGAGCATGAGTGGAATATTGTATGGAATGAGTGAAGATGGATAATGAAATATGATGTAATGGAATATGAATGAAGTAAATAATGGAGTGGAATGGATCACAACTTATGAAATGGAGTGAAGTATGAGAAGTGGCCTGCAATTCATGATATGTATTATTCAATTGCAGAAAGACATCAAACTTAAAAATCTGGGATGGAAATGAGGTGGACCATGGAGTGAAATGAATGAAGTGTGGATGAATGAATGAAATGGAGTATGGATGAATGAAATGAAATGAAGTATGGATGAATGAAATGAAATGGACCATAAGTGAAATGGATCTGCACTTATGATTTTGTAACAACTGCTTGCAGAAAAACAAATTTGAAAAGCTAAAGTGTTAGAAAGATTCTGATTTTCACTCTACCTTTTCTGTATAAACATGCTAATCAGTGATTAGTTTTCATGTTTATACTTTTTTTTTTTCAATAAATGACTTCAGAAAATTCAATTAAGTTGATGAAGAAGAAAGATTCTTCTTCATTAACTTCACATCACTGTTTTCCTGGAACTTCTTGACAAAATATTCTCTTGAAAGTGGCTTATGATACAACTTCAATATATGACCATTCACAAGAAAAGTGACCTCTTCTTCATCTATTGTCCTGATTTTTATTGCTCCATTGTCAAAAAATTTCACAATTTCATATGGCCCAAGCCAATGTGTTTGGAATTTACCTTGAAAATCTTTGAACTTTGAATCAAACAAGAGAGCCTAGTCACCTTCTTTGAACTTCTTTTCCTTGATGTACTTATCATGCCATCTAGTCCTTTGCTGTTGGACTATACTTGTTTTCTGAACTGCATCTTGTCTGATCTCATCCAATTCATTAATCTACTCCAATTTGTGCTTTTGTGCCTATGTTAGATCAAGTCCTAGCTGAACTGCCATTTTGAAAGTTTGAATCTGTAACTCTATGGGAAACAAAACTTGCTTTCCATAAACAAGTTCATAAGGAGTATGACCTGTTGTGCTTCTCCATGTAGTTCTATAGGCCCACAAGGCTTCAGGAAGCCTATCTGCCCAATCTCTTCTATGTAAATGAACAATCTTTGTTAGGATCCCTTCAATGACCTTATTAGTAGATTCCACTTGACCATTTGCTTGTGGATGATAGGGAGTATATTTTCTGTGTCTGATTCTGTACCTCTCCATCATTTGTTCCACTAGCCTTGATGTGAATTGAGCTCCTTGATCTGTAACAATTTTCCTTGGGACACCAAAACGAGTAAAAATATCCTCAAAAAGAAAATTAACTACAGATGCTTCAGTAGCAAAAAGTAATGGCTTGGCCTCTACCCATTTGGTAACATAATCAGTGCAAACTAATATATATCTCTTTTGTCTTGATGGAGGACTAATAGGCCCTACAAAATCCAAAGCCCATTTTTCAAAAGGTTCAATATGTACCTGAGGCTGCAATGGCATCTCACCTGAAGGAGAAGGTTTCCCTACCCTTTGGCAACTGTCACACCTTTTGACATACTCTTTAGCATCTTTAAAAAGGGATGGCCAATAATATCCTAAATGAAGGACCTTATAAGTTGTCCTCTTATCAGCAAAGTGTCTGCCACAAGGTTCATCATGACATGCTTTGAGAATCTTAGGCATCTCATCTTCCCGAACACATCTTCTAATGATAAAATCTGGACCTGTCTTATACAACTCATTAGTAACCCATGAATATTTTGCACTGTCATAAATGATTTTTCTTTTATCTCTTGCATTAATTATTGAAGGAAATTTTCCTGAAACTAATTAATTAGCAATGTCAGCAAACCAAGGAGTTTGGGTAGAAATTGCAAAAAGATATTCATCAGGAAATTGATCTTCAACTGGAGTGTCATCTTTGATGTTTTGGAGTCTAGATAGGAAATCAGCTACTGTGTTTTGTTTTCCTAGCCTATCTAGAATAGTAATGTTGAATTCTTGTAAAAGCAATAACCACCTTATGACTCTGCCATTAGTAATTGATTTTTTCATTAAGTATCTAATTGCAGAATTATCTGTGTGAACAAAAGTTTCATAGCCTGTTATATAGTGTCTGAATTTGTTAATGGCATGAACAACAACTAAAAACTCTTTTTCAGTTACAGTATAGTTTAACTCTGCAGGAGTCAAATTTTTACTGGTATAGTAGATGGCATAAGGAATCAGGTCTTTTTGTCCCAATACCGCTCCTAGAGCTGTATCTAAGGCATCTGTTGAAATATGAAAAGGTAACTTCCAGTTAGGTCCCCTTAAAATAGGTGCTTCAGAAATTTTTGTTTTCAGGGTCTCAAAGGCTAACTGGCAGTCAGAACTCCATTTGAATTCACAGTCTTTGGTAAGTAATTTGAAGAGTGGAGATGCTATCTTGTTGAAGTTTTCTATAAATCTTCGATAATAGCCTGTAAATCCTAGAAAACTCCTAACATATTTTTGACAACTTGGAATAGATAAGTTAGAGATGACTTCAACTTTTGACTCATCAACTCTAATCCCATCCCGTGAAATGTGATGTCCTAAAACAATTCCTTCAGTAAACATCATAAAACACTTCTCATGACTAAGTGAAAGATTTGCTTCTTTACATATTTTTAAAACTTTTTCCAAGTTTGCTAAGGCTTCTTCAAATGTGTTTCCATAAACTGTGAAATCATCCATATATACCTCTACACAATCATGTATTAGATCCGAAAAGATCCCTAGTACTGCCCTTTGAAATGTTGCAGGTGCATTGCATAATCCAAATGGCAATACTCGGTAAGCATAGGTACCCCAAGGATAGGTGAATGTCGTTTTGTCTTGATCCTCAAGTGCTACTTGAATTTTATTATAACCACTAAACCCATCTAGAAATGAGAAGTACTTTTTGCCAGCTAAGGTATCTAACACCTGATCTATGAAAGGTAGGGGAAAATGATCTTTAAGAATAGCTTTGTTTAATACTCGGTAGTCAATACATACCCTCCATTTACCATTTTTCTTTGGCACAATTACCAAAGGAGAAACCCACTGACTATCTGAAATAGGATAGATAAAGTTGACATTCAACAATTTCTGCAATTCTTCTTTAACAATCTCCCTAATATTTGGATTCATCCATCTTTGAGGTTGTCTGATTGGTTTGCAATTTTCCTCTATGTAGATGTGATGAGTGCAAGTCTTGGGGCTTATCCCTTTCATATCAATGTACTCCCATGCATATGCAGAAGAATGTCTCTGTAAGATCTTGACTAGCTCTTCTTGTTGAGATTTTTCTAGGTTCTTGTTTATGTTTAAAGTTTTGCCTGGAAATATCTCACTTGTAGAGCTGCAAAATTTATCAATAGAATGAAGAGACATCTATCTTGATGATAAAAACTCAATGTTGGATTCTTCTTGAAATTGTTCATGTTTGTATTCCGAAGAGGATTCAAAGTTTTCTAAAGTATTCAAAATTTGACTATCTTCACTAATTTCTGAAATTGTGAAGAGAGGTTGTAAGTCTTCTTCATCCTCTATCCATTGAGTATCATCTAAATCTATAATTGTCCTTGTTGGAGGATACAAAGTGAATTTCTTAGTTGAACTACCATCAGAGATGTACATATCACCGGATCTACAACTAATGAAAGCATCAGCTATAGCTAACCAAGGTCTTCCTAATATAATAGGATGTCCTCCTTGATTATTCTTAGGAGTTAGGATCATGAAATCCACAGGGTACTCCCAAGAATCTAGGGACACTGGAATATCTTCTATTACCCCATCAGGTTTGATCACAGATCTGTCTGCTAATTGTAATAATGTGGGTGTAAAGAGAAGATTAGGAAGTTTCATTTTATCCATGATTTGTCTACTCATGATATTGATTGTTGCTCCTAAATCAATGAGTGTGTTTTGGATTTCAATTCCATTGATGTGAATTTTAACAACTGGATTTCCCGGGTCTAGATACTTTGGAATAGCAATCTTACCCATCATAATGTCTGCTATTTTTCCTGCCAGTTGAATTTTCTTTGTCTCTCTTATTCTTTTTCTTGTTTTCTTCATGCTCAACTCCTTTATTGTTTTGGCTAAAATTGGAATTTCCTTGATGGCTTGTAATAATGGAATCTTAATGCAAACATTTCTCATCTCATCTAGGAAATCATAATTAGGCACCATAATTTGTTTTTCTACACCCCTATCAATTTGTAATTTTTCTGGAAAGGGAGGTGTAGAAGTGGATGTTGATGGCTGCTCTAATACAGGAGTTGAAATGATTGGTTCTTTTTGTTTTGGTTTTTCAATGTTTGGGTCCTGAAAAGATGTGTCTTCTTCAAGACTTTTATTTTCCCGTAGAGAATCTTCCTCAGAGTTGTCTTGTTCTTGTATGATCACAAAAGGTTTCCTCTTTTCAAGTATTCTTCCAGACCTAAGTTGAACATCACTAAGGTCTAGAGGAGTAATTAAATAAGTTGGAAACTATTGGCCTTCTATCATGTATGTATTTTGAGGATTTTTATTGTTGGGGTTTGGTATGGGTTGAGCAGGCAACTGATTTGATTTCTGAGGAAATGGTAATGGAAGTGGTTGATTTTGATGTTGTGGGTTCTGAGGATTCCGTTGAGGATTTTGTTGAGGACTTTGAGGAGAAAAATGTGGGTATGGTGGATAGGATGGTGGATACTGATAGTACTGAGAGTATCTTCCATAGGGATTTTGTGCTGCTTGTGCCCAAGCTTGAGATTGATTTTGAAATTGGGGCCAAGGTTGCTACCAAGAATTCCAATTTGGTGGAGGTTGGTTATACATTTGATCATGGAATCCTTGTGTTTGAGGTCCTTGCCAAGGCCTTCTAGAGACAAAATTGAGAGATTCTGTGGAATTTGTAGGAGTTTCCTCTTGAAAGACAACTTTAAGACCAGGAAGTGAAGGACAACTCTTGGTCTCATGTTTTTCTGAAAAAATTACACAAGTCTCTACAAATTGTGCATCCAAAGGACATTCTCTCTAGGCATGCTTTTTCTACATTTGGGACAAAAGATGGCTAAGGCATCAGATTCAGCTTTTTGCTTGTTTTGTAACTTAAGGGTGTCTATTTGTTCACTAAGACTCCCTAAGATGTCAGATTTGAATTCATCAAGCATATGCCCTATCTCTACCCTACTTACTATCCCAGATGCAAACTTACTTGCCCTTGCAAGAGCAGGGTCTCTTGGACCTTTTATAGTTTTGGATTTCCCTCTTGAAAGGTTGATACATAACTCAGATATTTCAGGTAATGTGAGCTGAGATATTTCCCCTTTTCCCATCATGTTAAGGATATCCAACCATTCATCCCTAATTGTCTTCAACAAGAGAGCTTTTAAGGTTTCTTGATCTAAGTTCTCCATTTTTTCTCTTTTGATGTTGTAATGAAATCTCTCCAACAAATCTTCCAGGTTTTCATCTTCTTTTTGTAACATCTTAAACACTTCCTCCTTATGATTGATTGGCATACAATAATCCAAATACCTCTCTAGAAATTCTTGTTTCATGTCTTCCCATGTCCTAATAGAATTGTTGATCAAACTCATAAACCACTTCAATGCTGCTCCTTTCAATGTTGAAGGAAATAGTTTAAGTTTTTGAGCATCTTGTAAGTAGTCATAAGTTCTACATAGGACTTCAAATTCAAATAGGAAGGTTTTAGGATCTTTAGTTTTAAGTCCATAGAAGTTTGGAAGGACAGAGGGTGAAATGTTTTTCATAGTTGTATTGGTTTCTTCATATACTATAGGAAACCCAAAAGAGTTTCCCATTTCTCTTCTACCTCTTCCTCTACTTCCTTCTCCTTCTGCACCTCTACCTCTACCTCCTCCAAATAATGTGTGTTCTCCATTAAAGACTCCTCCTCCCCCCTCTTCTGCCATAGTTGATTCTTCTGTGGAAGTGGAAAAGTTTGTATCTCTAGCAAGGGTCCTTGAATCTTCTCCTAAGACAGGTTCAGTGGATGAAGTGGAAGGTCTTTCTAGTGGAATATCTGATCTTAAGTCTTCTGGAAGTCTAGGATCAATAAAGGATGGAATGTGGGTCTGAGTTGGAGGTGTACTAGCTCTTGGTCTAGGTGTAACAAGTGGTGTTCTAGGAATCAAACTTATGCTTCTTCTTCTTATGAATCTACCCCTTGAGTCTCTCTCTCTACGCATATCATTGTTTTTGGAAGTTAAGAAACAAGGCTACCTAGTTACACTTCCCCGGCAACGGCGCCAAAATGTTTGTGCTCAACCTAGTGTTCCTAAATTGAGTTCATTAATTGTCAACCAGGGTTGGTAAACTGCTGAAGTGTGGTGCACTATATGTGCCTAGGTATTTGTTTCTCACTACGTTGTGTTTAGAGTTTTATGATGTTTTTGGTTTTATGGTTTTATGTTTGAAAAGGGAAAGAAATAAGTGCTGGTGAAAAGAAGATATTGGTTATTTAAAACAAAACAAAGCCTAAAATATGGATGACAAACAACAAATTCAAAGCTTGATAATGACTTCATTGCAAGAAAATAAATCACAACATGAGCTTGAACTTATCCAATTCATTCATTAAAGATGTGTTGGAAGAGCTTGAGAAATGGACAAGTTAAGTGTAAATGAAGTTCTCCTAAATAAACAATCAACTCACAATATTACAAAATGATTATTTGTAACACAGTAAGGTTTCTATTCTAGATTAACCTATGATGCTGAAGTTACCCTATTCTGCAACTTGACTTATCACTACTAGGCCTTATTCAGAAGTTTAGAGATTTTTCTAGAATAATGTTTGGGAAAAAGGCTATAAGTGAGTTTGTAAAAGATTTGCAAAGTGATCAAAGCCTTAAATTGATGTTACTAACCCCTGTTCATGTGATGATGTATCTATATAAATTCAGAGCAAAAGTAAGTTTTGTAAATAATGAAGGCCGAGAGATTAATTTTGACAACTAGCACTACTTTAAAATACAATGGATCACACTAGGCTAGAACGTGATCTATCAATCTTAAAAGACAATGACTGCAACTAAACTAAAATGCCATTATCAAACTGGAAATGTAGTGACAGAGCTGAACTAAATGCAATCAACCTCTGGAGTGCTGTAACTAAATTAACATGCAACTAGTCTATGGAATTCTACAGCCCATCTCGTTCAATAGGAATGATATTTTGGAAGAGTTTGTAAAACAAGTATGGCTGTATTATTCAATGCAATTGAACATAAACATAAGATTGAAAGCAAATACAACTAGAATCTAAGACACCACAGTTGTTTCTTATTCATTGTTAAGGATGTTTTGGAAGAGTTTGTAAGAGTAAGACCGGTTGTGACACTTAGTGTAAACAAGCATAAATCATAAAATTCGAAAGGAAATGCAACTAAAACCTACAATACCACAGCTATGCCTTATTCATTGTGATGATATTTTGGAAGAGTTTATAAGAGTAAGTCTAGCTGTGATAATTAATGTAAACAAGCATGAACATAAACTTCAGAAACTTGCCTAAGCTAGAAATGAAAACAAGACTAAAATACTTATCTAAACCGTATAAACAAGGCTGCTCAAGTAGCAGGGGCCCTCTACCACCGGAGTAGCACGAAATCTACTTCAAGATTGACTCAACGCTTTCAAGGAAATGGTAATTCTTTCATTAAAAGAGAAATTACTTCAAAACAGAGTGTTTTCGGACTTCTAAAATCTAGCAATCAACCACAAAATCTAACCTTGTCCCTCGGTTTCCCGAGCCATATTTATAACAAATTTACATAACTGTCTTGAGATAACCTAGGGATAATTGTCTTTCCAAATAAAAACCAAACTAGGACTCTGATGGTGGTCACGTAATATAATTAAAGACATCTGGACTGTCCTTGTCCTATTAGGAGTCTCTCTCCTAGTTTGAGTTCCTACGTACATAACCACCTACAGAATTCCGTTCAAACCTCGTGGAGAGCAACAAATGATGAGGGCATGATGTGGAATACGACCATATGTGTTTTCCTCTGAGATGACACCTGGAACCTGCGTAAACATGAAGACAACTGTAGAATCAACAACTAGCTATAGAATGTTTGCATTCTGTAGCTAGATCTAGTTCAAAAAGTACTGCAATGACACAATCATAAAAACATAGCGAGTTAGTCATGATATATATTCTTAAAGCAATTTTAACTAATTCTACTGATCATTTGAGCCTGTGATTAATAATGGACAAAGGAAATAGAGTGGAATGTGGTGGAAGAAAGAACATCTTTGGAGCTCAACAGAAGCACCAACTTCCTCACATTACAATAAAATCATATGTTGATTTACCTTGGATATCAGCTATGTTCTGTTCCTTCTTCACTGTTGTCCACCAGCCTTCATATCTGTCTTTTATCATCTCTGACTCTTCACAGCAACTGTATCTGCTCCTCCTTCTTCTTATTCTCTCTTATTCTTCACAGCATCTCTATCTGCTCCTCCTTGTTCTTATCCTCTCTGCCTCAATTTTGCATTCTCTAACCTCTGTATGCATATCAATGTGATATCATTTATAGAGTTCACCTCATGACTGTTTGCATTCAACATGGAATTCGAGGTGAACAGTCATGACTCTTTGACTTCTACCTTCACTTTTCTTTATCTAGCATATTCAGAAAAATATTACAATATGTATACATTTCAAAATTACAGTGGGATATTTCTTTGCCTCCGGAGACTTGCCTTTGCATCACAAACAATATAAAATCAATAACACATTTACATTTTCAGTTACAATACGGATTTCAAATCAACCCATTCAGTTTTTGGATCACTGTGTGTTTATCTTTTCTGCTACTGTCACTGACTTTTTCAGTTTCTGAACACTCTCCTATTTTCTATGCATGTAGAATGCATTTCCCAAATTCTATTCCAAATATGGCAGCTTTATCAGAATTCACAATATTTTACATTGCATAAGTTCTTCATATGGTTCAAAACCATTCAACGCATATACACTGCTTCTTCTATAGGAACCAAATAACTCTCGGCATATAACAATATACCTTTTTAACATAGTACATAGCCTTTCGGGCCCACTTGCTGAACTCTATCTATTTCCCGATGCGATGAGCCTCCTCCGATGATTTCTGATTGGGATTACACTCTTTGCAATGGTTCCGATGCGATTAATCGCAATCAAAAACTTCAATGGCATGTTTCGCTGCTCTGCCTTCACGCTGATGCGATGGCCCCATACTGCATAGATATAAATATATATTGGTTCATATGTACTTACAGCCTTACCTTTTATTCATTCTTCATCTTTGTTCTAAAATCTCGGTGCAATCATATATTAAACCTTTTTCTTTTACATGGATCTCACACTACAAAGACACTCCGCCTCATTTAACTTTCCAATCACAATCGCAACATTTAGAGGTCCTCTTATGCCTTTGGTCATTTGATTTTCGCTGATGCGATGAGCAAAGGTCCCATCATGCAATATTTCATCATTTCAATGTTATACGTTATCTTTCTATTTTACCCATCGAACCGCTTTAACAAAGGAAAATCTTATATTTTTGTATTTGAATCTCTGCTGATGTGATGGGTCACTGTGGACCCCACTCTGTCTTACTTTATGATCCAACGGTTTCTATCTACCGGGATCCAATGGTTGCGATTGGATCGCATCATCGCAGTCGCAACATCCAACAACACGTTCCCTTACTCTTCCGCTGCACCGATGCGATTAGAAATCTCCGATGCGATGAGATCTCCACCGTCGATCTTCAATCTTCCACTCTAGGTCTTAACATTAAAACTCTGCTTTTCGCGTGATGCGATCACCGTTAGATTTTCACCAATCTTGATCCGACGGATATCACCCAATAAAATTGCACTCGATTTGGACTTCAAAAGTCGCGCGATAGAACTGGGTCCCACAATTTAATCATACCTTGCGTTCATAACCTTGCAACTTAGTTTATGCTGGGTCCACCACCATTTGTCGCCATAATATAACCCTTTCCTTTGGATTAAAAACTCGGCATATCAACATATCCTTTACCTTATGATAATCTCCGCCGTCACATTTCAATCATCCCATTCAAGCTTTATAAACCTTGATTTTAAAACTAAACCTTGCAAATATACGAATGCCCATCCGAATATCATCGCACTTCATACATATTAAAGTTTGATGAGTATCCAAATATCAACGAATATTGAAAAGCCTCCGACCTTTTGGATCAAATATTTGGGCCCACCATATACACCAACCCATACTATACTTATTCGAATATTACAATGAAACCATGTATAAGTGTCGGTATATAACTCAGGCATGTATATGGCCTCTTTTTGAATGTTCATGGAACATTTCACCTTATATCAACCCTTCGACCTTGGTTTAAAACACGATCCATCGCACTTTTAATATTGGGTCCCACATTAACTTACCGACTTATCGTTTATGCAACTTATCATATAATCCAACGAACAACCTGCTCTCGCACTCCAACTAAACTTTGGATGCCCATCCGACGGATGACGTGCAATATCAGGCAAATTAACTGCACGAAGGTTAATTATCCAAAATCACAGGATGAACTGGGCCCCGGTAGTTAAACTACCCTTCACATCCAACGGTTGACGCCTCGTCGCATCAACACTAGTGATCCAATGATCATAAATGAATATCGCATTTTTTATTGAAATGAACTTTAACACCCAAATAAAATGTGAAATGGGTGGTTTCGGAATACCACCTGGGCCACGTGTTAGGCTCCAACCCTAATCGCATTATTTTTCACCATACCATTTACCATTTTTAAAAAGTGAGAATACCACTCGTGGGTTATAGAACCCGTCTTTACTGTTCACTACTTCACAGTTCCGCTTAACGCCTGATCAAGGTTCCGCCTCTTATAATTCCTCTTCAACGTTTACTTGTCCTCCATTCTTCATTTAAATACACAGTTCCATTGAGACCGCAACTCTCAGCATTTTATTGACTTGGGGTGTTTCGATGAAACTATGGCTCGAATTCCGCAGACTTCGCCACCAGTTCCACCATATAGGTCTACCGTTTATTTCAATACCTGAAAGGAATTATATGTTCAATATTTATACATCATCCGCCTTTTTCTAAGAGCTCCGATTTGACTTCAAAGCCGAATCTCAATTCGTTGGGAATACACCACAAGTTGTGTGGTTTCCTCTTTGAGATATTTATACAACAGCGATTTCAATGTTGGGCTAAGCCTATCCAATTTATGCCTCAAGCATACGATTCACACCATTCAGATTAACCACACAGTTACATATAACAAATAAATCTTATAATCAACTTCATCCACACATCATATAACATAGTAATGGGACAGAACTCAGAAATTTAAGCTCAGTATTTCTACACACAGTACTTACATCAAGTCTTCTTTCTTGCCCTGAGTTTCAGTTCGATGGCCTTCTGCTACACTACCCTTGTCCCTCTATTTACAGTTAAATAACCATTCCATCTGCCTCTAGGTTGGCACTAGTTCAAACTCACAGGATTTACACAAATGGATATTAATTCTCGATCTCACAGTCAACCCTGTCTCAACAATTTATGGATTTTCTTCAATTATCTGCAGAATACCAAAAAAATTTGCCACAGAGTTTATTCAAAATTGTTTATAAACCTTGATAGACTCACATATGTAATAAGTCATCAATGCACAGATAATTGCACACCACACCATCAATAATGCTTCCACCTTTCAACCTCACTACTCTGTCTCTCCAGATCTCCAATCAATTGGTCCTTCTACTACTGCATCTGTCTCCTTTGTGCTCCTTTTATGCTTTCTTACTGCTGCCTCTCGGTTACTTTGCTTCTTTGCTGCCTCTGCTACCAGTCTTCTACTTTTCCTTATTGCTAGTTCAGGTGCTACTCCTTTGTGCTCCTTTGCCATCAATGACAACATTTCCAACCAGCCTCTCCCTTTGCCATTGATGGCAATACTTTAATGCTCTCCTTTTGCCTACTTCTCCTCCCCCTTTGACATCAATGGTAAAAGGGCTGCACATTTCCTAGTGTGCTTTCTATCTCTTCATTTCCTCTCTCCGAGATGTGTTTAGGCCTCTTCTTCTGACTTTGGACCGTTGTTCCAAGCTAACCGTAGATGCAGAGCTTGTCAATCAAAACTAAAATATTGAGAATGCTTCAAATATACTTCAGTATCTAGTATTATCTTCATCAAAAATCCATATCTGTTGAGGAAGATTGTAGATGGAATATTTCTTCTTCTGCAATACACATCTATAGTACAACACTTGTTCAATTATGATGATGATGCCAATATATCTTTTGTAGCTGTGGTTCACCTTTCCTGCCTGTTGTTGGTGATATGAGCTAGGATGCTATCAAGGATGTTATACTAAATAGCTGAAAGACCCTTGATACTCTTTTCAATGGAGACATACTAGAAATCCTTTCTGTTGAAGTAGGCTTTAGATGTAACATTTACAGACTCTTTAGCTTTAAATGTAATATCAACACAACTAGTCCTTCATTCTTCAGATACTTCAACTGTTCTATCATGATGATCTTCCACAAAAAATATTCAAGATGTTTAATTGATATCTCAGTAAACAGAATTCACATGGTGTTATGAATGATTTCAAGAGAGGATTGATATCTATATGTACTGACTTCAGGAAGGCATGCAAATATATAGAAAAAGATACTGCTTCAATGCTCAATATAATGTTTCAAGTGTAAACAATATAATGATTCTTTTGCCATGTTATTGACCTTTTCATGCATTAGTAATGCAGATAATGCAGGGAATACTACCTTGAAGTTCTCTTACCATAATCCTTTGATCCTGAGGACCTGTACCATACTACTGCTCCACTGATAACACTTGGTATTCTGTTGATAGGCATGCTTATTGTACCAAATACCAATTGATACTACTTTAATAAATCATGCAGAGATTTCACTTTAGCTTGCACATGAACCCATAGTTTCTACTATTGATCTTTCCACTGTTCACACCAACATTCATCAATATACTGAATTTGATCTTGGAATTATTAACCATTCTTATCTTTCTGTCATTTTGTTCAAAGGAAATCCATTGCAAGTTCCTTTCTAGGACTGCTCTAGAATCATTGTTTTTTTATATACATAATTCAACTGTTCTAACATAAATATCTTTGGGAAGACATCTTCAATTTCTATACTAGGAATCCTCATGGGCGGATCACTCAGAGATTTATCACTTACTTAACTGCACTCCTCCAAGGGGAATTTTCATAGATGAATGATGTAATGACATAATGATGATAGGAACTTTTCTTACTCATTCTTCTTATTGTGATTCATCGTTAATTCTAGCAGTATGATGCACACTGTGACCATCACTTAATGTGTTGATGTCTTCTTAGCTTACATGTTCATGGCTGATGTTCTCTCTACCATCGTGGTTGCTTGTTGTCTTCTCTTCTTCCATCAATCTGTCAGCTATTTAATACTTTAGATAATATTCTTCCTCTATAGTTCTCTGTTAGAGGAATTTCCTTTCCCTTCCTGATCTCATAGCTGTTCTCATTTCATGGAGCTCTTCTTAGACTACTTTCATGGGGACTATTTATGAACTGCTCTCCCCCTGGGATGTTGCTTCATATTTATCACATGGTTGGATATTTTCTTTGCTTCCTAGAGCATCTCCCCTTGAGACTATGATAGATTCATTATGTTATTGAGGTAACAGGCTCCCCCTTTCTCTTTTCCTTCCATACTTTATTGGTGTTTTTCATAATGTCTACACTTCTTTTTGATTCATAGGTTTGTTTGATTTGATTAAATTCCATCATCTGTCTATAGTTCTTTAATGTATATGGAAGTATACAGTCTTTTTCTTTGTGACCAAGCTTGTGGCATACATAACATCTTATTTTACCAAGGTACGTTTGAGCTGATGTACAATACTTTGTTCCCCTTTTTGAACACAATTTACATTCAATAGATTTATGTCCAAAATCATTACATGCATAACAATAGCGATGGAAATGATTTGTGTACCTGGTGAAAGATTGTCCTTTCCATTTTCTTGCTTGAGGGTTTCTTCTCATTTTCTACATCCTTTACTAGTTGGACTGGATTTGCTTTGTCTTACAATATGCTGCAATATGTCCAGGTTTGTGGCAAGAAAAACAAGTGATACTTCTCATAGGAGGAAAGAACTTTCTTTGACATCTTCCAAATTTATTCAATTCATATTCAAGAGTATATGAGCCTTTTTCAGCTGACTGATTCATCCTCTCATTCTCTGTCCTTCCATGTTGCTGCTTGTTTCTGTTTGTTTCTTCACAAATCCTGTTCTTGCTGGCTCCTACTTCTGTAGGAATCTTCTGAGCTGCTTCATTATCCTTTACAACTTTTACAAAAATGATGTTCTTGTTATCTTCTACCTTGGAATTACTTGTTTCTCCTTCATAGCCTATCCCAGTCTTTATCAGAGGAGACCTTTGAGCATTTATAATTTGGTCTAACTGTCCAGAGCTTTTCATTTGAGGAGTATTCATTAATAATTCTTTTGGGCCTTTTCTAATTTCTTCCTAAGGCACACTACTTCTTCTTCCAATTTTTCACATTTCAGACTTTTCTCTCTCATTTGTTGCAGCAGAGTGTCTTCTAC
This sequence comes from Pinus albicaulis, assembly GCA_034641835.2. NCBI lineage: Eukaryota > Viridiplantae > Streptophyta > Pinopsida > Pinales > Pinaceae > Pinus > Pinus albicaulis. The sequence continues at coordinate 1,298,037,247 of CM076578.1, read as the reverse complement.
TTTCCTTGCTTCTTCAAATTTTGTCTTCAAGCCAACAATTTCTTTCTTATCTTCATATTCTTTCTCATCACATATTTGCACCAATGTCTTAAGGTCTTTGTTTTCATTCTTCAATATTTCTATTTCAGTTAAGGCTGTGTCAAGTTTGGCTTTTTCCTCAACTGTAATTTCTTCATGGTTCTTACTTCCATTCACACTAGCAGGTACCTCATTTGATTGAACATTTTCCTTTTGACATGAAGTTTTCTTCTTCTTAATTCTCTTCTCCTTCTTGACATTGCAGTCCTTAGTGTCTACTTCATGCATGAAATGCAATCTATCCCAGATTTCTTTTGCAAAGGTTAAATCCATTATTAACTCAAGATCCTTGTTATGAAGACTGTTGAATATCACACATTTTTCCTTGGCATTCCTGTGTTGTTCTTGAACCGAGGGAGAGTCTGTGTAGAAACCATCCCATACAAGTTTCCATACCTCACGTTCATAAGCCAATAATTATGTTTTAACATTATCTCTCCATTTAGAAAAGTTTTTTGTATTTAGCATAAGTACATTTTGATAGTCCATGACTCAACCAGATCTCCTTCAAGCTATTAAGCTTACACCAAAGTAACTTGCTCTGATACCAATTTTTGAACCCATAGTTAAACTGAGAGAGAGGGTGAATCAGTTTAACACATTCATGGACTTTTAAAACTTTCCTTCAAACTAATTTACAACTTCATTTCAAGATCAACTTAATATGTGAACTTGGATCACTGTGTGTTTGTCTTTTCTTCTACTGTCACTATCTTTTTCAGTTTCTGAAAACTCTCCTGTTGTTTATGCATGTAGAATGCATTTCCCAAATTCTGTTACAAATCTGGCAGCTTTATCAGAATTCACAATATTTTACATTGCATAAGTTCTTCATATGGTTCAAAACCATTCAATGCATATACATTGCTTCTTATATAAAAACCAAATACCTCTTGGCATATAACAATATACCTTTTTAACATAGTACATAGCCTTTCGGGCCCACTTGCCAAACTCTATCTATTTCCCTATGCGATGAGCCTCCTTCGATGATTTCAGATTTTGATTACACTCTTTTCAATGGTTCCGATGTGATTAATCTCAATCGCAAACTTCAATGGCATGTTCCGCTGCTCTGCCTTCACGCTGATGCGATGGCCGCACACTCCATATATATATATATATATATATATATATATATATATATATATATATATTGGTTCATATGTACTTACAGCCTTACCTTTTATTCATTCTTCAGCTTTGGTCTAAAATCTCGGTGCAATCATATATTAAACATTTTTCTTTTACATGGAGCCCACACTACAAAGACACTCCGCCTCATTTAACTTTCCAATTGCAATTGCAACATTCAGAGATCCTCTTATGCCTTTGGTCATTTGATTTTCACCGATGCGATGAGTGAAGGTCCCATCATGCAATATTTCGGCATTTCAATGTTATACGTTATCTTTCTCTTTTACCCATCGAACCGCTTTAACAAAGGAAAATCTTATATTTTTGTATTTGAATCTCCATCGATGCGATCACTGTGGACCCCACTCTGTCTTACTTTATGATCCAACGGTTGCAATTAGATCGCATCATCGAAATCACAACATCCAACAACACGTTCCCTTACACTTTCGCTGCGCTGATGTGATTAGAAATCTCCGATGCGATGAGATCTCCACCGTCGATCTTCAATCTTCCACTCTAGGCCTTAACATTAAAACTCCACCTTTCGCGTGATTCGATCACCATTAGATTTTCACCAATCTTGATCCGACGGATATCGCGCAATAAACTTGCACACGATTTGGACTTCAAAAGTCACGTGATAGAACTGGGTCCCACAATTTAATCATACCTTGCGTTCATAACCTTGCAACTTAGTTTATGCTGGGTCCACCACCATTTGTTGCCATAATATAACCCTTTCCTTTGGATTAATTACTCAGCATATCAACATATCCTTTACCTTATGATAATCTCCACCATCGCATTTCAATCATCCCATTCAAGCTTTATAAACCTTGATTTTAAAACTAAACCTTGCAAATATACGAATGCCCGTCTAACTATCATCACGCTCCATATATATTAAATTTTGATGAGTATCCAAATATCAACGAATATTGAAAAGCCTCTAACCTTTTGGATCAAATAGTTGGGCCCACCATCAATGAGCATTATACATAATCGCTCATAATACACCAACCCATACTATAATTATTCGAATATTACAATGAAACCATGTATAAGTGTCGGTATATAACTCAGGCATGTATATGGCCTCTATTTAAATGTTCACAAAACATTTCACCTTAGATCAACCCTTCGACCTTGGTTTAAAACATGATCCATCGCAATTTTAATATTGGGTCCCATATTAACTTACTGGCTTATCGTTTATGCAACTTGTCATATAATCCAACAAACAACCTGCTCTCGCGCTCCAACTAAACTTTGGACGCCCATCCGATGGATGACGTGAAATATCGCGCAAATTAACTGCACAAAGGTTAATTCTCCAAAATCGCACGATGCACTAGGCCCCGGTAGTTAAACTTCCCTTCGCATCTAATGGTTGACGCCTCGTCGCATCAACACCAATGATCCAACGATCATAAACGAATATCGCATTTTTTATTGAAACAAACTTTAACACCCAAATAAAATGTGAAATGGGTGGTTTCGGAATATCACCTGGGCCACGTGTCAGGCTCCGACCCTAATCGCGTTATTTTTCACCATACCATTTACCATTTTTAAAAAGTGCGAATACCACTCGTGGGTTATAAAACCCGTCTTTACTGTTCACTGCTTCACGGTTCCGCTTGATGCTTGATAAAGGTTCCACCTCTTATAATTCCTCTTCATCGTTTACTTGTCCTCCATTCTTCATTTAAATACACAGTTCCATTAAGACCGCAACACTCTGCGTTTTATTGACTTGGGGTGTTTCGATGAAACTATGGCTCGAATTCCGCAGACTTCGCCACCAGTTCCACCATATAGGTCTACCGTTTATTTCAATACCTAAAAGGAATTCTATGTTCAATCTTTGTACATCAGCTGCCTTTTTACAAGAGCTCTGATTCGGCTTCAAAGCCAAATCTCAATTTGTTGGGAAAACACCACAGGTTGTGTGGTTTCCTGTTTGAGATATTTATACAGCATCGATTTCAATGTTGGGCTAAGCCTATCCAGTTTATGCCTCAATCATACGATTCACACCATTCAGATTAACCACGCAGTTACATATAACAAATAAATGTTATAATCAACTTCATCCACACATCATATAACACAGTGATGGGACAGAACTCAAAAATTTAAGCTCGATATTTCTACACACAATACTTACATCAAGTCTTCTTTCTTGGCCTGAGTTTCAGTTCGATGGCCTTCTGCTACACTACCCTTGTCCCTCTATTTATAGTTAAATAACCATTCCAACTACCTCTAGGTTGGCACCGGTTCGAACTCACAAGATAGACACAAATGAATATTCCTTCTCGATATCACAGTCAACCCTGTCTCAACAATTTATGGATTTTCTTCAATTATCTGCAGAATACCAAGAAACTTTGCCACAGAGTTTATTCACGACTGTTTATAAACCCTGATAGACTCACATATGTAATAAGTCATCAATGCACAGATAGTTTCACACCACACCATCAATAATGCTTCCACCTTTCAACCTCACTACTCTGTCTCTCCATATCTCCAATCAATTGGTCCTTCTACTATTGCCTCTGTCTCCTTTGTGCTCCTTTTATGATTTCTTACTGTTTCCTCCCTGCTACTTTGCTTCTTTGTTGCCTCTGCTACCTATCTTCTACTTTTCCTTATTGTTGGTTTAGGTGCTGCTCCTTTGTGCTCCTTTGCTATCAATGACAACATTTCCAATAGTCTCCCCCTTTGGCATTGATGGCAATACTTTAATGCTCTCCTTTTTCTTTCTTTTCCTCCCCCTTTGACATCAATGGAAAAGGGTTGCACATTTCCTAGTGTGCTTTCTATCTCTTCATTTCCTCTCTCTGAGATGTGTTTAGGCCTTCTTCTTCTGACTTTGTACCCTGCTGATCCAAGCTAATCAGAGATGCATAATTGGATCAAAACTAAAATACTAAGAATGCATCAAATATACTTCAGTCTCTAGTATTATCTTCATCAGAAATCCATATCTGTTGAGGAAGTTGCCGTTGGAATATGTCTTCTTCTGCAATACACATCTGCAGTACCACACCTGTTCAATTATGTTGATGATGCCAATATATCTTTTATAGCTGAGGTTCACCTTTCCTGCCTGTTGGTGGTGATATGATCTAGGATGCTGATAAGGATATTACACTTAATAGCTGAAAGACCCTTGATACTCTTTTCAATGGTGACATACTGGAAATCCTTTCTGTTGAAGTAGGCTTTAGATGTAACATTTACAGACTCTTGGGCTTCACATGTAATATCAACGCAACCAGTCCTTCATACTTCAGATACTTTAACTGTTCTATCATGATAATATTCCACAAAAACATATTCAAGATGTTTAATTGATATCTTCAGAAAGCAGACTTCACATGGTGTTATGAATGATTTCAACAGAGAGGCCTGATATATATATATATATATATATATACTAACTTCAGGAAGGCATGCAATTATATATAGAAAAAGATATTTCTTCAGTGTTCAATATACTTCTTCAAGTGTAAACAACATAATGATCTTTTTGCCCTTTCATTGACTCTTTTATGCTTTAAAAATGTAGATAACACTGGAATACTACCTTGATGTACTCTTGTCATAATCCTTTGATCCTGAGGACCTGTACCATGCTGCTGCTCCACTCATAACACTTGGTATTCTATTGATAGGTATGTTTCTTGTGCCAAATACCAATTAATACTACTTTCACTTCAGCTTGCACATGAACCCATAGTTAAGACAACTTTCATAGTTTCTATTATTTAGCTCTCCACTGTCTTCAACAACAATCATCTACGTACTGAATCTGATCTTGGCATCATTAACCTGCTACTTATTCTATCATTCTGATTTAAAAGAATGTCACTACATTTTTCTTTCTAGGACTGCTCCAGAATCATTGATGCTTTAAGTTCAATTCAACTGTTCTAACACAATGATCTTCGAGAAAACATCTTCAATTTCTTTACTAGGAATCTTCATGGGTAGATCACTTAGAGATTTATCACTTACTTAATTGTACTCCTTCAAGGGGCCTATTCATATATGAATGATGTAATGACATAATGATGATAGGCACTTTTCTTACTCATTCTTCTTAATGTGATTCATTGTTAATTCTATCAATATGATGCACAATGTGATCATTACTTAATGTGTTGATGTCTTCTTAGCTTACATGTTCATGGTTGATGTTCTCTCTACCATCATGGCTGCTTGATGTCTTCTCTTATTCCATCAATTTGTTAGCTATTGAATGCTTCAGATAATCTTCTTCTTGACCTTTTAGCAGTTGTTCTCACTACAAGGAGCTCTTCTTAGACTACTTTTGTGGGGACTATTTATGAACTGCTCTCCCCTTGGGATGTTGCTTCATATCTATCACTGGTTTGATATTTGCTTTGTTTTCTAGAGCAGCTCCCCCTAAGACTATGATGGATTCATTATGTTATTGATGTAACAGGCTCCCCGTTTCTCTTTTCCTTCCATACTTTATTGGGGTTCTTCATAATGTCTGCACTCCTTTTTGATTCATAGATTTGTTTGATTTGATTAGATTCCATCCTCTGTCTAGAGTTCTTTAATGTATATGGCAGTTTACAGCCTTTTGCTTTGTGACCAAGCTTGAGGCATACATAACATCTTATTTTACCAAGGTACGTTTGAGCTGATGTACAATACTTTGTTCCCCTTTTTTAATACAATTTACATTCAACATATTTATGTCCAAAATTATTGCATGCATAACAGTAGCCATGGAAATGATTTGTGTACCTGGTGAAAGATTGTATTTTCCATTTTCTATTTTGAGGGGTTCTTCTTATTTGCTGCATCCTTTGCTGGTTGCACTGGATTTGCTTTGTCTTACAATATGCTACAGTATGTCCAGGTTTGTGGCAGGAAAAACAAGTGATACTTCCCATAGGAGGAAAGAACCTTCTTTGACATCTTCCAAATTTATTCAATTCCTCCTTAGGAGCATATGAGCCTTTAGCAGCTGATTGTTTCATCCTCTCATTCTCTATTTTTTCATTTTGATGCTTGATTTTGTTTGTTTCTTTACAAATCATGTTCTTCCTGGCTTATACTTCTGTAGGAATCTTCTGAGCTGCTTCATTATCCTTTACAGCTTTTACAAAGATGATTTTCCTGTTATCTTCTACCTAAGACTTATTGGTTTCTCCTTCATATCCTATCTCAGCCTTTATGATAGGTGACCTTTGAGCATTTAGCATCTTGTCCAACTGTTCAGAGCTTTTCATTTTAGGTGTATTCATTAATAATTCTCTTTGGGTTTTTTCTAATTTCTTTGTCAGGCACACAACTTCTTCTTCCAATTTTTCACATTCAAGACTTTTCTCTCTCATTTGTTGCAGCAGAGTGTCTTCTACTTTCCTTGCTTCTTCAAGTTGTGTCTTTAGGCCAACAATTTCGTTCTTATCTTCAAATTCTTTCTCATCACATATTTGCACCAATGCCTTAAGGTCTTTGTTTTCATTCTTCACTCTTTCTATTTCAATCAAGGCCGTGTCTAGTTTGGCTTTTTCCTCAACTGTAATTTCTTCATGAGTCTTACTTCTATTCACACTAGCAGGTACCTCATTTGATTGACCTTTTTCCTTTTAAAAGGGATTTTTATTCTTCTTCTGGTTTATCTTCTCCTTCTTGACAGTGTAGCCCCTATTGTCTACTTCATGCATGAAATGCAATCTATCCTCGATTTATTTTGCAGAGGTTAAATCCATAATTAAATCAAGACCCTTGTTGTGAATATTGTTATATATCACACAATTTGCCTTGGCATTCCGCTGTTGTTCTTGCAAAGAGGGAGAGTCTGTGCAGTAACCATCACATACAAGTTTCCATACCTCAGGTTCATAAGCCAATAATTCTATTTTAACCTTATCTCTCCATTCAGGAAAGTTTGTTGTATT